>OY787632.1:23661136-24940511 GCA_963678965.1 Cruciata laevipes | reverse complement strand
ATATATAAATTATGTTAAATGTTATTTTCATTTTCGATATAACACGGTACCAAACAACCAACCTAGTATCTGCTCAATTAGTGAGGTTTCCAGAAAGTAGTATTTAGCCTTGTAGTTATGTTAAAACTCTGTAGTATTTAGCCTTGAGATAACATGTGAGGTATATGTAGAAGCGTGTATATAGACTATAGAGCAGTTCCCAATTAGTAATCCTATGGTCTATGTAGAAGTATGTAGATGTCATAGAAAACACTCCATCCACTTAAACTAGTTTGTATCCCGAATCCTGTACTTTCTGCACAACTAGATAGTAAAGCTGTAATCTTGGATCTTGTTTGTGTGTTTCTGGCTATGGTTTTTGTGAACTACTCTTTAGGATGCAATTAAGGCAATCATAGCTATAACCGATACTACTATGTGAATGTAAGCATCTTTTTATAATGCAATACTTATAACATTTAAGAAAATGCTTGTTTGTGCTCCACTGCATTTCAGCTTCTTACATTCCTATATTTGTGCATTATTTCTTGTGATTGGCTTTCTCTTGGATCAAATTTGTCACAGCCGTCTTTGAATATTTTAGCATTTGCATGATGGAAAGAGTAATTGTGACGAACCTTGTGGAGTTATGGATCACCCTATAGTGATTGAAACTTAACTAGTGTGGTCTTCAGAAATTAGTTTTCTAATCTGTTTTCCTTGTGGCTCTTATGACAGGTTTTCTTCCTACCGAGATTGGCATGAGAAGTAGCCTAGAATTGATCTCGGTAGTTTTCAATCTTGGTAGTATTTTACGTTGACACTCTTATCAGCCTTCTTTCACCCAGTTCCTTTGTTTATGAATAGGAAAGCTGTTCGAATCAGTTCTAGTAAAAGTTTTGATCTTCGTTGTAGTTTTGTTGATACTTTGTTGTATTTAGCCTCTCGTTATCTAACGATTTTTCATGTTCTGGTTCCTGCAGTAGAGTATGCAGCTCATTGGATTTTTTCTTGCTGTTTAAAAGGGAAATCTTATTCTTTGTTCATTTAGTTATCAGTGAGACTATGCAGCTCAACTTTACTTCTGAGAAAATCTCTCTTTACACACTTTTAAGAATGTGTTTAATATTAGACCATAGACACAAGATACGTGTTCAGTTTGATCTTATATAAATTTAACTTGCACATCTCTTTGCACACATACTGTTGCTGAAACTGGTGCTAAAGACAGTAAAGATTACAATATTGTACCACTTTTTGAGATTTTCTAGTACTTCTCAAGTTTTGACGCTTAAAAATGTATTTGATTAAAACTGGGGTTTGCTTGAAAACATTTCTTCATGTTGGCTTATAGTTTTTATATAGAACTTTATTTATTTCATTAGAAAGTCTTGGGTGAGATTTGTACTTGTGGAGACCAAGACCAAATCAGTCCACCTACATACATAAAAGTAGAGTTTCTATAATCCGGGGGTCTTTTGGTAATTAAATTGGACTCGGTGTCATAGTATAAGAACCGCTGAACTTTAGGGACTGAAATACAAATAAATAAAATTTGAAAAGAAAAATGGCATTCCTTCTTCTCTGGCGTTTCTCGCCCTTCTCCGGCTAATCCTCGGGTTCATCATGTTAGAGTGGTAAGCCTCAATGATGAGCCGATGTGTATTGATAGGTAAATATAAGAAAACAAGAGTACAAAGAAAGGATTAAACCCTAACCCTAAATAACTCCTATTGGGCCAAGCCCAAATCATTTATCCTAACACCTCCCCTCAAGCGAAGCGTCGGATTGGCCGAAACGCAAAGCTTGGATCTAAAAAACTCAAAAAGAGGCTTAGGAAGTCCCTTGGTGAAGACATTCGCCAACTGCAACGAAGTGGGAACATGACTGACACGAAGCTTGCCCGATGCGACCAACTCCCGAACAAAGTGGTAGTCAATATCGATGTGCTTCGCCCGCTTGTGAGCAACCGGATTCTGAGCCAAGAAGATGGCACTGTTGTTGTCACAAAGAAGCAACGGTGATCCATCCAAAGGAAAATGAAGCTCTCGAAGAAGATGCGACAACCAAACAACTTCAGCTGCAGTGTTGGCAAGGGCACGATACTCCGATTCTGAGCTCGAACGAGAGACTGTAGGCTGCTTCTTGGCACTCCAGGACACCAAGTTTCCTCCAAGGAAAACGGTATACCCATATGTAGAACGACGAGTCTCCAAACACCTTGCCCAGTTAGCATCCGAGTAAGCACACACATCAGATGATCCCCCTGATCGGAAAGTGAGACCATGATGAGGTGTACCAACAACATAGCGAAGAATCCTGGTGACAGCAGCAAAATGATCCTCTCGAGGGTCCTACAGATACTGGCTAACAGATTTCACAGCAAAGGAAAGATCAGGTCGAGTAATGGTTAAGTACTGTAAAGCACCAACCAATGACCGATATAAGGTCGGATTTCCAAACTGGGCACTCGTACTGCTGTGTAGCTGAGATAAAGGGACAAATGGAGTAGTGACTGGAGATGTGTCTGCATACCAGCTCTGTTGAGAATGTCCCGGGCATACTTAGCTTGCCCGAGAAATAGTCCAGAAGGCATAAAGGAGACCTCGAGACCCAATAAATAGTTCAAGGAGCCCAAATCCTTGATCGAAAACTCCTGATTAGTCCGGGTAATGAACTGGCGAATCGCTCCAGTATCATTTCCAGTCAAAATGATGTCATCAACATACACCAACACATATAGTAGTGTACAACCCCTAGAGAAGACAAATAAGGATGTATCGGACGAACTGCATCGGAAACCCAACTACTGCAAGTACGAGCTGAATCGATCAAACCAGGCGCGAGGTGCTTGCTTAAGGCCATAGATGGCCTTTTGAAAACGACAGACATAATCGGGCCGAGTTGAATCCTTATATCCAACAGGCTGAGCCATATACACAGGTGAGTTAAGAACACCATTGAGGAAGGCATTCTTCACGTCAAGCTGATGTAGGGGTCACTTTCGCAGAGTGGCAATGACAATGACAGTCCGAACTGTGACGGCTTTGATCACTGGGCTGAAAGTGTGATCAAAGTCAAAACCTGGAATCTGCGAGTAACCCTGGGCAACCAGTCGGGCTTTATAACGATCAATACTGCCATCTGGACGATACTTCAGACGAAAAACTCACTTGGAGCCAACAATATTAGCACCAGACGGGCGAGGAACCAAATCCCATGTTTTCTGACGTCGCAGAGCATCCATCTCCTCATCCATAGCACTAACCCATTTCGGATCCTTCATAGCAGCACGATAATCCTTAGGCTCCGAATGATCAAGAACCTGAGCCACGAGTCCAGTAGGAACAAAATCCGGATCAATATTTGCACGGCGAATACCATCCCGAAGACGAGTAACCATCGCATGACCACGAGGAGAAGGTGGAGAATCCGGAGCTGAGGACGAGCTGGACACCGGGCTAGAGTGAGCTGATGAAACCGGAGATGCCGACCGAGATGATGGTGGTGTGGTCGGTGGTGATGGAACTGGTGAAGTTTCCGGTGGAGATGGAACTGGAGCAGGAGAAGTATGCTGAAGATCATCAGTCGGGCAGATACTACATGGTCGAGGTGATGATAACGATGGCAAAGAGACAACAAGGTCTGTAGTCAACTGGACTGGATCGAGAAAGGTAAGAACATCCAAGGATGAAAAAGCCTGCTCCGTGCTACCTGTAGCAAGAGGAAAACAAGTTTCATCGAAACGAGCATGCCGAGTGATATAAATCCGACCAATGGAGAGATCAAGGCATCGAAACCCCTTATAATGAGTACTGTAACCAATGAAGATACACGGGATGCTGCGAGGAGAAAGCTTGTGATTTGCATAAGGACGAACAAAGGGATAGACCTGACAACCAAAGGGTCGAAAGTTCGTGTATTCAGGAGTTCGATTGTAGAGCAGACTGTATAGTGAAACACCACCAAGTACTGGAGTGGGCAGGCGGTTGATCGTATAGACCGCTGAAGCAAAAGAATTTTCCCAGTGAGATAGCGACAGATGAGAATGGAAAAGCATAGATAAAGCCATTTCAGCAATATGGTGATGCTTTCTCTCTGCACGTCCATTCTGTTCCGGAGTATATGGACAAGAAACCTGGTGATGAATCCCCTTTGCAGCAAAATGGGACTGCATGCGACCATTCAGAAACTCTGTGTCTCCATCACTTTGAAAAGTTATAATGGTCGTAGAGAATTGGTTTTCGACAAAGGCCTCAAACTACAGATAAACGTCCACAGAATCTGATTTCCGACGAAGTGGATATAGCCAAGAGAATCGAGAATAATCATCAACAAATAGTGCATAATATGAAAAACCATTCTCAGATAAAATAGGGGCCGGTCCCCACAAATCACAGTGTATCAAATCCAATACATGCAAAGCCCGTTTAGGGTTATCCGAAAAAGTTTGCCTTTGACCTTTTGCCATAACAGATGGAGCACAAAGGCCAGTCTTAGGTAATAACGAGGAAACAGATAAATCACCAGTCTTAATCAAAAGGGAAATAATGCTAGGGGCCACATGGCCTAAACGAGCATGCCATAAATCAAATGACGCTCTAGTTTTATTCTCATAAATAAAAGACAGCAAAACGGACTCTCCTCTGTCCAACACATAAAGGCCTCTCTCACTGTGGCATCTGCCCACTACCGCCTTGGTCATTTTGTGCTGAATAATAAAATTCTGATCATCAAAAATCACATAAGCATCAAGATCTTTAGTCAGACGACTAATAGACAGCAAATTCTTAGAGATATCCGGCGCATATAAAACATCAGATAATCTTAATGTAGGAGTAAGCTGATAATCACCAATAGCATTTATAGGTATAGAAGCACCATTTCCAACTGAAATTCGAGAATTACCAGAATAGGGCGCGACACTCTCCAGTGCTGAAGCAGAAGAACTGAGGTGATTGGTTGCACCGGAGTCGATGTACCAATCTGAAGCTACTGATGAGGGCTCCATGTTCAGCGAGGTCTGGAACTGTTCAGCGAGCATGACTGCCTCCCCTTGAGGCTGGCAGGAGCGTGGTGGAAACAACTTGAAGCAAGTCTGAGCTGTGTGACCGACACGGTGGCAATAGCGGCACTCCACAACACCTCTGCCCGAACCAGCACCACTGAAGCCACCCTCCCCTGCCGTTTCTGCCGACGCGTGAGCCCCACGCGCCACCACCTGGACGACCGCCGATCTGCTCGGCCAGAAAAGCCGCCTGAGCTGGTCCTGTCTGTGCACCTGGTCTGCTAAAATTCTGCAGATTCCTCAAGAACGCCTCATGGTTCTCCGCCTCCGCGACAACATCAACATAAAGCGGAGTTGGAGAACGCGACAAAATCGGGGCACTGAAATCCTTAAACTAAGACCCGAGGGTAGTTAAAAACCACAAGACCATATCATCATTCGATGCAGGGGCATCCATAGTAGCTAGTCTATCAAATAAATACTTAAACTGCAAATGCAACTCATGAACTGAACCATTCTTTCGAAGGTTCATGACCTGGACACGAAGGCTAAGCACAGACGACTTGCTACGATTCTCAAAAACACGCTGAAGAGTACCCCAAATCTGGGCAGCAGTATCACAGGATGAGATTTCAGACATTACCTCAACCGAAACCGATGATAGAAGCAAACAACAAAGCTTCTCATCCTACGCGATCCAATGATCATAGACGGCACATTGCTCATCAAAAGAAGCCTTCTGGCCGCTCCAGGAGTGGATGAACCGGCGATGTTGGCGAAAGACAGCTTGATCGGCGCAGTAGGGCAGGGGGTGGATCCGTCGAGATAGCCGATAAGCTTCTGCGAGCGGAGAAGATGGAGAACCTGCTTGCGCCACATCATGTAGTTGGTAGCGTCCAACTTGATCGTCAAAAGGTTGATGAGATTGCCGTAGGAGAGCTTGTTCTCGTCCGCCATGACGGTAAAAAATATTACTGAATCAGAAAAGGATCGGAGAAGGAAGAAGAAGAGCAGGCGCGGCTGCTTTGGTAAAAGGGTGTGACGGCTAGGGTTTAGCTGTCTGATACCATGTTAGAGTGGTAAGCCTCAATGATGAGGCGATGTGTATTGATAGGTAAATATAGGAAAACAAGAGTACAAGGAAATGATTAAACCCTAACCATAAATAACTCCTATTGGGCCAAGCCCAAATCATCTATCCTAACACATCAGCTTCTCCGTCAACATCCACACTCAAATCCACCGTTCCCAAGTTTCTCCCATGTTCCGCCGCAAGTATCAGATCCATCGATGTCAAGGTTCACTCCTTCGATTCTAGATCTAGTTGAACTTCATCGGCGATTGATTCGAAGCAGCAACGAGGATCCCGGGCGTGTCAGGTCTGTAATTCCGACGATGAGAAAGTTTTTGGTGACCTGATTACGGTGATTCCGGCATGATCCCAGCGACTGGGCAAATTCCCAGCGTGATTCCCACGGAAAAAGATCAAACACAATGTCAAGAAAATCAAACAGAAATAGATCAAGTTGATCGAGTCAATACAGCAAAAGTTCAAGTGATAACTGAAAAATATCAAAGAACTTATCAGAAAGATCCAACATAAAAAGTTCAAGTGATAAACATATACTATATATATATTATCAAGTCATCCCTGAAAATAATCAAAGACAATATAAAAAAAATCAAACAGAAAGATATCAAGTAAAAATCATAAATGATCGAGTCAATACAGCAAAAGATCAACCTCAAGTGAAAACTGAAAAGGATAAAAAACTTATCAAACGATCCAACATGAAAAGTTTAAGTGATAAACATACATTATCAAGCATCACTGAAAAAAGATCAAAGTCAAATGATAACTGAAAAAGATCAAGCTCAATTAATAATTGAAAAAGATCAAAGGACTTATCAAAAGGATCAACATAAAAAGTTAAAGTGATAAACGTATATTATCAAGTCATTACTGAAAAAAGACAAATGATAACTGAAAAAGATCAAGCTCAATTAGTAATTGAAAAAAATCAAAGAACTTATCAAAAAGATCCAACATAAAAAGTTCAAATGATAAACATACATTATCAAGTCATCACTGAAAAAGATCAAATTCAAACGATAAATGAAAAGCATCAAGCTCAATTAAAGATTGAAAAAGATCAAAAAATCTATCAAAAAGATCAAACTCAATTAATAATTGAAAAAGATCAAATAATCAATCAAAAAGATCAAGCTCAATTAATAATTGAAAAAATCAAAGAATCTATCAATAAGATCAAAGAAACTATCAACAGGATCAAACAGAACAATCAAGTAATAAACATCAATCTTCTGCAAAAATGGTAAAACAAAAAAAAGGTTCTATTTATGCCCTTGCCACCGTTGGAGAAAAAGCTCGATCCTCATGTTGGTGATGACGACGATGTCGGAGACGACTCCTACATTTCAACAAAAAGAAAAAGAAAAAAAAGATGCAGTTGCCAAATAAAAGAAAGCATCTATTACTATATAAAAAGCTGATTCGAGGGGTTCGTGATCAGCGGTTTAGGTACGGTGCTGGGTAAAAGCCTGAACAAAAATTACACTAACTCTGTGCTTTATCCACTCCCTCTTTCACTCTGCCCACCCGCTGCGCCGGTCCCCAGTTTGCCCAATTTGTGCTCCATCTCCAGCAGGGGCGAAGCTACATGGCGCCATGGGGTAACCACGGTTACCCCATTATTTTTAGAAATGAGGAGTAATTAATATTTTAGTTATTCCATTATATATATTTTTACCATTTTTGTATAATGAAATAGAAATTTTCTTTTATTTGTTCTATTCTTCTAATTCTAAATTCTCCTAGTTCACTTTTTCAATCTCTCTTATAGTTTTTAGTAGCGCTCATTCACTCACAATTTCAAAATCTATTTACGCTCACTGTTTCGTGTCACTTAAAATCCCAATGTTAATGAAAAAGTTTTTATTTTTAATAGTGGATACCCCATTATAAATTTTCTGGATTCGCCCATGATCTCTAGCATGACAATTGACATATATGACCAAAGATCACCCCTTTCTTCCAAAATTATACGTGTTCTGTTCTCCGTGTATTACGCATGACTCGCCCAGACAGGTGTATGCATCACCACGTTTTCCCTTTTTTCACGACAGAGATACTCATGGGCTTCTGATAGGTACGACTTTGATCGACTTTGGTCCTTTTTCCAGTCTCCGTTTCTATATTCATGTCTGACCCAACGTTTGATGAAACCTTGTTGTTTCAGTTTTTGTTTAGGGGGATGCTATTTCCACAACCCAATATTCTAAATCCACAACCCATTTAGGGTAAATTTTACTAAAATATCCCTTATTAAAATTTAATTTTAGTTAGCTATTATTATGAAACTTAGTCCTAATCAAACTCTAATTCATGAAATGTACCCCACTCTTTATACATAGTATAAAATATTCTTATCAACTTTCTCTACAAATTTCACGTAGCTATTCAGATTAATAAGTAAATTCACATCATGTTTGCCAGAGCTTATCTGTAGATTAGTTCAGTTCAGTTTAGTTCAGTGAAAGTGAAAGTGTAATTTGATGAAATTCATATTAATTCAGTCATGCTAATTCCATTTTTCAATACATTAATTTACATTTCAGTTTAGTTCAATTCAGTTCAGTACACCAAGAAATAAGTTATAGCAAATAGGGCATAAATTTGAAAGTGTTGAATGAATGTTGAAGGTTTTGAAGATTTCTTGGGCCTTCAATTAAATTTAACAAAAATTTGAATCCAAAATTTATTATTCAAAACTTAAGGGATTTAAATGATATAATAAATATTAATTGAATCCTAAATTTCATGAGGGGTGATTAAGTAAATTTATCACTAAATGGGTTGTGGATTTAGGATACTGGGTTGTGGAAATAGATCTTGTGTTTGTTTATTAATCATGATTCATAGCAGTATATCAGCTTGGTTTTTAGGATTCCGGTTACTGTAAATTTACTGTCAGCTTATTAATGCACACAACATGTTTGATTTAATTCCCCAACTAATTAATGTCCGGCAGCATGGTTTTTTTGAACCAGGGAAGCAAATTGTTTTGCACATACATGATTGGGAAAATGCTGGAGAGCTCCAAGGAACTGGACCGACTGAGGAAGGATTAAGAAGGCGTCCTCAACGAGATCAACAAGCTTCACAAGAAGCTTCAGTCCAGTTAGTACTCTTTTTCCCCATTTAATTTACTCTTTCATGATTAATCATCGCTTGATTGCACTTTATTACTCCTGTTGACTGTTTTGGCCTTTGAAAGTAACCATCTTTTTGCTTGGTCAAATATGAAATAGGTATAATGTGTTGTTTTAGTGACATGTGGTGTTAAGGAAATATCTGTATATAATCCCCATTATCTCCATTATCTGGTTGTGTGATTTGGATGTCTAAAATTTGATAGTTACTAAACAATGCAGTGCAAAGGCTAAAACAGACAAGAGGTCATGCTTCTACATGATGTCATGTCTATGTTGAAGTCTAGATAAATTGGTTTAGGATTGGAGATTTTGAATTTTTTAATATCCTCTCATAACCTCTGACTGTCTAATAAACAGTGTTTACTGTGTATCTTTTCACTTTCTATTATTTTCCCTGTGCTCGGCAATGCCTGGCTGAGGTTTATGTAGTTTCAGTTTGTGTAAAGCTTTAATATGTTTTGCATTAACATTCCAGTTCTCTGACCTAATACACTTTTTTTATTCGTTTGCTTTTTTATGATGTTGCAGCTCCAGAAATAGTTGAGAAGCCAAAATGATGGTTCACTCTTAAAACTCAACAGCTTGCAGAGGCTGAAGCAATGTATGCATTCGATTATTTTCCTTTAAACTTTTTAATTGCCTGTGGCTCTCAGTCCATATAGTACAACTGGCATATGTTGTATATATATTTTGTTACGGGAACAGATTTGCATGTTATTCTAAAACTTTCTTTCATGTCAAAAGTCTTCTAGACCATTCTTCGCAGACCAAGTAGCTGAAAATTTATATGTTTCTTTTGTCAACACTGTTGGCTGTTGCAGTTGTATCGAGTTTCTTGGTGTTATTCTGATTTCATGTATCCAAATTATCACCCTTTTATCCACGGGGTTTCTGGTCGGTTGCTAGCCCAACTGTATGCATTGATTCCTCCTGGACCACTTCCAAGAAGAATAGGTATGTTCAATACCCACTAATATGTTGGTTGGTATATGATTGCAGTTACTGTAAAAAATGGTTGTGGTGTTGCTCTTGAAGTTTCCATTAATAACATGATATGCTGATTGTCGTTGATTTATCAACTGGTGTTTTAGCTGTCATTTATACTAAGTTTCCATTAATAAGTATTTGAAAGCCAGCTTCCTGGAGTTAATATCCCTAAACTTGTTTGAACTACAAATTTTTTAGATGGGTGCTTATGTGTTTTCATTGATTTATGATTATTGCTTACTTAATGGGCGTTCAATATCGTAAATTGTTAATTATATTCCTTATTTTAATATTCGCTAATATCTTTTGTCGTTCATCAACCCCAGCATATGCGAGGCACACTTCAAAAAATGTCGGAGCAGAGAGGGTAACAATCCGATCCCTTTGTTGTAGATGGACTTTAAGTTATAAAGTCTCCTATTTATTATGACCTGTTTTTTTGGTTATAGTTCTTCATGATGGAAACTTTATCTCTTCTACTTTCCTTGGTGAATGTGACTTCATATTGAGACGTGGTCGTGGTGGATATGATTAGTGGACTTGTTATAGGTGCAGTGGCAAACAGATTGGGAAAATTCTCATTTGAGACTCGTCTCAAATGAGACCAAAGATTATATGAGACTGCAATTGATTGAATTTGTCATTGGTGAGCTTTAAACCCGCCGATTTCCTTGATTGAATTTGTCGTTGGTGAAATTGACCAAGGAAATGATCAAGAAAATTGACCGAAAGATCAAGGAAATTGAACGAAAGATCAAATTAACTGAAAAATCAAGGCAAAACAAAAACACTCAAGGACATTGATTGAAAGATCAAACAAACTGACTAAAAGATCAAGCAGAAACAGTAAATGTTCATTCCCCTGCTCTTGGTCTCCACAAGGACAGGTCTCACCCAAGACTTTCTCGATTGGGAGATCTGTTTCATATTTGTAAAATATATTATTAAAAATCTAAGTTACCAGTTTCTGTATAGTTTACTATGTTATGTACCTTATGATACGAATATAATAGGCAATATCATAAAATTATTAGTTAGATTTTTACCTTTCCAAGAATTAGAGTTTTTCCTAAAATGGTCTTTTAATCCTGGTAAGATTATATTTTATTTCCTTATAGTTGTAAGAGTTTATTATTTTCTTAGAATATGGGTAGGATTAGGAATTCTATCAGGGTTATTAATATTGCTCTTCTCATTTTAATAGACAGACTATGAGACTTTAAGATTAAGATTAATACAAGAGATTTCGTGATTCGGGAATTTCGACTTTGAGCTGTGTGTTCAATTTTAAGACTCGGTTGCAGTCGCCCAGGGACGGTGGTTCGTGGTTCTCCAGGTAATTATTTGACGGTTGTTATGTAATTATCATATCCTAGGTAATTATTTGACGACTGTTGAATAATTATCATACCCGGTTCGTTTTTATTTTGCAAGTCCGCTGAAACCAAGTGAGTTACGTGGAATATTCACATTACCTCAGCATAAAAACTATGAGTTTTGCTTGTTCTCTGGAGATACTACAGTGATGATAGTGATGTCTATGCCAAAATCTAAACCGCCAAAATCTAAACCACCAGTAATGTCTAATAAAGAATCCGTAAACTAATCTAAGTCCATTGTTGGGTGTCTTTGTTTCACATGTAATGGGTATGTCGGCAATACCTATCACGGATTTGAAATATATCCTGACTTATTTCTTATTCATTTTCAACTTAATAGTTGTTGCCCCACGGATTGATGCCTGGAGTGTTGTCAAAGAACTTATGCCACTCCTCGCATTTTCAATTTTCTGGCTATGTGTTAAGTACACTGTTCAAAGATAGAAGGTTTAAGAATCTCTTTCAATTTTTCTGCAGCCTCTTGCACAGTGCATATGCACAATCTCCAGGTCGAGAAAATGGCATAGGCTTGCAAATACAAGAACCTTGACTACGCAAGTATCAAGTATGAATAACCTCATTGTTGGTTACTTTATAAGATTGGTTAAGATTGGTTGCTTTAAAACTTTCATAGATTTTATAAGATTGATTTATTAGCTTTCCTACAGGTTGTGATCCAGTTTCATTATTCTCTTATTCAAAATAAATATCATTCGGTTGGGTCTAACTACATAATTTTCTTGCTTTTCTGATTGAGAACATATATCCTTTGTTTGTTTGTTACGTGCTGTAGTTTATTTTATGTTGAAAAGGTAGAATTCAAGCCATCTTTCTCCTACGTGTTGCTGCTTCTATTCATTCTCCTCTTCAGGCAACTCCGGTTCGTAAATTCTATATTGTTGTTCCTTAAAATACAGTTAGTTCTACACATCGAACTATGTAATTGTAATTATTCGCTTCTTGGGTTAAATCGAATCACATGTATTCTAAAACCTTTTCAAAGATAAGAACAAAAAAGTATATTGTTTTGGCTTTCTTTCCATATTAAGCTGCAGTTTTTTGCAGGGAGCAAAAACGTCAAATGAAGCTTGTTCTACTATTGGTCAGTTATGCACAAGAAAATAGGTAACCAAAGCTTGTTCTACTATTGGTCAGTTATGCACAAGAAAATAGGTAACCAAAGTAAGGAGTGATTCCTAAACTCCACAATAGTCATTTCTTTGTTTCAGTTCAATTCAATTCAATTTATTTCAGTTCAATTCATTAAGTGAATTGTGTAGGATCAATTGTCAATTATTGAAATGTGACGAGTGTAGGAGCTTATGTAGGATCAGTTGTCAACTATTGGGGTTTAAATAAATTTGGTTAGGAAATAAAACATGAAGTACTTGTGGCATAATTGTAGGAGCTTTGTTCGTTGCTTTGGGAGACCCAGGTTAAAACCATGGTTTAAGAAGATCTTTTTTTATTAAATTGAACCTGAAATTACTATTATACCCCAACATTTTGTACGATTTTTAATGAGTTAATGGCCAAATTATCCACAGAGGGTCGAAATGAAGCAAAAACTAACGCTTATGGGGATGTCAAACTGGCATTTGATTTCGATAAAATATCAAACTGGCAGTTTCAAAAATGTTAGGGGATGTCTACAAAATTCTCTCTTAAAATTACTAGTTAAAGTTTATTCTGAATGCAAAATACATTCCAAAAAAAACATACAATTGAAATTATAGTATAATAAAAATAGGGGTTTGCTAGATGGTGCAGGTATATTTTTCTCTTGCAGGTCCGTATTTTTACCATAATACCCCTAATATTGTTAAGGCAAAAATTGGGCTTGAAATCATAGAATTCAATCAGGGGGCATAATGGTAAAATGTGGACCTGCAAGAGAAAAATGTACCTGAATAGAGAAATTGTTAATTTCCAAAAAAGAAATCTAGAGATGCGACATCTTTTTCAAGGATGTTAAACCATACTTCTATGCCCTCTCCACAGCTAGAACTCATCATGACCATAAAATTTTTGAAAGGAATTCTTGCAGTGCTCACCCATGCAGGTTTTCCCCAACCATAGTCAACATCATAAATAGGAAACCTGGACCAGCTGCTAAATGTGATAAGTTCCATGTCCCCCTTTGAAAATTTTCCTTTTAGGTTATTCAAAGAATTTAAATACTCGACCTCTCCGTCTTGTATTTTCTTGACGAAATCTCCGTCAACCTTTTTTATCGCATCCCTCAACACATCAATCGGATCATTGGCGGATAGTGGTACAACTACCAAAGGCCTATTTATGTTTCCAAAGGCCTGTATTGGAAGAGGCGGTTCCATTCTAGGCCTTAAGTTCACAGCATGGCCAACCCCGATTAATTTTTTTGATCCTTTAGCCTTACTAGCATTACTGAATTGCCTCCATATAAATAAAGTAATTGCCTCCACTCTAGTAGGATCCTTGATTACTTTGGATGCTTCTTCTTTGAGATTTTCAATCTCTTTCTTTTCCAATACTATGTGTTTCGTGACAATATTTTCTGTTGTTAATTGGGCGAAGGAATCTTTGGATAAAGGCATATCTATAGGAGGAAATATGTTTGCTATATCTAAATTAGGCAAAGGAATTTCATGACCCCTGGTAGAGGCAGCCCAGGCATTCATAAAATTTACAAAAGTGTTTGCATCAGCTAATCTGTGGTGGATTTGAACAGCTACCGCCATTCCCCCGCAATCAAAGAGGTTGATTTTCACTGCAAGAAGAATATTGTTAGCCTCGACCATACTGTCGGTACCACCACTAGGCCCTAGTGGAAGGTACTTTTCTAGTTCCTCCACAATTGGGTATTTGATTACTTCCATGAGATTTTTCTCAACTTTGGATTCAACAAAAAAAACTTCTGAATCATTACAACTGATGGTACTTAAATTATCTTTGGAAAACCTCCCAGCTAAAGGATAAAAGTGGATGAGAACATTGGCTAAGGAGGCCTTTAGTGATTCTTGATGTTGAGTGCGTTGGAGGTGGTTATCCTGGTAGAAGAAAATTAGTGGTATGTAGATTGGTGGTGCAAGTTGGTCGAGGAAAGATAGTTTAAAATCTCTAAGGTGATGAGGTGTTGGGGATGATGGTCTTATCATCTCCACATTATATGCCATTTCTTTTGATTTTGTTTAATCCCAGTTTGGCAAAGTAGGGTTGAGAGGTTATTGAAACAATATAGTTTTGTGTGAATACAAGAACTCCTCTCTCCTTATATATGAAGAGAATTGTTATAATATAGAATTTTTTGGTACTTAAACTATTACTATATTAACAATATATATCTTTAACGGTTTGATAAACATGGTTAGTTGAGAGTCGGTGGTTGGTTATTTTATTTGACCAACTATAAGTGTTAATTATTTATGTTTGACCAATATAAATCAAATAAAAGTGTTTGATGAAATAGTATTGGTTATAGAAAAAAGGTATATTCGGGAATCGGTAAAACTTTGGTTTTCAAACAATTGTATATTTCATAAAAGGTTGAGTAATCAATTTTGGAATATTTATAAAGTTCGATGATCAAACGTGGGATTTTGGGAAATTTTGATGATCAATTATGAACGTTATTAGTAA
The DNA here is from genome assembly GCA_963678965.1 of Cruciata laevipes. Lineage (NCBI taxonomy): Eukaryota > Viridiplantae > Streptophyta > Magnoliopsida > Gentianales > Rubiaceae > Cruciata > Cruciata laevipes. The sequence continues at coordinate 24,925,304 of OY787632.1, read as the reverse complement.
ATAAGATTGATTTCCAAATATACTATTCTTTGAGAATCATTTGATGATCAAAAGTGGAATTTCTTGTGATTATTTTGTCTCTAATATCCGGATAGTTGATTTTTCTATATGTATGATTAAAATCAATAAAACAATTTACCTATTCAGTATGACTAAACTATTAAATCACATTAAGAAAATAAATGGTAAAGTTCATTTTTGGTAAAAATTTGTCGGTGAATTTATATATATGGTTGGTTTAACCTACTGTTTTTAGTATTTATTTACTTATGTTATTTATTTTAGTTTGACTACTACAAATACAGTGATTTGATATAAACTTTTATTGGTTGTAGTTGATAGGTGTAACTACATTTACTAATTTTATAGTCAAAGTTGTGTGTTGAAAAACTGACCATACCGTTTTTTTTAATATCATTTATATGACGTGTCCGGTTCTTTCAAATATCTAATTTAGGTGTTTGGCGAAAATCTTGTTATATTTCACCAAAAATAGGGTAATATATTACTATTGCTATAGGAATCGTAATTTTTATATGTTAGTCAAAGGTATTTTATTTTAGTTTTATTCCTTTGTTATTTTTATTCATCACTAAAATAACTATTTTGATTGTGGAGAGTGAGTAACTTATCTCTTATATTATTTTATGATGTCACTATACATTAAAATTGTTTTTTGTTTTTGGAGTCACTCTTTTAAATGTTTAGTTAATCAACTAACGGTCAAGCACATTCAATAATTTTGGAAAGGGTTATTTATGTCTTTTCGTTCTTATAAATGTGTAAAAATCCAAAAAAATCTCATAAATCGAAGATATCTATAATTTATTACATAAAAAATTGACTTGAAGAAACTTTTTTGAAAATTTCAAACGGTAAAAAAATATTTACATATGAAGAAATCCTGAAATTCAAGAAACATTTAATCCAATTTCGTATAAATACACAATAACCATTGTAAGTGAGTAAGTTTCAAATAAGGGCACCTTACGGTAAGGGCAAACCAAAAATAGAACATTTTCTACAAATTTGGGGTTATTATATAATTATTTTAATTATTTGAGTTATTTTTGTTTGAACCTGATGTTTTTATACTTGAGTTTGATCTTTTATTTGGTTTGATATTTATTTAGTTTGATGTTTTAGGTTTTGGGTCTGATGTTTTTATTTGTTTTGATCTTTTAGGTGTTGGGCATATCTTTTCACTTTATTACCTTGATCTTTTATGTTTTATAGTCCAAATAATTAATTAATTTGTAGCAACCCCGATGTTGTCATTGGTGGTCTCATTTTGATCTGCCCTTACCGTAAGGGGACCTTACAAGAGATGTTCTCCTTATAATTTAGTTCTTAAATTTCTCGGAACTTTTTGGTCATGTTTTTCGTGTAAACTTGTTTTTTAGTATTTTTTTCTTCATGTAACTTATTTTTATCACAATTTCTAAAATCAAAACAACTACTATTACTATAACAACTTTTTTTAACTAGTACTAAGGGATGGCAATGAATTTTGAATCCATGGATTAAAAAAAATTACGGATTTGAATGTTAGAATGTTAGGTCCAATGGATATGGATCATGTATGAACTTTACTCCTTAAAATCCAAATCCAATAAATATCCAACCGATGAATCCATTTAATTTAGTACGTAGTTTATAATGTAATATATAATTATTTAAAAATATATATGATTGTGAGATATACTACATTTGCTGTCAGTTTGATTCGACTGAAATAATAGGAAAAAATGATAATTTTATTGCGTTGTAAAATGTGTCAAGTATGAATATTTGATACAAAATATAAGAAAATATAATTTAGTTATGGATATCCATGGAGATATTAACTAAAAATATTGAAAAATAAAGTAAAATTTACTATACTGCCCTCATCGTTTTAACTTAAAAGGCCTTAGGTCCTGTTTTCCTCACAGTATTTGAATTTATCCGAACTAATATGAACTTAAAAAACTCTATTTGAACTTAAAAAAGATTATCTAAACTCATCTAAACTTAAAATACTTTATCTGAAGTCATCTGAGCTTAAAAGATTTATCTGAACTCATCTAAACTGAGCTGAATTTAAATATACAGATACATTGAACTGAACTGAATTGAACTGAAATAAGTTCAATATATTTGAAATTTAATAATTTGAATATAATATAGCACATTAAATATATAGATAAATTGAACTGAACTGAAATAAGTATGATTAATTTCAATATGTGAATTGAACTGAATTATAATTTTACTGAACTAAATCAAACTGAACTGAAATGAATTAAAGTAAAAATTAATATGTTGCAATAAATAATCGGTAAGAATAAATTAGAGCAAGACCAATAGATGCTCCAAAATTCTCCAAAATGCATATTGAAAACCTACTATCTCCATAAATTTTTTGGTTTAAATCCAACAAATTCTCCATTTCCATACTCCAATTTATTACCATAATAATGATCACCTTTACAAATACAATAGAATATATTTTTAAACATTCTAAATATATGCTATAATTATAAGCTATATTTATGCATGCATATACAATAATAAATTAAATAGATCTTAATATTTTAAATTTTATTTTATGATATATAATTAATTAATATTTTATCAGCCAATCAAAGTACATCTATACATATTTTATTTAGGGGTTGCTCCATGCAGGTCCATTTTTCTCTTGCAGGTCCGTATTTTTACCATAATAACCCTAATATTGTTTAAGCAAAAAATGGGCTTGAAATCATAGGGTTCCATCAGGGGCATTATGGTAAAAATGTGGACCTGCAAGAGAAAAATGGACCTGCATAGAGAAATTCCTTTTATTTATACACAATAGTATTAAAGTTCACAATTATGCAAGATACAAATAAAATGTTGGAACTCAAAAATGGCCAAAGTCTCTTTTTTTGGCTCATATTTTATATGTTGAGACCATAAATTAGACAATTTTTGAGCTGGGGCCATAAATTGATCATTTGAGATATGTTGGATCATATAAACCAATTTAATCAATACATTTAAATATATTTCAGTTTAGTTAAATAAAATATATTTAAATTCATTTAAGTTCAGTTCAGTATATTTAAATTTAAGCGATTTCTCCATGCATGTCTATTTTTCTCTTGTAGGTCCATATTTTTACCATAATGCCCCCTGATGGAACCCTATGATTTCAAGCCCATTTTTTGTCTTAACAATATTAGGGGTATTATGGTAAAAATACGGACCTGCAAGAGAAAAATGGACCTACATGGAGCAACCCCCTAAATTTACTTCACCTCAATTCAAAATTAATCCATTTAATGAAATTTCCTTCTTTAGTGATTATGGCTGCATGGGCACTGATGTTTAGATGTTCAATATCTGACTTTTTTCTGAAATAACCTTATTTCTGAAACTAATTCCCAGAATAACACTCTCTTCAAACTAATTCCAAGAATAACACTCTTTTTGCCACCTTGGAACATATAATCCCACGTGTACAATGTGTTGGACAAGGACAAAATTAAAGTTTTGTGCCAAATTTATAAATTTTTATAATTTTGGACCACATTGTTAATTTCCATGGCCCCAGTTCCATAATCCATACAGTATAAGGACTCTACAAATCCCGGTTTCTCAAGATTAAACCCTCAATATCTCTTACGTATTTCATCAAACTTGTTCGGTAATAAATGGATTTGACGGTGAAACTTGTAGCATGAAACCGGCGGTGATCAAAATTAAATATATAAGAAGTATACAACTTCTGTGATTGACATTTGAGCCTTCACATGTGCCTTGATTTGGTTAGCAATGAATCCGGAATCCAGTTGAGCATGATCTTGGTTTATGATCGGATTAACACAAGTATGCAGCACTCCATATTTTTAAATTTCAAAATCAAAAATCCCATTTGGAATAGAAGCCCGCAATCTCCATGAACATTGCGGTGCTTGTTTACATTTAAGAACCCATAGAGACCGCGTAGAATAAGCAACTTCAAATTCTTGGTGCACCTTAATAGAAAATGCTTTCACCGCATTTTGTAGCTGCTCTTTAGTTGAAAAACCTCTGACCAACATACAAATCATCACCTGATTTACTGCTAGTTTGACCTCTAGAATTTGATGAATCTGCGACTGTTTTATCCATCCATTCAGCGTTCGTAAACTCTACACTCGGAACCTCTTCATTTATCACATCTTCATCTTCACCTTCTTCATATCCCATCTCATCCATATCCTCATCTTCTACAAATTCTCTTATATCCTCATCTTCTACAAATTCTCTTTCTTCGTCGGAATTCAATAGATCATTATTCACATCAACACCATCTACAAGCATATTGTGTGCCACAGACATAAAAATTTCTTCAACACCAACATTATTGACTTCTGATATGTCACCACTCAATCTGTTCGGAATAGATTCATCTATGGCTTCGGTAGAATGTTGTTCATCCATTACTCTTAAAAATAAAATTCACCTACAAGAAAATGGTGTTTTCATTATATATTTTCCAGTTTAGTACTGTACTGTAGAATCTATGAGAAATATCAGACAAGACAAAAACAACCTACAAGACAGCAAATAAAAAAATTCAGTTAAGAACTCAATCCGAGTTTGACCAATTCATAGGTAAAGTAGAATATAGAAGTTTACGTGATTAGAGGCTTGCGAAAATGATATATTGACCGTACAAGCAAGCTATGGGAAGTTCTAAGAAGCAACTAAACTCTTGAATTTAGCAGCAAATAAATATACAAAAACGACAAAGCATGTATGAAAATATGTATAATATACCTTTTGAAGAAGTAGGAATCGAAACTCTGAGAAGTTGTATACTTCTTATATATTTAATTTTTATCACCGCCTGTTTCATGCTACAAGTTTCAACGTCAAATCCATTTATTACCGAACAAGTTTGATAAAATACGTAAGAGATGTTGAGGGTTTAATCTTAAGAAACTGGGGTTTGTAGAGTCCTTATACTGTATGGATTATGGAACTGGGGTCATGGAAATTAACGATGTGGTCCAAAATTATAAAAATTTATAAATTTGACACAAAACTTTTGTCCTTGTCCAACACATTGTACACGTGGGATTATATGTTCCAAGGTGGCAAAAAGAGTGTTATTCTTGGAATTAGTTTGAAGAGAGTGTTATTCTGGGAATTAGTTTCAGAAATAAGGTTATTTCAGAAAAAAAGTCTAATGTATCTACTTGTTCAGATTTTTCCCCCTCATTGATTGCATCACATCAGTTTTATTATGTCCTAATCTTATTTTGCTCACTGAAAACAAATTGACTACTTATTCTTTAATCAAATTATTTCTGCTCCATTATGAATACGAATTATACAACATGACTTTACTTTGGACTTACCTCAGAATACATAACTAATACTCTGTCTTGTTACATTGTTCATGTGTTCTTAACAAGACCCTGCAGTTTTTGGGCTTAGGAACCCGTAAACAAGTCTCCTACCGCCAATGGTGGTTTTTACCTTAAAAAAAAAAACAAGACCCTGCAGTTGAGACACTTATTTTTGCTACCATGCTTGCATGGGAGTGGCCGTACTATCAGGGGAAAGGATTCCGAAGCTAAGGATGCAGATAAATATTCTCTTAGACCATCTCCTATCATACATCCGTTTTCACAATTTTTTCAATAAAATCCTATTTACAAACTCTCTAAAATCTCCACCCCAACTATCATAAAAATCCCACATACATTTCCACAACACTTTCTACATGTCCCACCACAATTTTTTTCCATTTCATTATTTATTTATCTTCTACCTCAGTAATAGTATCTATCATTAATATAAAACTAAAATATAATTTGTATAGTAATTGTTTATATTTTCAAAATATTTTATATATTCAACTTTAAAACACAAATACATAATTAAATAAATTTTAAATTTAATGGTATAGGTAACTAATGAAATATGTGATTTGCATGTAATTATCACATCATATGTTGAATCTGATCTAATTAAAGTATAAAAATATAATCATAATTTTGGTTTGAAAATTTTACCAATTAAAGAAAATAAATAGGTTTAAAGACGGTTTAAATGGTAATCAATGAATTCCCTTTATTTTGAAGGGAAAAAAATATCGCTCTAAATAATAATAAAAAAACAAAACACCATTCCCATATGAATTATTTAACTATAATCATTAATAATCACTGGACTTTGCTGCAACAAAATCAAATGCTTGGTGTTAAATAAATTGTACTGGCCCACATTTCAACTGAAGCGCCACGCTGTGAGGGATTTTCTTGGCTGCACAGAAGCAACTTACGCTCCCGGGATTTTTGGGTTTTGGGAGGAAAATTCACCCATAGTTGGATAGAATCAGATTCTTTCCAGGTAAATCTTTCAAAAAATTTCTCATAGGAGATGCTCTTTGAGCACCCATAATGGGTGTTTGGAGTTGTGTTTGAAGGGGTGTGGTTGCCCCAAACACAGCTCAAACACAAGAAATTCACAATGGGGGTGTTTGAAGGGTGTGTCTGACCAAAACACACCCCTCCATGTGTTTCATTTAAACCTGAAGTTGGCAAATTGGGTGGGGGCCGCCTGTCGGGCGGGCTGGGGGAATCAGCTCCCCCATTTTGTTTTTTTCATTTTTATAATGGTGGCCCCCACTGAATTGGCCCCTTTGTGCCCATTGGGTTTATTTCTGCTTTTTTTTGTTATTTGATCTTTAATTTTTACATTTACATTTAATTTTATCGTTGGGTTTTCAATATTTACATTTACATTTAATTTTTTTGTTATTTGATCTTTTTTGTTATTGGCCCCTTTGTGGCCGTTGGGTTTTCGTTATTTGATCTTTTAATTTTTACATTTAACGACAATTATATACATGCACGAATTGTTTTTATTTGGATATTTTGTTTAAAATATTTTTTTAACTATATAAGTTTTAGTATATTGTTGTGCAGTTACAACTTCTAATCTAATAAAATCACAAATTAAGATTAATATGTATAGAAAAATTAATGAATATGTTGAAGAAAACATGTGGATCCATGAATAGTCTGTGAATAGTAGCTGAGTTGTGTTTATGATAGTGGGAGAAAAATGAGGTTGTGTTTGAGTATTGTGGTTGAAGAGTTAAAAATTGGTTTGATATTATTTAAAGTGAGAAAAATAGGTAGAGGTGTGTTTGAGGTGTGTTTCCATTGTGGATGCTCTTAAGCTTCCTCCATTGTAGCCCATATGAGCATACTGTGAATATTCTATTAGTTTCTATTAATTTTTGGTTGCTTTTTGCCGGGTTAACGATCGAATGTGTTTACACAAGGTTGTTAATTGCTCATCTCATGTGTGGTTTTCTTTTATAGGACATGTAAGAAACAATAAACAAAGTAGCATGTACAACTCAGGAATCAAGTCTGCAGAGAATTTCCGTACGGAATAGCATCCGTCAAACATTGTTTATATTGTAATTTTTTTTTGAAACAAGTGAAATAATTTCTCATTCCCTTCAATTTTTTACTACACAACAACTTTGTACTTTACTTTGATAATGTAAAGTATGTATATATTTCAGTTTTTTGAATTTAATAAATAATCATGCTTAATACTCTGCTTTAAACACCTTAAAAACACAAAGTCCGGGTGCAATTTGCACGAGGTGCAATTACCTCACCTAGTCTTATAAATGAATATTGCAAGTGTATGATTAATTCAGACTGTTTTCCAATGCTAGACAAAGAGTATTCTTTTCGGGAACTTCCTAACAAAAAGAAAAGGATCTAATAATTCTATTTGTTTCTTTACGATTATTAAGTATTTATCAAATAAGTAATCTTTCATTTGCAGGGTGACACATTTGAGTTGTAAAGTCAACTAAAATCAATTAGGCTCATTTTATCATAATCCTAATTTAGTATTTATATGATAGAACATTTAATGCTTGGTAAGGTGTGTGGTTCTCTATGAGTTTATACGAGTCAATATTGTTCAACTTTAATTCAATCAATTTTTATTAAGTCAGACACATCCATATTTTACACATACCTAATCTGTTACATGATACTTTATCCAATTCTAGTTCTAATCTTTCCTAATCTAATCTATCACGTCAAGTGTCCTACGTCCTCACCTTAAAGTAGGGTGAAGATCTCACTTTGATACACCTATCGATATAGGTAACTTCTTGTCATATGTAGTTCCGCGTTACTCACTTGAACACGCCACCGGGGAAGCTTTACGCTTCATAGGAAAGGAGACTTGAAACAAGTTAGAATACTTCACATAAAGGGTGATAAATGATGAAATCTAGTGCCATAACCATTGAGCAAGCTATAATGGCTGATTCAACAAATTCAATTAGTCAAATTATTTGAATATATTAGTTTAATTTAATTCTTGATACTTATAGACAAATTTCATTTGATCCCTATAGTAAGATAGTTGGATACAAAGTCTCATTTTATCGAGAGTAGTTAAATTTAGTGAATTCAAAGGAAGAAGGTTAGCTTAGAAAAAATGTCCCACTTGAGGGCACGAACTATGAATGTCAAACTTACTTGCCCACTTTACTAGCGGATGGTGGATGGTGGATCCACTATCCATCTGTTTTTTGATTGCCAGTTTGTTATGCGGCTATGGAAGACTGCTGGTCTATCACAAAGTATAGAGACGACAAGGATGTATCATGGGGAATTAGAGTTTAAGGAACTCTCGTGAGGAATGTGGCGATGATGATAGAGTTAATTTTGATGTTATGTGATGGAATATGGATGCAAAGGAATAGCAGACTCTTTACGGATTGGAAACTGGGGCGCAGAACCTTTCAGTCTCAGTTAGTTTGAATCTTCGCTCCTTTCATAATGCAAATCAATGGCCTAAAAGAACATCAGGCGGTTTACATGAACAATCGATGCTACGACCTCTTCCTGGTAGGCCGAGAATTCTTTTCGATGCAGGAATAAAGGATGGTACAACCGGCATCGGAGTTATAGCTATACAGGTTGATGAGGCTTTAATTCGAGCTTATGCGGAATCATCTTTTTAGGGTATCATTGATCCAACCTTTGTGGAGGGATTATCGCTTTGATATGCAAGAACACTAGCGAAAGACCTCACGCTAGAAGCACCATCGTTTGTGGGAGACTGCTTGGCCTTGTGCGCATGACCCAAGCCTTGGAGCCTACGACACTGGATTGTATGGAGTTGGTAGATGAATACAAATGTGGTAACTTTGTAGACCCCTATTGGATCCCTAGAAATAGGAACTTAGTCGCACATTCGCTTGCGTCTTTTGCGAAAAATTATGCATATGTGAAGAGAACTTGGGACAACATGGGCAATGTGTTTCTTTTGTCAAACAAATCTGAACGTTTTCCAATAATTTGAATGAGATTTCTTACTTAAAAAAAAGAAGTTAGCTTGGAAAAAATGGGAATCCTACTGACGAGGGACCGTAGACCTTTCCAAAATGTATAGGTGCAGATTGGAAAACGCGCCTAAATATAGTGTAACTGAATTGCAAAACAAATTATCTTCCCCAATTTCTCCTTCCTCTTCTAATAAACACGATTCAGGTCCCCTTTCCTCCCCCGTCGACCTTCCGGGAGATGATGCTTTGCTGCTCCGCTGTCCATCGGGATTGTCGCCGGGAAAATCAAGTCAAAATCCGGTAGAAGAGCCTGGATATTGAGCCCATTATTACCATTCCCAATCTCCTTCCCCAACCGTTTCATTAATGTTCCATTTGCACTATCCACTTCTTTCTACAGCTAAATAACTGGCAAGCAAGAATAAGCTGAAGCAAACCAGAAAGAGATCTTGTGTGGGCGGTTTAAGGTATGAGCTCAAAAAACCCTAAATTCGGCGATGGGGAAAATGATGCTATGGAAGTGGTTGTTGGGAATGAGGACCTCCTCATTCAAATCCTGCTATTTCTGCCTCCAAAATCCCTGCTTTGCTTCAAATCCGTCTCCAAGGCTTGGCTCTCCCTCATCTCCAGCACCGAGTTTCGCCGCCGCAAGAGCAAGCGATTTCGCAAAGTTATCTCCGGCCTAATTTCCAGCCGCCCTGGTTCACGTTGTCAAGAGTATGACTTTTTCCCACTCAAAGGGGGCAGAAATCCGCCGTTTGAGAGACTCGATTTTGTGGATGGCGAGAGTGACGGATTAATGGTTCTCCAATCTTGTAATGGCTTGCTACTATGTATGAGTCCTGGTGGAACTGCACAGGCACCGACTAAGTATTATGTCATCAATCCTACTACCAAAGGGTTCACAACTTTTTCTGGAGATGACGTATCTGGTACGGATCGCTATAAACTTTATCACCTGAATTTGGCTTTTGATCCTAGGAAATCCATCCATTTCAAGCTTATCTGTATTTATGTCTCGTATGCGCATGACCCGAGTTTCCGATATTTTCCTCATGACGAAGAGATTCGGATATTTTCGTCCGAGACTGGTCTTATGACCCGAGTTTCCGGAGTTGGCTTTAGCTTTCAGAATGCTGATGTTTTCAGTGGTGTGTACTGGAATGATGCTATCAATTGGATTGATGAAATAAACGATGGCTGCTACTTCAATGTTAATGAACAGCGGCTCGGGATACTCCCTATGCCCCCTATAGCTCATGTTGAAGGTTGGGACGAAGAAGTTTTGGGAAGATGGATAAGGTATTATGGAGAGTCCAACGACCACTTGTACTTTATGTGTACCGTAAGTACTCCTACGCAGTTTCATGTCTATGAGATGGATAGAGGGTACTCTGGATGGTCCTTGAGGTTTATTGTTGATCTCCAACCAGTTTTCAGCTTATATCCTGAAGCTGTTAAGCCTCTATGTTCCCCGTCAGACTACCTCCACCCCAACCGCTACCGCCATCCTTTTGAAATACTGGGTATTGTTGACAAAGATGATGATGATGATGAGTCATACCTTGTGCTACTAATATCTGGCAAAGCAATCCGGTATAATCTCAAAGATAAGAGTTTCAGCAAGATACAAGATTATGCTAGTGGCGATAGACTTGGTCTATCAGCGTACCCTCGTGATGCATTTCAATTCATAGAGTCACTCCACCCACTTTAAATATTAAACTACTTTGTTGTTGTACTCTCAGCAGAACCTTAGTGTTTATATTATTATTTTTTGTGTTTTTATTTAAGTACGCTGTGTGATGCAAGTAAAGCAAACATTGCTAGAGTGCAAATCTGTGTGGCACTGTTTTGTTCCAAGCATCTTATTAGTTTGTTTATTTTGATGCAATATATTCAGTGAAGAAAATGCATTCCTGTGTTTACTGCATTCTAGTTCCTATATACTAATTGTTCATATATGGACTGGAAATTTGTTACTTATTCTTGCTGGCATTCTCTTAGATCAATCCAGTGGTAGCTGTTTTGACACTTGTATTCTAGATAAACTTGGCCTTGATCCAAGGGAAAAGGTAACATTGGTTGCAAAGGAAATATATGTTCCTTGTGTGTTTAAGGTAATGATACGAGATCATCCTAGATTGCATTAGAATTTAATTTTCATGTTTTCAAATGAAGTCATTTAACATGTTTATTTTGTGGTAGGATTTTAACATACTGAGATTGGTATGAGAAGTAGCAAAAAAATTTCTGTCCTGTTATATATATATTTTATAGTCTGATGTATATCTGTAATGGTTAGTCGGCCTTCTTTTTCCTGTTTGTCACCCTTGGTTTATGAATTAGAAAGTTCTTCTGATCATGTGTAATATTCTGTAGTATCTAGCCTTCAGAAAACTTTCAAATGATATTCTTCAACCTGAATGGATAGAAGAAAGAATTAGATACCGTGTAATGCATTTCATGTTGTACTTTACGCAATCTATTCAGATTTAAGTAGCTGACAGATCAATGTAGATCTTTAGTTCTGTTGTGTTGCTGCACTTCATAGGATTTTTTCCCCCTTGCTCTTTAACAGTATCTTTTTTCGCATAATTTCTCCCATTGAGAGTATGCAACTGCCCAACTTCTGAATACACTTACTACCAAAATATGCTCAAGCATAATATAATTTAGTGTATATAGAGTAGTTACTTTGTTTGTCCTATTTCTTGTTGCAGTACTTTATGCAATACTCCCCCAAAGATCTCCATACAGTATGTTTGAATCATTTCTACTTTTTACATTCTAAGATTGGTATGATAATTTTGGTGGCAAAGGGAAGATGGTTGCATAGGTGTTCCTTTTATTTTTAAGATGATGATACAGATTGTCCCTAGATTGCATTGAAAATTAACTGTTAATGTTCTTCATACTGAGATTGGTAGGAGAAGTGTCCAAAGATTATGAATTTAATTTTCCAACCTGGTGTATTTACTTTTGTAGTCTGCCACGTATCTATAATGGTTAGTTGGCCTTCTTTGTCCATGTTTCTTTCCCTTGGTTATGAATTAGAAAGCACTTCTGATCACGCATTAAAAGTTCTTGTTTGCCGTTTTATTTTACCGATTAGTTCTGTAGATATTTGTAGTATTTAGCCTTGAGAAACCTTTCAAATGGCATCCTTCAACTTGAATGGATAGGAAGAAGAATCAAATATCCATGTAATGCATTTATCTTGTGCTTCCTGCATAAATTCAGATTAAAGTAGCTGTTAAATTTAGGCTTGAAAGAAAATATTGATTCCTTCATCTTCTTCTTCTTCTTCTTTCTTGAAAAAAAATTGCATTTTGAGTTCCTGATCACTGTTGAGGCTATTTAGTTCTGCTGGATTGCTACACTGCATTGGAATGTTCTCGCTTGCTGTTTAACTTGGTATATATCTTTATTTGGTTTTTCTTGCATGTATGCAGCTGCTGAACTTCTGAGAAAACTATCTGAACACAACTATCAGATTATGCTTAAGCATAATATAATTGGGGGTATGCAGGACATCAGGTGTGTGATATTATCTGTCATATTTCTTGTTGTGGGCCTTTATGCAATATGAGTAGCTCCACATATATTATGTTTGAACCAGTTCTGCATCTTTTGTGTAATTACATTGAGTTCGTGACAATGTCCATGTTTGAGTTATCTGTTAAACACATAACATATGCATATACTCCTACTCTTCCCGTTGAAATTCGTAAACACAACATACTGTCTTCAGTAACAACTTGGAGCTAAGGTGATTGCTAGTTTGATTGTGTTTTAGCATTTATACTGAGTAGAAGTTATATCTTCTCCGACTTGACATCCTGACTCCTGAGGACAGGATGCTCATGATATTGGACAGTTGCAGCAAAGTTATGAGTTCCCCAGGCTTTGCATATTTGAGCCATTAATGTCTATATGGGTTTTTAAGTTAAGAGAGATTACATATATGGCATTTTAAGTAATCGTTTCATCCCGCTTTACAAGTAGCGTAAAACTTTAGCTAGTAGACTGCTCTTGTATGATGATGAAGAGCAAAGAAAAAGATTCTTTTATCAAGGGCTAACATAAATTTCTAGGATGGAAAAAATAGCGAGGTACATTGCTACTATGTTCGTGTCATGGTTCTTAGGCTGGAGAAGCAAGCTCATCTGAACTGTGCCGATCGCCTGAGTAATCTGTTTGCTTTCCAGTGAAATGGTATTCAAATCCTTTTGAAGAACCATCTGTATGCAGTTGGTAAAAAGCGGATGAAATGTTCCCGTTCTCAGCTCCGAGTTATTTACTCTAGTACTCAACTCCACGGTCTTGGATAGTTGGATTTGCCCTAGTGTATGAGAAAAGTGCACATAAACACTCCGTTCTTAGTTACGAACAAGTGCGATTATAACTTTCAAGTTTCAATTGGGCAAAAATATGAAAAATTAATATCTTGACGGTTTGTTTAACGTTGACCAATGTAGTTCTTGTAATAAACTTACGTAAACTATTCTATTTGGAATTCGCAAACTATGCTACTCCTTTCAACAACGTTTACTCAGCAAATACACATTGGAACTGGAATGGAATACACCAAAATTGGGTAGATGATGAACATTCAGGCCCCCGTTTGGTGACGAGAGTTTTGAAGAGTGTTTAGCTTTTTGGGTTAAATATGGATAGTTGACTGGTCAAACAGCTCTCTCTAGTGTTTGGTGAGGAGAGTTTTCTAATTAGCTTTTTTGGTGAAACCTCTGATTTCTGAAACGCTAGAAAGAGCAGCGTTTGTAAAAAGTTACTCAAAGAAATATTACAAAATATCTTTTATATCCTTATCCTCACAAATTTCCTTTTCAAATTCATTAAAACTAATTAGAAAACCTTTTATATACGTAAATAATAACCTTTTAGTAAACTTAAAAAATAAATAACCTTTTATGTACGCATTATATTTGCGTACGTACATTTAAGGTTTTTTACATTATTTTCATTATTTTTGAAGTATATTACACATATTTTAAATATATGAAAAATAAAAATTTCAAGTATTTTAATTCAAAAAAGTTTTTTTAAATAGATGTAGATATATTAATAAAGAATAATAATTCAAATAATAAACATCATATAGTCATAACAATTTTCGATAAACAAGTAACACACTACAAAAAATAAATAATAATAAATTGTACTAGTGTCTATTTCAGTCCTTTAACGTAATGAAACAGCTATCAGCTAATTGTTATTTGCCAAATACTCATATACAAACCGCTAGTCAAAACAGTTAATAGAATCCGCTAACAGCTAACAGCTAATAAAATCAGCTAACAGCTAACAGCTAAACGCTGATAGCCAAACGAGGCCTAAGTAATCGTAGTAGGTGTTTGAATTACCGACAAAATCCGAGTTCTTCCTCAACCTCTTCAATTCACACCCTAAATATACCTTTTAGGCCAAAACAAATACTACCACATGATAGTAATAACGGCCATCCAGACATCAAGTTTTTCATATTTTTGTCCAATTGAGAATTACGATTACACTTTTCGAAATTCGGGATTATATTAATTCGCACATAAAAAATAACTTATCTACCTCATCTTTTGCCCATTTAGTTTTGGGAAAAATTCTCAAGCACTCGAGTTTTGGGAAAAATAACTTATCTTCCTCATGCACTTGAGTTTTGCCCATTTATAAGTTTTTGGAAAAAACTCCATTACCTGAAAACTCGCATCTAGTCTAATGATTTTCTATACTAATAAACATAATTGTATTCTTATTTCAATCTGAAGTCCTAGCATATAGAAGGACAACTCACCCAATTATATGACTAATAAACATTCAATCCAAATCAAATTCTATGAGCAGGTTTTCAAAAGCAATTCTATGAAGTATGAACAGAACTTGTAAAATTTTCCACTACTTTTCTTTTCCTAAAAGGATTGTTCCTTTCAAAAATGAGAAAAGGAAAAAAAGAAAATCCAGGTGGACGCCGCAAAAGCCTAAAAGTACGAGTGATCCGCATGTCTGGGAGAGGTGGCGGTTCACAGGATCGACGGTGACAGCATAGCCTTGCCGAGCTGTCGGTCATTAACCACGGTTAACTTCACGGGTTAGCCCGTAATATTCGCTCCCGAATCCACTGCGTGACTGTGTGAGAGAGAAAAATCCCCCCCCCCCCTAAACCCAAAAACATTAACACCAAACTTAACTTAAAACTGTCGGTTATATTTAACCCCACGCCATTTTCCAAAATTCCCAGAAGAACATATAAAAACGCACACACAGATTCTCGCTTGCTTCTGAAGCCATTAAACCTTCTTTCTTCTTCCCACCTTTTATCATCATCATATATATAAATATATGTATGTAATTCTCTGTATCTATACACGCATCGAAGGCCTCCTCCAGCTGTCGTCGTATGAAATTGGGGCCAATGGCGGAGTCGCCCGATTTCGTTTCCGTCGATATTGAGACTATTTATCTTGGCGGGAAGGTAATCATATTCTTCAGTTTCTGTTTGTGAAGAAAATATTGTATTTTGAGCTCAATTTGTCCCAAAGATGGGATTTTTGAATTACTGTAGCTGGATTCTGTAGCTATTTCAGCTTGTTGAATTGATAGCAGTTTTGAGTTTTCTTGAATTGCTTGATTTTTTTCCTCTGTTTGTGGTAAAATGGTAATTATGGAATTTGTGGAGCCGTTTGATTACTCTTTTGGATGTTGCGTTTGTTGTTTTCTGAGTTTATGCTATATCCGTTGGCCATGGTTTGATCATTCACATTAAGGGGATGACTGGATGAGGATGAACCTTTGCTTGGTCCACGTTTCTTATTATGGCCTGATTGTTTTTTGTTTTGTTTGTAATCATTTTTCCTATGTTTTGTTTGGTGTATCATTACTGAATTCTAAAGTCTATTGGTAGAAATGTGTCCAATGGGGGTGTGCTTTCTTGTGACACCTGTCGAATTGTCAATGCTCCGGTTTCAAGTTCTTTTAAAGAAACGCTCCGTGGCTGTTACTCTATGCATTTCTTATATTCTGTCTGCGAGTTTGGTTTGTAGTATTTGGTTAGGTGTTGCAATCATCACTTGATTATTATTCCATCTGTCAGAATAGAATAAAATGGCTGGCTCTGTGGCCCCAATCTTTTCTTTTAAGCTGGGTTTACTTTTTCTAAAGTTCAATCATTGACAAGTTTTATAAAGTTGGTTTTGTCTGCTGTTTTGGTCATGTAAGATGATGAAGTGAAGATCCCAGAAAAACTTATACTTTGTTGACTGCCTTTGACAGTAGGAGTTGCTTATCATGTAACTTGAGGTTTTGTGTGCACTCATATTGCATTTACATGACAGATAATAATTAGAGGTGTTTTAGGCATCGATTTTGGGGGTTGATTTAGGAGTATGGTAAATGTTACATTTATTTGCTTCTGTATTTAGATGAGATTCGAAGTGTCTCTGCATTGGGGATCTGTTTGTAACAGGTAGATATGATCTATATGCAGGAACATAATGTACGGACAGGCAGTGGCTCAGTTTCTGTTATAGTGTATGGTGACCAAGATAAACCTGCACTTGTCACATATCCTGATTTAGGTCTAAATCGTAAGTCATAATCTGCCCCTTGCAAAAATTGAATGTTGTGGATTGTATTTTTCTTGTTTCCTTTGGTTTTCTCCTGTGTTAATAAATGGCAATGCATATTTTGGCAGACCTGTCATGCTTCCAGGGATTGTTTTTTTGCCCAGAAGCTGCTACTTTGCTGCTTCACAATTTCTGCATCTACCACATCAGTCCTCCTGGACATGAGGTCAGTACCCGCTTTCTCCTGGCATGCATTTAATGAGTGTTTAGCTAGAGGAGCCATAATAGTTAGTTTTATTATAATAACCTGTAAGGCTGTTACTCACATTCTGTTTTGGGAACCTCCACAAGAGTTCTTGCAGTTGGGAGCTGGAGCAATATGTCCCCGTGATCCAGTGCCGTCGGTTGATAATTTAATTGATCAAATTGTTGAGGTTCTAGAGTACTTCGGGTAATTTTCTTTATAAATTGAACATTTTCTTTTCATTGATTAACATTTTCAATAATCTCCTGCTTAGCTTTCCCGCAATAATTAATGTTCCCTTCACGGTTTCATGTAGGCTTGGGCCAGTTATGTGCATGGGAGTGACAGCAGGAGCTTACATCCTCACCATGTTTGCTGTGCGTATTCTCCTGATAAACCTTTTAATGGTCCTTCTAATGAATGAAGTTCGATTGAATGACATCTTAATATTTACAGATGAAGCATAGAGAGCGGGTTCTGGGCTTGATCCTTGTTTCTCCACTATGTAGAGCACCCTCATGGACTGAATGGTTATGTAATAAGGTTTGTTTGCTGTAACTGTCAGTTGTGAGAATCCGGTCCACGAAATGTGTAGGTGTGCTAAAATGGTTGGTTTTCCGTAGGTTATGTTGAAGTTGCTGCAGTTTTATGGAATGTGTAATCTGATGAAGGAGTGCTTACTTTTCCGTTACTTCAGCAAGGTATACTTGCATCCATTTCGAATAAGGGAAACTTGGCACACCAAAGTTTCTGTTTAATTTAAGCCACATCATATCATAAATTAGTTTGCTTATGTAGTTTAAACATTTATCAGGAAGTTCGTGGCACCAAAGAGGTTCAGGAATCAGATATAGTGCAAGCCTGCAGAAGAGTAAATGCCTCAGCCTTTGCTTTCTTGTTTTGTTCTGTCCTGATGCTTGGTTCTTGAACTTACCTATTTCTTCCATGTATTTCTTCCAGCTGTTGGATGAGCGGCAGAGCATAAATGTCTTTCGGTATCTTCAATGCATTGATAGGTACGAAAGCCGTGGGAAGTATTATAGTTTTAGTCATGGAGTCAATGTTTCAATCTCTTACACATTGGGCTGATTTTCTATTTTGCGTACATTTGACGATGAATAGGAGACGTGACATTACAGAAGGCTTGGAGGGCCTGAAATGCCGAACACTAATATTTGTTGGTGACTGCTCCCCATTCTATGCCGAGGCACTCCACATGACATCTAAGCTGGATAGAAGATACTGTGCTTTAGTTGAGGTATGGTAACAATGACATAACTCTGATGTCATATAGACACTGGATTGCATGTTAACCTGGTGTTCTTTATACAAATTCAAGCCAATTACGTTCTCACCATTCCCTTACTTTACTAAAGTAATCAAACTATATTGATGAGATTACGGGGATTAAAAAAACACCTTATCGTCTCATAAACCTTCCTTGTCGATTGCTGAGATCTGTATCCTCTTTTTTTTTAAGTAGAAATGTTTCTGAGGGTTCTTGGATTTTTTTTTTTATGTTGAAACATTTTACTTGTTCAGGTACAGGCTTGCGGGTCAATGGTTACAGAAGAGCAGCCTCATGCAATGCTGATACCGATGGAGTTTTTCCTGATGGGATACGGAATGTGCCGCCCAAATCAGTTCACGGGCAGTCCCCGGAGTCCTCTGAGCCCATCTTGCATATCTCCCGAGCTTCTCTCCCCGGAGAGCATGGGATTGAAACTAAAGCCAATCAAGACGCGGATTTGATGAAGAAGATGACCGTGGATTGCTGGACTCAAACAAAAGGTGTACATTGATCATCCACACTTATTTTTTCTTCTTTTTGTAATGCTGTTGAAAATTTCATGGGTAGTGTGCGAGTCAGATAGAGAGAGATACTGGATCTGGATGTTGTAGATATAGATGAAAATTCTTTCATGGACATAATAATAGAGGTGGGGAGATTACTGGGAAATCATTCATTTGTAGTCATCTAGTCATTTGTACTTTGTAAAATCGGGTCGAAGTGGACATTGTCATTTTATGCACAGACAGACGAGACTGGAGATAAGTTAATAAAATCTTGAGCAATTCTTGAGTGGACTATTCTTTTATGTGTTCTTTACACTCTTGTTTTTGTTGAAAATGCTTTCTTTCAACGCCAATCATATATATTTTTTTCACAACAAATCTTTTCATTTTGTTTAATCTTTTTGAGTGAAACCTTGTCTAAAACAAAAATCAAATTGGCAAAGATCAGCTTGAAAAATGTCCCACAATGCGTGCCATAACAAGCAAATTGTTGTAAAATACGAGAACAAATAAAACGACACAAGAATCAAGAATTTACATGGTTCGATCAATGATCTACGTTCACGGTCGGATCACAATGGTACAAACACTCTTTATATGCTATAAAAGGGAGTGAAAAGGGATTATGAATTCTATGCTTGAAAAGGCTTAGAATTGATGTGTCATTCATCCTAAAGTTCTCTCCTTCTTATAGGAACAAATTTCCACATTATCAAACTTCAAACTTTTCTCTTGAGTTGAGAGCTATGAATATAACTCAATATTATTGGCTTTGATAACTTCATATTTTCACATTTACGTGAATAAAATTTTCATCCATTCACATATGCTCATTTCAAAACACAATTTTGACATGAATGTTGTACAGCTCTTCGTTAAAAGTACTCTCCTTCGTTTCCCGTTGTCAATATTCATTTAGTTAGTCATATTCTATAGACTTGGCACCACATCGTTGACTCGCGGGATATGACGCTGCCGGAGGAGCTGGTGGTCGATATACTGGTCAGGCTTCCGGGCAAGCAACTCGGCCGGTGCAGATGCGTCTGCAAATCCTGGCGGTCGCTAATCAAAGGCCGTATATTTGCCGAAACCTTCCGGAAACGGAACTTGTGCCTGCTGCTGTACTGGTCGAAAGGAGGCGACTCGGAGAAAGACTGCTACGGTAACCGGATGGGTCACGACCGGCGCCTCCGCTTCTATTATTGTCCCCTCCGGCGCCTCAACGACGGACCACCGGAGGAGTTCATACCCCTACACGAATTATCGGTCAACGGTACCTACGACCCGGTGACCCAGCTAGTAAACGGCCTAATTTGTGTCGGAAAATGCGAGAAGCAATTCGGGTCGGATCTCCCGCTGACGATCCACAGCGTCTGTACCGGGGAGACGATGAAGATCCCGGACCCGGTTCATTATTTCAACACCACTTCGACGTTTCACCTGGGCTACGATCCTGTGAGCAAAAGGTACAAGCTTCTGAGAATGATATTCCGGCGGTTCCACCCTATGCGAGCCAATGTAATTACCCTAGGACCTTCCGGTGAAGACCCCCGGTGGCGGGCAGTGGACTATGAATCTGCCGGAATCAGCAATTTGTCGGTGAAGACTAATCTCTACCACTATACATCGAAGTCACACGAAGCCAGGACGTTTTCCGGCGACGGAGTTCTGTGTTGGTTTACGCGGGAAGAAGGCCTGATTTTGTTTAATCTCAACATGGAGAAGTTCAGGTGGATTCAGCTTCCGGCAGGTGTGAAAGAAGATGGGAAACAGCTTGTTCCTCGGGCTCGATTTGGGGAATGTGGTCATCTCGCTCTGTCCCTGTGGGTGTTGCCTCGAGAGGGTGATCAACCGGAATACTTTGTGCTGGAAGACGAAGAAGGTGAGAAATGGAGCAAGCATCGCGTTGAGCTGCCTGAAGAAGCTGAGGAAAGAACGCGTTTTGTTGCTGCGAATGGGAGCCCCGGTGCCGGTGGTGGGGAAATTCTGTTAATGGATGGTTTCTCCGGTAGCAGAGATGTTCATTCTTATGGTGGTGGGAAGGAGATGGAGAGATTTCGGGTTGGAATGATCCCTCACAACAAGGCTCTTGATTTGAACGCTATGCGTCCTGCGTGGGATGTCTATTCCACCTTCGATGCTAGGCTTTCTTGTTTGCTTGATAGTGCTGATGTTTATCTTCCCTTAGATGATGTGTTAAGTGGCCTGTTTCGGGTTTAGTACACCAAACAATGAATAATACAGTTCAAGTTAATTTCTTGTTTTGGTAAAGAACTAGATTTTTAGAGGCAGTGTTCAAATTTACAAACAACCATAAGAAGTATGCCATTGCATTGTCATTCACTCTCTTCGCCAAGCTGAGGATAAGGATACGTGTATCAGCATGACTGACTCTGAATGCGGCTAGGTTGCTTTCGCGTCTTCAAATGCAGACAAAGCCAGCAGAGGTTTTTTTTGGAGTTTAAGAGCAGAAATCTGATAATGCAAACTATGACTAGATTCATCTGAGTGCTGTAAGTAACCAAAAGGGTGAAAAGCTAAACAATGAGTCTAAAATACAATACTGAAGAAGAAGAATTCAAACTGAGCACACAGAAATTACATCAATTACTCCTTTTGTTTGTGTACACAACTTCATATAAACATTTTCTATTTCTACACCACAGTTTTTGATAACTAGTACCAAAAATGTACAATTGTCAAGCAAAAAATGACGATAAAGGAGAACAGCTAAACAAAAAAAGCAGAGCTTTAATGTAGAAACATTAAGGACTCAACACTATGGTCATTGGATGAAATTTTCCGTTCGGATTGCAGAGTCGCTAGAATTCATAACAACTCAAAGTGGATTATATAAAATTCTCAAACAAGATTGAGAAACATGAAAGTTGCTTTATGCTTTTAAAATGAGGAATCAAAAGATTATCCTATAAAGATTACAGTAATGATACATTGTTCTTGACAACAAAAATGCAAAAAGCTTTCAAAAAGGAAACTAATCAAGCTGCAGGCTTTTTATGGCCGCCGACATGAGCAACGTAGCCGGTCTTAATGGCTTCAACAGACCTAGAAGCTCCACACTGTTCACACCTGACGAAGTACAGCCTGTTCTCTTTAGTGAGGATGGAATCAGGACTCTTGCAGGCATTGCAGAGCACGTATTCGTTCATGTATCGCCGGAGAATTCCCTCGAAATTCTTCTGAGCAAACCTTCCTTTGACAACAAGCCTTTGGCTGCCGTCAAGTGCGCCGGTGGTCCCCATCTCCGCCAGCAGGAAGTCCATGACGTGCTCCGGCGTCCGGTGCATGCTCCTGCATTGGTCCATGAAGTCGGCAAAAACCGTCTTCTTCGTGCCTTCCCGGAGAATCTGGGGCGGCCTCATCACCGTCTTCCGCCTCTCTCCGGCGAGTGCAGGGTTGTTTTCCTTGATAAAGGCGCCTACTCGTTCCAGCAGCTCGTCGTACGTGTAGTCCTGCTGCTCTTTGGCTCCTTCTTCTGCAATTTGGTGCTCGGAAGGTTTTTCAGTGGTTTCAGCGACGGGATCTTGGATCACCGCCTTCTTTTTTTTCTTCTTCTTGGTGGGATCCAAGGAGGGGAGATCAAATGCTTCGACTTCCCCCATCACTTTCTTAGCTTCTTCTTCTGCCATGTTGACTCGCTGGTAATTATCAAGATTTTGCTCAATCGCTTGGGCTCTGATTTCAGGGTTTGCTTCGGTTTGCTTTATCATTTATTATTTCAACAGCTTGTGCCCTCCTTGTATTTATAGCCAAAAATATGGCCTTACGTTAACCTATTCCAAATATGATGAGGAATTTCCAACTTTTATTTATCACCTATACTATACACTAGGGGTACCGTGCGCATCGTACCCCCAGACCCCCAATGTGTAATTATTAATTGCTTTTTATTTTTACGTAGGAAAGTAAAATGTATTTATATCCACGTTCGACCTTTTTAACCGCTCACTTAAAAAAACTGCAAGGAACTTATTAGAAACCGTCAAGCGTACCAATTTATAAGTAAATCAAAATTTTAAATTAGGGATAACTTTAGAGATTCGCCGGAGCTGCACAATTACCACAAAATTTTAACACTCAATTAGTCAATTACGATTCGGAGTTTCAAATAAAAGTTGGTTGAAGAATATCGTGCAATTGGTGAGTTATTATTAGAATCTATGTTTTACAAATTCAATAAATTTATTTGCTTTTTGGTTATAAAGGTTGGATTTTAAAAACTTTTGTAGGTGATGAACGTGTATTGATGAAAACGATTTCCGAAATTCGACCAAATGATTTTGTGGTGCAAATAAAATACAGCCGCGGTTCTAGAGGTAAATCTCGTTGCTTATCATCACAATATTGGATGAGGAGTTGGTATGTGTATGTGCAATTTGTATGAATACTTGTGCATATCGTTGTAGTTAAAGGTGCAATTTGTAATGAGTGGATGTGCATCTTATATAGATTTTGAAATTTAATATAGGAAAATGTGATTGTGGTGAAATTTGTTAGGTAATGTGCAATTTAGTATTATTCAATGTGTATGTGTAGGCTAAATGTATATATTGTGCATTTTGACCTAAGTGATTGTGCAGAATAGTTATATGAGATGTTGGTGTGTTTTGGTATGTGAATATGCAATTGGTGAAAATAAATGTAAAATTTAGTATAAATCTATGTGAGGCTGTATATATATATATTGTTCAGTTTAACATAAGTGATTGTACATTCAATATATATATTACATGTGATGTTATTGTGTTTTGGTACGTGTTGTACAGATAAATGTGCATTTTGGCCATTTTTAGGTGTAGTTAAGTGAGGAATTGTCATGGTAATATGTCCGAGTGAATTCTAGGTAGGTAGAAGTAAAAGTGTTATAATTCATTTTATATGCAACTGCAGTTTAGTATAGTAATATATTTGGAAGTATTTGTAGTGTTGACATTGTTGTACTTACGTCAACTTCAACCTGTTATATTTCTGTTAACACATGACTAATTGGTTAAATTTATAATTTATAATTTTAGGAATTCAAAACTTAAGGGAATCGGGAAACCAAGAATTGATGGTTGCTTAGAAGTGGGGAAGATGAAAAAAAGAGAAAACACGGGTTTTTGATGGGGAAAGAGAACGAGCTGGAAGAAGGAACAAAAGAGACGAAAAAACTGAATTTACTGAATTATTTTGTGATGCTTCCATTTATTTTTTTTTCCCCTTTTCATTACGTAATATGATGATAGTTATGTCTAAATGCTCAATTTTATTTACTGAAATGCACATTTATAATAATTTAAATGCACAATTTTATTTAGTGAAATGCACATTTATAATAATTTAAATGCACAATATCAAACTCGTCACTTACAAACATGATTATACATTTTTTCAAATTATTTACCTAAAAAGCTATCAATTAAGTAAATGAAAAAAATAGTTTGGTGTCTTTTTAAAATGCACTTTCAGTGTATATATATATATATATATATACATATATATATATTACACAATTTAAAGAGTACGCATGCACATTAATGTTATAACTTCACTTATGATATTATTAGACTGCACAAAGCACAAAGCACAATGCACATAATAAAAATATGCAACTCATATGATAAATATGCACAATGCTTCAAGTACTTAGCAAATTATATAGTACCTCAAGGCTATTGCGTACATTCTAATTCAATGAATTGTGCATTCTTACGTATAGCATTGCGCATTATCTATTTATCAACGTGCATTACAATATTGTTATATTTGCATTTCAATATCATTATAATAATAATAACGAGAGCGCATTGACTAATGAGAAAAAAAACCATAACATTTTAAAATGCACTTCTAAAATAAATAGAATGCACAATGCATACCATTGATATGCACATTACAAAAAGTTGTAACGGATGAAGAGGGGTAAGTACTGCACAATTTAGAGATTAATATCCAATTTCTTTTAATTGTTCATCAATTTAATATTGTTTTTTGGATTTTCAAACAAAAAAGGAGTTAAATGCACAAGTAAAAGAACCTAAATGCACATTCAAACTAAAATTGCAATCAACTAAGTAAAAACATGCACTTCTAACCTTATTAAGCTGCACAATTTGTAAGAGTTAGAATGCACATTATTATATGTACAATGAGCCATGCCAAGATGATTGAGAAAATATTAGAAAACCAATTCGTATATGGTACTACTAGGGTACCATTCATGTGCAATGCAAATAGATTATATGTGCATTTTAATATTACAGTTTGTGCATTTCAATATTTATATGAAAATTACAATCGAACTAGTAATATGCACAATTCTATATACAAAATACACATATTATGATTTGAAATGCACAAAATGAATCTGGGTGTACCATATAATTTGCCTTAGAAACCAAAAAGAGAGATGATGATAACTTAATAGAATTGACATAAGAAAAAACAAAACAAAAGAATACCTAAAGTTGTAGCAGAGAAGATTAAGCATGGAAGGGAAAAGGGCTATGGATATATGGTTGCATGTAGAGCTGTCGATTCGGGTCTAAAGGTCGACCTCGGGTTCGGGTCTAAAAAGGTTCGGGTCAAACGGGTCGGGTTCAAACGGGTCTAAAATATCTTTTCGGGTTTTGTCGGGTCGGGTCGGGTCGGGTTCGTGTCGGGTTGATGTCGGGTTGGGACTATTCATCGGGTCGGGTCGGGTTGGGTCGGGTCGGGTTTTCTAGGGTCGAGTTGGTATCGGGTCAGTTTTATTTTCGTGTCGGGTTCGGGTCAAAATATTATATTTTGACAAATACTCATAACTATATTAAATTTAACAATTATTCTAACTTGTATTAACACTTCAGTTCGAAAGAAACTCTAGTTTCAAATATGAATATTAAAATGTCAATAATCACGATGTCAGTAATAAATTAAATTACCAAAAAATAAGATATCAACAGATACTCTATTTTATATTAACACCAAAATAACATGAAATGAAATAATTATTGGATTGATTTTGATATTAGAATTGGGCATATTTGTTGGGCTTACTTTTGTCTTAAAGCCCCAAACCCCAAAACTCAAAACCCACCCACTAAACCCTAAACCCACTAAATTGATGTAATTAATCGAACTGGAAACCTGCTAACTAACAACGATAACTAAATTGAAATAAATTTACCAAAAATTTACCTTAATTTAGTTTCAATAAACACTTAAAAATAAATTTAGTTACTTCCAAATATTATAATTAATTTATTTATTTTTATAAATACTATGAAATAATTTATATTGAATTTTACTAATTAAATGTCAAACCTTACTTGACTTTCCATACGTAACTGAGTTTTAATGCTAACACACTAACTTAATTGTATTTAACTAACCAAATGTCAATTATTACTCGACTTTATACAAAAATTAATTAAGTTCAGTTTAACTATACAACTGTTAACCATCACTTAATTTATAATAATCAAGTAACTTATATTTATTCAAAAATAGGGATCCTCTATAAATTAGTGATTAATGTTTACTTTGTTACTTTCGACAATTAATGAACTTCATTAACTGACTTTGTTTACTATGAGTTGAATAGAAATAATTAAAGGTCAAATATTACTTGACTTTTATAAACGAATGTAACTAGTATATTGTATTTAAGTAGTGAAAGATCAAATATTCCTTGATTATCTATAAATAATGGATAAATTGAGTTTAACTAGTGTTAGATCAAACTTACTTGATTTTCTAAAAACACTAACAAGTAATTAAAATTAAATAATAAAATATCAAATCTTACTTGATTTTCTATAAACACTAGAACTAAATTGAGTTTCATTACATTCCCTTATAGTTCAATCCAATTTTATACTTGATGAGTTAAAAATTGTATCGTCGCCAGAGATTATTCAATTTAGCTCAAGGCATTATGACGACATGATCTTCATAAAACAAAAATGAATTGAAATAAATATTAATATACACAATATACTGAATTGATATTTTTATACTTATATATATATATAATATATATAATATATATATTATATATATCAACTCTACTAGAGAAAAAATGCTCTTGTAATAAACATATTATTTTTTACTGAACAATTGCTATAATCCACCAAATTATTCCTATAATGGACTTTGCTAATATCCAGTATTTAAGCTCAGTAATGGCATGTCTATGTTGTAATTCATTCAACAAATTGCAGTGATCATAAATATATTTATAAACATTTTTATGGAAAATAAATTGCAGTGATCATAAACATTTTTACACCAATTCTATTACTACTGCTAGTTCATTAACTTAATTTTAGAGTTTGGGTCATTTTCGGGTTTGTGTCAAATCGGGTTCGGGTCACTTTCGGGTTCGGGTCATTCTCGGGTTTGTGTCGGGTTCGTGTCGGGTTAAAATTTATTCGGGTTCGTGTCGGGTCGAATTTGACCTAATATTCTCGGGTTTTAATCGGGTCAAAAGGTCATTCGTGTCGGGTCAGTCGGGTCGGGTTTTTCGTGTTCGGGTCTGAATTGACAGCTCTAGTTGCATGCAAGGTGGAAACGTGGGGGACATGGAGTTTATTTGTAGCATAAAAAGAGGTCTGGGAGTTTATTGCAAAGTTCTGGTTGATCCTTGATTTATGGAATTTTAATTATATTTTACAAAAAGAGGCCTGGGGTACCATCCTCTGGATAACCCCGGTGTACCAAATAAATTGCTTTTGAGGATTATTCAGTTTTCAATTTGGAAACGGTATATGGAATATGAATGTAGTTTATGAATCATTAGACGTAGCACACAAAATTATGTTAAATTATGTTAAATGACAATAATGCTCCCATAATTAGGCTAGTATTCTGATGATATTTTTGTGTTTTCCTCAGTATTTTGAGCTATAAGAGCAAATCATCGAGGTAAATATATCAACCATATAGTTTGTAGGTCAAGTAATCAATAGGTAGAATCCTTTTTCTTGATAAGTTGACGGAACTTGATGAGTTGGAATAGTTTCAGAATATTTATACTATATGTTTTCCTAAAAAAATTGACAATTAAACAAAAATTCCAACTAAACAACTCATAGGGAGTATTCATAAGTCAAAATTAAATTGTAAGAAGTTATGAGAAAAATTCAACTTTGCATGTATGTATTCAGAAACTATTAATAATGTATTTTAAATTAAATGTTGTATTTTTAATACAAATATTCTACTCTCTTAGAGCAAGTCCAACAGGTTTTCTAAATCTTTTTCTAAAGTGGAGAAAAAAAGGTGATATTTGCTATAAATGTTTCCTTCCAATCCAACAGTTTTGCTATTTTAGAGATTTTAGAGAGAAAATGGAATGTTTTTTCAAAAATTTACTAAAAATAGGAATTCTAATTGAATTCCCATAAATTTCGTTCTCCAAATTTACTCTCTCATTATGCATATATAGAGAATCAAATCTTCTCTCTCATCATTTTTCTATAATAGAGATTGAGATAGCAAATCTGTTGGAGACAAAAAAACTCTAAAAATATAGAAAATCTCTATTATAGAGATCCTGTTGGACTTGCTCTTATTTTGAAACACAAATATTATACTCTTAAGATAGATATAAAAAATGTACTTGAATAGAAAATTTTAAATTTCTACAAATATCTTTTAAATTGGAAAAAATACAATAATCAAGTTTTAATGAATGTGAACAAGTGAAAATATTTTGGACATATTTGCATCAGTGGTTTGATATTCAAAACTTAACCTTCAACACACTATGGGATAGATATTTCTTCTACTGGAATGTGGAGTTCAGAATAAAAACACAAGAGCTTATTCTTCGGATTCTACCTTGTATTGCGGTATGGCAAATCTGGTGTGCTAGGAATGCATGGCTATATGAATCTAAATCACCAAACTGGATTAATCTGGCTTCAAATGTATTTAGCACTGTGAAATCCATTATGAAGATAAAAGGTAGAACATGGAAATTATCTGACACACCTAAACTTTCTGCAAGTCTTTTGTCTTTGGCTCCAACAGCTGCAGGTACCACAAACAGACAGGTTATACATGTGAGTTGGAAATTACCTCAAAGGCAAGCAAAGATGAACACAGATGGCTCTTCCCTGAAAAATGGCTTAGCTGGTGCCGGAATAGTCATAAGGAATCATGAAGGGCAGGTTCTTATAGCGAAATCAAAATTTCTAGGGGCCATGGACTGTCTGGAAGCAGAAATCACAGCTTTAGCTATTGGTCTGGAAACAGCATATTCACAGGATGTAGAGGACTTAGAATGTGAAGTGGATTCTCTGATCTTGCTGAAAATGGTGAGAAAGGAATTTAAAATCCCTTGGAAATTCACCAACCCGATGAGGAATATCTGGATGATAACAGGTGAGCTTCCAGTATCTTTTTCACATACTTATAGAGAAGCAAACTCAGTGGTTGATTCCCTTGCTAGAATGGCTAGTTCAAGTAAAACATCCAAGATATTTAATCATCAAAATCTCCCACTCAACATAAGAGGACTAGTTGCTTTAGATAGCCATGAATTTCCTTATGTTAGAATGGTTTAAATCTCAATTTAGGAACAAAAGATACTGCTGCTGGCTTTGTTTGTTTTTTACAGGAAATAAGGCAAGGAAACAAATACTTCCAACTCTACTCAATTTGGACTTTGAAATGAACTGAAGTGCTCAGGTGTACATTTTTCAAAGCCTAATTATCTTCTATAGTCTAGTACCTAGACCTATTCACTGGCTTGTTTTTCACTACTTTTCAGGTAAACCACAATGCTTTTAGCCTTGTGGTATGAGCAAAGATTCAAAATGAAGCAGGAAGGGAGCTTCCCATGCTGGCGAGCCAACTGAAAAACTCCAGTAAACCTGCTACAGTTACAACTACATCTCTACTTATAAGTTGGCAGAACTCTGTAGCAGAATATCCTCACCTTGGCAAACTTGTGGTTCAACCTTGGGGGCTCTGAACCACTAACTTGGATGAGTTTGAGTTGATAGCTACGGATTTTGCTTATTGAAAATGGTGTAGGATCTCTCCCAAGTTTTTTCATCCCAACTAGTGGGGTTTTTCTTGAACCTCAAGTTTTTTCATCCCACATTGTCTTGTGTTGGGGTTTTTCTTGGACAATATGTAAGATCTTTGGAGTTTTTTATATGGTTCAGGGAGCCTAATAAAATTCCCTCCAGCATTGCTGGTTTTAAATTAAAAAAAAAATACAATAATCAAATTTTAAAAATAACATTTTTAACAAGGTCAAGAAAAGTTAAATACTACTTTAAAAGTCAAACAATAGTCATTTAGCTGAAACACTGGCCTTGTATGTGTAGCTTTTGTCGAAATGCTATTCTGAAAACGAAGTCTATACATATCTGATCGGCGCCGAGGAGGAGCCGGCCGGAAGGTGGGCAGTAAAACGGTGGTGATATTCGATTTTGACCGGACGCTGATCGACGACGATTCTGATAGATGGGTCATTTCTCAAATGGGTTTGACCCATTTGTTCAATCAGCTTCGACCCGTTTTGCCATGGACAGCTCTCATGGTCAGTTCATCTTTTCTAATGCCTTTGTACTTGATTGTTTTCTATTGGGACAAACCAAGTAGTATTTGATTTGATTGTTCATTGTATGAGTTTGGATGGAGGTGTACTAAATTCCTTACAATATATCACCAGTTACAGTTTCACTGATCTGAACTAAATTGGGTTTATATGAACTGAACCTGATGTAAATTCAGAACTGAACTAAGGTGTTAGACAGTAGAAATATCAGAAGTTGTTTGGTTAACTACAATGTGGGAACTCACACCTCCCATGTTATTCAATTAGCTCAGAATTAGGGATGTTATTTACCTCGAATCCCCTAGGTTGAAACATCAGAAATTTTACTTGACATTTGAAACCAAACTTAAATTCTAAACTAAATGAATTTTTGATACTCTCGATATATACATTCCCTGATGATTTAACTTCCTACATGCAACCAACAGACCACTAAGATGTAATGTTCTCTATTCTGTAGGATAGGATGGTTGAGGAGCTATTCTCACAAGGAAGGACGATTGAAGATATAGCCAAGTGTTTGCAAGAAGTTCCGCTACATTCACGCACTGCCGAGGCCATTAAATCAGCTCATTCTAAAGGGTAAAATCTCTAAGAACATTCTTGCTTGGTGATTAGGAATCTTTGCTAACTGTAAATTTTACTTCTATCAGCTGTGATCTAAAGGTTCTCAGTGATGCTAATCATTTCTACATTGAGACGATCCTGAAGCATCATGGTTTGCTTGATTGCTTCTCGGAGATCATCACGAATCCTACCGTGGTTGATGAACATGGCAGGCTTAGGATCTACCCTTTAAATGATGTGGAGACTTTTCACGGTTGTGATCGTTGTCCTCTTAACATGTGCAAGGTATTCAACTGCACTCAACTAGTACTCTTTTCTTCATTTACCAAGTGTGTGGTGGTTTGGTAGGTTAATAAAAATTCTGTCAAAAAGATGAAGTCTTAACTTGGTTTTTGGTTTATGATGCTATGGTTTCTCATGTAACTTAAATCTGCTTCACATGACATATTTTTGTGCAAGGAATGGAGAGTTTGTTCTATATTTTCTTATCAGCTCTATGTTGAATAAAAATGGTTGCTTTACTTGATTGTTGTTCTGCACTATCGATAAGTTAGTTTACAACTTGTACATATGGCTTTCTAAAGCACAACTTTGCTATTACATATTGCAATGCTTCCCAGGTAAAACTGGCAAATACCCGGAAAACATGCATTGCAGTTTTCTCTTAAGGAACACTTGTTGAGGTTCTTAAAGATATATTTGACCAAGCTCATGGACACAAAATGTACAAAATTTAAATTTAAATTGAAATGTACAAGCTCATCAATATTTGTGTATCCGCCAAATTAAATTTAGTGTTTTGACTCTCAGTATGGTTAAGTTTGTGTGAAGTACTGGACGTCAGTAGTTCTTGATGCAAGTGTGTGTCTCTATATTTTTTTGCTGAATCGCTTTCTTTGAAACGAAGCCACAGTATGGCATTCTGATCTGATCAACCCCACTCATCAGGGGCTTGTTATGAAACGGTTTCAAGCTGAGAGCCAGGAGGCCAGATTTATATATCTTGGAGATGGGAGTGGCGATTACTGTCCTATCTTGAAGCTAGGTAAGTGCGACCACGTGATGGCTAGGGAGAGTTTCCCTTTATGGAAACACATAATGCGTGATCCGGGGTTAGTAGGAGCTCAAGTTCATGAATGGTGCAACGGGGAAGAACTTGGGCAGATTCTCGGCCAACTCATTGTCGATCTCCAGTGAAGGTGAAGAACAAAAGTTTGGAACCATCAACCAACCATATATCAAACTTTGAATGATAGGAATTCAAACTATCAGCTTCCATATGTACTAAATCATATAAATGCTATTCCGTCTTTCTTTACAGGCATCTGCTTATATGAAAGACTGAAAGACCACCTTGTAAACAGAATAACAGATACAGGGAGTATATTGATCTTTATATTGGTTGTTGTTGAATTTATCATAAAAGTAAACATTAGAAAATTTTACAATAGCCGCAAATTTACAAATTGGTAATATTATTCTTTTGCCTTTTGTTCAATTTAATCCCGCGTAAGGAATTTTCTTTTTTCACTTTTTTGTTTTCCACTTGTCTTGTTTATTCAAACAAATTCTCGTAATTTACAAGAATTTTAGAATAAACTGAGCTTTGGCTTAAGATGGAAAGAAGCGAGAGGCCAATATTAGATCCTTTTCTTTTTGTTAGGAAGTTTCCCGAAAAGAATACTCTTTGTCTAGCATTGGAAAACTGTCTGGAATCTGGATTATCATAATTCATACACTTGCAATATTTTTCTTTGCCATTTATAAGATGCTTTCTTTAATTTGGCAACTACGTCTTCTTCTTTTTTCGGTTGAAGTGTAGAATTCCCATTTTAGCAAGCTAACCGTGTCCTTTGAATTAACTGAATTTAACTAATCTCGATAAAATGAAACTTTGTATCTATCTGGATCAAATGATACTTTTGTTTATAAGTATCAAGGATAATGAATGTTTTTTTAATATAAAAATGATGAAATATTAGATTAAACTGATTTGTTCAAATAATTTGACTAATTGAATTGGTTGAATTAGCCATTATAGCTTGCCTAGTGGTTAGGGCATTAGCCCCGGCCAGCAGAGATGGTTTCACCATTTATCATCCCCTTTTGCGAAGGATCCTGACTGGTTTCAAAGTCTCCTTTCCCATGAAGTGTAATGCTTTCTCGATGGCATGTTCAAGTGAGTAACGTGGAACTGCATCTAACAAAAAGCTGCATATATCGACATGTATATTAAAGTGATATATTCACCCCACTCTAAGGTGAGAACCTAGGTCACTCGACGTGCTGTATTAGATTAGACTATATTAGAACTAGAATTGAATTGAGTATCATGGACTCCATCCAATTAGTTATTTGTAATGAATGAGCATGTGCTCGATTTAAAAATAAAATTGGTAAAAATACAGTTGAAGAATACTGACTCGTCAAATCAACGTATAAACTTACAAATATACAACCACACACCTAACCAAACATTTATATATATATGGTCTATTCAAAATAAATAATAAATTAGAATTACGATAAAATGAACCATAATAAAAACAAAGTTCTAATTGATCATAGACTATAGTTGGCTTTACAACTTAAATATGTCACCCTGCAAATGAAAGTTAATTTAATAACACTAAATAATCGTAAAGAAACAAATATAATTAGATGCGAAAAAACTATATACTCCTTGTTGAGTAATTGAATTTAGTTTGACTTGTTAGAAAAGTCGCAGGGCAAAACTATAGTAATTAAAAGCTAAAGATTTGTAGTACAGTATTATTTTTGAACAGTAGTATATTTAAAACTAATTATGGTAACCGCCGCGGCGCCACTTACCATATAAATAAGGCAACAAAATTCGTCACGCCTTCTTCTTCTTTCTTGAACAAAATTCAAATCACAAAAAGAAAAGGAAAATCTCTTTGGGTTCTGATTCTTGTTCTCCATTCCACCATTAAAGATAGGGATCTGTCCCTTGTTGTTGGAGGGATAGCAGATTTTGATTCTTCGATTTTTGGGGGAATGGAGAAGATTGATCAGAGAGAGGCCGGGGTGATTGACGGCATGCCGGTGTTTGCCCGGGAATTTATCGCCGGCGGTGTCGCCGGAGGGGTGGCCAAGACTGCCGTTGCCCCTCTTGAACGTATTAAGATCTTGTTTCAGGTACTTCTTTAAAGCTTGAGCTCTTGCTGCATAAATTTGGGAGTTGTAGTTTTTACTGAGAAAAGGTGTTTCTGGAGAGTGGTTTTTCTGTAGCTTCCAGTTGGGGGTTTGGGAGCTTGATTTGATCATGTAGAGCTGTAGAAATATGCTAAGTTTAAAGTATTTAAAAATGGGATTTTTACCATTTTACTTAGGTGCTAAACTTGGATGACATTGCCTGATGTTGTGGTGTGTTTATTTTATCCTAGACCAGACAAGCTGAATATCGGAGTATAGGGCTCTTCGGATCATTCTCTAAGATATCGAAAACAGAAGGGTTATCAGGGTTTTACAGGTGAGGCTTTATTCACCATCTTTCATCTTCTTCGTCTTTCCCCCAATTTTTAGTGTAATGGTAAGATTGTTCAGGAGCTAAAACAAGTTAACTAGTATATCCAAGTGCCCTTTTTGGTTTCTTAATTTTATAAAAATTTTTGTTTATTTTCATGTTTAGAGGGAATGGTGCTAGCCTTGCTCGTATTGTGCCCTATGCGGCACTGCATTATATGGCCTATGAAGAGTACCGACGTTGGATAAGCCTTGGTATACCTGGCCTTGGGACAGGTCCTGTTCTTGATCTTGTTGCAGGATCCTTTGCTGGTGCAACTGCTGTGCTTTTCACTTACCCTCTCGATTTAGTTAGGACAAAATTGGCATATCAGGTAGGAAAAGGAATGAGATTACTTCCGAAGCTGGTTTTGTTCTTACTGATATGATTAATCAGACCTTATAAAGGTGCTAACTTGAATCTGGTTAGTGAAGGTTGTTGGGTCACCAAATCTGCACGTTAAAGCACTTCTCCCTAGCGAACAGCTCTACAAAGGAATACAGGATTGCTTCTCCAAGACTTACAGGGAGGCTGGATTTAGAGGCCTTTATCGTGGAGTTGGTAAGCTATTCTTTTCCTAATCATCACCTCTTAATTTGTTTCCGCTTTCTCGTCTCCCTTAATGTGACATTGGAGCTAATAATTACAGCTCCATCATTATATGGAATTTTCCCCTATGCTGGTCTCAAGTTCTACTTTTACGAGGAAATGAAAAGACATGTTCCTGAAGATCACCAGAAGGATATTTCTGTAAAACTTGCATGTGGATCAGTAGCAGGTTTGCTAGGTCAAACTTTTACTTATCCTCTCGACGTTGTCAGGAGGCAAATGCAGGTAAGCATTGAGGTCCACAAAATTCCCGAGTTGTGTTCCTACGTTTACTGTTTCTGAAAATTGGGAATAACCATTTTGCAGGTTCAACGACTTTCGGCTTCTGATACTGCTAATATGGAGGGAACAGTTGATACACTTCGTATGATTGTGAGAAGTCATGGATGGAAACACTTATTTTC
The DNA here is from genome assembly GCA_963678965.1 of Cruciata laevipes. Taxonomy (NCBI): domain Eukaryota; kingdom Viridiplantae; phylum Streptophyta; class Magnoliopsida; order Gentianales; family Rubiaceae; genus Cruciata; species Cruciata laevipes. The sequence goes on along the minus strand of OY787632.1, from coordinate 24,889,662 downwards.
AGGGCTTAGCCTAAACTACCTTAAGGTAAGGACTGAATTGTGTCCTATTCAGTTGTTTTATCTCAATCCATCTGTTACATAGCTTGGAGTCGTTAAACATGTTCACAATTTCAGGTTGTACCGTCAGTTGCCATTGGATTTACTGTATATGATATGATGAAATTATATTTGAGAGTCCCATCAAGAGATGAGTCGGTTATAGAAGTCACAGCCAACCGGAGAAACAGCCAACCATCATCTCTACACTCATAAGTGTGCGGTAATATAACATTTTTTATGGTCATTGTACCCCGATTAATCGGCTGCTCTGAAGAGGGAATCAAGATGATGATAATTGGAAAACGTTCTGATATCCTTTATGGACGAGGATCTCTTGGCTTTGTTCCCAACTATTCTTAAGTGTACAGATATAGCTATTCAATGCTGCTATGTGTTCCTCTCTGTATTGTATTTGAGGAGCCAAGCAGTTTGTATAGAATAAAAGGGCAAATTTTCTTGACTGTATGTTTTGCTCACCTGGTGTTGCTTACTAGCCTGTAGAAAAGTTATCTTGCAGTTTCATCTGCTAGGAACATTGAAGAGTTGTAGACAAGACCCTTCGGGTTTGTATGGTCACATTTGTCAAACGTATATCGACATAGTTATATGATACATTGTCAAATTATACAGAAAATGATCCTTTATGTTTAGAATGAAGTCAACAAAATTCTATACATTTTGAGAATTGTACAATCAAATGCTACAAACAAAAAGTGGCTTGTTTTGCAACAAAATGTGGAGTACTAGAGATTACCAATAATCTCGGCAAGAACAATCACCATCTCTGAAGTGATGAAACCTCTTATTATCCCTAACAATCAGTTCCCTACCAACAACCTTGGACATGATCTTGATAGCATTATGGCAATCCCCACAGATTCTGAGATTCTTGATGACTCTAAGAGTTGTTCTTGGTGGAGTACTAATCAAACCATAAGCAATCGCCAAACGCTCACTATGATGCATCAGAGCCTTCTCCTTAGCCTCCTGATCAATGTCGTGAAGCACAAACCTAGTATCCGGTACATACCCGGCATCCCTCATCTGCCCACTCAGGCCTTTGAATTTCCCATTTCCAACTTCTTTAAAGTCATCACTCACATTGTACTTCCCACCGAGCATGTTAAACTCAGAATTCCTCTTTTGCAGTGGCGTGGGAGGTTTGTCAGCATCAAACGCCATCAAGAACTCCTCAGCACGATCCTCAAGCTCGATATCTCCATGTATTCGCACAAAATTCAGCATAGCCTCCCAAACTTCAGCAGTAGGCTCCATTGGCATGTCCTCAATGAACTCCAACGCTTCATTCAAATGCCCTGCTTGACCAAGAACATCAATGATTCCAAGATAATGCTCAAATCCTGGAATGATTCCATATAAATCTTTCATCATCTCGAAGTAGAGAAACCCCTTCTGCACATCTCCTTCGCTAGCACAGGCTGAAAGAACCGCCAAGAACGTATCTCCATTAGGCCTCAAAATCCCTCCTTTCCTCAAATTTTCAAACAAGAGCAATCCCTTCATCCCCTCTCCATTTTTCCCATAGCCACCAATCATGAAATGATACAATTCCAGGCTTCTATCACGCAATCTATCGAACACCTTGCGTGCATTTTTCATGTCCCCACATCTTACATACATCTCTACGACCTTAACATTCAACTCGGCATTTCTACAGAACGGAGACTTCCTAACAAGCTCGTGGACGTTCTTCCCCAGCTCAAGTGACTGTGAACTGCAGCACAAACCGAGCAGAGATTCGAAAACATAATAATTTGCCTCAGCGCCTTGCGCAATGCATTGTAATGCTTCTTCGATCTTCCCTTGGTTACACAGAGAGACTAAATCAACGTCAGGTGTGGGAACTGTAAATGACTTTTTGGTCTGGTTTGAGTTGAAGGTGGGTTTTCTGCCATTGTTTTTGAGGAGCTGACGGGGTCGGGTTGGAGCATTGAATGCGGGGATGGATTTTGAAGGCTTTCTGGAGATGGATTCCTTGGCACAAGAAAAAATGGAGTTGGTTGCTGTCACTGTGTGGATACAAGACGATGAAGCCATTGCTGCGGAGGATGAAGGTGGATTTCTTCCACTCGACTAAACTAGAATACGTGTCTCTCTCGTCTTAGCTGAAAACGAACCAACGGTACCATACTTTTTTAACTAATATTTAGAGAAAAATGCTAATGTACCTCCTGAGTAGTGTCCTCGTAGCTCTGGATTGAAATAAGGTGGAATTAGATAGATGACGAATTAAGAGAATTGCATTTTATAGAAATGTGTTTCGTTATATACTTACATACTTCTCTATTCTCCGGAGTTTAATTCTTGCTGAACTGCAATGATGCGAAAATTAAGTATTGATTCTATACTGGACTATATCAAAAACATTTACAGTTGGGACAGATGAACTATATCAAAAACATGTTTCCATATCTCGCATTATGCTGTGATATCAGTTTGTATTACTAGTAACAATCAGATGTAAATTAGGGTATAATGTAAGAATTCACAGAGTACATATCATATGGAGCTTACTCAGCTTTGACAAGCCAACCAGCTTAAGGGAGCACGTCAGAGTCATCCTTATTGAAGTTATACCACTAGATTATTCCATGCCAAGCCTCAAATAAGAGTTGATGAATCATGATTGCATCATTGGTCATTGTATGGAAATCATATGACATAATCAGACCATTCTGTAATAAATGATGTATGATCCATGGATTCTCCAGGCACTTCATCTTCATGCTTTCTCGGCTGATTCTTTCCTCCCACTAACCTAGCCGGGTTTCCCACAGCCGTTGTTCTGGGTGGAACGTCTATCAGGACCACTGATCCAGCACCAATCTTGGCACCCTCCCCTATCTTCACATTGCCCAGTATAGTTGCCCCGGCACCAATTAGAACTCCATCACCAATCTTCGGGTGCCTGTCACCACCAATCTTTCCTGTCCCACCAAGAGTCACTTGGTGGAGGATTGAGACATTGTTCCCAATCACTGCAGTCTCACCAACCACCACTCCTGTTGCATGGTCAAACAGGACGGCTTTGCCTATCTTAGCAGCAGGGTGGATGTCAACTGCAAAGACATCAGCAACTCGGGAATTCAGAGCTAGGGCTAGAGCTCTTCTGGATTGAGTCCAGAGTTTGTGAGCTACTCTGTGAGCCTGAAATATAGATACTCCAGTTCAGAAAAGATAGAAATGATCTAGAATACATCCCAGAATGAGATTCAAAACACAACTCCATATATTCCAGTATATAAATCATAATAAACTTCATGTCAAAAGGTAGGCCAATCTTGAGGTAAATTAGGATTTTGAATCTGAGATGAAGACCTGACTTATCAACTAATGGATTACAGGTGGAGAAGAAAGAATTGGAACCCAACTAGGAATACTGCCACTGTAACCATAAGAAAAAGTTTGCCTTGGTTATGCCAAGACATAGGCTTCTACATTCTAATCCTCTTTTTTGTTTGTTCTACCTTCTATCGTCAGAGTAGTAAATTGCTAAATTCGAGCATTTTCTCATGGGCTAAATGACTAACTGAGGAACTTGACCGCAGATATATGGAAAAATTTATATAGGTCTACGTGATATTAGCCTATATATTAGGAGTGAACAGTCGATGAAACATTTAGCAAATATAAATTCTAGACTAAGGTCTTGTGGCTGAACTGAACTGAAGTAAAATTAAGCAAACCGTACAAAATTTCAGCAACCTGATTAAAGTGCATTTAAGTAACATGGCCTAAGAGGGGAAGCTGAACATGCAGATTACAAACAAGGAAATGTTGTATGATTGCACACACGCCCGCTGCTTTGAGACTTGGGATGTTACTGAACTTCATCAGAATCAAAGAAAGGAGGACAAATCAAGTACCCACGGAATTTTATACACAGAACAATATGTTTGTATTAAGCAATAGTTATTACCATGAAAAAAAAATGCAATTTTTAAGCTCTAAACAAATGAATGTGGCCATAAACTTTCAGTGCCTGTAAAGTTGACCTGCCTAATAGAAATCAATTAAGGACCAGAAGATTCAACATAACGAAACTGGAAATTTTCACTAAGAGAAGAAGAATTTTGAGGCAAAGTTGTGATTTTTCAACGGATCATTGCTAAAGCCCCTTTGACAAATCCTACACTCTATCCCACGAAATACTAAATTTCAACATGCTCGATTGTGAACTCAGCATTTCAAAGCTCAAAAGTTCTGGAAACAGAAGCACAACTCAACCCCTCACATCCCAAACATTTGTTAAACTACTATCATAGTGTTCATCCTCAATATATCTCTTAAATTCCCTTATAACTAAAATTTTGTTCTCCTAAACGGGATAAATAATCATAAAAATCCTAACTTTATTCATCATATGATGAGCACAAATGATTTAAATCCTCAAACTGATTAATTGAAGGATAGAGAGAAGAAAAAATGACCTGGCAAGCAAGGAAGCCTTTGTAATTGAGCAGGCAGTGAGAGTAGGAGACGCAGGCAGGGTCCCGAATCCGCGCGGCGATGAGGTCGGCGACGGCGGCGGAACGGAGCGTCGGGTCCTTGGAAAAGGTGTCGAGAAAGAGGTCGTAGAGTAGGGTGGAGAGGAGCGTGGAGGAGCACAGCTTGTTCCCCAAATGGAACGACAGCGACCGCTCCAGAGAAGGGTGTGCCAGGATGGTGGAGTACAGGTAGCTGGCCAGCGCCGGCTCGGCGTCGGCGTCGCGCTTCGCCTCGGTTTTGATCTGGCTCCACACCTGCGCTTCCTCTGCTTCCGACGCTGAGTCCATTGGCTGCAAATGAGATGACGGCGGCGCGGGCATCACAGGACTAGAATCACCAGAGTGTTTTTGTTACCCGTTTTGGGAAAGTGTTCGGGCGCTGCATAAAATCACCAACAGAACATGTGGTGGTAGCTTAGTTTATATTGTTTAAATAGCATTGGGATGTCCATATATTTTGGGATTTACGAACTCCCTAGTCCACAACTTTTATTTAAATGACAAAATTCATTATTTAGGAAACTTTGATGAAATATTATTTTTTCTACCCAAATCTAAAACTGACAAAATTATGCTCCACCCTAATGTATTTTTGGGCCTAGAAAATAAATTTTTACTAGAATTAGAACCTAAATAATGAAGTTAGATGGTGATCCATGAAAATTACAGTTGTAGGGGTGCGGTTGGTTAATGTTGGGCGTGGTGATGATAGTTGTTAAAAGTGGTGATAATTGGTGTCTACTTAGAGCATTTGTGGTAGTGAGCGGTAACAATTAGTGGTAGTGTTAATGTTGGTGACCGAAATGATGTCGATGATGTTGGTAGTGGTTAAAACAGTGTTAATATTAGTTGGAGTGGTATTGGATTATAACGATATGAAATGGGGATAGTGTGAGAATTGATGATAAAGTTTTTTGTTCCAAAAGAATTATGGAAAATTAGGTCAAGGGAATTTTTAAAAAAAAACAAAAAAGGTTTTAGTCTAAACAATAATATATATACATTTTACTCCAAAGATCAGACATTTCAAGTTTTACTCATAATGTTGGAGATAGGTCTTGGTTCCTTAGTCTAATTTATTACCAAAAAAGTTTTACTCATAATTTATTTTAGTCTAAACAATATACAAAAAAAGTTTTATGTTTTAGTTTTGTTATAAACTCAAACAATTTGATCACCGAAAAAAGATACAAAGATTAAATAATAATAATAATAACAATAAGGTGCGTATATCGTGCAATATTAAATAAAATTTAAGATTTGTACTAATTCATAAAATTTAAAATTGTCGTGCAATAATAAGGTGCGCATGTCGTGCAATTGATAAAATTTACTATGCATATAAAATTTACTCGCCCTGCATGTACTACTTATTTTTCCCTTTAATAAAAAAAGAAATGATATAATGTACATCATTTTTATACTTTTGAATGATATAAAACAGATTTTATTTTATTTTAAAACACAAACTTACCTGAATCAAAGATTTGGCAATGACATGCATGCTCAGACTGTCAGGCATAGCTCCGGTCGAACTCATGGCGTTAACTGCTAGGGTTTAGGCCATCTGTATTCATCTTCCGTTACCGTTGTCTTGCTGCATACATGCACCTTTTATCATCCAATATATATATATATATACATGCATACATGCACCTTTTATCATCCAATATATATATATATACATATATATATATATATATGTATATGTAATCGAACCCCGAAGAATTAAAGCAAGTCATGCTCATTATCGAACCCTGGCTCCCCGCACGCCCAACGCACGCTCCAACTTGAGTATCTTGAAATGATCCAGCAACCAAAATGTTCGTGCGAACCGAACTGAAACCTGCAATCTCAGATTTCCAAATTCTCAAGTGCGCAAAAAGTTTTTCGAGATGAAGTTTAGCAACCATAACAATGAATTCTGCAGATGAAGCGTATGTTTCTGCCCCATAACGACGATTGCTAGCCGGGGAAATTATAAGGATCGAAGAATATCTCTCAGTCAAAATTGAATTAATCATTGGGATTTCTGAAGCTGGCCATGAGGCTAACGCTTCGCCTCATACGGCGGAAAGAAGGGGTCTGAGGTCGGCGACGATCAGGCTTCACCGGAGAAGATCACCAGAGAAGAAAAGCATCTGCTGAGGGAGCAGATAACCGCCGACGAGAAGGAATCTGCTGCTTTCACTCCAATTCCGCAAGAGGAGAAGGGAGTAGGTTTTGATTGTCTGCAGGTCAATGGAAGTATAGTGAATATATATTTATCCTTGAAAATTTCAGTTGGAGTTCCTCATATACATTATCTATGATTCCTAAAGCGGGAAATGAAGAAAATAACAAGGTGTGCGCATGTCGTGCACTAATACATCTGCACGAAAAGACCAAAAGTTAGCCTCGGGCAGAGAATAGAGATTATGATTATGAAGATATCAAGTTATAAATTAATAGCAAAGATATGAAGTTATAAATTCAGGTTCTCTTTTACCTCCTATTAGATCCCTTCTGCAACTGCCGCACGCACGCACGCCAAAATGACCTGAATCACTTGTATTTAACTAAATTCAGTTTAGTTTTAATAAGTTCACTCTGATTTAACTAAAATTTATTTGTAATCAAATTAGTTCAATTCAGCCCTACCATTTTCATTATATTTTATTAAATTCAATCAAATTTAGTTGAATATATATATAGTTCACTTCATTTCACTTGTCTTAGTTCAGTTTAATTTATCTTGATCCAGATAATTCAAATTTTTACACATTCAATTCACTTCACCTTTGTCCTGCTTCAATTAAGTTCAATTCAATTCATTTTTACTTCATTAAAATCAATCAAAATTTTGGTTATAGTTCAATCCAAGTCAGTTCATATTCGATCCATTAAAAATTTAGATTTACTTTTATTTATTTCAATTCAATTCAGTTTGGTTGATTAGTTCATTTATATTTAATTTAATTAAGCTCCATCTTGTTTTAATGATTTTTTTTAATCCAATTTAATTCACTCTCTTGGTATGTACTCAATTTAATTAAGTTTCATCAAGTGCATATGAATTTTAGAATTTGGTTCAATTAACCGTTTTGAGTTGAGCTGGACTATTTTTATTAGAAATAAATTTTAGTTAAATTGGAGAAAATTAAATAAAGGTAAACTAATATAACTATAGACAAACGATCTAAAAAAAATAGAAATAGGGTTTTGAAAAAAAAATAGAAGTAGAGGGTATTAATTTCCTTATCACGATAATCCCTAAAACACTCTATATAATGAGTATTCTTTTGAAAACATTTCTCCTATCTTCCATTATCTTCCTGCCAGAGGTAGATTTGTAATTTTTGCACCCTTCAATTGCTAAAACGGTGTCGTTTCAGAAACTCTATTTAGGCTTTAAAGTTGACAACATCGTTTCAGAAATTCTATTGACGTGGTTTCAGAAACTCTATTACCTCTGTTTCAGAAACTCTATTACACCGGCCATCAATTTCGTTGTCAACTTTTAATCCCTGTCTTATTAATTTTGAAATTCTTATCTACTTACAAACAATTTCTTTTTACCAATTTCTGGCTAGCTAACATGATGCTCCAATATGAAATATGCATAAAAATAAATGACACCAGCAATAAATTACGCAGTTCGATGCATCTCATCTATGTTTACGTGACCTTACCTAGCATGGTAATCATCCACTAATAGCAAAAGATACAGATTACAGTGTGACTAATTTTTTCTATCCTTCTAAGTGGATTTGCATTCCTTGCTGCCAATTGGCTTGACTAGTTATACTATCAGTTACAGCACAATCACCTCTCCCGAGATTTTATGGCTAGGTTACAATACTAAACATTCATGTCCCAGTGTAGATTTCATGAAGTTCGTTGGACCTTGCTGCCTTGCTCTGCTATAGATAATTCCGGGTGCAGAATTGTTCTTCAATAAAAGCGGTAGCTTTAGCGTTACAGTTGTTGTCCTCTTTATAGTCCAGTGTCGTGTCTTTAGTCAACATCCACGGCTAAAAAATTCTCTTTCCATAACTCTCAATCAGTTCACACAAAGCCTGGAAAGTAGAATCATGAATATCTCCAACTCCTTGATTATCGCCAATAACCCTTATCACTTCAAATCCAATCCTTTGCGATTTTCTTTCACGAATTCATGAGCTGGCAATATTCCATCGACTGTATTCATACCATAAATACCACGCGCAGTCATATTCCCCAATATTCAGATACCATATTTAAACCCTGCGTTGTCCGCATTTTAAACCATGTTGGTGCAGTCGATGTTCCAACATGACTCCGTATGTATGATGTTGGAACATCACTTTCCACAAATTAACCAACTAAGTCCACGAACCTTACAATCTTCCCATTTGGCAATTTGTGGACCCAATAAACTTTGGATGACATAATATAACTGATATAACTTCTCAGAAAATAAATCATAAGACACAAACTCCCCCTGAGTATCAGCATCAGACTAGCTCAAAAAATATAACTCCCTCTTAGTTCCAGAATGCAGCTAGTTCATAGAAATGCAGTCATCAACTTATCAGAAAATAACACTTCCAGCAGAAATAACGTAATTCCGGAGAGGGAGCCTGAGAATATAGTCATCCAAAAGATAATTCCGAAAAGAAAAAATTATCCAAAAACCAAAAACTCATCACAAGTCATCCAAATATCTCCCACTGGGGCCAGAAAATGCCAAAGGCAACAAAAATTCTCCCAGGGGCCTCTATAAAAGCACTCATATGCTCTTGCTTCCTTCTGAATCATCCAAAACAAGAGCTTCTTCTTGGCATCCATCTTAACTGTCCCAGAACTGGATGACGGCTCACTATACTGCTTCTTATCCTTTTCCAACTCAGTAATTCTCCCTGCATGAAACTTCATCTACTTCAGATGATAATCAAGCTGAGTCTGGATAGCCTAAAGCTTGAATCTCCCTTTTGTATTCCTCATACATCTCAATCTCTTATCTAACCCAAGGCAAATCTAGAACAGTGCGGTTGAGGGTATGCTTATTTGGACCCATAAGCTTAACCTGAACACATCCAGATGATTTGGGAACATCAACTCCAGCTGCTTTCATCAAAGTAAAAAATCAGACAGGGGTGAGGCAAGTACTCAGACACCCTAGGATTTATGACAGCCTCATGGATTCTCTTGAAGATCAGCTTACCCAAATCAACTTCAAACTCCTTCCCAAAACTATACAATTACTGAGCCCGAGCCTTAGTAACAATGGTGGTGTTTGAAGTCTGCATCCAGCACCCAGTGAGAATTCTGTACAGCCAGGTCAGCTTGGAGGCAAGTACATTAGTTGCAGGCCATTTGGGAAGTACTCCACCAGTAAGTTCCATGCCCAATTGCTCTTCAGTGATGGTGTAGTCCACTGGAAACTCAATCTCATCACAGTAGTCTGTTTTCATTCCCAAGGTAGCATTAATCACAGCTGGAGAGAATGAAATGATTTTACCCCTGACACACACCTTTCCATACCACTGAGATGTATCATCTTTATTTTCAGCCATCAGATTGCTATAGAACTCCTTCACCATTTTTGCTTCATACTCAGTAAAACCAGTGGCTGCTCTAACCAAATCTAGCTATTCCAGACACTTAGTAAGTCCAATTTCAACACACTTGGACATATTAAAGACCTCTTCCACCATTGGCCTTCTTGCAGAGATAACCAAATATTGTAGTCTAGTCTCTTATGAATAGAACTTCTCAGAGTGAGCATGTTGCAACATCAGCTTCTCAGGAGACTTCTCAACTGGCTCCTCAGTTTCATCATCTTTATCCTTAGCCTCTTTCTTCCTAGCAGCTTTAGTGGTTCTTAACCTCTTCCTAGCCACAAGCTTTCTTCTAGATTTAGACTTAGGCCGAGCCTCAGGTTCACTTTCTTCCGTCTCAGATACAACCATTTCTCTTGACCTCTTCTTGACATATTTCCCTTTACTAGTTTCAGTCTTACCACTGGACTTCTGCAATGTTTGTCTTTTCAATGATTGACCTGTCTTAAATCTCGTCCCTAAAGCCACATCAGAATCCACCCAAAAAAAGGTAAAGAAAAAAAGATAAAGGTAAAGAATCCACATCAGAAATAATTTAGAAGAAGGATTAGAGAGAGATAAAGGTAAAGAAATAATTTAAGAGAGCTGCCGCTTTCGCCTATCATCCATATGATATCCACCAGGAAAGAACTTCTTTGGCATAATACCGGTTAGCTGGATCAACATCAAGCATACTACGAAAAAAGAACCAAAAATCTTGGTGTCCAAAATTTATGGAAGTCCCCGTCTGATCTCAGAAAAATGTGAAAGCCAGTGGGGATGCGAGCTTGGATACACATGTGCGCAAATCACTTGGAAGAAGATGTCAATTTTTTGACTTACTGGTCCTTGATTCGGCATCTTTTCAGGTGATCTATAGAGTGCATGACCCTACAGGCTTTGAAAACAAAGGTGTTTTAATTAGGCTTGTGCATGAACCGGTCCAGACCGGAAAAATGGACCGGACCGGAAAATAGTGACCGTGATAGTTTGCTTGTGGACCAGACTGTTAACTATTACAAGAACGAGGTAAAGTTGAAGGAGTTAAGAAAAAATTATGGTTACTGGAATATAACAATGCTAGAAAGAGGAAGAAAGTTGAAAACCTTGAACTCAAATGTAGCGCCATCAAGCGCACGTTGGAGGGCTTGACTACGACTCACGATAGTTTGCTTGCTAGGTTTTGCTAGGTTCGATACGCCAAGGGCAACGAAAAAGAAATGAATATGCAATTGTGGAAAAGGGAGCTGGTTGAGAATAGGCCGACTCAATCAAATTCATTTGAGCGCGCGTGCAAGGTTTGTGATCAAGCACATTGACTTTATCTGGAGGAGATTATCTCTAACTTTTACTCAGAGTATTTGGAGGTGATGAGGGACATGGATGACGTATGAAATTTTAAAGAGACGAGCAAAATCAATAATGCAACTAGTGGCTCGAATAGAACTTTGTGACACTTTGTCATTTCTAACTCTAATACTATAGCTCTCCTGTTAGTTCAACTGGTTGTGATAGAATTATATACCTTATTTGATATATTTCTATTCCTTTCTTTATACTAATTAGCTTAATTATTATGGTAATTGTTATTAGATATTTCTATTTCTTATTTAGAATGTTATTTCCATAGAGATACCTATAAAAGGATTCTAAGGCTCCTATGTTTTCATCAATTATGAAGCCAATAAACAAATGTTCTTGAGTATTCTGATTCAATTGGTTGTTAGACCACAAATCAAACAAGTCATATCCCATTGAGGTATTGATCATCATCATTTGGTATCACAGCCAAGTTGAAATAATCGATATTTTTTTCTCCCTCCATTCATGACAGTGAACACGTTGCAAATGGATGCTACTATACCTGGATCCACCATTCGATACCCTCCCTCTCAGCTCATATGCATGGTCTTTACGAGAGTGTGCGCTAAGAGCTGGAAACGTGCTCCATGTTGATTCATAATCAGATTCGGGATGCATTGTCCCAGATTCAAGATCAGTTTTGGAAGTTTATGTGTATTGTCCCAGTTTCATGATCAGGGAATAAAATTGAAGAGCCGGTGAAAATTCTGAAAAACCTTGTGCCAATGGCATTTTATTTAGTAGCTAGTAATCAACATTTGTAAATTTATATGTTAAGGACATAAAAAGTCTAATTTGAAAGTTGGGGGTTAACGGTGACCATTTTAGAAAGAAACTCTCATAAAGACCTGACTCTCGTTAAGGTGGCAGTTGTTTCATCGGGGAATAAAACTGTCTCATCAGGGCAGGTTCTTCATCAACAACTGCCACCGTAATTGTAAATTGAATCCTTTATATGTAAATTTATCTTTGTAGCTTATGGCAAAGGTGGCAGTTGCCACCCAAATTTATTTATTTTTAATATTTTTGTGTGTTAAATTTTGGAAAATTAATATTTTGTCCCTATACTTTTAAAAAATCATTTGTAATATTTGAAAAATTATGATTTTGCTCCACTATTAGAAAGGTCAAAGGATCCATATATTTGTCGCACGCATACACCTTATTCATCATCTCATGCATGCATTATGCATACTCGAATTTATGAAGCAAATCAGATTCTCGTTTATTCGCACGCCGAATGTACAAGTCAATCGAAAAGATGAACGTGTTGTTTTTCAGACACCATTTTTTGATAAATTCCAGAACCTAATCACAGGTAGCAGAAATAAATTTCGTCCAGTTTCTCAGAACTCTAGGCTTTCATGCATTATTAATTAGTCATCAATTTTATTGGAATAAATATCTTCAGATATTTGTATGTTGTAGGCTTGTTGTTGATGGCCTCATAAAGGACCTGACTCTCGTAGCAGAGTATATATGCCGGTGATGTGTCGACTATCTGGAGAAGCGGGAAGACGATGACTGCGATAGCTTGATGACTGCGCAAAACCAAACTGGCATAAACAACCATATCAGATAAGCCTATGCTCTCTTTTTTAGTATAAGATCTTTAATTTGAACGAATAATTAAACAAAACTTAATAAAATTAATAAACTCAAATAATTAATATGAACGAAAAAAACAAAACTTAATGATAAGATGCACATATGTCGTGCATTAGTTAAATTTAAGAGTTGGATTAGTAGCACTTCGTAAGGAACATGCACCAAAAGCCAAAATATTATAAGGTAAAGAACAGTATATATGCACAAAAATTATAATGCACAAAAAATCATAATAATTTTGTTTTAATTTGCACAAAAAAGTTCTTCCGATTTGTCACATATATTTAATTTATGCGAATTTAACAAGTAATATTGTTTTTCCAACCGATGCGTACACGTACAGTTTCGCACGCAAAACTACTATCAATTATTCAATGATTTTAAAATCTATCAAACCCTTAGTAGAGCCTAGTTAACTTCAAATTAATTAATAATAATAATAATATATAACAGTATAATTAAATTCAGGTACGCCTAGTATATAATTAAGCTGTTGGAGTCGTTCGTGCAATGAAAATAAAGTCATGGTATGCCAGAAAATTTTATATTTGGGGGAGTTTTTGTATGTGAGGCTGTGAGTCCAATAAAATATTGACACATGACAAGTGATTAATTAAGGCAAACGGTGGCTCATTTAACGAAAACTTCCGTTAATATTCTGTTAACCCTTTTACTTTTCTCGTATTTTTCCTTTTCCCATTCTTTCTTTTCTCTCTTTCAATCTTTGCTTGACCCAGTTCTTTTTCCTCCATCTTGCAAATTAATTTTTGCATTTGTATAACCAGTTAACCACAGCCAAACTATCCTAAAAAAATGGCAAGATGCAGCATAATAGATACACCCGATCAAATCATTTGCAATTCAACGAGGATATCTGTAAAGTCCCTAGACTTATTGGCTGCTTTGTGGAGTATTGACAGTTTCCGGACAACTGTTTAACAGTACAACAGTTTAATATGGAATAGATATATATGCTGTGAGATATTATTTGTGGAATAAATACAGTCCATATTCATCTCCAACTCAGGATATTTGAAGGATATTTGAAGATAATTGATATTTCCTTATCTGAATATTTGAAGAGATTCGTCCAGATTTGATATAAGGAAATCTTACCATATCTTAGGAGTTGGAGATATTTGTTTCCTTATCTCCAAGGATTTTGAAGATTTGAATCAGTTTATTTGGAGAAAGGATTCCATGCCGTGAAGATGACTGAATACACACGGCATTGAGCTATAAATGGGACAATTAGCTGCGAGTCTGATTTGCCGATCTTACGAGAGAAAAATCCTATTCAGGGTTTACTTTAGGCCAGGCCAGAGCAGCGCCGTCCGCGTTCGTCAACAACCATTTGGACGTGTGGAAGCCGGTGTGTTCGAAATCACCATAAAGCTCCTGGTGTGGGAGTGATCGTAGACTGGGGAGAACTAGTGGCCCGATTGGAGCGAGGGATCGCAACATCGAAGACTAGGAGAACTGGTGGTCCGATTGGAGCGAGGGATCGCAACCACTTAGATATTGTAAAAAATAAGTCTGTAATCTGTCTTTTGACAATTTAGTGGAATGATTTCAACACAGGGCTACGGCCCCGCAGACGTAGGTGCATTGCACCGAACTGCGTGATCAAATTCGCGTGTTTTTTATTTTCTGCAAATTAAGGTTTTTCATGTTGCAACATCGTTTATGCAGTAAAACCTAAAACACAGCTAGTAAATAAAAGATTGGTAGATTGGTGGGAATTTCATTTGGTATCAGAGCAAGGTCACTACGTGAGTCCTTTAACAGGGAGAGTGAGATCCTTTCTACCAACAACGGCTGGAATTGATGAAGACCAACTTGCACAACTCATGAGAGAATTCAATAGGATGTGAAGCAAGGTGGATTTGGATTTGATGTTAATCTGAAGAGGCTGCCGTTTGAGAGAGTTTATAAGGCTGCCAAGAATCTTAGAGTCAACGAATAGTTGCATCATGCTTGTCCGATCTTTGTTCTTATGGAGGAAGAAACTGATGTTGCAACATCAGTTAGGGTTTCCAGATCTGACAGAAAAATTGTAGCAACCAGGATTTCAAGATTTTAACCCTAATCTTTGTTCTACAAGGTATTCCGTTCTTTCTACTGTGCTCACTGGATTTTGATCATATAACGTTTGTTTGCGCATAGTAGTAGCTTATTGGGAGTAGGGTTTGATTTGATTGTTGCGGGTTATGCATGGTTGTAATTTTGTTTGGATTCTTGTTCAAACCTCTGTGCATTGGCGCTCCTTGTCGTGTTCTGAGTATATTTGAGTTATGGACTGCTTTTTTATCAAGCTCGAATTGGTGTTGTTTTGCGTTTGTATTGATGGGTTGATATTAGAAATTCGAGCTGTGATGATCTTAAGAACTCAGAGACTTTGAAGATATGAGGAGCTGATTTTGGTATTAATGAGGTGCTGAATGGTTTGATATAAAAAGTTTGACGTGAGGTTGGCCATGTCGCAACAATCAGTCCCACCTATACGATTGATTTTCAAAGATATGTGAGTGGTACTGGTACTGGGTAGAAACTCTGAAAGTGCTGGGAAAATTTTCGATGTTGCAACATGAAACCCTAGAGAGCGGGTTTGCTGGTCAGACTGTTTTTGATGTTGCAACATGAAGCCCTAGTTCGCGCGCAGATAGTTAGTGGCGAGTGATGAACAGATATGCGGGACTAGTACTATTTTTCAGCTGACTATTGACATTCTATTGGAATAAAAACTCAGCCCTCTAAACCCCCAATCTCTCTGGAATCGTCTTCCGCTGCTCATAACATTTCTCCAGAGATATTTGGTTGCGTTTGGTGTACAAAGTTCTTCTCGGTCATCGGATTCCCGTCACAACTCGAAAGGTACTATCTTTGCATCTGAATCTTCATGGTTGAGTTCCGTTCAGGTTTTTCGAGTTTGTCGAGTATATTGGAGTTTGCTGCTGTTTTGATTTGGGGGAGCATAATTTTAATGCTCAGAAGACTGAATCCTTCGTTGACAATGCTGTTGGAATCCATGTTGCAACATCAGTTTCAGGCATGACCAATTTGAAGTAATCTTCCCTCATCATAAATGTCTCTTGAGGTATTTCTGTCCATACAAAGTGGTTATTTCTTGATAGCTTCTAACGTCACATACCACTACTATGACTTGAGACGAAGGGAATTTGTTATATTGCACTGGAACAAGAGATGTTCGATCTTGGCATGATGAGTTTGAAAGATATGCATATTGCTGCCAAGTCATACTTCAGGGGGAGTTCTGGTGGAATTATGACTTAATTTTAATGATGATAATTTTGAAGAGCATAATTCTGGCCAAGCTGAAGATGTGGCTCTAAATGAGCTAAGTATCCGGATTTTCGTTTGTTTAAGCATCTCCTTGGGGAGGAGTACTTATTAGGTTGCCTTTGGCATATTCATGGCTCCAGGGGGAGATTATATTTGGATGATGTGGGATACTTATTTTGGGATATTTATTTTTGGAGACTGTATTTCTTATTTGATAGCTGTCCGTGGATTTCTTTGTGTATTTCGCTGGTTTGATGGTCTGCTTTTGGAGATATTCGTATTCTGGAACTCAGGGGGAGTTTACTTGATCGATGATTTTTGACTGAGAAGAATACTTGATTGTTTATACCATCCAAATCATTATGGATCCACAAATTGCCAAAGGGGGAGATTGTAAAGTCCCTAGACTTATTGGCTGCTTTGTGGAGTATTTACAGTTTCCGGACAACTGTTTAACAGTACAACAGTTTAATATGGAATAGATATATATGCTGTGAGATATTATTTGTGGAATAAATACAGTCCATATTCATCTCCAACTCAGGATATTTGAAGGATATTTGAAGATAATTGATATTTCCTTATCTGAATATTTGAAGAGATTCGTCCAGATTTGATATAAGGAAATCTTACCATATCTTAGGAGTTGGAGATATTTGTTTCCTTATCTCCAAGGATTTTGAAGATTTGAATCAGTTTATTTGGAGAAAGGATTCCATGCCGTGAAGATGACTGAATACACACGGCATTGAGCTATAAATGGGACAATTAGCTGCGAGTCTGATTTGCCGATCTTACGAGAGAAAAATCCTATTCAGGGTTTACTTTAGGCCAGGCCAGAGCAGCGCCGTCCGCGTTCGTCAACAACCATTTGGACGTGTGGAAGCCGGTGTGTTCGAAATCACCATAAAGCTCCTGGTGTGGGAGTGATCGTAGACTGGGGAGAACTAGTGGTCCGATTGGAGCGAGGGATCGCAACATCGAAGACTAGGAGAACTGGTGGTCCGATTGGAGCGAGGGATCGCAACCACTTAGATATTGTAAAAGATAAGTCTGTAATCTGTCTTTTGACAATTTAGTGGAATGATTTCAACACAGGGCTACGGCCCCGCAGACGTAGGTGCATTGCACCGAACTGCGTGATCAAATTCGCGTGTTTTTTATTTTCTGCAAATTAAGGTTTTTCATGTTGCAACATCGTTTATGCAGTAAAACCTAAAACACAGCTAGTAAATAAAAGATTGGTAGATTGGTGGGTTAATTACCTTGATATTTCCAAAGTTGTTTGCTCGCAATACGGGTGAATAATATATCAGCTGCAAAGAAGCATTACTTTTCTAATCTTCAAGCCATGTTATCAGATAAATTATACAATAAAAGTACTGATAAAGGCTAAGTGTTTCTGCTAAAGAAACTGTTTTTTCTTAACAAATAGCTGTGTAATGAATTGAAGACTATTTTCCTCAACCTTTTCACTTGGCAGAAACAAAGCTCACAACAATTAACTTATCACACTGTAAAGTTGCAGAAATGTTAGACATCAGTTTTTTTCTACATGCTGCCAACATCTACCACCACCAGTCACTCTACTTCTGCAACCCAAACCATTGCGCAACGGCGCTCCACAGGTTGATGCACATCTCACATTTTCCTCTGAACAAGATGAGACTGGTGGAATAAATAAGCAATCTCTAACTTGTTCATTTTTAACCTCTCCTTCAACAAAAACACTTGAAATGGTCTTTTTGACCCTCATTCCCTTATGCTCCTCGCACCTTTTCCTGCCCGGTGGAGGCTCCTTTGTGCAGAAACTCCCATCATCTAGGTTCAATCCACATGTAATTCTCTTAACACCGCTTTCAGAAGGATAACCATTCTCAGGTTTAATTTTCCGAGGAATGGAGGAGCTACGAACTCTCATTCCCTTGTGGTCAAGGCACCTCTTGTTTCCTCTGACTGGTATGCTTGTACAGGTAGAACCATCATCCAAGAAAACTCCACAGACAGCGGCAGTTTCCTCTTTGTCGGAAAGTGGCTTAGAAGTGACACCATTTACTTTCATCCCTTTGTGCTCTGAGCACCTTTTGTTCCCTTGAGTTGGTGATCTCTTACAAACGACTCCATGGCCTAATGCAACACCACAAATGATGCTTCCGGGATTCTCATCAATGTCTGAGCTGACTACTAATCTTGGCTGTGATCTCCCAAATTTGAATATTCGATGAAGGAGACCTTTATCTTCCAAGTTGGAGTAGAAATCCAGTCCATTCTCCACAGAAGGTAACTTGTAGACTTTGATTTTGATCCCTCTCTTCTTTTGAGGAAAGAGCTGAATCCTTGCTAGAAATGGAGAACTTTTTGAGACTTGCTTAAGCTTTTTGAGGATGTCTTCGCGCCTGCGAGTACCATTACTGTCTTTGTTCCATGCATAATCAAATTTGTCAAGCAAGTCAGATTCAGTTTTCTCTGAATCGCGTGGATTTTCCATCTGTTTACAGAATAAAATACAGAATGAAACACATTGTGAATTAATGACAGCTAGAATGTACCAATATAGCAGAAAGATCCTAATTCCTAAACATAACATTTCTAACAAGACATTAGCTTACTAGAGTACTACTACTACTACACCAGAGTTCCTAGCTGCAGTCATAACTGTTGGGACCAAGATAATGCAGCACGAGAGCAAGAGAATAGTGTGGCATTATATCAACACCAGACTAATTAATGCAAAACTCAAAACGCATGATTTCGCACGTTGAAGTGAAAACTCAACAGCAAGTTAGAATTTTGCTGAATACTTGATGCAAAAAACCCTATGCACAGACGACAGAAGAAATCCTATATAAGGAAAAAGATCATATCCATACATAGAGTGGAAAGGAAACCACATATTCAATCAACATGATCTGATAATTCCTAGAAACAATTCAAACCAAATTCCAAATCACAAAAGCGTATACAACCATCTACACCATTGTAACTGTTAGAAAACATATGAACAATGAATGAAACATAAAACACACTTACAGGAGCCCATCTGTATACAATAGAGAAGCCTTTTGAGAATATCTCCCTGAACAATCCAGGTCCCTTTTGCTCCTCATCAGACTCACACAATCTACCATTCGCCAAGTGAGCGCCATCACGGCCATACTGCTGCATTCGGGTCCTAACATTATCGGATTTTCCAATGTAAACCGGGACAATAAAGGCTGGATCGAGCTTCTTGGACTCTCTCCCCTTACTCCCATCCCAAACAGCCACGCCAAGCTCATAAACACCCGTGCACGAGGCGCAATTCGGAAGGTTCTCAGTCCTGTATCTCTCAGCCCCTTCCTTCCCCGCCGCGTGGTCTTCCCAATCAAAAGCCCCAATCAGAACCTAAAAACAGAAACACATAATTCAGAGAAAACACACCACACACACACACAAACAGAGAAAACAGATTGAGAAGGGAGGTGTTGACCGACCTTCCAAGGGGAGAAGGCGGAGTCGTGTTTGGTACGCCGGCATTCCTCTCTCTTTAATCTTCTGTTGCTGAAGCTCATGGCCTTGTTCTTGATCTCGAACCAGAAGACGACCTCGCTCGTCCGCAGCAGAGCGGCGCGGCTTTGTTCTTGATGAGGTCAACAATGGCAGCTTCAGGCGCTTTTGTAGCATTGAGGAGGAGGAGCAGGGTAGCCGTTGGTGTGAGAATCTTTGGGATTTAATGAATTTGCGTTAAAGCTAAGAAGCGCGCTCCTGGATTCCTTCATCGACTGTATTGATTAGATTAGATTATGTATGAACTGAACCCGGTTTGAATTGTTTGACTCGATCCCACCCGGACAGACCCGAATCGGCCAATTTTTTGTTTTGGGCCAATCGTGTTTCCTTTTAGCGAATATAGGAAAATTTTTAAAAATTATGGAAAAAATGTTGTTAATGGATGATAATAAAGAACCGAGTCAAAGGGTATAAAAACGGAATATATGTTGCATAACTTGCATTCCACAAAAGAAAATTATTAGACTTCATAAATTAACAAATTTTAGGATTTTTTTTAAATAAGGTTTTTTGTTTTTTGACAAAAAAATAAGGTTGTTGTTAGTTTGTGACGTTCGAAAAGAAGCAACATCAGCTATGATAGATGTTGGTATTTTCTTTTGATAAAATTTTCTAGAATTTTTTATTGTTTAAAGTCAGGTTAATGAAGTTTATGCATAATAGTACAATTTTGTTTTGACCGATTTCATAAGCTCATTGAGAAAGCAACTCTCGATAATCTATGCTCGTTATTTATTTACCTATACTTTAATTTTTTTTAATTGTGAAACATATTAGCTCAAATGGTAGAGTGTTGTGCAAGACATAAAAATGTGGGTTTAAATCCCTCATATGTAACATATGATATGTTATATCTTACATTAGATTCATTCAAATTATTTTTATAAATATATATATTAAATTTCATAATATGCATAAATCTTTACCTTTGCCAAATTTCCTTTCCTTTCAATATTATTGTTAAAAAATAAAAATATTTGTGTATTTTTTTTTAAAAAATATTTAAATATATTGGACAACATCTAGTGTACTATTATTAGTTTTAGTAGTTTGGTTTTAGTTTAGTTTAGATGGAGGAGTACTCTTAGTCTTAGATGGAGTATAAACAATGATTGTAATTTAATTTTTCATAATTCAAGATCTACTTCCGTTTTCATTAGTAGCCTTAAACATTTCTAAACTATTCATCTAATATTTGAAATGTTTAGAATCTCTAGTACCTAGAAAAATGTTTCTACATTTGTAATGGATTCTTGAAATATGTTTGATATTGACTTGATCCTTGCCAAAATTAAGAAAAGGGGTTCTTGAATCTTGACCAATTTTGATCAAAAGAAAACTGCTAGGATAAGTCCAAAAGCTTCTTGCTTTATGATCACATTGGAATATTAAATCCCATTAAAGTCCATGAGCAGTTGGAGTAGATCAACGAAAGTGAAAAAGGACTTTTCTTTTTCTTGTTTTGATCAGAAATCCGTTTGCTAAAAGTCATAACGAGTGACATATTATAGTAGTTGTTGTTTTCTGGCATGTGGGATCAAAATGGTGTCTTTGTTTCAACCCTTTCTGCCTCATTATTGTGATGCTTTCGCTTTTCTTAGCGCGCTGTTTGGCATCCCCTCCTCGTTTGTTCGTTTCCTTTTGCTGCTTTAATGGACGAAAGAAGTAGGAATGCCAATAATGATGCCATATTATTAGAAACACCAAACATGGCACTGCAAGAGCTGCAGGCTTTGCTGACATTTGGACATGTTTAGGTGGTCACGTTTATGTTATGAACTCTCTGTCTGAACAATTCAGTTTGAAATACAGCTGGCTTCTGACATTCTTCTCTTTTAGCTGGATGCTGTTGAGTCTTTATTCTCTGAATTGAGGGTTGTTTGAAAATTTCAATCAACAATTGCATAGTTTTTCTAGTATAATATGTGTATGGGTGTTTTATAGGTAGGGACTTTTTTTGCTAGCTTGAGATGAATTTCAAGCAAATGAGAGTGAGAAGCACAGGCTTGAGCTTGAAGGTTGCTCAGAGGGTTGTGCTTGTTGCTGTGAATTTTTCATTCGAAATCCCGAGAAGTGCTTTGATTTGGGCTCTAACTCATGTGGCTCAGCCTGGGGATTGTGTTAAGCTTCTGGTGGTCATTTCCCCTCACAACTCTTGTAAGTTTCACATCCTTTAGGCCTTTGAATTGATTGTCCCTCGTTTACGTGCATTTCTCGATGATTATGCTACTTGATTGATTGCTGCTTAAGTGGTTACGATGACTTATAGGTCTAGAAATAGGACACTTCCAGTGGAATGGAGAGTAAAAGTTATGTGGAGATGGAGAAATTTCTTTGGAGATTAGATTACTAAAGTATGTTACTGTTTGAATTTGCATTTGCAGCCAAAAGGATGTGGGGGTTTCCAAGGTTTCAGACTGATTGCAGTGTTGGTTATGGCTATGGAAGCTCTTTCCTTGGAACAAGTTTGGATCAGAAGGATTATATTACAGACTCCTGCACTCAAATGATGCTGGAACTCCATAGACTCTATGATCCAGATAAAGTATGTTCCTTCATCTATTTCTATGACTTATGAGAAGTTGTTTTGTTTCCTTCATGTTGCATGGTTTAACTCTCCTCAGTCACTTCACAGATTAATGTGAAGGTCAAAGTTATAACTTTGTCTCAGCAAGGAGTGGTTGCTGCTGAAGCCAAGAAATCGAACACGCATTGGGTTATTTTTGATAAGTAAGATCAAAGGGATTGATATAAGGTTATCGAGGTTAATTATTTTTGTTTTACATGCCTCCTTTAGCTCTTACTTCCTTTTGTTGACAGAGGAATAAAGAAAGAAGCTAAATTTTGTCTGCAAGAATTGGACTGCAATCTAGTGGTGATGAAGAAGTATGGTCCTAAAGTGCTTCGAATGAATTTATTAGGAACACCTATGATAGAAACTGTAGGGGTTGCTGAATCTGAATCCTATGGATGTATGAAGAAAAGCTCTGATAAGTGGGATGATCATGTCACTCAGGTGCCAAATGTGACTCCAGTGAGCAGTCCTGAGCACTCCTCCTCATTCACGGCTTCTTTTGCTCGTACATCCTCGATTTCTAGCTTTGATCTAGGAAGCTCTCCAAAGCTTTTCTCTGATATGGAATGGAATTTGAATAAAGATGGTTTTAAGTCTTTCAAAGAGAAGAATGATCACCTGGAATCTGATTCCGAAACAGAAATTGAAGTTTTTAGTTCTTCTTCAACTTCAACGTCGGTCAGTTCTAAGCAATGGGAGGTAGACATTCTTAGTTCTGCCCGAGAATGCTCCAAATATGTTCAGAAACAGAAAGAACTTCAACCATTCAATAAAACGTTAAACCCCATGTTTGAACACGAGGACAGAAGATCTCCAACCTTTTGTCTTGAGCCTGAAGTAGAAGCACCAAAACATCATATGGATCACTTGAGTGGAAATTTGCGAAGAGCAGTTTCACTCACCACAAAATCACCGATGGACCCTCCTCCACTTTGTAGAGTATGCCAGCATAAAGCACCTGTCTTTGGAACGCCTCCAAGGTGGTTCAGCTTTGCTGAGCTTGAAAATGCTACCTGTGGATTTTCACAAGCTAACTTCTTGGCTGAGGGTGGATATGGTTCTGTGTATCGTGGAGTTTTGAAGGATGGCCAGGTGGTAGCTATCAAGCAGCACAAAATAGCCAGTTCTCAGGGAGACCGGGAGTTTTGCTCAGAAGTGGAGGTTTTGAGCTGTGCTCAGCATCGAAATGTGGTAATGCTGGTTGGATTTTGTGTGGAAGATGAAAATCGCTTGCTGGTCTATGAGTATATTTGCAACGCTTCTTTGGATGTTCATCTCTATGGTATAATATTTCTGAATTTGAACCATCTTTCTCTGCTAAGATTGATTTGTTTAGGCTAAGGATTAATAGATCATTTCAAACTTTATAGGAAGGAAGGGTGATCCATCACTGGACTGGTCTGCACGCCAAAAAATAGCAGTTGGAGCTGCACGAGGACTGAGATATCTTCATGAAGAGTGCAGGGTGGGCTGTATAATCCATCGTGATATGAGACCGAATAACATCCTTCTTACTCACGATTTTGAGCCGTTAGTATGTCACTCTCTCTATCTTCCCTTTTCATTTAGCTTGTTTGTTCTATTTATGACTTGTCTTTCAATTTCCTTTCCTGTTCAACTAAGGTTGGTGACTTTGGACTAGCGAGGTGGCAGCAAGGTGGCGATACAGGCTCAGAAACGAGAGTCATTGGAACATTCGGGTGAGTAAATTCATCTCTCGTTTTACACTTACCATTTCCTAGCATGCATAACTAACATAAAATTCTTGGTAAAATAAGGTACCTGGCTCCAGAATATGCTCAAACCGGCCATATCACCGAGAAAGCTGATGTATACGCATTTGGCATTGTGCTGACAGAGTTGATCACTGGAAGGAAAGCTATAGATATCAATCGTCCTAAGGGTGAACAATACCTTCCTGATTGGGTAAGTAATCATAACCTCCTTTGAACGTCCTGTAGTACCTACTCATAGCTAGCTATAAGACTGAAGACCTGATTCTGAAATCAAAATGCATCAGTTTCATGGCATTTTTTGTGTGTTTTGGATGTCATGCAGGCACGCCCACTGCTCGAGAAGTGTGCTATTCCAGAACTAATCGATCCTGCATTGCATGATCGATTTGTAAAGCAAGAAGTTGAATGCATGTCACGCTGTGCTTTCTTGTGTATCCAGAGAGACTCTCTATTGAGGCCCCGCATATCTCAGGTATGTCGAAAGTCTGATGAATTCAGATTGTTTGATCATCATGCTTGACTGCTAACTTTTGCTTGATCAGGTCCTCCGTATGTTGGAAGGGGAATCTCGAATCAGCTGAGCATGTTCCGGCGCTCCAAACCATTCTGCAAATGGCAATCTTTGGTTTTGCTCATCTAGGATTGAGGAAATTTGTGATGTGCATACTTTAGAAGGTTAACAATTACAGAGATTGGGAACAAGAGAAACTTTTGTGTGTGCTCTACTGATATATCTGATAAGGTTTAGAGATACTTTAGTTAGCAGTTTAGCATCTAACATGAGTAGTACCAGCTTGTACCATTCGCATTAAGATTTAATTCCTAACATACTTATAGGTCCCTTTTATAGGTCCAATATACAAAGAAAGACCTATAAATCCGTACTTCATCAAATATCATTGAAAAAAATTGCTGGTTCCAAATGTTTTCTAGACTACAAAAGGAATAGAAAAGAAGGATTTTGTACCTCGAGAATGACTTAGAATCCGTGCCTTCTACTTCTCGCAAATGCATCTCTGGTTATGATGTAATCATGAACTTTTGCTATTATTAATTCGAAACAACTTCAGAGCATTCTTTATTAATTACGTGGTAAATCCCGTAAATCTAAATATTTTGGTTATAAAATAGGGACATTATATTTATGTCAAGTATGTACAAAAAATACTAATGTATCATGTGTGAGAACTACAAATGACTGTCTATTATACAAAGGTCTTGTTTGCCAGAACTTATTTCTTGCTGCACTGAACTTGATTGAACTGAACTGAAAATTAATGTATTGAAAAAAAGAATCAGCATAACTAAATTTCATAAAATTACATTTTTACTGATCTACTGGTATAAGCCCTGTCAAACAGGGCATAAGAGACATTATCAAAATGATTAATTTGATACATATCTTATTTCATTTTCATAAAAATAAAGAAAATTATGGGAAGGTTGGAATAATACTAAAGCGCACGGGTACTCGAAGTGGCGGTGCGTTCATTTTTCCCGACTGCCGGAGGCATGCCTTCACTCCCCGCCTTCCGCCGGTCGGTTGCCGCAGTTCTCACCGGAACCATTTCTCCCCTGCGATTTCCCTTCTCTTCGCTACCCAGTAAGTGTATCCCCTTTTTTTATTCTTTTACACTGAGATCAAGTGTTTGTGACTTTGTGCTGTGCATTGACTGTGGAATTTTCAGACATTTCCGGCGAAGATAAGCTTAACTCCGGTGATGAAAGGGAACCACCTCAACATGAACATGTCACCTTCATTCATCCCTCTGCACTTGTTCACCCCAATGCCACCTTAGGCCAGGTTTTGCCTCTTTTTATTGGTAACAATATCAACTTTTGTTGGGAAAAAAGGATATAAATTTTCAAGTTGATGATGGATGTTTACTTAAATTATTGCTCTTGTGGATTGATTTTCTGTTAAAAAGGTGATCTTGATAGTATTGATGTAGTTCCAATGTTTGTTTTGTGTTTTTTATTTTCTATAAAAAAAATTGAGATTTTGTATGTTGCTTGGAAATGAGAAAATGTGTTATGTTGTGTGTAGGGTGTTTCTATTGGTCCCTTTTGCACGGTTGGACCTTTGGCAAAGCTGGGTAATTCCTGTCATCTTTACCCTGGAAGCCATGTTTTTGGAAATACAGTATTGGGGGATAATTGTACCTTGATGGTGTGAGTTTAACCTCTTCACATTCTTTACGCAAGTTGGCGGTTTGTGTCTTTTCCTGTCTCTTCTGGCCTTCATAATCTTTTTGTTATATGGCAGTGGTGCTGTGGTTGGTGATGATCTTCCTGGCCATACGGTCATTGGATGCAACAATACTATAGGCCATCATGCTGTGGTTGGAAATAAATGCCAAGACATGAAATATATCGTAAGTCTTCAACAGCCGTGTGTGATGTTTTGCATATGATCTTCAGCTAACTATGTTGTACATCAACGATCTTTCCCAACTTGGCGTTGCTAAAGCTGTTATTCACAGCACTTCAAGGCTATGAATATTTATCTGAGTTTGCACTTTCTCCTTATTTTATTACTTAATTTTTCATGGTATGCATTGCATGCTGTTTAAACTTTGTTCATCGTGTGGAACTCAAAATTCTCTTTCTAACAAGAAAAATATGTTTTCTTCTTCTTAGTTTTACCCTTAGCATGCCCGAGTATCAGTCGTTCTGGGAAAATTTACCCTCTTGATGTTAGTGTTATCATTCAATCATGAATCGCATCTCATAGCTATATTTTAATTTATGATGACGATATGTGCTCTAGGCCACCAACTCAATATTGTGGGATAAAGCCTAAAGGCGGAGTCATTGCCGTCATCTACTCATGTTAAAATTTTGTGTTATTTCTGCTTTAACTTAGTTAGCAAATGTAGTAAGCAATTGTCGATTTGTTTTAGCCAGAGAGTGAGTGCTTCCTTGAGATAGGTGCCAACAACGATATAAGAGAGCATGCATCTATCCACCGATCTTCCAAGCCAAGTGAAAAGACGGTTTGCTTATACACTTTATGCTCTATTATTTGCCTAAGTATTTATTTTTTAAAGTATAAATGTCTAATAAATATTGTGTTTGTGTAATCAGGTTATTGGCGATAACAATCTAATAATGGGATCTTGTCATATAGCCCACGACTGCAAAGTTGGTAATAACAATATTTTGGCAAATAATACTCTTCTTGCTGGCCATGTTGTGGTGGAAGTGAGTAAACAGTAATCCTAGTCTAATTCACTGTATAATCTTCAACAGCTCCTATTTACTATATGCGATTGATGGCTTTTATATGTAGGACTATGCACACACTGCAGGAGCTACTGTAGTTCATCAATTTTGTCGCATTGGTTCGTTTTCTTTCCTTGGTGGAGGTTCGGTAGTAAGTGTCTTTGACTTTCACTTCTGATTTTCTCATTACCAACACAAGTGCCCTATAACTCTTTAGAATGAACATAGTTGTCGGATTCAGATATTATTGAATTAGGATTTTAGTGATACTAACCTATTTCTTTTTAAGGTCTCACAAGATGTCCCAAATTACATGATGGTGTCTGGAGAAAGAGCTGAACTTCGCGGATTAAATGTAGAAGGTCTGCGACGTCATGGTTTTACAGCAACAGAGGTCAGTTTTTGGTGGAACTAGTCCTCCATGCTGTTATTTTACATGTTATTTTACAATGATAATATCTCATTGTCAGAATTAAAGTGAATTGTGGGCATCCATTAATAAAGCTCCTCGGTTTTCTATTGAGCTGGTTTAGAAGAACAAATAAAGCTATTCTATTAACAGAGTGAATTATGCATGGGACAGATAAATGTGAATATCCTCTTAACGATAATAACTACTCAGCCTTTATCCCACTATTTTATACTTTATTACATAACCTCATTTATATTTTGAAATATCATAATATCATTTACTCAGGTCCTTTTAGCCTGTCCTCTTCCCATTTTACTTTGTTTTCCTCTAAATGTAAGTCATCTTAGCTGGGCCTCTTAATGAGTGAAAAGAAAAAACTATTTAGGTTCTATGTCCTTCTGCTTGACCTCCTGAAGTTTGAGAACAGAATTATGTTTTTACCTTGTGAACGAGTTTATACTGACCAGATATCATTTGTCTACAACTCTTCATGTGTTATTTTTGTTGCCTTTTTCATTTTTGCAATCTTGTCGTAAACTAGTTCTGCAATGGTTCAGATAAGAAGCCTAAAAACTGCTTATCGGAAAATATTTATGGCCATGGAAGCAAATTCTGGGAACATTGAGGACCGTCTGGCTCAAGTGGTACTGTTTTACTGCTCGTGAATTTTATAAATTTTATTACTCAATAAGTAATTTTCAAGTTTTGAAAGTCCCCTAATAACTCAGGAGCTGGATGATGCACTTGCACTTGTTCCCGCTGTCCGTTCCATGTTACGGTCAATACGGGATTCATTTACAGGGGAACGGCGTGGTATATGCAATTCTAGATTTTGCAGTGGGTCGTAGGTTTAGTCCAGTAAGTATCATTGACTATTTATATCATTTCTGTCTAATTTAGTCCTGAAAAATGAAGGAAATTGAAGTTGCTTATGAACTCTTCTTTCAGGTTTTGATGCAAGTTTTCATGTAGCTTCATTTTTGCCACCTCTTTATATATAAAATAGAGATCAGCTAGGCTTAGTACCCTTGTCGGCATCATGAATTTTTATGCGCAGAAAGTTCAGTTGTAAAAGTATGGTGTTTTGCTAATATATAGTCGGTTAGTTATCTTGGTGACCTGGTGAGATAGGGCAGCTATATGAAAAGGCTAACAATATAGCGACATTTAGAGGGCAAAAAAACTGGTCTGATTTTGGCTACCAGCACCTGTTCTTACTACCTCTGTCCCGATTCCTCTTTTATTGTTCTTTGAAATAAAAAAGATGATTCGAGTGCAATTTAGTCATCATTTCTGTCTAACTTAGCTGATGTTATTGCTTGGGTGATTAGTTTTGTTAGTGCAATATCATGAAAATCATATCCAAGGATGAAAATCAAAAAGGAAAGAGCTCATGTGAGGAGCAGAGACACTCAGATTAGACAACAAAAGATCTTCAAATGCAACTTGTACAACAAAAAATCTTCAAATGAAAAATAACATTTGGATAACATTCACAAATGGCAACTTGTGTTGAAGATAATCTTGGTCTATTATTTGAAAGTATAATTAATTCAAACATTAAATCATTATGAACAGGGAACTACAGTTTTAGTATAAATTACGTTATCTTGATTAATTGAATCCAATCTTGGCGGGTTTGCAGTTTCTAATATATTGAAGATGACGTGACATCTTATCGTGAAATAAAAAATTAAAAAAATACAATTTTCTGTCTTTTCTTTTTGCCCTGTTCTACTTATTTTTAATGGAGGAAAAATCTGAAAATATATACTTATCTATTTTTGTTTTTGAAAAGGAAAATATATATCTATTGGTAATACATTATACTTATTTTATAGAAAATAGAATATTCCTATGAGTAACAGGGTATTCAACTAAGAAAAGAGTAGGATATTGAAAATGGGGAGAATAAAGAATTTGTCTTGGTCATTTAAAAAATTTCTTCTGAACAATGGGAACAAAAAATTGCTCTTTAATATAATGATGATAATTAGATTAGAATAATATGAGCTTTCCAACCCACTTGATCACTATCAAACAATTAATAAAATCCCACTTGCCTGTTTATGAAAATCTTAGGAAAGTGTAATAATGCAAGGATCAGATATTAATAAAGTTCCATCAACATCCTAAACAAAGATATAACATATCCAAATCAAATATAATTCAAGTGGATATAAATTGAAAAAGTGAATGTACCATTTTGGTAACTTTTGTCCATTTAGGTCCTATTTGTCAGTTTTTTTTTTGAACTGAACTGAAAAACAATCGGCATGACAATTAACTTGAATTTCATCAAAGTATATTTTTACTGTATTGAATTGATTTTTTTTTCGTCTAATATTGAATTAATTGAATTAAACTGATTTATTAGAAGAAATTTTTTTTGAATCATCGGTAATTTCGTGAAGATTTCTTTCATGGGAGAATTTAAGGAAAATCATGGTCAGTAATTTGACTCAAACTAAGAAAGTTGAAGCATTCAAAAATGACCAAGACCACAGAAGAAAGACAAATTAGTCTTCCCAAAATCAACACTTCGGAAATTAAACTTTTTTTCTAATTGGATTTCGGAAAATTCGAATGAAGACGTTTTGAAACTGTCAATGCAATTATTTCTATTTATTTTACAAAAATAAAATATAAATTCAATTATTCAACGCCCACGTTAATGTCAAACCAGTTGTGTATGAAATAGTGGTTCCAACAACCCATTCACATAACACTAAATACTCAATGTATTATTTCTTAGGCCTTGTTTATTAGAGCTTATTTCTTGATGAACTGAACTGAATTGAACTGATCTACAGATAAGCTCTGGTAATTGGTAAACAAGGCCTTAGTCTTACCCATTGATTGGTTTATCAATTACGCGCATATAAATACGCAAGATCTATTTCCACAACCCAATATCCTAAATCCACAACCCATTTAGTGATAAATTTACTTAATCACTCCTCGTTAAATTTAGGATTTAATTAACATTTATTATATCATTTAAATCCCTTAAGTTTTGAATAATAAATTTTGGATTCAAGTTTTTATTAAATTTAATTGTAGGCCCAAGAAATCCTCAAAACCTTCAACATTCATTCAACACCTTCAAATTTAGGCCCTATTTGCTATAACTTATTTCTTGATGTACTGAATTGAATTGAACTGAATTGAACTGAACTGAAGTGTAAATTAATGTATTGAAAAATAGAATTAGCATGACTGAATTAATATGAATTTCATCAAATTACACTTTCACTTTCACTGAACTGAACTGAATTGAATTGAACTGATCTACAGATAAGCTCTGACAAACATGATGTGAATTTAGTCAATTTACTTATTAATGTGAATAGCTACATGAAATTTGTAAAGAAAGTTGATAAGAATATTTTATACTATATATAAAGAGTGGGGTACATTTCATGAATTAGAGTTTGATTAGGACTAAGTTTCATAATAATAGCTAACTAAAATTAAATTTTAATAAGGGATATTTTAGTAAAATTTACCCTAAATGGGTTGTGGATTTAGGATATTGGGGTGTGGAAATAGCATCCCCTATAAATATTAGCCTTTAACTAAAAACTCCCTATTCACTAGGGTGATAACGAGTCGATCCGATCACGATCATCACTATGTTCATGATCGACTCGTTTAAATTTTGAGGTGATCACGATCCGATCGCGATCAAAGCGATCAAAATAATTCATGATCATGATCGGATCGTTTAAAAATTATAATGATCGCGATCTGATCGCGATCGACTCGTTTAGATAATCGATCAGATGATCAATGATCAATAACGATCGGCTCGATCAAATGATCAATGATCAATCATGATCAGTTTAAAAGTTTTTAAAAATAGTTAAAAATTAACAAATTACTAGAAAATAATTCATTTAGATGTATATATTTATATTATATTAATCGATTATCTTATCGATCGATATCGATCACCTTATCGATCTGTTCGCGATCATGATCGAGTTTTAATGTCTATGATCGTTGATCGTTCATTTATTAAACGATCAAAAATTTTTGATCATGATCGGCTCATTTATTAAATGAACGATCTCGATCCGATTTTTAACCGATCCGATCGCGATCCGATTAACGAACGCTCGTGATCGTGCTCACCCCTACTATTCACAGGAAGTGGAAATAAAATTGAAGGTAACAACTAACGACGTCAGCGGGTAAACATCCAACTATAAATGTATTGGAGATGGAGGTATTGGGTGAGACCGTCTTACTAAAAGTTTATGGTAGAATGAATAATAGTCCATGTGTCACAGATTATAACAAACAAAGTTGTAAAATACGCTAACAAATTTTTTTAAACACATGAACCCAGATTATAACAAACAAAATTATGAAACACACGAACAAATATATTAAACACATGAACTATCATTTGTCCTACCATAACCTCACCCAAGACTTTGTAAAATGGATAAACCCTTCTGGAAAATTCCATATTCCCACCAAACAGATAATACAACGATAATTACCATAATTTTAGTGATTCATGTGAGATAAATTATGATAATTGCCATAGTTTATTGATTAAGGATGGATAGAATTGTATTAGAGGCGTTAAGATACTAGTGCATGGAATAACCATGGCGATTCTATCATATCAATCACGGCTGTTCTGAACCAATTTACGAATTTACATGTTACGAATTCGTAAGAGTGGAAAGGTTACGAAACCAATTTTTTTTTAAATTATATAAAAGAAAACTCAACAAATATCTTGAAACACTAACAAATCCAGCTTCCTGATCATGAGAGAGTCTTTTGATACCAGTCTCAATTGACACCAAATACAAATGTTGATCTTTTACATATTAAGATCCTGTCTAGTTCAGTTATTCCAATCATTTAGTTTCAGCACCAATCATGTCAATCATCTACTTGAAACACTCATAATCATCTACTTTCAACACCAATCATCTCAATCATCTACATCCAGAATCATCTCAGTTGGACTGGACAGAGCCTATTATTGATGATCTTCTCACTTTCATGTGTATCTTCTCACTTTCAAAACTAATCTTTTACACATACATTATGATTATTCAGTGAAACAAATTGAGAAATTGTAATTCATTATTTGTTTTTTTTTTGCCAAGTTTCAATCTTTCACTGGATGGTTGGATAGAAAACCACCTCTTTCAAATATATCAATGACTAAGTTCATCTATTCATTTTACTTTAAATCACTTTATTCAATTATATTCCCAGAATTGAACTTCCAGAAAGTATAGATAGAGGTGTCAGTTGAGATAAACAAGTTAATCAACCTCGGTTCTAATTCATAATCATATGCCAGGTTGAGATGGGTTAGATTGGTTCCGTGAGATCATATTAAGTTAATGTCGGATTAGATTCATTTGGGAATGACTCAGGATATAAATAAATCACATTATTTTATTAGAACTATAAACATATCAGATTATTATGATGGGCTATAAATTAAACAATTTTACGGATGGTTAAAAATTGCCAAATGGTCAAAGTTGGACTATAAAAACAATTTAATAAAAAAAATTATACATGTAGTTTTGTCTTGGTTGTGAATGGGTAAGGATTGAACAAGTGGATGAACCAATTAAAGTGGGGAACCAGCAAGAAGCCAATGAAACATTGATTTCATGCAAAGACCTAGATTTTTAAAAAACCAAATAGTACGGTCATTTTGTTTCCATTTGAATTTCCCACTTTTGTCTTCAAGCACGAGGTCCCTCCCCTTACACACACTACAGCTGAAATGGTAAACACTTATATCTTATCTATCATTTTATATATCTACAAAATACTAGGAAAAAAAAGAATATTAAAAAAACAACTTATTTTTATTTTTAAAATAAAAAAAAATTATGGTGTGAATCCATCCAATCACATTCTCTTGGTGTGCATCCATTTTCATCAGCCCCACCTTGCTAATTTGATGGCTATATATGTTCATAATTTCACTTACAAAAGTTGCTGAAGTTAATAAAATCTCTCTTTATTTCTTTCATATGTTTCTTGCATTTTTTGGATGTGGATCTAGAAACTATAACCAGAAAGCTAGACTGTTTGGAAAGCATTTTGGTCTGGGCAAAAATGGGCAGAAAGTGCTCACATTGTGGGAACATTGGCCATAATTCCAGGACCTGTACAACTTATCATGCCCACAGATCTTCTTCTTCCTCGCCTTCTTCTTCTGCTCATGTGCCTTCTTCTGGTTTAAGGCTCTTTGGTGTGCAGCTTGATGTCTCTTCATCTGCTTCTGCAACCTTCAATCATCACATGAGGAAAAGCTTCAGCTTGGACTGCCTCATTTCTTCTGCGTCCCCTTCGCCTTCTTCCTCATCGCGGCTTTCCGCTTACAGCGAAAGCTTTGACAAGGGGGCCGTCGGATACCTCTCCGACGGCCTCCTTGGCCGCCCGATGCAGGAAAGAAAGAAAGGTATATATGGATATAAATTAAGTTTGTTAACAACTGTTTTTTGTATCGAAAACAACTAATAATGCCCTAATTTGTGTTGCATTTAAGGAGTTCCATGGACGGAAGAAGAACACAGGTCATTTTTGATAGGGCTAGAAAAGCTAGGTAAAGGAGATTGGAGAGGAATATCAAGAAACTTTGTGACAACAAGAACACCAACTCAAGTTGCTAGTCATGCTCAAAAATACTTCCTAAGACAAGCCAGTCTAGCAAAGAAAAAGAGGCGTTCAAGCCTTTTTGACTTGGTACGTGAATTTTATATTCTATCATATAGTCCGAATTTTGATCATCTCAGACAAATTTTTTTGGTTTTTCCAAACTCTATAAGCAATCAAGATATCAGAATGGCCAAAATCCGACAATTTTTCTAGTATATACATCAGCCTCCCTCGTAATCGACTGATCATTTTGACCATGTTTCATTTCCTCCATGATGAACAAAATCAGGTTGGGAGCAGCAACAGAAAGATGACGAGCTCAAGTATTCTTGATGAACTGAATTCATTTGGCTTGGGACATGGAAATGAAAATGAAAAACAGTACTGCATTAAATCTGAGGAGGGTTCAGGTTCTCATCATCATCTTCATCTGATTATAGAAGAAGGAAGAAGAAGTAGCAGTATAATGCCTACCAATAATGGGAAGTCCACCGCCGGGGATTCCTCAGCCGCTAGCGGTGGAGGTGGAGGCGGAGGCGTGGCGCCTCCGAGTCTGGAGCTGACACTGGCCGGACCGAAACCAATATTAGTGGGAGGACCAATCAGTGTAATCTGACTTTGTATCAACATAAAATAGTGACGTACGTCAAAAGATACCCTTTTGGTAAGGAGTATCTTTTTAATGTATTTTTAAATTGTTTTTTTCATGTAGTTACTCTAATTATATTGAGGTATATCAAGAAACGATTTTTTTCATTCATTTCTCACTATCTATGTATTTTTTTTGTCAAATATATCTATCTCTCCCTAAGTTGGTGGGACACTTATTTTGATAATTACTTCTTCATCTATCCCACAAAGTTTTCTTAGACTGTTTTCAAGAATATTCCAGTACTACTGCACTAAAGAATTCCTGAAAAGTTAATTTAGAAAATATGTGATGATTAATTTAGCAATATATTATCTCTATAGTATAATAATTAGTATTAAAAATATTTTTATAGAATTTAGTGGTTGAGATTAGTTTTGTGCGATAAACTATAATTAGTGATATGGAGTGCACTAACTAATTAATAGTTTCTTTCTAGCCAATCATATGACAAACAAAATCTTAACCAATCGTATGAAATACAAATTACTCATAACTTTTAGGAAATAATAGTGCATGGGATATAATTAGTTATTGAGAAAAATTTAAATAAACCCACTAGTACTTAAATTCACACTCTTAAGTTTCGTTTGGTACAAGTATTGCATGCGGTAAATAACAAATTCTAGGATTTTGAAATGGGTCTGATTGTTTGGTTTGCGTATTATAAGGAAAATTGAGTAATTTAAAATTCCGCAGATGTTACAATTATGCAAAACATGGAAAATATTTACCTTGCTCGAACTAGGTAACTTACCATTCTGCTGACGTTACAATTTCATTAATCATTTTATCATATTTTACAAAAACTACGTAGTAAATTCACGGAATTACAAATTCCTACACGTGCAACCAAACTATTTTATCTATTTCTGCCTATTTTGGTTAAGGAAATAAAATCTGAGTAATTATAAATCATGAACCAAGCGACCCCTTAGAGCAAGTCCAACAGCTTCCCTATAAGATTCTCCAAGATATAGTACTACATCTCCATAATTCCTATATTTTTTTGCTTCAAATCCAACAACTTCCCAAGTGTGAGGATTAGAATTTAATGCATGTGCATTAAATTTCAGTATTTTATATCTTTATTTCTATTTTTCACTATTTAAATATATTTTGAAATCTTAATATTTTAAATTATGCATAATGAAAAAATGTAAAAAATATATTATTAAAATACACATTACAACGAACATAACAAGATCTCACATGATAATATTCAAATTTATATATGCATGCGAACATAGTCATGTAAGATCTTATTACGTTCGTTATAATATGAAAATTAAGAATATATTATTTTTATAAATTTTCTTTTGTATATAACTAAAGATATTTACATTTGAAGTGTATATTTAGGCCCTGTTTACTAGAGCTTATTTTTTGCTGTACTGAACTGAACTGAAATAAATTTAAATTTACTGAACTGAATTGAAATAATTTTAAATTTACTGAACTGAACCGAACTAAATTGAAATAATTTTAAATTTATTGAACTGAACTGAACTGAAATAATTTTAAATATATTGAACTGAACTGAAATAAATATAAATACATATTTATATTATTTAAATATAAAAACACGTTGAGGTGATATAATTTGAACTGAATTGAGTTAAATCATCAAATTATAATGCAGATGATATGAACTTATCTAAACTGAACTGAATTAAACTAATATAAACTGAACTAATTCCAAATTGTCATGTAATGAAGACATATTACATTTGGTTGAATCGATTTAAATGAATCACGATTCAAATAATTATATTGGATGTATAAAAAGTAAAGTTATGGTATATTAAAGAAATATATTGAGTTGAATATCATAACCATGTATTTTTCAGGGGATATGAGTCATTGAGTTGTATATCACAATATTATTATATTAAAGAGGATATGAGTCATTGAGTTGTGTATCATAAAATTATATTTAAGAGGATATGAACTGAACTGAATTGAATTGTTCTGAACTGAATTGAACTGAAACGAACTGAACTGAACTAATTCCAAATTGTCATATAATGAAGACATATTATATTTGGTTGAGTCGATTTAAATGAATCACGGTTCAAATAATTATATTGGATGTATAAAAAGTAAAGGTTATGGTACATTAAAGAAATATATTAAGTTGAATATCATAGCCATTGACTTGTATATCATAATATTATTATATTAAAGAGAATATGAGTCATTGAGTTGTATATCATAAAATTATATTTAAGAGGATATGAATTGAACTGAACTGAACTGAACTAATTCCAAATTGTCATATAATGAAGACATATTATATTTGGTTGAGTCGATTTAAATGAATCACGATTCAAATAATTATATTGGATGTATAAAAGGTAAAGGTTATGGTATATTAAAGAAATATATTGAGTTGAATATCATATCCATGTATTTTTCAGGGGATCTTAACTAAATTGGACTGAACTGATATGAATTGAACTAAAATAAAAATAACATATTTTCATTTGTAATTAATGAATGCTCATCATCATATAAAAAGAAATTTGATGAACTGAACTGAAATTAATTAAATTTAAATTTATTTAACTGAACTGGAACAATTTTAAATATACTGAATTGAACTGAACTAAACTGAAATAAATTTAAATTTACTGATCTGAACTGAACTGAACTGAACTGAACTGAAAAAATTTAAATTTACTGAACTGAACTGAACTGATCTACAGATAAACTCTGGTAAACAGGGCCTTAATTTGTTAAAAAAATAAAGACAAACAAATGAATAGGAAAATAATCAATCATAAATGCAAAAGCATTAAATTTTGATTCCCCAAATATTTTCTCTCTCTCATTTGGGGAAGCAATATGGTGATTTCTTCAAAATCTCCAACTTGAGGAATGAGATAGGGAAACTGTTGGAGCTGAAAAATGACTCAAATTCCCTACATTTATTGAAATTCCCCAACTTGGGGAAACTGTTGGACTTGCTCTTATACCCATTTTAAAAAGTTGCATAAAAAAGAACTCAATTTCTCTTTAATGTTCCAAAATGATACCACAACTTGTAATAGCAGATTTTCAGTGGGTCA
The DNA here is from genome assembly GCA_963678965.1 of Cruciata laevipes. NCBI lineage: Eukaryota > Viridiplantae > Streptophyta > Magnoliopsida > Gentianales > Rubiaceae > Cruciata > Cruciata laevipes. Next base: position 24,851,410 of record OY787632.1, on the reverse strand, counting down.
ACACATAATCAAAGGTTGTTAGATCAAATTCTTATAATATTAAATTATGGGAATAAAAATTAGAGGATCATTAACAGCTCCTCAACCTACGACTTGCAATAGTGGTTTTTTGTTTTAAAATGAAATATGGAAAATTATGGACATCTACTCAACCCAAATAAAATACAAATACATGATTGCATGAATGCTGATGAGCCCGAAAGCCGTGTTATCCGAAGGTTGTCATGTTCAATATGACCTAATATTAAATTTGGTCCCGCGATTATAATTGGTATGTATGTAGCATGAACATGACTAATTTTCAATTTACAAAGTCTTGGGGAAGACCGTTCTACCATAAACTTATGATATAACGAATGATACTTTATGTGAATGTATATTAGATTTGTTTGTGTTATAAGCTTTGTTCGCCATAAGCAGTTTTCATAAGTAAATGAACACATAAATAAACAAAGTTTATAATCACATGACACATGAACTAACATTGGTTCTATCATAAATTTATGGTAGGACGGTATCATCCAATCCAATACCTTCTTTTTTAATTAATGACTAAACTTTCAGTGGATGGAATGGTAAAAAAAGAGTGAAATGTGGACATAACATAACATTGTCCGGAAAGCAGAGGATAGACCCAAATCGGCCAATAAAGTCATGATCAAGATAGTAGAAGCCTTATCTCAATCATATCAAACAACCAAATGGATGATACAAATAATTCTCAGCTATATCTTCATACTAGATCATCCTGTCTTTGCTTTTGGTTCATCCAATCATGCATCCAAAATCCAAAATTCAAATATCTACTTTCTCTTTGTCTTCAACCAATTATTTATTCTTTTTCTCTTCACCATCACTTGTTCCAGTTGATATATATACATTGAAGATTATGACTCCTAACTTTTTCGATAATTTACCAAGTTTTTGTTAATCCAAATTAATTTGTTAATCAAACATAAGTCACTATATACCAAGCATTATCGCATTTTGTCGGAAACAAAATTGGATGAAAATCCAAATTAATCCCTAATAAAATAACACCCTCCATTTGTCCCAAATAGGAATCGAACTCACACATCTGTGTAATTCAACTAATATTTTACGACTAGATCAATTATCAATTCATGCGTTCATTACTCTACATTATGACACTTTTAATTATTTATTTTAAAAGAATTGAACTAGTTGAGTAGGATATCAATTAAACAAAAGTACTCATAAACAAACAAACTATTCTAAAAAATTGCATGAAAATATATTCGTCCTACCATAATTTTTGGGATTACTAATTACATGTCCATACATAATACATTACTCATGTATATAGAATACCTTAGATCATCTCCAATGCTACCTTCACTTTCAAAAATATCAATTGACATGTAGGATTGAGAGTGAGAAATTGCAAAAATCATCTCCAACCCAGGCATCAATGTAGGGGTCAAACATAGGTGGCATATGATGTGGATTGAAGGTGTTAATTACACTCTCTATATATTGATGCTCACTTTGAAGCCTTCAATTTGACAACTTAAAATATAGAGTTTTAATCATAACATCCTTCAATTTTTAAATTTGAAACATAAATGCAATATTTAATTTAAAGATATTTTGTGACAATTTGATGGTTGCATTGGAGAAGCAAACTTCAAAATGAAAACTTTCAATCCTACATCATATTGACACCCAATAAAATTTAAACATTTGGCACATATTTTTACTCTTGACCATCTCACCATTGCAGATACTCTTAGAGTAAACAATCAAGGTTACACTAGTAGAGCAACAATGAAGGGTACACTAGTCATTGATCAGAAGATCTGCAGTTAGCAATTAAGTAATTGCCGTAATTTTATGGTGAACGGTTATCCAAGAGATTATATTAAAGTTAAACACACGCAAAAATGGGAAAACAATCTTATTGATTAGAATGAAACAAAATTAAATTCAATTGAACTATATTGAAGTGAAGTAAAAAAAAGTAGAAGTATTAAAAGAAATCGAATTATGACCTAAATGAGTCGAATTGATCAACAATAAATGGGTAAAATTAGCATGGGGTAAAGTTGGTGAATAGGGCACGGCAGTGGAAACATAAAAACCCTAATTAACCATGTGCCGACATCTAGACGAAGAAAGAGGTAAAACATCATGGTTGAATTCTGAACACAGAATCATGATTGACTGTGAAGAAGAAGAAGAAGAAGAATAAGACAGGAACAATTTCCCAGAAGAAGACAAACTGTTCATAACTACGATCGAAAATGAAGCGCGTCTTGAGGTTTTACTACTTGATGACTCTTCCCTGCCTGCCTCTGTCGGAAATTAATGGTCCCTCCAAAATCCCAGCAATTTTGAATAACTGTTCCCTTCCGATTTCCATATGGTCCAGCCAACAACCTAACTCATTCACCATTCAATTCTTCAACAACAAAGTCCTTAAAATCGCCTTTAATTTAACGGACACAAGTTTTCCTGTACTAGTATTAAGTTAATCTTACCATATTTTTAGGGTTATGACTTTTCACCAACTATTTTTTACGATTTTACATATAGTTCATCATAGAAGATAACTGATTTCTCTCACTTAAAAATAAGTTCTGATTATGCCTCTGTGATATATATTGTGGTATATATATACCCGTTCTACCTAAAATCTGGTAGTGAAAGTAATAGTATTAAGTTACGCTCGCCATATTTTACGACTTTACATATAACAGGTTTCTCACCTAAAATAAATTTTGATCATGCCACGGTGACGTGTTATATGTTGCGGCATATTCTCGTTCTATCCAAAATCTTATAGTAAAGATAATAGTATTAAGTTACGTCACCGAATTTTAGAGTTAGGGTCCTTGCCCGGCCCTCTTCTACTAGTTGCTTTGTGGAGAAAAATAACATGTTCATTTCAGTTAAAAATAAGTTCTGAATATTCTAGTTGGGATGCTTTTTGGAGTCGATTGGAGCCGACTACGGCCCTGTCCAATAGGGTGCTGGTACAGGTTGCTGGTGCTGGTAGGTGCTGGTAGGTGCTGGAAGGTGCTGGTAGGTGCTGGTAGGGTATTTAAATTAAATTAAAATTGTATAATTATGATGTACATAATTATGTACTGTGATTAATAAAATAATGTCAATGTTATATGTTGAAATACATTTACTATTTTTTGATTAGTTAAACATAAGTTTAATTAATCATTAGTGTATCATAAAATAATATCCAATACAATAACTGTTCCCAACCACCATTGGTTCATGTTTTAAAGAAGTGGTGAATGCTTTGGTGATATTGTCGCACGATATCATTAGGCCTCATCGTGATTTATTGGAGCCTTCCCCGGAGGTTACAAACGATGCACGATATTGGCCTTTTTTTGAGGTGATGTGTTGTACTAAATTTCTATTATTTTGGTCATACCAGTTTGACTCATTTTATATGATGAATATGTTTCAGAATGCTATTGGAGCTCTAGATGGAACTCTTATAGATGCAGTTGTTGGTGATGAAGAAGGTGTTCCCTTTTTCACTCGCAAGGGGAAAAAAAGTTGGAATTGCTTAGCACTATGTTCTTTTGATAAAATATTCACATATATTCATGTGGGATGGGAAGGAAGTGCCCACGACTCAACAGTGTGGAGAGATGCATTGGGTAACCCAGAATTCTGTTTTCCTCATCCCCAGAAGGTAAAATTTTAAATGTACATCAAGTTACCTAACAAATAATATTGTATAATTTGTGTACATCAACTTACCTAACAATTTTTTGTAGGAAAATATTATTTGGTAGATTCAGGATATCCAAACACCCTTGGATACTTGACTCCATATAGTGATGGAGTAAGTCGAAGGCATCTACCGCAATTTAGAAACACACCACCTCAAGGTATGAAGGAACATTTTAACAAACGACATTCTTCTTTGAGAATGAAAGTAGAAGGAGCTTTCGGTCAGTTGAAGAGTTCTTGGAAAATGTTAAAAAGAATGCCCCAAACTGACATTGATTCCCAAAAAGCAATAATTGTTGCATGTTTCACACTTCATAACTTCATTCGAATGCAACAACTAGACATTCCCGTGTTAGATCATCCTGAGGGTGTAGGAAGTAGTGATTCAGGTTTGTACGATGATGATCGAAAAACTGCTATGAACGAAGTGCGTGAGAGTATTGCCTTACAAATTTGGCATTTAGGAAATGTTGATTTAGAAGGTAGTGATGTTGGCGAAGATGAATCATTAGATGATAGCGATTAGTAGTATATGTGATTTGTAATATTATTGGAAGTACGAATATGTTTGTAACAGTTGTAAAATATTTATTTATAATATTGATTTACTAGTACGAAATTGTTATTTAAATATATTTGAAAAATGATTAATAATTATGAAACTATATATTTGAAGAATGATAATTCATACAAAACATTGTGAAACTAATTTTAAAGAGAAATCATCATTTTGTTGTAAAAAAAAAAAATTTAAACAATTCATGTCTGTGAATAGTGACAAGTGCTGGTAGGTGCTGGTGGGTGCTGGTAGGTGCTGGTAGGTGCTGGTGGGTGCTGGTAGGTACTGGTGGGTGCTGGTAGTGCTGGTTTTGTGCGCTATTGGACATGGCCTACATTGGGAGGACAGGCAATTGATTTATGCAAATCAGAGTCAGACATGCATGGACGTGAGGGGCCGGGAATCGTTTAGTTCTTTCTAGACTCGAATAATAATTATAATACACGTGAATCTTAAAAGGCCTAGAATACGACGTTCGTCCTTTTTTCTTGTTTTCATTTATTTGGCCAAATTCACTACAATCCGACTACAGTATCCTCACATTTTGTTTTCATAATCTACCATATTAACTTTGACGATGAACTTTGAAAGAGTTGTATATGGATGTTTGGAGTAGCTCATTTATGACATTGTTTTATTATATGTTTATGATATTGGAGTAGCTAAACCCATTCTGCACTTTTTTAGTCAACTTTATTTTTATGTATATATTAACATGAATATTATTATAATACATATATCCATTGTAATTTAACATGCTCTGACAAAATTGACTAAAAAATTTAAAAAAATGGCTTGGACGGATGGAATAGTATGGTTTATTACTTTATATTTTTATTAGTCCATTTTAAAATTTGGTTCTCCGTTTTGGAGTAGTCAATAAACTAATAAATGGTGAAAAAACGAGGAAGAGGAGATATTAACCTCACCTCATTCTAGAATCATGTGTTGCGTGGGGCCTAAATTTAATCATTCATAACATATTACCAGCTACATGCTTGTCCATGGATAAAGCTTAGCCATATATGGCACTGTCGAATGCTGCTTATTTCCAGCACCTCCAGCACCTACCAGCACCTTCCAGCACTCTCCAGCACCCTCCAGCACTTGTCACTATTCACAAACATGAATGATTTATTTTTAAAAAAAAAATAAAAAATAATTTTTCTTTAGAATTAGTTTCAATATGTTGTGTACGAATTAATCATTCTTTAAATATATAGTTTCATAATTATGTACATCATAATTATACAATTTTAATTTAATTTCAACACCCTCCAACACCCCTCCAGCATCAGCTACCAATTCCAGCACCCTATTGGACAGGGCCTATAGCTCTTCTGGTTTATGAATCAAACAAAAGATCTCTGTATCGTGTCTGTAGTTGAGGTATCCTCAATGCTCTAGTTTTTCTACTTAAGTGACTGAATACAACAAAAACACACCTTATAGTACAAAAGAACCATTGGATAAATCCCCCCAACCCGTTACATAACTGATGGAAATAATCGAACCTCTATCTCGAGAAATATTTGCAAAATCATTTACAGCAAGTTGAACAATCTTTTGTGGAATAACAGTCTGCATTCATTTATGTAGCTGTATGCTGAAACTGTTACACTTACAAGATGACAAAGAATACATCTGATTTTCACCTAGCAGTTTTATGACCAGCTAACTAGAAGATGACACGAAAAGAATGAACAAATTGCATATAATAGACTAGACTGGATCTTTACTTGCCTTCCCCTACCTACACAGTTACAAATTAGACTTTCCATCCATAGCGTACCCGGATTCCCAACTGTCAATGCCGTAGACTCAATTATAAAGAAATCCATCATTCGAGCTCACAATACTGTTATAGCTTCAATAGGCTCCATTTTACCATGATCCAATATGTCGAGTCAGTCAACCGCCTTTGCGCTCTTAAGAACCTGTTCCCCAGAGCACAAGAAGGCGATCAAATCAGTCGGGGTTTTGATTAGTTGGATTCATGTTTTATTGTAATCATGAAGCATGTGACTCTTGGACCATCAGAGAAATACTCCTAGCACTCTCAGCTCGCAGGATATCACCTTTAATTCCAATCTGGGAGGAAAAACATATCCATCACAGCTGAAAACTCTTCACTCAAGCACGAATAACAGAAACAATCTTAAATGTAACAAGGCAAAGCAAGTCCAGAGGTATGACCAAATATTTGAAGTACAAAACATAAGTATTACCTCCAGCAACGGGTCAGGAGGAAACCATCTGAATAGCACTCCAAGGTGTATGGCAGCAGGAATCAGCTTGAATAGCAAGGGCGTAGTGACCTGCATGAGTGGTTTATAAGCATTTCTAGAGGCATATTGAATTTAATAGTTGATTGATGCATGATAACAATCATTTTTTACTTTAAATCATAAGCAATAGGATGTTTCCCTGAGCTATGCAACACATATATGTATTGAATACATGAGCAGATTTCTTCTTGCTAATGATGCTGCCATTTTGGGTGCATCATGGACTAAACAGATCTCAGCAATAATTGTAATTAACATCTACAAAACCATTATAATCTCAAACTGAAAACTGAACTTGAAGCAGGTTAACAAAAACCATTTATCTTGACCAGTACTCTGCTAACTAAGAATAGATTGTCATATGACTGAACATCACACGTATTATGACCTTTCCTTGGCATTGAAAGAAGAGCAATCAATCAAGACTATATAATCCTAATCATACTCATTCAGATATCAGTGTAAGATTAATTAAAAAACACATTCTTTTACATAGAATATACTGTTGATTACAATAATTAAAGGTAGAAATAAAAGGTACATGACAAAATAGCAATTTTGAATAAATAGAGAAATTTACACACCAGGCTCAGAGCTGTTGTACCAAGAAGAAGCATGTACAATTTACCCTGCAGCAACAATGATTTTTGTTAATGCAAAGTCAAAACAATGGAAATACTATCAGGATTAGGAACTTTCCTAACACAAGAAAAGTAAAACAATGATCTAATTTTGCTCAAAATCCCATTCCAAGGATTGCCATAGAATTTTTCTTGAAAATGAGCTCAAAACATGTGTGCTAGAAGGAAAAGTAGTGAATGAAGAAACAAAGGTGATAAATCTTGGGATGAAGTTATCTTATATGTTTGTGAGAATATTGCAGAATGAAAGGATCTAAATGATTAACTCCTGGGCGGCATTGACACCAACTGCACAATTTTTTATATTACAACTTTGAGTTTGATTGAAAAGAAATCAATGACAGGTATGCTCCAAATAGCACGTCACCTCTATCAGATGAAGATTTGATGCGCGACTAAGAAGAACAAAGGCAAATTCTCCTATCTGGGCCAAGGACATTCCAACCTAGAAGTAAGACAAAGCAAAATACCATTAAACACAATTTAATTAAAAGAAACTAATAGTTACAATCACAACCCCATATGAATGGGCAAGAACTTACAAGTATGGATGTCTTACTACCATAACCAAATCCCTTGACAACGGCTGCAACCACAATTGTTTTAACAATAACCACAACTATAACAGCAGCTAGCAATATATCAATATGATTCCATAAGAAATGCCCGTGAATAAGCATTCCAATGCTGGCGAGGAAAAGTGCAGCAAACAGATTCCGAATGGGCTCCACCTATACAGGAAAATGAATCAAACATCGTAGAATGTCTACAAAAGTAGGCCTGAAAAGTTATACACACGTGTAGTAGTATCCACAAATTCACGTACATTGTACACATTTGCAAGAACTTATGCCTTGGTGGAATGCAACCAAATTGTAGCTTAATAATATTGTTATACCCCTTAACTTATCTTTCCAGGTAGAGACTTGGATGCGTAAATAAATACGTGCAGGTCAAAATCTCATAGATATTACTTCTAAACCCTTTATAATGAGGATTGACAAGCTTTAACTTAAAAGCAAATATTAATAAGGATTCTTAAAAGCTCCACCTAAAGTGAACCAGAAGAAAAGTTACCTGCTCAAGAGTATGCTGACCAAGATCTGTTGTTGAAATCATCACTCCAGCAGCAAAAGATCCCAATTCAAGGCTTAATCCAAGCTTATCACTACACTGATATGGCATTACATTTCATTACTCATATCATTAGAGATTTTGTGAATTACTCCAAAATAAAGAACTATAAGTTCAATCTGCAAATTAAATCTCCATACAAGTCGCTATGTTCTTACTTAGCACCAACTCCAAATGCAGAAAAGTATCTACGGACAAATTTAACGGTGCAGAACTGCAAGTCACAAGTTAATTTTGCATACTTCTCTATGTTCTGACAATTTTGAATCATTGCAGTAGCACTGAAGAATTTTACTAGTGATTCACACCAAGTTAATACAGAAACAAAAATGATACAGATATAGTGAGAAGAGACTAACCCAAGCGACTAATAAGCAGAAAGCCACAGCTGCTAATTGGTAAAGCTCATTGGTCTGCATAGATTTCAGTAGAATAATGTCAAACAAGGGGAGTAAATAGTAGCAGTAATGCACATTAAGGTAGACACAATCACCTTAGATGAAAGACTCATCATTAGCTTCATCAACCAAGGTATACATGTCCGAGTGATAATTGACAGAATGGTCATGAATATTACCAAAATCACCAACCTAAATGAGGAATGTATTAAAATAGGACACTTTTATGATAATAACCAACTCTTCGGCAATGGAAAGAAAAAAATATCTCCATCTACATCATGTCAATATGTGTAAGAAAAAGTAACCACACTCATTCAAAAAGTAAAGCACAATTATCCTGAACCATAAAGCACCCCCATGAAAAGGGACTCAGTAAGTATGGAGGTTGAAGGATTCACACATAAATTTCATTATTGGAAACAGCCACCTGAGGTGATGATTGTATTACATTACAGCAGGCATTTTCTAACTTAAAATAAAGTCAAAATTAGAACCAAACTTTTGTCTGATCTCAATACATACAGAACAAAAGGAAAGAGAAATTAAATGGAAGGCATAAGCCACATTATTTTAGAGTTAATTCAGAAACAAAGAATATCAAGCATTCAAAATTCAAAATTAAAAGATGCTTAAAAATACTAGGGCAGATAAAAATTCAAGATGAAAAATGGTGTGCTCTTTGAATTGATAATCTCTCTAAATTAGATGCTCCTAACACAAGACGGAGCAAGATGCTTCACCAAAAGTTATTCTAAAACACACAAAAAAAAAAAAAAAAGGGAAGTAAGGGAAAATTACGCTCCTAAGAAAAAGAAAACAAGCGATATTGGCAAAGAAAGTTAAAATTTATTAATTTTATAAAATGTAGAATTGTAGATCATTCAATTTGGCAGAGAACTGTTAAATTTGACTGACAAATAGAAATAAGCAACAATTAAAAGGGACTTACAATTTTGTCATGGATATTACTCCATCGAGCACACCTGATGTACCACCAAGAATAGGAAGTAATGCGAACAGCAAACCCACAGCACAATCCTGGAGCAGAAGCAGAAAGCATGAAGCAATTCTGAACAAGATAACATCTTGCGTTTACGATGTTCTATAAGTTTGAAAAAGGAAAGTATACAATGTAGCTTTGATAAGATACATATGTATGACTCGATGAGAAAGTAAACTTCAATAAAGTGCAAACCTGGAGAACCAAAATTCCAACCGTAACCTGGCCATGAAGAGTCATAATGTTCTTTTTATCCATCAAAAACTTTAATACCTACAGCAGGAAAGAGTATCTGTTACAGTGCCAGCAGGAAAAAAAACTTCCTTGGATGAAGCACAAATTGGTGACCTTAGCTTGGTATCATGAACAGAGTATATGTTTAATAAAAAGAAATTATACCAAGTAATATGACCTGAAGGACAAAACAATGGAAAGTTGTGCATCAAAAATATAAATCAAACAATAAATTTGTCTCCAAACAAATTCAAATCAAAGTTCAGTCCAAGATTTTCCACATTTTATAAAGGATTATCCCTACAACATTACTATGGTACCCCTTCCAGAATTATTTCCCTTTTTAGCTAAAGTTCTCTAAGGAAAAGAAAAAATGAACATACTTTCTGTAGTAATTAAGCCATAGAGCCGATAGAAGCAGTCCACGTAAAAAACATAGTTGAGAAACTATCTTACGGGACTACTTTTGGTGATGTGATTATAAAGCTAATTCGAGCCCTGGACAAAGTGATTTAAGAGGTGAAGAATTTGTTTTTCAATGCAATTATGATGTGCAGGACACAACATATTATACAAATATGTGAGCACTGTCACTCTGTCAGTGTTCACCATTATGTCATCAAGTAAAAGATGTTCCAAAAGCTATCAAATAACTAATTAACTACTATAATACTTAGATCAACTCATCAAATGACACAGCACAATATCGAATGATAACTTTAATTCTGTAACCAATAAAAGACTGGTTCAATAAAATCATTACTCATGGTTAAATGATCCATAACCAGTACATACCACAGCTGTTGAAGACATGGACAAGAAGACACCAACAAAAACCCCTTCAGATGCTTCACCGCCACATATCTGCCAGCACATTGAACCAAAAATATTGGAGAAAGAGCGGGAAATAGGTAGTGATACTGTTTACATTAGCTGTTTTAGTGAATGACAACTTAATTAAAGGTACTACCACAATAATAATATTTTGAAGGGCCTGAGCTCCAGTTTAACAATTTAATTACTAGTATAATTGAAATGATCAGTATATTAATTTCAGTGTATAATCACTACACTACCATCTCAAGAAAAGTTAAGCAATATCCAGGGAATAAAGAAAGGGGAAAAAACAACTCACATAAGCTATTATCCCACACAAACTCATGAACAGAAATATCTGGAGCAAACCACCAATCACAGCAACAGCTTGAACAATACGAAGCTGCATTTAGAATTTACATCAAATACAACATCCACTAAATTGACTGACAAAGCATAAATATAATCAAGGCATAGATCAAGACCTTAGCTGTTGAAAATTCCAAGCCTAAGGCAAAAAGGAGAAAGATGACACCAAATTGAGCAACGGTTTCAACCTGCACGGATGATTATTAGACTGTGAGCAAATGGAATGAACCTCAATCTTGTGTGAATTTAATTCCTAAAATTGTGCAGCTACCAAACAGATATCAAAGGCGTCCTCACAAATTCTGGGTACAAAATGCTGAAACCTCCACCTAAGGAACAAAAATTTAACACAAACTAAATGGTCCTAGAATATTTTGATGTATACATGCATCTAAGACTAGGGACATACAAGTATCCTCATGGAACCTTGAGTCTGAAGACTGCAAGCATATTGTATATACAAGAAGTTACTGCCATGAAAAGTTATGTTAAGTCAACTTGATTTTAGACACTCCGTAAAGTTTAAGTTGCACCTCACAGTCCTCGCCATTAAACAGAAATAAACAATTTCAACAGGTAGCCCCATAAAGAAACTGAGACCAGTGTGAAAATAGAGATATGGGCATCAAACTAATTCCCCCACCTATAACAATAAGAGCTCTAATTTGCATGAAACCATTAGAAATTAACACAACTTAAGTAACAGTAATTCTCAAGGGAGTTGAAGATATAAAATAACATACTTGCACCATTTCACTGACAATATTGAAACACCCAGGTCCAATGATAGCACCTGCTAACAAGTATCCAGTTATAACCTGCCAGATATTTGAGACATGAGGTATCAAGAAAAATGAGAAGATTCATAAGACGATCAGACTTAATTAGGATGGTAATGCATATTCTAGAAATAGCTCTCACCGGTTGTCCAGCACAAGCGAAAGCAATACCACCACAAGTTGCAGATACAATGACTACAACAAGATCTGATATCAATCTGCCAAATAGTAAGTTGAAATACATAAGCCATCCATTAGATAACATCTTCTACATGGTGGGCGCTGAGAAACAAGAGGAAACCTTAGATCTAACTGAAGTATGGGGATCTTTGACTTGGAATTGGACATAATGAAAACATTGTCCTGTAGAGTATCAATGAATCAGTCAATATAAAAAATTGATAGATAGTTACGTGTAATATCAACCCATAACCTGCTACTACTACTAGGGGGGAATTCAGATACAACTTTCATAAATATTTAAAACCAACACAAAACACGTAAAATGATATGCACAAATTACCTTCCTATCTATCAATCTTGGTGTATCTTCAGCTCCGTTCTCGTTGTCAAAGTGGAATACATTATGCAGCTGAAAGATCCTGTGAGAAAATAGCCTAAAAGGTTCAATTCTCTTATCCTTTTGCACTTCTTACTGATAACAAGTAAATTAGTCACTTTTGCTACACTAGATAGCAATGTGAGATCAAATGTATGGAACAAAACTTACTTTTCTTCCTTCGTTTCATTTTTCTTGGTCCTACCAACTCTTGCAACAGTTTCCAGAACTGCCTACACATAAGAAATATAACAGAATTCATATATAAGATCAAAGCCGTTTGTTTGTGTGTGTGTGTGCAATTCTCAATGGTAAGTGGAGACATTACAGTGATGCCTACTAATTAAAATTCTAGGACCTACCTAAAAGAAAAGAATTAAAGTTTCATCTCACTCTGTGGTGCTGGTTACTAGGTGGAGTTATACTGTTACATATGCATATCTTCCATTATTTGTTTCCTTTCTGTCCATATCTTCCCGTTATATCCCATCATCTTTCCAAGTCCTGGTATTTTAGGTCTTCACCTACCCACCCTTTCAATTTGTGCCCTGGTTCTCAACTTTCTTTGTTTAGAGGGGCATCAAATTGTTTACTGCATACATATTCAAACCTCTTTGAAGAGTTTTTCTTATATCCTTTATCAATGCCATATATTCTCTGATATACAGTGTCCATAAGTAAAACTACTTATCCAATAATTTTCCTATATCCTTCTATTGAAACTGTCCTACATTGCCACCCTTTTACAAAAATTGACTTAAAATATATGATCCTGGACCAACTCTACTTAATCTATGATTTTCACATGGAATCGACATGGTATTAAATCTTGTTATATTCATTACTCTTTGAGGTATCATCATTAAGGAAACTCCTGTACAGGCAAGGCACATTGCGAACACTATAATCTATGAACGAACACTAGCATCTCAACATTTTCAAAAATAATCACTAGATATATACATAAAAAACAGGCATGTCCATGAAAGGGCTACACCACCAACCTGCTCTTCAGCAACACTATTGTTGAAGCTGCCATGATCCACCTCTGTAGAAAACACGGACAGTAATCAGCTACACCATTAGAAAATCGATCAAAAAGACCAAAATGAAAACAGCAAAATTACAAATGCGTAATTCCTCCACCGACAGGGATGAATTGCGAAATACAGTAACGCGCATTGTAATTTCAAACTAACCAGTCGATTGCTCGTTAGTCTCGTTAAACTCCTTATCCAGTGCCTTGTCAATCATGTCGGCGAAACTATCCTCCTTGGGCAACGCCTGAGACGAAGAATTCGAGTTCGAAGAGGAGTTCAACTGAGAAAGCTTGGAATTGATGTCGCTGTCTCTGCGAATCGAATCGGTGACGGTTAGAAAGCAGCAGCAGAGGACGAGTAGCGAGAGGGCTCGCCATGATTGCACGCGCATTGTGCGAGAGGTTGCAGAGAGAGTAGGTCCCGGAGCGGTATGTGGCTTTGGAAGAGGCGGGAAAAGGTTGGGCCCGGAGAGGAGTGAGATCACGGGAACGGTACTTTCCACTGCTCCGGCGGACTGGGGAGTGGAGAGTGATAGTGAAGCAAAGGGAATTACGCCATCGGCGCCATTTTTTGAGAAACTGCTTTTTACGCGCTGATGATGGTGACGGGGTTTTGCAGGTGGATCATGAGATCCGACGGTCAAATCGGGTCAGTTTAAAAACACAAAAAAAAACAAATTTGTTTCAATATTATTATGCTATCATGGTGAAAATGAGTTCTGATTAAATTCCAATTGTACTGCTAGTGAATAGTAGTATCTTATTGAAGTATTGTAATTTTTACTTTATGCATTCAGTTAAAATTAAAATTATAAAAATGGTATAAGAGCTTGTTCTTTGAACTTATTTCTTGTTGAACTGATTTTAATTGAATTAAATTGAATATTAATGTATTGAAAATATAATTAGGATAGTTTAAATCAACTTAAATTTTATAAAACTATTTCTTTACTGAATTAATATGAAATAAATTGAGATATTAATAAACTAAAGAGAACATGCCTAAGTATTACTACTTTTGACAAAGCAAGAGTTAAAATAAAATAAGTGAATTAACATTTGTGTTAATTGACTAATTTGTTGTTGAGTAACCCAAAATTTCTAGAGACTAATCAAATAGTTCAAGATTATATGAGAATGTGTTAAATACAAAAATGATAAACTTACAAGATATGTATGTTACTTGGTGCCATGTGGGTGCCAACTCACAATAATAGGACACATCACAAGTTGTGTTGTCACCTAAATTCATGGATATTATTCTTTCTTCCTACAAAGTTTGTGATAATTATAAATTGACCCACAAACTTTGTAATGAGCAATATTACCAACTCTAATTCAATTTATATAAAAGGAAAATTAAAATTTTCTGGATATAAACAAATTGAGTTACATTGCTATGTAGACACCGGTGCAACCATGTGCGTTGCTAGCAAAATGTAATACCTAAAGAACACTGGGTAAATGTAGAAAGACCAATAAGAGTAAAAATTGCAGATGGATCACCCATCATACTCTCTAAGGTTTGTAAAAATCTTAACATAATGATAGCAGGTGAAATATTTCATATTCCAACTGTATATCAACAAGAATCTGGAATAGATTTTATTATTGGAAATAACTTCTGTCTGTTGTATCATCCATTTGTTCAATACACGGATAGAATAATTTTCACATTAAATAATAATCCTATACACATAGGAAAAATAAGAAGAGCTCTTAGGCCCTGTTTGCTAGAGCTTATTTCCACCATGTACTGAACTGAACTGAATTGAACTGAACTGGACTGAACTAAATTGAACTGAACTGAACTGAACTGAATTGAACTGTACTGAAGTAAAAATGATGTATTGAAAAATGGAATCAGCATAACTGAATTAACCTGAATTTCATCAATTACATTTTTACTGAACTGAACTGAACTGAACTGATCTACAGATAAGCTCTGGTAAACAGGGCCTTAGAGTAGGAGTTCCGGGATATTTAGATTATATGAAAAAGAAATGTAAATTACCAAAACCAGAGGCGCTAAATATTAGCCCTAATAAAATTACTTCTCTTTTAAGGAGGGGGGGTATATATACTAGAGAACAACAACTTTTTGTGCTTCAAAATACAAAATTTTGTAAAATAGAAACACTTCTAGATTCTGTGTGTTCAGAAAATCCAATAGACCCTAACAAGTCAAAATATTGGATGACAACAACCATAAAACTAATCAATCTCAAGACGATTGTAAAGGTTAAACCAATGCAATATAGTCCTAAGGCTAGAGAAGAATTTGGAAAACAAATTAAGGAATTACTAGAATTAAAAGTAATTAAACCTAGCAAATCACCTCATATGTCTCCAGCTTTCTTGGTAGAAAATGAAGCTGAGAAACGCAGAGGAAAAAAGAGAATGGTTGTCAACTACAAGGCTATAAACACAGCTACAGTAGGAGACAGTCATAACCTTCCTAATAAAGATGAATTATTAACTCTAATAAGAGGAAAGAAAATATTCAGTAGTTTTGATTGTAAATCAGGATTCTGGTAAGTATTGCTAGATGAAGAATCACAATTGTTAAATGCTTTTACATGTCCACAAGGTCATTACCAGTGGAATGTTGTACCCTTTGGGTTAAAACAAGCTCCAGCCATATTTCAAAGACATATGCAAAATGCATTTAGAACTTTTGAAAAATTCTGTTGTGTTTATATTGATGACATTTTAGTCTTCAGCATTCAGCAATAACGAAACAGAACATATGTGGCAGGTTGCTGCAGTACTTAAAAAATGTGCTTCTTTAGGTATAATACTTTCAAAAAAGAAAACACAACTTTTTAAAACAAAAATCAATTTTCTAGGTCTAGAGATTGAAGAAGGATCTCATCGACCTCAAGATCATATTTTGGAACATATTCAAAAGTTCCCAGATATCCTTGAAAATAAAAAACAGTTGCAAAGGTTCTTAGGAATTCTCACATATGCTTCTGATTATATTCCTAAGCTTGCCCAGGTCTGAGCACCATTACAAGCAAAGCTTAAGGAAGATGTTCCATGGGAATGCGGATACCAATTATATGGTAAAAATAAAGAAAAGTTTAAAAAACTTTCCTAAGCTTTATCACCCACAACCTGAGGATAAACTGATCATAGAAACTGATGCATCAGATTTATTCTGGGGAGGAATTCTTAAAGTAGAAAGTAATGGTAAAGAATACATTTGCCGATACACTTCAGGAAGCTTGAAAAGAATTACCATAGTAACGAAAAAGAATACCTCTCGGTTATTAGAGTAATTAAAAAATTCTCTGTTTATCTAACCCCTTGCAGATTTTTAGTTAGAACAGATAACAAGAATTTTACTTATTTCCTAAAGATAAATCTAAAAGGAGATAATAAACAAGGTCGTCTAGTTAGATGGCAAATGTGGTTATCTATATATGATTTTGATGTTATTCATATTGCAGGTATCAAGAATTATTTTGCAGATTTTCTTACCAGAGAATTTCAACAAAGTCATAAAGAATAATGCAATTGTTTCTAATGATTATTTGTGTAGCCTCCAGCATGGATGAAATTGAGCAGCTAAACCTGCAAGAAGGATTTTTAGTCCAGGAACTTGAGCTGGTCCGAGCCAAGCTCAAATATCTTAAGTTGATCAAATTAGGTAAAGAAAAAAACCACACTTTTGAAAATGAAGTAAAAAAGGTTATCTTATCACCTTCTCCCTCAAAAGAGAAAGATAAGGCTATTCCAACGCAAACGGCAGTTGATAAAGAATCAACAAATCCGTTGAAGGCTGTGGATTTGCAGAAAATCCAGAAGGAAGTACAAACTTCCAGCAAACTGGTTACTCCATTAGATTTTTGCTTAAGGCCAAATTAGGGAATTCCAATCCCACGGTCTAAAGTTACACCTTTAGCATCGGAGAAATCCGTATAGGGAATTCAAATCCCAAAAAGATCTAAGACATATTATGTGGTTTATAAAAGCCCTAATGCTGGGATCTATGAAGATTGGAGTTTCGCCAAAAAAGCAACTGAAGGAGTCTCCAACATTGCACACAAGAAGTTCAAATCCTTCCAGGAAGTAAGAACTTCAGCAGACCTATATACTGCGTCATCTTTATTAGCACCTCTGGAGCTAGTTACCAATGGAGAAATGATGAAGCCTAACACCTTCAGCGCAGCTCTGTTATCCAAAAAGAAGTCATTGACCTCACTAGGAAGACTTCCCAGCAAACCAAGGGAAGACATGTCAAGATCTACGAAAGTAGATTACACCGATAAAATTACAGAAACAGGCTTTGAATACTGCTATCGATATGCAAGATTTGCCAATGAAGAAAAGTTTTTGGACGAGAAGTTCTTCACCACAGACTCCAAAAATTTAAGTTATTACAGCTTCACCAAGAATGCTAATCCCGAACAGGTTTACGAGGCATTCCAATATGGTTTGGTAAAAACCATATATCAAAGTCCTAATTTGTTAGAAGTTAGCCATTTCCCTAAGGCTATTATCGACACAATTAAGACTTTCAGGAAAAAAAATGCACCAAACCGGGGCAAGAAGTTTTTCTAAAAATTAATAGTTCCGGTCCATACTGGAATCAATTAGGATTATTGGTATATCATCCTCAGCATTTAGTCCAGATTGGCATTTGCAAAGGGGATCATTATCATCCATCTCAGCCTATGGAGTGCAAACTTGAGGCTAGCGATTTGCTACCCTTAGCAATAAGAAGACTGGAAGGTTTTGTTCAAAGACTTTTCAGTTTTACAGCAGAAGATCAGCTGTTCATCAACTATCAAGATTCCACTATCTTGATATACAGCAAGCCATACCAGACCATCAGCAAAGAAGATGAAAGGCGTTTTGTGGCCTTTCAAAATACTTTGATGAATAATAGACTTCTTGGGGACCACCATGAAGACTTATGCAAAAAGTTGCAACAACATTGCATGGAATACAGCTGTCCTGAATGCTTTCCAAAAAGTCCAGCTACCAGCAAGGCTGACGACAGTCTGACGGACCCCTCCACCTCCTCTTTATAATGTAAGAAGTGGATCGATGAGACAACCACTTTAGATGGTGGACGAATAATGCATCCACTTTAGTTAGTGGAAAATAGTAGTGCGTTTGTACGTAAGGGATGACACACCCCTTTTAATAATTCAGATCCTTCCTTATCTATAAAAGGAAGTTCATTTCTTGAATCAGGGAGCGCCCCTCACTTCTGTGCCTCCTTGTCTTTAATTTCAACCTCTGTAATCTCTCGGAGACGATCCTCGTCCGAGCTTCTGTCTTGAGCTTTAGCTCATAATGTGTGAATAAACAGCCCTTTAGGGCCCTTGTAATTTCATGTAAATTTCTATAATCTTTATCTTTTTCTTATTATTGATTGGTGTATACATGCTTAGCTGTTATAATGAAACCTGGATTCCGTATAATAGGGAATACCGCTTAGGCAGGTGGCCGTTTAGGGAAACAAAGTTCGTAGGATTGGTTAAGTTATAAACAAAAAGTATGATAAAAATACAGTCTTGATAATATAGTAAAAAAAATATAAGGAACTTGCATAAATTACTTAGGGTTCTAAAGTATTAAAATCATAAACTACAACAGTTAAAACATCTATGCTTCAATGAGCAAAAATATTTGTAAACCTATTCTCGACAGAGAATTATCTAAAGAAGATAAGAAATTATCTAAATTCCATAGGGTTGGCCCTTATAGTCAATCTAGATATAGTTTTACAACTAAATTTTGCAAAAAACATCAAATACAGATTTTTATACATTATCTTGCATAAAATGTATAAAAGAACTTCAAAATTCCGCAAGAGAATGAACTCTCAAAAAACCTGGTATCAAAGCCATGAAAAAAATCTTGAAACTCAAAAAGTTTTAAATTTCTAAAAATGGAAATTGAAAACCAACATGAGATAGAAGAATTTACTTCTTCTGAAAAATCTGAGAATCAAATAACTTTTGATGAAAATCAAAATGGATTTGATGGTAGCTTAACAATTAAGCAAGATGTGGTAGAAAGGATTAAGTCTAAACAACTAAAACTTTCTAAAGAAAATTTTTTAAACATGCTTAGTCTAGTAAGCAGAATGTTAAAAAGAAATAATGAAATATTCTATTTGTTAGCACAAAAGAAATGCATGTTGACATTAAAGATACTTTTGGAGCTGTATATTTACCATTAATCACTAAAGCAGAGATTAATAAAAACTTACAGAATATAGATCCATAAATTAGATCTAAAATATCTACTGTACACTTAGGTGCTATAAAGATATTATTGAAATCTGAATTTCAAGAAGGGATTAATTCTCCCATCAAAATGGTATTAATTGCTAATAGAATTAATGACAGAAATGACTGCATTTTAGGTGTTGCTAGAGTTAATCTTGCATACCAAAAATTCATGTTCACTGTTTATCCTAAGTTTGGTCTTAGTCTAAATAGTAAAAACCTAGATAAGGTTTTATCTTTTGTTCATGAATTTGAGAGATCAAATTTAATGAACAAAGATGATAAAGTGTTTAGCATAACTTATTTGGTAGGATATGCTCTCTCTAATAGTCATCACAGTGTTAAATATAAACACAAAAAATACATCGAATTAGACGATGTGTTTTCTGAAATTGGGTCTATAAATGAAAAGAAATTTTCCGACATAAATCCAACTGATAATTCTTGGGCTATTAATAAAGCTAAAAATAAAAAACTTTTGGGAGAACCATACAAGTCAAGAGTAATAAGAGATAACCTAGAAATAGGGGAACCCTCAAGAACAAGTTTTAGCCAAAACCAGCCTAGCAAAAGAGACATTTTACTAAGTGTTTCAAAAAGAATTGATGATATAGGAAGACAACTAGATCACATGTCTTAAATGAGTATATCATAATTAAGAGAATATATTAATCAGATCTTAAAACCTAAACTAGAAGAAATTCTAGAAATGCTTAAACATATAACAGCTAATGAAAATGATAAATAAGAAGCTGTAGCAGCAAAGGTCATTAATGAATTAAAAACTATAATTCTAGAATGTCCTTGTAATGAAGAAATCTTAGAAGCTCTAAGACAAAAAGAACTAATAATATCACCCGTAAAAACGGAAGATAAATCAAAACCGATAGGTTTAGGAAAATGTTCTTACCCCAATCATGGAGTAGGAAATGCAGAATTAGAATCCTCTGGAAATCCTAAAGCATTAACTTGGTCATTTGGTAAAAATGATAAACAACCAATATGACCAACTATATACCAAAGATTGAAAAAATCTTTTGGGATCATCTAGAAGGTGATGAATTACAGGTAAATGAAGAGAACTTCGATTTACTTGACCATGCTCTTATGCTACTAGAATTAGAAAACGATGAACTAGCAAACCAGGAGATAGAAAACAGTCATAAACTAAAACAATTGTTTGGATTTGAAGATTTAAAAATCTTAAACAACGAAGAGTCAGCTAGTGAATCTGAAATAAGTGAACTAGCAATTAGTGATTCAGATGATATACCTGAAAACTTTAATATGAATAATGTTAAAGAAGAGGGTGAAAGCTCAAAGAATGGGCGCTAAAAGAAGAAGAACTAATCAACCACGGTATTTTCCAGAAAGTGCAAAATCCAAAGTTGGAAGTTCGAAAGGATCAGATGATAATTTCCTAAATATTGACTGCCAAAATAACAGGAAAGAAATCATTGATAAATGGGCAGCAGAATTGAGTTTAGTAATTCAAACCAATCCTGATGCCTATACAGAATCAAGAACTATACTGCTATTAATAGAACATAAGAGTTTAGGAATAGCAAAAGAGTTTATAAAAAACACCAATTGGACTGATGATAATAACAACATTCCATATAATATTCTAGATTTAGTTCTAGATGGGTTATATACCATGTTCTTAGGAATTGATTTTTCTGGTAATAAAGAACATGAAAAACAATTAGCACAATAAAAAGCTAAAAAATGATTAGCAGAGCTACAACTTTGTGATATATGAAAAATTCAATTGTGATTATGAAGTAAATCTTTATAAATTAGAACAAATTGATTTTCCAGAAATGATACTTCAGTATCTAAGAAAAATTCCTTTGGTAGGAGAAAAAGCCTTAGAAAGGTTTAAAACTGAAACTTTAAGTAGTAGAACTACTAGTTACAGTTTAGGATATGTTATGAGAATAGTAAAAGATGAATTGTCAAAATTCTGTGAATTAATAAGAACTCAGAAAAAACTTTAATAAAAACTGTTGTGCAGTATCAGGAGAAGATCATATAGAATATGGCTGCAGAACAGAATATAAAAAGAAGAAAAAATTCTTTTCTAACAAAAAATCTTCTAAATATAGATTTATTAAAAAGAAAAAGAAATTCCAACCAGGGAAATTCTTTAAGAAAAATTCTGATACAAGATCAGCAAAACAAAAATTCTGTCCAAAAGGTAAGAAAAATTGTAGATGTTGGATATGCAACATAAAAGGACATTATGCAAATGAATGTCCTAATAGGCAAGAGTCAAAATAAAATTGTTAGAATTTGCATATAAAATGGGATATGAACCCATAGAGGAAAAATATGATGAAATAGAAAAAGTCTACATTATAGAAATAGATTCTAGCTCCAGTGCGACAGACCAGATGAATCAAGTCTATCTGATTAAACATATGGGTAAAGAATAAAATAATAACTAAAAACAAGGACTAAAATGTAAAATGCAAAACATTTTAGTATAATCCTATGTGGCATAACCACATCAGCAGCCACATCAGCAAAAGTAACTTACCTGAGAAGTAAGATTATCAGCGTGCTGTTAAATATGACGGATTTGGAGATGAGTTTTGAGGATGGGATATATAATCATATATTCTATCATTGAAAGTAAAAAAGGATAAGATCCTGAATGAGGAAGAAGGTTAAGTTGATTTGTTTTTTCTTTGATCAAATAATGGCTAAAATGAAAAGTATGTAGTTTATCTTAAAAAAAGAGTATGTAGTTTCTAATACGATAACGGAAGGGAATTCAATATAGATAATTATAAAGTAATTGAACTTTCCTATTATGCAATCGGCACACCAACATACCTTTGATGTTATATACAGGTGGTTTTAGTGAACATTTTTTAGGCAAAATTAGTTGTTTGAACCCAATTAACTGTTTGACCAAGTTGATAGGCTAATAAAAGTGTTTGGTGAACAGATATTTGAAATAGTTGTTTGGGCCCAGAACGATCTTTTCTAAAATGCTGATAAAAGGAGCGTTTCTGAAACAACTAATTGTTTAATTCCTCTTTACCCTTACGTAATTTACTTTGATGGTTTAATTTACGTACCAGGTTTTCCTTTTTTACGTAATGATTAAAAATTTACATTCCTTATAATCCTCTCCCCAAAATCCTAGCCGCCCCTCTCCCAAAATCCTCCTCAAACTCCTTCTTTTCTTCTTCAATTTTCTTCACCGTCTTCCCATAATGGGGAGACGGGGAAGCAATCGTTCTTCTGGTTATTATTTTTAATACCGTTGAATAAGTGGGTTTCAATCCACATAATAAGTTCTTCGACTAGATCTTAATTTATGTCGAAGTTTTGTTCTCGATCCAATTATAAGGATCGTGTTTTATGATTTGTGTCTATTGTTCTGATCTAATTATACAGATCGTGTTTCCGGTCATGATTTCTGGGTTTCAAGGTGCTTGCAGTTTGAAGAACATTGATCATGTTTTGGATCAAGTGGTGTTGAGTTTGTAGTAGATCTCTGATTGGCGAAGTGATTGATGTGGGAGACGCTCCTCTATGCCAAGCAGATGTGGTTTCAGCAGTTATTAGATAATATCCCTGAGGGCGGTATTACACTTTTTATTGGATCTCTCAAACTGTAATAGTACAGACTTGTTACTATAAGTCTGGTTGACATTTTGTTCTTGTAATAGACTAGTCGAATTGGATGCCAATTCTACTCATTGTAATCGTTTCTGGGCGTTTCCCAGTACCATGAAAGAATTTCTTCAAAAAAAAAAAATTTACATTCCTTTTACGTGCAATTTTCAATGGTTAAAAAAATTACATTTCTTTTACCTACCTACCTTCCGCTTATAATATAAGAGCAAGTCCAACAGGTTCTCTAAGAGATTCTCCAAGATATAGTACTACATCCTCATATTCCCTATCTTTTTTTGCTTCAACTCCAACAGCTTCCCTAGTGTGGGGGGTTAGAATTTAATGCATGTGCATTAAATTTCAGTATTTTATCTCTTTATTTCTGTTTTTCACTATTTAAATATATTTTGAAATCTTAATATTTTAAATTTCGTATAATGAAAAAAAGTGAAAACTATATATTATTAAAATACACATTACAACGAACATAACAAGATCTCACATGATAATATTCAAATTTATATATGCATGCGAACATAGTCATGTATGATCTTGTTGCGTTCGTTATAATATAAAAATTAAGAATATATTATTTTTATAATTTTTTGTTGTATATAACTAAAGATATTTACATTTGAAATGTATATTTAATTTGTTAAAAAATAAAGACAAACACATGAATAGGAAAATAATCAGTCATAAATGCAAAAACATTAAATTTTGCTTCCCCAAATAATTTCTCTCTCTCTACAGATTTGGGGAAGCAACATGGAGATTTCTTCAAAATCCCCAAGTTGGGGAATGGGTTGGGGAAGCTGTTGGAGCAAAAAAAAGTCCCATATTCCCCAAATTTAATGAAATCCCCCAAGTTGGGGAAGCTGTTGGACTTGCTCTAACACGTACTGACGTACATATATTCCTTTATAAAATATGTGCTTTTAAGGATATATTTTACTGTATAATAATTCTTAAAAATACGTGTTCTTACCCAAGTTTTAAAAAGGTGTACAGTAAAAATTAATTCATAAAACATCAAGAAGAATTAGTAATAATATGAGTCGGTCTCTGAGTAGACCGTCTATATTCTGATAGAATATAGACCAATGATTAAGTTGTAAATAGTGTATAAGACAAAAACACGAAGGGACCTTTATGCAATTTTAGAAAATTTTAGACAAAAACACGGAGGGACCTTTATGCAATTTTACAAAACACAGAGGGACCTTTATGCAATTTTATAACATGGAACCTGAAGGTTAAAACATGAAGTTTTTAACATGTAACATGAAGGTTTTAACACGAAACATTAAGATTTTACACGAAACATGAAGGTTTTATAACATGAAACCTGGAGGTTAAAACATGAAGTTTTTAACATGTAACATGAAGGTTTTAACACGAAACATTAAGATTTTAACACGAAACATGAAGGTTTTATAACATGGAACCTGGAGGTTAAAACATGAAGTTTTTAACATGTAACATGAAGGTTTTAAAACGAAACATTAAGATTTTAACACGAAACATGAATGTTTCATAACATGGAACCTGGAGGTTCAAACATGAAGTTTTTAACATGTAACATGAAGGTTTAAACATGAAACATTAAGATTTTAACACGAAACATGAAGATTTTATAACATGGAACCTGGAGGTTAAAACATGAAGTTTTTAACATGTAACATGAAGGTTTTAACACGAAACATTAAGATTTTAACACGAAACATGAAAGTTTTATAACATGGAGCCTGGATGTTCAAACATGAAGGTATGGCACTATTCACTGACACTATTCACGCGCGAGTTACTGTAGCGCGTGAAAATCCTAATTTTTCAGAAATTGCAAATTGGTCCCTCCGTGTCTGTATAGTTAACGTATCACTTCCGTCTATATTTTGATCAGAATATATACGGTCCATTCCAAGACTTATCCTAATAATATTGGCTATATCTAATTGCTCATTATTTGAACCGATTTTTTTTAATAAGGTTATTATAAGGATTATTTTATTCAAATTTGTGTGGAATATATAAATAGTATATTTATAAAATATTATAATAGTTTGAAAGACCATATGTTTGTTTTCAAAAAAAAAGACCATATATTTGTAATTAAATATTATAGTCTCTACCCTTTATAATTCACATATAATATTTTATAGTAATTAAAATTAATTAAAATAACATTATTATAGTTATTTATGGAATAATTAATTAATAAGATATAAACATGCCCTTAAATGTCATTTTGCCTTAAACAGCTAATGACTATCAGCTAACTTTACCAAACACTTACATACAATAAGCTAATCTAAACAGCTAGTCAAATCAGCTAATGCAATTAGCCAGTCAAATCAGCTAATGCAATCAGCTAACAGCTAACAGGTAATCACCAAACACCCCCACAGTATGTGAACATGAAGGTATTAACAAAACACTAACGGTCTACGGATGTATTCATGCGGTTGGGGCGTTAGTTTCATTTGTCCATAGTAAGGGGTTTGAGAATTCCTGCGTAGTATGGTCTCTTGTTCGCACCGAACACCAGATCAGTTAACGGTTCTTGACGCTGGGTTACTAAGGATAGACACATGTGGAGAGTCTTGGTTGGTGATGAATGTATTTTTTTATTATTATTTAAAAACCACATATGTGGTAGGAATCTTTTACGGGATCCCAAGCCCAAAGCAAATCAAAATGGTTACATTTCAAAGCCAAAAGAGGTTGAGTTCAGTACTATAGATAAAAATATCTAAAGCAAAACTAGGAGTGGAGTATTACAATAACTCTGAAGCAAAAAGAATTGCTTCCAAAAGAATGAGAGAAAAAGCTCACATAGGTAGCTTAATCCCAATGAATATATATATATATATATATATATATATATATTCTATATGAAAATTCTGTCAGAGATTCTACGTTCAACACTCTTAACTCTGTAATACACTCATCATTCCAAACTTATCTGCTAATCAATCCAAGCCTAGCCCAAAATGGTTACATTTCAAAGCCAAAAGAGGTTGAGTTCAGTATAAGCCTTGGACCAAGCATTATTCATGATGAGATGTTGTGGTTGCCTTTTTCTCAGCCTGGTAGGCTTATTTGACTGTAAAGATGCCTTTGTCTTCCAGTTCCCACACTAACACATCAGAGTGAAGCTGATTAACCTGAAGTGCCTGCAACAGAATACAAGTATTGGTAGCCAAGTAAGACTCTAGCTGGGGTAAGTATAAAGATTTGTTCATAGTGAACTCAGCAATAGTAATATCAGAGAAAGGAAAGTCAAAGTTAGGCCATTCATAACATAGAGCTCAACTCCTTGACCAGTTAGAATCCCAGAATGGGGATTGACCTGTGCCCACTATTACCTTGGAATGACTGTTAACAAACTCAGTGATTCGTGATGAATGTAAAGATCTCTCCAGTGTGATAGTTTGGGCTTAAGAAGGAGAGGATGAAGGTAGCGGGAAGGGTTAAGTTAAGGCTGTGATTGCTGATTTGCTGTCAAATGAATAAACAAATTAAGAATTAATATACAACAAGAAAACATATTAAAATAGTAAAGAATGAATACATGGAACATTAAAAAGGATATTTTGTAATATTTTTTTGATTAAATTTTTATAAACGCGGTTCTTTCTAGCGTTTCAGAAATTAAAGGATTCACCAAAAAACCTAATTAGAAAACTCTCCTCACCAAACACCAGAAGAAGCTGATTGACCAGTCAACTATCCATATTTAACCAAAAAAGATAAACGCTCTTCAAAACTCTCCTCATCAAACGGAGCCATGGTCTCACTCTACGCTTTGAGCGAGGTAAGAGTCTGAATTGATATACCTATCGATTCGCAGCCTTGAACAAATGAAACTCTCATCACTCAATGATCCATACCGCAATACGAACGGAGGAAGTAAGAAATAAATAAAGTAACAAAACTTGGATCCTTTACTTTTGAGGGATCGAAACTTGATCGCAAATTCGCAACTAGATTAGTCCTAATGCCCCTAATCGCACTAGTATATTTAATTAGTATTAAAGTTTTATAAAACAAAATCTAACCATGCTCCTTGTCCTTTAAATCTTAAATCCAATGGCAAATTGGCACTCATCCAAAACCGCCCATTGGAAACACTAAACAAGCATGCCAGAATCAAAGATTGCCCCTGGTTTTCCAGATCTGTCAAAATTACATCTCAAGGTTGAATAGATAAATAAGCTACATTGTTCAATAATCAAAAGCCTACTTGGCCATAAACTGATCAAAGTCAGATGGGTGGAAGGCTCTTTAAGGAATCCCTCCTTTAGGAACATTGAACTAAGATCAAATTCGGTGCATTATATCATCATCTCAGCAATTTTTTACCGTCTCTGTCCCAGTTTAACTTGCGCACTTTATACTCAATTGAACAAATATTAGCCTATATCTTACCAATACTAAATCAAAATTTGGTCAAACAAACCTGACAATTATACAAGTGCTACAATATAATATTCTTTTTGTAAGATCTCTTGCGCTATTAAGGGATGGGCAAATCTTGTGCCTGTAACATGGAATTATGGTTCAGACAGACCAATGGAAGTCAAAGGTTATAAAAAATTTATCCAATCACAGGTCGGCTGTTAATTAACTGAATTTGGACGTACAAATCATCCTTTTACATTTCCCAAAACACCATATTGTTCTCCTTGCAATGAGGTGTGGTTCCCCCTTCCACAACTACTATTCAAATCTAACTGTTTTCTTGCATCATACTACTGTATACATTACACGTTAAGAGTCGTGTTTCTCTAACAAAATTAGGCTAGCACGTATTAAGAGTCGTATTTCTATAACTAAAATAGATATGACGTAGAATGGAGGGTGTACCGGCTACTCTATGGTATGATATATGAAAGTATCAAGTTGAAATTAAGTATAAGCATTGTTTGCCTATATATATATTCAACCAAATTGCTTGAGCTAGACACACATCCAAAACAAGAAACCAAACAAGAAGAAGAAGATCAGTAAGTACCAGATATGGAAATTCCAGTGATCGACTTCTCCAAGCTTAATGGTGAAAACAGAAGCAGCACCTTGGCTCTTCTCCATGAAGCCTGTGAGAAATGGGGCTTCTTCATGGTAAAAATGATGACACCTTGTATGATCCTTTGCATTCTGTTTGTCTTTTTGGTAAAAATGATGATCAGCTTATATAATCCTTTGCATTTTCAAACCAAGCTAACCTGATTCTGTTTGTCTTTCTGCAGATCGAGAACCATGACATTGACAAAGATTTGATGGCGAAAGTGAAGGCCGTGGTGAATCAACACTATGAAGATAACATGAAAGACAGTTTCTTCAAGTCTGGGATTGTGAACAGCTTGGATGGCAAACAAAGCACCAGGAACATTGACTGGGAAAGCGCCTTCTTCGTGTGGCATCGCCCCGAATCCAACATCAACAAGATGACAAATCTCTCACCTGAGTTTCAGTAAGTGATCACCATTCATCATTCATAAGTTCACTGATCTGTGTGGAAAAAATCATGTTTAAATAAGTATATGTGTGCCTGCAGGAATACAATGGATGAGTACATAGATCAGCTCCTCAAGCTAGCAGAAACCCTGGCAGAACTCATAAGTGGGAATCTGGGATTAGACAAGAACTACATAAAACAAACCTTTTCAGGAAGCAAGGGTCCCTCTGTGGGAACAAAAGTGGCAAAGTACCCTCATTGTCCACATCCCGAGCAAGTGAGAGGGCTCCGCGAGCATACAGATGCCGGTGGAATCATTCTCCTGCTCCAAGACGATGATGTCCCAGGTCTCGAGTTCTGGAAAGATGGGAAATGGCTGGAAATTCCACCATCAAAGAACAGCAGGATTTTTGTCAACACTGGTGATCAGCTGGAGGTGCTGAGCAATGGACGATACAAGAGTGCTCTTCATCGTGTAATGACTGACAAGAATGGAAGCAGGCTTTCCCTTGCCACCTTCTACAACCCGGCTGGTGATGCCATAATATCACCGGCACCAAAGCTTTTGTATCCTCGGGGTTTCTCCTTTCAGGATTACCTGAAAATCTATGCTGAAACCAAGTTTGCAGACAAGGTTCCTAGGTTTGAGTCCATGAAGAAGATGACTAGTTCTCCACAAGATCTTCTGGCGTAATAGAGCCAGATATCCACTTAGTACCTAAACTGCTAATAATTTCTGTTTCTACTTAATTTCCGTGTTATTTGTTAGTGGTCAGAGTTCAAGAGAAGCTAATGTGTAAGGCTTCCTGTACTTTGCCCTTACACGCATTACTTATGTTTGGTTCTGTCTAAGGTGTGTTGCTTATGCTTCTTATATACTAAAGATGAAAAATTATTATGCTCATCAAACAGGTACATCATTCCACATTAATAAAGCAACAAAATTATTTCTCAAAACTTAAAGGACAGCTGATTCCAGATTTCAGATGTTGACTAACATTCAAAGAAGCTAATATCAAAATAGCAGTACAATACTTATAGTTACAAGGAACTCACTTTGGACAGCAACGATTTGGTTACAAGTGAATTAGTTTGTTCTATGGCCTCCATTAACTCAAGCTTATGAGGCCTTAAAAGAGGAGCACACTTGGTGACAAAGCATAAACAAAAGTTACCAAGTTTGAGAGATTTCGGGAACATCTTTGCGAACTTGCAGACCTCTTCCACAAGTGTATCAGCGGTGTCTTGGGTGAAACGAGCATTATGGTTCAGAACAAATTGCATCAAGTAAAACAGTGATTCAGTCCATACCAGGTCCCCAGCAATCAGACATCTATGGCAGGGAAGGCAAGTGAAACTCTTGGCATCCAATTCCCCGCAAAGAAGTTTCTGACAGAACGAAGAAACATGGGCTGGATGCAAACATTCTCGGACTATCCTCGTGATAACATCACAGATGTGGTTGTTTATTCCCCCGACTTTCAGAATAAGTGGAGACAGTAGAGCATATTCAGCAGCCTTTTGATGGACTTTGCAGAACTCAATGGCCACACTCACCAGAACCCGAGAAGCTGGCCCTTCAAGGTCAAGCAATTTAGGAAGAACAATAGAGCAAAGAACATAACTTGGCCAACCAAATTCATCTTCTCCATCTCCATCTTTACCTAGGAAATGAGTAATCATAATCGAAGCTGTCTCATCATCTGCCTTCCAAGGTTCAATCAGAGTCATTATCTCCATCACATCCACACCTTTTGTGAGACAGAGTTTGTGAATTTCATCAGCTAATCCCACAGTCTTAGAAGTGGTCTCAAAAGTTAGCATTTGAGACTTCAACAAATCAGCCCTCATTTTAATCTCAGAGTCCATAACCAAATCCTTCTGAACCTCACCCATTATTTCATCGCCATCTTCGTCTTTCTCCCTTACTACATCTTTCCCAGAGAGCTCATCATCTCGAGAGCTACAAAACGGCCTTTTGACAAAAATTTCATCAGGCACCATAGGGAGCCAAGGGAGTACCAAATCACCATGATTTTGGGTCGCGGCCTCTTGAAGCCAATCCGGAACAGCTTTAAACCTGTCCTCCACATTTCCATCTTCCGAATTTAAATCCAACCCAGAAATCCATTCGAAGCCTGAGCCAGAAATAACATCAAGCAGCTGCTGTGCACCTTTCTTGACCCAGAAATCCACCTTCTGGCCTTCAGTTAATATATTCCGCGCGAGTTCCACCAAATCCCGCTTACAAAATCTCCGTCTCTCGTATACAAGAAATGACAAAATCCGAGCCTGAACGGCATTGGGAAACGTCCGTATATACATAACTCTGCCACACCAATGGAGTTAATACAGAAAATTAGTTTAAAAGTTTGACCTTTTAAACAACCCTTCACAGTAAAAGGAGCAGATATTGAATTAAATTACCTTTTGGATTCAAGCGAAGAAGATTGAGCGGCAGAAGATGTGAGCAGTGAAAGGAAAGAAGAAGTGGAAATGGAAGAAGATGTTGACGACGAGGGATTGAACGATTTTTGGAGCCATAGAGAGGCTTCGGTATCTGGACATGCCGAGTTCATGAAGATCTTGAACAAGGGAACCCATCTCTCCATCTTCACAGCCTTTCTCCGGCGGCGGCGGCAACACACACTCACACAGCGAGAGGAGCGGGCGAATTTGGGCGCCCCAGTTTTGGATTTAATGGCGGGAAATTTAAAGTGCACGAGTGGTATTCCCTCTCTAATGTCAAGGAATTTTGATTGCAAGTAAATGCTAGTTAAAAAACATATTAAACAATTTTCATGTGATAGACCAATAGGGAGGGAGATAAATATTAGACATATTTTTATTTAAATTAGTCACAAATGGGTTTAACAAAATCTCTTTTTAGGCTCATAAAGTTAATACTTTATTTTCAGTGTATTAGTTAAATGTATCTTTTTTCAATTGAGTAAATTGTGAAATTGAAACTTCCATTAGCAAAACCATGATCCAGCGAGCACATCTAGTTATGGCAATTACCAGATTCGACCAGCATATTTAGACCCTCTCAAAGCGGCAAAGGGAAGATCAAAAGCGAAGCCAATGTCAAAAATTGTTTGTTAACGAAGTTTATCGATGATGTCTTAAAATCGCGATTGATCATCGGCCGTTCGCCGATCGTTCAATTATCACACTAGATCAAAAATTGTAACGTTGAAACATGGTATATTTGGTGTGATTACAGACGGTTTGGTGTAAATCTAGTTGTGATAATTATAAGTGAGCCTGTAATTGCCAGCGATAATCGGCCGGTACAATCATTAGATTGCAGCCTCCGGGATTGAGGTTTGGCTCACACACTAGTGTGAGATTTAAATAACAACGTTGGGAGAGTTTAGTCAGCAACTTTTAACTTTGACAATTGAAGTAATTTAATCCGACATGATTCAATATTTTTAATTGTTATATGTAAAAAATAATATATATATATATAGGGGAGGGATCCGGTGTGACACCCCTCTTATGTGTGACACTTTTGTTATGTGTGGCACGTTAAACATGAGGAATTTAGTTCAAAACATGATCATTTTAAACCAAAACAAAAATTTCATATCTTCAAAAAAAAAAAATTTGAAAATTCTGCAAATTATACCTTTTGTTCTAAATTCCTCATGTTCATGTTTTGTGTGAAAATATTCATTTTTAAGGATTTAACAACTCATCTTTTAATTCAAATACCTCATGTTTTAGTTTATATCATGTACCTTTTGTATTACATCTTTTGCTTTAAAATGCTCATGTTGTCCAATGCACATACATAAGGTTAAAAGGTGTGATACAAAAAGGTGCATGATCTAAACCACAACATGAGGTATTTGTATTAAATAATGTAATAGAAAATGTGTATGATAAAAACTAAAATATAAGATATTTGAATGAAAAGGTGTTACATGAAAGATGCATGATATAAACTACATTATTTAAGGTGAAAGATATAAACTACAACATGAGGCATTTGCATTAAAATGTATGATACAAAAGGTGCATGATATAAACAACAACATGAAGAATTTAAATAGTAAGGTGACCCGAAAATGGGTTTTTAACCCAATATTGTTATAACCCGAAAATGGGCTTTTGGCCCAAATTTTGACCCGCGAAAATAGTAAATGGGTCACTCAATATTAGCCACTGGATTAAATATTTGAGTGGCCCAGATGAGTGCCACACATAAGAAAAGTAAAGTGTCACACATAACATAGGGTGTCATGATCCTCTTTCTATATATATATATATAACACGACTTATTCCTATTCGACCCTATTTTTCAGCCCGAAAATTATACTACTTCTTTACTAGTGAAACGAGTTGATAAAACTTACAGTGATATAAGATAAAATAATATGTAATACAAATAAGTACCTGTTGCATCTACTCCAATCATGAATCATGAAGAATTGAAGATAGTACACATTACATTTGTCATTCTTTGTTTTGTTACGTTACGTTTTGTGTTCACACGAAACCCAGCTCACCGGTCATATATATATATCTAATTGGGCGGTCCATTTTCTGGGAACTTCCAAACACCAACTCCACATCCCAAAATCTGGTAAGCTAAGCTATGGCGGTGAGCAACAACATCACAGCATTTCTGAACTTCCTGGCGCTCATGTGCTCCATCCCCATCATCTCCTCCGGCATCTGGCTCGCCTCCAAGGCCGACAACGAGTGCATCCACTGGCTCCGCTGGCCGGTCGTCTTCTTCGGCATCGCCGCCCTCCTCGTCTCCCTCGCCGGCTTCGTTGGCGCCTACTGGCGCAAGGAGGGCCTCCTCGGAGTCTACCTCGTCTGCATGGCCATCCTCATCGTCGTCCTCCTCGTCTTCCTCGTCCTCGCCTTCGTCGTCTCCCGCCCCAGCGGCGCCTACGCCATCGCCGGAAGGGAGTACCAGGAGTTCAG
Source organism: Cruciata laevipes (assembly GCA_963678965.1). NCBI lineage: Eukaryota > Viridiplantae > Streptophyta > Magnoliopsida > Gentianales > Rubiaceae > Cruciata > Cruciata laevipes. The sequence continues at coordinate 24,817,579 of OY787632.1, read as the reverse complement.
CCTCCGGGGATACTCCTCCTGGCTCCGGGACCACATCACCGACGCCGATAACTGGGGGAAGATTAGGGCCTGTTTGGCTGATTCCGGGATTTGTCCTAAGCTCAATTCTGAGTACATCACTGCTGACCAGTTCTTTGCTGCCCATCTTTCTCCTATTCAGGTACTTACATATTTTCTCTGTTTTTTTTTTTGCAGTTTTCAATTGGATTTGCTTGCAGTTTTTGTTATTTCTTGTCTCAATTTCCACTTTGTTGTCATCTGAACTGAATTTAACTGAAATTAAACTAAAATGAACTTAAACCGAATATACAAGGTCGGTCATGGACTCATGGTATGGTCACTGTTTTAGCTATTTACTGTTTGAATTATTGGAGTGATGGTACTGTGTATGTGATTAATATACAATGGAACATGGGCCAATCTCTAATCAATGGAAAATGTCTAGGATTTTTAGCAATATTCAATCAATGGGGATATTTTGTGATGACCCTACCATTTCACTTTGTTCTCCCAGATTGAACCAGTGTTATAATTTCCTAGACATTGCATTAAGAAAACTTTGGATTCATCTGATCTCTTTTTGCAAAGGTCAAACTTTTTAATCACACTACTAAGCCATGTTCCCATCATTAGATGATGAGCATTTCCAAGAAATTAAGAAAAGGTTGCAAAAAAATGACCCTACTTTGTGGAGTTAGGTGATGATTAGTATGTGCTAAGGAGTATTTAAGATTATAGATTGTTAATCAGTAAAGTGTTACCAAATCCCTCATAGTTAAGGTTGTCATATTCTTGATGGTAAGATTTGTATCATTATGATGTGTATCAGACATTGATCATGTAATCGATTTCTTGATTGAAATGCTACAGTCAGGGTGCTGTAAGCCACCAACAATGTGTGGATTCCAGTATGTGAACCCGACGATGTGGATAAACCCAACGAATCCAGTGGCAGATGCCGATTGCAACCTGTGGAACAATGACCCGAGCCAGCTCTGCTACTACTGCGATTCATGTAAGGCGGGATTGCTCGGGAATCTTAGGCGCGAATGGAGGCGAGCCAACGTCATTCTCATCGTTACCGTGGTGGTTCTGATATGCGTTTACCTCGTGGCGTGCAGCGCTTACAGAAATGCTCAAACTGAAGAGCTCTTCCGCAAGTATAAAAGAGGATGGACTTAAGTGAAGTAGTGAAAGTGATTGGCTTAGTTTTGAACCATTTGCAGTTTTCAGAGCTTCTTTTTTGCTAGTGCGTGTTTGCTTTAGGACTTGAGAGAGAACTGTATATATTCTTTTGTGCTGATTCTTCTTGGTCATGCAGAAAAGGTTAAAGGAATCGGGTCCGATCATTTGAGCTTTTTGTTCCTTTTTTTTCTTGATCATGGATTTTTGCCTCAACTCTTTCTCCAACTAGTATTTTTTAAAATTCCTGTGTTGGAAGTCGAAAAAGACTTGCAATTTTGACGTGAATCAAAATGCAATGAATTTGTAAATACAGCCACTTTAGCATAAAATTTATAGATCTGGATTTTAGAATTTTAGTGCTTGTAAAATGCAATGAATTTGTAAATATGGGGGAATTGGGGTAAGAACATGGGGGCATGTGCCCAAGCAATAGCATGCTCCGAAGCCGATGTATGGGGAAAATTGTACTCAAGGTCTAAAATTATACAAACTTCACAAACATTGAGCAAAATCAAATTTTCTTGGATACACAGCCACCGACCAACGACCGACTTGAGCAAAGAATACAATGATCAACTCATTATTTCATTATGACACGCAATTCACAAAGGAACAGTGACCAATGTGTCCAAGCAAGTAGTAACAATTTGTTTGCTTGGTGATTTACATAGGCGGCCTTCTGCTGCAAATGGGGAAGAGATATGTTGGCCGAACCAGTACAACATTTTTGGATAAGGCAAATTTCGGGATGTGTCGATTAACTCTCAGGCTGTTGCCAACTTTCTAGAATATACAATGTACATAGGGTCCGAACGTCCAGGATTAGGCGAAATATCTACAGCCTACACAAGCATTTTCCACTTATAAGATGAGACCCTGGATCTCAAAAGCTCAGTAAATGAAGCAAAATGCGTATCCATGTTCAGTTATTAGTACCTGGGGTGGTTCGAATCCTCCAGCATAGTGGAAGTAGGCTCCGACAATCAGTACATGATCTGCATCCCCAGTCGATGTCCATATTGAGATTGCTTTCGTAAAGAAACATCGATTGGAAAAACTGGCACACAAGCAAGTTTCATTACAAACAACTATATAAGTACCTAGAAGGATGTCGAGGTTGGAAGGTCAGAAACTTGAAAGTTTTACCTCATTATAGCTAGTCCACCGGGTTTAAGGATGCGGGCCATCTCCTTAAAAATCTCGATAGGTTTTGTAAGGTAGTCAACACTAACAACATTGGTGATAACATCAAATGTGTTGTCTTCAAATGGGAGTTTCGGGTTCACATTCAAGTCTTGCAGAATATATTCGGTCAGAACCTGCAGTGAATGAGGTTCAGAATTGCATTGAATTTGTTCCACTAGCAAAACATCTGAATATTCTACCATTTCTAATATATCATGGAAAGGACAACACTAAACTGGAGTTTTGCAATAAAAAATTACTACTCACAGGATTCTGCTTTAACTCTGCATCATTCATTCCCATCCCTACAATGCGCTCTTGTTTATAACCTTTAGGGTAATGACTGACCTAAATAAGATGTGAGGATAGAGTTATGATATGTACTTCATGAGTTGAAATTGTAAGCTGAAAAGCTCAAAGTAAGATATGTCTCACCCAGCTACTGCACATGTCAAGGATTGCTACTCCTGGAGTATTACTAGGGGGCAAAACCTCGGAGTAATATTTTGTAAGTGCAGCAATAGCTGGGTCATCTATATGGGTTACAAAGCGCGGAGATTCGTAGAAATTCAAATCCGATGACCTGAAAATTACACAAAAAATCCCATCTTATTGTACTTAAAATGCAGAGCCAAGAACCAGATATTACAAGCTCAAAGGAGACAAGAAACATTATCACCACTACATTCTTTAACCCCTTAAAATGATGAGAGATAAACGTGAATTAGAACAAGGACGCATTACAGTTTAGAAAACGCTAATCATCACTAGTTCCATCACGACACCACATACACAGACCACAAATAAGAAACTCCTAATTTCAAAAACTATAAGTTAACGAAGCTCGAGTTTACACAAACTCCAATTTTTCATTGTGCCGGAAAAACCTCAAAACACAACCAAAGGTAAGACCATCTCTATCCTTGTATACCAAACCAAACACCACTAATTCAACACGGATTGCCAGCCTTATATCTTCAATTTCATTGAAGTTCGTTATTGCGCAAAATACTATCAGGAGTTTAGGATACTTCAGTTCAGTTGCCATTAATGATAAATTGTAAGGAATTCGAGTGAACTGAACTGAACCGAACTGAACTCTGTAAACAAGAATAACAATAAAAAGTGGAAAACAAAAGGACCTTACTCATCAAAGCGTTGGAAATCCTCTTCCTTGAAAGGAAACTGCGCTGGCCAATCCACATTCTTCAGGACCTGGAAATAAAGAAAACAAGCAATCATGCCCAGATATTGAATACGATTTTGCTCCAAATCTCTCAAAACCATAACCCTGATGAACTATACCTCATCAATTGAGCTCTTCTGCGTGGCAGAAGCGAAGAAGGTTTTGCTGCCAGAAACGCCGGCCATGCTCAAGAACTGTGACCACAACGACACTCCGAATCCTAACACTGCCCTCCGATTACTACGAAATCCGTAGCCAATGTTCTTTTGCTTGATCACTCTCCGACCAAATGAAGAGGAAATTGGGGCGGCAACACCCGCCAAATTGGGTTGATTATGATGAGGCAATTTGGTGCAGAAACGAAACCGGGTTGCCATCGTTATCGTTTTGAAGCAGAAATGAAATGGGCCTACAATTCTTATGGCGTTGGATGAGATGGTGGGCTGTACACTTGAGTTAGTGGATCAATTTCATCTACGTGGCTTGTTTTGTTCCTGATTTCCATTTTTCAAGTGCATGGCATGTTTTTTATTTTATTTTTTATTTTTTTATGAAAGAAGGGACTATTCATGTCTCTTTCCAATGGAAAATAGTCAATAGTATTTGCCTATTTGGTGATGAACAAGAATTTACCAAATTCATATTCATGTTTATCTCCTCTCCGTCCCACGTTAATTGGATCTCACTTCAGAGCCAATAAAAGATTTGTCCAGTTTGTTTTCACATCTAATCAAATATTATCCAACTCATGTAGTTTACAAATCTAATTTACTTAATAGCCAAAAATAAGTATTTGAACTATTATATCTCAAAATTTCTTGAAAAAACATACAACGAATATGAATATATTTGAATCCAACATCGTAACCTAGCAAAGACCCATTAGAGCATCTCTTACGGCATGTGTTGGATTATTTTCCACTCTTGGGGAATTTATCCCTCTTGACCCATAAATCCGGGGACCATGAGGTGCCTCTGTGCATCCAGAAAAATCCCTCAAACGTGACATATTTTGTGAAACGTGGGATGTGGGCCAGAGCCACCAGCCGTTGGTTGCTTTTATTTTTTTACTTCTTTTGTTTGTTTTTCTCGATCAAGCTTTGGTTTTTTTTCCCTAATCAAGCGTTGGTTTCTTGATTACCATAAAAGAAAAATTACCATTTAAGTTTTCTTTATTATTTTTAATTGGTTAAAATTTAAACGAAAATAATGAATATATTTTCATACTTTAATTAATTAGATAAGTTTTAATGATCCATGTTTCTAAAACTATGCCTAATTTAACTTTTTGAATATACATTAACATTATTATTTTTTAATTTAACTAATTTACACAAATTTTATTCAGATTATAATATAATAATTTATTTAAAATACACAAGTATAATATTATTTAGTTTTCATTAATATTATATATATTTGTATTATTAGAATTTTGAAGACGTTGGTTGTCATTAGAATGTTGTCATTAATAATGTAAAAGTCTTATCTTCAATATCAATATTGAGTAATAATTACATATAATCTAAACAAATTTCATTTACATTAAATATATTTAATGAAATAAATTTATTTTCTTTGATAAATTTTATTTTATGCAAAATAATGTGCTTTTGGTTCAACTTACCTCAGGGAACCAACAATTGAAGATTTGGCACACCTAAAACATGCAGGAGAACAACGTGGATTTCCTGGGATGATAGGAAGTATAGATTGTATGCATTGGGAATGGAAAAATTGTCCAACAACATGGAAAGGTCAATTTCAGGGAAGAAGTGGAAAACCAACAATCATATTAGAAGTTGTTGCTTCTTATGATTTGTGGATATGGCATTCATTCTTTGGCGTAGCGGGTGCTTGTAACGATATTAATGTCCTTGATCGTTCTCATCTGTTTAATAGTGTTATGGAAGGAAAAGCCCCTCCACTAAGATTTGAAGTGAATGATCACACCTATGAGATGGGGTACCATTTGACAGATGGAATATATCCTGAATGGGCTGCATTTATGCCCGCAGCTCATCTCCCACGTACAGAAAAAGACAGGTCATTTTCACAATTGCAAGAAAGTCTTCGAAAGGACGTGGAAAGAGATTTTGGTGTTTTGCAAGCTCGATTTAATATCATTCGTGACCCTGCAATGATATGGGATATATGTTTGATCAAAAAAATTATGAAAGCATGCATCATTCTACTCAACCTCATACTTGAAGATGAACGAAGTGGATATGTAACCCATTATGATATATCTGAGTTTGCGCGCACCCTAGCTGATCTTGAATGGCATGCCAATCGTGGTCGACGAGCCAATTTGGACGAGTATCTTCATAAAAGAGTTCAAATTCGTGATAGAGGTATTCATCGACAACTCAAACAAGATTTGGTGGAACATCACATTTCGAGGAAGGTTAAAAAATATAAAAAAAACTTCCTCTTTCTCTCTCGGGCACAGAAACCAAAACCAGATCCAGTTTATTTCTCCCAATCGGAGGGGTGGCCGGAGATCGATGCCCCTCGTCTTCCGGTCACCCCTTCCACCCCGTCCCTTTCTTTTCTGCACCCAGCCACCCCACTCCTTCCCTCCCTCACCTGAACCTTTTCTATTTGTCCCCGCCAAGCAAAGGCCACAGACGCCGGAAATCAACGCAGCCGCATCGACAGATGAACGCCGGCGGTGGAAAGACAGTCACGTGACAGTCGCCGCCGACCGGAAAGACAGTGAATCCACAGTCGCCGCCACCGGAGCCTCATCTGTGTTATCAGTTCCAGCGCCGAAAAAGATCGTTTTTAGCCAGAAAAATTAGGGGATCTCGACCGGATCTTGGATTCGGATCTGCCCGGAAAGTTCCTGTTGGAGTAGCAGCACCGCTGCCACGCGTCGCCGGGTGGTGCGAACAAGCTGGCGTATCAACGCGCCTTCCGCCTCGCCAGCGATACACGCGTCACACAATACGGTCAACGCGTAGTGGCTGGCGCGTGACTGCCACGCGCCGCAGTGAAGGCTCTGTGCAGCAGCCGGAATCCTCCCATAGTGAGATATTGGTTCTGTTTCTTTTATTTATTTCAGTCAGATGGAGTAGTGCTTCAATTGAGTCCTTTTGTGAAGCTATCTAGACTAGTTTATTGAGTATCCTTTGCTTAGTTGTTGTTTTCCTTGTAACTGGATTAGCTGGGCTATGGAAAATCCCCTCGGCTTCTAGTCTCTTTCCTAGTAACTGTATAGGAGAAATCCGAGTCAGAGTAGTTGACACAATTTACTTCTGGCGACTCTGTGAAATGAGCTAGACTAGTAGACTTGGCTGTCTAGTTTATTCTGGGCAGTGCAAGTTGTCGGTGCTTTACTGCTAGATGGTTTTTATATGCTCTAGGGCATTAGACTTTAGAATGTTAAGATGTACTCTATCGCACTTTTTAGTAGTAGGTACAGCGTGTATCAGCGCTCTAGATACAGTATTTGTACTGTAATCTTTCAAATTGCCTCCCTTTGAGGAGATCAGTTATTCAGGTTTGGGGAACCTAATAAATATCCCTCCACCTACAGTGGTTTAACTTAAAAAAAAAATATTTGGTGGAACATATTTGGCGTCGATCTTTATCACGACAAAATTAATGGAATGATTCCGAGTACCCTAACAGTGCATCCATCTATTTGTGCTTGTTACTGCACTGAAAAAATAAATTATGTGGTGTTTTATTTTAATAATTGTAGTTTATGATATTTGCATTTTTATAATTATTTATTCAATATATTAGTATAATATAAATTTCATTTCATTTCATATAATTGTTAACTTATTGCATAAATTAAAATTTTGAAAATGTCTATGAAATTTTAAAATTCTTATCACATATTATATTCGTAATATATGCATTAGAATTTTTTATATTATTTAATCATAATATATAATTTTTAAATTTAATATATATAATATTCTTTATTAAACATAAATAAGCATTGTATATATTTATATATAAGTTTTGTATTAATGATAGATAAATAAAGTATTAATGAGGTACATGAGAAATAAATACTGACATGGATAAAAGTAAATGGTGGTGGGACATAGAGAAAGTGATGTGGAAATGTGTGTGAGGATTTTATGATAGTTGGGTTAGGATGTTGAAGGGGTTGTAAAGGGATTTTATTGGAAAAGTTGTTGGGAAGGGATGTATGATAGTGGATGCTCTTAGGGATTTTAAAATTGGTGAACAAACTTCTAGACCAATACTTAATAACCCCAGATAAGCATGTAACCCATTATTTACCAGAAAAAAAAGAAAAGCTAATCAAACTCTATTGAATAGTGATAAGAGAACAACTGACAATCTATTTGGGTTGATTTCTCATACATGACTACCCGTTTCGACCAGCCCAATCCACTGGCTAGTTCGAACATGGTGTGCTCTAATCACGAGAGACATCGTTGATGTAGTAGGGATGACATACCTCCAAAGTTGGTGAGCGACGTGTATCAGGGTGGCAAACCCAACCTAATACTGGATCTTCAAAGCAAATCCAATCATCGGTGGATCTGTGTGGCTTGTTTCATAGCCTCATAGTATACATATTCTAAATATTTAAAATTATTGTTATTGGTTAATATGTAACTAAAAATATTGATGGTTAAACATAAATTGACGCAATCAATTGCGCCAAATATTAAAGGACGAGGGGGTGTATATGTATGCTATCTACTCAAATGAGCTCTCTATGATATGAAATTAAAAACTACTACTCCTCATTTGCTAGTTAGGGGTTGAACAACAAAATATGGCATGCCGGATTGCTGACCCATAAACAATTTAGAGGGTAATTTTAAATATTACTAAGTCAGATACCCGACCCGCTAATTAGCCTATTTTACGGGTCTAAGTAAGGGCAACATAACTATATTTTACATGGTAATGGACCCTCTGAGGGTCTAATAATATATTATATTATGTATATGTATTATTTAGTTACTGCGTAACTAACGTAAACCCTTAATATCTAATAGCCATTTTATAGAATTTTACACTTCCTAATTCTCAATTGGTAGCCACACCCGATTCAAAAATGCCGTATTATCCACGTCAAATTCATGAAACCCGATCATTGGTTGGAGGTAACAAAATGCACACTCTTTTTGTATTCATTCGTATCAAAAATGTTACATATGCGATTAATTCTCCACTTCCTATACTATTTGGTATGTGGAAAATGAATGATGTAGTATTATGTTTAGATTTCACTTCCTATAATATTTATAATTTAGCATGTTTTAATTTATGGAATAATTCCGGACATGTCCCGATCTTAAAGGTTCAATAACTGGCCCGGTCTTCGGTCTAGATCAGATGAACAACCCTAGTTGCACGTACATGCATCCACTGGCTAAAACTTCTTTAGACTACTTAGTACATGTTTCAACTTCATTAACATCAATATTTGCATCTTATCAATGTCTAAAATATTCAACAAAGTCTCAACATCATCATTTTCTAATCCTCCTTCTTAGTTTTTGAATGCATTTCATTCTTTGACCAACCAATCCAACAACCAGGTCCATTTTTGCGATCATTTTTTTCATTTCAAGCATTTGTTCATCCTCTTCGGCTTGACATGTGGCCAATCCAAGAGCGTTGTCTTCCCCAACTCTCACATCATTACTGTTCCAGAAATGTTCAAATAGTCTTTGCTTACTTTGTTCACTAAGAAGCAAGGAAGAACAGAACAAAGCATACTCAAACTCAGCCTGAAACGTATAAGCCATTTCACCGTAGCCTGCTTGCCACTCAAATCGGCAAAGGCACACGAATATATCCACTAAACCTAACTCTAACTAAACAAAATCAGTGCATTGGCTAGCATTTTTGAAATAAGAAAAAGTATGGACAACATTAGCATAAAATTTCCTAATGTCAGAAACCTTAAACGTAGAGAATTCACCCCGAACAACGCGCAAAAATTCCCTCCATAACCTATAATTTTCAGAATTCTGCACAAGTATCTTCTTCCATCTACCAATCCGAACTCAAACGTTATCTCGACTCTAATAAGCCTTCATGAGAGAGTAGCAAATCTCCACTCTCGGAATTTTTCCTCAATAGCCTTCTCCAATGTACTAGTCTTCTTTTCAAGAATTTGCGATGGAGCACTTTTCTGCGGTTGCCTGCTTGAAACTTTGTCTTAAAAATCCGCAAAGGCCAACCAAATCTTCTCGTTGCATGGATTTTCTCTACTCAACCTATTATGTTCCTTAGTTTTGCGAAGAACCTCATCTTCCCAAGATTCCTCGACAAAATTAGGACTTGAATAAAATTTTGTATCAGAATCTTCATCATCCAATAGTAGCTCAAATTGAACTACGGAGTATGAATTTCATATCTTAAGTTAGTCGATTTGATGTCATCCCCCAAAAACTAAAAATCCATATCTTTTACCTTTACATGACTCCTTTCTTCTCAATATTTTCAAATCTTCTCGTCACAATGAGATAGGAGAAACATGTTCCTTAATTCTTATTCTTGTATGCAATTGAATTAAAGTCGATTTATATGATTGAATATGTTATTAATTGGTACCAATATTTGATTAGATATTTTGTTTAGAATGATCACGTTTTGTAGGAGGATCAATTCTAATTTTGTAGGAGGATCTCATAGAGAATTATCCATAGGTTGAGTTCTTTATCCCTTATCACGTCTTGAAGGTCCTAAGAGTGTCTTCGATGTTGCCACTGAACTAAGTATTGAACTCTCTTCAATACAATGTTTATGTATTGAACCCCTCTGCCAATATCATATGCCAACTAGATAAATCAAGCAATCAATTATGGTTTCTTGAAATAAAATTCATCAAGAATCAATCACAATTCATTAGATGAAGTGTGAAGAAAGGAGAATACAACTAAGACATGGTAGAGAAGAGGAATCAATGAATACATAATGCAACCCCTTGACTATAACCTCCCATATATTAGTAAGATTCATCTGTTGATGATATTGACAAAGGATCTTCAGATAAAGGTTGAGTAAAAATTCTAGTTGATGACCATGAAAAAAAGCTTCATCCAAAATTTAAATGGTAGGAGTTGGGTTAGTCGTCAAAATTAGAATAGTTTTATGTAGGAAAAACAAAGTACAAGTAGATAACCATAGGAAAATACTATCCGAATTGTGGTGTTGAGCTTTGATGAGGTGGACCGAGGGTTTGATGCAGTAGCGTCGAGGTTTGCATAACTATCATCAAGGTTTGATGTGGCGACGACGATGTTTGAGGAGGTGGCGTCGATGTTTGAGGAGGTGGCCTCGATATTTGATAAGGTGGCCTCGAGGTATAATGCGTGACATTGAGGTAGGATGATGTGGCATCTTTGTAGGATGATGTGACAGCAATGTAGGATGATGAAGTGCAGGTAAGGTAGAAGGAATGAGAAATTAGTAATATATGTAATTAAAATAAAATATTTGCAAATTAACCCCAGAATTTTATAGTAATAGATGTTGCTGTATATACACTTATTCTATGGGTCTTATTGGGCCTGACTCATGGGTGACACTACCTTATAGGAGACTTTCTCGTATTTGAATTGGTTTACAATATTAAGTTTTAAAATTTCAGAGCAAATAATGTCAAATCACGTTGGGTCAAAATTTTATCCAAACTTTTTTTATCGATTATGGCCCAACCTGATATAAAATGGTTATACAAAATATAATCTGGCTCGATCAAATGTACCAATTTTTTATTAATAAAAAATTATGAAACTAAATAAAATTAAATGTCATACCAAATTTTCAATCTAAACCTAGAATTATAAAAATGCATAAAAATGTTCATTAATTCAAAACCCAAAATCCAAAATCTTTTACCACAGAAGGTTTTGATATTCTTGGTTTTTGGAAAACCTAATCTAAAACTAAAGTTTCACCAAAACCAAAACCCAAAACAAAAACTCCACAAAACCTACGAACTACACATTGCCTAAAGGACAAGAGGACCTATAATTTCATAAAAGTTTTGTCAATTTAATTAAAAGAAAGAATTGATTGAGGAATTAATAGAAAATAAGGCAAAGGAACCAAAGATGTCCGACTTAGAAATTGAGAGGTCTTTTGTATGGAACACATTTTTTTTAAAATGGTTGAAAAGGAATTAATAGATGGTAAATAATTGAAAGCATCATGCCATTGTTAGCTTATGAGGTAGGTGTTGTAAGAATCGGAAATTGATAATTGTTATAGTGGTAAAACACTAGTTTACATATACCTCTTATGTTCAATTCCTACATGGGACGAGGGGATGATGAAATTTTATTAGGGGTGCATTTGTGTTGTTACAGAATCTTCACACAAATATTAGAAAGACTATCGAATTTCCCCTCAACTACATCCCTTATGCCTGGTATTGCATCCACCGTCAGAACAAATAATAGCTCATTAACATTCTAAAGGGCATCGGCGTCCTACAATGCTAGAGAATGTTGCATGAATTCAGAATTGGAATGGGGTGAAAGCGCTGGTGATGGTTCAGGTCATGATACTCTACTTTTGGGGATCAATTGTAGTAGTGTATTCGATTTTGCAACACTCTAATTGAGATTTGGGTCGCTAGTATTGAGTTTTCATTCACCAAAGTTTACATTGCAGACGGCGATGGTGATAAGGTGTGGGCTATTGTCGAGGTTTTGGAACAAGGTAGAAGATAGTGGTGAGGTGACAACAAGATTGTGGAAATACGAGACTATGTGGTAGAAGACATGACAATAATTAGGGGAATGATCACTGAAAGCATACAAAAAATTTATAATTGAATTCATGCAATTATAATGTTGTAGTTGCATTTTGACCTGTTTTTCCGTATGTACGTACTTATAGTTGTAGGTCCTATGAGAATCACCATGTTACTTCCTTATGTGAGAATCTCTATAAAATTTTAATTGAATACAACTAAAACATGTGACTTTAAAGGAATTCAAAATTAAACGGTGTCCCCTATCTTTACTAGTAATTTTGATGTAAACTTTTTATTTTCTTTTCCCATATTTTTAGAGAACCTAATTCCATTGCTCGTTCTTTTGTGAAGTTAGGAGTTATACCAAAACCAATGACCATTGACCACCAATAAGCTAAGAGATAAGCATGACAATAAAAAATCGTAAACATAGTAGACTTATGTAATTATTCACCCACTGAGCACTATAAAATGTAGCATGGTAGGACGGTATCACCCAAGACTTTATATAGTAACTACAATCCAAACTGAAAGCATACACAAAATATTTTTAGAATTGCTACAATATCTACTTTTCAGTTAGGTATATAATGTGATTATGCCTCCATCTCATCTTGTAGGAGGATCTCATAGATATCTGTCCTTAGATTTATTTCCTTACCACTCATCACTTCCTGGAGATCAGAGAGCTCTTTCACTGTTAGAGCTGAACTAAGACCCACAAAACCATCCAACCATAGTGTCTTAGACCACGGGCAGGAATGAATAGCTCGGAAGAAAACTCTTTTAGCAGCAGATAAGTCATGTACTACATTGTTTTCATAGTAAATGTACCAGCGCCACAACATCACCGTGTCACGAAACTTGTCACCATGCAACGCCCTTTCGAATACCGCGCGTATTCTATGTTTTGAACTCCCTTTGCCAATCTCATATGCCAAGGTGAAAATGCAAGCAACCAATGATGGTTTCTTGAAACAGAATTCATCGAGAATCAATCGCAGTTTATTGGATGAAGTGTGAAGATTTGAGAATCCAACTAGGATGTTGTAGAGATGCGGACTAGAAGGATACATATGCAATCCCTTGACTATAGCCTCCCATGTACTTGCAAGCTTCATCTGTTGATGGTGTTGGCAAAGTATCCTCAGATAAAGGTTGAGTAAAGCTTCCATATGATGACTATGTTGTCTCTTTTCTGGAAGCACCGTAGAGAAAGCTTCCTCCAACATTTCAATGGCGGAAGCCGGGCCTGTCGTTAGTTCTTCAAACAAAACGGCTGAGCAAATGAAAGCAGTAGAGAAGTCATCTATTATACCGCGTGTCAATCTTATTCGCTCTTTGAAGCCTTGCCGTGCTCTGAGGAGATGTAAACTTGATGGATGACTTGTATAAGGACTGTATTTGACTCCACAACCCAAACAAGTGAGGATGTGCATTGCTTGAGATGACGATGAACTTTTCTCAACCTCCAATTCAGCATACCAGAGAAACAAAAGAGCAGCAGCAGAATGAGGCTCTTGAATGGATGATAAGGCCATGTCGAAGATAGCTCTAGCACGATCAAGGTTTCCATAGGCTGCCTGTCTTCGCGCGTAGACACCACATAACAATACATCATGACGATTGCTTTTCAGAAGAGCCTTTGCTAAAGCTTTGCATGGAGTATCTGAAGAAGGTATGGATGAACTCATCGAAAGTTCTTCAGCAATGAGAAGGGCTTCTTCCAATATATGGTTTTGGGGAAAGGCTGTCAAGCAGAGTAAGGTAGCATTTCGAATGAATTTCATCATACTTGTTCTCATGGAACTCTCATCAGAACTGTTTTTAAGAAGAACTCCATTAGGATGGCTTTCATTTTCAGACAAGGCCTCCAACATTCTTCTCAAATGATCAAGTATATTTTGTGAAGGCACCTCTAAACCTTGTATGCTCTCAAACCAACTTATACTGTTAGTGCTGTTCCATTGAGTTATCATTCCTCCGAAGAATTCGATAAAATGTGACACAAGAGATAATCTTGCTTCTTCAGAATTCAATGAGAACAAGTAATCAGACACATCTTCAAACATAATTAGTCTTGAAAGTTGATCATCATCGGCATCAATAGTTGCACGTACAGGCATCCACTGATTGTAATCTCTGGCCAACTCTTCTTTAGACCACTTAATCCATGTTTCAACGTCTTTAACATCAATATTTGCATCTGAGTCAATGCCTAAACTACTCAGCAAAGTCTCATCATCATCTTCATTTTCCATATCCCCATTCTCAGTTTTTGAAGGCATTTCATGTTCTGACCAGCCAGCCCAACTACTTTGTTCAGCTTCAGGATCATTTTTCGCATTCTTGAGCCTTTGTTCATCCTCTTTAGTTAGCCACGTGGCCCAGCCAAGAGCACCGTCTTCCCCGACTCTAACACCATTGTTGTTCCAGAATTGTTCAAATAGTCTTTGCTTACTTTGTTCACTTAGAAGTAAGGAAGGACAGAACAAAGCATACTCAATTGCAGCCTGAAACAAAGCAGTAGCCATTTCACGGTAGCCTGCTTGCCACTCAAATCGGCAAAGACACATGAATATATCCACTAAACCTAACTCTAATTCAGCAAAATTAGTGCATTGTTTAGCTTTTCGGAAATTAGATAAAGCTTGGACAGCATTAGCATAGAATTTCCTGATGTCGGAAACCTTAAATGTAGAGAAATCACCCTGAACAACGCGCAAAAACTCCCTCCATAACCTATAATTCCCAAAATTCTGCATAAGTATCTTCTTCCATCTACCAATCAAAACATCTATGCTATCTCGACTTCGATAAGCTTTCATCAGTGAAAGTAACAAATCATCACTCTCTGGATTCATTTCAGTAGCCTTCTCCAATATACTGATCTTCTTTTCAAGAATTTGCAAGCGAGCACCTTTATGAGGCTGCATGCTCGAAACTTTGTCTTGGAAATCAGCAAAGGCCAACCAAATCTTCTCATCATGTGGCTTCTCTCTACTCAACCTATTATATTCTTTAGTTTTGCGAAGTACCTCGTCATCCCACGACTCCTCAACAAAATTACGACATGAATTCGATTTTGTATCAGATTCTTCATCATCCAATAACACAAATTCTGCTGGAGCACTTGATTCCGCCTTTTCGACCCTGATTCTCTTCAATTTGCGGTGGGATTCTAGTGCAGACCAATACCTAAGATTATCACCTAATCCATCCACATCATGATCACCATCGATAGCTGAAATCTTTTGATTCCGCCTAAAAAAGCTAAAATCTGGTACTTTCTTAGTATTCCGAGCCTTGTATCGAGCAATATCCATTCTATAGAGGTAACCGAAGGCCAAATTATCGCGGTCGCCGCGGGAATCAAAGTAGTATTCTTTACCTTTATCTGTTGAAGACGCAGCCCAGGTTCGGACATCAGGTTTCCTAGCTCCGATCGAATAGTCATGAATCAGCCTTTTCCTCTTCTTTTTGTTTTTGTGATTCTTCTTTTTTCGCCGCCTCTCTTCATCGGAGCCTGCGGGGTCCGAGTTAACCAGCTCATACTGGGGTTTCTGTTTTTCTTCTTCTTCCCCTGAAGAGGATTCTTGCAGCTGAAATTGCTGAAAATTAGTGTTGTTCAGAGCGGTGACGTCGGCGGCAAAGCTGGCGTTCTGTAGCCATCCTCCGGGGATGTTATCATTGCTGCTGGAGGAGGGTTGGTGGAAAGCGGGGAAGAGCGACGTCGTTCGGGGTGTATACTCGGTGGTTGCGCTGCCTTCTGTCTCCATTTTTCTGTCCAAGCTTAGGTTTTTCGGTCGTTAGGAGTATAAATAGTAGGTTTTTGTGCTCTGCAAGGTTTGGGTCGGTTTACACTTTACAGGCCACAATTGAAATTCCAAAACCTGGTTTGTTATGGAAACGGTCTTGCAGAATAAAGTATGTTAATCATATATCTCGAGTTTTTGAAAAGTGCTTTCATATGCCTTTAAAAATTGTCATTGATTTTTGTAAATTTTGCCCATAGAAGGTCTAATCGACATTTAGATGTTTATTTTAAAGAATTCTCCTAAAAATAAAAAAAATTAATAGTTGAATGATTCAAAACTTTCAGGAGTATAATTACAAAGTTAATGTCAATGTAGTATACCAAAACACATTTCAAAAACGTTAACAAAATACTCTTCATATGAATAGTTCTTTTGAGATTTCTATGGCTGCAGATCGTTATCTTTTATTATATAAAATATTCCTCAGCTTGCATTATTAAGAGTTTCACCCGTCTAATTAAGTTTTAGAGCAAGTACAACAGATTTGTTATAATAGAGATTTTGTCAATTTTTAGAGATTTTGTGTATTTTTCCACTCTAACAGATTTGCAATCTCATTTGCTATTATAGCAAAATTGATGAGAGAGAAGATTTGTTTTGCTAAATATGCAGAATGACAAATAAATTTTGAGGAACGCAATTCATGCGCATTGCAAAAGAAAAAAAGTTATTTTTGGCAAATTTCTTAATGCAAAAAAAGAAAAAAGGAAAAATGTTATTAATAAAATCTCTAAAGTAGAGATACTATTGGATTTGAGTAAAAAATATTTGAAGAATATAGATTTTCATTCTCTAAATTTTTTTGGAGAATCTATTGGACTTGCTCTAAATGTGACAATTCACGTTTTCGAGGTAATCGAACCAAACAAGCAATTGTACATGTGGGAAAAACAAACAATAGTCGGATTCCATCAAGATCAATGTATAGAATGCCCATATATAGTTTGCGCAAGCTTTCAATTGTTTCAAGCATTCCAATTAGGTTTTTGTGACAATGAAAAATAAATCTAAATCCGTAATTACGATTTACGATACGAACCACACACACAAAAAAAGTGTTTTAGTACGTTGGGCAAAATCAAACCACGGTATCAAAAGTTTTAGAGAAAAGTGTTTTTTAATAATAAAAAAAATTAAAACCAACAAAGGTGGGGACTTTTATTGGGATCCCTTGATTCTGAATGTGCCAAATAGGCTACTTATTCAAAATTCTCAATCTGAGAATAATGTTACATGAAAAGTTCAATGTAGATAGAAAAAAAACTTGTAGAGAGTTGCTAAAATTGAGATATCTATGCAGAGAAAAGTGTCTATTAGGATATCTTGATTGATTCTACAATCAAGATATATTTTGTCCATATTTAGAGTAGACTAGATTCATTGTATTTGTAATACTTGTACTCTATTTATTTCGTGAATACGACAGACACACACATTGTGTGATTATCACTTTATCATGGTATCAGTCAGGTAAACAATCCATCCGATTTTTACCCCACAAAAATTACCATTTTTATTAGGTGTAGTAAACCCTAATTGCTTTAGGTGCCCGCCGCAAATCCTAAAAGCTTCTTCTTCCTTGATTCTGCAAAATCCTAGAACCTTGAATCAGCCATGGCCGCCACGCCGCTTAGCTATACCACTCTCATCCATATGTTGCCAATCAAATTGAATTCGGACAACTATATGTCTTGGAAATCACAGGTTCAGGTGCTCCTAGAATCGGAGGATCTCTTCGGCTATCTTGACGGCTCCATCCCGCGTCCGTCAGCCTCCTCTTTGTCAGCTTCCGGCAAGGAACCAGAAGGCGCTCTCACGGCAGCGACTTGGACGGCGCAGGATAAACGACTCCAGGCGTTGCTTCGATCGTCTCTCACCGAAGAAAGCACTCTTGAAATCCTTGGCTGCGTCACGGTCAAGGATATGTGGGACTCTCTCGCTGCCGCGTTCGACAACTCATCT
The DNA here is from genome assembly GCA_963678965.1 of Cruciata laevipes. NCBI lineage: Eukaryota > Viridiplantae > Streptophyta > Magnoliopsida > Gentianales > Rubiaceae > Cruciata > Cruciata laevipes. The sequence goes on along the minus strand of OY787632.1, from coordinate 24,799,527 downwards.
GCTGCCAGAGAAATTCAATTAAGAGATGAATTTCACACCGTTCACCGCGGTTCATCGTCAGTGCAAGATTTCCACCGCCGGTTCAAAGGTATAACTGATGCTTTGGCGTCCATGGGTGCTCCGATTTCAGCCCGCGATCGTACAATGATGTTTCTACGTGGACTGGGCAACGAGTTCAGAGAGTTTCGGGCTGTGCAACTCGCCCAAAATCCTTTGTCGTTGTACTCTGAAGTGGTCTCTAGGGCTCGGTCTCACGAGATTCATTTTCTCGCCGACAATTCTGCAGGTACGGACCCATCTCCGGTAGCTTTTCATGTTGGTACGGCTGTTTCTGGACGAGCAGGGCCATTTTCTGGGCGCACAGGTGCAGGTGCCCAGGCGCATGGATCTCACGCGCCACAGTAAGGTGCGTGGCCATCCCAGGCGCGTGGATCTCACGCGCCACCACAAGGCGCGTCGACCACCACGCGCGTCCGTGGTGATGGTTCTGGGCATTCCGGGCAGTCTTATGGTGGCTCCGGTACTGGATCTTCTGGAGGGTCTGGTTCTCGACGCAGGAAGAAATGGAATCCCAAATGCCAACTCTGCCTCGAATATGGTCACACTGCCCGCGAATGTCCAAACCCCAATCCGGATTCTGCAAACCTAGCGAATGCTTTCCAGTCATCTGTGTCGCTGGAGGATACGGCTTCTGATTGGTATCTAGATTCAGGAGCTACGACTCATATGGCTTCGACTTCCTCTAGACTTGACAATGTTGTCCCGTACAATGGTAACCGTTCTGTCACTCTTGCTAATGGTAGTGCTATTTCCATTACACATATTGGTCAGCAAAAGTTTTCTAGTAATTTGCCATTATCTGATGTATTGGTTGTGCCTACTGTTACGAAAAATCTGCTTTCCATTAGTAAGCTCACTCGGGATTTACAGGTCGTTATTTGTTTTGATGAGAATTCATTTGTCATTCAGAAAAAGGTCACAAAGGAAATCGTGGGTCGAGGTCGATGTGAACGGGGCCTTTATGTTCTTGAGAGGAGTTGTCCCGCTTTTGTTGCTTTTGTTCGGGAGAATAAACACAGGGCGTCATTTGAAGTCTGGCATGCTAGATTAGGCCACACTTCTTCTACTGTTATTTCCCTGTTAAATAAACTGAAACATGTTGAAGTTGTTTCTTTATTGCCTAAACCTGCTATTTGTTCTTCTTGTGAAATGGCTAAAGGCAAAAGATTGTCATTTGTGGAAAATCCAAAACGGGCTAAATCTTTGCTTTCTTTGGTGCATTGTGATTTATGGGGTCCAGCTCCTTATTTATCTGAAAGTGGTTATTCATACTATGCAATTTTTGTGGATGATCATTCCCGTTTTACTTGGTTTTATTCGTTGAAGCGGAAATCGGATTTCTTTGAGACTTTCCTGCAGTTTCAAACCTTAGTGGAAAATCAGTTTTCGTGCACCATCAAGGTGTTTCAGAGTGACGGTGGCACTGAATTCACTAATACCCGGTTGAAGTCTCATTTTTCGGCTAGAGGAATTTTTCATCAAATTTCTTGCCCATCGACACCTGAGCAGAATGGACGTGCAGAACGCAAACATCGCCACATTACTGAAATGGGATTATCAATGTTGTATCATTCTCATCTACCGCGATCTTATTGGGATGCTGCTTTTGCCACGGCTGTCTACACCATCAACCGGCTTCCTACGCCTGTTCTCCACAATGTTTCACCATATAATCTGCTCTATGGTCGTCAACCGGATTACTCCAATTTTCATCCTTTTGGTTGTAGGGTGTATCCTTTTGTCCGGCCTTTTGCTCCTAACAAATTATCTCCTCGGAGCATCCCTTGTATATTTGTCGGTTACAATCCCCAATACAAGGGATTTCAATGTCTTGATCCAGTTTCTAAAAGGGTTTATCTCACACGCCATGCTAGATTTGATGAGATGAACTTTCCAGCTTTTTCTGCATCCTCGACAGTCAACCCAGATTCCTTGGATGTTTCGGTCTTCTATGATTCTGGTGACGCTTTATTACGTCAACCGTTGACTCCACCGCCTCAGGATCCCATCCCATTTCCCCTGCCGGAATCACAGTCTCATGTCTCTTCACTCTCGCCTACTGGTTCTCCGACACAGTCACCGACACCGACGCCGTCACCAGCACAGTCTCCGTCGCCTTCACCCCCCAGACAGGGTCATCGTATGACAACTCGATCTCAGACAGATAGTCTCACGGCTAATAGGCAGTTCTCTGATTATGAGATGACAGGCTTGCTCGCAGCTTTGATGGTCCAGACCGAACCTCGCAGATTTCGTATTGCTCTTAAGGATCCCCACTGGGTCGCGGCTATGGATGACGAAATGGACGCGCTCCGCAAACAGCACTTGGGATCTTGTTCCTCGCCCCTCCGGTGTCAATGTTGTTGGCTCCAAGTGGATCTATCGCCTCAAGTACCGTCAAGATGGCACTATTGATCGGTATAAGGCTCGACTCGTAGCTCAAGGTTTTTCCCAGCTACCTGGCTTCGATTTCACACACACCTTTAGTCCAGTTGTGAAGGTTTCCACTGTTCGGATCATCTTGTCCCTTGCTACATCCTTCTCTTGGCCCTTGCATCAGTTGGACGTTAAGAATGCATTTCTTAACGGTGTTCTCGACGCTCCTGTTTATATGGAGCAGCCTGCTGGATATACTGATCCCACTCATCCTAGTTTTGTTTGCTGCCTTCGGAAGGCTATCTATGGCCTCAAACAGGCTCCCCGTGCTTGGTTCCAACGGTTTAGCTCATTTTTGTGTCGTTTGGGTTTCAAATGCAGCTCTGCCGATACTTCATTGTTCATTTTTCGTCAAGGATCCAAGGTTCTCTACCTGCTCGTTTATGTCGATGATATCATTCTCACCGGAAATGATTCTGCTCTCATTCGTCGGTTCATCACTCGCACAGATAGAGAGTTTGCTGTCAAGGACATTGGTGCTCTTCATTATTTCTTGGGATTGGAGGTGTCTCGCTCATCTTCTGGCCTGTTTTTGGGACAAGCTAAGTATGCCATGGAGATATTGCAGCGAGCTGGTATGACTGATGCTGCTCCGGTCTCTACACCATTTGTTCCAGGCTCTCAGCTTCTCAGCTCTTCCAGTCCGGAGTTTTCAAATCCCAAGCTTTATCGCTCTCTGGTTGGTGCTCTTCAGTATCTAACCATCACTCGCCCGGACCTCTCCTATGCGGTTAACTCTGTTAGTCAGTTTTTACAATCTCCTTGTGATGATCATTATCAGGCCGTGACTCGCATTCTTCGATACGTCCGTGGTACTCTTCATTTTGGCCTCTCTTTTCGGCCATCGACGGATTCACTCTCCGTTTTGGGTTACTCAGATGCTGACTGGGCACGTTGTCTTGAGACACGTCGCTCGACCTACGGTTATGCCATCTTTCTTGGTGGAAACCTTATCTCTTGGAGTGCTAAGAAGCAACCCACGGTCTCTCGTTCCAGTTGTGAATCCGAATATCGTGCCATGGCCAACACCGATGCTGAACTTATTTGGCTAGGCACTCTCATTCGTGAACTCCGAGTACCTCTTTCCACATCACCGTTACTACTTTGTGACAACAGTAGTGCTATCTTTTTGGCTCAGAACCCTGTTGCTCACAAGCGAGCGAAACACATTGACATTGACTATCACTTTGTTCAGGAATTGGTTGCCTAGGGCAAACTTCGTGTTAGTCATGTTCCATCATCTCTACAGGTTGCAGATATCTTCACGAAGGGTCTGTCGTCCCCTTTGTTTGTATTTTTTCGCTCCAAGCTTTGCGTTTCGTGTAATCCCACGCTTAGCTTGAGGGGGGTATTAGGATATCTTGATTGATTCTACAATCAAGATATATTTTGTCCATATTTAGAGTAGACTAGATTCATTGTATTTGTAATACTTGTACTCTACTTATTTCGTGAATACGACAGACACACACATTGTGTGATTATCACTTTATCAGTGTCTATTTATACTTAAGTTCTTTGTTAAATTTCATGTTTCTATGCGTTTATTAAAAGTGCCCTGGTACCTCTAAAAGTTGTGGCCGGTTATCCAAAATGTGTATTTCTAACTATTAGGTGACTTGAAAATAAATATCCACATTCCGATAAAAGTTTATATGGGCACCTAACGAAGTGTTATCAATATTATCAAGATTCACTATTCATCCCTAAATGTTAGATAAAGAGTCTCGATCAAAATTAAAGATTAACTTTTGGTCTAATGCATAGTTGCACATGCAACAGAAAAGTCATTTAACAAAGAAATTGGACTTATAGCCGAAGAAATTTTGAAGGTAAGTAACAAAAGTCCATCCATTGACCTTAAACCATATAACAAAAATTCATATTTGGGTTAAACGTTAGTAATGAAAAATTTCGAGTTCATTTCAAACCACGACTAAGAGAAATATTACTATTTTCACCAAAGACTCGTATAATTATTATCAAAATAATGAAAAAAATGCAAATGTAAATGTTCCCTCATTTTCTTAAAAATCAAATTTACTTTCTCGATTTTTATAAAAACCGTGTAACTTATCATTATAATTAATTTTAAATATTAGTACTAGTCAAATTTGATATGTCATATGTCAGGTAAATAACGGTTGAATTTAAATTAAATCCATCAATTCATATCATTCAAATAATCAAATGAATATTTGCATTTTAGTAATCAATCCTAACTCAAATCGAATTGCCACAATCTAATCTAATTAGTATAAAAGGAAGATTTACATTATTTTTCTTTTTTGAAAAAATAATAATAATAAGAGAGGTAAAGGGATTCATGATTCATACCCCTATAAATACATGGACTCCTTCCCCGTTCTCCTTCCTTCTTCCCCGCTCCCATTTCCATAAAATCTTCAAAAACCGGATAGAGAATCAATCTTCATATCTCAACAAAAACCTCCTAAAAAGTTACCTTTCTACCCCTTCCTCCATCCCCATTTCAACCCCATGGAGCAGCCCAAATTCGTAATCTCAGCCTCCGATGCGGAATCCATGGTCCAATCGCAAGGCCTCCCTTCCGTCCTCCACCTCATCGCCGCCCTAGTCCGCCCCGCCCGCTCCCTCGCCCGGCCCCCAATCTCTAACTTCCAGGTCGCCGCCGTTGGGCTCGGCGCCGACGGCCGCATCTTCGTCGGAGTCAACCTCGAGTTCCCCGGCCTCCCACTCAACCAATCCGTACACGCGGAGCAGTTCCTCCTCACCAACCTCGCCGTCCACGGCTGCCCCGTCCTCGTCGCCCTCGCCGTCTCCGCTGCCCCCTGCGGCCACTGCCGCCAGTTTTTACAGGAGCTCCGCCATTCCTCCTCCCTCAAAATCCTCATCACCTCCGAACACCCCAATCTCGAAAACCACGATCACGCTCTCCCCTTCAAGCCCTTGTCGGAGTTCCTTACCAGCCCATTCGGCCCCACCGATCTTCTCGATAAGGATTCTCCTCTTCTTCTCGAACCTCATCATAACGGCTTATCCTTAAACGATCCCAGCCATGGACTTAAGGAAAACCAGAACACTCTGAAAGCCGCCGCATTGGCCGCCGCCGTCAATTCGCACGCTCCGTACAGCGGCTGCCCGTCGGGGATCGCCCTGATGGACTGCGGAGGGCGGTTGTATCGTGGATCGTACGCGGAATCCGCCGCGTACAACCCTAGCCTGCCGCCGGTGCAGGCTGCGGTGATAGCGTATATCGCCGGAGGCGGCGGCGGGTACGAGAGGATTGTCGGCGCCGCGCTGGTGGAGAAGGGCGGCGGAAAAGTTCGCCAGGAAGATATCAGCAGGTTGATGCTGAAGGTTATCTCACCGAAATGTGAATTCGAGGTTTTCCATTGCCACTCTGTTGAGAATGGATTTACAGAGGTTACAGATTGATGGCAGATTCTGTAGATTCTTTGTACTTTCAAAATCCTTGCTGGAAATGAAAGCATATCTGCTCAATAATTGGATGAAGTTCTTCTTGTTGATAATTGAAGGAATATTCTTTGTTTTCATGTCATGGTAATTTATTTACATTGACTAAATGAAGTGATGTTGGCTCTGTTTTAAAACTGTACTGATCACAAAAATAGTTAAAAACTGTACTGATCGCAAAGCTTAGTTAAAAGTGCTTGTTTCAAAACTGTACTGATCACAAAATAGTTTATTCTTTCACAAAGAAGTGTTTTTGATAGTTTATTCGTAAAAATTGCTGTGCTTATGAGCTGAAAATTGGTGTCAAACAAAACCATTACCATTTTTAATAATTAACGATCAACTAGATCTAGAAAAAAATCTCTCGATCTGATAATTCAAATCACGATTTTAGTACCAAACTCCTTTTAATGAGACATATAAAAAATAAAAGGTATAATATATCATCCCGAGCATTTGTTGTGATCCTTCTCGATCTGGTGTTAATATCGCGATTTTTAGTGAAATGTATCAAAATTAGAAGTGTAACAAAAAAAAATTCAAGCAAATGTCATGAATCATGCTATACCTTACCTGATGATGTATTTTGGTGTTTGTGCTTTTTGATGTTTCACTCTTCTTTCTGTTTACCAACCAGATGTGGTGCTGATGATACCTGGTAAAAGTTTTGTTTGCTATGCATTTTAATTATAATGATGATGATGATGATGATGATGATGATGATGATGATGATGATGATGATGATGATGAGGACTGAGCTTTTCTAAAGTCTCATCCTACACAGCCACATCCGTTCAATTTCACAGCACATGCAAAGCTAAGGAAAGTCATGAGTAGTGCCTTGTCGTCTAAGAGTTCTTTTCTTGCTTTTTATGAACATAAAATAAAATTTCAAGATAGTTACGGCTTTCCTATTCTTCTAACACTGTTCTGAACCCATAATATATGAGTAAAAAGTGATAGCATTAAAAGAAAAAGTTATACGTAGTTATGTTAATTGTAAAATATGTATGATTGTGTGTCAATTTCAGATCCATGTCATAGATGTGAAGTTTTATTTGTTTTTTCTTGTCATCTTCGAACTTTTTTTTTTTTTAAGTTAAAACCACTCATGTGGTAGGAATCTTTTAAGGGATCCCAAGCCCTTATGAAAAATTAATTATTACATATGAGTTCAAAATTGAGTTTGAGCTTTGAGTAGACTACAATCTAATAGCCAAACAGTGGCTTATTTTATGGAGTATTATAAAACTCCCGAAGCAAAAGGAATGCTTCCAAAAGAATAAGAGAAAAAGACTTCCAAGAGGAGGCCTTAATCTCAATGAATAAATATATATAAGAGATTGCTTGATTAAAAACTCCAAAAGATAGTAAAAAAAATACACTACTCAAATTGCATTAATTCTCCCAAGCTTGTCTGCGAATCGACCCAAGGCTACCCTGGGTAAAAACTCAAATCAGCCGAAGAGAGAATACAAGGTGAGTGGGTTGTGTTAGCACCATAGTGTTTGCATTCGGGTGCTGCTCAGTAAATCCAGAGCTGCTACAAAGATGTATGTGCCCCTGTGTTCAGTTTGATCTTTTCGAAACTCATTCCAGTGTCTTCGTGAATCCGTCCAATTCCTCCTGGTTGCTACAAATCCTGCAAATTCAAAAAGAACCAGCAGTAAATAGTTCTAAAGAGCTACTCAGTGACTCTGATATGCGGTACTGCAGCAATGTCCATTAGAATGATTCCTTTTAATTTCCTTGGGGCCATTGAAATAGGTAAATCTGCATTTTGTTGTGTCTGGTAACTGTGTCTTGCTAAAAAATCAGCAGCACAGTTTGCCTCTCTAAGCACATGACAAATTGGGTTTGTAGTACTAAAACTATGAAGTTTTATACATAAGGAATAGAAATTCCAGTCAATTGTGCTAGGTTTATTGACCCCATGCACTGCAACACTACAATCTGACTCTATAGTGAAAGAATTCAGATTCATTTGTTGTCCTAGACTGTATCCTTGAAGGATTGCTTGTAATTCAGCATGTAGTAGAGAAGTTGCAGTTAAGGTTTTCATTGTAAGACTGGAAACATAGCCAATGCTATTTCTTACAACAATACCAATGCCAGTTTTATGGGGAAAATCAGATTGGAAAGATGCATCAACATTAATCTTGTACCCAAAATCAGGTGGAAACCACTTGACTAATTTAACTGGCCTTGGCCTTCTCCTTGTCATCTTCGAACTAATTGACGTTTTGACACCGACCAAAACAGTGTTCTTGAACCTTTGTGTGGTCTTCTTTTTCTAAGTTCCCATCATTGATGTTGTAATAGTTGTTTCGAAGTTAGCTCCAGTCTAATAGGCTCATTTGTTGGCACTTAGCATTCTTGGAATGGTTATCTACGCAAATGACCCTTTCATTGATTAAGGGGGCAAACGGAGATTTCGAATGAGGCACGTTTTTTTTTTACTGATTTAGCTTTGACAGATACGTATTCCGAAGGGAAAATTTTGATTAAGGGTAGTGGAACTTTCTAAATTCATAAGAAGGGTGTAATTTTTCCATAATCTCTAAAAAGGGCAATGAATTACTTACAGAAAAATACAAATTCTAATTATACTTGTAATGACACAATTATCTCAAATTATTATTAACTTAGTAAGAAAATAAAAACTCATTTGTTTCTTCCATCCACACAACAGAAAACAAGAACACACAAAACACACACTTGATAGATAATATATTATAAACATCTGATTTCACAGTAATCAGATCAAGATGATGACCAAAATCAAGCGGGAATATGTTTGCTTGTGTGTAAAATTAAATTAAACTACTTCGGCAGCGCCGCCAAGATTGTTCTGCTGAAGCGGAAAAGCTACTTCAGCAGCGCCGCTGCTGCGGCGGAGAGGATCGGAAATTTAGGAATTTCGCGGCGCAGAGGAACGTGGAGGAGTTCGCCGGAGAAAAGATCGGAATCATCCCCAGCATTAGGTTTGGCTGCGGCGGGTTCGAGTCGAGGCGGCTGCACAGGTGCTCCATTTGTGGGCTTGAGTACGCAATGGCCAGGCTTTGGGTGGGCACATGAGACGACACTGTTCTGATGCTCAATTTGCTGCTACCGGCGGCCACGGGTTCCGGTAGTGATTGCACGAGAGAAACGAGTTTTTATTTTCTTACTAAGTTAATAATAATTTGAGGGTACTTGTGTCATTACAAGTATAATTAGAATTTGTTTTTTTCTGTAAGTAATTCACTGCCCTTTTTAGAGATTATGGAAAAATTACACCCTTCTTATGAATTTAGAAAGTTCCACTACCCTTAATCAAAATTTTCCCTATTCCGAATGTGTACATCATCATAGGTAGGTGATGAATCTTTTATTTTGGGGCAATACAAAGATGTGAGTGACACAAATTCATAGATTTGTTAAGTTAGGTTTGTTCTAGTATATGATTTGTTGGTTTTAATTTATTAGTTCAAACTCAAGTTCTTACCTAACTTGTTCCATTCAAGTCAAAAATGTTCAATTGTTCAAACTATTAGGAAACTTGAGTAGATATCGATTATGAAACTCTAGCTATAAACTCATTCTTCTTGTAATTTTCCAAGTTTTTTCATCCCATTTATTTGGGATTTTTGTTGAACCTCAAGTTTTTTCATCCCAACTTATTGCGGTTTTTCTTGGACTTATTGTAATGATTCAAGACTTTGAGCTATTAATGGTTAAGGGAGCCAAATAAAAGTCCCTCCAGCATTCCTGGTTTTAATTTTCTTAAAAGTTCAAACTAAACAAATAAAGTCACCGTGACTCATATCTAATTATACATGCCTATAAACTAATCAAATAAATTGAATCTTATAGCGAAAACACACAATTCATCCAGCTTCCCCCCCCCCCCCCCCCCCTTTTCGCCCCCCCTTTTAGCGAAAACCAGCCCCCCAAAAAACAGATTGCAGCGCCGGGAGGCTCCGACCGGCGTCCTTGCCGGTCGGTGGTGACCTCCCTTCCCCCCGCCTAGTTTAGCTCCAGCACCCCCTTCGATCCCTTCCCACCCCCTCTTGCTGACTCCGACAAGCTAGGGCGCTGTTTTCTCTGTCCCAGCGGCGCTCCGACCAAATCTCGGCCCAAGCCGGCGACCGTTTTTCCGGCGTCCCGGGCCACCAAGCCCGGCTACTATTCCGCACCTGCAGCCAGTTCCCGCAGATCCCGACGACAGCGGCGTCTCCGAGAAGACCCCGGCCTAGTCCGGCGGCCCCGAAGTCTCCCGACGAGTCCAACACAGCCACAAGACTTGCAGATCTGGAAAGGAGCTACGCACGGGCGCCTATTTGGAACCACGCCGGAAAAATTAGGAGAGGAGTCGACAGAGCTACGCCGCCAGGACGCGAGGGATGTAAGCCGCGACGCCACGCGCCACCGCCTCCGTCACGCTCCATTAGGCAGGCTCAATGCCATGGCGACGCGCCGCCTGTCTAGGGGCGTTTTCATATGCCGCGCGTGCGGCCACGCGCCTCCACGGCATCCGCGCGTTCGGTACACGCGCCGCCGCGCCGGAAACCTGTGCCGAGCTCTGCCGCCTTTGCCAGTGAGGGTTCTTTTCTTTTTCCTTTTATTACTATTTTTGTCTTTTATTTTCAGTCTAGCTGTCTTTTATTTGGATGCAATTAGATGAAAGCTATCTGCCAATTATGGTTTTATTTAAACTGTTTTTGGCTTAAGATCTAATGAGCAGTTAGGAGAAATCCGAGTCATGAGTAGTTTGTTAACTCACTTTTTGGCGATTTTGCTTTAGATCTTTAGACCGTTGGAGATGTTTATCATTTTCATATGTGTTAGATGGTTTTTTGCGCACTCAACCTCTCATTTGCCTGCTTTAAATCTCTACAACCTGAGAGGATGAGTAAGCGAGGGTTTGTGTTGATAGAGTCTGAACGGACTGGGGTGTTTCTTTTACCACGAAACTAACCGGAAAGGAAATGACAATATCTGGGCGTGATCTAATTGTTTATGTATCAGTGTAGGAAATATGATTTGGAATTGGTCTTTTTGTGGAGCTATCCTGACAGACTTGGAGAGTATCCTTGCCCATTTGTTTGTTACATCCCTCCTAACTCTTCATTGGCGGGAGGGTAAACCCCATGGGCTTCTGGTCTTGTTTAGACTGGTAGATTTCGATTAGGTAGTTTAGAATGCGAGTTAAGGTGCTACGCTTGACAGGTAGTTTTATTCAACCATAGATTTTACGATGTATTCCCTTTTTGATGTAAGCCTTCGGGCAACTCCTTGCTTCCAGGTGAAAGCCTAGGAATTATGCCTTCGGGCACATAGCCTTCGGGCAACAGGTCATTGCCTTGGGTGGTGATCCCACCCCTATTTTCCCTTACTTTAGGGTTGATAGCTGGTAATGGTCCTGTATCTTTATTTTTTAGTCATTTACGGTATGAGGAAGCCTATATAATCCTCCCACCAATGGTGGTCTTATCTAAAAAAAAAAAAACTAATCAAATAAATTAAGACAAATTTAAAAAAATTACTAAATACAGATCTCACTTGTGATCAAATTTACTATAACATCCTTTACTAATTTTCATATTAATCAAAATTTATTTCGAAAATATTTCGACAAAACCTACAAAACTCCAATATCCATACTTTACCTTCTTGGCTTTTCATACCCCTGACTATATATTGACTATTCCAAATTATAAAATCTCCCTGGAACCAAAATATCTGTAGTAAGCATCATCTATGTTTACTTTGTATAAGTGTCATCAGTGACGGAATCAAAAATTAATTTTGAATAGGGTAAAACATAGAATTTTATTTAATGGGTTGTGCGCAGATTTGCAAATGAGAGTTAAGCGAAAACTAAACCCCAAGATCCAATGATGTGTTATTACAAATATCTTTGCCACCAAATTTCAAGTAAGGTTTAGGGGATGAGGGTGAGATCAATGGTCGAATGGATATTCTTATACATTTTTTAAGACGAGAGAAGTGTTCCCCGATAATATCGAACACCTAAATCTTAAAGAGTTTAATTTTTATATAAAAGTGTACAAGTTGTGTACATTATTGTACGTTGAGTCAAAATGGTCTCATTATATATGAAAAGATGTTTATGGTATGATTAACATAAATCATCTCATTCAGGGTTCTTATTTTCCAGTTAGATTGTACATATCCACATATGCTACCGGGAATATGGCTAGGAATGTGGACATTTGGAAATAAACCGTGCATGACATGCACAACTACCGTCTACATGTTTGTAGGCGCCGTCGCTCATACGGTTGTCACCGCTAGAGTTTAGGTAATCCATTCTCTTTTCTTTTGCTCAGATATTAGTCATGAATGTTTATATGCAAATTCTTAATTTTTCCGACAGACTCCTTTTATTTGGTTAAAATTTCGATGACTTCCGATTTGTTTCATATGGTGGTGATAAAATTGACCGAGAATTGACTACTGTATTATGTGTTACTCTAGTATTACAGTCCACTTGTTGGAAGTGCCGCATTTATCTTCCATTATCTTTAAACTTCTTTTTCTATCCTGAACATTTAGTTAAATATTTATATTAGATGGGTCGTTTTGGTCTTTGGTACTCACATCATATGAAGTGATCAGTATTATAGATTCACAAATTACCTCCCTCTTCAGTGAATAATCCTGTCCTTAAAAATCAATTTAAGGAATGACTCAGTCTCAATCAACAAATACATGATTGATGAGTGCACGTTGCTGAAGTGTAGTACTCCGTAATTTACAGCACAAAGTTGACTAAAATAATCAGCTCACTACTAGTAGTACTAATAGTAATAACCAAAGAGTCGTGACTCATGAGTGCTGCTTGGCATTACCTTCACCACTCATCGCCGCTAATAACAATTCCTTCGCAGCTTTCCGACTGTGACATTTAAACTAATCCGGTAGCTACTATACATCTGCATCCTTCAATCATCTGATCGGAAATCATGGATTCCGAGGCGCTAAACCTTCTCGCCGGCGCCCGAAAACCCACCCAAATCCCAGTCAAACCCGGAGCAGAACCGCGAATCTCTACGACGGCGTTGCTCTCCTCCTTCAGCACCGACTCTGCTTCCTCTGAAAGCCCGAACCCCATTGCAAGAACAGCCATCTTCATCTACCTCTTCCTCTCCACTTGCATCGCTCTCTCCGTCGCCGCCGCCTTCGCCTTCCTCTTCTTCTCCGCCGTCTTCTCCAAATCCTCCACAGGGCCCATCAACGCTTTCGCCCGATCGCAGACCAAGCTGACCCGACCCATTGTGCTGATCATCTCCTCAGATGGTTTCCGGTTCGGGTACCAGTATAAGACCCATACCCCGAATATCGACAGACTGATTGCCAATGGGACGGAAGGCGAGCTGGGTCTGATCCCGGTTTTTCCGACGTTGACATTCCCGAATCATTACTCCATCGTCACCGGATTGTACCCGGCGTATCACGGAATCATCAACAACTACTTCACCGACTTCCGCACTGGAGACAAGTTCAACATGGGGAGCCACGAGCCGAAATGGTGGCTCGGAGAGCCGCTGTGGGAGACGGTGGTGAATCACGGTAAGAAGGCGGCGACGTACTTCTGGCCCGGTTCGGAAGTGGTCAAAGGTAAATGGACTTGCCCTGAAGGCTATTGTGCTAAATATGACGGCTCTGTGCCTTTTGAGGATAGAGTTGATTCTGTTTTGAAGTACTTTGATTTGCCTAGTGATGATATGCCTGTGTTTATGACATTGTACTTTGAGGACCCTGATCACCAAGGCCATCAGGTTGGCCCTGATGATCCTCTAGTTACCGAGGCTGTAGCTAGGATCGATAAGATGATTGGCAGGCTGATTGATGGTTTAGAGAAGAGAGGGGTTTTCGAGGATGTGACTATTATCATGTTAGGGGATCATGGGATGGTAGGTACTTGCGATAAGAAGCTGATAGGTTTAGACGATTTAGCTCCATGGATACATATTCCGAAGGAATGGGTGCAGTCTTATACTCCATTGCTCGCTATTCGTCCCCCATTAGAAGTTTCTCCGAAGGATGTTGTGTCTAAGATGAATGAGGGGTTGAGTTCTGGGAAGGTTGTGAATGGGAATAGGTTGAAGGTTTATCTTAAGGAGGATCTTCCTAGTAGGCTGCATTATCATGCCAGTGAGCGGATTCCTCCAATTATCGGTCTAGTTGAGGAAGGGTATAAGGTGGAACAGACAATAGCAGGAAAGCAAGAGTGTGGAGGAGCTCATGGTTATGATAATGCATTTTTCTCCATGAGGACTATATTCATCGGCCATGGTCCTCAGTTTGCTAGGGGTCGTAAAGTTCCTTCTTTTGAAAATGTTCAGATATACAACATGGTTACAGAGATTCTCAAGTTGAAAGGAGCTCCTAACAATGGGACATCATCGTTCCCATCTACTGTTCTTTTGCCCAGCCACTGAAGATATATTTGGAGCATTTACCACTTGTCGAGCATGACCTAAGAGCTGGATGCTGTTCTCGATCCTACTATTTGATGAGCCTGAAGGTAAGCCCTTGTGTTCATCAAAGGTAGTAGATATCAATATGTGTTGGATGTGAGATGTATTTATAATCTTACGCAAATGTCAGATGTGAATGTTACTTTGGCTAGTAACCGCAGGATCCTGTGTTTCATGATATTTGAAATTAATTTTTTCGTGCTATTTTGAAATATCTCGATTTCTGTTATTTCATAATTTCTGGTTCTCAATATCCTCTTGTGCTGTATATCATATCTAATGGTTCCATTTGCATTGTAGTGACTAGTTATTGGTTAGAAACTTAGAATGGTAATCCTGATTTGAGCCTCAGAAACTATCCATGGAAATACAAACCTGGTGGTTCATGATCGAGGTTCTTTGCTTAAGTTTCAAATGCGACTATTTTAGTCTCTTTGCCACAGAAAGATTTGTTTAAGCGATTCTGTGAAATGGATTCTGCTTAAGTTATGCCTGCTGGCATAGCATATCATAAAATGAGAAAATGACGGTAAAAAAAGAAGCCCAATTTGAACAATATTATGTTTTCCGGCGAAAGCTTTGCCTTTGAGGAATGAGAAGGAAGTCACCGGAAAGACGTCGTGTTCTGTTTTTCTCCAAGAAACTTATATTTAGATCCCTCAATTCTGGGATTCCTGTAAACATTACCCAGAGAAAAATTTAATTGTATTCAAACCCAAAAACAAAAATTGCTGACTCTGATTTCTCCCTCACTTTCACGGTTTCGCCTAGAGATTATTTGCCGGTAAACTGAATGTAATTTAAATTAAATTAAAAAAATTAATGTAATCAACATAACTTAAGTAAACTAAATTTTATAAAAAAACTTTATTCGACTAGCTACACAGATAGTATAATATAACTCAACTCAAGAGAATAATGTAGGTTAATTAACATATAAAATGAGGGCCAGACCATACTATTATTAAAATTTGCCTAAAGTAGTATTTATCTTCGTATCGTATACAAGAGGGTGACAAGGCCAATCTTAAGAAATATTTTTTCCATACGAGTCTGTCCAGTTCAAATGAATAAATAGCTAGTAAGTATCAAACAAAGAATAGGAAAATAATAGCGCAGATGAATTCTTAATACAAATAAGCTAGATTAGGGTTTTGAGAATCTTGCAATGGGATGATTCTTGTCTTCTCCCATTATTAAAGGTGTCGTCGATTGATACATCAGCCATATGAATTCACAAGTGAGAAACTCCCCCAGATGCATGATCATGGTGGATTTAAGAAAAGCCTTTGACACAGTCTCTTGGGATTTTCTGGAAGAGGTTATGCTTGGCCTCGGTTTTTCGGAGGGATTCACAGCAAATGTTATGACCTGTGTGAGAACCCCGACATACTCCATAGCTGTGAATGGTAGGATGTCAGATTTCTTCAAAGGTGAAAGGGGAATAAGGCAGGGTGACCCGATGTCACCTCACTTATTTGTGATCTGCATGGAATATCTCAGCAGATTGCTCAACTACAACACCAACCAGCCCCCATTTAATCTTCACCCAAGGTGCCAGGAACTTAAGATAAACCATCTTGCCTTTGCGGATGATCTCATGCTCTTTGCAAGGGGGGACTCAAGTTCAGTCGACGTGCTCATGAAAGCTCTGAGCGATTTTAGAATTACTTCAGGCCTTACTGTAAACCCGGATAAATCATCTTGGTATGGAGTTGGAATACAGGAAGACCTCACATTCACTGGAATCCCCAACTGCCAGTTCCCAGTGAAATACCTAGGCATCCCGCTCGATGCAAACAAATTGAAGGTGTCACAGTTTGAGGTCCTCACTAACTCCATAAATTCCACCATCTCTAAATGGCATGGAAGCACGCTAACCTATGCCAGCAGGCTGGAACTTATAAAATCAGTGACGGCGGGGACCATAAATTTCTGGATACAGAACTTTGTTTTACAAAAGGCAGTCACGGAAAACTTAAAGCAGCTATGCATGAGGTTCCTATGGGGTGGGAGACAGAAACAAAGAGTGTCATGGGACAAGTTATGCAAACCGAAGCAATCTGGAGGCATAGGGCGCACCCCATGAGTGGGGCCCCGGGGAACATCAAAAAACTTAAGGCCCAGCGGGCGCACCCCATGAGTGGGGCCCTGGGAACATCAAAAAACTTAAGGTCCAGCGGGCGCACCCCATAAGTGGGGCCCAGGGGAACATCGTTGCCAAGGTCCTCCCCAAACACCTCCTCTTCCAGCTCTGACCGGGGGTTGCTAGAATGACCTAAAGGGTGCGAACCCACCTCATCCAAGGCTGACGCACCCGGGTTGTTTGGTTCCCGGGGCGTGCTGAAAGCCTCGGAGTGGGTGTCCGAGGAAGAGCCCATGGAGGAGATCAGATTGTTAGTGGCCCGGAATTGGACCTCGAACTGATTCTGAGCCTCCTCGGTATCTAAGGAAGAGACAGAGAGATGCGAGGAATCCATGAAGAGAAGAAAAGGAGAGGGAGTTAGAGCTTACTTGGTTGAAAAAACGGAGGATTGGAAAAGCAGAGCGTCTGGAGAATATCTGAAGAAGGTAACCTTGTGAAAGGGGAGATTAGACCCCTTATATAGGCAAAGAAATAGGATTCGCCGCCTCAAAAGAAGGGAAAGCAATGATGATACGGCGAACGAGGTATTGATTAGTGCAGAATAGGGAAAGGCAGCGTCGTCAGAAATTAATGATAGCACGAATGGACCCTACCAAAAGAAATTATGACAGGAAGAGGAGCATAAGATACCAGTCCCCCGCATCGCAGAAGCCCGGACGACTGGTCTGGGGGGCTGCTGGGCCAGGCAAAAGGTCCATGGCCCAGGATGGAGGCAGCGCCTTTCCCGCCACAGGCACATCCGGACAAGGACAAGGACGGATGGTGACAATGAGAAGTGGTCCAGAGTCTTATCCGACGCAGGCAACCCCAGCTATAAATACTAGTTTTAAACAGTGAACAAGGTATGTGATTTATATCTCTCTACTTATATTGAGAGCACCTTCCGTACGTTTTCCCTCCATCGCTATCCCCATCATCTCATCATCACGCCGGAGCTTCTTCCCCGGGACGCCTCCCGGGGATTGTTTTGCAGGGTTGTTGTGGGCTGACTTGGGAGGAGACCCGGATAGCGTCAGTACCCGGGAAGCGGACGGATTCTGGTAGCATCAGTATTTCTGCTCCAAGCTTTCAAATACTACAAAAAAAAAGAGCGGTCCCCCTGTTCTAGAAAAAAAAAAGGAAAAAAAGGGAGGAGAGGGAGTCCAACAAACATACTCCAGGAGGTCATGAGCACGTCACTCAACAATCACCAGTCAAAGTCAGCGCCCAAGATCTCGGTCAACGGAAAACCGGGTCAACCGAGCCGCCCGAGTACCCAAGAACCACGAGCTTGTCCAATTTTTTTTTCCATGCATTTATTTATCTATTGCTCTAAACCTCTTTAAACCTAATTATGTAATAGTAATAGAACCCATCCTTGCATGACCCCTTTAGCCAACATGGGAAAATGTAAGAGCCACAAGCTAGAGGTGACCGAGCTCATCTAAGGAAGGCACAACTCGAGTGCCACATCCCACCTCGGGACCTATCTTCTACGGCATTGCTCTATGTTAACTTTTTAGAGCAAGCCCGGAGCATCATCATCGTTGAAGGCCCTCCCCCGGGGGTTTTTCATTATAGCTTTACCATAGTCCTCTACACTTGTGTTTTTTTTTTTTTCACTTATTAGCTTAGTACTCACCGATGACATCATTGCCTTGGTGCTTATTGTATATTGCGGATGCCCTCACAATGCTCCGTGGAACACATTCATCTTCTATTCTATTTACCGGTTACCAACCAATCACAAGTGAGTGTTGGTCTTATTTCGCAATGCAGCCGGGTACGACCGCCTTAATGATGACTACATATTAGTAAGATTGCGTTATCCTTGCCATGTCGATAATGACGTTTGTGTGTATATTTTTAAGCAAAAGTCATGGAGGACAATAACATGCGCGAGTGAGCTTGACCTAACAAATGGGACGACATATTACCTGAACATTGTACTTTTGCTAATTGAACAATGCATTGGTTTGTAAAGAATTACGAGCTTGAGTAGCTTAAATGGCTTCCTTTGCTTAGGCTACACTGTCACTCAATATTCAACCGAACATCCTAGTGCGGATATTTGGGTGATGAAGGAATATGGTGCAGAGATCGGTTCTTGGACTAAGATTGCCTGCATTGAGTCGCGTGATAATCCCAACCTTTATGACACGAAGGCGGTGGCCTATTCATAGAAAACGGGGAAGCTGATGCTGCTTATGATGCGTGAGAGCGATCTTATGATGTATGATCTCGAAACCAAATCATGGAGGGATGTAGAAATAGGTGGGGAGCCAAATTGATCATATACTAGTGTTTGTGCTGGAGCCTTTGTTAACCCCCTTGATCTTGATTTATTAATTACTTGATTACTGGCATTTTGCTTTTAAGTTTTTTTCAGCTATATATCTTATCTTATATAAACGACAGAGAAAATGCATTGCACGTGTTTTTATGATATTTTGGCATTGCAGTCCCCTGAAAAAAGAATTCATCGTTGCTGCCGCCCGAAATCCATCCCACCGTCGTCAACAAGCCTGCCTTGTATTTGTTACCGCGTTTGATCAATTGGGAGGAAAAATTAGTATGTTATCTGATCCATTCTGAACAATATACGATTGGTATAGGTTTCCTAGGATTTAAGACTCGGTTATTCCACTTTTTTGGATGGTATTTTTTTGGAGTGTTTGAGTTAAACTTGCCATAATTTGTAATATTGATCACTATATATTGCTACATCATTTTTCCCCCCGGAGGAATGGTGTTTATCAAGTTTGCGGTGAAGGATTTTATTAGAATCACACGCTTAGTTAGATCAAGTCCAACAAGCTTTATTATATAGTACAATAGAGATTTTTTTACAATTTTTAGAAAGTTTGGAATCTTTTTAAAAATTCTCTATATTTTGGACTCCAATAATCCAGCTAGTCTGATCGATAACTCTTATTTTCATAGGATGCACTGCAGTTTCAAACAACTACTCCCATACCCTGACAACAAGATCATTACTATGGTTGGACGTAAGATTTACACATTGATTCCGTAGTTGAGAATGCCAGAAAATGGTACACATCTATTTCCAAAAGGCCGAGCAGCCCTGAGATAGTGTCTAAAGATTACAAATTTCTTGTAGAAGAATCTTGCAATGAGATTCTTCTTTTCTCCCATTATCATACTGATGATCTTATTCTCTGTAATCCCATGAAAATACCTTAAACTGTTGCAAAGAATTGACATCTCCACCGTATGAATTCACCAGGGAGTTTGGCCCTCTTTTACGCAATGCACTTGGGTAAGACCACCTCAATGATGACTACAAATTGGTGAGATGGTATTTATGCAGTTATGTTGGAAAAGGTAAGGATATCTATGAAGTTTGTGTCTATAGTTTTAAGCACAAGTCATGGACGACAATAACAGATGCAAGTAAGCTTGACATAAACACATGTAAATGATACTTACCTTATAATTGTACTTTTACCAACGGCACAATGCACTAGCATGTGGAAATTGGTATGATTCTCGCATTTGATCTCGGGACCTACAAATGGTTTCCTTTTCTTAAGTTACACTTTCAATGTTTCAACAGATTTAACAACATGTCGTAATGCAGATATTTTGGTGATGAAGGAATATGGAATAGAGAGCTCTTGGAACGTAATTTTTTATGAAATGAAGGAGGTGGCTTATTCAGAGAAAAGGGGGATGGTGCTATTGCAGCGTGCGACCAAATATCTCGAGATCCTACATCTCGTGATGTATGATCTTAAAAAAAATCATTGAGAGGTGTACGAGTAGATGATGAATATGAAGGAGGAGAGCGGACTTACTGTATTTGTGCTGGAAGTTCTATAAGCCCACTTTCTCTATTTCAATAGTACTAGATTATTAGCTAATGCCATTTTGAAATGTACATGCATGAATCTCTTTCTTAAATCAATTGGTAGGATATTGAGTGATTTTTCATGCGTTTATTGGGATGGTTTGCGTGTTTGTAAATTTTGTTTTTCGTTCTAGTTTAACTAGTTCATCTACAGTATTTTAATGTTAAAATAGTAATTAAATTAATTAAAGTAAAATAAAATATTGAACTAATGACACAAACACTTACTCCCTCCGTCCCCAAATAAATGTCCTACTCAAATAGTCAATTTTTTTCATACCATGTTTGACCATTAATAATCGTTTGACCATAAAAAATTCCGGTTCCTTGTTCGAATTAAATGGCAATTCCACTAATTGTAATCGTTTTTAGTCGTTTCTCTGTACCATGAAAGAATTTCTTCAAAAAAAAAAGATAAACACTTGAACTAACTACATAGATATATTTACAATATTTAAATAACTTTTTTTTTAATTAAAACTAGTATTATAAACACGACTCTTTACATGTAAATCAGTATTTTAAACACGACTCTTTACATGCAAATCAGTATTTTAAACATGACTCTTTACATGCTGACTTTCTTGACTCCGAATTTTTCAGGGCAATCAAGAACACAGTAAGGGGACTCCCACAAGACCTCCGCTAGACCCTTTCACAAAACACTCCGCATCACTAATAAACAACGCATTCGGAAAAGCCCTCTACCCGCCCTTCAACCCCTACGCCGACGAGCTCAACTTCCTCATCGCATGCTACGTCATCCCCTACGTCAGCCTCACCGGCTACGTCGGTGCCAACCCACCCTCATCAGGGCAGAATCCGGTCTGACCATCTAGAAGGTTGGGCCAAGGCAGCTTCATGGAAGTTTCCTTGGATGGCATTTAGCCACAACCCAAGGGAAGGACCTCAAAGATAAGACAAAAGGAATGACCATTCAAATGGTCCCTTTAACAGCGTGGAAACCTACTACACGGTTAAGCCACTCCTATAAATACTTAGCAGACCAACGGTAAGAGGTATGTGAGTTTTACTCTCTAAATTCAGTTGAGAGTTTTCATACTTGTCGTAGCCCCATTTTCATCATCACGCCGGAGCAGCTACCCCTGGGATTCCCCGGGCTCTGTTTTGCAGGTAGCTTGAGAGGCCCGACCTACTCAAGACCCGAGGCAGACACACATCATCAACGCTATGATCAGAACTCTCATTTTCGAGCGATTGAAGCAGAAAGTAATATTCCGGATATGGAATAAATCACGAAAATGAAGCATACGAGAAATGGAATAATAAGTCTATTGTACGACTATTTGACGACATGAATTTCTTTTTAGCGTCCCTATTTTATCTTGAAATGCTATTTTTATCCTAGATTTTACAAAATATATTGTTTATTAATTAAATTTTCATCTAAAGTATTGTATTTATTAGAATATTTTATCTTGAAAGGTTATTTTTACCCTTGATTTTTCAATATATATATATGTTGTTTATTAATCTAAACTATTATATTTATTAGGTGATTTTCAGAACAATTGTCATATTTCAAGATACTGTTAATACGTATCTTCGGGCTCTGAAAATGTATTAACAGGAGATGAGTATGAATTTAAAATGCCACAACCAATATGACAGGTCATAGTACTACTGATGAAAATGTATTAACAGATCATAGTACAAAATACAGACACATTAAATTAGAGCAAGTCCAATAGCTAAGGTCATAGTACAGGTCATCAATATATTTTGATAAGTACATTCCTCCTCCTATAGTGATTAGGATTGTGATATCAAAAAAAAAGGAAAAAAGGATTTGTATAAGGATCCATTAATGGTCTGCGAAGGAGTTTATCATAATCAAACAATTTTTTCTTATCCCAATAATCAAGCTAGTCTAATGTCAGACTATATCCTCACCAACGAGCATATCCTTGCCATTGTTCTTCTGAAGTTACCCGTTAAGTCTTTGTTTCAATTCATGTGCGTATCAAAATCATGGCGCAATATGATCGATAGCTCTTATTTCCATAGGATGCACTGCAGTTTCATACAACTACTCCCAAACCCTGACAACAAGATCATTACCATGGTTGGACGTAAGGTTTACAAATTTGATTCTGTAGTTGAGAATGCCAAAAAAAGGTACACATCCATTGCCAAAAGGCTGAGCAACCCTGAGATTGTGTCTAAAGCATACGGATTTGTATTGGCGGAATCTTGTAATGGGATTCCATGTTTTCTGTCATTATCTTACCTATGATCTTATTCTATGGAATCTCTTTGATGGAAGTACATCAAACTGCTGCGAAGAATTGACATCTCCACCGTATGAATTCACTAAGGAGTTTGGCACTTTTTTATGCAATGCATTTGGTTACGACCACCTCAATGATGACTACAAATTGGTGAAATGGCATTCTGGTTGTCGGGTCGATAAAAAAAAAGGTAAGAATCACGTTTGTGTCTATAGTTTTAAACACAAGTCATGGAGGAAGATAACATACGCGGGTAAGCTTGACCTAAACACATCTGATGGATTACCGTTTCATTGTACTTTTGCTAATGGAACAATGCATTGGTTGATGGACAATAATGAAGATAATTTCATTCTCACATTTGACCTCGGGACCTATGAATTTCAAAAAATACCGGTTCCTTGTGCGCCAGTTCACGCACAAGGTACAAACCGCATGGTACTCCACCACTGATGGATTCAGATGTTGGGGTAGTGCAGATATTTGGGTGACGAAGGAATATGGTGTAGAGAGCTTGTATTGACTCACGTGATTATCCCGGTGTCGAGCTTAGGTACATGAAGGGGGTTGCATATTCAGAGAAAAAGGGGGACGTTGGTGTTGCAGCGTGGAGGCATGAATCTCGTGATGTATGATCTCAAAACCAAATCACCGAGGGATGTAGAAATAGACGGCCGGGGTGCCAAAACATAGCTTCGTTAGTGTTTGTGTTGGAGACTTTGTTACCCCTTTGTTGCTCAACTAGTTTTTGTAATTGGCATTTTGCTTTAAAGCAATTTTCAGCTATTTTATATATCTATGCCTTGTAAACGACAGAGAAATGAGTTGCAGATTGTTTTTGCATTGCAGACTCATTGTTTGTTTTAATAACTAAATACAAGTGATTTAAATTAAAATAATAATTATAGGGATATTAGGGCATGAGAGCATGTATGATAAAAAAAAACTTTAAGAAATTAGTATAAAAAACAGTGCCGTAGGATTATCCTCTTTCCCAAGCATATGTGGTTTTCACAATTTCAAGATAGTATCACTAAATGTTGTATTGTGTTATTTATTGGATCTCTCAAATTATAATAGTACAAACATTATTAGTATGTTTGACATGTAGTTTGGTTATACTTGTAACTGGCTAATGTCTTCTTCCCTAATTTCTTGAATTGATACTAATTTATTGTTTCTGAGAGATATCAATAGTTTTGTGAGAAAATCTCCTGTGAGGTTATTAAAGGTTAGGCAGTTGATGTTCATTTGAAAATTTGTTGATGTTGGTCATGTACTTGAATTGACGTTGTATTTGTTCATGTTGACCTTGAGTAATAGTTAAATTTTGATGTATTTGTAATTTAGCAGTGTGTTTTTTTGTCATATTGCTTAAACTTTAGGTTGTCTTATATGAGAGTTTGTTAGATTATCATAACATATAGTTTATTGATATCAAATTTTTTTATTTATTAATAGTATGTATAGTTAAAGATATTAGTAGTTAAATAGTTCATACACTTCGGACTTTATAAAAAACATTATTATTTGCAATTTCAAGAACAAAGTAAATATTAAATACATTTGTCTTCTTAAATATATTATATAAAATTGCTTTTAGATGAATATTAGTTGTGATTTCCACCATACGTACGTTACATTCGAGAGTTTCTTCAACTTACCGTTTTTGTGTCTGCTTAGGGTTTTGGAAATTCCTATTTTATAAAATTTTGTATATATATATAATTAAATCATATTATTGAATCCCATTGGTGATGGAATCCTATTCGTACTACAATTAGGATTTCTCTCCCGAGCTAATCTCAAATCTGAAAGGATTTACCGTACGTGTGCATATAAATAATTCCTCTGCCAACGTTTTTTTTTGACAAAATTGAAGAAATCGAAAGCCAAACAAATTAGGGTTTAGGTTTATCATCATCACATGACGATCCCAGATTCTGAACAACGTTGCTCTCCCGCAGAGGAAAGTAGAGTCATCAAAGACTTGACGGCGAAGGCCGAATTGAATGCCGATGAAGGCGATATCTATTACCTCCTCTCCGCCCGGTGGTATGCCAGCTGGCAGGAGTACACCGGCCAGTCAGTCGACGTTCCAGTGGCGCGACCGGGGTCCATCGACAACGCCGATCTCGTGTCCGAAGCACATGATCCACCTCAGCTTCTCAGAACTGTCCGAGAAATAACGAATTACGTGTTGCTCCCAGAAGAAGCCTGGACAAGGCTTCATGGATGGTACAACGGAGGGCCGGTTATTGCAAGGAAGATGATAGCTGTCGGAAGAGGGAACGATCTGCTCATCGAGGTTTTTCCGTTGCGTCTTAACCTGATAGACTCTCGAAACGACAGCTGTTCTGTTATACAGTTGAGCAGAAAGGCTTCCTTAAACGAGTTGTACGAGGAAGTGTGTCAGGTCAAAGGGCTGGAGACAGACAAGGTTAGGATCTTCGACTATTGGAACTGCCACAAAGTATATTCTTTACCAGCATCGCACCGAACTACGCTCGAGCAAGCTAACTTGCAAATGGATCAACATATTCTTCTCGAGCTGCAAGGTGATCATCAGGGATCTTGGCCGACTCGATGTCTCGAGATGGTCTCAAGGCCATTTAGGTCATCTTTTTTCGGTCCATCGACATCGGATATGGATAGGGATATGGATATGGATGATGGAAATCCTGAAGAAGGTAGGAAAGGGTTGGCCGGATTGCAGAACCTCGGAAACACGTGCTTCATGAACAGCTCTCTGCAGTGTTTGGCGCATACGCCACCGATCATGGAGTATTTCATGCAGGATTACACCGACGAGATCAACCGGGAGAATCCGTTAGGCATGCGCGGCGAGCTCGCGCTCGCGTTCGGATGCCTTCTGAGAAAGCTGTGGTCGGGGCGGGGCTCGTCGGTCCCGCCTCGCGCATTCAAGCAGAAGCTCGCTCATTTCGCTCCTCAGTTCGGCGGTTACAACCAGCACGATTCCCAGGAGCTTCTCGCCTTTCTTCTTGACGGCCTCCATGAAGACCTGAACCGAGTAAAGAAGAAACCGTACATTGAGACGAAGGATTCCGACGGCCGCGCCGACGAGGACGTTGCCGACGAGTACTGGAGCAACCACAAGGCGAGGAACGACTCCATCATCGTCGACGTCTGCCAGGGGCAGTACAAGTCGACACTGGTGTGCCCGAGCTGCAGCAAGACGTCTATCACGTTCGACCCCTTCATGTACCTGTCGCTGCCTCTCCCGTCGAAGGCTACGAGAGCCATGACGGTGACGGTTTTCTCCGGCGATGGAACCTCCCTTCCGGCACAGTTTACAGTAACGGTTCCGAAACACGGCTCGTGTAAGGATCTCGTCGAGGCTTTGGCTACCGAATGCTGCTTGGGGAGCGATGAATACCTGGTTCTTGCTGAGGTGTTCAGGAATGAGATACGTGAATACTTTGAGGACTCGTCGCAGCTGGACGATATAAGGGATACTGATATTCTCGTTGCCTACCGGCTTCCCAAGAGGTGTACGGGCTTCACCAAACTCGAGATATCTCACCGGTTCCTACAAAAACATATGTCCAAGTTTTCGTTGGGTGGTGTTGAGAGAAAGCGTTTCTTGACACCACTTGTTACTTTCTTGGAAGACCCTCAGTCCAAATCAGATATAGATCAGGCTGTTGCTAGAGTTCTCGCCCCCTTCTCCGACGAACCGGTATCTTTAGGTCTTGAACCTGACACAGGAACAGGACCAACACAGAATCCCGACGAACCGGTATCTTTAGGTCCTGAACCTGACACAGGAAAAGGACCAACACAGAATCCCGACGAACCGGTATGTCTAGGTCCTGAACCTGACACAGGAACAGGACCTGCACAGAATCCTGACGAACCGGTATCTTCAGGAGCAGAACCTGAAGATACATCATCTGCACCAGAAGAGTCGTCGTTTAATCTATGCTTGAAAATGAATGATTTCGGTAACTGCCGTCCAATTTCCCCTGGAGAAACTTCCATGGAATTTGGACGTCTGGTTAAAGTCTTTCTGGACTGGAGGAGGAGGGATCACGAGTTATATGATGCTAGCTACCTCAACGAACAGGATCTTGCACGTGTTTACAAGCCTAATGCTAAGGAGAAGGATGCAGAACCAGAAGAAGAAGAAGAAGCTATATCCTTGTTTTCATGCCTTGATGCTTTCTTGAAAGAAGAGCCATTGGGGCCGGAAGACATGTGGTATTGCCCAGAGTGCAAGGAGCACAGGCAGGCCAGCAAGAAGCTCGATCTCTGGAGATTGCCAGACGTGCTGGTTTTCCATTTAAAGCGATTCTCGTACAAGAGGTGGATGAAGAACAAGCTGGACACCCTTGTGGAGTTCCCGGTTCGCAATCTTGATTTGAACGATTACGCAAATGGTAGCGACGGAGATAATGTGTATGAGCTGTATGCCATCAGCAACCATTATGGAGGGCTTGGTGGTGGCCACTACACTGCCTACTGCAAGTTAATCGACGGTGACAACAAATGGTACCACTTTGATGATGGTCAGGTTTCACACATTAGCGAAGATGACATCACCACACCCGCGGCTTATGTTTTGTTCTACCGGAGAGTGGCAAGTAAATCTGACGGAACAGTTGAGGAGTCATCACAGAGCTAGCTAGGATCTTATTGACTTATTGTAATTTAACAGATCTACTTTGAATAATATTTACTGCAATAAACTGCCCTGGTGTAAGTTTCATATAGTTTTTGTCTTTTAATTTTGAAGTTTTCTGTAGCAAATTTATATGCACAGCAGTAAAATTTTTTTTTTTATGTGACAGAAAATAAAGAGTGTGTTTCTGTTCCTCCAAATAAACTTGTGTGTATATCTAATTCACCATGCTAGCCTCTAATCTTCCGAGCATATTTTTTACTGAACAAATTTCAACTCAGTATCTTGATACTTAAATCTACCCTCTTTCTACCTCTTCCCTGCCCTCGTTGATGATTTTTTGGGAAAGATTTTCACAAATTTACTGTAAATATTATTTCTTTGTTTTTTTGTTGATGATGATATACCTTTTCATTTTCCCATGTTTCTTTTCATCTTTGATCTTGACAATGTAGCAGTAAAACCTAAGGAAGATTTAGTCATACAAGATGAAGATGAAGATGTGTTTGTAGGACGGTCTCACCAACACAAACACATATTACGAGGGGGAAAGAGATTAACGGTACACATATATAAACAAATTTTCCCTCAAAAAAGATTTCATCAAAATCATAAGCCAGCCTAATGTCAGACTTCATCCTCGCCAATGAGCATATCCTTTTCCACGTTCTTGTTAGGTTTCCCATTGATACCTTGGTTCCATTGAGATGATGAAGATGATCTTTTTACAATCACTTGCAGACTTGCAGTGCATGTGTTTGTGTTAGAAGCCTTGTTAGCCCCCATCTTTTACAGTAAAACATCACTTGTAATGACATTTTGTTTTTATAATACTTGAAATTATGATCAATATTATGTGCTGCAACTGCAAAACCGAATCATCTCTGATAAAAAAAGGATTCTTTGTGAAAATTATGAACATAAGCTATACATTCTCAACAAGTCAGAAGTTACTAGGTACTAAACTACAATACAATATTGAAATTAGTGAAGAAAAGAAAAGGGGAAAAATGAAACAGAAGACGTAAAAACACAGTATAACATTATCACTCTGTCGATTGTAGGCAGAGATAGCAGAAAAGACTTACAGAAAAATGGCATTTGATATGTATACTAATCTGTTATTGCAAGACCATGGGGCTAGTAGAGCTTCCAACACAAACATAGGAAGTGCAACGTTCCATCTCCCCGTCTACTGCTACATCTCTCAGTGATTCGGTGTCAAAATCATACATTATAAGATTTCCCCACTGCGGCTGCAGCATCAGCTTCCTCCTTTCCTCTGAATACGCCACAACCTTAAGTCTCATAAGAATCGGCAAATAACGCTCAAGCAAATCAATGCAGGCTAGCTTAGTCCAAGAACTCACAACTCCATAGTCCTTCATAACCCAAACATCCACTTTACGCGGTCCAATCAATATTTCACAACCTCGTGGTGTCGGAAAACTGTAGATGTAGCCTAAGCAAAGGCAACCGTTCAAACAACTCAGACTCATTACTATACAGTCTGCACCTGCAGGAAGAGGTGCACAGGGTATCTGTCGAAATTCATAGGTCCCAAGGTCGAATGCAAGAATGAAGTTGGATGAATATCCTCCACTTTGTTTCTCCACAATCCAATGCATCGCGCCATTAGCAAAAGCAAAACCACATTCCGATGGTAAGAATCCACCCGTGGCTGCTAGGTCAAGCCTGCGCGCATCTGTTAATACGCTCCACAAATTCTGCTTAAAGCTATAGACAAAGAGTTGATAGAGCTCCATAGCTTCTGCATCGAAACCCCGAGCACGAGCAGCATTCAAATACCATTGCACCAACTTGTAGTCATCATTCAGGTGGTCGTACCCAAATGCAGTCTGTATCGCGTGCCTATTCTCGCTGGTGAATTCATACGGCGGAGATGCCAATTTATCAGAGTATAAGAAATTGCCAATGAAGGGATCCCAAAGAGCAAAATCGCCAGTCCAATAATTCGACAAGCAGAGAATCCCATCACAAGATCCTGCCATGTGAAGTCCATCAGACTCCATTTTCTCGAGACTGCTCAGCTTTCTGGCAATGGCAATGTACCCAATTCTGCCATTCTGAACCACAGTATCAAACGCGTAAAACTTATCTCCAACCAATGTAATGATCTTGGTTTCGAGGTGGGGAAATGGTCGAATGAAACTGGAATGCCTCTCCACAAAATCAGAGCTCTCGATCAAATCGCACCATAGTTTTGATACGCACTTGAATCGAAACAAGGAGCGAATGGGCAGTCTCATAAGAACATCATCAAAGATATGGTCTGGGATGTAGGCTGACATTATTAGGCTAGCTGATCGGAATCCGGAGTTCGTTTGACTTTGACATATATATAAACAGTAATGGTATATATATATATCGACAGAATTGTCTTCAAATTTTATCCGTTTCGGTTTCAGATTAGGGTTCTTGGGATCAAAATCCAGAACGCGAAACTCAGTAATCACAGCAATAAAACTCAGGGTTTTGGGGATTTCATATTCCATTTGTACTCAACAAATACCAATCAGAACACGAAACTCAGTATCACGGCAATAAAACTCACCGGATCGTAATTCTTGACGGAGATGACGGATCCTCAACTCACCGGTCGTAATCCTTGACGGAGATGATGGATCTTCAACTAACCGGCACGCAGATGATGACTCGCCGGAATGCAACACCTGACGGAGATAATGGATCAGGACGAATTGCCCATTCTTTCGCCGCCAATTTGAATTCTGGTGTGGCTGCTGATTTGGCGGTTCGAAAAGCTCAGGCGCATTTTGGGATAGAGAGGGAAAATGAGTCCGAAACTCCGAACGGCTAATATTGGTGATTTTTTTTTGAAAATAACTTTATATTAAATTAACAAGAAAAACGATTACAAATTGTTCGGCCTAAATTAATGGTCATATCATGTTCAGTACATAAAACGTTTCTACTAACTTTATTAATATCAAAAAAGGAGAAAGAGTTCCTCAGTAGAGCAACGATGCTCTCTGCGATGTTCTTGATCTCCCATGGCGCAGACTCCAAGTCTTTGAGTGCCGTCACTAGTTCAACCGAGTCCGTAAGCAAACACAACCCTCGAGACTGTCCTTTGGTTGCTGCTTTGATAGCCCTCCAGCAAGCTTCTGCTTCAGCCTGCAGAGGAGTCGTAGAAGTGAAGAAATATGTGCCCTTCATTGTGTTTCCACCAGATGCTATTGTCCAATCTGTTGTGCCAATATTGGTGATTGGAATGTGGAGATTTTCTAAGTATTAAGTTTGTTTGATAAAATTAAATTAATGATTAAATATTTCCGTTTATAAATTTTCAACTCAATTTTCTCTTCGCTTATTTCTTGATGAAATTAATTGAACTAAATTGATAATGTATTGAAAATAAAATCTATAAGTAACCTGAATTTCATAAAGTTTTATTTTGATGTACAAGCTATATTCCTAAAAGAAAAATCTATAATTGGTCTTCTATGCCTTCATTCTGTTGTACTTGTCGCTATATCACTTCACTAGTATTGTTAGGTCGCACCTTGCCCAAATAACAATGTATAAATAAATAAATAATACACATAATATATTGAGAAAATTAACATATTAAAAATAAGTGATTAAATATATGTATTCATACATTGTTTAATATAATATGTAAACAAAGGAAAATGTGTGTGATAGATATTAAAATCTCAATTTTTCATTAGACATAACAAAACACTTACTTTTAAATATGAATTTAACAAAAGAATTCATTTAAATATATTTGCTACAATCATCCAGGTAATTTGTTTTAGATTTATTTGTGTGCATACTTTCATATTTCTTTAACATTATATAACTATAAAAATATTATGTAATTAATTAAATACAAAAAATAAGTTTTATAATGATATTCCACTATTATAGATGGTGAAACTCTTTTGAAATTAAAACATGTTATGTGAAGACCATGAATTATAAATGCTCAATATTAAATTAAATACATTAATGTAATAACGGTTATAGAATTTACTGTTAATATAAACTCAATAAATTAGAGATAATTGTGATTAAATGCATAATTTTTTATACACATTTAATCCAATTAATGGAATGTAAATGGTCTCTAATTTATGATTCTAGAAAATGTGTTACAAATAATTAAGTATTTTTATTTTTTTCTTCTGAATGTGTTTCAAGAGTGTTCATGCCATTTTCTTAACCTTCAATAAACACAAATGAATAAAATGTCTAAAACTTTTGAATTCAAACATTTATTCAACATATAAACTATTTTTTTATGGTAGAAAGAAGATTATAGTTGTCTTCTCTGTTAAGTTTTAATACATTTTTAGAAATTAATAACAAAGTTCACCATGCATGAAAATACACACCTATAAATTAATAAAATTTATACAGTGACAACATTTGGAATATTTATAAGAATTTCCAATATTATGAGTTTAGCAATCGACAAAATACAAAACTATACAAAGTACTCATAAGTCATAACTATGCATGAGAATTAAATGAAAATTCAAGCTCAAAACAAACTAATTAAAAGAGACGCATAAAAATCTTGTATCTTTTTGAGTACGTCTTGAAACTCCAATTCACATCCAAAATTTGATTTCATGGGAGAGTGGATTGTGCCTTTTATATCCGAAAATCTTGTACTATTTTGCCATGATGGTAACCTGAAAAAATTAGTTCTTTCATTTTGAATCATCACAAGTTTAAGTCAGCAAGAAATACTGCAGGATATTGCAGAAGGAAGAATCGTTTTGTAATTTTAAGGTTCTCCTCCTCTTGAACTGAACTTAGTAGCTACTGAAATAAGATTAAAAAATACATGTTAGTTGACTAAATGTAATATAGATAAATTCCCTGATATGCCAAATATTTAACCATACCAAGATAAAAATATTTATTCACCACTTATTCGTTGCAAATTATTAGACTAAATTTTGTATCAGCACTATAACGTTGTATTAGAGAAGGAACAAACCATATCTGTTAAAATAAACCATCTTTCTGCAACCAATTTAGACCATGACTTTACACCAAAAGTTGCAAAAGAGAGCACACCATCAATAAGCATCTGAGCATGTACCTAAAACAAAAACTAATATATCAAATTACAACAAAAGTAACGTGTTGAATTTGGACGTATTAGTTAGTTTGATGAGGAATTGTATAGTAAAATCATGAATTCGTTTGAACAATGGTCAAATTTATTGGGTATAAAAAAACAACAAAGGTGCCCAGAATTCAAATCAACCTACCATTTACTGAACGTGCACTCTTTCGCTCCACCGCCCCACTGAACCACATAACCTGAACACAAATTAGAAAAAAATTAACCGGATCCCATGTTGATGTTTAGTTTCACCTTTGCTCAATTCGAACAAATATATTTTGATGAATATAAAACTGATGAGGAGAGTGATTAATGGCTGATGCGGAGCGAATCATAGACGAGCAAGCATTGTCCTTTTTGGAGCGATTTGATCCGATCATGTGAGCTGGAATTTTTTCAAAGTTTCATTCCATGTATGCATTGTGAGCTGGCTGCTGCATAGTTTTCCTTTTTTCCATGCGTACGTAATTGCTTACGTAATTGCGTGAGTTGTCTTTCCTTTGTTTGGCTTTGGCTTTGGTATTTTATTTCTTTCCTTTGGGGTTTGTAAGACACAGAGGTATTTAAACCTCATTTGAGTGCTTGGACGAGATACGTTTTGTTGAATAAGAGTAAATATTTTCTTTCCATTTTCTTGTTCTTGAAGAACTTGGATTGATGCCCAAATCTGGTTATTCATCGTGAATCAACAAGTTTTGGAAGGGTTTCGATTGGGATATTTGTGCGCAAATAAACAATCTTAATCAGGTCTATTTATACATCGCTTCTGTCTGCATCAGTTGGTACCGAAGCCGAAGTCGATCTTGAATCATGCCGCGAAGGAATCCTCCATGACAACAACGCGTAGATGACGCCCAAGAACACGACAACAACCAGTTCGAGGAACGGGTTGTACAGGTTCTCCAGGAACATACAAAGCAGATGATCCAAGAGATAACTCAAAGGGTTTCCACCCTTTTGGGCGAGAAAGAACGGGAACGCCATTCTCGGAGTTCCATGGCTGATTCAGAGGAGTATGAGGCCACCGTCTATGAGACTCCACGGCCTCAACGAAGACCCCAACAGGTCCTTGAACATGAAGATCGTCGATGGGAGTTTGGATTTAAGACTGACATTCCAGAATTCCATGGAGGCCTTCAGGCCGAGGAATTTCTTGATTGGCTTGCAACAGTTGAGGAAATTCTGGAATTTCGAGGAGTTCCTGACGGGAAGCGAGTTGCATTGATCGCAACGAGATTTCGGGGACGTGCAACAGCATGGTGGCAGCAACTAAAGCTTACACGGAGTCGAATGGGCAAGTCTAAAATTACCTCGTGGGAGAAGATGAAGAAACACTTGCGGTCGGCATTTCTCCTATACAAATTTCAGAGGATAATGTATCAACGCTTGCAAAATCTAAAACAGGGACTTCGTACGGTAGACGAATACACCTCAGAGTTTTATCAGTTGCTCGCGAGGAATGAGATATAAGAGACTGACGACCAACCTACGGCACGTTACATAGGTGGTCTAAAACCTCAGATCCAAGATACCGTAAGCATGTTTGATCCAATCTCTATATCAGCAGCACACCAGAGAGCCCTTTTGGTAGAGAAGCAATCGAGACGCAGCAACTCGGGCCAGTTTGTGAACCCGTTTGGAGGTAGTCGACCATTAGCACTCGGGAGTAATACACCATTTGGAGGATCAAGCAGACCAATCATTGAAAAGCCTACATCACTAGGTTTTGCACGTGGAGCAAGTACTAGCACTGTAAAGTGCTTTACATGTGGAGAACAAGGGCACAGACAAGCAGACTGCAAGAAGCTCGGCAAGAGAGTTCTCATTATGGAAGAGGGCGATGGGGACGCTGGAATTGAGGACCAACCAATATATGATGAGGCCGAGTACGATGAGGAACTTGTAGAGGGCGATGTAGGCTTGTCCTTGGTTGTGCGCAGGACGTGTTTAACACCCAAGTCACCCGAAGAGGACTGGCTTCGAAACAATATCTTTCAATCGACGTGCACCATTATTGGCAAAGTTTGTCAATTTGTCATTGATGCTGGGAGTTGCGAGAACATCATTTCAGAAGACGCGGTACGGAAATTGAGCATCAAAACCGAACAACATCCTAAGCCATATAAGCTTGCATGGTTAAAACGCGGAGGCGAGGTAATAGTATCTAAACGTGCTTTAATTTTGTTTTCTGTTGGTGCGAAGTACCGTGATGAGGTTTGGTGTGATGTGGTGAGCATGGATGCATGTCACCTTCTCCTTGGTAGACCGTGGCTATATGATAGGAGAGTGACCCATGATGGACGAGCAAACACCTACAATTTTATATTTGGAGGGACCAAAATCATTTTGGTTCCCAACAAACCCACCAGGACCCCTATCTCAGGCTCGTCTACCTCTAATGGATCAAGCACAAACCTTCTAACCTTGGCTCAATTCAGTGAGGAGGTGAAAGCGTCAGAGGTGATTTTTATGCTCCTTGGAAAAGAAGTTTCTGAGCCGAGTCCCGTCCCCAACACGATAGCTCCACTACTAGCTGAGTTTGAGGATGTATTCCCTAACGATTTGCCTGATGGACTACCTCCCCTTCGTGACATTCAGCACCACATCGACTTGGAACCTGGGGCCCCATTGTCCCACCGGCCACACTACCGAATGAGTCCGAGCGAGCATGAAGAACTCCGAAGGCAAGTGGAAGAACTTATGGCGAAAGGGCACATCCGGGAGAGTAAGAGTCCAGTGGCAGTACCCGCCTTGTTAACGCCGAAGAAAGATGGTTCTTGGCGTATGTGCGTAGATAGTCGAGCAGTCAACAAGATTACATTAAGGTACCGTTTTCCTATTCCTCGTTTTGATAACTTGCTTGACCAAATTAGTGGTGCCAAGATTTTCTCACGCCTGGATTTGAAGAGTGGGTATTATCAAATTCGCGTGCGTCCTGGGGATGAGTGGAAATCTGCGTTTAAGACGCGAGAAGGGCTAGCTATATGAGTGGATGGTAATGCCTTTTGGGTTATCCAATGCCCCGAGCACATTTATACGGGTAATGAACCAGCTCTTGCGTCCGTTCATTGGTCGTTTTGTTGTCGTCTAATTTGATGATATCCTCACATATAGTGCCAACCTTGACCAGCACCTTGAGCATGTCCGAGAAGTACTAAGTGCGTTGCGACGTGGAAAATTCTATGCCGCAATGAAGAAGTGTGTGTTCATGACAACATCTGTTTTGTTTCTGGGCTATGTAATCTCAGGAGATGGACTAAAGGTAGATGAGAAGAAAGTCACAGCAGTACGAGCGTGGCCTAGGCCAAGTTCGATCTCCGAAGTACGAAGTTTCCATGGTCTGGCATCTTTTTATAGGCGTTTTATTCCCCACTTCAGTGGAATCATGGCACCAATCACTGATTGCATGAAAGGCACCAAGTTTGAGTGGACAATGGACGCCGAAGCAGCATTTAACTTGATAAAGGAACGACTCACCAGTGCACCTATCTTGGTCTTGCCAAACTTCTCTCTACCTTTCGAGCTACATACCGACGCCTCAAAAACAGGGATCGGAGGTGTCCTTAGCCAACATGGTAGACCAGTAGCATATTACAGTGAGAAGATTGCAGGTGCCCGGCTCAACTACAGCACCTACGACGTCGAGTTCTACGCCGTGGTTCAGGCTGTAAGACACTGGAGGCATTATCTATTTCACCGCGATTTCATTCTCTACACCGATCATGACTCTCTCCGCCACCTCCATCGTCAATACAAGGTTTCAGCCCGACATGCGAGGTGGATATCTTTCCTTCAGGGGTTCACTTTTGTTGTGAAGAATAAATCGGGTGTCACAAATCGTGCTGCAGATGCCCTCAGTCGCCGAAACAACCTATTAGTCACCATGAGAGTTGAAGTGCCTGGGTTTGATTCTTTCCGTGAGCTGCTTCCAACAGATCCTTATTTATCTTTAATACTTGACGATGTCCAGGCTGGAAAACGAACTAATTTTTTTCTCCACAATGGGTTCCTCTTTCGCGGAAACCAATTATGTGTTCCTCAGTGTAGTTGGCGTCTTCAGATTATTTAGGAGTTGCATGGAGAGGGGCATGTGGGGCGAGACCGCACACTCCACCTTGTTCAGTCCTCTTATTTTTGGCCGGGAATGCGCAGCGAGGTCGATTAGTTTGTGAAGCGCTGTCGTATATGTCAGTTATCGAAGGGTGGGGCAACCAACGCGGGACTTTATATGCCTCTTCCTGTTCGAGATCAGCCGTGGGTTGATATAAGTATGGACTTTGTGTTGGGTCTTCCCCGAACTCAGCGAGGAAACGACTCGATTTTCGTTGTGGTTGACAGGTTCTCCAAAATGGTGCACTTCATTCCATGCAAAAAGTCCACTGATGCTGTGAACGTGGCTCAGTTGTTCTTTCGCGACATTTACCGTCTACACGGTCTTCCAAAGTCCATCGTGTCTGATCGTGACACACTCGTTTCATCAGCCACTTCTGGAGAAGCCTGTGGAAAATGGTTAACACCAAGCTTGACTTCAGTAGCGCTTATCACCCACAAACCGAGGTAGTTAATCGATCTCTGGGGAATCTGCTTCGGTGCCTCGTTGGTGATCACATTAAGAGCTGGGACCAAAAGCTTAGCCAGGCCAAGTTTGCTCATAACCATGCATTCAATCGCAGCACATGATTCAGCCCTTTTCAAGTTGTGTACTCTACCTAGCCGCGAGGACCATTGGACCTCATTCTGATTCCGAGTACGGTTAAAGTGCATGGAAAGGCTGCTGATTTCGTTGGAGGACTGTTGGACATTCATAATACAGTTCGTGATAATCTATCCTCTGCGAATGCTAGATACAAGGAGCACGACGATCTCCGTCGCCGGCACGTTGAATTTGAAGTTGGTGACTTCGTGTGGGCTGTTCTCACTAAAGAGCGTTTCTCGGTCGGCGAGTATAACAAGCTTGCAGCTAAGAAGATTGGCCCTGTGGAATTCATCGAGAAAATCAACTCGAATGCTTATCGACTCAAGCTTCCGAGCCATATCCGAACTGCTGATGTATTTAATGTGAAGCATCTCCGTCCATTCCATGGTGATTCTTCCGACGATGATGCCGTGGAACTGACTTCGAGGACGAATTCTTTTCACCCCATAGAGAATGATGCGGAGCAAATCATAGACGAGCAAGCATTGTCCTTTTTGGAGCGATTTGATCCGATCATGTGAGCTGGAATTTTTTCAAAGTTTCCATTCCATGCATGCATTGTGAGCTGGCTGCTGCATAGTTTTCCTTTTTTCCATGCGTACGTAATTGCTTACGTAATTGCGTGAGTTGTCTTTCCTTTGTTTGGCTTTGGTATTTTATTTCTTTCCTTTGGGGTTTGTAAGACACGAAGGTATTTAAACCTCATTTGAGTGCTTGGACGAGATACGTTTTGTTGAATAAGAATAAATATTTTCTTTCCATTTTCTTGTTCTTGAAGAACTTGAGATTGATGCTCAAATCTGGTTATTCATCGTGAATCAACAGGTTTTGGAAGGGTTTCGATTGGGATATTTGTGCGCAAATCAACAATCTTAATCAGGTCTATTTATACATCGCTTCTGTCTGCATCAATGGCATTGAAAGAGATTTAAAGAAGAAAGAAAAGGAGAAGTGGAATAGGTGGGGAGGTTAATTTGATAGAATTAAGATGTGGAAATTAATTGGATTTTAACGAAATCAAATAAACTGAAGGAGAAGAAGAGGTTTTGAACACAGTAAACAAGAAGAAAAAAACTGAAATGGGAATTTATGGTGAATTATGGAAATTAAATTGACTTGGTCACTTAGGTCACCAACGGAGGGAATTAAATTGACTTGGTCACTTAGGTCCCAGACGGAGGGAGTATCAGATTATGAATTTTTTTTGTGTTAATTTTTTTTTGTAAAAATATTCCTCTGGCCATTAATTTGGAACTATTAAAGTTGAATCAATCCTCACACATGGCTCTTGCAGATGGCAATCCTCACACATGGTTCTTGCAGATGGATTCTTCTGGCCTGATTGCTTCCACTGCTATTGCCTTGTATAACCTTGGATCTCGGAGGAAACAAAGTACAACAACAGCAATATTATAATAATAGTGGACGGAAAAGTTAACGGAAATGGACGGTTCATGGCTTCTGCTGCAATATATATTAAGATAATAATAGCTCCTCCAGATCACAGATGCCTGCTCTAATAGCTCAGTTACCTATTCTTGAGAGAATTTTGGGTAAGACCTGCCCTCGTAGAGATCGAGGGCCAAGGGAATGATTTTGTTTGATCTTTTAGTCAGTTTAATTGATCTTTTAGTTAGTTCCCTTGAGCATTCCTTTTTTACCTTGACCTTTCAGTTAATTTGATCTTTCATTCTTTTTGCTTGATCTTTCAGTCAATTTCCTTGATCATTCCTAATCTTTGGTACATTACTATTATTTCATATAAATTCATACCGAAACTCAGTCACGAGTCGGTCCATGTGAGACGGTTGAGCTCTGGCAACACTAGTAACCTAAAATCTAATAACGGTGGCGGAGTTGAAACTCACCAACGGCAACTTCAACCGATATCGGTCCCTTATAGTACTTGGTCTCTGTAGAGCGGTTTCAAATGAGAATATTCTTTTGCGTTCTTCAATGTCGTTATCTGTTCCACTTAGGTATCATAGATTTCACATTGTGGCTAATTCATAGATGAATTTTATAATAATACTTTGTGAATAGAGAATGTTGTAAGAAATCAGTTTCAATTGAGAGTAGAGATAAATATATATTAATCTTCTCACTTTCAAGCATTACCTTTTATATATTTAACATAATTATTTAGTATATTATTACTAATCTTTTCACATTTATGTTTGATTTTTCTCGATTTTTAAGAGTTATAAAATAACTATTAAACATAATTATTTAGTGAAAGACATGTATCTATTGATAATTTGTCAAATTGAACTTATTCCTCTGCTAGGATGGCAACATGTGACCTGATACAGAATCATGGTCGTTTATTACCAAGATTTGATTGCCTGCAGCCTGCAAGCTCCGAGGAATATATATATGCATCGTGCTGCTGAGTGCTGAGTGCTGAGTGCTGATTCACGTTTCTAGAAAAGTTAAGATCAACCACTGAATCCATTAGTAAATCTTATTATGCTTAAAAAAAAATGTCTGATCATAAATTAATGAAATTAGCCGTTGTTGATAAAAAAAATGTAAAGTGAGACCGTAAATTTATAAGCTAATGAATAAATTTTCATACATTTCTTATTCTTACTCTTAAGATAGTTTATGTGATTATAATCTTTGTTTATCTAAATTAGTTCCTTTACAATATATAAATATTTACAAAAAATTAGTAAATCAAGAAAAATACAATAAAATATAACAGATGACACAAACTTGAACTAACTACATATATATATATATTTTCAACAATTAAATATTTTTATTAAACTAAAAAAATAAAAAGTACCAGAAAATGTAAAGTATAGAACGATACTATCATTGAAGTGAAAAACATTGTAGCATACCAGAAAAATTTGTATGTTATGAAAGTAAATATATTTAGGTGAGGGGCAAATTATAATGTGTCATGTGTATTTATTTTAAATAGGCTGGTCACTAATTTATTAAACCCATGTTATAATTTGACTGGTTACTCATATATGTAAACATAATCAATTTCCTAACATAAAATATTTTCTCAAATATATAAAAAGAGAGCTTCTCAAAAAATATAAAAAACACCACTGTATCCGGTTTCAACAACCGAATCAGGTTAGATCAACTAATGCACTTAGGTTAAAGGGTATAAATTAATTAATAATTAAGTATATAAACTATTCTATCCATCCCAAAGAGATGTATCTAATTTCCCTTTTGGTCCGTCCCAAAGAGATGTACCAATTTCTTTTTTTGGCAAAAAAATATAATATAAACTATTAGCCTTCTCTCACATATTTCACCAACCCCACCATCCACATCAGTGTCACATCAGATTTCTTAAAAATTGTGCCAAAAGCAATTGGACACATAAATATGGGATGGAGGGAGTAAATCAATCATGACCTATAATTTAGGTATAGTATTAGAATATTTTAATTTTTATTAAGTTAAAATATTACGTATATTTCTCAAACAAACTAATTAATGCTAATATATGTTCTCTTAAAAACTTATACCTTAGATCAGCTTATTTAAACTCAATTCAATTCAGTTTAATATATGAAATCGCGATGATTCTTTTTTTAATACTTTAATTTTCACGTTAACGCTCAATTCAGTTAAATTTGGTTCTATTTAGTTTGTATGAAATAACTATCAATAATTACTCTCTCTATCTAGCTATACTATGATTTCAATATGTTATTTTTATGGTTTCCAACTATAAATACTCATCTCCTTCAACACTGAAACCACGCATACGAATCATGGGTGCTGTGCAGATGGCTCTTGTTGTGCCTATCTTGTTCATCATCATGATCTCCTTCTTTCCTTGTTCCCAGTCATTAATGGAAGCTGGTTGTGCAGAGGCTCTGAATTCCTCTCATCTTGACATGCTCATTTTGCTGCCGACACAACACTTACCAGATACACCACTACTGCATCGGGCGCCATCACCATCTCCATCACCACGCAGTCTGCGCGCACCGTCACCTTCACCACGCAGTCTGCACGCACCATCTCCATCACCACGCAGTCTGAAAGCGCCATCTCCATCACCACGTAGTCTGCGAGCACCATCTCCATCACCACGTAGGCTGCAGGCGCCATCACCTTCACCGCGTAGTCTGCGAGCACCATCTCCATCACCACGCAGTCTGAAAGCGCCATCGCCTTTACCATCACCGCGCACGGTTCTTTTCCGGTCAGCCTCACCACCGCCACCGGTTCGGTCATCAAAGATGTCACCGTCACTGCCCACAATGACATCGAAAAGGACACCACCGCCACCAGCATGGTCGTCGAAACTCAGAACACCGCCACCGGCTAGGCTATCAACATGGACGCCGCCGCCACCTTCATTTTTATCAAAAATCACACCACCGCCACCGGCTAGGTTAGCAACGCGGACACCCCCACCACCTGCACGGTTGTTGAAGTTTACACCGCCGCCACCAGCCACAGCTATCAGAAGTGACACCTAATTAAGAATGATTCTGGATCAAATAAATAAGGAGATTGATGATAATCATCTCTGATTGGGTTGCGTGATCATCATCGTGTGAGAGTGTGCTGTTGTTGCTTGTTTGTTTTTCGATTGTTTAGTCTGTGCCTCATTTTCATTTTCCGAGAACATCATCTCTATCTGTTTTTCGATGGGTATGTCGGAAACCATCATCTGTATCTGTTGTTTGTTTTTTGATTATTCAGTACTGTCTGTTTTTTTTTTTTAAAGAAATTTCAAGATTATTTGTATTAATGTCATGAAGAGGATCAGGTATCGTCCATGCTGTTCGAGTGAACATGCAAATGTCATAATTTCTTAGTGCGCGACTGCACAGCTTGCAGACATAGATAAAAGTAATTTAATTTGCTATCTTTTTTAATAATAGGATCATAAATATGTTGTTCTAATTCAATAATTGCATATGGTCCATAATTGTCATTAGGTGTTTGAGATGAATAATTATAATTAATAATAATAATAATCCAACCGGCAACCAGAACACGTTAACGTAGTCCTAGTGCCGCAACAAAAGAAAAGCGGTCGTCCTCACCTTTCCTTTCCAAATTTTAAACTCAAAACAAAAGTAAATTAGATAGACTATTAAATTTTAAAAAATTATTCTCCATTTTCCCTCCCTTTTCTTCCTATCTGTGTACATATCTAATGATACATAAATATACTAGTATTGTGCCTTTTATAGTATAGAAATTAGAAAGTAAAACCATCATTCGGTCCTTCTCAAAAAGAAAGAGCGTGCTTAATTAGTATAATAATATTAATATGGCATATTAACCAAGGCAGCTGTTATTGCCTGAGCAATAACTAGATTTCAGAGCAAAATTTTTAATCAGTTTCCCTATACTACCCTTTTTTGGTTAAATCTACTTCCCACACCCCTGTCTCTCATCGTCAACAGTTTCCCTACACTACCTTTTTTTGGTTAAATCTCCTTCCCACACCCCTCCATTTCTCTTACCGTCAACTCTGTCGCTCCCAACTCTCTTTCCGTCGTCTTCAATCTTATTAAATTATATGGATCTCAGGTTTCCATCCTGGCAATAGGTGGTGTTACCTTCGACCTTATATATTATAAGTTATTAGGTTCGTACGGTAATGATGTGGGATATCTTAACACGCCCCCTCACGTGCAAACGTGGAAATAATCCACAACCCATATCGGGTCATATTAAGGCCAAGATAATGGGGTACTCCACCGGTTTAAGGGAGGATAATATTCAACCGGTTAAATTAAGGGAGATACCACCGACCCAAATGAGATCCACACATCGGCCCAATTATCCCATTAGGGCCCAGGTCCAAATTGAACCCGCTCCGATACCATGTTAAATTATATGGATTTCGGGTTTCCATCCTAAAACCAATTGGCAATAGGTTGTGTTACATTCGACCTTATATATTAGTTATTAGGTTCGTACGGTACCGATGTGAGATATCTTAACAAATCTCCAAATTTCCGTTATCTATACTGTAATCACCCAGTGTTCCGAGATATCAATTTCCTATGATATTTGAGATTCTAAATGGAAAAGGTAAGTAATTAGAAAATTCAAGGTAAAATAGCTTTGGAAGGCGGCGGACAAAGGGGCGCAACTCATCGAAATTTTGAGTAATAGGTCATCAACATCTGGGTCTATGGACGAAACCTGGGTCACGAATGTACATATGAACTAGAGGGATGGTTAGCTATTGGGCACTCGCATTTCGCACCAGATTCTCAACGAAGCTGCGCTGGACATGTTTCTTCATAGGTGGGCTGCGGCGGCGATTGACGGTGGAGGCACCCGACCCATATTTCACCGTCGGGCCTGATATATTTCCGGCGAGTGATCTCTGGTTGAGGGGTTCTGCCGCAGCGATGTGGGGAGCTTCGTTCAAGGCGGGGAGTTCGGCGACGAGAAGGTTTGTATTTGATTCTCTAATGGCGGATTCGAGTTCAGCTCCGACCCGAGTGGAAGCCATCTCTTTTCTGATTTCCTCTGGAAATCCATCATGATTGCTAGTGGG
Source organism: Cruciata laevipes (assembly GCA_963678965.1). NCBI lineage: Eukaryota > Viridiplantae > Streptophyta > Magnoliopsida > Gentianales > Rubiaceae > Cruciata > Cruciata laevipes. The sequence continues at coordinate 24,755,858 of OY787632.1, read as the reverse complement.
TCCTGCTGGAAGAAGGCCTCCATGTTGACCCCACGTGGTGAATTTGAGATGTATAGGAAAACTGATTTAATCAAAAAAAGGTATTATAGGAAAACTGATCAAAATTTGCTCTGGAATCTAATTATTGATCTAGCAATAATATCAGCTATTAACCAACCTTTTCAAAGTACCCTTTGTCTTTATTTTACTCTTCCACTATGTCAAACATATTTTGTGATTCATTTTCATCTTTTCATTTGCTCGCTAAAAGTTTTGGCTACGACATTCACGTTATTCTTATGCTAAACCCAAAACGTGAGTTCTGAGTTAGCTAAAGGACAAATAAAATCATATCGCCATATACCACACATTCACAATGTTGAATAAATTATGGTTTAATTACTTAATATTTACAATTATTTGCGGCAGATATCTGCAGAGATGAGATACAGATGAATAGGAAGTAAAAAAAATTACATTAGAATTTAGAGAGAAAAGAGTCCCAAAAGTTAATGAAGTTGAAACAATGAGGGAATTTATGAGTGGATTAATGAATCCGAAATTGCGGGAGGTAAAAAGAAGGTGTGAGGATTGAAGGAGTTTCAAAAGTCCAAAGGAATTTGGTAGAAAATTAGGTTGAAAATAAATAGGGTGGCCAAACAATATGGTGGAGCTGGGGTGGCTGGTGATGTGTCATGCCACGTGTTAGCATGTGAGGTAGACTTTGGTAAAAATATGTTGTCTTCTTATGTATAGTTAGATAACTGCAATAAGGTTAAAATACATTAACTCATAAATAGTCGAACCTGTAAAGTACAAGCGGAACCCCTGCATTGGATATTTGGAACCTACAAAATTTAGTGCACAAAACGATCCCAAAGTTTTTCAACGCAAATCAAACACAAAACATTAAAACACTAGAAAATTACGACATAATTACACCCTTGCAATTCAAAACAACTAATACCACTGTTACCATTTTCAGATTGGAATTGAATATATATAATCTCAATTTGAAGGATGCCACAGAAATTGAAGATGAAACTATGGACAATAAACGGCGTTGAAACATTGAGGGAATTAAAGTGGAGTAATAAATCGAAAATTGAGGGAGGTAAAAAGAGGTGTGAGGATTGAAGGAGTTTGAGAAGTCCAAAGGAATTCTGTAAAAAAAAATTAGGTTGGAAATCAATGGGGTGAGCCAGACAATGAGGTGGCTGGTGATGTGTCATGCCACGTGTGAGCATGTGAGGTAGGTTTGGTAAAATTATGTCTTCTTATATATTTTAGTGTACTTAGACCGAATCTGACAAGGATCCTACTCTAAACTATCTAATATAATCCTACTCTAGCCTAATCTATTGATATCGTATGTCGAGTGACCTAGGTTCCAACTTGGTTTTGAGTGGGGCGAGACTCCCACTTGATACATTGGCCTATAACCTCCTAAATATGTCACCCGGTTGATGCAGCTCCACTACTCAATTGAGCATGCATCATGTGAACGGAGGAAATGGAGACTTGAACCGTTGGACGGGCTGAATGCCCTGGCCACTTGGTAAAATTATTCTTATATATAGTTATAAATATAGAATTAGGATCATGTGTGACACCCCATTTTATGTGTGACACTTTTCTTATGTGTGGCACTCATCTGGGCCATTCGAATATTCAATCTAGTGGTCAATATTTATAAACATGTTTAACCGTCAATAGCCTGTAATTCGGATAATAACAATATGGGTCTTCTTCTACAACCAGCTCCTCCACTCATCTTTTGGAAATTCTACGCTTTGTTCAAAATTCCTCATGTTTCTTCTACAACCAGCTCCTCCGCTCATCTTCTAGAAATATTACGTTTTGTTCAAAATTCCTCATGTTCATGTTAATGTTTTGTGTGTAAATACTCATATTTAAGGATTTAGAATCTCATCTTTTAATTCAAATACCTCATGTTTTAGTTTATATCATGCACCTTTTATGTTACACATTTTGCTTTAAAATGCTCATATTTCCCATACATAAGATTAATGTTCATGTTTTGTGATAATTTCCTCATGTTTTAAGATTACATATAATTTTATCTTTTTTGCTTTAAAATGATTAAGTTTTAAAATAAATTACTCATTTTAAAACGTGTCACACATAGGAGGGGTGTCGCACCAGAACCTGCCTATATATATAGGCGTGTATGTAGGGTCCTCATAACGTTCTTTAATTTGGTTAAAATTTTGAAAAATGTGTCCAATTTGTATAGATAATTCCAGATCGGATCCTCTACGCAAATATTCTTCGCAAACTTTACGCCAAAACGACGTGGTTGATGTCTGTCCATGTACATTAAATTGTTCAAGGAGTTAAATGTTTACGCACATTTACCATAAGTTTTGTTTTTTCTGTTTATATTACTTGAGTTAAATATTTCGGACATTTACCATCGGTATTGTTTTGATTGTTTATATTATTCGAGTTATTTTATTAAAATAATAATAATATCATTAACGTTTAATTAACTTTTTATATAATAAACAAAAATATTATTAAATATTGAATAATATATTAAACTCATATTTATATATTTAAATTAACGTGGGAGTTCGTACGTCATTCATAATTTTATAAATAAACATGTTTAAAATGCTATATAACCATCAATTAAAGAGAAAGTTTCAAATAAGGGCAACTTACGGTAAGGAAACCCAAAAGTACACCATTTTTTACAAAATTAGAGTTATTAAACAATTATTTTAATTATTTGAGTTAATTTTGTTTAAGCCTGATGTTTTTATACTTGAACTTGATTTTTTTTGTTTAATTTTTTATTTAGTTTGATCTTTTATGTTTTAGGCCTGATGTTTTTATTTCTTTGCTCTTTTGATTTTGGGCAATATATCTTCACTTTATTCCGTGATCTTTTATGTTTTATGACCCAAATAATTAAATTAATTGTGTATAATAAATCTCAATCTTGTAGAATGTGGTTTGCACTTACCGACCTTACAAGGGACCTAATTCTCTTAAAGAGAATTGTATTTCAATAAATTTATTTATATTTTAATCAAGTAATTGAGAATGACAATTAATTAATCGATTATTTGTTTGAAATGATAAACACTTCCTCAATATAAAATTTTTGTATAAAATACATAACTTTTGTTTTGACCATAATATAAAACATGTCAACTATCATCTGCATAATAACATATAGCGTTGTCTTGTTTCCTTCCTTCCAATCCTAATATCAAAACTATCGATTTTAATAAAATTCATAATTATCCAAAAATAATTCGTAAATGAGATACTTTTAATAATAGTGGAATGTTTGGATATGTGTAAAAACCGTAAGGATAAATGTTAAAGAAAGAGAGAAGTAATTAAACATAATCGTGGAATTGTTGGATATGTTAAAAACGTAAGGATAAAGGTTAAAGAAAGTGAGAAGTAATTAAACATAATCGTGGAATTGTTGGATATGTTAAAAACGTAAGGATAAAGGTTAAAGAAAGCGAGAAGTAATTAAAACATCGTGAAAGAAGGAAGGTAGGATAAATTAGATTGATATTTACCGTGGAAATCAGATAAACAGTCACTTTGGCGTAAAATTTGCGTGGAATCTGTTGCGTAGAGGATCTCGAGCGAGATAATTCCTGGCATATTTGGAAAGACCGGAATTGCTCCGAACTTGGGCAACGTGATTCACGTATAAGTAGGAGAGGCAAAACGTTATTCACGTACTGTATGCCTGAAGTCAACTCCCCTTGAGCAAACGTTCGCATCCTGCATATTAATATTTTCAACTGGATTCTTGTGAATTACAAATATGCATGGATTGGAAATGGATGGGTTGATGGTTCCTTTTTATAAATGACACGTCTAACATTACATTGTCAACCACATTCAGTATGTCCAATAAATTATATACAGCGATTAGATAGTTTCAACTATAAATATATGAACACATATTAAACCAAGTATTCCCTCATCCCTGACAATGGATTCCGAGTCTCAGTCCCCGCTTCTTGCCGGCGGCGAAAGCCGCCGGTTCTCAGCCACCGCCAAGAAAATCATCCTCACCTCTCTTATCCTCACCGCTTGTATAGCTGCTGCACTTTCCTTCGCCGTCCTCCGCCCTTCACCTGAATTCGCGCCTCCGCTCAAAAAGCTGAAAAAACCGGTGGTGATAATGATTTCCACCGACGGTTTCGCTTTCGGTTATAAATCCAATCCTAAGTACAGATTTCAAAACATTAGTAGTCTGATTCAAGGTGGGACTGAAGCTGACAAAGGTTTGATCTCAGTGTTTCCGACCCAAACGTTTCCGAACCACTACTCGATCGCCACCGGCTTGTACCCGGCGGAGCACGGCATCGTCAACAACGATTTCCCCGATCCTGACAACGTTAATGGAGATAGGAAAACCTGGTTCAGCCAGCCTAGTAAAGATCCGAAGTGGTGGCTCGGGGAGCCTCTGTGGGTGACGGTGACGAAACGCAAGCTCAGAGCCATGACCTATTTCTGGCCTGGTTATGAGGTTAAGAAAGAACCTTGGACCTGTCCTGATGCAGATTGCAAGAGCTTTGATGATACGAAGAAACCCGAACAAATGGTTACCGATGTGTTGGGGTACTTTGATTCTTGTCGCGACGTTTGTGACGAGGATATCCCTGTCCTATTCAACGTCTACTTCAATCAGCCAGACCTCTCCGGCCACCGCTTCGGCCCGGATTCCGACGAGGTTCGTGACAGCATCATCCTCGTGGACTCTGCCATTGGTACGCTGATCGCAGGTTTGATAGACAGAGGCGTTTACGAGGAAGTAAACATCCTTCTGGTGAGTGATCATGGGATGGTTAGTCGGAACGATTACGACAGGGCCATATTGTTAGAAGACATATTAAAGCACACCGAGATGAAGGAGCTCCGTCAAGGCTGGCTACCCATCGACAAATACCTGCCACATCTCGGAATCCAAACTCCGAAAGGGACATCTTCCGACCTAATTGCAGACGTCGTACGCCAGATGAACAGCGCGTTAGCGAGTTCCAACGTTAAAAACGGGGATAAATTGACGGTTTATACAAAAGAACAGCTGCCGCCGAGGCTGCATTACAGTTCCGGCAATGCCGCTGACCGAATTCCTTCGATCATCGGAATTGCCGATCTCGGGTATGTGGTGAGGGTCAATCCGAAGGCGACGATGTACAGGGGAGGAACTCACGGGTATGACAATGAGTACGAGGAAATGAGGGGCATATTTATTGGTCATGGACCACGGTTTAGGAAGGGATCCAAAGTTGCATCTTTCGACAACATTCAGATTTACAACTTGGTCACGGAGATTCTCGGGATTCAAGGGGCTGATAACCGAGGAACGCCGTCCTTTAAGGATTCGGTTCTTTTGCCGTTACCGCCGGCGCAGGCAGCTTAATTACTTCGTCTGATTGGGAGTTTCTTTCTGTATAATTATTCAGCAGAGTCTGTTTTTATTCATATGTTTTTAAAAAACGTTTAGATCGAGGTACAATGCTGTAAACCGCGTGGACAATAATAATATATGGTATTTCAATTAGTCCATATCGTATCTTCAAGTTTTTATTTCTTAAAATATATTGATATTGCGGGTGAATTTTAAAACATATCGTCTCTATTTTTCGAGGCACTAGGCTTCGAATTTAAAATCAATTGGTAGTAATTAGTGAAGTGGCTTAAAAGTTTATAACCTGTTTACTTTTCTTCCAAAATGGCTTAAAAGTTTATAACATGTTTACTTTTCTTGCAATAAAAGTTTGATTAAATGGTATTTGATGACCCCTAAAAATGTCAAAAAGATGATTTATGGCCCCTAAAAATAAAGTGCTGCATTTATGGCCCCTAAAAAACAAAATGCAGTATTCATGGCCCCAATATCATTTCCGACTCCGTTATAACTAACGATCTCCGTCAGGGATATATTTATAATTTTACCATTTTTAATTTTTTAAAATAGAAAAACAAATTTCAAACACGCCTGCGTTTTCTCCCGTTCTCCGCCTCTGCACCTCCCCGTCGGCGATAATCTTCCCCGCCGATTCCAACCCCCCGCCCGTTCCCTACTCCTCTCCTCCACCGCCTTCCTCACCCTCTCTGCCTCCCCTTCACTCCGTACCTCCGGATCCGGCGACAAATCCCGGCTCTGCCAACATCGCCGCCGCCCCTTTCCTATCCGACTTCGAGGTTGTACTCCTCAGCCTCTACTCCTATGTCAAATCACCCAACAGAAAGCCTGTGCTAATCTCTATCCCGGGCAGCTGGATTTTGGGGAATTTGAAGTTTTGCATTTGGGGAAATTATGAGGTTAAAGAGATGAAGAGGCGGAGAAGATGATGCCATTCCCCTCCATTTTCCTCCACTGTCACCGTCATGAAACCTTGTTAATTTGTTTTTCTAATTTTAAAAATTAAAATGGTAATTTCTCAATTTTTAAAAGGGAATTTGAAGTTTTGCATTTGGGGAAATTATGAGGTTAAAGAGATGAAGAGGCGGAGAAGATGATACCATTCCCCTCCATTTTCCTCCACTGTCACCGTCATGAAACCTTGTTAATTTGTTTTTCTAATTTTAAAAATTAAAATGGTAATTTTTCTATTTTTAAACTTAAAAATTGAGAAATTACAAGAATATCCCTGATGGAAACCGTTAGTTATAACGGAAATAATATTGGAGCCATAAATACTGCATTTTGTTTTTTAGGGGCCACAAATGCAGCACTTTATTTTTAGGGGCCATAAATCATATTTTTGACATTTTTAGGGGCTATCAAATACCATTTAATCTAAAAGTTTATAACACTCCCCTTCTACTTTAATCTGTACCACCCTGCAACTTTTATTTTTGAAAGCACCTTCCAACTCTTAAAACTCTCTCAATTTCCATTCATTTTCTCAGCTTGTAAAACTCTTTGAAACTAATTAGATCCTTAAAATAAACTGTAATATTCCATGAATCAAAACCTTCTTATGATGTACTCATTCACTACTCTCATGTTGTAATGTTTTTAATTCTAGCTCTCCTGTTTTTAGTTGATGGTTACTTGCTTTCAAGTTGTTACTGGAATTAAAGGAATTCGAACTGTAACATTAATTAAGAAATTATATTTATATGTGTACTTTTGCATTGGACTCTTTAGACTTTTATAAGAAACAATCGAGAGAAGGCTTTGATTAATTAGCTTATCTAAAAATAAATAAAATAAACCTACAAATGATCAGCTTTATACTTATTAATTCTTCCACTTCACATTTACATCAAATTAGGCCAATGCAAACTTTCTACGCTTAAGCTGAACCTATATCGATCATATATATGCTTAACTCATCATATGCAGGAACAATGCACCAGTAGTATTTGCATAAAATTCAAATTCTTCCATTATTGTGGTCGAACTATTAATTGTCTTTTCTTCTTTCTTTCTAAGCCGTGTATAGCAGAGAGTCCGCGCGCATTGTCCTAGTGTAATCTCTTACACTCCCTCTCTCTACATATATCCTTTTATTTTTTGGACTTTATAACATGTTTCTTAGAGCAAAATTAGGAGTACGTACTTCTTAACTGCCACATAATCAATATTCATGTAATCTAAATTTCTAACAATGGAATGAACTTTAAAGGAGCACTTCTTCTCCTGAACACATATTTAATTTAAAATTAAAAAACTAATTAATATAAACTGTAATTATTCCATTAGTTAATTAGTCAAATACGTAAAAAGAAACAACCACTCCTTAAGTAAGGAGCAACTCCTTATTAAGGATGGGTTCTTAAATCACCACATTGGTCATTCCTAATATTTTTAAAATGTGCTAGACTTTGGCCTAACTCACCATTTGTGGCAATATAGTGGTTGTTAAGACACCACAGTTGTGCCATTGCCAACTTCATAGATCCATACACGTTGCTATTGAAAAATGTCATCAGCGGTATTTAATATTCATGATTTATTGCAATATTTGATTTAATTAATTTGCATATTTACTCAATATCCGTTCCCCCCGGTTTAACCTATAAATATGAGCACCATTCGAGACTTGAGCCAGACCATTCACTCTTTGTTTTCTTAGCGATCGAGAGTCCCATACACACACACACAACACACACAATGGATTCGGAGGAGGATCATTACCCGCTTTTAGCCGGCGAGAGCCGACAGCTGTCACCGGCTAAGACATGCATCCTCGTTTCTCTCGTCCTCACAGCTATCGTCATCACGGTATCCTTGTCGGCCGTTAAGCCATCTGGTCCGCACTCGTTTCTCATCTCCCACTATGAAGGTAATGAGTTCGCCCAACCTCTGAAAAAACTCAAGAAGCCGGTTGTGATCATGATTTCGACCGGCGGTTTCGCTTTCGATTTCAGGGACAACCTTACCTACGGCATACCGAACATCATGGGCCTGATCGAAGACGGGACTGAAACTAATGAGGGCATGATCCCGTGTTTTCCGACCAATTCGGTTCCTAACCACTACTCGATGGTCACCGGCTTGTACCCGGAAAACCACGGCATCGTCAACGACGTCTTCCCCGACCCCTTTAGGGTTGGTGATGGCGGTGGCATGTTCACGCAGGGAAACGCAGACCCAAGGTGGTGGTTCGGGGAGCCCTTGTGGGTTACGGTTACTAAACAGAAGCTGAGAGCCATGACGTATTTTTGGCCCGGCTCCAACGTTGTCAATGATCCTTGGACGTGCCCACCTGCTGACTGCAAGGTGCAGTACGATGAGAACAAACCGGTCCCGTTCGAACAGATGGTTAAGGATGTGTTGAAGTACTTCGATTCCTGCATGGGCGGAGCCGACAAACCCTGCGACGGCGATATCCCATCGTTGTTCAACGTGTACTTCAATCAGCCGGACCTCGCCGCTCATCACTACGGCCTCAACTCCGCTGAAATCGAAGGGAATATCACCCTCGTTGACAACGCGATCGGTACGCTGATACGAGGTCTGAGAGAGAGAGGAATATACGAGGAAGTGATGAAATAACTATCTACCAGATTCAGATCAAATAAGTTGTCTAAAATACTGACTAGTTGTGTTTTAGGTTTTACTGCATAAACGATGTTGCAACATGAAAAAACCTAAATTGCAGAAAATAAAAGACACACAGATTTGATCACGCAGTTCGGTGCAATGCACCTACGTCTGCGGGGCCGTAGCCCTGTGTTGAAATCATTCCACTAAATTGTCAAAAGACAGATTACAGACTTATCTTTTACAATTTCTAAGTGGTTGCGATCCCTCGCTCCAATCGGACCACCAGTTCTCCTAGTCTTCAATGTTGCGATCCCTCGCTCCAATCGGACCACTAGTTCTCCCCAGTCTACGATCACTCCCACACCAGGAGCTTTATGGTGATTTCGAACACACCGGCTTCCACACGTCCAAATGGTTGTGATAAAGTAAAACGGACTGTGCTGCCTTTTGCTCAAGATTGAAAACAGATTCTGAAGACAGAATTGTTGCGTGTAAAATCCTTAATTTGAGCAGCGCAGCTGATGTCCCTTTATAGCTCAATGCCGTGGTTGAAGAGGTTACTTCACGGCATCAAATTCCTTCCTTCAATCATGGTTGATTTGATTCTCAAAATCTCTGAAGATAAGGAACAAAGAATATCTTCCAACTGAAAAATATGGAAAGATTTGGCTCCAACTCATTGATCAAATCTCCATAGTGTAAAACTGAGTTGTTGATATTCGCTGGACTGTATTTACCATAAATCCCATACGCACAATATTTCCTTGCCTTTTAAAGCTGCGTTGGAATTTCTGTCACTTTTCTGCTAAACCCTAATCGATGTTGCAACATCGAATCTGCCACAAATAAGCCAATAAAAAATGGACTCTACAATCTCCCCCTTTGGCAATTTGTGGACCGCAAACAACTTTTGGATGGCGCCAAAACAAAACAGCTACTTCTCAGTAAAATCATCAATCAAGGAACTCCCCCTGAGTCATAGCATAACTTTAACACACCAAACCATCCAAATCCAGAAAATCAAAAATGTAGCAGAAAGTGAGATAATAAAATCCACATAAATCCAAAAGTAACTCCCCCTCGGACCATGAACTGCCAAAGACAAAGAACTAAACTCAATCAGAATCAGAAACAACATTCCTCCTAGACCTCATAACAGCAGAAGGCTTAGGTTTCTTGGCAGCCGGAGACTTGGATTTCTTGGAGTCAGGCTGACTTGAGGTAGAAGCTCTGGCTCGTTTAGGTCTAGAAGAGGCCTTAACTCCAGAAGTACCAGCAGGCCTTAACCCTCGGACCATGAGCTGCAAGATCCGAAAACCTTTTCTGATCATCACTATGCTTCTTGACTATCTCAGAATGAAAGTCCAGCTGACCCATGTGATAATTTAACTTCATCTCTCTTTGCAAGGCAGTAATTAGGCAGCGGCATAGATGCGGCACAACATCAGACTTTCTGGAGTTTTTAGCTGCATGATGAATTCTTCTGAAAATACACTTCCCCAGATGCACCTATCCCAATTCCATAGTGAACTTCATTAATCTTCTCAGGGGTGAAAACAAGTATCTGACCTCTGAAATACACCCTGCCAAACCAATCAGTTCCAGCCATAGCAGATTACTGTAAAACTCCCTCACAAATGTAGGCTCATAGTGAGTAAACATAGTAGCAGCCTGGCTACGTCCTACCTGCCCCAAGATCATCATCAAAAGCCTTAACAAAATTTCCGGTCCTCATCTTCTCAGTATAGGCAGCCAACTTTGCCTCATTTTTTGATCCAAGGGCTGGTAAAAAAATCCTCAGGGAGCACATCTAGGCCAGACTCAGGAAGTTCTCAGATCGATTGGGTTCAGGGTAAAAGTAACACCGGAACGAATGAAACAACCCCTAAGGTTTGCTCCCCAAAAATTTGTAATTGTCTGCCTTTAGGGCCAAGACAGAACCTACTGCACTGACAAAAGCTATACTCATCCATTATAATATACTCCCAAATCAAAATACAACAGCAAACTCCAATATACTCGACCACCTCGAAAACCCGAACAAAACTCAACCACGAAGATTCAGATGCAAAGCCAATACCTTTCGAGTTGTGACGGAAATCTGATGACCGAGAAGAACTTGAACACCAAACACAGCAAAATATCTCTGGAGAAATTCATAGACAGCGGAAGACGATTCCAGAGAGATTGAGAGTTTAGAGGGCTGAGTTTGTGTTCCAATAGAATGCCAATAGTCAGCTGGAAAATAGTACTAGTCCCGCATATCTGTTCATCACTCGCCACTAACTGTCCATGCGCGAACTAGGGCTTCATGTTGCAACATCAAAAACAGTCTGACCAGCAAACCCGCTCTCTAGGGTTTCATGTTGCAACATCGAAAATTTTCCCAGCACTTTCAGAGTTTCCACCCAGTACCAGTACCACTCACATATTTTTGTGTTTTGGGTTTATGTAAAAGCAAAACAATACCAAAATAACAACAAAACTTCAAAGCAACTATACAACAATGTAAGGTTTTTGGGATACCTTAAACTCGACAATTCAGAGAGGTTTTAGGCACCCACACCTTTCTTGTGAGCTTCTTTTGCTGCTCAGGTTCCATGTAGTAACATGAAGAAAATTGTTTTCCCTGCATGATATCTCTCAGCAACCTCATGCACTGATGCTCCTCATGTCCCTGCATCATGCAATATGAACAACACCTGGGAGGAACCTTCCTGGCCTTGAAGATTGTCTGAGTTTGAGTATCGACACTCCCAGTCATTACACGAGATTGCTTAAAATTGTTGAATTGTGAGCTGGATGCTTCCTGACTTCCTGTTGAAACAAAGATCGCTTTCTTGACCTGAGTTTTTGGGGCTAGTGGTGCTCTGTGGATAAAACCAAGACCTTGTCTGTTTCCAGAATTTTTTCCCATGATCAGCAAATCATTCAGTTGAGCAGTACCCTTGTTTAATTTCTGGAGAGTTGCTTCAGCCTCCTCAGCTCTAGTAGACATAGCCCTTAGCTTCTTTCCAATCATATCATAGTCAGCAGTGCTTTGGACAAGTTTTCCTTCAGCATCCAGAGCTCTCTTGGTCATGATTTCTAGCTTTCTTTCAAGAATTTCAGCAGCAACTTCAGAATTTTTAGCCCTCTTTGTCATGGTTTCCAATTTCTTCAGATCTGCTGCTTGGTCCACTGGTTTCTTTCCTTCAGAAATTTCAATCATTTTCATCATATCCTCTAGCTTTCTTTCTGCATCCACAGCCCTCTTAGTCATACCCTCCAGATTCCTGGTTAATTCATCCACAGCTTCTTCTTCCACTAGAGCAGCATTCATCATGGTATTGACTTTATTCTTCAGTTCTTCAACCTCTTCAACCATGTTCTTAGAGTTGTCATCATTCTTTCCTTGTTTGGTCAGACAATTGATTGTTTCAACACTTTTCTTCCAGGCCTCAAACAGCCTATCATAGGCAGCTTGTAGATCAACTTCTCCTCCAAAATCAAGGTCTTCATCATCCAGTTCAGCTGGTTCAGAATCTATGACTTTAGCACCAAAAGAAACATGCTTCTCAGGTTGAGTATCATCTTCATCATCACTCCAAGTTCCTCCAGTAGCAATCAAGGCCTTTGAGGGAGTTCTGAGATTTGCACAGTTTGCCTTGATATGTCCAAAACCACCACACTCCCTGCACTGTGGATTTCCTGCATATTTAGACCCTTCAGCACCTCTTCCATAATCCTCTGTATATCCTTCATTCCTGTACTGATTCATGTCTCTGCCTTGGTTCTGAGACCCTCTATTAAAATACCCTTTTCTGTCATTATTCCCTCGAAGAAACTTGCTGAAATTTCTTGTCAGTAGTGCAATCTCATCTGTATCTCCTGAGTCAGTTTCTTCCACTTTATTTTTTGCTTTTGATTGCCGAACTTGAAATGCCATGGTTTTCCTCTCTTTACTCTTCTCTTGGAGCATTTCTGTAGATTTCAGAAATCCCAGAAGGTCATCAACAGATATATCATCCAGCATATTATTATTTTCTAGATTTAACACAGTATTGTCAAATCTATCAGGGAGAGATCTGATAGTTTTATCCACTATCTGAGCATCAGTATATGTTTCACCAAACTGATGTGCTCTATGAGACAAGTCCTTAAGTCTGATGCTGAACTCATTCACACTCTCATGTTCCATCATCTGTAAACTTTCAAATTCTGACTTGATCATTCCACTGATCCTCTTCCTGACTGGTTTAGCACCTTCATGACGTTTCTGCAACGCATCCCATGCTGCCTTGGCTTGAGTACACCCTGAAATAAATCTGAACTGATCATCATCAACTCCTTGAAACAGTGCATTCATCACTTTGCTGTTCAGTCTTTGCTGATACCAAATGAAATAACTATCTACCAGATTCAGATCAAATAAGTTGTCTAAAATACTGACTAGTTGTGTTTTAGGTTTTACTGCATAAACGATGTTGCAACATGAAAAAACCTAAATTGCAGAAAATAAAAGACACACAGATTTGATCACGCAGTTCGGTGCAATGCACCTACGTCTGCGGGGCCGTAGCCCTGTGTTGAAATCATTCCACTAAATTGTCAAAAGACAGATTACAGACTTATCTTTTACAATTTCTAAGTGGTTGCGATCCCTCGCTCCAATCGGACCACCAGTTCTCCTAGTCTTCAATGTTGCGATCCCTCGCTCCAATCGGACCACTAGTTCTCCCCAGTCTACGATCACTCCCACACCAGGAGCTTTATGGTGATTTCGAACACACCGGCTTCCACACGTCCAAATGGTTGTGATAAAGTAAAACGGACTGTGCTGCCTTTTGCTCAAGATTGAAAACAGATTCTGAAGACAGAATTGTTGCGTGTAAAATCCTTAATTTGAGCAGCGCAGCTGATGTCCCTTTATAGCTCAATGCCGTGGTTGAAGAGGTTACTTCACGGCATCAAATTCCTTCCTTCAATCATGGTTGATTTGATTCTCAAAATCTCTGAAGATAAGGAACAAAGAATATCTTCCAACTGAAAAATATGGAAAGATTTGGCTCCAACTCATTGATCAAATCTCCATAGTGTAAAACTGAGTTGTTGATATTCGCTGGACTGTATTTACCATAAATCCCATACGCACAATATTTCCTTGCCTTTTAAAGCTGCGTTGGAATTTCTGTCACTTTTCTGCTAAACCCTAATCGATGTTGCAACATCGAATCTGCCACAAATAAGCCAATAAAAAATGGACTCTACAAGTGAACATCATCCTCGTCAGCGATCAGGGCATGGTTAACCTGGACGACAAGGAGAAAACCATATCGGTGGCGGATATATTCAAGTACGGAGATATCAGAGAGTTCCCTACTTTCTGGGACCCCATTGAAGGATACCTGCCACACCTCGCGATTCAGCCTCCCAGATCGGCAACGATCGATATGGTCGAAAGAATCGTGAGCCTTCTGAACCGCGCGTTGGAGAGTCCTGATCTGAAGAACGCAGCTGCAATGACGGTTTACACCAAGTGGTCGCTGCCGGAAAGGCTGCGTTACAGTTCCGGCTACGCGTATGCCCGGATTCCGTCCATCCTCGGACTAGTCGATCTCGGGTATGTGACGAAGCTTACCCCGACTCAGAAACCGAGAAAGGGAGCAATCCATGGGTATGACAACAGGTACGCTGCAATGAGGAGTATGTTTGTTGGTCACGGTTCGCGGTTCAGGAAAGGCCGCAGAGTTGAATCGTTTGATAATATTGAGCTTTACAACGTGGTCATGGACATAATCGGAGGTGAAAGGGCTGTTAATTCAGGTTCCATGAACTTGAGTGCCACTCTTCTTTTGCCGCTGCCACCAAATCCGGCTAAAATTATGGCACCGGCACCGGCACCGGCACCTGCATCCGGAGCTTTCTTCTGACTGAAATATTATGTATTATTATTATTAATCAGCTAGCTTGATGTTGTTCCTAGCTAGCTCGATCAAAGTCTGTTTTATTTGTATCACTACGTATGTGCTTCAATTCAAATGTTAAGTCTGTGTCTGCTGGTTTGTACTCATGCTAGCTGGCTAGGGTATGAAGTGGAATAGTACTAATTCTCATATTGTACTACATACATGCGAGAAATGATATTTTTATTTGTGTGGTTTTAAAATTAATAAAATAACACCTTTTGGTGTAAAAAATGCGCTTGAGATCCTCTACGTACGCAAGAAATGTTACGCCAATGTTACGCAAAATAATTGTTTATGTTTCTACGGTAAATTAATTTACCAATAATTTATTATCTAGTTAAATGATGGACTTGTATCTTCTTTTAATACTTCCATTCCTCCATATATTCAATCATCCCACATCGTTTTTAATCATCTCTTTCGCATATTTTATAAAAAAAAACTATTAGGTTTGGTATTAGAAGTGGAAGGATCATAAATTTGCTAAGAAGGAAGACAAAAAACAAACAAACAAAAACATCGATAAATTCATATGTTTTATACTATGGAAAAGACAAAAAATATGTATATTTATAAAAATATGAATAACTTACGAACTCACACATTAACTTAAATATGTAAATGAGTTTAAAATATTATTGGACATTTTTAAAAAAAAATTGTTTATTATATACAAAATTTTAATTAAACGTTAATTATAGTATTATTTTTTAAAATAAAACTAACAGTAAATGAAATTGTGTCAAACAAAAACATGACAAAATGGTATAATCCAGACTTACTGTTGATGTTTGTACGTAAAATATTCAGCTTACTAATTTACTGTAAACATAAATAATCAAAAAGAAAATTATGGTTTATCTTGGTAGAATATTTAACTCGACAAATTACTTGCACAAATACAAACAACATCGTTTTGGAGTAATGTTTGCGTTGAATATTTACACAAAGGATTCGAACTGTTCTTTAAACTATTTAGTGATCAGGGAAATCCACAACTTAGTACATACTTTTTAAAATTGATATAAAAAGATATCTAATCTTTCATTAATATTGCAAAATGGAACCTATTAGAATAGGTTAAGAAATTGGTCACGAAAAGTCAATGGTTGTAAGAGTACATTTTGGTATCCAATAGAAATTAAATTTACAATTTGGTACCTAAAAAGGTATCCAATTTTTCATGTCCCAACTAGTACACGCGAGAATATTTGAGAAAAGTTTGTTTTGATGGTGTGGTGATTTGATGTTTTCAAATTTAATTTTCTTTTTTACATTATAAATTTAATTTGATGTTTTGATGGTGTCGTGATATGTATATTATAAATTGAATATTTTATTTTTAGAATAATAACACCTAAGAGCATTTGTTATGGGAGGTTTTTGACTACAAAAAATCCTTCTACAAATGTATTTATTTCAATTATGACAGGTTTTACAAGGTATGTTCCGGAAAAAAAGTATAACACATTTCGTTCAACGGTCCTTGTGCAGCGGTTTGAGATGCGGAATTCACGCATATGATTCAATATAGTATTATTTCTCCGTTGTCATACTTGGACTCAAACAATTCCAAATGAATATATCATGTCCCAATTACAATCAAGTATTAAAGGTTTGCTTGATCAAAGTAAAAGCCTGCATAATGTTTCAGTTTTGATTTAAATAGTACCTTAATAAAATGTTATTATCCATAATATTTAACAGCCTTTAAGATTTTACATAGTTTGAAAAGCTTTTTGAAAGAAAAAAAAATATCAAATTTTCATAGCCTAATATTGTTGCGACACATTTAAGTTTAAATATTATATATTTGATTTTAACATTGTACATTCTAAAATAACAAGTACATTAATTGTTTGGTAATCTGATATTTTTGTACGTCGCACTTTAATTTTAATTTGTAATAACATTTTAATTCAAATTAAATATTAAAAATAATATGAGTTTTAAAAGATTTCATTTTTCATTCCTAATATATGTTGTTGAATTTTAAAATTTATTTAATTATAATATTTAAATTTATAATATATTCTAAAAATTTCATTGCTACCATCTCATCTCATGATAACTCACTACCAGCTCATCAATCCTCGACGCCACCTCATCAAACATCGGTGTCATTTCATCAAAACATTTGAGTCAATTCATCAAATCTCACCAAAAAGAGTGTTTACTTGGTCCTGGATCTTGGGTGAAGCTGCCTCACCGAAGAATTGGTCAACATAAATAATCCTTGTATAAATTCATATTTAGTTTTATATTAATGATAGGTAAATAAAGTATTAATGAGGTAGAGAATAAATAATAAATAATAATATGGATAAAAATAAATGGTGGTGGGACATAAAGAAAATGATGTGGAAATGTGTGTGAGGTTTATGATAGTTGGGTTGAGATGTTTGAAGGAATGTAGAAGAGATTTTATTGGAAAAGTTGTGGAGAATGGTTTTGTGATATGAGAAGATCTAATGTACTCCCTCCGTCCCAAATTGTTAATTGCTTTTGGCACAATCTTTAAGAAATTTGATGTGGCAATGATGTGGATAGTAGGGTAGGTGGAGTATTTGAGATAGGGTTAATAGTTTATATTATAATTTGTTACCAAAAAGGGAAATGGGCAAATCTCTTTGGAACGGACCAAAAGGAAAATTTGAGACATCACTTTGGGACGGACGGAGTATAAAATTTTGATTCCGGGTCATCCGGGTTGGTCCGGGTCAATCCCGGAATAAATCCGGACCGAGCCCGAATAAGAATATAACTAATCAGACCGTGTTCCAAATCATGATTTTTTGAAATTATTGGCCGGGTTGGGTCGGCCTGGTTGAACGGCTTCCTATACGTGAGTCACCATGACTAGTAATAGTAAGTTGAATAGGGTCAATGACACGTTAACATCTGTTTGTTGCACTTGTGGCCTACAACAGAGTTTGTTATTAAAATTATTTACAAAGTTACATTGCAATCCAAGATTTTCTCAGGATGAGTCGAGCCATTAAAGTACCTCGTAAAACACAAGCAAAACCAGAAGCTCTTTCAATCAAATTGTCTATATGTAGGGGACTTAATTCAGTCCTCTCCGGTGTAGATAAGGTAGCAGGAGTATGCCAGTGATCCCTCATTCCCAGAAGACGTCCCACTAATTTGGCTGCAGCTAGTTCATTACCTGAAAGTGGAGAGAGATGAGGTTTCTGGAGATGGCATAGAATTCTGAAGGAGAAGAGAAAAGGATTGAAAAAGGAGAAAAATGATTGAAAAAAAATGAAGGAGTCATTTGGTTACGTAGGAATTATGTTCCCACAAAATTAATATGCGTTTATTCATTCCAAGTTTCAACTTCTAGATCTTATCATTTGGAATAGTTTTTTACTTTAAATTTATATAGTTTGTGAACTATTAAGGTATTATTTGATATTGGATTAAATATATAATGAATAGTTTTTTTAAATACAAAAAGTTAATGGTTTCATGATTAGATAACTTCAGATATGTTGAATGATGGATTTTTAATGAAATAAGCTTATATTTAATATATATTTTAGAGAATATCTAAGTAAATGTTTGATTGATATGCGTTGGGTTTGAATGGTAGGAAGTCGTTTCTTTGTCGTCGTTTTTTTTTTTGCCAAGAGTGGTTTTGATTAAGTTAGAACTCACGGATTCCGATCAGGCTAGGGTGCTCATAATTTTATCTATAACAACATTGTATTATGTACAATTAAACAATCGTAAGTACTTTACATTGATTCGTAATTGTTTCTAATGTTGCTTTACGACAAAATGAAAGAAGTCGTTAATAGCATGTCCATCCACTCCATTTGTACGCATTAGGTGATTGGTGGTACACAAACTCTGGTGAAATTATCTTATTTGAGCCATGATCCTCTACGCCAAGATTCCACGCCACTTTACACCAAACACAACGCATCTTGTTCTCTAAGCTCTGGTATCTTCTTTTAGTCTGGATCCTATACGTCAAGATTTAGCACCAAATTTACACCAAAACTATGCAACTTATCCTCTAACCTCTGTGAGTGATTGTTGCATACATTTTCTAAAATTATAAGTCAGTCAAAAACCATACTTGCGGAACTATAGATAAGGTACACATGATGAAGATTTTTTGGTCCAAATGTCAAATTATGAATTTTAGAATGAAAGGAAAAGAATACATGTAAATCAAGAAAGAGAGTACTAATAAACCACCACACTTAATTTTGAAATTAAACTTCTTAATATAAACTCCATGTTTTTCAATAAATCTGCATTTAACTATAGCATACAAAAGAACAAATCATAGAGTTATATAATAGATGACTGCCAGATAGAACTTGAGATGATAGTTACTATAACTCTATCAATTGAAACCCGTCTATATATTCATATAAGGAATCTATTACATTTTGTATTTTATCTCGTTAGCGTGTATTGTTCATTGGAGGTAAGAGATTTATTATTAGTTTAAATCTGCCCAATAATTTGGTAAAGTTACTACCTATAAAGTGATTAAGTTAAAAATATGTTACATGACTAAAATTTTACCAAATAGTTTAACATAATTTATCTAATGCAATCACTTAATCAAAAAAATTAATGTAATGAGTTATAAATTAACAATTAACCGTTAACCCCATACATCCCAATAATTTTGAATTAAAGGAACATAAAAGAAAATAAATTTTCACAAACCACATTCTCAACGTGCAAATTCCAAGTATGCCAGTCAGTAGTCAGTCACGGATTTAAATGGCAAAAAAAGTGGGGCAATAATTCAGAACCGGCCTGTTTTTCATCACGTGCGTCGTCACTCGTCGTCGGCTCCATTACGAAATATTTCAAATCTCAGTATATCCACACTCTGTAGATAGCCTTATCAGCTCTGCAGATGCATGGTCATCAAACTCTCCGACTATAATCTTACGATTTTACAATTTTAGAGTACAATTATTAGTTATACATTATCCAAAGGAAAATGGCACGATTAATATTAACCATTTTTCAAAGAATATATGGTTTAATTTTTAAATGGGTGGTTATTCAACAACCTATCAACCATGTTTTCCAAAGTCGTGCCATTGATGATTATGATTATGTAATGTGGTGCTGCCATAATTACTATTCACTGGTTCTCCACACTATCATTATGTACGTACGGAAGGTGTGGGTGGCAGATGAGAGAGATGATGAGGCTTTAATCATGATTTGTGAATTGTGATCAGAGGAAGAGATAATTAAATTAGGATACTTTGTAATTTATTTTCAATCGTGGAATCTATGAAAATCTAATGCACTCGCCTTAAAGAGATTGTAGCAATATGAACATAATAATTTAAAATATATATATATATATATATATATCCATATTTATTTCAAGAAAATTTAATATTTACTCAAACATATTGATATTGCAAATAAAGTATCAAATAAATATAAAAAGTTCTCTATTTTTATATATGAGGTCAGAAATTTCTGATCGAGCTGAAAAACGAAACCATTTAGTTTTAGATATGGCCATCAAAACTCTTTATTTTCTTTCTTTAATTTCTTGCATTTTATTTTATATTTCCAATTTTATTTTTAAATACCCGGCCCAAGCAAATTATTGGGGCTAAGGCGAAGCCAAATGCCACAACGTTACTTTAAGGAAAAATTTTATGGTAGTGTTAAAGGCAATTTTGGAAAAACAACTTCACTCCAACTATAAATAAGAACACCTATCTCCACTATACAATCACACTCCCATTCGATCGAGCCTACTGTTCAGCATGGCCAAACACAGCCTTAACTTCATCTTTCTCATCCTCCTCACTACTTATGCAGCTCTCTCTGCAGCCAAATGCTACGATATTCCTGCCGTTGAATCCACTCGGCGTCTTAACAAACTCAAACGACCAGTTGTTCTGATGATTTCCTCCGACGGCTTTCGCTTCGGATACCAGTTCAAAACCCACACCCCAAACATCGATAGATTGATTGAAGGTGGAACCGAGGCTAAAATGGGACTTATCCCAGTTTTTCCCACCCAAACATACCCTAACCATTACGCTATCGCCACCGGGCTTTACCCGGCCCACCACGGCATCGTCAGCAACGGTTTCCCTGACCCGGACTACGTTTCCGACGGGTTCGACGAGGACAACGTTGATCCGAAGTGGTGGGTCGGAGAGCCTATCTGGGAGACGGTTGCGAACCATGGCTTGAAAGCATCGACCTATTTTTGGCCTGGTTCCGAGGTGAAGAAAGGTAAATGGAGCTGCCCTAATGGCTACTGCATGAAATATAATCAATCTGTTCCTTTCGAGGAAAGAGTTGATACTGTATTAGGTTACTTTGATTCTTGTTTCGGACATTGTAGTAAGGATATTCCATCGTACATGAACCTGTACTTTCACGAGCCTGATCTCGAGGGCCACAAGTTCGGCCCGGATTCCCCTCAGGTGACCGACGCGGTTTCCACCATCGATAAAATGATAGGCCGGCTGATCGACGGCTTAGAAAAACGAGGGATTTTCGAGGATGTTCATGTCATCATGCTGGGAGATCATGGGATGGTTGCTACTTGCGATTCGGAGAGATCCATATTCTTGGATGAGATAGCCGAACTGGTGCCTGAGTTGAAAAAGTGGGAAGCCGTGGAGCCGTTCAAGCCGATTCTCGCGATTCGGCCCCCCAAAGGGACATCTGCAGAGAAAGTTGCATCTGTTGTGAAGAAGATGAATGCGGTTTTGAGTACCAACAAGGTTAAGAACGGCGACAAGTTGACGGTGTATCGGAAAGAGGATTTGCCGGCGAGGCTGCATTACAAGGATAGTGACCGGATTCCGGCGGTTATCGGGCTAGTTGACGAAGGGTATACGGCGAAGGTGGATAGGAATAAGATAAGATGTGGAGGAATTCATGGGTATGATAATGATTTCTTCTCAATGAGGAGTATTTTTATTGGTCATGGACCTCGGTTCAAGAGGAACCACAAAGTTGAATCTTTCTTGAATGTTGAGATATACAACATGGTTGCAAGCATTCTGCAGATCAAAGGGACTTATAAAAACGATGGGAATTCATCATTTGCTGAGGAAGTTCTTCTGCCTCTGCATTGAACTGCTTTGTTGTATGATCTGTAATCTTATTATTATAAGTTAATCGTTTGTTGTTGAATAAATGGTCTTGTAAAAGTTGTAATGAATAAACTTTCAGGTTGGTAACCTTAAGTGGGAGTCCAAGGCCAAAGTGAAGGTCTATATTTCATTAATTTGTATCCTCACTTTTTGTGGAAAATAGGGTGAGGAAAATCCATGAATTAGATATTTTCCGTTTATATTCATGCATGTTTGGCTAAAAATATAGGAAAGTCGAGATATGTGAACGTACAATTATATTTTCTATGGTCCCCACTCCCCAATTTGATCAAATTGACAATGATGATAAAGAATATCACATTTGTATATCTGTATAGATTTAATAATATCAGTAAGACCCTGTTTGTCGGAGTTTATCTGTAGATTATATTAGATCAGTTCAATTCAGTTCAGTGAAAATGTAATTTGATGAAATTCAGGTTAATTCAGTCATGCTGATTCCATTTTTCAATACATTAACTTTCACTTCACTTCAGTTCAGTGCAGCAAGAAATAAACTCTAGCAAACAGGGCCTAACACCTCCAAAAAAGAAAAGTTATCACTTTTAAATAATGCAAATTCTCATTTAAGGCATGTCTCTACATAGACCAAGTAGTATAAGAGACCATTATTGGTTGAAGTTGCCGTTGGTGAGTTTCAACCTCGCTGCCGTTGCTAGATTTTAGGTTGTTGGTGTCGTCAGAGCTCAGCCGTCTCCATAAACCAACTCGAGACTGAGCTTCATTGTGAATTTATACGGAATAACAGTAATGTACCAAAGATTAGGAATGATCAAGGAAATTGACGGAAAGATCAAGCAAAATGAATGAAAGATCAAATTAATTGAAAAATCAAGGTAAAAAAGGAATGCTCAAAGGAACTGACTGAAAGATCAATCAAACTGACTAAAATATCAAGAAAAAACAGTAAATAATCATTCTCTTGGCCTTGGTCTCCACAGGTCTCATCCAAGACACTCAATAAATAATAACTGCAGTGTTTCTCATCCTTGTAATTTCATATTGCGTTTTTGTGGACCAACATATTTTATTTTTGAACCCTAAGGTCATTTTCATTATAACTGTCATTTTTTTTGTTACGGGAATTTTAATAATTCCATTAGTTTATATTTTTTTTTAATTTAAACCACCATTGGTGGGAGGGATATATTAGACTCCTCAAACCTTTCAAAAAGAACCAATCGTTGAGTTTATACAATGATGAGGAAAGAGCAAAGTACAAAAATAAATGGAGCAATTCCTTTTAATCCTTGAAGTTGATTCAATGAGAGATTCTCATGACTGCAACATTCCCCTGATACAACCTATCCCTTGTGTATCTGCAACCCTGAATGAATACAGTCAAGAGTCATCTCTCATTTATCAACTAAGAGGATTTGAAGGAAAAGCAAGTAGCAGCTATTAGGAACTAGTAGATTGGGGTTCCAGGTCCATCTTAAAAAATTAGGGGATAGGTCCATTGAATCACCACCTCAGGAGATGAATCCTGAGGGTCTTCCCCAATCTGCAAAAAAAAAGAAGCAGAAATAGCAGTAAAATAGTTCTTGTCCAAGTGCATAAACAGACAAAGGTACATCTCATATCATATGATGGGAAGAATAAGAAAAGGATGAGTGAGGCACCCTAATGTAAGGTATCTCCCTGCTCTCTAGATATAGTAAACATTTAAGTTTAGGTGGAGCTTCTAAGAAGGATAAGCTACCAATGATAAGATTTTTTGAACTGTGTTTTACTAAGAAATCAACAACTGAATTGCACTCTCTATACACATGATTGATTCTATCAGCAAAACAGTGTATTTGAAAACATAAACTCCTGAAGGACCACCGTATAGATAGAGGGTCTTTTGACCCTTTCACAGCTAGGAGACTATCATATTCTAGTGTGAAAGGTTCACCTGAAGAAGCTTCAGCTTGAAGACCATACTGAATAGCCAAAAACTCTGCATGTAATGGGGATGAAGTATTTGTGTGCTGCATATGCATCTTAATCACTCTTCCCCTGGTATCCCTGACTACTACCCCCAAACCTACTCTATCTGCAGAGATGAATGATGCATCAACATTGATTTTGTGACCTGAATCAGAAGGATACCCTTTAACTATTTTTGCTTGCTTGGGTTTTTTCTGTTTAACAAAAGGAACTAAACCCATGATGGTATACTCCCTCATTTTCAAGGCATTTCCAGTAAGAGGGAATGCAGTAAAGATGAGTGATACTTGTTTGACTATAGAGTCAAACAAAGTATTACCATCTAATAAGATGTTATCAAACAACATCTTATTCCTTCTACACCAGAGATTCCAGAAAGTGCACATCAAGGTTGTGAGAATGATCCTAGTGTGGTTTTTTGAGTTTCCTTTGAAATTCAAATAATATGATAATCTGTGCTTTGTAGATAGAAAATGAGGAACTGGCACAACAAGCATATAATGAATTGAATTGAAAACAGAAAAGTTCTCACCACATTTATTGAAAAAATGATCAACAGAGTCTTGATTTTTACAGAGGGGGCATTTTGAAGCCAAGCAAATTCCAAACTTAATCAAGACATCATCAAAGGGGAGGAGGTTATTGACAAGTCTCAAAACTAAAATTGACCATTTAGCTGGGAAGTGATGCAACCATACCTGGCTAATTGTGTGTTGTTGTGTTCCTCTGGTCCTCAATTGGTGAAAAGCATATTTCACTGAAAATTGTCCATTTGGAAAAGGTTCTCATATAAGAACATCTGAGTGCACCTGGTTAAGCTTCAAAACCTGCAAATAAGCTAAAATATTGGTAGCCAGATAAGGCTCCAATAGAGGGGTGTAGTCAGCCCTATTTGCTATAAATTGAGCTATAGAGATATCAGGAAAAGGTATTTCTTCATCCTATGGCCATTTGTAGCATAGTGCACCTTCTCCTGACCAATTTGAGTCCCAAAAAGGGTACTACCCAGTGCCAACAACTATCCTGGAGTGGGAATTTGCAAATTCTGTGATGAGGCATATCCTCTTCCATGTAAGAGAAGTCTTATAGCTATTTGGAAGGTTCCAAAGAAATCTAGTCCAGATTGTTTCATTCATTTGCAATTTCCACCAAAGCTTACAAGAGAAAGCTTTGATTATAGCTCTTATATCCCTAAAACCAAGACCATTTTCTTGTTTAGGGATGGCCATTCTACTCCATTTTCTCCGTGATTTCCTCTGTCCAAACTCACTCTGCCCCCAGAAAATTTTTGAAGCTATGATTTCCATTCTTTTAATAACAGATAGTGGGGGTTTTAGGACAACAAATACATGAGTTGGGATTGACAGTGTGGTGTGATTGATGCGAACCAGCCTACCTGCTGGTGTGAGCCATTTAACTTTCCAGTTATTTATAGCCTTCTCCATCCTCTCAACCACATATTGGTAGTAACTGCTAAGATTTCTCCCTATAAAGACAGGGACTCCCAAATATGTGAAAGGTAGAGTGCCAATCTTCATGACAGTGACTCTTTTGACCTTATTAATTTTTGCAAGGGGAGCTTTGGGGTGTAAGAAAAATCTGACTTGGAGAAATTGATTTTCTGGCCTGGGCAATCTTCATATGCTTCCAGAAAGGAGATCAATCTCTTCAGATTTTTCTGAGAGGCTTGGAGGAATAATGCAGTGTCATCTGCATACATTAAGTGAGTGACTTGCTCCACTCCTCTTGGCAAAACAAAACCAAGGATGTACTGAGGTCTGAGAGTGGATCAATCTCTTAAAGGCTCTTGAGAAGGCCTCTGTGATGAGATTGTGGAGGAATGGGGAAAGAGGATCACCTTGCTTGATTCCTCTGCTTGACTTCAGAAGCTATCCCATTAATCATAACTGAAAACGAAGTTACAGAGATATTTCCTAGGATAAATTTGACCAGGGATCCATGAAAGCCAAAGTAGAGTAGAACTGAGTTCAGGAAAGACCAAGAGACTCTATCAAAGGCTTTTTGCATATCCAATTTTACAATAATATTATTGTGCCTGGGATTTTTTCCTAGAAGCCTAATCATCTCTTGCATTTGAAGGGTATTATTAGAGATATCTCTACCACTAAGGAAGGCAGATTGCTCTGGGGAAGTGAGTTTAGGCATCAGTGGCTTCATTCTCTCCATGATAATCTTAGAGTAGATTTTATTCACAAAGTTAGAGAGACTGATAGGCCTAAAATCAGAGAATAAAGAAGGGGTTGGTTTATTAGGAATCAAAGCTAGCAAAGTACTAGAGATGGCTCTAGGAATATTCTTCCCCTTAAGAAATTCATTAGCTGAATCCAGAAGGTTAAATTTAATCACTTCCCAGAAGTGAGCGTAAAAATGACCAGAAAAACCATCTGCCCCTGAAGCTCTATCTTTGTTAAGATCAAAGACTGCTGACTTTAATTCCTCCATGGATATAGGTTTGAGCAATTCTGAGTTGTCTGCCTCAGTGACAATTTTAGGAATAAGCTCCATGAAATGGCTCAGAAATTGTCCTGAGCTGGATACTTCTTCATTGAGAAGATTCTCAAAAAATATAGAGGCTTCCTGTTGAATAAGTAGGGGGTTTGAGATCCAACAGCCATTACTAGCCTTGATGTTGTTAATCTGAGATCTACATCTCTTTTCTTTCACTGTGTTGTGAAAGTATCTAGTGTTGGCATCCCCTTCCTTTAACCACTTTAGATTAGATTTTTATTTCCAGAAAGTGGTTAGCTCTTTGTGGGCTCTGACAAGGATGGCTTTCTGTCTGTTTAACTTTATGAGGTCCTGATCTTCTCCAGTGACCTGCTATTGTTCCTCACAGTGAGCTACAGAGATTTCGGCTTCTTGAACATTCTTTTCCACATCTCCAAACTTCTTCTTGTTCCAACCTCTGATGATTACTTTCAGCCTTTTCAGTTTAGCAACCATTCTCCTCATACCAGATTCTTCACACCCTATGTTCCAATTTTCACTGACAAGTGGTGTGAAATCTTCCCTCTTGAGCCACATCTGCTGAAACCTGATAGGTTTAGGCATTTGTATCTCAAAGTTCTGGATTTTAACTAAGAGGGGGTTGTGATCAGATGTGGCCCTATTTAGGACTTGGATTGAGCTATGAAGGAATATATTAAGGAAATCAGGGTTACCTAATCCTCTATCTAATTTCTGAAGCAACAACTCATCCTTAATCCTATTATTTGTCCAAGTAAAATGGTTACCAACAGTGGGTATTTCCATGAGTTCCAGAGTATCAATAAAGGCATTAAACTCCCTTATGCTACCTAGTGGTGGTGAGTGTCTCCCTTTATATTCACTGATACAACAGTGTTGAAGTCACCCACAAAAATTGTGTGGAAGCAGGGGAGAGAAACTAAATCCTGCCATAGGTTTCTTCTGAGGGTTCTAGGACCTTTGCATATATAAACAATCCATTAAAAGAAATTCCATCAGCATTATCTGCAATGATTGTCCTAACATATTGATCAGATTGTGATGCAATTTGGATAGAAAATGAGTTGTTCCAAAATAGCCATAGTTTAGCATGTAGAGCACGCATTGAGTTATCAAAATGCAATTGAAACTGTAGATTTTGTATATCAAAACTATGATGCATAGGTTCAATGATGCACAATATGTCTATCTTATGAACACAGAGCAAATTCTTTAGTCTATGTATAGAAGTTCCATAACCTCTAATATTCCAAACTAAGATATTAGCAATATTTCTATGCTTAATCGTATTGGAATATTTTTCGTTTTTTGTGAAGATCTGAGCCATCCCTCAACAGTAGAGCCATCCCTCAATAGTAGGGCCATCAGCTAACATGTATCTTCTAATTGTTTTCCTAGGCTCAGATTCAACTATGGAATTATTCTGAGAGTTATGAGGAGTACCTGGAATGGAGCTTTCAATCTGTAAAAATTCATGTGATGATGGATCTGCATCCTTCCACTCATCCTCCTGAAGATCAATGTCTTCACACTCTTCTTGCAGAACCTGGAAGCTGTTAGTGATCTCCAAAGGAGCTTGGTAAGGAACAATTGCAAGTTTTTGGCTTTTTCCTTTATACATTTTCCAATCATCAGTGTTAGCAGTTAAATCTCTAGGTAAATTAACATCATCAAAAGAGAAAAATGATACTCTGGGTGCTTTGTTGAAGGCCTTAAAGAGATTGCCTTTGTTTGGCTCATGTAATGGAGCCTTGGAGGTGGCTGGGTCTGTGGTAAATTCTGCATCCTCTCCATTATCACTTTCTGCATACCTAGCATCAGTAAAGATACCATCCCCATTGATAACTGCAATCTGCTGGGACAATCCTTCTGTATGTGATTTTGCACTAGCTTGCTGCAGTGCTATCTCATCCTTTTCATACTGGGAGAGGCCAGAGGAATTTTGATCAGTAACCGATTGCCATACTCCCTTCTGTGAACCCCTCTTTTTGTTGAAAGGTTTCTTTTGTTGTGGCTGGTTTGTCTGTGGTTGGCTGAGGGGTGGGTTTAAACTCATTGCTCTTCTGAGAAGGCTTTTTCAGCTCTGGGTGCAGAACACCACAAGACTCATCCCCATGTCCAATTTGATGACAGTGAGAACAATACAATGGAACATTTTCATACTCAATGTCACACTCAACTGAGCAGTCGGGATCACCGATAACAATAGAAGTGATCCATTCATCTAGCAAATCCATCTCTACGCAAAATTTTATAGCAGAAGGTCTGGAGAGGGTGCTAGTGGCTAAATCTATTCTATGAAAAGAGCCTATACAGTTACCAAAATCTCTAATGGAAGAATGGTTGTAGTACTGAATCGGAGCATGGTGAATTGTTGCCCGGATTGGCACTATCAAGGATTCCCGGCCCTTTGGGTGGAGAAATCTGGAGTCCATTTAAGGATTTTCATGGGATATCCACCGATCGGTACTTTCGCCTTAAGCCAAAACCTTTGAAAATCATCTTGATTCTGCAATCTAATCAAAATATGGTGATAGTCTAACGAACCAATTTGGTGCTTACCCGAGAATCCCAGGAGTTTGAATTCCTTCTGCAAATCCTCCATATTGGTCCGTCCTTGCGTGAACTTCCCAATCAGAGCGTTCCGATAGTGCGCTGCAAAAATTTGAACATCTTCCTTCGCATAGATGCATGATGCTTTCCCGTTGACTCGATGCACGATGATGCTACCAAAATCCGTCCGTTCCTCCGGGAATAGCGCTATCCGGGTTTCCTTGTTAATCCGCTCGTCAAAATCCTGCAAAACAATCCCCGGGAGGCGTCCCGGGGAAGAAGCTCCGGTGTGATGATGAGATGGGGATAGCGGAAGGGGAAAACGTACGGAATGTGCTCTCAATATTAAGTAGAGAGATATAAGTCACATACCTTGTTCACTGTTTGAGGCTAGTATTTATAGCTGAGCTTTGCCTGCTTTGAAGATGAGCTGCAGGACCACCTCCCTTGTCATCATCTGTCCTCTTTCTTGTCCGGACATGTCTCTAACCGGGAAAGGTTCTTCTCTATTAGTTCCGGGCCGCGGGCCCTTTTCCTGGCCCAGCAGGGCTCTGGGCCGGTACTATCACTAGCCCCCCAGACCAGTCTTCCGGGTTTCCTTGACGCGGGAGACTGATCTTATACGCTCCTTCTTTTGCTACTTCTTTTGGTGAGGCCCCTCCATGCTATAATTGATTTCTGACAACGCCGTCTTTTCCCTTCTGCATTTAATGAGTACCTTGTTTCCCGTGTTATCATTGCTTTTTCTCCTTTCAAGGCGACGTTTCCTATTCACCTCCCTATATAAGGGGCCTAACCCTCCTCACTGAATTACTTTCTTCACATCGTTTCTAGACGCTCTGCTTTTCCTTAACAAGTAAGCTCTAACCCTCCTCCTCTGCTTCTTCCGCTCCTCTTTCAACATGAGTTCCCCGCACATTGCTACTTCCTCCCTAGATACTGAGGGGGTTCAAAGCCAATTTGAAATTCATTTCCGAGCCCCCCACCCAATTCCTTCTCCGGATTCCTCTTCGAGTACCCCCTCTGAGACCTTCAGCACCTCCCCGGAGCCAATCGGACCGGGTGCATCTACCTTAGATGGGGCGGGCTCATCCCCCACCCGGCGTTCCCATGTACCCCGGGAGGATACAGATGGGGAAGCCTTCGATGAGGAAGTCGGCAATGATGCTCCCCGGGGTCCTACCCACGGAGTAAAGCCTTCTGGCCATCGGTTTTTTAATCTCCCCGGGCCTCCCCCTTCCTTAGATAGGGATGTTCTAGATTTAGTTAGGCGTTGTTTTATCCCTTTTCCGTTGGATGCATCATTATCAAAACTTCCCCCGGGGATGTCCGAGCGGGAAGTGCCTTGCATTCCCCGGATTCACTTCCAGTACGGGCTCAGCCTTCCTTTTCCTCCTCTTTTTTCAGAAATTTTCAACTTTTATCGAATGGCCCCGGCCCAACTACACCCCAATGGGGTTGTACTGGTACTGGGCTTCTTACTCAATTGCACTAGATGCAACATTACCTCCTCTCTCCTTCTCTTCCGGTCCTTTTATGCCCTTCGACGCGCTCATGCGTCCTTTCCGGGGGTATTTTCTTTTGTGATCCGTTCCGGGACGAAGGACTTTATGAAGAGTAAGCCCAGATCTGCCAAAGGGTATCTCGCGAAGGGTTTCTTCCGCTGTGATTCCCGGGTGTATCCAATGCCCCCTGGAACGATTCCCTCGTTCCTGAAGACAAGAAACCCCTTTCCTCCCTTCCAACAGACCTCACCAACGATCATAACTTCCTCCGTCTATCTCCCCTAGACATGGACGCTTTCTTTAAGACTGGGAACGCGGGCTATTATTGGCCCCGCGGGATATACCCTGAAAAACTCTTTTCCCTTCCAACCGTCTCCGCTGTGTGGCCGGCTGGAGGTGCCTATTAAAGGTTTTATTCTTTATTTTCATATACATATATGTGTGTTTCATTCTGATTTTTTTTTGTTCTACCTGACTTCAGTTCAGCCTACTTTGCACGCGGACGCTACGCCACTCGAAGAGATGCCTTCCGGGGATAACAGTCAGCAGGGGAATCCTCATCGGGGGCTGGTCACTCCAGCCGAGCAGCAAGTGGCATCCCTGGTCGGGGTGGGGGCTGCCGAGAACCCCAGGTTCATCCCTCAAGGGACCCGTCAGCAACGCCCTTCCTCCCAACTAAAAGCCCCCGATCCTCTCCTACCCCGGGGAGGAAATCTTTCGTCCAGCACCCGACTTACAGCGGCGGGGCTGGTTCCCGCTTTAAGCGACCATTGACCGATGACAAGGAAACTCCTCCGTCTTCCCGTCAGAGGTTGGAAAGTGCGACCCCGCCGCCACCTCCTCCTCCACCTACCAATTCTCCTTTCAGGGATAACTCTCAAGCCATCCCTGAGCAGAGGGAAGAGGTACGCTAACCTTGTTGCTTATTACTACTTTTATCCTTCCTCCTTCCGGATAATCTTATCTTTGTTTGAATTTTGTAGACCACCACTTTCGCCGACTCTCTCCTGGCGGATTCTCAACTGGCGGACGTGCTCAATCGGACATACTCTAGGTATAGCGTGGGTTTGTTTGCTAAGAAGGAAAGGGAACTCCTCGATGCCCGAGAGAAGTTGGCCGAGCGGGATGACCTGGCCGCCCGACTGGAGGCTTCTCAGAAGAAGCTAGCCGAAAGGGAGAAAAAGCTTTCTGAGAAATAAAAGAAGCTGGCGGAAGTAGAGAAGAAATATTCTTCTCTTAAGAAGGACAAGAAAGAGGCCCAGCTCGAAGCCTTGGACGCTGTGGTTCGAAAAGTTCTCCATTCTGCCGATTTTGACAAGAGGCTAGAGGGCATCGCCGCCGCTGCCAGTGCTGACGCCTGCCATGAGATGTATCGCAGTCTGCGGGGTTGGCTTCCAGGACCTGCTCGGCTTGAAGCACAAGAGTCCTACTATCGCCCCAAGGCGAACGATCAGCTCAACTACCGCTG
Source organism: Cruciata laevipes (assembly GCA_963678965.1). Classification (NCBI taxonomy): domain Eukaryota; kingdom Viridiplantae; phylum Streptophyta; class Magnoliopsida; order Gentianales; family Rubiaceae; genus Cruciata; species Cruciata laevipes. The sequence goes on along the minus strand of OY787632.1, from coordinate 24,723,837 downwards.
GAGATCTCTCCAGGAGGCCAACCTGGAGAACCTGGTACCCCAGTTGTGGGATTCGCTGAAGATGTGTTCCCGGGCCCCTTCAGCCCAGATATTAAGAAGGTCAAGCTTCCGGGGATCAACGAGGCTGCTATCCCCGAATCCCCCGGCCCGGAATGCTTCAATGCCTACGGGGTGGTCCCGGAAACGCCTCACTGGGCTGAAAACTACCACGAGTTCTGCGCTATACCTGACAATTTTGGGTATCAGGCTGTTGAGGAGAGGACGGGTGAATACGTTGTGGGGCTTCCAAGGGGGCAGGACGACTTGCTCTATCAATCCCGGAAGTCTACCCGGAAAGTGGGATTTACTGAGCGCCCGGAGGACGAGCCAAAGGTGGATGCCCCTGCTTACTGCGGTCCCAACTGGTCTGACGCGGACGTAGCTGAACTGGAGAGGAGGTGGAAGGGCGCTCATGCTACCCCGGGGGAAAGAGGCCCTACCGAGGATAATGTATTCCTCTAGACTCTAGTTTACATTTTTCTTTTGTAGTTTCAAGTATTTTGTAATCTTCCTCCCCGGGAGGCACATGTAGAACTCGGCCTTGGTGCCCATTTTGATTAATATAAGTTCTACCTTTTAATTTGATGAAGTTACTATCTTTTGTAGTCTGAGCGCCACTTGGAGGGAGATCTCCCGCGGGGATCCATGCCTTTTGTTTTCCCTCATCCTAGTTGTTCTTCCGGTACTTATTTCTCTCTTCCCCGCGCTGGGTGCCTCCAATGCTCATTCCTTCAAAGGAAGCTTGCTCATTGGAGGTTTGGAGGCGATCAAGCTACCCGGGCCATGTCTGAGGCTGGATTGTGTGCGTTTGTTCATGAGTTCAGGTCCATCCAGGCATTAGTATCATTTCTTAAAGCTATTAAAAACAAATTTGGCTCGCTGAATCACTGCTTTGACCTAGCTTCTGATCACATGCGGGAGGCCCTAAATTCCCATCAGACCATCGCCGAGTTGCAGGCCCTTCAGGACGATTCCCGTCATCGTACTGCCAAGGAGCTAGGTATGGTGTGGGGCGAAATAGAGCGGGCGCAGGAAAAGCTTAGGACATTGGAGACCCGCTCCGCTCAGAACCGGCTTCTCTGCGACTTTGAGAAGGAGAATCGGTCCCTTAATCATAGGAATAGGGTCCTCCAGGATGCTCTACTAATCACCCGGCTATCCTACCACCTTTTGGGTCTCAAGAATGGCCTAGTTGGGGTGTCTCCTCTTACCGATATTCCAGCCGGGGTTCGCAGGACGATGGAACGCATGGAGGCTAACCCGCAGAAGTTTGGTGAGGGAGCTCCTAATCGTAAGGCCTATCTGGACGTCGTTGAATGGCATAATAAGATAGCCACGGGAGAAGATGAGCCCTATCCCTCTAGCCTTCACCGAGTCTCTGCCCGAGTGGAGGTGGATGTGGCGTACGAAAGGTACGAAGACATGATTGTATCCCTTGACCCGGAAGAGGTGGCGCGTCGGATAAGACGCATCCGGGAGATTGCCGACTCTGGAGTCACCACCAAGGGGGTTAAGACCGCCGAGGGTACTTGTATTAGCCGGGAAGAGAAGGGTAAAAGTGCAGCAGTCATGTTTCCTAAGTATAGGTTTGTTACTTCTGCCGGGGTACGAAGAATGCGCCTGGCGGAGCCGCTTCCAGAGGGATCTGTGGTTGTGCCTATCCCCGAATTGAACGAAGAAGACGACGCGCAATTGGAAGAGGAGCTTGCGTGGAATCAAGCCCCGGATGCCCGCTTTGCCGAGGATCTCCTGTCCTCACAATTCTTCGGAGGGGGTTTCCGCCCGGGTAACCCTGAGGGTGCTTCCGGGTCAGGTCCCAAGTGGGTATAGTAGCAAATAGATAGGAACACTTGTATGTAAAATGCTTATGTAATCGTCCTATAACGACTATGACCGCATGTTCATGCGATTTGTAATTTAAAGAGAATTGAATAAAATTGTATTTCGAAAAGACCCTTTTCATTAACTCTTCCCTGCAAACATTACATTTTTTGATCCCCGGGCTTCATTCAAGCTCCGAGTCCATTCTAGCGGGGTACCCAAATGGGAGCTACCCATGGGTCCCTTTTTACAAATCTTCCTTTCTTAACCCGGGACGAGGCCAAACGTCGGGGTATTTCTCCGGGCATGTTCATGCTTCCGGGCGGGGCATATCCATGCCTGGCATATCCATGCCTTAGTAGCTAAGGTACGATGCGGGGTACTCTACTTCCCGTAAAATCTTCTTAAATTAGCTACATTCCATCTTCTGGGGATCTCCTTCCCCTGCTTGTCCTCCAGCACATAACTCCCTCCCGGGTATGCTTCATTTACCTTGTATGGGCCTTCCCAGTTGGGTGCAAGTTTGCCCTCCGGGGCTTGGCGGCTCTTATCGTTTCTCCTCATTACCCAGTCTCCTGGGACGAAAGCTTCTTTCCGCACCCTTCTGTCATAATACCTCTTTACTCGCTCCTTCACCTTGGCTTCCTGAAGTGCCACATTCTCTCGCTTTTCTTCCAGGAGGTCCAAGTCAAGGCGCCGTCCATCGTCTTCTTCTTCCGGGCGCTGGTATTGAGTCCGGGGGCTCGGGATCCCAATTTCTGCGGGTATCACCGCCTCCGACCCGTACACCAAACCATATGGGGATTCCCCGGTAGCCGAGCTTTCTGTAGTCCGGTGGGCCCAAAGAACACTGGGCAGCTCCCAAATCCAATTTCCCCGCGCGCCTTCCAAGTGAGTTTTTAATCCTTTGATGATGGTAAGGTTGGTAACTTCCACTTGCCCATTCGCCTGAGGGTGGTATACAGACGTCAACCTCTGCTCTATACCGTACTTGACACACCATGTTTTGAAAGGATCATTCTCAAACTGCGCCCCATTGTCTGTGACTATAGTCTTCGGGATGCCGAATCGACAAATGATGTTTTTCCAGCAAAACTTAACACAGGTTAGTCCCCGTATGTTGGTGAGCGGTTCTGCCTCCACCCATTTGCTGAAGTAATCGATTGCCACAATCAAGTATTTGGCTCCTCCCGGGGCAGTCGGGAATGGTCCCACCAAGTCAATTCCCCACCTACTGAACGGCCAAGCTCCTATGACTCCGATTAACTCCTCCCGGGGAACATGTATTAGCGGGGCAAATGTCTGGCATGCCAAGCATTTCTGTACATGCTCTTCCGCATCTTTGAACAATGTCGGCCAGTAATACCCCAGCCTTAAGATTTTTTTGGCCAAGGTACGACCCCCTTGGTGGCTCCCATTAGATCCCTCGTGCACCTCCTGGATGAGGTGTCGGCCTTCCGACCTTTCTACACACTTTAGCAAAGGCTGGAGATACCCTTTTTTGTATAGCTCCCCTCCCTGGATCACATACTTAGGCGCCTTAACTCTTAGCTTTCGGGCCTGAGCCTTATCCTCCGGGGTGGTTCCTTCTTCTAGGTACGCCCGCATGGGCGTGATCCAGGATTCTTCCTCGTTCACCAGCATTACTTGATCATTCTCCTGGTAGCTCCTTCTTCTTAGTACCTCCAAGTACAACTTCTGGTCGGGCTCAGGTTTCAATTCTGAGGAAGCCAACTTGCTCAAAACATCTGCTTTACTGTTCTTCTCCCGGGGAACTTGAACCAAGTTGAAGGTTTTAAACCTGGCTATCAGAGGCTTCACCGCTTCCAAGTACTTTTGCAGGCTCCTTTCCCGGGCTTCATATTCTCCCTTTACCTGCTGCACCACGATCTGGGAATCACTGTGTGCCGTGAGAGTTTTGATTTCCATCTCCTTTGCCAACCTTAATCCCGCGATCAAAGCTTCGTACTCCGCTTCATTGTTGGTTGTTTTGAAAGTGAATTGGACTGCGTAGGGATACTCCTTCCCTTCCGGGCTGACTAACAGTACTCCCGCTCCGCTGCCCCCCGAGTGTGCCGATCCGTCCACATATAACTTCCAGGCCGGGTCTGTTTCAGCCTTGGTCATATTATCTGGAGTGTTAGGCACCTCCTGTTCCTCGTTTATCCTTGCCTCTGATTCCAGCAAGAAGTCCGCTAAGGCCTGGCCCTTGATAGCCCTTCTTGTCTCATACCGAATTTCATACTCTCCCAGCTCTATAGCCCATTTCATCATTCTCCCTGATGCCTCCGGCTTGAACATGACTTGTCTTAGCGGGTAATTGGTAAGGACCACTATGGGATGGCCCTGGAAGTAGGGTTTAAGCCTCCTCGAAGCATGCACCAGCGCCAGTACCAACTGCTCCAACTCAGTATACCGAGTTTCTGCCCCCCGAAGTGCCCGGCTAACAAAATAGATCGGGTGCTGCTTTCCCTCCTCTTCTTTGATTAGCACGGCACTTATCGCTTCCCGGGATGCTGCTATGTACAGAAAAAGCTCCTCCCCCGGGAGTGGCTTCTTTAGAGTTGGCAATTGTTGAAGGTGCTCTTTCAGATTTTGGAATGCCTTCTCACATTCTCCGGACCACTCAAACGCCTTGGCCTTCCTGAGAATGTTGAAGAAAGGCAGCTGCCTGTCTGCCCCATTTGATAGGAATCGACTGAGAGCCGCGAGAGACCCTGTCAACCGCTGTACTTCTTTCACCGACCTGGGGGAGGTCATCTTAGCTATGGCCTCTACCTTCTCCGGGTTAACATCGATGCCCCAACTTGACACCATGAAACCCAAGAACTTCCCCGCCCCCACTCCAATGGTACTTTTGGAGGGGTTCAGCTTTAGATTGCTCCGTTCTAGCTTTTCGAACATCTCTTCCAGGTCATTCAGGAAAGCTCCGTAAGCCCTGCTTTTGACCACCATGTCGTCGACATACACCTCCATGTTTCTTCCCACTTGGTCCTTGAAGAGTTTGTCCACCATTCTCTGATACGTGGCCCCCGCGTTCTTCAGTCCAAAGGGCATTTTCTTGTTACAGAAGGTTCCGAAATCGGTGATGAAGGAGGTTTTCGCTTTGTCCGCCTCATCCATCTGCACTTGGTGATACCCTTTATGTGCATCGAAGAAGGCTAGCACCGAGTACCCCGCGATAGCCTCTGCCAGCCGGTCCAAATTTGGGAGAGGGTAGCTGTCTTTGGGGCAACATTTATTCAAATCTGTGAAGTCGATACACATGCGCCAGCTTCCATCGTGCTTTTTTACTAAGACCAGGTTAGCTATCCATTCCGGGTAGATGATTTCCTCGACCACCCCGGCTTTCTCCAACTTCTTTACTTCATTCCTTATAAACTCCGCTCTTTCCGGGGCTACGGGTCTTTTCTTCTGCCTGATTGGTTTTGTTGACGGGCTTATATTCAGCTTATGCACCCCCAATTCTGGCAACACCCCCACCATGTCCTCCGGGCTCCATGAGAATACTCCCTGATACCTGGCCAAGAGTTCATTCAGTGCGCCTTTTACTTCATCCGGGAGGTCTTTTCCCACCGTGACCGTCCCTTTGTCCGCCATCTGCATTTCCTCCAACTCTTGCCGGGGAACTTCTCCATGTAACGCCCCTACTGCTTTCTTTGCGTCCCGGACCGCCGTCACCATGCAACTTCTTGCTACTGCCTGACTTCCCCGGACGACCGCCACACCTTGCGCGGTGGGGAACTTCATCGTCAGCAGATACGGATAACTCGCTGCCCGGGCTTGGGTTAGCCATGGTCTTCCTATGATTACGTTATATGGCGAGGGTGCATCAATAACCGCGAAATTGCACATCACTGAGACCCTCTTGCTCCGATCCTTCTCATCCACCATACATACTGCGAGGGGAATAACTCCTAGGGGGACTTCAGGTTTGCCAGTGAATCCTGACAAAGGAGATAAAGGGGGTTTCAAGTTCTTCCTCCCAATTCCCAATTGATCGAAGCAGGAAGCGAACATGATCTCCACACTGCTCCCGTCATCCACGAACACCCTCTTGATCAAGAAACCTTCAATCTCCGCTGTTACCACCATTGGGTCAGAATGGGGTATCTGAGGCGGGACTGCATCCGCTTCAGAGAAAGTGAGAGCCTCCTCGGGGCGAAATCTTTTTCCCTGAATCTCCCCCGGGGGAACATATCGCGTCCGAGCCCGGGTAGCGGAGACTGACTGGCATGTTTCTCCGATTTCTCCACTTATCACGTTGATCATCCTGTTGGGTACGGGGGCAGGCTCCACTGCTTGAACTGGTGCGGCAGCTATGGCAGGCCTCCCCGGGGCCCTGTTGCCTTGGTTGCCTTGATTTCTCCCGTTTCCTCTCCCCGGGTTAGGCCTCCACCTCCTCCGGGTCCCGGGGATTCTCCTTCTTTGCTTCCATCGCCACACAATCTCTCAGATGTCCCCGCTCTATCAACTTTTCTATCTCGTTCCTCAGCATCCTACACCCCTCTGTCGAGTGTCCATAAGATTTGTGATAGGCACACCATTTGTCCGCATTTTCCCTAGACGGGGTCCCTTGGATAGGCAACGGATCCGGGAACAAATCCTTGTGGATAGCATGGATCTCCGTTCGGGATTTGCTGAGCGGGGTGAAACTGTCCGCTCTTGCCCGGTTTACCGGCGCGGGAGCAAGGTCCCTTCTATGGTCAACCGTCCTCCTTCTTTCCATCTTATCCGGGAGGAATCCCCCGGATTCTTCTTTTCTCTTCCGCGTGGCATCGTTAACCGCACAGTACAGTTGCACCGCCATCTGCAGGTTGTGAAAGGTTTCCGGGATGTTTTCCATCAACTTCTGGAACAACGCCATATCCCTCAGGCCATTTATAAACCCACTAATCACCGCCTTCTCCTGCTGCTGCCTGTCGACGACCTTCATGCTGTCGTCCATGTACCTTCGATAGTATTCCATTGACCCTTCCGCAGCCTTCTGCCGGGTGGCCAGAAGCTCAGTCAGCTGCTTTCCTTCCTTCTTTAACCCGGCGTATCTGAATAGTAAAGCCTTAGAGAAATCGTAATAATCTCTGAGGCTTTCTCGGGGCAAGGAATCGAACCACGAAAGACAGTTTCCTCTCAGGTAACAGCCCACCAACTTGCATCTCAATTCCTCCGGGAAGTCCCTTGACACCATTAAGTTCTGGTACGTCCTGACAAACTCTTCCGGGTCTGTCTCTCCATTGTATGTTGGGATTCCCTCTGGGGTCTGGAGGCCCGACGGCCATGGATACGCAAGCACTCGAGGGACCCAAGGGGAGGTAGGTTTAGCCCCGTTTCTTCCCACCAGTTTGTCTAGCCGAGCCTCCAAAGAGTTGTGGTCCTGCAGCGCCACCTGATAGCCCCGCATCCTATCGTCCTCCCGATAGTATCTCTCCGGGTAACCGTAGTTCATCCCCATTGATCCGTGCATGGGCATGGAATACTGGATTGGGTTCCCCTGGGTTCCCGGGGCCTGATAACCCAACGACTCCACCGGCATGGCTGGCAGGCCATACCCAATTTGTCCCGCCCCCCAGCTGGAACGCGGGTAATAGGGTGGAGCGTGTGGAACCAAATTCGATTGTTGTCCCGTAACCACTCCCCCTCCGACCCCGAGATTCGGAGGGAAATAAGGCGGGACGGTGGAAGAGTTCACACGCCCCTGTATCCTTGGCGGCTGAACGACTCCGTCCAGGTCGATAACCTCTCTTTGGTACTCCCGCAGAGGTCTTTCCTGGTCTCCCCCAGGTTCCATCCGCCTACGATTTTCCCGGGTAAAGAGTACCCCACTGGCGGTACAACTCCTTGTTGGCTCTCATGAACTCCAACGCCGCCAATTCTTCCGCCTCAGCTAAGAATTTCCCCTCCTCCCGGGCTTCAGGCCCCTGGGCCCGGGGACTGCCTCCCCCGACGGGCCTTGGTACTTGCTCCTCTTCGTACTCTCTTTCCGAGTCGGCTTCGTCAGAGGCAGTTTCCACGTGGCCATCCTGCGGTACCCCTAGCTCCCGCTGATGTCTAGCCTCCTCCTGCAGCTGCCTCAAGGTCACATCATCTCCCGGGGGTGGAAGAGAACCACTCCCTGAAGGTGCCGCGTTCTTCTTCGGGCGCCCGCGCCCTCTCCTTGGCGACTCCATCATGCGAAGGTGGAAGGGTCCCACCGGGCGTGCCAATTGATGCTACCAAAATCCGTCTGTTCCTCCGGGAATAGCGCTATCCGGGTTTCCTTGTTAATCCGCTCGTCAAAATCCTGCAAAACAATCCCAGGGAGGCGTCCCGGGGAAGAAGCTCCGGTGTGATGATGAGATGGGGATAGCGGAAGGGGAAAACGTACGGAAGGTGCTCTCAATATTAAGTAGAGAGATATAAGTCACATACCTTGTTCACTGTTTGAGGCTAGTATTTATAGCTGAGCTTTGCCTGCTTTGAAGATGAGCTGCAGGACCACCTCCCTTGTCATCATCTGTCCTCTTTCTTGTCCGGACATGTCTCTAACCGGGAAAGGTTCTTCTCTGTTAGTTCCGGGCCGCGGGCCCTTTTCCTGGCCCAGCAGGGCTCTGGGCCGGTACTATCACACGATAGGTTTAATCTCGGGATTCGAAGGCAGCGAGGTAAATAGGGGTGGGTTTTTTGGAGCTAGAACATGAAGATAGGTCTTCCCGATGGCGGTTTTTCCACTCCGAGGTGGTGGTTCCGCCATAGATTTGCCCGTTTATGACCGTTACCTCTATCAATAGTTTATGACCAGAGATTTTCGGGGAGGAAAGTAGTTGGAAAAGTGGGGCGCGTGAGAAACAAATGTCCTTAAAGTGAATAGAGATAAATTGCACCTATTGTGTGTGTGTAAATCGCACACAGATGGCACATTTATAACAAGTTATTATGTTTTCCATTAGTTTATATCGTTTTTTTAATTGACTTCTAAAACGTTTAAAAAGAGTTTTAACATTGTGACATCATTATCATCGTACTGCCACCACTGGTCAGACCTCTTTCACACGTTGTTGCTCCTAACGGCAACCACTAGGGTCGGTCCAATATTTTGAGGTTTTGTGCGAAAATTTGATTTTAAGTCCCTATACATTAAAATAATTAATACACAAAAGTATATGTTGTTTGCAAAATTTTGATTTTAGCCCTCTACATTAAGAAATATGTTTAAATAATGTGTAAATAAAATTTGAATTGAATGTGAACTTATCCAAAGGAGTATAATTAGGAAGCTAAATATTTTAACATTTTAAATTCCAAAGGAATATATTTTCAAATTTTAAAATAAGTAACCTTTTAACAATCATTTCATGGGAAAAAAAGGCCATTCAAAAAACTAAAATGCCCAAATTCGAAATATAGACCGGTCAGAAAACACAAATTCAATTATCTAATTAAATCTTTTTTAAAACAAAAATACCTATATAATACATATAAAATTTTTGGGATTTGTGCGGGCACACGGCCCACACTGCACTAGGGCCGGCCCTGGCAACCACCGGGATGGAGGACTTCACCTAGGGAGATTCAGACGAGCCCCTTTTTTTTTGCCGGTGTTAATCACGATGAAGATCACTAGAGTGGTCCAACCATGTATTTTCCAGGCTAATGGGGTTTGAGCCTCTACCAAAACCGAACTTAAACCAATAAGACACTCCAAAAGTCGAGTTGAAAAGATCTGCGCATCTGAATCTTGGGTCTCTAGAGATCTCTTCCAATTTCAACAAGGATGATTGACTCCGACGAAGAAATGGCTCGGACTTTTTTTTTCAAGATTCTTTCTTATGTCTACACATGAATATATTAAATCATAAGTAAAATTTATTAGAAAATAATAGATCTTAATTAATGGATTTTTATTTTCTGTCACACGTTTAATTGTGAGTTAATTTTTTTATTTAATTCTAAAATACAACCTATCACTTTATTTTCTTCCGTTTTTAGTTGTTTATTCAAATAGTACCTCACCCAAAAAGCTCATATCTAACCTTTTATTTTAAGATCGAAAGTTATAAAGTGTATGAGTTGATTTTAGAATTTATAAGAAGTTTGCAGGTATACTAATTACGGAATGTATAACCCTAAAAGTTTCCAGGTTCTACCAACACCATCTCCAATGGTATCAAACTACATTCTAATTCAGAATAAAGCGAGAAACCTCTCTTACACTCCCCATTCGAGCCTACTTTCAAGCTACCCCGAGCCATGGCCAAACACGCCCTAAACTTCATCTTTCTCGTCCTCGTTACTTTTGCAGCTCTCTCTACGGTCAAATGCTACGATTTTTTCTCCTCTCCCGCCGCCGTTGAATCCACTCCGCGTCTCAACAAACTCAAACGGCCAGTTGTTCTGATGATTTCCGCCGACGGGTTTCGTTTCGGATACCAGTTCAAAACCCACACACCAAATATCGACAAGTTAATAAAAGGTGGAACCAAAGCTAAAATGGGACTTATCCCAGTTTTCCCCTCCCAAACATACCCTAACCATTACAGCATCGCCACCGGGCTTTACCCGGCCCACCACGGCATCGTCAGCAACGGTTTCCCCGACCCGGACTACGTGTCCGACGGGTTCGACCAGGACAACGTTGACCCGAAGTGGTGGGTCGGAGAGCCTATCTGGGAGACGGTTGCGAACCATGGCTTGAAAGCATCGACTTATTTCTGGCCTGGTTCTGAGGTCAAGAGAGGTAAGTGGAACTGCACTAAGGGCTACTGCATGAAATATAATGAATCTGTTCCTTTCGAGGAAAGAGTTGATACGGTTTTAGGGTACTTTGATTCTTGTTTCGGACATTGTGCTAAGGATATACCATCGTACATGAACTTGTACTTTCACCAGCCTGATCTCGAGGACCACAAGTTCGGACCGGATTCTCCTCAGGTGACCGACGCGGTTTCCACCGTCGATAAGATGATAGGCAGGCTGATCGAGGGTTTAGAAAAACGCGGAGTTTTCGAGGATGTTCATATCATCATGCTGGGAGATCATGGGATGGTTGCTACCTGCGATGCCGAGAGATCTATATTCTGGGATGAGATAGTTGAGCTTGTGCCAGAACTGAGAGAGTGGGAAGCCGTGGAGCCGTTCAAGCCGAATCTCGCGGTTCGGCCCCCAAAAGGGACATCTGCAGAAAAATTTGGTTCTGTTGTGAAGAAGATGAATGCGGTTTTGAGCACCAACAAGGTTAAGAACGGCAATAAGTTGAAGGTGTACCGGAAAGAGGATTTTCCGGCCAGGCTGCGCTACTCGGATAGTGATCGGATTCCGGCGATCATCGGGCTGGTTGTTGAAGGGTATTCGGCGAAAGTGGACAGGAAAAAGATAAGATGTGGAGGAATGCATGGGTATGATAATGATGTCTTCTCAATGAGGAGTATTTTCATTGGCCATGGACCTCGGTTCAGGAAGCACCACAAAGTGGCGTCTTTCTTGAATGTTGAGATATACAACATGGTTACAAACATTCTGCAGATCAAAGGGACTAAAAATGATGGGGATTCATCATTTGTTGAGGAAGTTCTTCTGCCACCTGAAGTGTAATTAATGCATGCTGTGTTTTTTATTTTTGTTGAATAGTGGCCTTGTAAAAGTTGTAATGAATAAACTTTCAGGTGAAATATTTCAAAGTCAATGCTATATTTCATTAATTGTCTCCTCACTTTAGGTTAACAAAGGGAGAAGAAATTCCATGTCTATATTATTGTTTCACTGTCTCACGATTTATATTTGTGGGCTGAAAATGGGAGATCAAATTGATAATGATGCTAAAGGATTTTACATCTATATAAATTTACTTATATTTTTATTAGGATAATTAGAAATTATACAACTAAGCTGATTTGAGTTGATTTTATAAAAAAGCTCTGGTGCTTCCCGGTCCTCTCGTACTAGGGAAAACTCCTCTCAATACTCTAATTAACACCCACACAGGATATGGACCGAACTGTCTCACGACGTTATGAATCCAGCTCAGGTACCGCTTTAATGGGCGAACAGCCAAACCCCAGGAGCATACTACAGCCTCAGGTGGCGAAAACCCGACCGACATCGAAGTGCCAAATTTTCATGTCGATGTGAGCTCTTGGGAAAATCAGCCAACTCCCTAGATCAGCTGTCGGATCACTATTACCGACTTTCATGCCTACTCGATGTAAGATCCAGTTTTAGTTGGCTGCTTTGTGGAATGTCATGTTGCAACATGACTTTGGTTGGCAGAAAAAGATAGAATATTTTTCATGCTCTAGCGCAGGTTTTGAAAGAAGGAAGGAAATATTGCGTGGATCTTGTATGGAAACTATAGTCCTAATTGATGTCTAAAACGTGTCTTACAGCTACTATCAGAATGGAATATTTGTGCAGTTGGGTTTTCCATTTATTAAAGGTGTAGACATTCAAGGATTCCTTTTCTTCAAGGATTTAGATTTGGAATAGAAGTTTATTGAAGGAAGGATTCAAGAGCCGTGCAAAAGGAAGTTTTTCCACGACAATGAGCTATAAAAGAAGGACATCAGTTGCGTGCTCAATCATCGCTTTTCACCGCAAAACTTCTGTAAATCAGGGTTTAATCTTTTAAGCAAGAAGGCAACGCAGTCCACGCTTCTCAACTAAACCAAAACACCAGGGACGTGTTTTAAAGCTCGGGTGGTACAAGACCTTGTCGCACCTTCGTGGAAAAGAAGGTAATCATAGTAGCAGCTATCAAAACTACTGTAGCCAATTGGTAGTGTGATAGGCTTGCTAGATTAGCCGGTAGTTTGTAATAGATTGGAAATATTTGTTACAACTAGTGAATGGTTTTTACCACGGGCTACGACCCCCCAGATGTAGGTGCATTGCACTGAACTGGGTGATCAATTCGTGTGTCATTTAAATTCCACACTTTTAGTTTTATTTGGTTGTTTAAGTAAAACTAGCACAAGAAATAGTTTTGATCAAAGTAAGCAGGACTTTCATTTGGTATCAGAGCTTAATCGCTCTTTTAATCCTCTTGCGAGGTGAGTGACCGATCTGCTTACTATGGCCAAAGAAAGAGGATCCATCACAAGAGCTCCTCTACTGGTTGATGGAGGCTACCCGGACTGGAAGGTATACAAGCTCAAGTGAATCAAGGCCAGGGAACTCAAAATTTCCAAAACCAAGGAACTAAGCCCTATCAGAACCAGGGAACTCAGCCCTATCAAGGTCAAGGAACTCAGCTCTTTCAGAACCAGGGAGCTCAAACCTATCAGAACCAGGAAACTCAGCCCTATCAAGGTCAAGGAGTTCAACCCATAGATTCTCAGAATATTGTCAAAAACTTTCCAGGAGGAGATTCCACTCAGAATAGACTTAGAATTGTTGATGACCTACCTAGAGGCCCTGAAGGTACAAAGCATGCTGGAAAACCTCAGTGTAAGGAATGCAGTGGTTATGGTCATCTGGCTTATCAGTGTGGAAATTTCTTAAATCAACCTAAGGCATTTGTAGCATCTGGTGAAACCTGGAGTGATGATGAAGATGAGATTCAGCCTGAGAAACATGTGTCTTTTGGAGTTAGAGTTGTGGAATCAGGACCAGTTCCAGATAAGTCAGTTAAAGGTACTGATATCCAGAATGCATATGATGATCTGTATAAGGAATGGGAAAAATCAGTTGAAATCATCAAAAATCTAAAGGATGGTCAAAGTGGAGGTACTGAAGCCTTAAAACTTGCTGAAGAAGTTGAGTCTCTGAAAGTAAAGGTCAACACCTTAGTGAATGATTCACTTGTTGAGGAGCAGGAAATTGAAGAGCTGACTTTGAGTCTTAAATCCATGACTAAGAGAGCTGAGAAAGCTGAAGGGTTGCTTGCTGATCTGTTAAAGAAATATAAAATCTCAGAAGGAAAGAAACCCATGGATAATGTGGAGAAATCAAAGAAGCTAGAGACAATGACTAAGAGAGCTAAGGATGCTGAAGTAGCCTCTGAAATTCTAATCAAGAAGCTGGAAATTATGACTTCCAGAGCAGTGAGTGTTGAAGAAAAGGCTAAGGCCAAAGCTATTGATTGTGATAATCTGGGGAAGAAGTTGAGATCTGTAACTGCTAGGGCTGAGGAAGCTGAAGCAACCTTTCAGAAACTTAACAAGGGCACTGCAAATTTAAATGATCTTCTGGTAATGGGCAAAGATGCTGGAAATAGGCATGGTCTGGGTTTTAACAGCAAGGCATCGAATTCTCAGATGAAGAAGACAGTGCCTGTGCCAGCTAGGAACCAAGTATCTACCAATCAAAGATCCAACAGAAGTAACAAGTCTAAATATGTACCTGTTCCATAGATGGAAGTTACCTCAGCCCTCAGGAGTAGTAACTAGGAAAACTCCTCCCAAGTGTTGTGACTATTGTATGCGGCAGGGACATGACGACCATCAGTGTATGAAGCTGCTGAGAGACATTATGAGAGGCAAACAGTTTTCCTCATGTTGCAACATGGAACCTGAGCAGCAGAAGAAACTCACTAGAAAGGTATGGATACCAAAACCTTCACTGAATTGTCTTGTAGTTCATACTTGCTACAATGTGTATGCTAGGAACACTTGGTATTTTGACAGTGGGTGTTCGAGGCACATGACTGGATCCCCAGATTTGTTGAGCAATATGGTGCCTTAGAGTGGTACAGTACAATTTGGAGATGGCAAGATTAGTAAAGTTATAGGGAAGGGAGAGCTCAAGATTCAAGACTTTCTTGTGTTATATGATGTATTACTAGTAGAGGAAACCTGATCAGCATCAGCCATCTGTGTGATCATCAGATGACAGTTCACTTTAATGAATCCCTATGTACAGTCAAGCAAGGCTCTAGTGGTGTCCTCATTGGGAGAAGATCATCTGACAATTGTTACATCTTGGAACCCTTTATTACATGTCTGAGTGCTAAGAGTGATAGCTCAACCTTATGGCATCGGAGATTGGGACATGCAAATACTAAAGCACTAAGTAGAGCATCTAGGATTGAGGCTATCCGGGGACTGCCTCAAATCTCGTATCAGAAGGATATGATTTGTGGCCCATGCAAAGAGGGAAAACAGACAAAGGCATCTCACCCTGCTACCACATCTCAGAATCTGGAACTTCTACATATGGACCTCATGGGACCAGTGAATGTCTTAAATGTGTCTGGAAAGAGGTTTATTTTTGTTTGTGTTGATGATTTCTCAAGGTTTTCATGGGTTGAGCTGTTGACTAATAAATCTGAGGCGGTGAGTGTTATTCGAGACTTGGTGCTTCGTCTGAACAATGAAAAGGCCAGTGTAAATCAGAGGATTGTCCGGATTCAAACTGACAATGGGGGAGAATTAAAAAATGAGGCGATGTCTCAGTTCTGCTCAGCTAATGGGATTACGCATATCTATGCTCCTCCATACTCAGCTCCTATGAATGGGATTGTGGAGCGCAAAAACAGAACTATCCAAGAGATGGATAGGACTATGATGGCTGAGTACAGTGTTCCCAAAAGATGGTGGAGTGAGGCAGTCAAGACAGCTTGCTATGTCATTAACCGAGTCTACTTGAGGCCTTGGACCGAACAAACAGCATATGAAATATGGAAAGGAAGGAAACCGAGTGTTGCTCATTTTCATGTATTTGGTGCTGAATGCTATATTCTCAGAGATAGAGAAAAGCTGGGAAAATTTGAGTCAAAATCCGACAAAGGTATATTTCTTGGTTATGCATTGAACAGTAGAGCGTACAGGGTATTTAACAAACGCACTGGGACTATTATGGAATCTATCAATGTGGTAGTTAAGGATGTACCCGATAGGATTTCAGAAGATATTGATGATATGGAGTTACTGCAGAAAACCTCGACTCAGATCAGTAAAGGTGCAAAGAATATATCTCCTGAACAACCTAGTACCAGTTCTCATGTTGCAACATCACTCCTGACTCCAGGAGATGGCCAAATTTCTAAGTCCACTGACGTTGAGCAATCAAACTCAGCAAATCCTAGTGTACCAATAACATCTCCACCTCATGAACCTACACAACCAATTACAGAGAATGATTATGACACATCTGATGAATCTGATGAAGAAGTGACACGAGCAAACTCAGGACCTACTCACATGCAGAAAAATCCACGAGGACTGCCACCTGTGAACTATGCTCAGATGCACCATGGAAGTCGTCATGTGCTACAATGTTTTCTGTCTCTGATCGAGCCAAAGAATCATAAGGAAGCTTTGTTGGATGAATTCTGGATCTCAGCTATGCAGGAAGAACTGAGTCAGTTTGAACGAAATGATGTGTGGGAACTAGTTGCACGACCACAGGGGATAAATGTTATTGGCACAAAGTGGATTTTCGAAAAAAAATCTGATGGAGATGGGACAGTAACCAGAAACAAAGCTAGACTTGTTGCACATGGATATACACAGATTGAAGGAGTGGACTTTGATGAGACATTTTCCCCTGTTGCAAGACTTGAATCTGTCAGAATTCTCTTAGCCATGTCATGTGTTCTGAACTTTAAGCTTCATCAGATGGATGTTAAGAGTGCTTTTCTAAATGGCATTATTAATGAGGAGGTTTATGTTGAGCAGCCTAAAGGTTTTGAGGATCCCCACCATCCGAATCATGTATTCAAACTCAAAAAGGCGTTGTATGGACTAAAACAAGCCCCCGTGCTTAGTATGATCGGTTAACACAATTCTTATTACAGAAAGGTTATGTAAGGGGTGGAGTTGACAGAACTCTTTTCATGCTATCCCAAGGATCTCACATATTGATTGCTCAAATATATGTTGATGATATTGTCTTTGGATCAACCTCTACTACTCTGGTGAATGAGTTTGTCTCTCTAATGACTTCTGAGTTTGAAATGAGTATGGTGGGTGAACTATCTTATTTTTTAGGGCTACAGGTGAAACAAGGTGATGATGGTCTATTTATAAACCAAACTAAGTATGCCCTGAATCTGGTCAAGAAGTTTGGTCTCGGTGATGCTAAATCTGTTAGAATTTCTATGTCCACTATAGAGAAATTAACCAGAGATGAGAAAGGTGTAGCAGTGGATACAAAACTATACAGAAGCATGATTGGAAGTCTATTGTATCTAACAGCAAGTAGACCTAATATATCTTTAAGTGTTGGCATATGTGCAAGGTTTCAAGCAGCTCCTAAGGAATCACATGTCTCTGTTGTGAAGAGAATTATTAGGTATGTACATGGCACTGCTAATTATGTAATCTGGTTTTCAAAGGGAACAAGCTGTCAGGCGTATGGATACAGTGATTCAGACTGGGCTGGGAACGTAAATGATCGAAAAAGTACCACTGGAGGGTGTTTCTTTGTTGGACAGAATTTAGTATCTTGGTATAGTAAGAAGCAAAACTCAATTTCTCTATCTACTGCTGAGGCAGAATATTTAGCTGCAGGGAGCTGCTGTACTCAGTTGATATGGATGAAACAGATACTTCGAGACTATGGTATTAAACTTGGAAATCTTACTATTCTGTGTGACAATAAATCTGCAATTGATATCTCTAAGAACCCAGTCCAGCACAGCAGAACCAAACACATAGATATCAGACACCACTTCATCCGAGACTTAGTTGAACGAAAGGAAGTGGAACTAAAGCATGTGCCTAATGAGAGCCAATTTGCAGATATCTTCACTAAGCCATTGGATGCCTCAACCTTTGAAACCCTGAGACAACATCTTGGGGTGTGTACTATCTGAGGAACTGAAGTCTACCTGTTTGTATAGTTGTCATTTCTAATTCTGTCTTTTCCGTTTTACAAAAATCAGAAAATATCAAAAATATGGTTAAGGGTGAAGGTTGCATGTCGTGTTGCAACATGAAAGAATACGATGCATGAGATAAATGCGCGTGTACTAATAGGGGACAGCTGGGGCCCACGAGATTTATGTGTTATTTTTCCGTTGGGCCGCCTTAAATTTTCGCGTAAAAAGGCGGAAAAAGTGTTTCTTTTATCCCATTGTTCGCGCCCAAGCAAAAATCCCTACATATTCCTATTGCAACATCAAAAATCAATCTCTCAGCTTCGCGGATCTGCTTGTCATCCTTCTCCGGCACCCTCATCGGCGAACTATTACTGCCATAATCGGAATCCGCAGCTCTGTGTTAAGATGTAGGGGGAGTGTTTGACACTCGTTGGCTAAGGGTTTATGGGATCCGTGTTTTGATTTGATTGAGCCCGAGGCTAATCTTGTTGGATTTGTGAAACCCTTGCCTGATTCACCCCCATCCCCAGCACTGGATGTGATTCCAGAAAATTTTATCCCTGCTCCAGGATCTAAAGATGCAATACGATTAAAGAGGTATTATGACAAGTTAGGTGTATGGGAATATGCTAAGGGGTTAGATAACTACCTGCATGATGCCTTGGGCACTAGGAATAACCCTGACAGATGCTCTTATAATGGCATGATGAGGCCAAAACCCCCTAAGACTGATGTGATTATAACCTCTGATCTGCATAAACCAACTTTTAAGAGGCCTCAACCTAAAACAAATCCTTACCCGAGACCCTCTTCTTCTACTTCCAGGTATTCAACAAGAGGATCATCAATGGCTGAAGAACAGAAAAGAGATGGCAGCTCTGAGCCTCCTAAGAGGAAACCAAACACAAAGGTTCCCTGTGTGAGGAAACGGCCTTATCACACAAGGCCCAACACCAAGTTGAAGTCTGTGTTCACAAACACCAGTGATACCCCCATAGTCTTGGATGACTCAGGTACACAGGAGGGCAAGCATGAGAGCTCCAGATCTATAACTTCCATGTGTGCAGATTTTGTTGATCCCTTGGATCACTTGACTATGGGTCAGCGTCTCAAACTCAGAAGAAAGGTTCCTGCCACTCCAGCATCACAGGACCAGGAGGCACCAGTTCCAACTGTTCATGACACAATACATGGACCTGGGATCATCACGCCTACTGCTAGTTCTACTGGAGCCCCTTCGGTTGCTCCCTCTGCCACTACAGCTCCTACCAAAGGGCTTTCCAGGAGAACTAAGAAGACTGCTGGAAGGATGTGGCACGATGGGAGAAGGATACATCAGCTTACAGAGGTTCCACAAGCTACCTCCTATTGTGAGGATAACCCCACCCTCTACAACTTGAAAATGCTGAGGTGTCATGCTTCTACTGATGAGTCTGAAGGCATTAGGGTTACTGCCTCTGGGAGGATTGATGAAGTTCCAGGAGGATTCTATACAGGTCCAGTTGCCTCTTCAGATTTTCTCAGGTATGGTGGGACTGGAGCAGTGTTGTTTCTACCTGATGGACTAGCACTTGAGGACTGTTTTGAGCCTCTATCTGATGATGAGGAGGTCAAGAATGGTGAGCGCCTTATTGCTGATATACTGCAGAGTATGAGGAAACTAGTGGTATCTGCCGGGAATTCTGCTAATTCACCTGCTATGGCTGAGGAGGTTCTCACAAGTGTTCAGCATCTTTCTCATGTTGCAACACCAGATTCTCCCAACCCTTCACAAAAAACCGAAGTTGTAGAGTCTGAGGACCAAACCAAGACTGTAATCCTTAAAGACCAGGAGAATGGACATGATGATGAAGTCCAGGGTCCTTTAGCTACTCCTGCAGAGATGCCGACTGCAGCACCCATTGATGATCATGAGGATCAGAAACTTCAATCGGAGTTGGATGTCCACAGTCACTCCAGCCAATCTGTGTCTCATACAGAGGTTCCTCTCCCTATATCCAAGCTCAGAAGTTTGCATAAGCTTAAACCTAGGGCAGCTAAGAAGTTTTCCTTGAGTGGCTCATCAGATAATGCCATTCTGCTGTCTCTAAGGAAAAGACTGGATGTTAGATATCACCAGAAGAAGTTCTACGAATGGTCTGCTCCCTCTAGGACATCAAAGACTGCTCCTGCAACCCTGCACTACTCTAGGAGATCGAAGAGAATAGCTGGAAGGAGTTCTGCCACTGTTGTCACTGCCACTGGGAGGAACAAGCAGACCTCAAGCTCGGGACAACACTCATCTCCAGTCTCTCCAGTCCATGATGACAAGCCTTTGGGTGAGGATGAAGCCAGTCTATCTAAAGCTGACCATGTTCCTGTCCTCCCTCAGCTCAGTCCCATTAAACTTACTGTTCCAGACTCTCCAATTCACTTGGAGAATACCAATATTGAGCAGGACATGCCTTCTCCCACCTCTCCATATCAGGCACCAGCTGAAGAGGACTATGCAAGTCTGGAGGATACTGATGTTGATCAGGCACATGATGCAGAGAATTATGCAAATTTGGAGGATCCAGATGTTGATCTTGAAACTACACCTGGGAAGGAGGATACTCCTGAAAATGGTGAGATGCTTACTGCTAGGCTGTTGTCCCTGACTCACTCTGAGAAGTTCTACTCTGTCACAGCCAGCCTACACTATGATCTTCTGAGCTCAAGGGGCTTCTTTGTAGAGAATGTGCTGGACATTAAGAAGTGTGCAGACAGTGGTTTTGATACATTTCTGGGTCAAATTGGATATGCTCAGGTTGCCACAGTCTTTAAACAATATGACCCTGAAATGGTTCTGGAATTTTACAGCAATCTTCAGAAGAGCACACTAATAGCTGGGACTGAGTGGTCAGGGAAGCTTTATTTCAGGGGGAGAATTGTTGCTCTAACCCCAGAGAAGCTGAATTCCATCTAGGGTATTCAATTACTTGAGGGATCTGATCTGGTCTATCCAAGGGACTACAATGTGGATAAGAATGTGCTGGCAAGAGCATTGACCTTTGGGAAGCTCAGTTCCTGGCCCTCTGGCTATGTACCCACCAGTTCTCTTACTCTCCGATTCTAGTTACTATTCAAGGTTCTTATCAATTGCTGGATGCAAACCACAAACACCACCACCTTAACTCTAGATCAGGCAGAGCTCTTATTTGGCATTGGTTCAGGTTGTGAGGTGAATCTTGGGGACTATGTATTGAAGAGAATTGTTGGTGCTCTTGATGCTTCCAGATGCACTGAAGCTCTCCCCCATCCTTGTCTGATTACTGCTTTTCTGATGGCCGAAGGATTTGAAGCAGATATGGATGGTATGCAACTTGCTGGGAAATTTGGTTTTACTGCCAAATTACTGGATAGAGCTGTGTTGGATCTGCCTTGGGATCAGGAGGTTATGTCAGGGGATGTGGTTATGTCTAATCAGTTTGAACTGAGGGCTGCTGAGAAGGAGATCCAGTTGCATATGGATCAAATTATGTTTCACAGTGAGTTGTTGAAGAAAGCTCAGGATGCTAAGGCTCAGATTATGGCTGCTATTGCCAAGGAGAATGAGAGGGTTGAACCATCTGCTCCACTGGCTTCTGAACCATCTGTTGCTGCTCCCTCCAGTTCTTCTAAGAGAACTCGTTCTTCTGGTGCTGTGAAGCAGCCTCGAGCCAAGAAGACCAAGGTTCCAGTCACTCCTGCCTGGAGAAGAGGCAAAGTTCTTTCTGATTCTGAGGATGATGCTCAGTGATTTTTATGTTTTTTTTCTCTCCTCCCTGTTTTTTGTTTTGGTACTTTGGATTTTGATTCGGGTCCTTTGGCATTTTATGGCCCCAGGGGGAGATATATTGTGACTGTGATTCCTTGGTGACTGTAGTTTATAGATGATTCTATTTTTCTGCCAAGTTTTTAATTTTGGATCCATGGAGTAGAAGCTTATGGATTTTCTGGGATTTTGTGAAGCTTATGCAGTAATGGGTCCACAAATTGCCAAAGGGGGAGATTGTAAGATCCAGTTTTAGTTGGCTGCTTTGTGAAATGTCATGTTGCAACATGACTTTGGTTGGCAGAAAAAGATAGAATATTTTCCATGCTCCAGCGCAGGTTTTGAAAGAAGCAAGGAAATATTGCGTGGATCTTGTATGGAAACTACAATCCTAATTGATGTCTAAAACATGTCTTACAGCTGCTATCAGAATGGAATATTCGTGCAGTTGGGTTTTCCATTTATTAAAGGTTTAGACATTCAAGGATTCCTTTTCTTCAAGGATTTAGATTTGGAATAGAAGTTTATTGAAGGAAGGATTCAAGAGCCGTGCAAAAGGAAGTTTTTCCACGGCAATGAGCTATAAAAGAAGGACATCAGTTGCGTGCTCAATCATCGCTTTTCACCGCAAAACTTCTGTAAATCAGGGTTTAATCTTTTAAGCAAGAAGGCAACGCAGTCCACGCTTCTCAACTAAACCAAAACACCAGGGATGTGTTTTAAAGCTCGGGTGGTACAAGACCTTGTCGCACCTTCGTGGAAAAGAAGGTAATCATAGTAGCAGCTATCAAAACTACTGTAGCCAATTGGTAGTGTGATAGGCTTGCTAGATTAGCCGGTAGTTTGTAATAGATTGGAAATATTTGTTACAACTAGTGAAGGGTTTTTACCACGGGCTACGACCCCCCAGATGTAGGTGCATTGCACTGAACTGGGTGATCAATTCGTGTGTCATTTAAATTCCGCACTTTTAGTTTTATTTGGTTGTTTAAGTAAAATTAGCACACGAAATAGTTTTGATCACAGTAAGCAGGACTTTCACTCGAGGGTGGATCTTGCAGTCAAACTTCCTTGATCTGAATTACCAACTATTGGAAAAGGTCATAAAAAAATCCTTGATCTTCATTTGCTAATCTGATTCATTGTGTAATAATTGATAATCCTCTTTCTGTTTTCCTATGACCTTGTGGCATACCTGAAACAACATAAGATAAACCTAGTGAAAGGTTCTAGATAGAAATTATATTGAGTCGAATATCATAAATTGAGTTGAATATCATTGGCTCATTGCTATGTATTTTTCAAGGGATATGAGTTTTTTAGTTGTATATGATATAATTATATTTCAGAGAATAATAGTCATTGAGTTGTATATCATAAAATTGTATTTCAGAGGATATGAACTAATCTGGACTGAATTTATCTGAAGCGAACTGAACTAAATTAAAAATAGTCATATAATGAAAACATATTATATTTGGTTGAGTCGATTTAAATGAATCACGATTCATTGAGTTGAATATCATAGAATTATATTTCAGAGGATATGAACTGATCTGAACTGAATTTATCTGAACTGAACTGAACTAATTAAAAATATTCATATAATGAAGACATGTTAGATTTGGTTGAGTCAATTTAAATGAATCACAATTCAAATAATTATATTATATTTAAGGTAAAGGTTATGGTAAAGTAAGAAATAAATTGAGTTGTATATCATAAAATTAGATTTCTGATGATATAAATTGATATGAACTGAATTTATCTGAATTGAACTGAACCGAAGTGAACTAATTAAAAATAGTTATATAATGAAGACATATTATATATGGTTGAGTCGATTTATATGAATCAAGATTCAAATAATTATCAAAAATATAGAGTAAATGTTATGGTAAATTACAGAAATATATTGAGTTGAATGTCATAACTTGTGTATTTTTCAGGGGATATGAGTAATTGAGTTGTATATCATAATATTATATTTCAGAAGATATGAGTCATTTGTATATCACAAAATTATATTTCAGAGGATATGAACTGAACCGAACTGAATTTATCTGAACTGAACCGAACTGAACTAAATTAAAAATAGTCATATAATGAAAACATATTATATTTTACTTTGAAACCCACGCGCCCCCTTTCCTATGCTAACTTTCAGCAAAACTCACTGATAACGTACTTTTCGCCGCCCATAACGGTACTTTAACGGTCCTTTCCATGGCGGAGCCACCGGCCCACACCGGTGGCGCAGCCCCAGATTCTTCCTTTCGTAATGTTCTGCTCAACAAACCCACCCCTCTGTACTCTACTCTTCCATCCAATCCTGAAATCCAGCCTATCACATCACTCAACGGATGTCCGGCCTGTCTTTACGATGAGGACTCGGTCAAAGTTCTTGCTGCGCATTATCAAAACGCTCTTGTCGGAAAGTTCGGAAGAGGAAAGCCAACAATGGAGCAGATCCAACAAGCATTCAAGGCAATCGGCTTCACTGGTAACTATCAGGTCGGCTTGATTGATTATAGACACATTCTTATCAGATTTCAGAACCAAGAAGATTATCAGCGGTTCTGGATCCGTCCGTATTGGACCATAGCCGGAGCAGCCATGAAGGTCATGAAATGGACCCCCGATTTTTCACCGGAAAAGGAGTCCTCTATTGTGCCGATCTGGGTCACGGTGAGGAATATCCCCTTGTGGTATTACAACCAAAAAATGATCAAGGATGTAGCGAGTCAGATCGGATCTTTCATCAAAATGGACGCTGCAACGAATGGAATCACAAGGCCCTCAGTTCTGAAGATGTGCGTGGAGGTAGATCTTCAGGGAGAATTAATCAAGTCGATCCCTATTGGAACCACGAAGGATTACACAGAATGTCCAGTGGAATATGAGAACTTACCTAGGTTCTGCAAGCACTGTAAGAAGTTGGGGCATGATGAAGGTTTCTGCAATGTTCTTCATCCAGAACTGTGGAAAGAATGGAAGAAGAAGAAAGATTTTTCTAATGAAGCTGGCGCTTCTGGTTTACCCCCTCAACAGAAAGAAAATAATACAACCTTGACCCTAGTTCAGAATGTGGTGAGGACCAAAGAGGTGAATGCCGTAGTGGTTTCTTCTGATCACTCTGCAATGGTTAAGGCAGCTCAGCCAAGCAAGCTGTCCTTTAATGATGGCGCAAAGAGTCCCTCTCAGTTGTGCTCCCAGGCTCCAGGAGATCACTTCCTCTCACAGGATGATCTCCACATTGCTGGTCTCAAACAACAATTGAAAGCCCAAAAAGAAGCCAACATTTTGGCTATTGTCCCATATCAAAATCCTGTTTCCCTGTCAAACCATTTTTCTATATTGCAGGAAGATGATAACAGCTCTGATGAATCCTTCGATGATGCTCCCAGTGAACCAGAGTGGAAAATGGAGGAACAACAGCTTTACCAGAATCAACCAAGTGATAGTTCTATCACAGATTTTTCAATGCAAGAGGTAATCTCCTCCACTGTAAGTATCAACACTGATCCAGTTTTTACAAATATGGAACTGTCAATGATTAGTAAGGAACAAGTTTCTTTACCAATAGTTGAATCATCCAAGAGTAAAGCCAAAAAGAAAATGGTCACTGGAACTCCTTCTGAGGCCAGTAGGATTCTTAGACCAAAACAAAACATCAAATATCCTGTTTAGATGATCAAGTACAAAATTATAGGTAATGTTTTAGTTTGGAACATTAGGGGATATGGCACCTCTATGACTAGGCTTAAAACCCTTCTTAATTTAAACAAAATCTCTATTCTCTGTATCATAGAGCCTATGCATGATTCTGCTGAAATTGAAAAATTAAAGCATGAACTCCATTTTCAAAACTCCTTTGCAGCATCTTATACAAAAATCTGGATTTTCTGGAATAACTCTTTCACTTTAAAAATCATTAGTGAGTCTGATCAATTTGTACAAACTGAGATATCTGCCACTGACTCTAACATCACTTGGAACGGGGTTTTTGTTTACGCTAATGTGCTCAGAGGCCCTAGAAGGAAACTTTGGAGTGATCTTCTAAATCTAACTCACAGTCCATCCATATTCATTGGAGATTTCAACACGGTAGCCTCAGTTTCAGAAAGAAGAGGCTCTCATCACCCTCCTATAGGCAGCATCAGAGATTTCAGTAACTGGTCCAACACCCTTGCCTTACAGGAGATTCCCTTTGTTGGGAATCTCTTTACCTGGACTAATCATAGAGCCAAGGATGAGCTACTTTTACAAAGACTGGATAGAGGTCTTTGTAATCATGAGTGGTTTACACTCTTCCCTCATAGTTCCATCCAAGTTCTTAACAGAACCACCTCAGATCACAACCCTCTCCTTCTATCCATCCAAGATTCTTCTGAACAGACACCTAAGCCTTTTAGATTTCAGAAAATGTGGACCAACAGACCTGAATTCACTGATATGGTTAATGACAGTTGGAGTCAACCTAGTGAATTTCATGGTATGGTCAACATGGTTTTCAAACTTAAGAGGCTGAAAACCACTCTGAAATCTTGGAACAAACAATCATTTGGAGATGTTCACCAAAACCTTAAAGATGCTGAATCAACTGTGAGCAGATTGGAGGAACAATATCAAGTTTCTTCAAAAGATTCTGATCGGGAGGAATTAAACAAGCACAAAGCTCTTCTTCTACGTGCTCAGAAAGAAGAATTGATCTTCTGGAAGCAGAAATCCAACATCAAATGGATTCAAGAAGGGGATGCTAACTCTACTTTCTTTCACAACTCTGTCAAAGAAAGGAGAAACATTTCCAGAATTACCAAGATCAAAGACAGCACAGGTCATTGGATTACAGACCCACAGGTCATTAAAGAGAAGGGAATCAGATTTTTTGAAAATCTTCTCAATGAACCACAACTTCCAAACCCCAGCCAATATCTGGAGCATTTCTTATCCGAGATTCCTCCTTCAGTCACAGAAGAAGAAAACACAAATCTTCTCAAGCTCTCAGACTATGAGGAACTCAAACAATCTGTCTTTGATCTTAACAAAGACAGTGCACCAGGCTCCGATGGTTTTTCTGGATCCTTTTACTCTAACTGCTGGGATATTATCAAGACAGACCTTCTAGATGCAGCAAACGATTTTCTCCGAGGAAATCCCATCCCAAAAGCTATTTCCAGCACTTGGCTGACTCTCATTCCCAAAAAGCCAAACCCATCCTGTTTTTCAGACTTCAGACCAATCAGCCTTTCCAACTTCCTCAACAAGGTTTTCTCTAAACTTCTGGTGGAAAGACTGAAACCCATCTTTCATAAACTAACATCCATTGAGCAATCTGCCTTCATCAAAGGTAGGGATATATCAGATAACACCATCCAAATGCAAGAAATGGCGAGACTTCTGGGAAGGAAATCCAAATCTAACAATCTTATAGTCAAACTGGACATGCAAAAGGCCTTTGACAGAGTGTCTTGGGCTTTTTTGAATTCAGTTCTTTTAAGATTTGGTTTTCATGGCTCTTTCGTTAAGATAGTACTCCAAAACATTGCAGCTGCTAGTTTTTCAGTACTAATAAATGGTATTGCATCTGGTTTTTTCTCCTCTAGCAGGGGAATCAAACAAGGCGATCCACTCTCCCCCTTCCTCTATAACCTTGTAACAGAAGCTTTCTCCAGAACCTTGAAAAAGCTTGTAAGCATACACTACCTGGAAAGTTTCCAAATGCCATCAGCAGTCCCTCCAATCACTCACCTAATGTATGCAGATGATACTGCTCTCTTCCTCTCATCCAAGAAAAAAAATCTTAAAAAGATAAAACTTTTTCTCCAAGCCTATGAGGAATCTTCTGGTCAAAGGTCAACTATGCTAAATCTGAGTTTTTTGTTCATCCCAGAACTCCAAACATCAAAATTAGAACCATCAAAAGAACTCTTGGCATGAAGCTTGGGAAAATGCCTTTCAAATATCTTGGAGTGCCAGTTTTTAATGGCAGGAATAAGGTTAGCCATTACAAGCCCATACTTGAGAGACTTGAGAAGCTCACCTCTAACTGGAAAAACAAATGGCTTAGCAGTGCTGGTAGGATGATCCTTATCAACCATGTTTTGCTTTCCACACCAATTCACATTTTCTCTGTCCTCAAACCTCCAAAGACTGTCATCAAGAAAATGGAAAACATTGCTATCAAATTCTTTTGGGGAGAATCTCAAGTTGGCCAAAGGAAAATATGGCGAAAATGGAGCAGACTAACTTTTCCAAAAAATGAAAATGGCATGGGATTTAGAGACATAACAGCGCTTATTGATGCCTTTTCATGTAAGCTATGGTGGAAACTCCAAACAAATGACACCATTTGGACCCAATATCTCTGGTCCCTTCCACAATCATATAAATGCTCACACACTTGGAAAAGGATATGCCTCATTACTGAACATGCAAATGCTAACTCTCAAGTCTTGGTTGGAAAAGGCACATGTCCTTTTTGGTTCTCTAACTGGACAGGTAAAGGTGCCCTGTGCTATCTATGGCCAGAAGAGATGGAAATCCCTTTCTCTGATATTTCAGTGGAGACCTTTATTAATAATAAGGTCTCATATATGACCACCTTGGAATCACATCTGGCTACCACCATACTCTCTATCTTGCAGGTTGCTTATATCAGACCCTCTCATGATGATCATCTCATTTGGAGGCCATCAAGATCTGGAAATTTTTCAATCAAATCAGCTTATCAAAGTCTCCGACCTACAGCACAATCTTCAGACACTCTCAAACAGGTTTGGTCCAACCCATGTCCAGGTAAAGTCTCTGTACTGCTCTGGAGAATCAGAAATGGAATCATGCCTTTTGATGATATCTTGATGAGATTTGGTTTTAATCTGCCATCAAAATGCATTTTTTGTGATAACTGTGATTCCATGGATCATTATTTTAATGCATGCAGTTCTAATGATGAAATATGGATCTTTTTTAACAACAAACTTGCAATTAAATCTCCTTTATTCAGAAATGCGAAACAGAGGATGGATTTTTACTTATCATATAAGGGGTTATCTAAAATCCATAACACAGTAATAAGAATAACCATGATGATGGTATTCTGGGCTCTATGGATTAAAAGAAACAAGCTCTTATATGATAACAAAAAACTCTCCTATGAATCAGTATGCAGAGAGGTTGTTAAACAAGTGAATCTTATTTTCCATGCATGGCCACTTAATGGTGCACTAGAAAAAAACTTTTTTCTGATCTCAGCTGGTCTGGTACCTTTTATAAAAAGGAAAAGACTCAAAAAGGTCAAAATTGTCAAGTGGTATCCACCAGATGTAGGTTTTAAGATTAATGTAGATGCATCCTTCCATAGACCTAACACAGGTCTAGGCATTATCATCAGAAATCAAGGAGGTAAGGTTTTTAAAATGTCCATGTATTACATGCAAGCTAACTCACCCCTTCAGGCTGAGATCTTAGCTATTCAAAAGGGACTTCAAATTGCCAACCAAATGAAACTTTCTTCATTTATCATTGAATCTGATTGTTATAATGCAGTTAAAGGGATCAAAGATCCTCTTTCTTGTGATTGGCATGTTTACTCTCTATGTGCTGAACTTAATGCTGTGATTAAAGATAGAGTGTCTCATGTTCTTAGAGAAGGAAACTCCCCTGCTGATTTCCTTGCTCAAAGGAGCCACGATTTAACTTTCTCTGGGAACCTGTCTTTACAGGATGCCCCTAGAAAGTTAATAGGTCTAATTGCTTTGGATAGACAGGGTACTCCCTCTGTCAGAACTTATGCCTCACCTTAGAACTTTTTACTGTTTTTTATTTTTTGGCAAATTGCAGGAGGAGGATGTTTCTGGACAGTCTCAGGATGTCCAGTTTTGCTGGTTGGAGCAGTTCAAATCAATTGTAGCACACAGAAGAGGGTACTGGACGCCCTCTTGTAATAAAGTATCTTGGAATAAAATCTCTGAGTGGATTTTGTAAATCTTCTTCGGCAATATCGGGTGGCAGAGTTGTGCTTCGCATTGCGATCACTATGTGGCTCCCCTTTTTTTTGCTAAATATATCCTCTCATCATGAATGTAATATATCTTAGAATAGGTTATCTAGGCCTATTTCTTTTATTCTTTTGGAAGCTTGATTCATATGCCAATCTTGGCTTTGTATAAACCTTATTTCTTTTGGATAGGTTTGGGGAGCCTAATAAAGATCCCTCCACCATGGGTGGTTTAACTTAAAAAAAAAAAAAAACATATTATATTTGGTTGAGTCGATTTAAATGAATCACGATTCAAATAATTATATTATATTTAAAGTAAAGGTTATGGTAAAGTAAGACAGAAATAATAACCATATCGAGCCGGATATCATGAACTTATATTTCATTTGAACTGAACTGAACCAAACTGAACTATTTTAATTTGAACTGAAGCAAAAATAATGTATTGCGAAATTAAAATTGATTCAAATAATATAAACTTCTAGAGACATATTATTTGAATTGAACTGAACTAAACTAAACTAAACATACCTAATAAAAGAAAATTAAGTAAAAAAATGTTTACAAAAATTTCTTAATAAATTAATATTTAGGAATACGCTGAACTGAACTGAAATAATTTTAAATATATTGAACTGAACTGAAATAGACTGAAATAAATTTAAATTTATTGAACTGAACTGAAATTAATTTAAATATATTTAACTGAAATAAACTAAACTGAACTGAAGTGATGTACAGATAAACTCTGGCCAAGAGCAATTTAGCCTAAGACGGATGGAGTTTCAAGGTACTAACGAATTCTAATAAAAAAATACAAATTGAATATCGTCCAAAGCATTTTCCCAAACTAATGAGTGGCAATTGAAAGTGTACAGAGATTTTAGTTTTGAGGAGTAATCAGACTTTATTAGAATCATTCTGGTTCACACAATTATATTCACGAATCTTCTCTCAAGCCAAGAGTCCCATAGGCTAGAACACACAAAAAGATCAAGCTAAAACCCAACTCCTCCAATGGCATCAACTTCGCCACCCCACCCGTCCATGTAATGCGACCCTAACAGCAAATACAGACATTTCAGCGGATTCCGAAAGGAGAAATTACACACACAGCACACTGTTATCTTTTTGTGCTCTGCTCTGTTCCATGGCTGATGTGATTGGATTGTGCGCAAATTCAGTGGGCTTCTCCTCGCTTTCTGCATCATTGAGCTCTTCACACCCGCCCACTCAGAGATTTTGCAAAAGGGTCATCTCATTTTCGCTTTCTTCACCATTTGCTTATGATTTTACTTTCCCAATTGCTTTCAATCCCCGCAAGAATTGGACATCTCTGAAGGTAAAGAATCAGGCTTTATGCATTTTGGAGTTGTTAGTTTCACTGGTTTTATGCACTGATTTGTTTCTTGTTCTTCCATTTTTCTGAACATTATCTCGAAAGTATGACGTCATTATGTAGCGTTCCCATGAACTTTTGCCAGGCAATGCTGTGCCATTGAGTGAAATGATCATTGTTCTTTTGTTCAATTATAAGACAATGTGTCTAGACTGAAGACGATGCAGATATGTGACACATGGTGGGAACAATGCTTGTTAGCGATAGTTGTTTTTGCACTGTACTGCATTCTATATGGTTTTGATGTCTTGGATGTTCATATATATATATTTTCCACATTGTGCCTTTTGGATTATCCACAATCTAGATGCATAGAAGTTGAATTTCAGTTAGTGCATGTTTTCATTGGGGCTAATAGTAATAACTAAGATGCAATAAAAACTTCAACTTTATGCTGTCTGTTAATGGTGTATGATTATCAAGAGTGCATAAGAAAGTGCAACTTTTCCATGTGATTAGAGTTTGATTGTAGGCCCATCGGACTATATTTCTGTTAGTCATTAATTGTTTAAGTTAGATAATCGTTGACTTCGGATTGCATTTTCTCTTGGAAAAATTCCGTTTGTATATCCAAAAGAACCTATCTGCTCTAATTACAATGGTTTGTTTTTGGTTTTAATTTCGGGGATGTTATACAATTTATTGCTTTACTCCAGATGCAGGCGACTATTACTGATACAGAGCAGCCGAAGTGGTGGGAAAGGAATGCAGGCCCGAATATGATTGACATTCACTCCACTCAAGAGTTCTTGAATGCTTTAAGTGAGGCTGGTGAGAGGCTAGTCATTGTTGAATTTTATGGAACATGGTGTGCTTCTTGTCGAGCACTATTTCCAAAGGTGAATCACTTGTGTATGGAATTATGGTTTTGTTTGATTTTTCAGAATCTCCTTAAACAAGATTTTTGTGGATTCTTTTGTCTATTACTGTAAATTCCTTGACTTTTTGTGTTAAGCTCGGCCATGTTTTGAGATTAGAATGAAAACTGGCTGTATGAAAAGATAGTTTAGTTCTTTCAGCCACTAAACGTACGACTCTTTTATTGGAATAATGAATGGCTGAAAATAGCACTCGTTGTCTTTTGTTTCTATGCCTATTTTAGTCATAGAAACAAGATTTGTCCTGTGAAACTTAGGGAGTATATCTTTTCAAAGAGCACTTTATCCTTTTGTTGAAAGCAAGCTGGAGATGTGATGTTATAGACTTATAGGTATATCGGTGGGGGTACAAAAATGTTGTGGTGATCATCTATGTTTGGTTATCTCTAGTGTGCAGAAAGTATGACCTACTAAAGTTTGCTTCCTATATAGTTTTCATAATGTTGCAAATTTTTGGAAGTATAATGGGACTAGTATGGTGACCCTGACTACCTGTTTATATGGGCATCCTTGTGAACATTATATTGATCATTCTTGACAGGAATTCCCTTCTTCATTTGTTGATTCCGGCTTCACATCTATGTTCCGCCCCCTGATAAATGTGTGTAGCCTGACTCCCATTTGTTTTTTCGTGCAGCTATGCAAGACTGCTCAGGAAAATCCGGATATCTTGTTCCTGAAAGTAAATTTTGATGAAAATAAACCCATGTGCAAGAATTTGAATGTCAGGGTTCTTCCTTATTTCCACTTCTACCGTGGAGCAGATGGACAATTGGAATCATTCTCTTGTTCTCTTGTTAAAGTAAGCAAATTCATTTTAATCATTCGTGTCTGCTCGTCCTGTAGTTTTCTGATGTGCCTTTCTCTGAAATCCTTCACTTTATTCATTATATAAATTTTACGTTTTTGAGCACCGGTAATGATCTGATCTAACTCCATTATTTTTTTTGGCAAAAATATTTGCAGTTTCAGAAAATAAAGGATGCCATTGTGCTTCACAACACAGCTCGCTGCAGCATTGGTCCTCCTGTAGGCGTCGGAAATCTTTCTCTTGACAGCGTTCCTACGCCAAAAGACACACTTGCCGGATCTTCAAAGTAGTAGATTTGGGCAGATGCAGACTTGCACCACGTCAGTGTATACTTATTCTTTCTGTATATTTTCAATTATTTAACCCAGGAGGATATGATTCAAAAGTGTAGCACTCCAGCAGAATTTTCTTAGTAGTTTTCTGCTGACTGTGTAATAGAACCCTCACTTGGATAGAAGTATAACCTGTCTGTTACAAAAAAATAAAATTGAAGCAGTGTGTTACAAATTATGATTGGATATTAAATGAATGAATGTTCAGTCAAATTTAACAAACTAAACCATTTTTTAAAATTGAATTGATGAATGAGTTAGAATATTATCATTTGTGATCTTGTTGGATTTATAATATCACGTATTTTTTAAATATCTAAATTTTATAACTTGTATTTGCATATATTAAAATTTATTCATGATCAAATATATTTTAAGTAAACTGACAAAAGTCAAAGTGTAGAGGTATAATTGTTACGGACGGAGTAATTGAAACAAACAATAACTAACCACTCAATACCATACATGTCCAAAATGAAAAAAATAAATAAATTTTTAGGATATTGATTTAACGTTTAATAGTCATCAGTCAAACAACCAACCACCAACCAACCATTACCATACATGTCCAATATGAAAAAGATAGAACTAATAACGTATTGACTTGACTTTCGATAGTTTTCATTCGTTAATCAAACAACCAACCACTAACTAGATATTTCCATAAATATCCAAAATGAAAAAAAGATAAAAGTTAACAGCATATTGGCTATTGATAATCAA
The DNA here is from genome assembly GCA_963678965.1 of Cruciata laevipes. Classification (NCBI taxonomy): domain Eukaryota; kingdom Viridiplantae; phylum Streptophyta; class Magnoliopsida; order Gentianales; family Rubiaceae; genus Cruciata; species Cruciata laevipes. Next base: position 24,690,324 of record OY787632.1, on the reverse strand, counting down.
CATTCCACACATACAGCATGGATACTCATCCTAATCTTATAGACTAACACTATCATGGTATACAAATAGCAATCACCAAATGATCTGTGGGTTCTGATTTCTGAATATTTTTTCCACATTGATGATTCTTCAACGGTTGGGATCTCATGGTTCATATTTCAGTTCACACATTGAGAATTGTCTATATTTAGGACAGTTTTTGACGACCTGGTTCTTCACAGTTGATACACCATGGAAGACACAGAGGTTTACACCCAGGATGGTACAGTTGACATACACAACAAACCAGCTAACGTTAACAAGACAGGGAAGTGGAAAGCTTGTCCCTTCATCCTAGGTAAGCCACTCTCTGAATCATAAAACATCAACGTCATTAATTGATCTGACATATATATGTCATGTTTTTGACAGGGAACGAATGTTGCGAGCGATTGGCGTACTATGGAATGAGTACTAATCTAGTGAATTACCTCCAAATGCGACTGAATGAAGGAAACACGGCCGCAGCCAACAACGTTACAAACTGGTCCGGGACGTGCTACATCACTCCACTGATCGGCGCTTTTCTGGCCGATTCATATCTCGGACGATTCTGGACTATTGCCGTTTTCTCCATCGTCTATGTTTTCGTGAGTTTCATCTGTGTATTCGAAATGACAACGATGTTTGCATCATTAATTTCACTCATGATTGTGCATTTTCAGGGAATGACACTGTTGACCTTGTCTGCTTCAGTCCATGGTCTGAAGCCGACATGTGAGAACGGTGTCTGTGATCCGACCTCAACGCAGACAGCGGTTACCTTTGCAGCACTGTACTTGATTGCCCTGGCGACAGGAGGGATCAAACCCTGCGTGTCCTCGTTCGGGGCCGACCAGTTTGACGAAAACGATGACAATGAGAGGGAGAAGAAGAGTTCATTCTTCAATTACTTGTACCTTTCGATTAACGTTGGTGCACTGATCGCGTCCTCAGTTCTTATCTGGATACAGATGAATGTGGGGTGGGGGTGGGGATTCGGAGTTCCTGCCGTGGCTATGGCGGTTGCTGTCGTGTCATTCTTTTCAGGGAGTAAACTGTACCGGCTTCAGAAACCAGGAGGAAGCCCTCTCACTCGGATCCTCCAGGTATTGGTTGCCTCCTTCAGGAAATCCGGCGTTACAGTTCCCGACGACAAGTCTCTTCTTCACGAGACTGCTGATGTGGAGGGCAACATCATTGGGAGCCGGAAACTCGAGCACACTGAAAAATTCAGGTTAATATACTCGTACGGCACAAAATTATATTTTTTTATTATCTGATCAAGTTTTGATAATATGGAAATACATGTTACAATGAATCCAATATGATCATATTTGATTAATAATACTACTCCCTCCGTACTAACTTATATCAAACTTGCTAAATTTATATTGCGCAGATAAATAAAAATATTATCATGACCTCGTTTGGCAATCAGCGTTTAGCTGTTAGCTGTTAGCGAATTTTATTAGCTGTTTTGACTAGCGTTTTGTACATTAGTGTTTGGCAAATAACAATTAGCTGATAGCTGTTTCAATGCGTTAAATGACTGAAATAGACATTAGTACAATTTATTATTAATTATTATTTTAGTGTTTTGCTTGTTTATCGAAAATAATTATCACTTATATGTTTATTTATTTTTATTATTTAAATTATTATTCTTTATTATATTATATCTACGTTTATTAAAAAAATATTGAAAAATGTACATACGTACGAAAATATCTTAAATTATTAGTTTTAAGGAAATTTTTTCTTCATACAGAATTGCAAAGTTGAATTATACATATATATAAATTATTAGTTTTAAGGAAATTTTGTGAGAATAAGGATAAAAAAGATATTTTGATATATTGTTTTGTTTAATTTTTTGTAAACGCTGCTCTTTCTAGCGTTTCAGAAACAGCTAATTAGAAAAAGCTTTTCACCAAACACCAAGAAAAGCTGATTGACCAGTCAACTGTCCATATTTAACCCAAAAAGCTAAACGCTCTTCAAAACTCTCGTCACCAAACGGGGCCCATATCTAATTAACATGTAGTTTATTAACATATATTGACAATATACGTAGCTAGGAGACCGTACGTGGTGCAAATCTAGCTGGTAGGAATACGAATTTGAATGTTGAAAAATGAAAATATTCGATCTTGACTAAATAAATAGCGAATTTTAGTCCAGTTTGTTACTCAAGTGATAGTTTTGTAATTCAGGTTTCTGGATAAGGCTGCGGTGGTGGAGACAGAGGGTGAAGAAGGCAGGAAGGATGATCCATGGAAGCTGTGCACAGTGACTCAAGTGGAAGAACTGAAATCGGTTCTGCGAATACTCCCAATCTGGGCATCAGGGATCGTCTTCGCAACAGTCTACACTCAAACCAGCACCATGTTCGTTCTGCAGGGAAACACCATGGACCAGAGCATAGGCCCCCACTTCAACATCCCATCAGCCTCACTCTCCCTCTTCGACACGCTCAGTGTCATCTTCTGGGTCCCGGTCTACGACCGCCTCATCGTCCCGCTCGCGCGGAGGCTCACCGGCCACGAGCGCGGCTTCACGCAGCTGCAGCGGATGGGGATCGGCCTGGTCATCTCAACCGCCGCCATGATCGCCGCCGCCGTTCTGGAAGTCGCTCGCCTGGATTGCGTCCGGAAGAACGGTTTATACGACGGCGGTGCCGCTGCTGTTCCGATGTCGATATTCTGGCAGGTGCCGCAGTATTTCGTGATCGGCTGCGCGGAGGTTTTCACCATCGTTGCTCAGCTGGAGTTTTTCTACGATCAGGCGCCGGATGGGATGAGAAGCCTGTGCTCGGCGCTGTCGTTGACCACGATCTCGCTCGGGAACTACGCGAGCACGCTGCTGGTTACGGTGGTGGTGAAAGCTACGACGGAGGATGGGAGAAAGCTGGGGTGGATTCCGGACAACTTGAACCGGGGTCATCTGGATTACTTCTTCCTTCTGTTGGCTTTTCTCAGCGTGGTTAACTTTGTGGTCTACCTGTGGATTGCGAAATGGTATGAATACAAGAAAGTCACTGGAAAACCACACGTTTGATTGTTAATTACTTTGTTTGTTGCTTCCGATCCTCGAATTAGGGGCAAAATATTGTGAAGCATGACTTCATTTGAAATCCTTTTTCATGTTTCTTGTTATGTTGACCTTTCAATTTGACCTGGTTCTATTTTAAAGTTAAATTAGAAAATTATTTTATTTGTCATTTTTAGATTCATAATAGAGTAAAGTATATAATTAATCATCGAAATTATGGAAATTTCACTCAACTATGTTTTACCCACTTTTTATCATCAAACTTGGTAGAAATCCTATTTTGGTCACTCAAATATTTATTAATCTTTGATGAAAAAGTTGACTGGTCAATTTTGGAACATTTTATAAAGTTTAATGATAAAAATTGGTTGGATAAAAAATAGGTGAATGATCCAAAGTGGAATTTCGGAAAAGTTTGATAATCAATTATGGATTTTACTCTTCATACTATCATGTATTATCAAACATATCAAATTTTTACAAATTATATATGTACATCATTAAATATATTAATAAATAAACATTTTTTAGTCAAAAAGATGAAAGTCAAAATGTGTGAGTATAGATTTGCCATTGAAATTGACACAATACATATTGTCACTAGTAAATTCTGAAAATAATAATTAACATTGAATCATCAAGATTTATAAATATCACAATTATTCAATTTTGATAAATCTGTCTTTTTTATAGGTATTAATTTTCATTTTTGATTTAATTCAACAAAAACTAAATTTCCAAAAATATGGCCTAAGATTAGGATGATTTTCCTATGTTATGTTTTCCGATTTTTCCTTATTTTATTTCCGTGAAAATAAAAGTCTTTGTACGAATTAGATGCGGATTTGGGTAATCGTTCGTCACTGCTTCCGAGGAGGCTCCTAGCATCTGCCATCATCCCCGACGAATTAAAACCTTGACGAGAAAGGCAAAACCGCGTCACCATCACCGATTCACCTTTATCCTCACATTACCCCACCTTTTCCTGTTCAATCTAAGAATATTCTTGCCGCCTTTTGAAGTTGTTACAGCAAAAGCAAGTGGGAATTGAATTGAAATCAAAGGATTGACTTTGATTATTTGAGTTTTCCGTCTTCAAATTGGCTTTGAATTCAGATCGCCCAAGATTTGGGCTATAAATATAAACAAGCCGAGGTGAATTAATTTCCTTTTAGAAGATTCAGATTATATTGGGGAATTTTCTCCGTTGCTAGGTTATGAAGAAATCCGAGGTTGAAGCGTTGGAGAAGAAGAAGTATCCAGTTGGGGTTGAGCATTACACCCTGTACGAGGAGATTGGTGTCGGCGGGACGGCATCGGTTCATCGTGCTCTCTGCATTCTGCACAACGAGATCGTCGCCATCAAAATCCTCGACCTTGAACGAGAGAGATGCGATCTCAACAACGTGAGTCGAGAGGCCCAGACCATGGTCCTGGTCGACCATCCAAACGTTGTCAGATCCCACTGCTCCTTCGTCAAAGATCATACTCTCTGGGTTGTGATGCCTTTCATGGCCGCAGGTTCTTGTCTGCACATACTAAAGGCGGCGCATCCGACCGGGTTCGAGGAGGAAGCGGTTATCGCAACGGTGCTGCGTGAGGTTTTGAAGGGATTGGATTATCTCCACGACCGCGGTTTCATGCACCGGGACGTGAAGGCCGGAAACATTCTGGTCGATTCCCGTGGCCGGATCCAGCTCGGAGATCTCGGCGTATCCGCTTGCCTGTACGACTGCGGTGACCGGCAGCGCAGTCGGAATACCTTCGTCGGAACTCCTTGCTGGATGGCGCCGGAGGTTATGGAGCAGCTTCACGGATATGACTTCAAAGCCGACATTTGGTCGTTCGGCATCACGGCTCTGGAGCTGGCTCACGGCCACGCGCCGTTCTCCCGGTATCCTCCGATCAAGGTCCTGCTGATGACGCTGCAGAACGCGCCGCCCGGTCTCGATTACGAGAGCGACAAGAAGTTCTCGAGGTCTTTCCGGCAGATGATTTCCACCTGTCTGGTGAAAGATCCGACGAAAAGGCCCACAGCTAAGAAGCTGCTCAAGCATGCTTTCTTCAAGAAGGCAAGGTCAAGCGAGTACATTCATAAGACACTGGTGGAGGGCCTCCCGGCCGGCCTCGGCGATCGGGTTCAGATGCTGAAGCAGAAGGAGGAAGACATGCTGGCGCAGAAGAAGATGCCTGATGGGAAAAAAGAGGAGATTTCACAGAAGGAGTATAACCGTGGCATCAGTGACTGGAATTTCGACCTCGAAGTCGTCAAGGCTCAGGCTGCGCTGATCCAAGACGACGAGATCATCGCTGAAACGCCGTGCTCATCAGCCACTGATGCAGCAGCCAAGTATCAGAGACAGATGTCGTCGGCAAGCCAGTATTCAGAGGTTTCTGATGTGGATGTCCTCTCCGAGACTTGTTCTATTAATGGTGGTGATGAACAGCTTGAAGAGAAGGCAAAATCATGTCCTGTGGTTCAGAAAAAGGGACGTTTCAAGGTCACATCAGAGAGTGTTGACTTTGAAAAGGTTTCCCCTACGGTTTCGGTTCTGCATAAATCGAGTTTATCTGCGGTTTCAACTTGTGCAGCACCACTAAACGATTTGAGCATAACTGGAGCTATAGCTTCTGCCGCGCCAAATCAGGTTTATCAAACGTTGCAAGGTATTTTGCAGAGTAATATTCAGCAAAGAGAGAGTATCTTGCTTCTGATGAAGCAACTCTCATGTGGTGGTGGAGAGACTTCTGGTGCATCAACAAACTTGGCGGAAAAATCTTCGCTTGAGGTGGCGCATGATAGAGAAAAGGAACTGATTCGCGAAGTTACAGATCTTCAGACTAGGCTTATGTGTGCTCAAAAAGAGCTTCAGAAGGTCAAAAACCAATATGTGCATCCTGATTCCTGATATATGAACTAGGTAGTCTGATGTATATTTTGTTTCTGGTGTATGGAGAATGAGTTCCAAACATTTTAAATTGAGTTTCAGTAGCTGAGTATTACATTTTTGAGAAATACCATTTGATCTTACAAGATTACAATCTTCACAAAGCTCCCTTAAGAAAAATCAATATGTGACAATGACATGTACTTTTATGACTGTAACTCACTTAATTAACTATCTTTGCAATAACACACAGGTTTTAGCATTCCTAAATGCAAAGAATCGTGTAAAAATTGTCAATTGAGACATGTGATCTCAACGATCTCTCTAAATGATCATGCTTAATTATTAAAACATCAGTCTTGAAAATGAGAAGATCAGCAACACACTGAATGATCATGCTTAATATGTAAATTTAAAGGTCGATCTTAAAAGTAAAAAGATTAACATTTGTCCATGATCTCAATTGAAACTGATCTTACAGAGAGACCTTCTCTATAATCATATATAGGATGCATACATAGTTCCCCATAATGAAGAGGATGTATACATGGTAAATATCTTATTTCAACTGCAAAAGAAAAGTTCCCTCATTATTTGTTCAACAGCTAATAGTATTTGTGACATATTTCTTGAGATTAATATGACAAACACACAAGAAAAGAGTAATACCATTCTTTCATTGGGAGAGTACTATAGTGATATCATAAAGCATAAACACGAGAAATTTTGAGAGTGATATTTTATTTCAACAGCTAATAATGAAAGTTCCCCAGTAAGTCTGTAATAATTGTAGCGTCGCGCACCTCTATGGCACAAATTTGAAAGATTTTACTTGTACATTTCGATTATCCCAAAGTCGCCGGCGTAATACTTGATCTCCATGCCCTTGAATCCGACACCTTTCGCCAGTGCCCGAAACTCGAATTCCGATCGCTCTTTTCCACCGGGATTCAGAGTCATCATTAAGTTATCAGTCTGGCAAACGCTTCTTGTTGAGGCACTGGTATCAGATTTAAGTGGTAGGATGAAGTCAACGACGATCACTTTTCCTTTCTCCGGTATCGCTCTTAGGCAGCTCTTTAGAATCTTCAAGCAATGGTCATCACTCCAATCATGAAGCACACCCTGCGAATTAATATTAATACACAATTGATCATTTGAAAAATGGACTCTTTTCATGGGAATGAATTATTGCATACCTTCATGAATATGGCATCTCCTTGTGGTACACTTTGAAACATGTCTCCACCAATGTGTTTCACACCTAGAAGTATAGATCAAAACAATTTCAGCACATATAAAGAAGACCACTCTTAAATCACTAGAGATAAATAAAATGACTCGAAAATCACTCGTGTTGCAGTTTTTATTATTAAGTAAAGTGTAAGAAACTAGTTCATTGTTAAAGCAGAAATTGTTTTTTAAGCGATCGTCATAAGAAACGAAGTGATTTAGCAAAAACATTGTACCAAGATAAGATGGTGCATCTTTGACAACATGTGGTAGGTCAAAATTGATCCCTTTTATTTGAGGATATTTGGAAGTGATTATGTGAAGAGTTATTCCAAGTCCACCACCGACATCAACCAGTGTTTCGATGCCTTCAAAACCCTTGTACACTTTGAGCAACTGCTTCATTGTTGTGGAGGTCACACCAGATAAACCCTTGTTAAATAGCTCATTGAAACTCGCATTTTTTCCGGCATACTCGAACTGAGTCATGCCGAATGCTCGTTCGAATGCCATTCCACCTTCCATAATCGAATTTCCCAATTCATACCTTCCACAAGAAAGTACATAAACACATATTGCACCAATCAGTATTCAATTAAATTGATGTCAAAATCAATGTATATATTGAAGAAAAAAATCAACATGACTGAATTAACCTTATTTACAAATTCTCAATTGAGATTTGACTCAATTAGTCTCAAAAGTTAAATATATAAAAGATCAGACTTGAAAGTGAGAACATCAACACAGAACAGGTAATGATCGAACATGAAAGTGAGAAGATCAACACATAACAAGTAATGATCTGACATGAAAGTGAGAATATCAACACGGAACAGATTATGATCATGCATGAAAGTGAGAAGATTAATATTCGCCTGTCTCAATAAAGGCTGTCCTACATGAGATGTTCTCCCTAAATTTTATCAAATTATAATTTCATTGAACTGAACAGCAGAAAAGCTTAAGATCAGAACAGGAACTTACCAGCTGTCAATACAAGCCTTGTCTTGAAGCAATTCAACCAAATAAGCAATGGTGTTGCCATCCTCGTCGGGCACGAAGAATTTTCCCACCGGAGAAAGCCCGTAAACTCTTTCATAACGGACGGTGCCATCCTCAGAAGCATGCTCAAGAACCTCACAGGTGAAGAGAGAGTAGCTGCTGAGCAAGAGCAGCATTCTGTCCAGCATGGCGGCCGCGTCGGGGTTCTTGGAGGAGATCTGGGATGCAATCTGGGACGATGACAGCTTTTTGCCATCTCCAGATTTGGAAATGGTTTCGAAAAGCTTCAGTTTGACAGCATTGTACAAAACCATTGGCAGTGAAGCAGAGGTCACCAGCTGGATTGCTTGTGAGTAGTATTGAGCGCTATGAGCTTCTTCCTTCCCATTTTTATGAGAATTCAGGGTTTTTGTGAAGTTTTCCATTGAAGATATATGGATAGATATCAAAGGCAAGCCTGCTGTAATGATCTGAGGGAAGAGTGCATTCTATTTATAAAAGTTCTTGCATATGTTTATCTTATTTTACCATGTGATCTTTGAACTTAACTGGGGCGGCTTCTTTACTTCTTATCACTACGCAGTCAACGGAACTTACTGTCTCAAAAAGAAGAGCAAAGCAAAACTAATTAAACTAAAGTTACTTTTGACTGAAGCATTGATCTAGAAGGGTTTGAAAATTTTATAACCACAAATATTTAAGGATTTTAAAATGAATAACGATAGATTAAAACACCAACCAGATTTTAAAATGAATAACTTTGGATTTAAAACACTTTGATTTATTTATTTTGTTTAATTTTTTTTGTCAAAAGACAGCACACAGATGCTACACAACGCCAAGTCTCATACAAACTGGTATAAAACAATTAAGTTCAGCATCAACTGAAGAATTAAGTTAATTTCGTTTAATTTAATTGACCAAATTAAATTAGGTTAAAGAGGCGGGATTCATCTTAATTGAAGTGATATTTTGGTGTTTTTTTTTGTTGGGACATTAAGGCCCTATTTGCCAGAGCTTATCTGTAGATCTGTTCAGTTCAGTGAAAATGTAATTTGATGAAATTCAGGTTAATTAAGTTATGCTGATTCCATTTTTCAATACATCATTTTTACTTCAGTTCAATTCAGTTCAGTCCATGGTGGAAATAAAGTCTAGCAAACAGGGCCTAATTCTAGGAAAGATTTTCTACTTTTAATAGAAAATTAAATCACATACGTACTTTCAATAATTGAACATTTTTTGTAGCCAAAATAAATATGAAAAATAAGTTCAGTTCAACTTAAATCATTCAAATTCCGCTTCATTCCAAATATATATAGGCCCTGTTTACTAGAGATTATTTCTTGATGTACTGAACTGAACTGAACTGAATTGAACTGAAGTGAAAATTGATGTATTGAAAAATGGAATCAGCATGACTAAATTAACCTGAATTTCATCAAATTGTATTTTCACTGAACTGAACTGAACTAAACTGAACTGAACTGAATTGAACTGAACTGAACTGAACTGATCTACAGATAAGCTCTGGTAAACAGGGCCATAAAGCTCAATTTCATTAAGTTAATTTAAATTCATCCAAATTTGAGTTAATGAAAATTTAATTATTTAAATTTTATTTCCCTATGTCTAATTTAGTTTAGTTCAATTGAATCATGTTTAATTAGTTCAATTCAAATAATTTCAAGTTAATCCTGGCACAAATGACTCATTCACGCTGAAATTAATGAGTTACAATTAATATCGATTTCACTTCTTTCTAGCAAGTTTAGTTTATTTCAGTTTAGTTAAATTTAATTTAATTTAGTTTAGTTTACTTTAGTTCAACTAATTAATATGGCCTTGATCGATGACTGAAGTTATAAAATATAAAAATATAAAATACGTAACAAGAACAATTAAAGATTGAAGTAATTATCTAACTATTTTTAAAATTATAAATATAATTATTGAAAATTTTACGACATTATTAGAAGGAATTTCATGAGTTAATTACGATCTCCAGGCCACCTGATTGGAGTATTTGCTCCTTGCAGTCAATTACTTCGTATACATGATCTTCTCTTTCAAAAATATTTAAAAAATAATGATCTTTCATCTTATGATTAATACCGTTTTCTATTGACATTCTATTCATAAACAGTTTTGTAAAAACATAATTTTATTTCATTTCAATAAGTTTAGGAAAGAATAAGCTAGGATAGTATTGTTAGTAAATAGAAGCAGTACAACTAGATTATCTAATATAACATATAATTACAGAAAAAATTCTAAATATGTTAACTGGCCTTCATTCAGTAAATATTCTAAATTAATGTCATCTTTTAAAAGCCAACATATATTAAAAGTTTTTCAACAAAAAGAAAAAACCTAAATTAGAAGTTAGGCAGTTTACTGAAAGAGACCCGCCATTCAGCATTAAGAATCAGGATTATTTTCGAATAGCACGAACATGATGCCAAAATTAAAGTATATAATGTCATCAGTGATTTCATTTAAAATTATATACCGTCATGGTTTATGTCACGATTGTAATAGTACAATCATCATAAAAAAAAATTATACTGCATTTATTTTAAAATTATATACTGTCATGGTTTCATCATAAAAAAATTGTATACTCCATTTATTTCAACTCAATTTAAATCATATCATTAAAATTTAGGCTGCTGAATTTAAATTGCTAATAATCTATCAATTAATATTATACTGCTAAAACAACAAGTTTTGTGCCACGTGTTACTCACAAAGAAATCCACCCCAACTTCCAAAAATGATTCTAAGAGAAAATATTCCTCAAAATCTTCAACAACACACTTTCTTTATTAGACCTCCTAACAACTGGATTGATAGGGGGCCATTAATGGATCACTGTGATCCTTCTCTTACTACAATTCCTCTCAATAGTACTGTTGCATCATTTATTAATGATAAATCCAATTATATGCAACAACTATCTCCTCATCTTGCCCCTGATACTCTTTTTGCTTTGCAGGAAACTCAACTCCAGCAACACAGAGAAGATAGACTGATTTGGAAACTTGACATCAAAGGAAAGTTCACCTTTAAGTCTACCTACAACAAACTCAGACAATCTAGGGGTATTATCTCTTCCATTCATCATTTATGGAATCATAGATTAGAGAAAAAAAATTATGTGTTCATGTGGAAATTGATTAACTCCTTTCTCCCCTTTGATAACATTTTGAAATCTATGCATATCTGTTTACCTTCCAAATGCTTCAAATGTAATCATGAGGATTCCTTGGACCATTTTTACAATTCCTGTGAGTTTACCTTAGGCATTTGGAAATCATTGCATCTCTTTATGAGTATCTCAGATAGGGTTTTTTCTTCTATTTGGGAAAGACTTTCTTTTTATCTTACATATAATGGACTGAGTACACTGCATAATTTAATCATCAGACTCACTCCATCCATTACTTGTTGGATTCTCTGGAAGGCTAGAAACAAATGGTTATATGATAATGTCCCTGCCTCCTCACCTCACATTCTTAGACAGATCAAAGAGCAATTTTTCCTAGTCTTTTGTGCTAAACCTTTTTATATATCATCTCCTGTTGACTGTGAAATAGCAAATCGCAGTTTCCTTCCACTTGGTAAAAGACCACCTAAACCTAGAATTTTCAAAATTGCTTGGTCAAAACCTCTTTCTGGTCTTAAATTCAATGTAGATGCTGCTTGGTGCAATTCCACTCTTCATGCTGGCATTAGCACTGTCATTAGAGATAGCAGAGGTGCTTTTATTTCTGGTCACTCTTCCTTTACCTCTGCTACCTCACCACTGGAAGCTGAAATCAAAGCCATACAATTTGCTATCTCTCTTGTTGCATGATATTCAGAAGCTATCAATATAGAGTCTGACTGTCTTAATGCAATTTCTTCCATCTTAAACCCCATCATTGCACATTGGAGACTTTTCAATCTTGCTGATTCTATCAGACTTAGCATCTTTTCATATGACCTTACCCATGTTCATAGAGAAGCAAATTTACCTGTTGATGCCATTGCAAAACTCTTCCTTTCATCTAAACATGAATCCTCATTTACTTTTGGTTCGCTTCCTAATGAGATACAGGGTATGGTTAGATTGGACCAAATGGGGACTCATTCTCTGAGAATTTCTAGAATGGATTCTACTAACTAATTCTCTTTCATGCAGATACTACAGATCCATGGTGCCTTTTACTGAGGAATGGAGTATTAGGAGACTCCTTTTGCTCTGGAACTGATTTGAACTATGAATAGTGACAAGCGATTTCCCCACGTCGTAAATGGGAATCTCACTCAATCAAAACACATTTATATTCACCTACAACTTCTAACTACTATAGAGTAGATAGTGGGAAGTAGGGATCGAACCACAAGGAGAAGGAGTTTGTTTAGTGTTTTAGCAAAGATTATAAACACATACATATATATTATATAGAAAGCAAGGTAAACAAAGGGGGGTTTTGAAGTTGGTTTTGTAGGAAACACTACGATGCAAAGCAAATGAAAATATAAATTATCATGCAATTATCTAAGTAAAGATTAACTATCTAAAATGCAAGTCTTGGGTGCATGTGATTTCAACTTTCTACCATGAGTTCTTCCTCAAACTATGACGTGTTGCTTTGAGAATGATGATTGTTTATCATGAGAAACTATCTATAATCATAGCTATGAAAGATGAAAGCATCCTCACAACTTTCATTGACAACTTTACTAGATGATAACAACTAGTTCAATTCATCAATATCATTTCAAATTAGATGTTTCTCAAACCTACCCATGCAATTTGATAACAAACTTGACATAGATACAATGCTAATGAATGATCTTAAGAACAAATACAATTGATAACAACATGCATTTGATTCCTAATTCACTACCTTTACATAGAAGAAATGATAGCATTTCAACCATGGAAAAGCAATGTCTAACACATATCCAACACATATCTATAACTAGGAAATCATTCCTAACCATTTCAAGCATCAAATACACATACAAATTATGATCATTCAATAGCAAATCACACATTCATAAGATACACAAACAAGTTCTCAACCCATAATAGAAGTTTAATCACATGCCCCCAAGGTGGGTTTTTAGCCTACTACAATAATTCTAATTAATACACACATGTTCATGAAATCAAAATGGAAGAAAATGGAAGAAGAGGAAGAAAAAGATGGGAAATTGGGTTTGGATTGGGAGGGAGCACGTCCAAAATGAGGGGATAAGGGGGGTATTTATAGCCTTAAAATTTCAGCTCAAGAGTGCAAGTGGGCAAAAGTTTAGCGACGCTTTATTTGGTCGTTGTTCATCATAGCGACACTTCTGGGCAGCTGGTGACACTTCTGGGCAGCTAGTGACGCTTTCTTCATCTGGGGTGACACTTCCTTCAAGCTCCAGCGACACTTTCTTCATCTCTTGTGACACTTTTCTGGGCTTGAGCGACACTTTTCTGGGCAACTTCTACCACCTTTAGTAAAGTGGCCTTCTCGCCACTTCTATGACCAATTCTTCTAGTTCCGAGCATCAAATCATCAACTCTATAGCATAGTCATAGAAGGTCTTCAAGAATTCACATCAAGAAGTTCCAAAATACACACATAAACATAGGATTTTACAAGTTCTAAACATAAAGAACCAATGATATAATTCACTCTAAAATCCTATACTTTGTTACAAAATTATCTTCAAAACAAGTCTCAAATGCACTAAAAACTAGAGTACAAATAGGGTATATCAAACTCCCCCACACTTAAACCTTTCTCGTCCTCGAGAAAGAACGATACAAGTCCAAGTTTCATACTTCTAAATATCTATCCAATGCACATTTAAGACTTCCACACAAATTTTCATCAAGAAACAAAGTGTGCCAAATATAAGTTTCATCAAAGCAATTTCCTTGGCACACAAAACCAACAAAAGATCACAAAATTCCTCTCCTTTTGCCTAGGTTTTTACCTAGCCCCTCTTTCTTTCCACACACTCTCCTTTTGCCTAGAAGTTTATCTAGCCACTCTTTTTTTTTTCTTTTTTTTTTCTTTTTTTTTTCAAGCCTCTCACTTTTACCTAGGCCTTTTTAATGTTTTGACCTATCCGGGCTTTTCACTCATTTTTCTTAATAAATTCTTCAAGAGAAGTGCATATTTACAACACCAAAACAAAAGCAAAACAAAAATCCTAAACTTCTCCCCCACACTTAAGCCAAACATTGTCCTCAATGTTTAAAATTATTAAAATCATGAGGAAAGGGAAGGACTCACACACTAGAACTTGGTATTCATTCATGTAGTCTATGGAGCTAAGCACGACAAGATGTAAGACTACAAGAAATATATGCTCACAACAATTACGACCTATGCAACCAAAGCAATCTCAACAAAACAATCACAAATCATAACTTCGCAAAACACAAGGCGGCAAGCCCCTACCAAAAAGCTCAGTATACAACTAAAGGCGGCAAGCCTTTCAAAATGCAATTAAACCTATTGGCGGCAAGCCCTAAATCATCCAAAATTTCAAACAAATTCAGTAGGGTACCGTCAATTGAAGCCTTTGGAAGCAGTGTAGCATGAGGAGATCATCAATTGAACCAAAATATCACCAAATCAAAAATTCCCAAAAATTAGGGTTCTTGAGATTTGGGGATATTTAAGTTCGTTTAGGAAATTGAAATTTGAGATGGTGAAAAGGATAAGGATGGTGGAGGGAAGGGGTGGCGGATTTGGTGGTGGAGGGAGGGGGTGGCGGGGTGGAGGTGGAGGGAGGGGGCGGCGGATTTGGTGGTGGAGGGAGGGTGGGGCGGGGTTTGGGCAGTTTTTGGGATGGAGGGGAGGTTAGGGGCGGGTCTGGGCGGGAAGATTCAGGCGGGGTGGTGAGGGCGGTGGGGTTGGGTCTGGGCGGGGGTTTGGGTGGTCGGGGATTTGTTTGGGGTCTGGGCGGGGGGGTTTGGGGTTTGGGTGGTCTGGGCAGAGCAACTGGGTGGGGTGGGGTGGGCAGTAGACGTTTTTGGTTTTTTTTTTTTTTTTTTTATAATCTTTTCTTCGCGGGCCGCGAGGCCCGATTCGCGGCCCGCGGGATTAATTCGCGGACCGCGAAAAAGGGTCATTTTGTGGCAGCGATTTTTGTCCGAAAATGGGCAATTTTTCGCGGGCCGCGAGGCCCAGTTCGCGGACTGCGAAATTTTTTTTTTTTTTTTTTTTAAAATTCAAATAACACAACCAAAGAAAAACAAGAATTAAAACGAAACGAAAACAAGAGTGAAAACGTAATCTACTAATTAAAACAATGAAAGATACAAAGAACTATTTTAAAAAAAAAAAAATTTATAAGCACAATAAAAGCTAAGTAAAAATAAAACGATCAAAATCGATTTATTTAACGTCGTCGACACGACCCAAATGTTATTCATAGAACAAAAGCTTGAAATCCTTCACTTTCGAAAGAAAAATGAAGGGTAGTAGAGAAGGTGTTGGAGGAGGGATGAATGGTAGTAGTCTCAAAGGAGATGGAATGATTGGTAGCCAAAATAAACAATATGGCTTCGTAGTCTCCTCCAAGATTTCCGGAAGTGGTGGAATTTGTTGAATAGGTGGATGTGAGGATATCAATGGTGATGGTAAAGATTCAAAAACACTCACATCCCTTTCTACTTCATAATCCTCAACAAAAATTTCCTCATCACTTTCGAACTCATCATCATGCATCGTGGTGACATTACTCACCATAGCACTAGGAATATGTTCTACTTCGGATGGTACTTCCTTGGAGCATTGAGATTCTAATCTCCTCACCACTTTCCACATTTTGATCAATTGCCTCTCAAGATTGTTGAAAAGTCTATTTTCTTCATCATTTATCACATCTTGTCCTTGAGGCAATTCACAAGTGGGTGGAGGTAGATTTTGTTGCTCAAAGTATTGGTTTTCCGGTTGATATCCATAATTCGAATTCGAATAACCACTCCATTGTGGATTATAAGAATCATCATATGGATTAAAACAATTTTGACCTTGAAAACCAATATTTGTCTCCTCCTCATAGCACTCATTATCATAGTACCCTTGGTATGAAGAACCAAGGGGCCTTTCAAGTTCATAGTGCTCACTTCTCGACTCAAAATAACAAGGCTCGTAAAAATCATTTGAAAGATAAGAATCACACGAGCTTGCTACATTCTTCCTCATCCTTTCATGGTTAAAGGTGAGAAAGTCAATAAAATTTTTTTCTTTTAAACTAAACATGACTAAAAAAAGGTTTGAAATGGTAGTGCAAGGGTTCTAGGATAATACACACTACAAGGTGTCGTTTATTCCAAGAAACCAAGCAATAGACACTTCAAAGAAAACAAAGTAAAGAAAGAATTGAAATTATAGTGCAAGGGTTCTAAGTCAATACACACTACAAGGTGTTGTTTACACAAAGAACTCAAGCAATACACTTTCAAAGAAAAGAAAGAAAATAAAGGAGATAAAAATACAATCTAAGATAAAACACACAACAAGAAATGCCTTCTCCCCGGCAGCGGCGCCATTTTTGACAAGCGATTTCCCCACGTCGTAAATGGGAATCTCACTCAATCAAAACACATTTATATTCACCTACAACTTCTAACTACTATAGAGTAGATAGTGGGAAGTAGGGATCGAACCACAAGGAGAAGGAGTTTGTTTAGTGTTTTAGCAAAGATTATAAACACATACATATATATTATATAGAAAGCAAGGTAAACAAAGGGGGGTTTTGAAGTTGGTTTTGTAGGAAACACTACGATGCAAAGCAAATGAAAATATAAATTATCATGCAATTATCTAAGTAAAGATTAACTATCTAAAATGCAAGTCTTGGGTGCATGTGATTTCAACTTTCTACCATGAGTTCTTCCTCAAACTATGACGTGTTGCTTTGAGAATGATGATTGTTTATCATGAGAAACTATCTATAATCATAGCTATGAAAGATGAAAGCATCCTCACAACTTTCATTGACAACTTTACTATATGATAACAACTAGTTCAATTCATCAATATCATTTCAAATTAGATGTTTCTCAAACCTACCCATGCAATTTGATAACAAACTTGACATAGATACAATGCTAATGAATGATCTTAAGAACAAATACAATTGATAACAACATGCATTTGATTCCTAATTCACTACCTTTACATAGAAGAAATGATAGCATTTCAACCATGGAAAAGCAATGTCTAACACATATCCAACACATATCTATAACTAGGAAATCATTCCTAACCATTTCAAGCATCAAATACACATACAAATTATGATCATTCAATAGCAAATCACACATTCATAAGATACACAAACAAGTTCTCAACCCATAATAGAAGTTTAATCACATGCCCCCAAGGTGGGTTTTTAGCCTACTACAATAATTCTAATTAATACACACATGTTCATGAAATCAAAATGGAAGAAAATGGAAGAAGAGGAAGAAAAAGATGGGAAATTGGGTTTGGATTGGGAGGGAGCACGTCCAAAATGAGGGGATAAGGGGGGTATTTATAGCCTTAAAATTTCAGCTCAAGAGTGCAAGTGGGCAAAAGTTTAGCGACGCTTTATTTGGTCGCTGTTCATCATAGCGACACTTCTGGGCAGCTGGTGACACTTCTGGGCAGCTAGTGACGCTTTCTTCATCTGGGGTGACACTTCCTTCAAGCTCCAGCGACACTTTCTTCATCTCTTGTGACACTTTTCTGGGCTTGAGCGACACTTTTCTGGGCAACTTCTACCACCTTTAGTAAAGTGGCCTTCTCGCCACTTCTATGACCAATTCTTCTAGTTCCGAGCATCAAATCATCAACTCTATAGCATAGTCATAGAAGGTCTTCAAGAATTCACATCAAGAAGTTCCAAAATACACACATAAACATAGGATTTTACAAGTTCTAAACATAAAGAACCAATGATATAATTCACTCTAAAATCCTATACTTTGTTACAAAATTATCTTCAAAACAAGTCTCAAATGCACTAAAAACTAGAGTACAAATAGGGTATATCAAATAGGCTAGGAATGTTGTACATATCTTCTCTCCCTTATCTAGTCCTCTTGAGTAAGTTGAGTTTTGTTTCGACGATTCTCTAATCTGTTCGGAGGACACTAGCTAAAGTTTTTGAGTTTAATATAGAAGGCTAGCCTATTTTTTCATTCTTTTGGAAGCAAATGTATTGCTTCATGAGCCTATGGCTCAAATCTTGTAATATCTTTAAACTGGCTTTGGCCTTTCTTTTTCTCTGTTATTGTTTTTTAACAGGTTTGAGGTGCGTAATATAAATCTCCCATCGTTGAGGATGGCTTTGCCCAAATATATATATATATATATAGACCTCCTAACTTCATCCTTCTATATTATTATTCTTCTTCTTTTTTTTCTTTTCATATACTCTTCTTCTTAATTAATTCTTTCTTTCTTCCAAAAATTTTTTACCATTTTAATATTATTTTATAGTTATTTTTTCCATAATTAATATACTGACCAAGATTTAGTATTATGTTATATTTTAGTCATTTTCTTACCTATTATTTTCGAATTCAATCTATTGCATATACTTTAATTCAATTTGTTAGACTCTATCTTAGAAGAAAATTATTTCACTGATCGATCACCAATCTGAAAGTGACATTTTGGCCATTCTAGCTACTAAAGCTCTTTAATTTTATTTTGTAGGCTTGGGGAGGTGATGAGGTTCGATACCTCAAGGGGGATATGACCTTTGATTTGTGGTCTGTCAACCTATTGAACCTTTTGATTAGGGATCCACCTACCTTGAAGAAACATCTTCTATTGAATTAATGATTGTATTGAATTATGAATTACATAGAATATGTCCTCTTTATATAGACATATATGAGAATAACAATCTAACTAAGAAAAGGAAATAGCTTACAACTATTACTATAATTAACTAGCTTAATTAGAATAGGAAAAAGAATAATAATATAGCTAAATAAGGAATGGAGTCCCATCATTCCCGCGCCCCTGAAAGAATGCTTGAAAATTGTCGCAACGCGCCATGGAATTAACCATTCACGAAATTGGGTAGTGTAAATTTCCCATGGAATCAACCATTCTCGATAGCAAACATCCTTATGCAATCCAAACGACGAACTTCTTGGGATGGTAGTTGGAATTGGAGTCGTATGGCGGATTGTGCCAAATCCAACAAGACTTGCGAAGGTGTGTGAAAGATTGGTCACACACGGAACAACTCTTGAAGGACATGCTACCGATAAAATTGATTGCTCATCAATGCATGAAACTAGATCCCGTGTTGGTGGGTCAATAGATTCAGTGAGTTGATCAAACAATCCAATCTCTCGCTGCTGAAAGTCAGCATCTGCATCGGACAAATATGACTCTTGTTGTTCAATGCATGATTGTGGTGGTGGCGGTGGAACCGGCGAAAGCGGTCTAACTTGCTCAAGACAATCCAATCGGACAAAAACCGGCAATGATTGTGGTGGTGTCGGTGTGTTGCCCACTTTCTGATTCTGAAGCATTGTAAACAACTTGGCGAAGTCTTTTTCAAGTTTAACAAGACGGGCATCGACTGTAACGAGTTGTTCTTCAAGTTCTTTAACCGTCATGATGGGAAAATAAATTTTTTTTTGAACGTGGCTCTAGATACCAAATGATGAGGTTCGATACCTCAAGGGCAACACACCATGTGTTCTTCATCTTCAGGCAACTCGGTCAGCGACATGATACGATAGAAGAAGAAGAAAAATTATCGAATTTTTCAATCTGGCTGTGATACCAAATGATGAGGTTCGATACCTCAAGGGGGATATGACCTTTGATTTGTGGTCTGTCAACCTATTGAACCTTTTGATTAGGGATCCACCTACCTTGAAGAAACATCTTCTATTGAATTAATGATTGTATTGAATTATGAATTACATAGAATATGTCCTCTTTATATAGACATGTATGAGAATAACAATCTAACTAAGAAAAGGAAATAGCTTACAACTATTACTATAATTAACTAGCTTAATTAGAATAGGAAAATGAATAATAATATAGCTAATTAGGAGGCCAATTTGAATTCCCTCCATCACTTATGATGGTTTAACTTAAAAAATAATAATACTAAAACTCTTTAATTAGCCTAGGAATTCATCATAGGGGTTGCTCCATGCAGGTCCATTTTTCTCTTGCATGTCCATATTTTTACCATAATACCCCTAATATTGTTAAGACAAAAAATGGGGTTGAAATCATAGGGTTCCATCAGGGACATTATGGTAAAAATGCAGATCTGCAAGAGAAAAATGGATCTGTATGAAAAAATTGCTTTGATCTAGTGGTAAGACACTATTTGAATTATTTAGATGTCTTGAGTTTGATTACTTATGGGAACAAAGGTACGTAGGGGTAGGATTTTATTGGTGGTTCCTACATTATTTTTAAAAAACTCTTTAATTAGCCTTCATGTGTTAGGGACGTGTTCTTAGAAGGGATTTGAGTTTGTTCTCAATATCCATTCAGCGAAAACACTTGGTAGCAATTACAATAAATAGAATTGGATGATTTGATTAATTTATTACATAAATAATTAAAATACATATGGATCGGACTATTTGTACTGTTTGAGAGATTTAATAAAAAAATGTAGTTGCACTTAGAAATATTATCATGCCACTGCAAAACATATTGGAAAATTGGTAATATTTAAATGAAATCTATGTTAAAATAAATACTTAAAGTTTGGGAATTGATTATTACTTTTGCGGTTAAGAGCTAACAATACAACTTAGATATTCTGGATTCAATTCCCCTTTGGACCATGGTAGCTAGATTAGAATTTTATTGGGTGTGCATTAGATTATTCCCTTTTCAAAAAACTAACTGATGAAGAGCAAATCCGCACTAGTAAATGGTGTCTCAGATAGCTGATGTTTTCGAGTGCTTCTGGATGTGGATTGTTGATGAAGTATGCAGACTGCTCGCTAATAACTCCTGGTTGTCCGAGCTCCTTGGCCTCGGATAGGGCTTGCTTAGGACCTGTTCTCCCGATGCCTGCAAAACAAGCCTCCGGCACTACCCGTGGGTAGTAGCTCTGGTGTGATGATGAGATTTCGTGTATTGAAAGGAAAGATAAAACTCTGTATTCAAGAGTTAGAGAACTTACCTGGAATGACTGATTGCGGCCTCTATTTATAGGCGTTTTGGACCTTATCATGTGCATTCTCATCACACGTCACCTTCATGTACCTTGTTGTGGTCCTGGTCACGTGACTGTACCAGCCGAACCTTCTTCTTAGCTGTCCATCACGTGTATCAGAAATTTCCATGAAAGTCACCTTCGGTATTATCACAAGCCCCCAAAGACAAAGGCTTTAGGCATCCGAGGCTGGAGGCCTCTGTCTTGTCACCTTATTTCCTTGCTTTCTGATGCCTTCGCTCCACGCGCGCTTGTCACTATTCAGGTAGGTGGGTCCCTGGGCCATAAAAGGCTATTATCCTCGAGCTTTTGGCAGCTACACGCTTCTCTTTTTCCCAAATTCTCCCTCTATTCTCGCGTACCATCATTACTCATGCCCCCGACATGCTGTCTTTTAATATTCTCTCATTCCTTATCTATAAATAGATCTCCCTGGCTCCATTATTTCTCCTCCCTCGCTGCCCTTCAATTTCATCTTCCGCCTATCTCCCGTTTTCTGGTGAGTTGCCTCTGCTCGTAGTTTCTCTGCTCATCTTTTATTCGCGTCTTTGCCTTATTTTATCATGGATTCCACCGACCAATCTCTGGATCTGGTACACGTGGATAGCCTGAAAGATCGGGCCTCAAACCCTGTATCTTCTCATGTCCTCGGCCCGGGCTCTGAATCCTCCTCTTCAGAATCCCTAACCGCCGTCAAAGGGAAAAAACGATCTCGTCAATCTTTCGTCTGTGTGCCTCGGATCAACCCTACTGGTTTCCATTTTGATTCTGATCCTTATCCTGAGTGGGTTACCCAGGACGTTATTGACCTCTGCAACAATAGCTTCGTCCATATTCCCGAGGATGCGGAATTGGAGCTATTAGACCCTATCCAAGTCCAATCCGGTGCCTCGTGCTTGCCTGCTCGCCATGTACACTTTAGCTTATCTCTTCCGTTCCCTCCACTCTTCTCTGAACTGCTTGGTCATTTTTGTATGTCTCCTGCTCAACTCCATCCCAATGGAATGACTGTGGTTCTGGGATTCATCACTCTATGCCGTAGACACGACATTATTGAGTCCCTGGATTTGTTTCGTTCCTTTCATCGCCTTAGTGCTTCTCATGCGAAAACTCCAGGGATCTTTACATTTTATCCCCGAGGTCCCTCTATCGTGTTTGGTAAGAATGACAGCATCAAGAACTGGAAAGAGGCTAGTCATTACTCCTTTAACCAAGTTAAGTACAATGCCCTTGATTGGAATGACGACATCGAGGCTGAGGCCGCAGGAGCCCTTGTCATTCCATCTGTAGCTTCTGATTATAAGGCATTGTCCAATCAGTCCTTAAATGTCCTTCAATATTGGTTGAAATGAAACGACAGCTTCTACTGGCCTCGCTCGATTTACCCTGCAGCTACATTTACTTGTCGTCGTCATTATGCCCAATGGCCTGATGCAGGTCTTTACCTTCTGTCTTAGGATGCCTGTCTTTATTTGGTCGTTGCCTTTTTCTCGCTTTACCTCGTTCTTTTGCCCTATTCTGATGTTATTTCTTCTGTTTTGTTGCAGTGATTCGTGATCTCCTTGATAATCCTGCCTTTTATCCTTCTTCAGAGATGACTGGGACTATTCACCGGAAAGCATCCAGGTCCACCTCGGATGCAACCTCTGATCCCATTCTTCGGACAGAGAAAGCTCTCGCCCAGAATCTGGGGGAAGGACTTATCTCTCCTGCTGCCAAGAGGGCCCGTTCTGAGGTTCTTGGCAAAGTGTCTCCTTAGGAAAGTTTCAGTGGCATCTCCCAGCAAGAGAGCTCTTGAAATGGGCTCCGAGCCCCCTGTTAAGAAAGTTATCAAGAAGGTTTCCGAGGCTAAAAATCTTGAGGAAACGCCCTCGGAGGACCTTGTGGCACAAACCAAGGCCCTCTCTCTCTCTCTCCGAGGAATCCCAGATTCTTAAGCCCAACTCATTGGAGAGGCGTTGTCTTTAATCTGAAGGCCTGACAAGCGTTTTCCCCACGTCGTAAATGGGAATCACACTCAATCAAAACACATTTATATTCACCTACAACTTCTAACTACTATAGAGTAGATAGTGGGAAGTAGGGATCGAACCACAAGGAGAAGGAGTTTGTTTAGTGTTTTAGCGAAGATTATAAACACACTTATATATTATATAGAAAGCAAGGTAGACAAGGGGGTTTTGAGTTTGGTTTATTACACTATGAAAGAAAGTAACTAAGATCAATTACACTACAATGCAAATGCTACAAATACAAGGCCTTGGGAGACAAATGATTTTCAACTTTGAACTATTGATTTATTGTTCTACAACACATTGCTTTAGGAATCTTCTCACTAATGTAGTTATAGAGAATAATCGCATTCAAAATAACCCTCACTGGTGAATGACCTAAACGATAGCGTTTTAGACCAATTCACCAATGACACCATGATTAGAAGACCAATAAACTTACCCATGCAATTCGAAAGCGAATTAAATACATAGATAACACCATTGATAACAATCAAGAGCTAAATCAAAATATAGCATTCTAAATCAACCCTTAATTCTACTACTTTGAGACAAGTGCAAAATGATAGCATTTCACCCATGCATCTAGCATATATTTGATAGCAATTCATTGCCCAAGGATAGCCCAAGCTAATTCATGCTTCAAACAACACATTCAAACATAATTCATCAAATGGAAATTAAATTGCCCATGAACAATATGCATCAAGAACTCAAAATCAAGAATAGAAAGTTTACATCAATTGCAACCCAAGGTTTAATTAGCCTACAACAATCATTTTAATACAACATTACATAAACATAGAATCAAAGGGAAGAAAAATGGAAGAAAGGGAGGAAAAGATGAGAAAATGAGGTTTTGGATTTGGAGAGCTCGACCAAATGATAAAGGGATAAGAGGGGTATTTATAGCCCTTCAAAAAATGTTTCTTTGGCCTTCATTCTGCCAAATTTCCGCTCATTTTCGCGGCCCGCGAGATGCTCATGGCAGGTTGACAGCAATCTTCTTTACTTAGCCACGGATGAACCATTGATCCGTTTTTGATGTTCTAGTAGTCCATTTTGTAGTAATCGAGAAGACGAAGTCAATGGTACCACTTATGCACTCCAATTACTCTTGTAACATTTCCAAATTTCAGCTTCAAAACGTTAGTGCACAAGTCTTTCTTCAAAATGCAAGGTAAGAGAAATTTAGCCTTAATTCTTAACCCTTTGCACTAAATGCTACCCCAAATGAACTCTCAAATGTGCTAAAAGTAGAGTATATATTGGCTACATCAAGGCCCTTGACTATGACCCCCTTTCTCGTATTGCCCAGCGAGCTGCATCCAAATCTTCTCCTCCCGAGATTCAACCTACTCCCGTCTCCACACAAGTCCCCGTTCAGCCGAAGGATGTTACTCCTGCAGCCCAGAATCCGGCTATTGTGGCTCCAACAGCTAAGGAACACATCCTTGTAACCACTTTGGTGGATAATCACTCTTTCTCCTCCCTCTTTTCCCTCATAAGCACTCCTGATACCTTACCTCTTCTTTTCTCTCTTTCCTTTCTATTTTCTCTTTATTGATGTGCCTATCTTTATGCAGCAATCCCAAGCTTTTGTGAAGGGCTTTAGCGACTCTCCTGACTTCCAGTCCCTGCTAGCTGAGACATGGGAGAAGTTCTCAGGTAATCTGCTTCATGACCTTCAGCAGGAGAAACAGGCTCGGGAAGCTTGTCACCTAGCTTTGGATGAGGAGAAAGCGCGCTTCTCTCTCCTCCGAGAGAAACTCAAGCCCCTTGAAGAAGGATCTCTACTCCGTGAGTTTGGCGAGGCCATCACCAAAGAAGTGATCAGCTCCGAGGCCTGTGACCAAGCCTTGTCCGAGCTTCTGGAGGAGTCGAACGACTACCAAACCACCACCTTCTATGAGAAAATCCGAGGATGGCTTCATGGGGAACTTCGTCTGGCTGTGCAGAAAGGCTATTACCATCCTAGAACCTTGGCCCGCTATGAACAACGTCTTAGAGCCTTCCGTCTAAGTACTCTCTAAACTCTAACCCCCAAGATTTGGGCTGCTTTGCACTTTTCCTCTCCGCCCACTTCTACAGCCAAACTTTTGAAGATCGGAGAGAAGAAAACTAGGGTTCCTGCGGAAAAGGCCGCACCCGAGGCAGAGCTCCGCAATCCTCATGGGGTCTGTCCTGAGCCCCCATCTCATCGCTACTCTGTTAACAACCAAGGGTATGTGGAGTGGTGTGCTAAGCCAGAATCCTTTAGCTTCAGGGCCGCTTTTTCCAACGGCGCTCATTTCATTGAGTTCTCCACTCAGTTGGGCTCTTCAACTAGCTCAAGCTACCGAGGGTTACCAGTCTCCCGAAGAAGCCTCTAGTTCCCATGTATAATCTCTTTTTTCCTGACCTTAGCGATTTCTTTAGTTTCTTTTACTCTGTTGCTATTCTCTCCACTTGTTAGGGGCATTTTCAGTTGTCTCCTTGTATTGCTACAATTTTATTTTATTTTTATGTTACATTTCCTGAGTTTCTCCTTTTCTTCTGTATTGCCTTTGTTATTAGCTCTAATTCCTATACATAATAGATTCCTATGACTTTACCCTGCAGGGTTCCCTTCCCCCCGCTTCGGACAAGGTTTCTCCCCTTTTGTGCTCCTAATGCCGAGTACCGGCATTGTCCGAGCTGCAAATATGAGTAGGTCAGAGGGAGGAAGCATTGTCCGAAGGTGAATTTGGGTTCCTTCTTGATGAGTTTCCTACTCTTAGTGCTGCATCTGGTTTTCTCCGATCTATGAGGGCTCGGTTCGGGTCTATCAAACAGAGCCATATGATTATTTCTTCCTATCTCGAGGAAACTGCAAATATTTCCGAGTTTCTGAACCAGTTGCATGGCTCAGGCAAAGAGCTAGAATGTCGTGCTGACGAAGAGCACGACCTTATATGGGTGAGTATTCTAGGGCTATCAACAAGCTCCAAAGTCTATAAAGCGGTAATAACGAAAGGCAGGTGATTTCCAGACTAGAAGCTGAAAACAAACAACTTACCTCCCGCAATCATGAGCTTCAGAATTATCTCCTTTGTCTGAGGCTCTCGTTTCACCTATCCTCTCTCATTCGTGGGAAGACTCAGGTTGTTCCCTTCCATGATATTACCTCTTCTGTTCGGAATGTTATCTCTACCATGGAGAAGATGAGTAAGTTCCAAACTGGGGGTTCGGCCCATCCTACTTATGTCGAGGCTGTTGAATGGTATTGACGCCTATCTTCTGGGATGTCTGATCCCTTTCCCCCTTCTATCTGGGAGATTCCTCCTTCCCTTCCTGTTGATAATGCATTCCGCCGATATCTTAATCCTCGGCTTTCTACAAAATATAAGGATTGCCAGAAAAGAATCCGAGAAGTTCTCCATATTCGGCAGATGGGTCTTCCTGCTTTCAGTGAGCCTGGTCCCCCTGCGGGTACATCTCATGCAAATTCCTCTCTTATTTTCCGACCTGTGATCCCTCGATCCTTAAGATATCCTTCTGGCCAAGTCATCAGACATGGCCTTCCTGAAAATGCATCTCATAAAAATGCTCAGCCTTCCCTCCGACTTCTGACCATCCGCTCCTTGCCTTCCGAAGGAGACGAAATAGTTCATGTATTTGCGGAAAAAAAATCCGATCTCAAAATTTTAATTGCTTAAATCATATAGTGGTGATTCAAGGTGAAATTTAGTTAATTAAATCCTACAATATCAACCTTAAATATGAAATTTGGTTAATTTCAACCAATTCAGTATTAAATATGCAGTTTTTAATGAAAAATCAAAATATATGATTTTCGCAAGAGGTATAGAGTAAGTGTTTGATTTTGAATTCATACAATGATAATGAATCTCTAGAGACTAATTAAAAGTTTGAGTAAGAAAAATAATGAGTGATTAGTTGGTATGTTTAAAGAATTTAGTAGTTTGAAGAAGAATATTAGGAGACATGAAAATAGAAAGAAATTAATGGTAATTAAAATTATAGTATGATTAAATAATTTAAATAATATTTAAATAATCTAATAATATAAGTTGGTACGATACGGTAATACCGTGGTATTTAAAATTTAATACCAATATCATCCCAATATTAAGTCATGGTACGGTATTACCGTACCAGCAATGTCTGTAACCAATTTAATTGGTATGATTTGGTAATGATACGGATGGTAAGTCGGTTGGTACGGTATCTTGCTACAAAATTCCAGCCCTAGTTTTTCTACTTGGACACACTTCTGTTAATTCGGGTTGACGTGTCGGGTTGTGTGTTCAGGTCAGATAAGTCCGGGTTGGTACGGGTCGGGCTCAGAAAGAATTACCTCGGGTCGGATTAGACTCGTTTGTCAGGTTGAGTCAAATTAATTTAAAATATAATCTACAAAACTAACATTGGGGAGAAATAAACTTTTGACGTTGGGTGATTTTTGTTAGTCAAGTTAGTTCGGATTGAAGTGATTTCAATATTTTGGTTCGTATTAAAATTTGGGAAAATTGGGATTAAGGGCAGTGGAACATTAGAAATTGAAAAGTGGGGTGTAAGTTTCGCATAATTTCTGAAAAGGACAGTGAATAATCAAATTAGTTTTAATTAATATGATTATTAATATAAAGACAACAATACCCTTATTTTTGTTTAGATCCCTTATATTTAGTTAAATTCAGCTTAGCTATATATTTTACTCCAATTTAAATAAAATTTATTTCTAATCAAATCTTTTCAATTCAGCTCAAAGCAGTCCAATTCATATTAACTTGATCAAACTTAATTAAATTAAATTCCAAGGAAGTGACCTAAATTGGATTAATAAATCTGAAAAAAACGATGGAGCTTAATTAAATTGAATTTAGCCAAGTATAAATGAATTTAGTATACCAAAGTGAATTGAATTGAACTAATTAAAAGAAAATATTATTTTTTAGATGGATATGAATTGACTTGGATTTAATTTTAACCAAAATTTTGATTAAATTTAATGAAGCTGGACTGAAGTAAACTAAAAAAATTTGAACTTAAATTGAATTGAATTCGTCCTATTTTGAATTATCTGAATAAAATTTAATTAAATTGAACAAAGCAAGAGTTAAAGAAATTGAACTGAATTCAACTAAATTTGAGTGAATTCATATAATTTAATGAAATGAAACTGAATCGAATACTACAACAATGAACTAAATTGAATTGAACCAAAACTACATAAAATGACATAGGGCTAAATTGGACTAATTTGAATATAAATACATTTATTTAGATATTGGAGTAAACTTATTGAAACTAATCTAAATTTAATTAAGCACAACCAGTCTAAATTAAAATAATAGAAATAATGGTATTGTTGTCTTTATATTAATAATTATATTAATTTAATTATTCACTGCTCTTTTCAGAAATTATGTGAAACTTACACTCCACTTTCCAATTTCTAATGTTCCACTGCAGTTAATCCCAATTTTTCCTTAAAATTTTTCTCATCTCCTTTTTATCTCTTTTGTTAAAATATATATAATAAATGATTAGCAAGCTAAATTAATTAAAAAACTAAAGTTTGAACATACTATGTCGACACCAACTCGGATTTCTATATATATTATCTAAAATAAGTGTCAAAAAATTAAAACATGCTTGAATTTTTATAAATACTAACTAAATATCCCAACAAATCAGGAATGGTATATTTCTAAAATTGAGTAGTCCGAAATCAAATTGAATCCATATGAAATGTGAAATTATAATTTTAAGATTTTTTGAGGCAGAGGAAGCAGTATAAAAAATATTTACATATTTTGCCCAAAAGTTTCATCTATGTTGTTCTGGCCCTTTAAATATTTTCCAACGTTTTTTACTCAAATTGAACCAACAAATTTCCTAATTGAGTGCACTAACATGTTTCATTGCTTCTTATATCGGTCATTTGACAAAACATACCTCATAATGGATGTAAATCACCCGTTATTTTAACATTTTCAAGCGTCGGACTTGTTTTTTAAAATAAGTTACAATATAATAAAGACACCCATGGTGGTATAACTCAATATTATCCCATAATAGCGTATATGTAATGCATGTAAAAAAATTCATGTTTTTTTGAGCTGCGAAAGTATGTGATGTAGAACAAATTGAAGTACGTTGATGTCTTATCACCGGAATGTAGATAGAAAATTTAATTGCGTGAAAAGTATAATGTTAGTTGCAGAGATGTTAGTTAGAAATCCCTTCAAGTGGATTTCAATTTCGACGTTTCTACAAAAAATTTACTTTTTTTCATCTAGGTCTTTCCAAGAAATTGGGAAGTGTCAAATTTTAAAATTGAGTAGTACGAAACCAAATTGAAGCATTATGGAGTTTGAAAATATAGTTTAAAGGTGTTTATAGACATTCGAAGAGTTAGAAAAAATATTTACAGATGTTGCCCAATAGTTTTATATATGCTGATGTGGCTCTTAATAAAAGTCATACTTTAAGGTATATAAATAAGCTCTTCTCTAGCTAGGCTAGTTCCAACGATTGGCGTAGTGGATAAGTGGTACCAACTCATATGGCATCAACAGTTCAAGCCTTGGAGTCTCATTTTTTTCCTTTCTTGAAGCATTTCTTTTTAATCTTGAATACCCAAAAATGTAAGCGGAAGGATTTCTTTTTCTTTTTCTTTTACTTCATTGATATTTTATGATTTACCTTTTTAACCTTTTCATTATTATTTATTAGTATTTTAGATAGATTTGGTTTAATAAAAATTAAAAATAAATAGGAGTTAAATTAAAATTACATTAACTATTTATAAACAATAAAGTTGGTTTAATTCATCTTCATGTTCAGGTCATCTTCGAGTACGTGTAAGTCAGATTTGGATCATATTCAGATTTGGGTTCGGATTCGGGTCATCTTCTAGTTCGTTTTGATCATCTTTGGATTCGTGTTATGTCGGGTTCGGGTCATCTTCGTGTTCAGGTTAGGTCGGGTTCGGGTTTAGCCCGGATTCGGGTCAAAACAAGTCGGGTTAAGATTGGTTTTCGGGTTGAGTCTGGGTCGGATTGGGTCGGGTTCAACATAATAATTTTCGGGTTGCAATTGGGTTACGTGTCTGATCGGGTTGGATCGGTCGTGTCAGGTTTGTCGGGTTCGGGTCAGGATTGACAGCTCTTGGACAGTATATATTTACTCGTTCCTAATATTTTTCAAAGGCAAATTAAATACTCCTAGTGTCCTAATCAAATCTGTATATTAACTATTTATAAAGTAAAAATTACTTAAATTTGACCTTAAAATTAAATTGATAAATAACTTAGACCATGTTTGCAAGATCTTATATGTACATCAGTTTAGTTCAGCGAAAATGCAGTTTGATGAAATTCAGGTTAATTCAGTCATGTTGATTTTTTCAATACATTAATTTTACTTAAGTTCAGTTTAGTTCAATCCAATTTCAGTTCAGCAAAAAAATAAATTCTAGCAAACAGGACCTTAGAAAATTATTGTATTTGATCTTGTTAGATTTATAATGTCATGTATCTTCAAATACACAATATTAACTTTTTTACCATTTGTATTGCACATAATTAAAGATATAATACCAAAGTGGAAAATTGGGTTGGGGCGGAGAGAAGTACACACGGTAAGAAATATAGCCTGGTATTTCTTACTAAAAATGGTAGAGAGAATTTTATACAGGCCTCCCAACGTTTCCCAAAATATCAGTTTGGCCCCCTATCGAATTTTGGTGTCAAAACGGCCCCCTATCCTTACGTGTTTTCCTCATTTTGACCCCCTAACCCTAACATTGCTGTTAAAATCATTTTTCCATCCATTCTTGGAAGGGTATGACAGTCTTTTTGGCCCCCTAAATTTTTAAAAATATAAGTTTAATAACAAATTAAATACCTCAATTTGCTAAATAATGGAATTAATTAATTACCCTAATCAAAACAAAATTCTATCATTATTAAACTTATATTTTTCAAAAATTTAGGGGGCCAAGACAATTTAGGGGGCCAAAAAGACAGTCATACCCTTCTAAGAATGGATGGAAAAATGATTTAACAGCAAAGTTAGGGCTAAGGGGTCAAAATAAAGAAAAAACGTAAGTTTTGGGGGCCGTTTTGACACCAAAATTCCATGGGGCCAAAGTGGTAGTTTGAAAAACGTTGGGGGCCTATATAAAATTCTCTCAAAATGGTATGATATCTCGTCTAATGTATTAATAGTGAAAGGTGTGAAAGACGAAGAATAAATTCCTCCTTCATTTCCTCTCCGAAATAAGCTTTCCCGAAATAACAAAATATGACGTCAATGTACGGAACAATACCTACATTATCGTCGGACGCCGAGCAGCGCCGGAATGGCACCGGGTGGGAACCGTGGGATCTCGGGCCAAGGCGGCCGTGGGAGGAAATGCTGTCCTCGTTATCGACGCCTAGCAGCTTCAACCAAGCCCTTTCTCACGTAAACGCCAACGCTTCATATTTCCTCATGAACTATGTCATCGTCGTCTTGTCGGTGCTTTTCCTCAGCCTGCTATGGAACCCTATCTCGCTCGTCGCCTTCGCCATCGCCATGTTTGCGTGGCTCTTCCTGCATTTCCTCCGGGACGATTCCATCAGCATCTTTGGATTCGAGGTGTACGGGCGCGTGGTGGTGACCCTGCTGTCTATCTTGTCCGTGGTTCTGTTGGTGACACGCGCCACCGCGAATGTGGTGGTGGGGATTTCGGTTGGGGTGGCCGTGGTGGTGGTGCACGGGGCGTGCAGGCGGCCGGATGGCTTGATTGGGGACGAGGAAGGAGGTGATCATCTTGGAGGATGATTCGCTCCTCTTCGTTTTCTTCGCATGCATGATCAAACCAAGAATTAGTACTTTGGATTCCATCATTTTAGTAGTTTTATTTGTCCCTTTTTAAATCACTACGATCTTATAGTATAATCTTTCGAATGATCATGAACGATGATATCATGATGATTAGTTGATATGGATGGATTCATCATTCATGCATGTGAATGGGCGTGTGATTCCTCATAGATGTTAAGAATTTATTTGGGTATTTGCGTAGGCTAGTTCCATTAATTTAAAGGTTTTGTACAAAATAGAAGAGAAACAATTGCGTAAAACCGTTTTACATTAAGATATAACAACTTTGTTGATATTTTTTTGATGTTGTAATGATTTTCCTTGATTATTTGTTGACTGTATTTCAGTTTTACCTTTTTTTAATAGGACAAATTCTCATTTAAGACATGTCTCAATTTAATTGAGTCAATTAGTGTTACTGAATAATCATGTTTAACGTGTAAAATACCAATCTTGAAAGTGAGAAAATTAGACATGAAAGTAAGAAGATCAACAATAATACATTGAATGATCATGCAAAATATGTAAAAGGTCGAAATTAAAAGTAAGAAGATCAAAATTTGTCTTTATTATCAATTGAGACCGATGTGTGAAAACCTTCTCTTTTAATAGTTATTAGATCATGTTGACTTTGTGTAAATTGTGGTTTCGTTGATATTTATGCCGTATAGTGTTATGTCT
Source organism: Cruciata laevipes (assembly GCA_963678965.1). NCBI lineage: Eukaryota > Viridiplantae > Streptophyta > Magnoliopsida > Gentianales > Rubiaceae > Cruciata > Cruciata laevipes. The sequence continues at coordinate 24,657,359 of OY787632.1, read as the reverse complement.
TGTGTAAGTGTTGATAAGAAAATATAGCAGTGATGCATATAAAATTTGGGGGTTCAAATGCAATTCTCTATTTTTAGTCAATATGTTTGATTTAATTGTATGAGAAAAACTAGTTTTGAAAAATTCGGTGGTACCCACTATTAGGTTCCCATCTTCACCCCCCACAGCCAACATCCAGTTAAGGTCATGATTGTGGTGACGAAGTGATTCGAAGAGCTAAAGCGCGCTGTACTGTATTAACCTCTTGGTTCTACTACGCCTTCAATCTCTCTCTGACCAGCTCTGCCGTCGGACGGCGGTGCGTTGAAGACAATGGCGCACATGAGCATGGGGGAAGCTCACCGGCGAATACTTGAATACCTGAACCGCTTCTCGGATTCCATCGCCACCCAAGACGGAAAGTCCCTCAGCCGCCTGCTTTCCATCTCCGCCGATGACCATCTTCTCCTCTCCCTTGCCGATGCCCTCAACACTTACCAGGTCATCTTTGTAAAAATAAATTGGGATTCTTAATTGGTATAAAAGTTTCAATTTTTGCTCTCATGTGCTTAGCTTGTAATGTTTAGGTTTGCTTTGAACTCTTTTGTATGTTTTAAACTTCAACATCCTTGCACAATAACAGTATATGAAAATTTGATATTTAAAAATGATGTGTTTTGATGAATCTAACAAGATGCACAAATCAAATGGGCATCTATTTATATATGGAACAAAATTATGTGCAGTTTGATCTATAAGGTTTTACATATTATTTGCTCTAAAAAAAAAAATCTCATTCTGTTGCTTATATGGCTCAGGATGCTGGTAGATTGATCCGTCAATCAGATGAATATGCGCAGTATGCCGACATTATCCTTCCAGTCTTTCGCACTTTGCAGTGTTATCGTCTGAGAAACCTAGTTGAGGCTTACCAGGCTTTTGAAAAGGCTGCCAAGTACGTTGTGTTCAATATGTTTGTTCTGGTCTTAATGGTATCCATCTGTAGTAATCTTGAGGTTACAGTTCTTTTATCCAGGAATTTCGTAATTGGGAATCAGGGTGGGCTTTGGAAGCACTCTATGTACTTGCATATGAGATTAGAGTTCTCGCTGAAAGAGTAAGATATGCGTGCATGTGCATTGAATTCTTATGTTCCTTTTTAGCGGTGTAGTCTTGCCTGTGGGGTGCTGATTTTTTACCACCGGAATTTCAGGCTGATCGTGAATTGGCTGCCAATGGGAGAACCCCGGAGAAACTGAAAGGAGCTGGTTCGCTGCTTATGAAAGTCTTTAGTGCTCTTGCTGGGAAAGGTCCTAAACGCATAGGAGCTCTATATGTGACATGCCAGCTTTTCAAAATTTATTTTAAGCTTGGTACTGTTCATCTATGCCGGAGTGTCATAAGAAGCATTGAGACTGCTAGGATTTTTGACTTTGAAGAATTTCCTGTTCGGGATAGGGTCACATACATGTATTACACTGGTCGTCTGGAGGTTTACAATGAGAATTTTCCTGCAGCTGATCAGAAGTTATCGTATGCTTTGGCACACTGTGATCCACTGAAGGCCTCTAACATAAGGTAAGGTTAAAAATATCTACATGCTTAACATTCCAGAATACATTTTAATATTGTGACATTAAATTTCCTGTGATCTTTAGCACATCTATCTTTTTGGATAGGCTCTAACTTCCACTAAGCATGAAATGTAGCTTTAGCTTTATCTTTGTCATGTAGGTTACATTCTAACAATTATGGATGACTACTTTTGCGGAAGTTTTGCTCCTAAAGGAAGTTAATTGTAACATGCTTGACATGTGATAAATGTTTTATTATTATTATTATTATAGCCAAGCATTTATTTCACTATGTAAGGGTGCCTATAAGGATCATATCTGGTCATCGAGTTTGTTCGAGTCATACTGTCACATTAGTAAAAGAGTAAAATACTTCTATGCCCCTAAGTTCCTTAATATGACCCTTTGGCTGGAAAAATGTATGCTACTTAACCCCTGTGACCGCTAATGTGAAATCCGATCAAATATCTGGCTAAAATAATGTTTAGACTAAAGTAACCCTCATCTTTTAAAAAATCAGTCTAACCTGCACCCTCGTCTCCCTTCACCTCCTGCCACTATACCACCAGTAGCAGCTGCTCCCCCCACACTTTCTGGAAATACCCAATGTGGCCTTGTGCTCTTGGCAAGTCTAGAGTAAATATCTAATTAATTCTAGGATGCTAAATTGCTGCACAAAATTCTTGCTTCACATTAATCCTGGGATACCAATTGAAGGGTTTGCATTAATAATGCAAGATCGGATGAGTTAGCAGCAGCATCAGATTCAATCCTCACCTGACACAAAGGGTAATGCCTCGCTGTATCACTCCCTAACACCCACGTATCCACCAAAACTCAATTCAACTAACATCTGCAAAATCTTCAAATCCAAAATTTGAAATAAAGAGCCCACAGATTATTTTTCTTTTTTATCCAAAATCAAACAACCCATGATAGGCATCTTGTTAGTGGACACGAGGTGTGGAAGGGCTTGAAGATGAATACCCATGGGTGGCGGAGATTACTGACAAGGTTTTGTAGGTCAAAAACTTTCCTTGGGGTTCAAGGTGAAAGTGAATAATGTGTGAGAGCTTGAATCGATTATGGATTGAACTTCATGAGTTGTCGAGGAGTCTGTAGAGGTTGCGCATGCAGGGAGGAATTCTGGTGAAGCAGACGAAAGTATTTTAAGGAAGAATAGAAGGTTATTTGTTCACTGCATGTAATTTTGGTATTGAACAAATATTGACTACAGCTAGAAAAGTTGTTTAGCACTTTTAAGAAACTGAATCCTTGTTTATCCCTTAAGCTAAAACTGAGGTATAGGTGCACTTTACTTTTGATTAAAAGCTTGCTTGTTTGTCGCATCTTAGTTATCTAAACTGACTTTTTTTGGGAATGTTTGATGTTTTACTGCCCACATGGTATAGTAGATTTCTAGCTAAGTTCTGAGAGTAGACCATCTCAGGTGCAATCTGCAGTAATTAAATTAAGCATTTAATCTCTGTATAGAAGCTTTGACCTTTCCTTTTGGTTATATGAACAGGATGATTCTAAAATATCTGATACCTGTAAAGCTGTCCATTGGTATTTTGCCAAAGGCACAGCTTCTTCATCACTATAACTTGAATGAGGTACATTCTCTGTTTGATTTTTAATATTCTGTTCAGGAGTTCACTAAAATTATGCTTGCAAGACAGTCTATAACCTGTTTATAGCTTAATGTGGAACACCCATGGCAAAAATGTCAAACCGTGCTCAAAGAGCCCTTGTTGTACAAAAGTGTCTTGAAGATCTTACTGTGTTTTCTGTATTTGTTAGACTGATAAGACTTATCATATAAAATTTCAGTACAGTGACATTGTGCTATCCTTGAAACGAGGTGATCTTCGTCTTCTTAGACATGCCCTCCAAGAACATGAAGATCGGTACGTTCCATTTACTGTTATGCAACCACTTCTCTCGGGACAATGTATAACTTGAAAACATGTGTTTGCAGCTTCCTAAGATCTGGTGTTTACCTTGTGTTGGAGAAGCTAGAGCTCCAAGTTTATCAAAGATTGTTGAAGAAGATGTAAGTTCTTGGTAGTTGCACCTTATTATTATTCATGATTTTCAGGAGGTTTGTGTTTAACAATAGTGTTTGTCCTGACCAATGCAGTCACATAATCCAAAAGCAGAAGGATCCAAGTAAAGCTCATCAAATAAAGTTAGATGTCATTGTAATGGCTATGAAATGGCTCGAAATTGATATGCACATTGATGAGGTACCTATTCTTGTTGATTTCCTTCAGCATTTGGTTTCCGTTATTTGTTTTCTTATTATGTGTATTATATACCTGAACATGCTCTATTTGTTTATTCATTTCCCAGTACTCTTTATGTTTATTCATATGCCTGAAGATACCGTCTTTTCTTGGCAGGTGGAATGCATAATGTCCATTCTGATATACAAAAATCTTGTTAAGGGGTACTTTGCTCACAAAAGCAAAGTAGTGGTATTGAGCAAACAAGATCCTTTCCCAAAATTAAATGGCAAGCCAGTTAGTTCTTAGCCGATATGCTGATATGATATATGATTGCTGATCATGACTTCGGCTAGATGTCTAACGAGAAACGAAGGCTACAATTTTCCTTGCTGGAAATTTTTGTTGTTCTTATCCTGGTCTTATAGAAAAGAGCTTTGTAATGTAATAATGCTAGTACAATAATTGGATAGTTCCCCTCCTTCCCCCAACTTAGTGCTCACCTTCATGTTTGTCATGATTTTATTGGTAGAATTGTGACCTTTTCTTTTGTTTTTGTGGATGTTAAGCAATCAAAATTGATTTTTGACTCTTGACGTTTACATGCTTCATTGGCTTTTGGTTTTGAATATAATTTTATATAAAATAAACTACTAATAAAAAGCATGTTGTCCATTGTCATTTGCCAACATTCATTTGAAGGTCACTTGCTGTTCTGACCATGATTTCACCATTTAATGCAGTAATAATAAGTCACATAAGAACACTACGTTGCTCTCCATCAAACAGGGACTCCGGAACTTATCAGAACTGAATTCGATGCAAGTCAACAATAATAGACTACCTAATTATTATATATAGGTACATGAGTCTTCGCGAGACTTACACATTCAGTCTCATGAGTCTTCGCGAAGCCATTGGCTCCACGAAACTTACGCATACACCATTTGCACGGAGTTTCGGGGGTTGAATTAAGTCCTCTCCAGTTAACAATACTGGTTGGAACAGTAGAGATGAATTTCTCTAATTTTGGGGTTTTCACAGAGCGATTAGGCATCCTTGGTTTTCTCTCCTGTTCTCTCTTCAGTCTTGTCTTTTGTTTGATTTCTTTATGCCTTTGATTAATTTTATATATAGGTGTTAACATATATTTATCTCATTCAAGTTTTTTTTTATCTCAGGTGAGAACCACAAGGTGAGAATCCTCACTTATGGAGAAAATGACCACTTTGGTCTCCTATGTTTGAATGCATAGCCAATTTGGTCTCCTACATTTAGCATGTTCTCCAATTACTAATTCTCAATTGAGACCTGTCTCCATTGAGACCAAAGATTATATGAGACTGTTATTGATTGAATTAAGCTCACCCGCCGATTTCCTTGATTGAATTTGTCGTTGGTGAAATTGACCAAGGAAATGATCAAGGAAATTTGACCGAAAGATCAAGCAAATTGAACGAAAGATCAAATTAACTGAAAAATTAAGGCAAAACAAAAATACTCAAGCACATTGATTGAAAGATCAAACAAACTGACTAAAAGATCAAACAGAAACAGTAAATAGTCATTCCCCTGCTCTTGGTCTCCACAAGGACAGGTCTCACCCAAGACTTTCTCTTCTCCAATATAGTACTTTGGCCAATTTGGTTCTTTCAACCAAGAATTATAGGTCAATAGGTCATATGGGGCATATTTGTAAATAATTAAAGTTAGTGGGTAAATTTGTAAATTTTTAATAGAATAATACATTAATCATTGTACAAAAATAACACTAACTCATAATTTTTTTGTTCATTTTCATCAATAGTACATAATCAATTTCATTTTTATTTAATGTATTAATGAAATTATATTTTTCTTAATTTAAATTTAAGCAATCAAAAAAGAGAAGTAATCACTCTTTAAGTAAGGAGCAATCCCTTATTAAGGAGTGGTTCCTAAAACACCAACATCATAAGGCAGGTATTGAACGAAAGCATTCGAAAAATGTCAACTCCGAAACGAAATTTTCATATCAATCACAAGAGTACATATATGGAAGTTTGAGCAAAATTGAAACCTTACAGGCTTACATCATATGATAAAAAGCTTGCCTTCAAGACAAGACAAAAGTTTGCATGCATTTCATGATACTATAATCACCAATCCTAACATGTCCAGAAAACCTGCTCCTTTTACGCATTAACTCCTGGAAGTGAACCTTCGATATTGGAGGGCATAAACACATTGAAACCATCTGAAGCAGTGGATATGAGCATTCCTGGAATCTGTGAATGCCAGTGAAGTTCCTTCAAGTCTTTCTGGCCCTGTAACAATAACGAGCAAAGAATTTAATATCTCAAGCTGTAATCTGTTCCAAAGGCAGGGGGAAAACAAATAGAACCTGATGAACAAAAAGTAGTTGTGGAGGCAAATCAGTTGGTGCAACCACTTGCACCTCTGTCTTTGCTTTGAATTCAGCTTCCTCTTCCTCATCTCTTTCTAAAGCCAAATCCCATATCCTAAAAATGGACCAAATAGATAAGTCACACACACGCGCGCACACACACACACACACACACACACACACACACACACAACACATATGTGTGTGTGTGTGTGAGAGAGAGAGAGAGAGAGAGAGAGAGAGATTACGTCAGTTGATTATCTGCAGATGAGACTGCCAAAGTAGAAGCTTCGTGTGGGCTCCACTCAATGGATGTGATGGGGTGCTTGTGATATGTAAAATGTGCTGTGACAGCCTCTCCTTCCTGCACAAAAGATGGAATCCAATCACGATGAGATATCCCATATGCATAATGCCATAAACAGTGATTTACTCTTTAGAATAAGATGTACAGAACTGAAACACTTGCCTTGATATATCTAAGATCACGAATGGAAAATGATCCATCATCACTCCCAGAAGCCAGCATACAGCTAGCCAGCCTAGTCAAAATCAACAAACACTTAAGCAAATATATATGTATGAGAAATGGTAGAATCAAACAAAAGAAAGAGAAAATTTAGTACCTGTTCCATGAAATTACATTAACATCAGCATCATGAGCTTTGAATGATGCTGCAGGAGCTCTTCCCGTACGAATATCCCATAATCCAATTTTTCCATCCACAGAGCAAGAGGCAAACACAAATGGTTCTGTAGGACTCCACTGTACAGAAATACATGGCACAAAATTTGCATCAGAAACAAGCCTTTACTGAATAAACTGCAATTCGTTAATGGAAGTTTTGTTATTACCTGCAAATCTTCAACACTGGCAGTATGTCCAACAAAGGGATTAGTATCAACGTTCCATGTTGCATTAGCCGGTTCCCATAAATGAATACTATTTTTGCAGTCACCTAAAAAATTGGAAAATATAAAGGTTCAAACATGAGCCTATAATTACAAACACAAAAACCGGATGATGATAATTGTCAATGCGGAACGGAGATGACCTGAAACAAGCCTTCCAGGAACAAGGGGACTCCAATCAAGAGCATAGCCTTCATCCTTGTGTCCAAATTTAATCACAGGTGATTGCTTAACGACTTCAGGAGCTCCCAGGTTACTATCAGTCTCTGAATTGGCCAAAGATTGTAATTGAGAGCTGAAGTCCCAAATCTGCAAAGTTATCATGTTGATGTTGGTTTCTATGGATAAGTGACTAAAGAATTGGAATGTCTTCTCAAAAACTTTACAATTTCCAGGTCACCATATTAACACGTATTTATGTCATGAAAAGCATGCTCCCACAAGTTGGAATTTCTTTCAACCTATCTTGAGAGTTGCATATAGAGGTAAGAAAACAAACTCTAGAAGCATGTCAACGACCAAGTAGCATTGAATTCTCTAATATTCTGGGTTTATATGTAAATTAAATGAAGTATTCATCCTAAGCAGCTAAACACCAAATACTCATCAGTAAGTAATAGACCTGAACATGGCCAGAATCACCCCAAGTAGCACATATGTGTGGGTTTTGCATCATTGCTCGTACTCTGTTCACGCATCCTTCGTGGGAAACCATGCGAAGCTGTAGAATAGATCCAAAACTCAAGATATTATTACATGAAAGCTCCATATACAACAAATAAACCCAATCAGGAACCCAAACTCAACTCAGAATCGACAAAAAACAATTACCTGTAGAACAGGAGTCCCAGATCCACCTCCCTGCTCTCCTTCATCATCATCACTGTCGTCACTGTCATCACTGTTATCCTCATCCATCTCCAACCCGTCTGCACTTATCTTATTAGGAACTAATTGCCGCCTCTTTCCAGATATATTAGACACTTTTGAAATTCCTATATAGTTCCACTCTGCTTTTTCTGCCTACAAGGATTACAACCAATGCATATGTTCCTCAACCAAATCACAATAGGCAATATCTTCAAGAACATGATTACAAACCTAATAATTTCAACCAACTAAAAACCAAAAGAAGCTTAATTTTTAATGTAAAATGCAGTGATCTAACCTGAGTTCCTGCAACACAATAGACAGTATGAGGGAATTCAGTGCGAATCAACCCCAACGAGTCGGGCATAATATCGAAACTGTTGCAGAAACAAAAGAACTAGGTTATCACTGTTATCTAACAAACAAACAGCATAAATAGCAGAAATTACCTCAAACAGGGCCAGCCAATATTGAAGGCGTGGAGAGAATTATAAGCCGTGGGATCACACTGCAGCTCTTCCCCTTCCTCCAGCTCATCCACTCCCGGTTGCCACACCTTTGTAGGCTGTGTCGGAACCACTGCATTAGAAGACGACGCTTCTCCATTTTTCGAACCCTGAGTATGAATTTCATGTCAAAATCAAAACTTTCACCGATTCAACCACATATATAATTATTATGAACACATAAACTTGAAATTTTTAGTTGGAATGACAGAAGTAAAAAAGTTAGGGAGCGAAACCTTGTTCTTGCGCTTGGTCTTCTTGGCACTTTTGATGCTACGAACCATCTTCAATGGAGAAAGGACAAAATTGGGAGAAGTGGCGGACGAACAAGTTTTTGGTGGCTGTTTGAAGGTTTTGGTGGAGAAACGGCACCACCACCATTCAAGGGTTTTAGGCTTTAGATTTGGGCCGGGTTCGGAGCCTATTTGGCAGGATCCAGGGGTCTAAGTACAAAATCGAGAAAGTTGTGGGGTTTTTATGGAAGAAAAGGAAAGTCAGAATTGGAACTTAAAAAAAGAGAAAAAATCCAAAATGGTACCCAATTTTATTTGAAATTCACGTTTTTGATACCCACTTTTTAAATTTGAACCAAAATGGTACTCATTTTTTCATTAATGTTCCAAAATGATACCCGCGACCTACAATTACAGGTTTTAAGTGGGTCAATACATAGTCAAGGGTTAGATCGATTATCATATTTAATATTAAGAAAATGAGGGGATAAAATTAAATTACCTAAAATTTTGTTCAACAAAATTCCTTTTTTCATACCGTAATATATTATTCAAAATTAAATTTTACACCTTACAATTTTTTATCATAATATATTGTTAATACTCTTTTTAAGACCTACTTCTACTATGATTAGGTATTACGTTGTAATTGTCATGTGATTTACACATGACATTTTTTACTATCATTTGGGGGTATTTTGGTCATTTTCACATTTGAATTTACATGATTCGGAATAAGAGGAGACGTGTGGTAAAATAATTTAAAATTTTAATGTGAAATGACCAAAATACCCCTAGATTAAGCAAAAAAAATTAAGTGTAGAGCATGCAACCAAATGTAATGAAAGAACTAACGCAATAGAATTAGGTCCTGGAAAAAACGTTCACAAAATTTAAGGTTAAAAGGTTGGATTTATTTTTGTTAAGTACACAAATTAATTTTTCAAGATATTTTATGGTATAACTCATCTGAATTGAATCTAGTACGGAGTAGGGTTTTTTGTAATTTAATATAACGAGAATCGATCTAATAACCTTTGACTATTTGTTGACTTACTTAAAACCTGCTATTGCAGGTCGCGGGTATCATTTTGGAACACTAATGAAAAATTGGGTATCTTTTTTGAGCAAATTTAAAAAATGGGTACTAAAGTGTGAATTTCAATTAAAAGTGGGTACTATTTTGGGCATTTTCTCCTTAAAAAAAGGGCGATTAGGCCATGTTCGTTAGAGCTTTCTGTAAATCGGTTCAATTTAGTTCAGTTCAGTAAGAATGTAATTTTATGAAATTCAGGTTAATTCAGTCATGCTGATTCTTTTTTCCATACATTAGTTTTCACTTCAATTCAGTTCAATCCAATTTAGTTCAGTTAAGCAAGAAATAAGTTCTAGCAAATATAGCCTTATTAGTTTTAAGCTTAAGTGTTATTTCTTTTCCATCCATTCAGCTCATTTTAGTTTAACATCCTTTCTTTCCATTCTTTTGCTACATTCTTATGTTCATTGTGCAAAAGGTCTTTTACTATGTAGAAACAAAAAAGTGTTCAGTTTACTGTAAAAAGTGCTCTTGGGCAAAGGTGGAAACAAACTAGAATCATACTACAAGCCTCTTAGGCCCCGTGTGGTTCGCTTGGTTTTGGGTTTTGGTTTTGGTTTTTGGGTTTTGAGCAAAACCTGGTTTTAGAATTGGTTTTGATCAAAATCAGTTTTGGGTAAAACCTTGTGTGCTGGGAAGGTTTGGGTTTTGGGTTTTGAATTAACTATTATTATATATATTTATTATTATTTTAGTTTTGGATTGAAAATTTGACATGTCATTTGATTTTACTTAGTCATTCATAATATTTTATTAAATAAAAAATTTGGTACATTAGACCGGTTTTTATTAAATAAAAATTTTGGAATTTTTTTGACCCAACCTCATTTTACATTGTTTGCACCAAAATTTTAATTTTAATTTTGGATGGGGATGGGGTCAACAATTTTAATTTGACTCAAATAATTCAAATAATGTATAGCTTTAAGTTTAATATAATATTAAAATAATAAATCATCAATTTTTGAGTAAAAAGTATAAACCCAACCCAAGACTTAGGCCATGTTTACCAGAGTTTATATGTAGATCAGTTCAGTGAAAATGTAATTTGATGAAATTCAGGTTAATTCAGTCATGCTGATTCCATTTTTCAATACATCAATTTTTACTTCAGTTCAGTTCAGTATATCAAGAAATAAGCTCTAGTAAACAAGGCCTTATTCTCTAGACGAGTGATATTTAAACTTTTGATTAAGAAGGGTCAGATGTTAATTTTTGAAAAAATGAAAAGAAACACAATTCTAACTTGACTAAATTTTATTATTTTAAAATTAGAATGAGATTATAATTTTTGACCCAACCGTTCGGGGTATACATTTTTAACTCGACTAAATGCAAAAGACAAAATCAAGTGTGTAGTTACTAAACTATTTGTAATGTTATTTTAAATGGTCAATTTTGGGTCAAAACACGATTTTTACAAATTTATTTTTTTATGTTACAAAATGTAAATTTTAATTATAAAATATTTAATTTTAGCGGATTTATAATGTTCATAATATTTTTAGAATAAAATGATCAACTATCAATCATATGTTTATTACCTATGTAATATAATAATTTATAAAAAACTTATTTTATTATATAATTTATTAATAAAAAATTATTTTTTATCTTATTTTATAAAATTTATTTAGTTTACTATATATTTGTCTTACTTTTATACAAAAACTGAAAAAATAAGAAAAATGTAATTTAAAATGAAAAGTCAAAACCTTATCTAAACTTGGTTTTCCACCAAAAACCAAAACCAAAACCCAAAACTAAAACCTGAACCACACAGGGCCTTAGTTCATCTGCACCATAAGATTCATCAAAACTGAAACTAGGATTTGTGTCGGCGGTGCTTAAGAGATACAAAAATGCCTCTATTTTCTTAGTTTAATCTACTAGTTTCGCAACTCGGGAGCCCAGAATAGGCTGTTAGCAATGCTATGCCATCATTAAAATCCTCTGCCAAAATTATGGTTACACCTCGTCAGCTTGTTCTTCAAGATTGCTTCATACATCCATGATATCAGATGTTGCCAACAAAAGCTTGTCTGCTTCTCTTCTGCTTTTCCTGAAAGACATAGTATAAGCAAGGAATATTACTATCTGGAAATATCATCTTTTTCCCCTAGATAGAATCATGTAACAATTGAAGTATGCATTCTTTCCGTTCCACTTGAAGCATCTTGTTTGCATTACAGGACTCTTCTAATGCAATGGAAGTAGTACCAGTTTAAGTAGTTTACCAACCTTGGCTCCCGTTTTCTAGTTAGGAGAACAAGTACTCCAAATCCCACAATGATTGCAATCTTTATCACCTAAGTTCAAAAAGCACCATGTTAGTAATTTGCTAGAAGTTTGGTTCATAAAATTAGGTCGGTTTTGAAGGACAAGCAACTAAAACTTAGAACCATTCAGATACTGAATGTGAGAAGAGGTTTCGAGTAACCTGTCCGAGAAGTCCACCAGAGCCATTGTCTAGTGAGCCCTTTGAGCTTGGACTTTCACTGCTTCGAGATCTTTCTTGATCCTTCTGCGATTCATTCTCGATTTCATGATTTTCAATCTCCTGGAATCAATAAGTATTACATCAGAACTACACAGTTGATGCTTTCATGAAGATGAACAAGTACAAAGTTCAATGTTCAACCAAGTTAATCAAAATTTTATACCTGTTCTCCTTCTCCATGGGATCTGGCTTCAGGAGGACCACTTCCTAACAGACTCATTACTCGATAACCTGCAGCCGTGACACACAAGTGTTTCCTGTTATATTCTGAAAGTAAAAGCTCTTCTTCACAAGATTCTAGTGATTTCAGTTTCCCTACGGAAGCCACTTCAACATCAGTTTTATTTGAATCTATTCTTTGTAATTCTCCTGTGAATACAGTGCCACCAGAGGAAAGACACTCTTCTGATAGTTCAGTAGGCATTCTACCAGATGTTGTCGGCTTTTCAGTTGAGCATGATCTCTCCAGTTGTGGAGGCTCTTCCTTTGCTTTTGAGTCTGGTTCATTTTCTATTGGTCTAAGAGGTTCTTTTTCCAACTTCTCTGGCAGCTTTTCCGGATCATTTCCTATGTCGCCAACATTACTTTTAGCAGAGTCAGAACTTTCTTCTGTTTTGGTGGAAGCTTCCATGGTACTAGGTCTCAAATTGTCTTCTACAAATGGACCTATAAGCTTTCCTGAGCTTTGTTTAGCTGATTCAGAGAAATCGACAGGGTCATTGTCCTTCAGCCGATCTTCCTTCCTGACTTTCTTATTTTCAGATTTCTCTGCTGGTGCCTTTACTGATAACTTCGAATCCTGCTAGAATTCCAATTGACCATATGTTGGAATTTGTAGAATGAACAAAACTTAATAAGAGTAGTATTTTAATGCTAATCATGCAAGGGAGTACCTTAACTAGACCAGTTTCAAAAGCTGTAACTAAATTCCACACACTACTACGACTTCGCTTCATAGAAACTTTAGGCAGTGATTTATCAGCATGATCATCATCCTTCCCTAAAATAACCTCGGACTTTAACCTAGATGAATCTTCCTTGACCTGATCGGGCTGAACATTAGACACCGATGACTCAGCTTTGAGTTTCTTGACGTTCTGGTTAGCTTTAAGACCATGTCCTTCGGATGTTCCTATTGTAGGGGAAGGAAACACCCGCTCTTGTTCATTCACAGGCTTCTAAAAGAGGGGCCTGACTGTTAGGAAACACTGACTGACTTGAAATACTTTTTGCAGTTAGCTAAACGACTATCAAGAAACAACATTATTAAGCCTTAACTGGGATATTTTGTTCAAACGTACTTCCTTCTCCTCCATACTGAGAGCGTGAAATGTCAGCATTTGGTAATAATCTGGCTTGTGTTTCGACTATATCACGACTCCCTACAGTGAGAACAGCTCTGGTTCCCAAATCTTTACCAGAAATGGAAAATGCAAAATGAAGATAATTCATTATACTAGGTAGGCTCATGTACTATATATCATTAAATCAATCATTTCTACAAATGTTTTATGCTACTGATACAATCTCCGATGATAAGAACTCCAAATAAAGAACTAACCTGGTTCCTTTGTCTCGGCCTGCCTGGACAAAGTGACAGAACCACCAGTTGGAAGCATAATGACTGAATTCTCACCGAGTTTAGGGTTATTTTCTAATTTCTTCTTGACCGCTTCTTCTCTCTGCAAAGGAATATCTTCAGATTGATGATAAATAAATTTAACTTGAGGACAACGGAATTACATTAGTCATACAAATGACAAATTCAGAGAGCTGAACTGCCAGCATTAACAAAACTAAATGTCCTATCATATCATTCCAATGACATGGACATTTTGTTGCACATTACAATAAGAACCAGATGATGGAGAAGATATATGAAGTACCTTCAAGCGAATGCGGGTGCGCTCTTCTTCACTGAGAATGAATTGTAACTTCAAGTGCACAAATCCACCTCCATCAAAGAAAAAAGTTTCATCCCAAGAAACCTTTTGGACAATGGACACTGTCTGAATGCCTGCCATTCTTGAAACAATCCTCATCAGTCTATAAAAGTAAAATAAAAATGAGAAAAATAGTCTTCAGTAATCCAACTACAAATGTAAGTAAACAACTTATTCACCTTTATTAGCTATTTCAGTTTTTTCAGCATCCAGAAGTTCAACTACTAAATTGTCTCGAAGATTTGTCAGCGGACTGCAAGATTCAAGAGGTCATCACATTTAGTGCCTTACTTTTGAGAGAAGAACTCAAAATGATGTTTCCTTACAAAGAGAATTCCCCATTGTCTGAAGTTTGATACTCTCTTTTCCCCATAGAAACTGCATCACAACATGGAAATCACCAAAAACATACTTTGTGCACAAATTTGAGGATCTGTCTTCGAACATTACCGAATTCGATCCCGACACCTACCTTTCAAGAATGGTGGAGGAGATGATGTTGATGGAGGACCCTGGAAATCCATCACTGCAATGCATCAGAAGAACTTTAAGTATGTTAAGTTAATGAACATAGTAAGAGAAAGAAAACACTGATTGGTACCTGAAACTTGGATAGTTCCTGGCATCAGAAATTACACTCTTTCAGGAACTTCTTCTCCGAATCAATGAAAGAAGTGATGGTACCAGATTTGAAATGAATATTTCAAGTTTTAATATATACAGTTCTTGAATAAACTCATTGCAGACTAGTTTTTCCAGTAGAAGTGGAATTTCAATTGGATGATGAAATCATGGAAGCTAAAGGATGTGGTTGGACTGGGACCCAACAGTTTTCATTAACCACCTCAAAGCACAGAATGACAATCTTTGTTTTTGTCTCTGCTTGACAGCTCTTCATTTGACTATTTTCAAAATCTTAGACTTATGAGAAACTATGCAAATGAAGAAGAATGAAGAAAACACTTCATGAGTTAAAATCATTTCTATAAATGTAAGTTGAGTTCTTCAGTTATGCACTGCTCATTTACTGCATCCAACCAGAATTAGTGATATACTGAGATAAACTTTAAGCTGAAAACATTTTGCCTGGATCTTTAATATACTTTGCCCATGATAGAGTGAACACAATGTTCAGCCAGCAAAGCTGAATATAGGCATCACAATGCAGCAAAGTGTTGCAAAAACATCGATGGCAAAATGTAGAGTAGTGATTTGTGCAAAATGACATCTCCATACAGGAAAACAAAGAAACAATCATCAAAAGCAAGAGATAGTGAACAACAAATATCAATTGCCAGTATCAATGAGAGACCCCTTCATTCTTGCAAACAAATCCTTTTCAAGAATTAGTCTGGTCTAAATATCGTATCAGTATGCCCATAAAAACCAACTACTTAAGGGTAATTAATGAGGGTAAGGGCGTGGCAGTTCCAGTCAGAAATGAGCTAAACAAGAATTCACTGTTCAGATGGGTCAGTGGGTAATGAAACAAGAGATTCAGATATCTGGGAAGGACTCCTCTCGGATGAACTGCTCCAGAGTAGCTTTCTCTTCATTGATAAGCTGCTCCTCTTTAATATCACGGGGAACCACTTTCTTCTTCTCTTCGAGCATCCACTTGAGCAGTTCGCGTTGCTGGTCTCGAGGGATGATCCCAGGTGTTGAGTCTTGAGGGATAGGTTCTGGTGTTGGAGATAAAACATCAGATTCCTTTAACTCTTCTTGTACTTTGGCATCCTTGTTGCTTTCTTCCCGAACAGACTTTGTTTTCATCCTTGGTTTGGCAAACAAAAAGGCTGCCAAGAAACCCAAAAGATGGATCACATCTCCAATATTTTAGCAATCTAGACAGCATTTTGCTAGAGAAAAGGAACAGCTTAACCATGGAATGGTCTATGAAATTTACACAATAGTCGTGTATGAAAAAGCTTCTAATTGGCACTACTAACATTCCTCATCTTAATTAACAACAATATTCAATTTCCTACCATCCCGCGTTGATGTTACCATCTTAGTTTAAACTTACAACAACAATCCACCAGAATAAAACCTAACCCAACTCTAAACCTAAATAAAGTTATCTGTAATCATCCTTTGTACTTCTCATGAATCATTAGCAAATTCAATCCCCACACATCAAATAAAAATATCCTAGTTACTTCCTTTGTTCTAAGAGTTCTGCTTCTATAACAACGCTTAACCGAGGAGTAATAACTATATCAACCTGCCCCAATGTCTTCATAAGAACATTTTTGACCATTTTCTCATAACTTGTGTGCAACTAAAAACCAAGAAATGTGCTAACACCTTGGGCAATCTAGTCGAAATTCACTAATTCAAAATCTCCTTAAGATACAAATATCATCACAAAACTACAAATTCAATTAGTTCATCAGTATTGGATACACAAATTTACCACAGTAAAACGCAAGAAAATGCTCAAAGTTAGGCTGGGAATTTAAGCAAGCAGGATATAGGCAACAAGTCGACGCCCATTTATCCCCTTAAAACAAGAACCCATTACACCCACAAGCTCACAAAACCCCACAGTACAAAACCTATGATTGCGTCTACGACACGAAACTAAGCGGGCAACATATTCATGGGTAATTAAAGAACAGTGCCGAGAAAGAATTTTTGGCGTACCTGTGATAGCAATGTTGGAGATTAGAAAAGCGCGCCATACGAACTTCATACGCGGATAGGCCTTGCTAGGAGTAGGAGTTGGATTGATGTCTCCGGCGCCACTCGTTGTTTTCCCCGGCATCGTCAATGGCGATCACTGTGTGAGTGTGTGTTTTGTTCTTGTGCCTTTTTTCCCTCGTAAAAAGAAAACAAAAGCCTATGCCTTTCTTCCGCTTCAATTAATTTCATAATCCCTCCCACACTCTTTATGAATTACTACTTGCCACCTCATATTTGAAAATATAATCAGTAAAGCCCTTACTCTAAAATATTTGCTTTCTCACGGTCGAACTAATGAAATGCTCTCCCTAGATTCTAATGAAATGCCCTTACTTTAATTGAAGTGAAAAAAATCAATGTAATGAGAATCAGGAATAAAACGATTAAATGAAACAAAAAAATTCTGTTTCATCTAAATTGAATTGATCTCAAATAAATTGACGGAATTGAAAAAATTCAGATAAGTTGAGAAAAGATCAATCTCTAATGCTTCAAAATATAGATTAACAAGGGACATTACGAGAGGTTAGCCATGCATTTGACGTGAGATTTTGGTTCTTTTTGGTGGAATTGTACTTAGTAGTAATATAAGCTCAAAAACACTTCTTTTAAACGTTGGTGAGATCAACTTTTGTTCATAGCCAAAACATAGTTTCTACTCATAATAGGATGTACATAAACTTAGGTCATGTTCTCTTCACGGTATTTGAACTCATCTAAACTTTAAAAACTTTATCTGAACTAAAAAATGTTTATCTGAACTTAAAAAATTTTATCTGAACTCATTTGTACTTAAAAATTTTAGCTGAACTTATTTGAACTTAAAAATATACTGAACTGAACTGAATTGAATCAAATATACTGAACTGAACTGAACTGAATTAAATTAAACTGAACTGATATACATAAAAGCTCTGGCACACAGGGGCTTAATGTTAAAAAATATAATCATGTTGGCTAGCTAAACATATTGATTTGAGTTGAGCTGAAGTATATAGATAACTGAACTGAATTGAAAATAAAGAAGTGTGATGAGAATAAACGGTATGAATAAACTAACCTTAATTCATTGCATCAAATTATATTGTTGTTGAGCTAAACTGAACTGAACTGAAGTGATATTAATGTATTGGAAAAAAAGAATCAGCATGACTAAATTAATCTAAATTTCATCAAATCATATTGAAACTGAATGGAATTGAACTGAACTGAAATGAACAATTAAGCTCAAAAGATTGAACTGATTTAAACGGAACTGAACTAAAATACTAATAAGTTTACTGAACTTAACTTATTTGAAAACTAAATAAGTTTACTGAATTTAACTCATCTAAACTGAAAAAAGATTATCTGAACTCATCTGAACTGAAAAAAGATTATATGAACTCATCTGAATTAAAAAAACATTTATCTGAACTAAAAAAAGTTTATAGAACTTATCTGAACTAAAACAGGACCTTATAAGTTGTAACTTAGGTCATGTTCTCTTAACGGTATTTGAACTTATCTGAACTTAAAAAAAATTAATAGAACTCATCTGAACTGAACTCATTTGTACTTAAAAAATTTAGCTGAACTTATTTGAACTTAAAAACTGTGCTAAATTGAAATGTATAGATAAATTGAATTGAACTAAATTGAAACTAACTAAAAATTATATGATCATTTCCAATATATTTGAAATTCATTAATCTAAATATAACATAATACATTTAATATTAAAATATACTGAACTGAGTTGCACTGATGTAGATAAACTGAACTGAATTGAATTAAAAAAATATGATCAATTTCAATATATTTGAAATGTATTAATCTTAATATGAAAATATGTAGAACAAAGTTGAACTGGAATATATAGATCAACTGAACCGAAATGAAATAAATATGACATTTTCAAAACATTTGAAATTTAATAATTTGAGTATAACTTAGAGTTTGATAGAGTTTATTTCTTGTTCAACTGAACTGAACTGAAGTGAAAATTAATGTACCGGAAAAAAGAATCAACATGACTGAATTAACCTGAATTTCATCAAATTACATTTCACTTCAATTTACCAAACTGAACTGATATATAAAAGTTCTGGCACACAGGGCCATAATGTTAAAAAATATGATCATGTTTGCTAGCTAAACATATTGATTTGAGTTGAGGTGAAGCATATAGATAACTAAACTGAACTGAATTGAAAATTAATAAGTGTGATGAAACTAAACGGTATGAATAAATTAACCTTAATTAATTGCACCAAATTATATTGTTGTTGAGCTAAACTGAACTGAACTGAATTGAAATTAATGTATTAAAAAAAAGAATCGGTATGCTAATTTAATCTAAATATCATCAAATCATATTGAAACTGAACTAAACTGAATGGAATTGAACTGAACTGAAATGAAATGAACAATTAAGCTCAAAAGATTGAACTGAACTAAATTACAAATAAGTTTACTGAACTTAACTTATCTAAAAACTAAAAAAGTTTACTGAACTGAACTCATCTGAACTGAAAAAAAATTATCTGAACTCATCTGAACTGAAAAAAGATCATCTGAACTCATCTGAACTAAAAAATATTTATCTGAACTAAAAAAACTTTATCTGAACTAAAAAATATTCTTTTTTTTTAAGTTAAACCACCGTAGGTAGAGGGATATTTATTAGGTTCCCCAAACCTGAATAACTGATCTCCTCAAAGGGAGGCAATTTGAAAGATTACATATACTGTATCCAGAGCGCTGATACACGCTGTACCTACTACTAAAAAGTGCGATAGAGTACATCTTAACATTCTAAAGTCTAATGCCCTAGAGCATATAAAAACCATCTAGCAGGTAAAGCACCGATAACTTGCACTGCCCAGAATAAACTAGACAGCCAAGTCTACTAGTCTATCTCATTTCACAGAGTCGCCAGAAGTAAATTGTGTCAACTACTCTGACTCGGATTTCTCCTATACTGTCCGGCGGCTGCGTGACAGAGCCTTCAATGCGGCGCGTGGCAGTCACGCGCCAGCCACTATGCGTTGACCGTATTGTGTGACGCGTATATCGCTGGCGAGGCGGCATGCGCCTTGATACGCCAGCTTGTTCGCACCACCCGGCGGCGCGTGGCAGCGGTGCTGCTACTCCAACAGGAACTTTCCGGGCAGATCCGAATCCAAGATCCGGTCGAGATCCCCTAATTTTTCCGGCTAAAAACGATCTTTTTCGGCGCTGGAAGTGATAACACAGAGATGAGGCTCCGGTGGCGGCGACTGTGGATCCACTGTCTTTCCGGTCAGGAGCTATCCGGTCGGCGGCGACTGTCACGTGACTGTCTTTCCACCGCCGGCGTTCATCTGTCAATGCGGCTGCGTCGATTTCCGGCGTCTGTGGCCGTTGCTTGGCGGGAACAAATAGAAAAGGTTCAGGTGAGGGAGGGAAAGAGTGGGGTGACTGGGTGCAGAAAAGAAAGGGACGGGGTGGAAGGGGTGACCGGACGACGGGGGGCGTCGATCTCCGGCCACCCCTCCGATCGGGAGAAATAAACTTGATCTGGTTTTGGTTTCTGTGCCCGAGAGAGAAAGAGAAAAAAGTTGTGACCTCTAGAGCAATTCTGAGTTCAAACTAAAAAATATTCATATAATCTCTCGAGAATAGGACCTTACTTTTAAATTAGTGATAAAGTTAATGTGTATCAAACACACCCTTAAGTTGATGTAGTGGTGATTATTTCACGAATAAGATCTACTACATGTCATTAATTGAACCAAAATATATAGATAAATACAAATTAACCATTCTTTTGGAGGTAGTAAGTGAAATGTACTTCATTCTATCTCATGACGAATCTCTTTTCAATTGAACAATTAATGAAAAACAAGCTGAAGATCGATCTTGAGTTCTTGACATAAACAAGAAAACTAAAGCAAAAAGGGCCGCAGAATTCTACAATCTTCTTCATGTTGACTTGCCACGGCTCCAAAATAAAGCTGCAGCAACAAAAAAAATACGAGCCATCAAAATCAGGAGAAGACGGCCTCGCTTTTTCTGACCAGCCCAATTCAGCAAACTGGAAAAAAACTTCTTTTTGAGAGGCTGTGATTGAATGATCACAATCATGATTGATAAGTATGTAACCCATCGACGTGATTTTTTACTTTTATGATGATAGATTACTTCATCAAAACTCAAATACATATGGTGTAAGAAACCATTCTATCTTAAATAACACAAATGTTAAATTTCATGAGTAATATTATAACTGAAGGAGACTGACTCATATAGCATGGCCCTGATTGAGACAGATCGCGAATATTGATATATATTCTTATTTTCATGTCTGGTCTTTCAAAGTTTGGTCTCAATTTCATGTATATATGATCATTATATGTTGCTCTTCTTACCTTCAAAATCTGGTATACACATAAAACATAATTTTTCAGTATATTAGTGTTGATCAATTTTCACTTTCATATTTGATCAATATTAATTTGTTCTATGTTGATCTTCTCACTTTCATGCATGATCTTTTAGATGATTAAATTTTGAGAATTTGTCAAGCTAGTAGTAAGCCTTCGACATAGTATATAGTTATAAAGTGACTTAGAGTTACTACGTACTAAATGATTAGCTAGGAAACGTATAATAAGGTAATCATTGTACTACATAAAATATAGCTTTGTCCGGATCCAAAATGAACCAAACAAGAAATAAAACATTAGAATATCTTGATACATGAGTACTAAGCTTACAAGAATATAAATCCAAAATTATTACTTGATATTTCATTAAAATTGACTGCACTCAGCACACACAGAGATCAAGAAAGAACAAGAGATCCACAGTCTGGTTATCAACCTGTTCGATCCATCAAACATATCACGCAGTAAAAAAATCAAAACTCATCCACACAAATTATAATCTCTCTCAAACCTCAGAAAAAAAATGCATATTAATACTAATCAACTTATTATTATTAGTATCCTATAATTATTAGCTAGATCACTCATCATCTTCTCTAGTACTATATCTTCTAATTATTAGAGGCGCGCGGTGAAAAACCTTGACCGTGGTAAAAAACTAGCCGTGAACCAAACCGCTGGAAATGGCCATCAGAAGGATCGCTGCTTCTTTCTCATCCTGCGGAAAAACGCGATGAACGGCTAAATTATTGCTAAGATTGATCAAGAAATCCTCGAAAACACTGCTCTTCTGCTCTGCATGAGCTGGTGGCGGCTCCTCCGGCGAAGCTGCGCCGCCGCAGATCATTCTCGTGGACCTTTTCTTGAACGGTGTAGTGTTAATAATCTGCACACCATTGTTCTTCACTTTCTCTTTGCTCTGCACTTTGATCTTCAGTACTGCTGCGGTTTTGCTCTTCGCCTGATCAGTTTGCGGGTCAGCGGCGGCAGAAGCTGCTCCTGCTGCCGCCATTGCTCGCCTCGCCTTCCTTTGCCTGATCCCACAAGCGTTGCAAAGCGACTGCAAAATTTAAAAAGAATCAGAGATTTTAGTTGTTTTTGTCAACTTAATTATTTTTCAAAAAATGGCACTTTATATCATCATAAAACATGTAATTATGTTAATTACGAGCTAGGAAAAAAATTGATTTACCTTGGGACCTTTTGGTCCACTTCTCCAAAGTGGAGTTTTGGTGGTGTTGCAGTCGGAGCAAACCCTAAACGGAGCAGTACTGTTGTTGGAGGAGCTATTACTGCTGCTGAAATGATCATCAGTGGTACTTTCTCGCGGTGAATTCTGATGACGGTAATTATCCTGATCATCATGTTCAGCAGACTTGTTCTTCATCTTCTGCATCATCCTCATCTTTGAAGACATCCACTTCACCGGATTCTGCCGATCACCGCTTTTCTCGTTGTTCTTCCACAGTGTTATCTTCAGCCCTTTGCTCGGCTTGATCTCATGATCAGCTAAACCCTGTGATCCCGTGTATTGAACCTGATAATTTGCATCCTGAAACCAAACAGTAAGTTCTGATTAGTTTTTGAACTCTAAATTTGATGGAAAACGATCACGTGAACTGTTTTTCACGTGATCTTCTTCAGAATTAGACTGCCTACCTCGACTTGCTGAGGCTGGTGATCCTGATGCATTTGAAAACTGCAAGGCTCGGCCTGATCAGGGAAGAACATAGAGTAGGAAGATGAAGAAGCCTGATGATCATAAGCCGGAAAGAAAAACTGATGTTCGCGATCATCGGAAGGGAATGGAGAGGGTGGTGAGTTAAAGTAATCAGGAACCATCATGTATATGAAGAAGATTAGTTCAAAAAGTGATCAGAATATTGAACATGCCAAAAGGAGGATGAAAATATAATATTGCAGGGAGAAAAGGCCCTAATGAGCAGAGATGCAGAAGGGTTATAAAGATGGAGAAGAAGCGGTAGAGGGTGGCCTAGGGGTTCACGTGACAACATGGTAACCAAACAAAATTAATTAGAAAGACAAATTTGTCTGATGAAGAAGAAGAAGAGAGCATAAAATTCTACCACACGTACGATCACACACAAACCCTATCTTCAAGACTTGTGTCCCCCTCGGATCCCTAAAATAACCTTTTTTATTTCATTTTTGTAATTCGGTAAAATATTCGAGCCACACACTGCATTTCCCATCACGCGTGTACCTCACATCATCAACCAAATTAAGACCCAATTTGCCAGAGATTTTATGTACATCAGATCAGTTCAATTTCGTTAATTAAGTTCAGTTCAGTCCAGTACAATTCAATTCAGTTCAGTTCAGCAAGTTATAAGCATGACCTAACTTGATTTATGATTCATATTAAAAATGTACAAATTCTCAATTGACAGCCTCACTGAATGATCATACTTAATAGATAAAATATCAATTTTGAAAGTGAGAAAAATCGAAACTAAAAGTGAAATATCAGCAATAATATTCACGGTCTCAATTAGAACCGTCCTACATAGTTTTCTTTAAAATGGTGATTAGTGGAGTAATCCAAAATTTTAAATAATAATTAGTTTTCATATATTGGACAAACATCCTTCAAAAATTGTCAATAAATAACGTTGTTGTTTTCTTCTGCCTCTCTATGTCGATGTGATTCATATACAATGATGTTTTGGATAAAGATCATGTTGGAAATTTATGGTTTAATTTACTATATATATTAGGGTTTATGAAGTGGAGTTGCACGACACCATGCATTCTTTTTAATTATAATACATATATTTTTATCTATCTGTAAGATGGAGTGAGGACAAAGGAGGAAGTGGCCCAGGATATATGTGAAAAACCCATCACAAATTGACACTTTTAACAATTTCCCCGCAGAAATGATTCATTCTGAAATCATAATTATATACACTTAATTTGGATTTTGGATTGTTCTATATAGGTTAATTAATTGAATCACAATTTGATTTACTAACAACTGAAATTTCAGAAACAATTATTAGGCTATTAAATAATCGATTTCAAATACTACTTTGGGTTGACTGTATATATAATAGAGTTAGGGCCCTTGTGATCACTTTGCAGAGTGATCGTTGGACAAGACCTTTGCCTCAGACGGAGGGAAGATGTTCAAGGAATCCACACACAGTACATTATGTTGTTCTCTCACCTTCAGCTATGGTTCTGAGACATACTAGCTGGTATTATTGTCTTACCAATGATTTGGCACTTATAGCAAAAATTAAAAGAAAATTGACATTTAAGTGATGGTAATTTCACAGGTAACTATACAGAGGGAGAGTTTTGTTGAGTAAAATTAAAAAAACTACAAAATCTCAATTAAGAATTAGTCTTAAAAGTTTAATAGGTAAAAAATCAGCCTTGAAAGTGAGATGACCAACACCGAACAGATAATTATCAGGCATTAAAGTAAGAAGTTCAATAGTAATATATTAAATACAAATTTTCTTTTGAGACCTGTCTCTACAGAAACCAAGTACTATAAAGAACTGTTATTGGTTGAAGTTACCATTGGTGAGGTTCAATCCCACCGCTGTTGTTAGATTTTAGATGGCTGATGTCGCCAAAGTTCAGTCTTCTCACATGGACCGACTTGAGACTGAATTTTGGCGTGAATTTGTACGAAATAACAATAATGTACCAAGGATTAGGAATGATCAAGGAAATTGACTGAAAGATCAAGCAAAATGAATGAAAAATCAAATTAACTAAAAGATCAAGGTAAAAAAGGAATGCTCAAGGGGACTGACTGAAAGATCAATCAAACTGACTAAAAGATCAAGCAAAAATAGTAAATGATCATTCCCTTGGCCATTGGTCTCCACAAGGACATGTCTCACCCAAAACTCTCTATATTAAATGATAATATTTATTACGTAAAATATTGGACTTTGAAAGTGAGAAAGATGAACACACAACATGAAAAGTACTCCAAAAGACTTACTAGAAATTTTGGATCATGTCTCAAAAGAATAAAATTGACTAAGGCTCGTTTTCCAGTACTAGTCTATAGTTCAGTTCAGTTCAGTAAAAATGTAATTTGGTGAAATTCAGGGTCATTTAGTCATGCTGATTCTTATTTCCTGTTAAGCTGAAATGTTGATTCAATTCATTTACTCTTGAAAACTGGTGAAATGTCATTTTCTAGTCCTAACATTTAAAATGACCAAATTATAACCCCAACTATAATTTAGTGTCTTTTTAGCCCCCAAGACTCATTATGTTACATATTAAGCTTGCACATGTCAATCACGTGCCTGTTATTCTAATCTTTGCAGGGTGTTTTTGGCGTTTTCCTCTATCTACGGTAAATTTGAAAGGAATAATAAGTTTTAGGGTTAATGTGATAGAACCAGAGGGTAAGAAGACATTATCTAGAGGAAAATGATAAAATCACCCCTATAAAAATTGGGTTATCGAGAACTTTCCCTTGGAAATTCCGACAAATTTTTCTTCATATGTCCTTTCATTGAAGGGTAAGTTTTACACTTTTTTGAAAATCCCAAAATATGTTGAATATTTTCGATGTTATTTGATTTTTCTTTAACGTTTGTGCTTATTTCGTAGGGGTCATTGGCGGTTGGTGTTAATAAACAAGACAAACAAGCATGTTTATTGGATCGATCCTAAACATGCACCACCAATCAAATCTTTCTTGGAGTTAATCAAAGATGCTTTGAACTATGTAAATCCAAATACGAAGACCCCTTTTAAAGTGGTCGAGATTAAGGTTAGCCCTATATGTTGTCTATTAATTATCGGCTTAACATTTTGTTCAAGTGTATAACCTATTTACATAAATGTTGATCTTTCTTGATGAAGTACAAAAGACAAGAGAGTGATTGGGAGTGCGGTTATTACACAATGTTGTATGCGAGTATTTGCGTGTCAATCATGCGAATCAATAACATGGACCCAAAAAAGGTGAGTATTTCTTTTGGTGTATTTCAATGATTAAACCTAATCGAGATGTCACTAAATTCCATTTTATGTATTTTTTTAGATTTTTGATAAAGATACAACTCCATATACCCAAGGCGAAATGAAGCCTCCAAGAAATATGTTGGCGCACTACATAGTCAACGTCCGAGACTTGAGCATTTTGGGTAAAGAACTAGATGAGGTTGTGTGATTTCATTCATTGTGCATGTGTATGTTGTTGAAAACTATTTTGGTATTTATCTCGTTGATGAGATTGAGGTTGATGGGGTGTTATAGATACCCTCGTAGATGTTATGACAACAATGTACTAGTAGAAGGATTTTAAATCATGGTTTTAATAAAATTTAGCTTCAAAGCTATATTTCCTAACTACCGTCCGACGTTGTAAAGTGCCCAGTCTACTACTAACTAACCATATTACGCAATCGTACCCCACCCCGATGTCAAATACATCTGTACGTGCCAGGTTCCGGGTTCGTATGCCTGATCGGGAACAAGATAACCTGTCCAGTTTCCGATATCGGACCATATACTGGATATTACTTCAAAATGTTATGATTTTGGAACAGTACAGGACACATATTCCAGTGGCGGTAACGATTTGATCATCGGTTTCGGAAGCAAAAAACTACAGTCAACTACTACTCGTACGATGTCGGAACTGTCATAAGACATACCTTTTTTTTTACTTACAGGGGGAACCCACGACATCGTAACGTGTATAGATGACATTTGGTGCTATTTCCGTTGCGGTGTCGTAACCAGTATAGTATGGTAGCTTTTGACTGCTGGACTTAAGGTGTTACGGTGACGTAACATAAATTCGAGGCACTTGACTCTACGTGCCTTACGCCATCGAAAAACCAATAGTTCGTTCGTGTTCATGTTGGGGTTACGATATCGTGCAATTATTCGCTAATCGTTATTACTACGGATGTTCCGGTGTCGAAACTCTGAAGAATTTGATCTCCGGTCATTTACCTCTTTCCGACGGCGTAAGATCATCGCTTCGTAGAGCTATGCCCTTACGACCTCGTACGATAATAGAAGGTCATGTTATGTTTATGTTACGATATCGGAAAGTGTTACGATATCGTAACCCTTGTTTACGGCGGTTCAAACCGCCGCTGCTGGTCGATGACCACCTACGGCGCAGCCAACAACGGCGGTTAAAAACCGCCGTAAATCCACCAAAAAACCGTCGTTAACTGCCTATTTCTGCACTAGTGATCGGCACATACGAACTCCGGATGGAAATAGTACAGAATAGGGATTGTTGCCTATAAATTAATTTTTTAAAACTAGGGCAAAGAAAATGATATTTCATTTAATGGTTAAATCACTACTACTCAAAACCAAATTTAGAATTTGAATTTCTAGCTAATTTAGGTTGGGTTCGAATCAACCGGAATAACATGGCCCGATATCGGCAGTTGTCCGGTCGTACCCAAACTATAAGATTTCAGTGGGTATTTTTCTACGACTCGATGATGAATGAAATACTAGAAAATTTCAGTAAAATTAGTAAGGGTATTTTAACTTCTTTTTTAAGTTTGGTTGCCGAAAAATCATAATCAACGCCAATCTACACTCTTTCAGTTCACATTTTTAAGTTAATACGGGTTCAAAAGGTATTCCAAAAAGTTCTACGACTCTTTAATAATTTAGAATTATATCAAAAGAATAAAATTGACTAGATTTTTTTAGTCTCAACTCTGTTGAAGTATCATTTTCTTAGTCCTAATTTTGATTAAAAAAAAACAAATTATAGTCCAAGATCTAATTTAGTGTCTTTTTAGGCTCCAGAACTCATTCCGTCCTAACTCCTAAGCTTGCATGTGTCGAGCATGTGTCCATTAATTATCCTAATCTTTGCACGAGTGTTTCGGTATTTTCCTCTAGTTACATGTAAAATTTTATGGAAGTAGGGGTAAGAAGACGTTACTAGAGGAAAATGACAAAAAACCCTGCAAAAATTGGTTCATCACTACTCTGAGCAAAAATTTATTTATCATTTACTAGAGCATGTGATCGGCATATACCAACTCCGGGCAAAAATTTATTTATTATTTATTAGAGCATGTGATCGGCATATACCTCCAAACAAAAATGTAATGGAATATGGACTGATACCTAACAAAGACACTAAATTAAAATTGGAGTTGTAATTTGATCATTTAGACCGAGAAAATGGTATTTCAAGTCAATAAAATTTGATGGTCTAGTGAACACTAAATAAAAGGAGTTCCTTATCTAAGGTTCTCTCAATCCTCTACTCATCCAGGGACCTTTTGATTCCGCTCTCTTGTTTTACTTGCAGCATAGAAGACCCTTTGGAACTTATTTCCAAAGGTGGTGGACATGACTGCTCTTTCGGTACTACAAGGCAGGAACAATTTTTTTTTTCTATCATCTCATGATGTCAGCAGCTGCTTATATAGATGATGGATCATTGAATGCACCCAAGCTCCCATGGATGCTCTACTGAGCACTCCACTTCTCTGGTGCACAGGAAAACACCCACAGAGCTTGCTTTTTGGCTATTTTATGAGCAGATATTTCTTCTTTTTGGCTCTATTTTTACAGTTCAAAATGCTCTTCCTCTAAATCCTCTCAGTTGATGAATGAGAATTGGCTTAGGAGAGCTTCATTTTGGGATGTAGATACACTAGGGGTAGGTGTATCAGGGTAAAGAACCTCTCTTAAGAACCTCTCATTACATCAACTTCAAGGATTATGAGGAAGTTCATAGCCTAATTTAGTTAGGTTCTCTTTTCTTTTCATTCTAAAACTCTACATTGTAACTTATAAGTACTCATGTGTATTTTTCAGTTTCTATGGAAGGGTTTGAGGAGCCCAAAAAAAAAAAAAAAAAAAACACTAAATAAAAACTCGGTACTAGAAGATTTTGCTCATTTACCATGAATGTAACAAGATGGCTGCTACTTGTTGCTTATGTTCACCTAGTAGCTAGAAGACCAAATGTACGTATTTGCACTGTACAAAAGAATAAAATAAACTAAATTGAGTACAGACTGTACAGTGCATTTTAGTGTCATTTGATCATGTCCCCAACATTTTTGGGCCAAAAGACTCATTCTGTTACATATCCCGTCAGAAGCTTGCACGTTGCAATCACGCGCCCGATTCTTCTAATCTTTGCATGGGTGTTTTTGACATTTTCTCCAACTAGTAAATTTGAGAGGAATAATGAGTTTTGGGGTTAATTTGATAAAAGTACAGGGTAAGAAGATATTATTAGAGGAAAATGACAAAAATACCCCTACAAAATATCACTATTCCAGACGAAAAATTATTTATTACTTACTGAGCATCCAGACAAAAAATGTAGCGAAATAAGGACCAATACCTAACAAAGACACTAATTAAAATTGGTAGTATGATTTAATCATTTAGGAGTGAGAAAATTTGATGGTCAAATGAACTCTAAGGCCCTGTTTGCCTGAGATTATCTGTAGATCAGTTCAGTTCACTGAAAATGCAATTTGATGAAATTCAGGTTCATTCAGTCATGGTGCTTCCTTTTTCAATACATTAATTTTCACTTCAGTGAAAATGTGATGAAATTCATATTCATTTAGTCATGCTGCTTTCTTTTTGCAATTCATTAATTTTTATTTCATTTCAGTCCAGTTCAGCAAAAAATAAGTTTCAGCAAACAGGCCTAAATGAGAACTCGGTACCACAAGAGGGCTTCTACTTGTTGCTTATGTTCACCTAGTAGTAGCTAAAAAATGATTTTCACAGGTAAAGATATTTTGGACCGTTACGCAAGTTGAGGAGTCACACAGAGTTTGAGGTGCCACCAGAACTACTGATTGCTTCCTCATGTGATCTACTTGCCCTCCCACCGGTAATTTTTCCACATACGGCCGGCCAAAACTTGCCATTTTCTGCTACTGATGATGATCTTCTGCGCAGTAATGATTTCAAGTTCTTACAGTATTTCTATTTCGGGTAAAACGCATGTTATTCTCGCATATCTATATTCTGCATTTTTGGGGAAAACAATAGAGGGGCATCTCTCCTAATTTAACTTCTTATAAGACTTATATATATTTTGAGTAAATGATACTCCTATGCGATATAATCTATGGCCCTGTTAACTAGAGCTTATTTCTTGATGTACTGAACTGAACTGAATTGAATTGAACTGAACTGAATTGAATTGAACTGAACTGAACTGAAGTGAAGTGAAAATTGATGTATTGAAAAATGG
The DNA here is from genome assembly GCA_963678965.1 of Cruciata laevipes. Classification (NCBI taxonomy): domain Eukaryota; kingdom Viridiplantae; phylum Streptophyta; class Magnoliopsida; order Gentianales; family Rubiaceae; genus Cruciata; species Cruciata laevipes. The sequence continues at coordinate 24,626,815 of OY787632.1, read as the reverse complement.
AATCAGCATGACTGAATTAACCTGAATTTCATCAAATTGCATTTTCACTGAACTGAACTGAACTGAACTGAATTGAATTGAACTGAACTGAACTGAACTGAACTGAACTGAACTGATCTACAGATAAGCTCTGGTAAACAGGGCCTATATCACAAGGTAAGGTACCGGTCTTATAAAAATTTATATCACGTAGTACGTAGGAAGAAATTTTTTTCCGAAATTTAATTTTTGACATTAAATACTCATCACTCTTTACAATCTAATAGCTAAATATCTCGAGTTCGTCAGTTCTGACATTTAGGACAAATTCTGTTCTCACTGAATAATCATATACTTAATATATATATATATATATATATATATATATATAAAATTAAGACATGAAAGTGCTAAAATGAGAATATCAACATTCTAAATAGAAACCTTTCTTTTATTAATTAGTACCTTGTTGGAATTTCTTCTAGTTTGTGTAAACCCATTTTTAACTCGTTTGCATGTTTTATTTTAACTTGAGCAATTGTGATAATTCTCTCATGAATCTTCTGGTTTTAATCCAAAACAAAATATTAAAAAATTATTTGATGTATGGGAGTCAAAAGATATCGAAAAATACTGGGATCGAGGGATGATGCATGGGTGTGGTGTGGGGAGCTGGTCTTGTCTTTTGCATGGCACTCTATTCATTAATGACTTTTGGCTATGTTAACCATATGCATGGTTCTGTACATCCCTCTAGTTTTTACTCCACATGCATATCAACTTCACTTTATTTAATTCTCCTACATATAGCATCCGAGAAAATCATTGGCAAATTAAAGTCTATTGCCATCTCAAAATATTATTTAGATATTTAGTTGATTAGTTTATGCACTTATAGGATAAATGTGTTATTTTGTTGTTTCTTATGTCATTAAATAAATGTGAATCTATTCGCATATTAGAATTATATATCCTTCGATTAAATCATGATCTAATTGTTCTTGTACAACATGTTATACATGTTATGTTTTTGTGATTTATGTATTGTTGTTTTCAATCTGGTTGTACGGATCATATTTATGCTTGTGATCTGTGGTTTCGAGGTGCTTGCAATTTGAAGGACATATATCATGTTTTGCATCAAGTGGTGTTGAGGTTGTAGCATATCCCTGATTGGCGAATTTATTGATGCGGGAGACACTAATCTCTACCTCTACCATGGATGTGGTTTTGCATTAATGTCTTCATGCATTAATATTCAATCTCATATTCAGTCTATAGTACTGTTTCACAAAAAAAATCGATCGATGGAATGGCCGTGAGACGACTTATATAATTGTTGAATATTAAAAGACCACTTTGGAATGACAAATTTATAAATCATGTAACTCCCCTTCAAGTGGGTGGAATTAATTAGATTTTGATGATCTATATATGAATATTAGAGGTGAATTTACACGATGGGGAAGTGGGCAACGTATGCAAATTGGAGTCACAGAGACAGAGATGGGGACTTGGGAGAGTGTAAAATGAATAATTTATGATCATCTCATGTTCTCCCTGTCAGTAATATAACGTAGTTCCAAATCTGCAGGTTGTTTTCAGTAATATTGGTTTGGTTTGGTGCTTCAAATTCTAAGGGGCCGTTTGGCTCTTCTGTTTCTGCTACCTGACAGTACTCCTGTGATCTATGTCAAACCCCCCCAGGTCCCAGCTTTTTCACACACACACACACTTGATCGATCGATCTCGTTGCTCATCGTCGTCATCATCATCATCGTCTCCGTCCATCTATGAGATCAGATCGATTCAGAAGCGTACGCTTGCGGCCAATTCATGGGCGACCATATCTTGCAGAGAAACCCTAATGATCAGGAATTTTCTCGTAATATTTGGCATGCGCGTATTGATATCCTAGAAGATTGTATGACAAACTTATATATGTGATGAGAAACGTATAAATCCGACCATTTTATTGTGCGCTTAGACATGAATTTGTTTTGATAAAACTTTTGTAAAAAAAAATAAAAAATAAAAATCAACATTGAGATATTTATGGATAAAGGCTAATTAGGGCTCAAGTTCTTGTTAACCAACTATCTCAGTTTTCTTTCAAAAAAAAAAAAAACAACGTTGAGAATAAGTTAAGGTTCTGTTTGGCATGGCTGTGTTTGTAAGTAAAACCGACTAATAATCACTTATTTTGAAAGCTAATGTGATCATGACCAGGTTTTGCTTTTAGCTGGCAAAACAGGTTCCGGCGATAAACTATTTTTTTACATGTTACACACTAAAAACTGGTATGCTAATAAGTAAAGCAGCTGAAAATATGTACATGTGACCTCAATCCTGAATGAAAAAGTTCATTCATAGATTTATTTAGTATTGTATTTTAATTATATGATCAATCAAGTACTAGTTTAGTATATATATTTACTTGACTTACTTTTATAAAATTACTCAACTTAAAAACACATAAATATAGAACCGGGAGTATTTTGAAACGTGCACCCACATGAATATTGTTCCGTTGGATATTTTTCCGGTGGATACGATGTCAGAATATCACAAAGTAATATATATATATATATATATATATATATATATATATATATATATATTAAGTAATCGTATATACGGAGTATAAACATGTATATTATTTATTATTTATATATGTTAAAATAAAAGAATGGGAGTCATTTTCAAAAGGTCAAGAGTAACGGTAAAATACGAGATGGAAATGAGGAGGGGCAGGCATATGGGGTTTGTGGGGGACAAATTGTGTACTACTGATGTTTCACTTTCAACCCCTCCTAGTATGTTCCAAAATAATCCCTTCTGTATTTTCTGCACTACTCCGTTAAATTATTACTTCTTTTGTCCTTTGAAAATGAACCTTATGTTATGTGCGTCTATTTCATTTCATTTAGTGTCAAAATGGATCCGAAGGAAAAAAAATCTGAGGTGTTAATATAAAGAATGGGATATGATCCCAGCAAGAAACGTTGTTTGGAAAAGTTAAATGTCTATGAAGAGGTTAGACATGGTGGAGTCGTGCTTATAAATAAAACTAGTTTAAAAATGGTTGTAGTCAGATTTTACTTTTGGTCCAAAAAACATATTCTGTTTTCACAAAAAGCTATTGTTTGACTATATACTAAGCTCTAAAACTTGCTGTTATTAAAAATTTAGCATGTAAAAAAAAAACTGTGTCAAACACATCCTAAAGTCAAATTAGGATTTCTATTTTGTACTTTTAAAGTTGAACTAAGTAAACCTTTAACACACAAAATTTACATATAAAAAGATTATTATTATGTGATATGTTATTTTTTCACTATATAAAAATATAATTTAGTTTATATATTTTAAGATATATGTAATCAACATTAAGGCCATGTTTACCAGAGTTTATCTATAGATCAGTTCAGTTCAATTCAGTTCAGTGAAAATGTAATTTTATGAAATTCAGCTTAATTCAGTCATGCTGATTCCATTTTTCAATACATCAATTTTCACTTCAATTCAGTTCAGTTCAATTCAGTGCAGCAAGAAATAAGCTCTAGTAAACAGGGCCTAAGTCTGAGATCAGATATAATTTAATGGGAGGGGTTATATTCACTCACTTATTCTCACTCAAGTTTTCACTCAAGATCTTGACCATTCAATCAACTCATCCAATGGTTGTTAAGATATTTCTAAAAATAGAAATAGATGAGATAACCATTGGAAATAGATGATCAAATGGAATTTTTTTTTAAAAAAACTTGAAAATCATTTCCACAAGCAATTAAAATCATAGACCATATCACCCATAATAGCCAATTGATCAAAAATTAACTTAACTTTAAATGGAAATCATGAATAGAACATGAGTGACGGAGATTTATGGATTGAACTCGAAGGCTCGTACAAGAAGCTTTACTCTTGTGTTGATACATCAATGCAAAGATCTCCCAAATTTGCTAAGAAGTACATTGATCAGGGACTCATATAGAGATACATTCACTAGTATGCTAAAGACATCTCTGGGAATGACAACGGTTTTTTAATATATAGAAACAACCAGAGGCGGAACTACGCCTTGGCTTACTAGGCCACGTGCCCTATTAAGAATCTGAAATTTTTCGTTGTTTTTTTTTTTTTTGGAAAACAAACCCAAAATAATAAGAAAATCTTAGACTTAGACCGTGTTTTAGCCCAAAAAAACCCCGCCTCTCACCTCTCGCCTTTTACCCAGAAAATTCGCCGTCGATTACTATCGTGCCCACTTCGATTTTGATCCTGGTTCCGCCACTGGAAACAACAGCGATTCTTAACCACCATCTCTAGATGAGCCGCTGTCAAATCTCCCCCACAATAATAGCAAAACCAAATATAACTTGAAAGACCTGGATTTGATCTTTTCCAAATCTAAACATGCCAACTTTTTCAATAGAGATACTTTCTGAAAATTCATCTAGTTTTAAAATTTATACAAATTTATGTTGTGAAAATCACAGCAGAATCCAGTGGCAAGAGCCCAATGTTGGGCGAGTTCAGAGAAAGACTTTAACTTGGGTCAAGCCCATTTTATTTTGAGGAATGTTAAGCCCATTACTTAAGTGTGTATATGTTGAAATCAGTCCATGGTGTGCTAGAAATCCAACTTAGCATTATATAAGCGTAAAAAATAGTAATGTTTTTAACAACAAATTTAAATGAGTGTTAAGATGAATATTAGCTGTTTATTTTACTTTATTAAAATTTATAGCAAATCTAAAACTGTATTGAAAAAGTGCTCTTGAGTGTGTGTATGAGTAGGTGCTCATATACCTTTGAATTTTGATAAATTGCTCGTGTACCCCTAGTTTTTGTGATAAAGTGCTCTTGTACCCCTAATTTAATTTCATCAATGCTTAGTTGTCGGTCAATGACGTTGAACTGTGCAAAATACAATGGTAGCCTTGATTTTTTTAACGAAAAAATAGAAAAAGACGATATTATCCTCTGCCTTTCACATTCTCATCTCTTTCCCGCTTTACCATCTATAATTTATATTTTTCCTTTGGAAGTCATTAAGGGATGGTATATGGAGATTGGAGGGTATGGAAGAGGATAATATCGTCTCATATAAGTACATGTTTTTGAGAAGGCCTCTGGAAGAAATGAGAAATATTTTTAACTACGTACCAGTTACATTTTTTTCTGATAAATATATGATCTTTCTGCTCCCTACGTACCAGTTACATTTGCACAAAATTTATTTTTTCACAGTCGTGTTTAATTGTTATTATCTTTAACTACTTAATATATTAAATTTAATATTAATAAACTACATGTTATGATGGATTCAAAAATATAAGATACGTTAATATATATATATGTTTATTTATACATTTAAAACGTGAGTCAAAATTTAACACCTTGAATGAAAAAAATTAAATATTTAGGTGCGGAAACACCGAGTGAGTACTAAAATTTTCTAATAAATATTTGAAAAATCAAGTTCTACCATAATATGTGCATAAAATTAGATTTGAAGGGAGTGTATTAGAAAATATACATCTGGTGTAACATCCCCCTAAATTTTTTTTAAGGACTCCTAAAAAGATTTAATTGGATGATACACATGGATCTCAGCATAAGTATAACAAAAGATAAGAAGGAACTGAGAATGATGAAGCATTTGTATTTGTATTTGTATTTGCATTTGCATTTGTTTTGCAAGACTGACCTGGATAGATAGAATTTAATTTAGTGTCTTTTTCTTATTGAATTATTAATTGATATTAGCATGCAGCCAATCAGTGAAGTTGTTCTTGGATGTGGAAAAGATCTTCATGCCAATGTTGTTTTGGTGGGGCTCCTGATTAATTGTGGATGCTGCAACTTGCTGTTTTAGTACATCTCATTTCTGAAAGTGAAAAGTGACTATTTTTATTAATATTTTTGGACTTGAAAGTTTCAATTTTGAAGCGCGAATCCATTCGGTTTTATCTGAATTAACAGTGATGATGATGATGATGATGATGATGATGCAAGTTTATCTCTGGATGTATAACATTACTATTTCATTGATGTAAATGAAAATAAAAGAAAAATCTAAGAACATAAAGTGTAGATTATGTGACGATTCATTAAAGTAGTTCCATCCAGCCAATGAGTATGAGGCTGTGATGATTTAAAAATATGAATGATAATACTGTATATATAAACTAATGCTTATATATATATATATATATATATATATATTTTGATAAAAAAAAAATTTGTATATATGAAAAGGAGTGGGGATAATGGTGTGGGAATATGGTGGGTGGCGAGTGAAGCCGGCCGGCGGGAATTGTTGAATTTTCTGCCACTGCAATGACTTCGTTGCCCCAAGAAAATGGCCCTTTTCATACTGCAATGCAAGTTGTTTTCAAAATAATAATATATTATATATCATAAGAGCTGCCTAGAAATGAAATACGTATTCCCTTTGGTCGTCGGAACTTATCCGGTTAGCTTGCTGATTGCTGAATACGATCCCTGTGTTTAGTCTCATCGTCTAAGAGTCGCTATTGCTTTGGATGAATGATGATGATGATGATCCATCACTTAATAATAATAATTAGAGGATGGGATGATGTTGAGTGCAAATAAAAGAAAGAATTTCTTTTAATTAAGCATTGTATTCATCCATGTGTTTACATGCCGGCGAACGTGACATATTGATATACAAGCAACAAAAATACATAAATTTTGAGTGAGTTGATATACATGAATAATAACAATTGGATGATGATGTTGATTTTTTATTCTTTTTTAATTCAAGTAAAGTCTAGTGATCAAGAAATTTATAGGATAATTTTTATTGAGATAGATTGTTATAGAGATTGAGTAGAACTGGGGTAATGTCACACTTGACGAACCTGTTATCGAACCCGCTGCAAGAATAAGTTTCATGTGTTAACGGGATTCTTACTTTGCACTTGTAAAGGCGTGTTGGACTGCGCATGTGCACTCATACATGTAGACAGAGGCGAAGACAGGAACCTATAAATATTTAATATATCTTTACACATTTTAAACGTATTCCAATATAAATGAAAATAAGATTTTTATACAATTAAATTCAAAAAATTAAGTCTTAATTCGAATATCTTAAATCCTTGACAAAATCATAATACTCAATGTCTAAATAGTACAATATAAAATACAAAGTATTCACTTGTTCAGTTTTCATACTTTGAAACCGACTTACAAATATATCAATACTAACATACAAGACCAATTTTTCCTCTAAATATGTAACTAAACTATCATTCGACAATTTTGGAAGAAGAAAGTATAAAATAATAGAATATTTTGAGGTGTACAAACATATTAAATAAAAAATTTGTCTTATAAAAAATATAAATGCTTTAAAAAATAATAATTTCCGGGGTGCACGTGCACCCCGGTTCCTATGTAGCTACGCCTCTGCATGTAGACCATTGTTAATTGTTCGTGATGGACTATAACTAATATATACGACTCCAATTAACCATATATTGTATTTCACTCAAACCAACTTACTGTTCATTCTTTACATTGTTGGGATCACCGTGTTCAGCCAACTAGGAAATACAAGAAATATACTAGTACTCAATATCTAGACCTTCCAATGGTAGCTTGCGTTGGAGAGTGCAATACAAATCTCAATTTACTATTGTTGACAAACATAATTTCAACTAAAACAGACAGTAAAATATCAAATATTTATTAAACAACATTAATAAATAACATAAAACATTAATAAAGTCGTGAAACATAAAATTACAAAACATCAACAATTAGTTGTGAAGCACTACAATACAAGTAACCATCCCTTCAAGATTTCTACGCATTGTTTGCGGTTCCCCAAATAGTACTACTCATGAATATAAATTCACATTTGAGACATGTCTCTACAAAGACCAACCACTATAAGAGACTGTTATCAGTTGAAATTGTCGTTGATGAGCTCCAACCCCGCCACAACGGTTAGGCATTATATTGTTGGTGTCACTAGATCTCAACTAGCTCATATGGACCGACTCTAGGCTGAATTTCGGTGTGAATTTATACAGAATAATACTAATATACCAAGGACTAGGAATGATCAAGGAAATTGACTGAAAAATCAAGCAAATTGAATGAAAGATCAAATTTATTGAAAAATCAATGCAAAACAGGAATACTCAAGGGGACTAACTGAAACATCAAGCAAACTGACTAATAAATCAAGCAAAACAGTAAATGTTCATTCCTTTGACCCTTGATCCCCATGAGCACATGTCTCACCCCGAGAGTTTCTCATGAATGAATCGTTAAACATAACTTATTAAAAATAACATTTTTGTATGATACCGAATATTCAATCAAACTTACAAGCAAAAGATTAATTTAACTGCATGCATGAAAGTTCATAATCTCTTTTAAACCGTTAGAGAACTTGTATACGGTATACAAAGCTAGCAAAGCAGTTTTTTTTCAATATTCCTGTAAAACTAAGTTTTTTTTAACCTCAGTTTCACCAAAAATTAAGTTTAAGAACCTCAACTTAAAATTTGTCCCTTTTTTCTTAACTGAAATTAAGTTTAAAAGCTTTTTCGGCTTTTATAAATTTGAAGTATAAAAGCAATTTTTGTACTAGTAATTAATTTGCATGAAATTAAAAGTGTAAAAGCACATGAATACTACATGGGATCGAATTCCCCAGACACAGATTTAAGCAATTAAACCAAAGAAATAGCCACAAAGAACAAATAAAACAAAATAAAGATATATTCCCATGATTATAATAACATGGTAAAAGAAATTTTTTACTTCTTTTTCCGGAGATCAGAAAATCTGTACTCGGCCATGCAGAGTAAACGCTTGAACTTGGAGGAGAGGGGAGTGGAGAGAAAAAAAATATAGTGTGTTGGTTCTGTTTGTAGAACATATATATATATATATATATACACATATATATACATACATATACTGGGGATTGGGTTTCAAAGTCGTTTCAAATGGTTATCTCTCATGAATGAGGTATCAATTTTCTTAATTGTAATTCAAAGTCCAAGCCAATTTTAGGAAGCAAACGTTTTTGGAAAAGATCTAATTTTTCAAAAATTATATATTTGAATATAAACATAGAGAAAGTCTTGGGTGAGACCTGTCCTTGTGGAGACCAAGAGCAGGGGAATGAGCATTTACTGTTTCTGCTTGATCTTTTAGTCAGTTTGTTTGATCTTTCAATCAATGTCCTTGAGTATTTTTGTTTTGCCTTGATTTTTCAGTTAATTTGATCTTTGGGTCAATTTGCTTGATCTTTCGGTCAATTTCACCAACGACAAATTCAATCAAGGAAATCGGCGGATTTAAAGCTCACCAACGACAAATTCAATCAATAGCAGTCTCATATAATCTTTGGTCTCAAATGAGAATTTGCCATAAACATATGATAAGATTTCTTTAGACAATGTAAGAATAAAACGTATGATTTTTAAGTTCAATGATAAGTATGAGTTTAAATTCAAAAGTGTATTTAAGTTATGTAACAAATTAAGCTTTTCTAAAGTTTAAGGAAATTGAATTTTTTAAAGACAAACTCATGTGGAAACCTTTTAAATGGAACAACCACAAACTCAGTAACCATTATTGAGAAAGAATTATTTGTAATCCCGATTTTTGCAACATAATAATTGTACCCAAACAAGTATAATAAGTATGAATATTTTTTTATTTATAATACATTATCTTAATCTGAATTGAAGTGTAAAATGATAAAATGTCATATTCAGACGTAAAACTTAAACATGGATTTATTTTATAAAAATGATGGTCGTAACCACATGCATCTCCAACTATTCCATGTTGTACTACATGACTATAGCATGACTTATAATATCGGACTAAAACCCTAAATTTGCAATCACTCGATGTCTCCGTTCACTGCAATCCATCCAAAGGAGTTGGGCTCGAAACTTTATAGAGGCTTACAAGTCATAATCAATCTATAATATGACAGTATCACCAAAAACTTTATTATGATTCCTCATTTTGAAAGTATCGTCTCACACAAAACTTATATGGCTAAGCATGCATGCTCTTAGAGCATGATCAAGATTTATAAAGAAGAATTCAATTTCATTTTTATAAAGCCACATTAATGAGATTACGCAATAATGAGCACGGTTCAACTCCCACGTCTCAACTCATGGTTGTTGTACAAACTCAAAGACAGCTTGCAATTCCTAAATAATTATGAACTCTACAAAGATATAAAAACAAAAATTTTAAAATCTTGGTAATTCAAATGATTTGGAGGCGCGCGTGGGAATGGGGATTTGTTAAGGATTTTGATGACCAAAACTCTGCCTTCATCATTTCCAGAGAAAAAAAAAGTCCATATTATAGTTGAGAAGTTTGTTGCATTGTAATTTGTAACTCTCAAACTAACAAAATGAGTTGAATTCCAAAGTGTGTAATGAAGAAATGTTTGCCATATTGTTAATGGCCGTTCATCAAAATTCCAGCAATCATAAAAATATCAGTGTACCGACTCTCCTACTTATCCATATTTAAATTAAATTGTACTAAACTGAATTGAAAATTAATATGAATTTCATTAAAATTATATTTTCACTAAATTGAACTAAACTAAATTAATAGAAATTAATTCAGGCTGGGATATATAATTTAGAAGAGCGATGTTATATCACTTCATTAAATACAATAAAACTATTGACTTAATTAAGAAAAATAATACATGCATTTCATGAGATTAAAACTAATGGATGGGTTAATTAATGAGTTCTTAGCAAGAAACTATATATACGTATTAGGTGAACCTAATGCCATTATTTAAGAGCATAATTAGTCAAGAGGTTATGTCATTTCACATTTGATGGGAGGCATGGATCGATGATTGTGATTCATTAACGAATTCTCTCTATTTTTAATAAATGCTTACACAAAGTGAGATTATAATTAGCAATTTCCACAATATTTTCGTCTGAAAATGGCTGAGATCGATGATGACGTACGCTAATAGAAGATGGCAGCCTTTAATTTAATTTAAAATAACCGAATGAAAAAGACTTTCTAAAATGGGTCGGCTAGCTGCCCCATTTGTCCCTTCAATACTATTTTTTTGGATAAGGTCATGCATGCCCTCCAAAATAAATTTAGCAAATTACATGTATAATTTCATTTTCATTTCCAATTTTACCAATATATTATATTATATTATATCATAAAATTATAATTGTAAGGCCCTGTTTGCTAGAACTTATTTCTTGATGGTACTGAACTGAAATGAATTGAATTAAACTGAAGTAAAATTGATGTATTGAAAATATTGAATCAGCATGACTGAATTAACCTGAATTTCATCAAATTACATTTTACTGAACTAAACTGAACTACGGATAAGATCTGCCAAACATGGACTAAGTTGTCTAGCCAAATAGCCAAATAGTAAAATGTATAATTTCATTTTCATTTCCAATTTTACTAATATATTATATTATAAAATTATAATTGTAAGTTGTGTAGCCAAATAGTAACATGTTGTTATTTGCGGAAATGATCGTTACATTAAATTTAAAGATTAGAATAAAATTAAAATATAAAAATTAATTTTCTAAAAAGTAAAAATCGGAACCATAGAATATCTCTATTATATATGTATTAATTCATAAAATTTTTGTAAAATAATTATAGGTCGATCAGCTGTGATTCATGGCTTTTTATATTAATTATAAATCACGAAAAATTAGAAAATAGTCAATTTAACACCTGTCAAAAATTTTAACATACGATTTATAAATTTAACGCTGACATAGAAATGTGAAGATATATTTCAAAAATAAATTTACTCTTAAAAAAGAAATCAGCTACACTTTTTTTCTTAATATTTTTATAGCATCAAGGAAAAATAAGATAACCAAAGGCCTAATTGCTCTTTAATTAGTGGGGGTATAGTCATCACTCTAACCACGGTAAACCACTTGATTACTGTTGTGTTCCTATTGTAAACCGACCTATAATTACTTTAATTGAATGCTAGTTAGGGAAATTGGAGCCACGAAATTGTCTTTTACACTTGTCTTTTTGATAAGCCATTTAGAAAAAGTTTGGTCGTTTTTCTTTTGTTTGGGAATAGTGATGTTTTTACGAATCATACTACTTAGGTAAGATTACAAAGTTTTGTTAGGCTAATCTAAACTGATTATGACATTTGGATACCCTCTGAATTTAAGTGTGAACAACTAATGTGCTTCCATTTCTTCTTTAGATTGGATAGAGTTTTCATCTTGCAAGACACGCAAAATGGCACTACAAAAAAAAGCTATCAGATGAGGGATTTGAATTTAAGATTTATACAATTTATTTTTAAGAAATCACGCGCGTGATGTTTTGTTAATTTTTTATAAATAGGAAAAAGAGAATTTTACACCGTTTTTCTATTAAAAAATGAATTTTTTACCTTATTTAATTATTGGGAAGAAAGTCTTTTGTAAGCCACACCCTAAATTGAACCTTAGTTAGTTGGTATTGACACCTCGGAACGGTTATCTTGATCTTAGCCCCTGTGTACCAGAGCTTATCTGTATATCAGTTCAGTTCAATTCAGTTCAGTTCAATTCAGTTCAATTCAGTTCAGTTCAATTCAGTGAAAATGCAATTTGATGAAATTCAGGTTAATTCAGTCATGCTGATTCCATTTTTCAATACATCAATTTTCACTTCAGTTCAGCTCAATTCAGTTCAGTTCAGTTCAGTTCAATTCAATTCAGTTCAGTTCAGTTCAGTACATCAAGAAATAAGCTCTAGTAAACAGGGCCTTAATCATAGAATTAGTTTAGTTTAATTTAGTTCATTTAGTAAAAATATAATTTTGATAAAATTCAACTTAATTTAGTTATGTCGATTCCATTTTTCGACACATTACTCAATTCAGCTCAGAAAAAAAAATTGGGAGAACAAAACCATCATATATAATTTTATATTATTGCTCGATAATTTTTTAAAGTTTATATCAAAGCACTCCATAATTTAAACTCAAGAAAAGCAAACATCAACATAAAAATTTCGACGTCATTTAAAAATTTATGATAACAGTATTAGGATGAAGGAGGCAGGCCAGCAACCACTAATTCTTTGCTTTAACCTTTAAACAACATCAGTATCATTAATTTTACTGTTTAAAATCATCGGTGTCATTGGTACTTATCATCGTACTGTGATTTTTAAGAATGCATGGATGTTTATATACTGCTTTCTCCATTTTTACGATTAGGACTGCAGTGATGCTTACGTGTGCCTAAGTAATGGTTATTCCTGACTTCCATCATAAAAAGGTTATCCTTAATTAGTTACCTTCCCCTTCTAGCTTGTTCACTCGTGCTTTTGAATTTATATTTTACAAATTCTCTTTTGAGAGGGACTATAGAACTAATTTAAAATTTATGGTTACAAACTGTAAAACACGCCTACATATAGGGACTTCTTTGCAAAATAAGTTTCTTTCTTCCTCCCTCTTTTCTCCCTGCCGTTATCTGCATTTTCCGGTGACTTAAATCTTCAAAGCCCAATGTCGATCCTCCACCACCGGCCGCGAATCGCAAGCCACCACTCCAACACCTTCCTCGCCACCACCAGAATCTACTTAATTGCTCACCAAGCCCACACCGCCAGCCATTAACAACAACCGTGTGACGCTACGTGTTAGCGAATCACCCTTGGCAACACCTGTCTCCAGCATCAACTGTTGTAGGTAGTGTTGCTAGTAATCGTCGTGCGTGTCGACGATGCCGAATTATCTACGGGAGCCAACCTCAGTGATCTGTGATTTGAACACCACACAAACAGTGACGAAGATATTTGGAACCAATGTTCCTTGTCAAAGAAATGAAAGAATCAATCACCTTAAAACAAAGGATCTTAACTACCCTACACAGTCTAGCAAGCACATTTTCGTGGTCAAGCACATTGACTAAAAGATCAAGACATCACAGTAAAATGTCAAGTACATTAACTAAAGTTCAAGACAACACATTAAAAACTCAAGAACATTGACTATAAGATCAAGATATTAAACATCACAGTATAAGCTCAAGCACACTGACTAAAAGATCAAGACATCATACTAAAAGTTCAAGCATATTGACAAAAAAATCAAGACATCACTCTAAAAGCTCAAGCACATTGACTAAAAGATCAGGACATCACACTAAAAGTTCAAGCACGTTGACTAAAAGATCAAGACATCACACTAAAAGCTCAAGAACATTGAATTATGAATGCTCAAGTAAATTGACTGAATGATCAAGCAAATGGACTAAAAGATCAAAACAAAACATAACCTCTGCAAATTTATGCAGGGATAGCCTATGCAAATCGAAGGGATCAAATTAATAATCTAAAACCTCTTCTTCAAACATCCATAATGATATATAGCCAGGTGGAAATCAAAATGCCAAGTGCAGCTTAGGAACCAATTAAATAGATCACCTTCAAGTTGCAGATGCTCAAAACTAACATGTCCAGGAATTTCAATATCATCTTTGCTTCTGTCAGCCTCAACGTAATTGATTGAGATTTTGAATAATAGCGACTCAACATTTGGGGCACAGCAGCAACATTCCACCGATAAACTCTCAATAGAAATAACTAACCGTCACTAGTGGGAGAGCATAGGATTAACGGCTGTTATTTGGGCGATAGAAGGCATTTTGGAGGAGCCGTAGGTGGCTGAGCCGTCCATTGTATTTCTTTAGACAGCGTTTAATTAGGAGACGTCCAATGAGATAATCAAAGGCTTTTTCAAACGTTATCCATTGTTTATTTTCCAACCGCTTTCCATTTATTTCTGGTGGCGGAACTAAGATTCTAGGATTTACTCTACATTAGTTCCGTGTTCGGAAGTTAGTATTTTCCGTTGATTTGTCGCCGGGATAAAATTATCCGGCCATTAGATTTATGAATACGAGTCCATATTCGATTTTGCATAGTTTACGTATTCTAGGTTCCATTCTGGTTAATGAGTATTGTTCCGAATTAGGAAATCCAATTCTACTTGTTGGTTTTTTTTTACCATTTTCCAGATTCTAGAAGCGTTTCGATTTATTATACATTACGGTATCTAGTATGAATTCTAGTTAGTTTTAAAGTTTCTGACACCGAAAATTCAATTCTGCTTCGCACTAATATTGACCGCAATCGACCGTCAGTTCCGGATTCTATGACTGATTCGATATATTTAATGTTACAATGTCGAGTATGAATTCTATTTGTTAATAATGTTTAGAAGCCCAATTCGAGCCCAAACATTTAAATATTGCTTTGCACATGGAAATCCACCAAAGCAAGTTGGACTAAGAATGATTAGGAAATGAGATCAATTTATAACTTAGAGAAGATTTTTCCCTTTCTCTTGCCACCGATGTGGGATTCAAGTTTTCCTCCCTTCCCTTTTTCTCTTTCTTTTTCCCTCAAGATTTATTTTACTTCTTTCTTCAATCTTCATAACGTCATATCTTATCCATTTCTTATTCAAAATGTATTTTCTTAGTTTTTTTCTATATAAAAAGGACTAAAATAAATAAATGAAAAGAACCAAAATTAATAAACATATAATTACCTTCTTTAAGACATGTAAATTATATTTATAAATTATTCTCGAGTTGTTCAACGAGCCTATCGAGTTATGATCTCTAGTTCGAACTCATTTATTAACTAACGAGGTCGAGTTCGATTTCGAACTGGTCAAACCGAGTTGGAACACGAACTTTGACCGAGTTGTTCACGAACGGTTCAGTTCATTTATACTCCTAGTTCCGATATCTAGTATGAATTATATTTATTAATAATGTCCATGACATTCATCATTGACTTCATCTCATGCCATATCCACTTGGGATATGAAGCCTCAAATCCCCTTATAATCAAATGTGAGCGTAATCCCCGCTCCCCCAGATTACACATCATTCCTACAATCCTTACATGGACATCGCATCATCGACATATTCTTCATTCTCGCATGATTAGAAGCAACTTCAATGAAATATTCGATCAACTCCATATATTCAGTAGATGTTCGAATGTTCGATCCAACAATACGAACACGATCCAAGTTCATACTCCTGCAATGTAAATCACAATATATTTCAATCATATCAATTAAATTACTCAATCAATGAATTCACATAAAAAGCTCCAAATAATCTTGTAAAATATGATAGTTCATGTATTCAATATCTCGTAAGCAAGTAAGAGCATCCAAAATGGTTTGAAAATAAAGAGCACTTCTTAAGTGCCACATAATCAATTTTAAGCAAAACTAAGGAAAAACACAATACTAACAATGGAACAATACTTAAGAAGCACTTCTTGTCATTATTATTTTTTTAAACTTATAATTAAAAAAATACTCAATGGCAAGAGTAATGTTTTTATTGGCTAGTCAAGCACAATAAAAGAGGTAATCACTCCCTAAATAAGGAGTTGTTCTTAAAACTCCACAATGGACCTTCTTAATTAATGAGTGCTCCTTATTAATAAAAGTGCACTTAAGGAGCACCATTTTGGATGCTCTAATAACCTTGAATTGTTCGTTGCTTTGTTCTGTTCGTTGTAGACGGATCACAAATCTTCGAACACACCAATTCCTTCTTCACAAATACAAAGTTTTATGGCATTCACAAGTGATTACCCGTTCCTGAATATATAGGTATTGCCCCTTTATTTATATAGTCTTCCGACTCGGCCCTTTAAAATTGAGTATCCCTTTTCTGCTAGGTTTCCGAAAAAATATAGTCATATATTTTAGGTTAACGTATTTTCAAAAGAAATTTAATTTAGTTCCGAATCCGGAACTAATAGGGATTGGGAAATTATATTCACTTCCGATATCGGAACCTAAAAATGTACTAGAATAAGGTTCCGATCTCGGAACTATGATGAGATTATATGTAAAATATGTCGAAACAGTAAAATATTTACGCCGGTCAAACTCTAAAAAAGTCAAAATTTAGCTCCGATTACTACATTAACCGGAATCGGGAACTTATTAGTACTTCCGAATTCGGAACCTAAAAATATATATTAGAAATGGTCCTAGATATCGGAAATATGCTTGTTTTTCCGGTTAATCGTTAACTTCTTTACTTCCAACTTCGGAACCCAAAAATTATTTACTAGAATATTGTTTCCCATCTCGGAACTGGGCTTCCGTTATCGGAAACTACTTTGTTTCGACAGCGTTTCTAAAAAAATGCCGCCTTTTATTACATTGGACAACTGGTATTATAAAATGCCGTTCATGAAAATTTTTAGACAGCGGTTCAGATTTGACCGCTTTCTAAAAAATTTCAAAAGTTGTCTATTGATAGAGCTCCTAGAATTACATGCTTCCGATATCGGAAATATTGTTGCACATCGTTTTCTTGAATTTTTCAACGAACAGCCTTCCATTGAAAGCCTTTAATCAAGCTTTCTGCACTAGTGCGTCCTCCTCGGGGAAGGTGAGGCGCCTGAGCTTGAGGAATGCAGATCAGCATCGTCTTGAATTAATATTGTTCACTCGTGCTTTGAATTTACTTTAGCATTCACTCGTGCTTAGTGGTGGGCATCGGGTCGGTTTATTCAGTTTTCGGGTTATTCGGTTCGGGTTGACCCTCAAAAATCCCAAACCCAAACCCGAACCATATTAGCTATGAATCCGAATTCCGGGTTATTTGGGTTTTGGTTTGTTTCGGTTTGAACCCGGACAACCCAATTTACAACTTCAAGTTTCTTGACAATCTAAAATTTCTAAAAAAATTCAATCAAAAAAATTCAACTAAAACTTAGACTTGTTTAAATCATTTACGAAAAATGAAATCAAGTCTTCAACCAAACCAAACAAAAGCAAACCAAATCCTCAAACGATTTTACAGGAATATTATTCATAACCATCAATCAGCCAATCTAGAATCTACTACAGTCCCGACTCCAAAATTCAGAAGAGTTAGAGATAAGGTTAACTTCAAGTTTTACTATATATATAGATTATATCAATTATATCATTATATATTAATTTTTGAATTAGGGTTTTGGGTCGGTTTTCGGGTTGAGTTTCAATACCCAAACCCGAACCAAAACCCATGTTTATAATTCGGTTTTTTTAATTCGGATACCCGAAACCCAATTATTGAATTCGGATTTGGGTTAATTGGTTTCGGGTCATTTAGTTTCGGTTCGGTTTTTGGATTTTGGTTTTTTTGTCACCCCTACTCGTGCTTGTTCACTCGTGCTTTGAATTTATATTTAAGGCCCTGTTGGCAAAAGATTATTTCTTACTACACTGAACTGAATTGAACTGAACTGAAGTAAAAATTAATGTATTAAAAAATGGAATCAACATGGCTGAATTAATCTAAATTTCATCAAATTACATTTTCACTGAACTGAATTGAACTGCTCTGACAAACAGAGGCTAAGTCGGATCATCGTGTGTCCTAAATTAAGTAATGTTAAAAGAAATTCATCCTAGATATAGGTTTAATATAGGACAAATTCGACTGAGACATGTCTTAATTAGACTCATTGTATAATTATGTTTAATAGGTAAAATATTAGTTTTGAAAGTGAGAAGATCAGACATGAAAGTAAAAAGATTAACAGTAATATATTAAATTATCATGTTTAATAAGTAAAAGATCGACATTCAAAGTATAAAAGTTCTCATTTGAAACCTGTCTCTACAGAGACCAAGTACGATAATGGACTGTTATTGGTTGAATTTACCGACGTCTGTGAGTTTCAACCCCGTCGCCACTGTTAAATTTTAGATTGTTGGTGTCGCCAGAGCTCAACCGGCTCACATAGACCGACTCGAGACTGAGCTTCGGTATGAATTTGTACGGAATAACAATAATGTACCAAGGATTAGAAATGATCAAAGATATTGACTGAAAGATCAAGAAAACTGAACGAAAGATCAAATTAACTAAAAGATCAAGGCAAAACAAGAATGCTCAAGGGAGCTGAGTGAAAGATCAATAAAACTGACTAAAAGATCAATCAAAAACAATAAATGCTCATTCTCTTGGCCCTTGGTCTCTATAAATACAGGTCTCACCTAAAACTCTCTTTTATCAGTTAACATCCATATAACTCCATAGCTCAAATGATTCTACTTCATAATTTCACATTTAACTGATTAAACTAATGATCATTTTATTTATAACAAATATATAATGCAGTAGAGTCTCCATAAAGTACTGTTTGGATTGTTAGATTTATGGTTACTCTATCCGTTGAAAAAAGAAGGTAAGAAAATAGTAAAAAATTGTTAGACGTGTATGGTCAGTTGGTCACGCAATCTGCTAATTCTATATTAGCAGTATGAAGGAAAGCATTATCAATTGACATGATCAGAATCATTGGTCAACTGATCATAAAAACGTTTTAATAAAAGTAGATGCAATAATCCGGGATTATGCCACAAACTATGTCTTCTTATCTCTAATTGTATGTTAATTCGATTCTTATCTTGTCAAAATTTACATCAAGATGCTTTATATATGTTTGCTTGTGAAGTTAAAGACGGTAAAAATAGTTTTTTTTTGCCTACTTCGTTTCTTAAGTCTAAAACGAATTCTAACAACACAAAATTACTTTTATCTTACATTATCGTTTCTTAAGTTTTTACATTATCTTTATTTGTACAACAAGTTACCGCTTGGGTTTGTATTTCCCAACAGAAGTCAGAAATTTTTGGTAGCTATATAACAGAAATAGAAGCCTTAGCAGAAAAGAAAGAAACACACATAAACGTAAAAGAGAGACGATTAATTATCATATCCATATTTAAAACTTTTTATTATGAGATTGATATTTAAAATATGTGAATACGTGTGTACGCAATATACTACATCGTTGACACAAGGCTTGAATATTTTTGAACTGTTATTTGCAATCAATCATAAATCATTGATATTTCATTGAGCACGAAATTAAACTCTTTTTCAAAGTTCATATTTTATTTTTTTTGATAAACCACCGTTTGGTGGGGGAGTTATATTGGCTTCCCCTTGCCATTAAAAGAAACAAAAATAAAATTACAAGGAACCGCATAATAGGGATTAAGATACCCCGCGGTTTGGCTAGAGAGAACCATATAAGCTTCTCTAAATGTAGCATTTACAAAGGACAAATGCTGCATCAAGGCATTAGAGGTGCCTCAAAAAGAATGAGTTAAGGAGAAGACAGTTAGCCTAAAACTATTCTCATTCTATCAACAAGATGGATGTGGCAGTTTGATTGCAGAAATATGTGGAGGAGAACTATCTGAGTCCACTTGCTTGTTAGTGAATCAGTTAGACTGAGACCCAAATCAGCCTATGGAGAGAGTTTCCTGACAGATTCAGCTTCATTGGTTTGCAGTCCACAAAACAACACCTAAATCTTGGAGTATGGTGTAGATTAGCAGTGAAGTTTCAGTGTGGCTCAGAGATAGTGAGTATCTGGGAACATCTCCTATGGTGTTGCTCAAAATAAAAAACCTTTCCCAGCTTAAATTGAAACCTGTAAAGAAAAACAGACATCAGCAACATCTATTTTCTTATTCTGATGTTAGGGAGTCCTTGTTTATCTAAAATAAGAGTCCCTCTAGCAGTAGATGGCAAATCCTTCAAAACCATTTCACAGGAAAGATGCTTAGAGAGAGAGAATTTTGATAAAGAATCAGCCACAGAGTTAGCTTGTCTCAGAGAGTGAGAAAGAATAGCAGGAAAAAGGTTACAGTGTATATGATATGCTAGATGATACAGTTTCCAATGGGATTTGGAAGGATCATTAGCCATATGTACTGTATTTAGACAATCTGATTCCATCCAGAAAGTGAACAAGTTAAGGAAATGTGCTGTAAATAAGCCAAATTTCAAAGCAAGAAGTTCAGCTTCTAATGGTGAAAAAGCAGTTGTGAAGAAGCATCTGGAATGAAGAAAATCCCCCTTATGGTTTCTGAAAATAACAGCTAAACCAGCACTGTTGGAGGAAGCCTCCCAAGCAGCATCAACATTTAGTTTAACACCACTGGGGGGCTTAATCCAACTAATTTTGACAATATTTGGTTTTGGGGGTTTTAACCATTTGGGTAAGACTCCAGAACTAGCAATGTCAATATCATGTGGATTAGAGAGATAGAAAGGTTTGACAATATAAGAGTTGAAAATCATTTCTTTTACCTCTTTAAAAATAAATAGAAAAGAAGGTGGGATTTCCTCAAAAAACATTTTATTTATTGCTTTCCATAGGCACCAGCACACAAAAGATGGCACAATATTAACCAGTTGTGTGTGCAGTGATGTAAGACCGTTAAAAGACCAGTAGGATGCAAGTCTGGACCATAAAGAGGGGACGATTGGATTCCCTATACATAGAAATATGTGGATTGCCTTCCAGACTTGTAGGGCTATAGTACAACTGTTAAAAAAATGGTCAATACTATCCTGACTATCACAGAAGGGACATTTAGATGCTAAAGAAAAACCAGACCAAATAAGAATATCATCAAATGGTAGGAAAAGATTAAACAATTTCCACATGAAAATAGAGACTTTCTTAGGTGTTCTGACTGACCATATTTTTGACATAGCTGGAGTTGTGGCTCTTTTTGGTCTAAGCAGTTCATAGGCTGACTTGAAGGTGAAATTGCCTTTGAGGTCGGGTTTCCAAACCAATCTATCTGCAAGCTGAGGCAAAAGCTTTGTTTCCTGCAACATAGAAATCACATTGTTGTTAGGAATTAGAGGTTGAATAGAAGGAAGATAGATTTCTCTATTTACAATGAAGTCAGCAACAGTGCATGCAGTAGGAATATTGGTTTGGTTTGGATTTACCAAGTCAATGATGGGAAAATTCCCTGACTAGGTAGAGTTCCAAAAGTCACAGTTTCCTTTTCCTATCAGAACTCTGATGTTAGCAGATGCAAAACTATCTACTTTACAAATTCTTTTCCATGTTTGGGAAGTTTTTGCAGAAAAAGGGAGTGAGGCTAGAAATAGTGTCCATGGAGCTTGTGCTAGTTGATATTTCCACCACAGTTTAACTGAAAAATTTGTAACTATGGTGGATATTGATCTAACTCCTATTCCATTTTCAGAAATAGGGTAGCACATATCTCTCCATTTCCTCCACTTTTTCTTAGCTTTTTGATCATTTTTTCCCCAAAAGAAAGTAGAGATAGTTCTTTCAAGTGCTTTTATTATCTCTTTTGGAGGATCAAAAACAGCCCAAATGTGCTGTGGAATAGAGTAAATGCATGATTTAATCAGAGTGAGTTTACCACCTGTTGACAACCACTTATTTTTCCAACTATCAAGTCTAGTATTAATGATCTCAAACACTGGTTGGAAATGAGCTTGTAGCATCTTACCAGAAAAAATAGGACACCCAAGGTATCTAAATGGATATGCTCTTATTTTCATGCCCAAAATGGATTTAATTAAATTTATAGAATGGGCAGATGCATACTTACTATAAAAAACCTCACTTTTTTCAAAATTAATTTTGTGTCCTGAGGTATTTTCAAAAACCACCAGGAATGCTTTAAGAATAGTGAGATTGGTTTTGTTAGCATTTAGAAAAATGATGGTATCATCAGCATAGGACAAATGAGATATAGGAACAACAGTATTTGGAATTCTGAAATAATCAATTTTTCCTATCTCATAGACATAAGCTAAAGATTTTGTGAAAGCTTCAGAAAAAATGTTAAACAAGAAAGGGGATAAGGGGTCTCCCTATTTGATGCCTCTTGTTGCATTGAAAAAACCCATTGGCTTTCCATTGATGAGAACAGAGAAACAAGCCTGTGAGAGGTTTTTTAGAACTGCATGGACAAACAAACCATTAAATCCAAATTTGTAAAGTACAGCACTTAAGAAATCCCAGCTTACTCTGTCAAAAGCTTTTTGTAAATCAAGCTTAAGTATACAATTAGTCCCTCTGCCTTTGTTATTAATAAATCTCGTCATTTCCTTAAGGTAGAGAACATTATCAGAGATGTCTCTATTTGCAAGAAAAGCAGATTGATGATGTGATATTAATTTTGGCATTAGAGGTTTTAATCTCTCCATTAAGATTTTTGAGAAAATCTTATTGGAGACATTGGAGAGACTAATAGGCCTGTAATCATTGAAGGATATTGGAACCTCTTTCTTTGGGATTATGGTAATCCATGTGCTAGAGATGCCCTAAGGAATGGTTGGATTTATCATGAAATCATTTGCTACCCTCAGAAGGTCATCACAAATGATATCCCATGATTTAATGTAGAACTGGGCTGAAAAACCATCTGGACCAGGAGTACTGGATTTATTGAG
Organism: Cruciata laevipes; assembly: GCA_963678965.1. NCBI lineage: Eukaryota > Viridiplantae > Streptophyta > Magnoliopsida > Gentianales > Rubiaceae > Cruciata > Cruciata laevipes. The sequence continues at coordinate 24,603,482 of OY787632.1, read as the reverse complement.
GCTAAAAACAACAGCTCTGAGCTCTTCCAGTGAGATGGGGCTGTTGAGTTTGGAATTTTCTTCTGGAGTGATCAGACATGGGATTTGGCTGAGGAAATGTGAGAGGAAAGGAGGTGAGGTTGGTGTATCTGAAGTAAGAAGGTTTTCATAGAAAAAGATAGCTTCTTGCTCAATCTGAGCTATATCATCAATCCAAACTCCTTGAGAGTTTTGGATTTTTGTTATGCCTAATCTACTCTTTCTTTCTTTAACCGTTTTGTGAAAATACTCAGTATTTTCATCTCCTTCTTTCAGCCATTTGATTTTGGCCTTTTGCTTCCAGAAATGTTTCTCTTCCGACAGAGCCCTACCGAGTCTAGCTTTAGCATCTTTTAGTTTGGATAACTCTAAGTCACTCTGATCACGGTCATAGCTTATCTCTTGGAGTCTAAGGGTTTCTTCACCTATGCAAACATTATTAGTAATGTTTCCGAAGACTTCTTTATTCCAATATTTTAGGAATCTTTTCAGTGTGTTTAGCTTAAGATAGAAACCTAGCATGCCTTGGTGAGGAATTAGAGGGGTCCAGTTATTCTTAATCACCTCTATAAATTCTTTCCTTTTAAACCAGGTGTTTAAGAATCTAAAAGATCTAGGTGTGCTGGGGATTGAGCTACCTATTGTCAGCAGTAGGGGGCTGTGATCAGATGTTTCTTTATTAAGGACAAGGATAGAGGATGATGGGAAGTTGGATATCCACTGGTTTGATGCAATTCCTCTATCTAGCCTTTCTATGGTAGGATGAAGCTTAGCATTTGTCCATGTGAATAAATTACCCACTGTATGGATTTCCTCTAGGGCCATGTTTTGTATGAACTCATTAAAATCCTTAATGGTTCCGAGTTTAGGTAAACCAGGGCCTTTATACTCATGAACAGATTTATAAGCATTAAAATCCCCCTCATAAAAAGCATTATCTAGCCCTAAAGAGATTAAATCACTCCACATATTTTTCCTACCAGTTCTACTTCTCAGGCCATAGACAAAAACTCCTTCCATTGGGGCTCTTAAATGGTGACTGAAAATTGAAACTGCTAGAAATTGTCTATGATCAGTTATAAGAGACAAAGAGATATTATTCTTCCAAAAAAGCCATATCTGGCCAGTAGATGAATGCATGAAATTTTCAAAATTTAGAGTATGCATGTATGCAGAGCATTTCGTAGAAAGATGCAGAGGTTCAATAATGCAAAGTAGATCAGGTCTATATGATATGAGCAGTCTATTTAATCTAATCATAGAAGTTTCCATGCCCCTAATGTTCCAAACTAGCATTTTAATTTAAAGGGTTGTATTAATCATAGATGACTACTGTTTGAGCATTTAGTGGATGATCTAAGAAGATATGCAACTTTATGAAGTTCATTTGTATATGCATTTTTTCTAGACTTTCTCTTGGTTCTTTTGAGCATATTTGGAGGTGATACCTTTGCTTTGCTTACCTCTTGTTCAGTCAAAATGATGGGAGCTTCTCCTTCTGAGATTGTGGATTCTTTGGATAGGAGATTGAGATCATCAATTTTATCAGAGATTGATTGAGGTAACTCCTGTAATGGTTGAAATTTGTTCCTGTACTTCTCCTGTGAGTGACATGCAGTTTTGTTAGAGCTAAAAGGAGAAAAAATTCTGGTGTTGTTGATACCTTGAACTGAAATATCATTCTTCGCCATAAATCTTTGCTGAGCCTTTTTTTTCTGAGCCTGTGAATCCTTTTTTACAGTTGAAGATGATGATGAGATGGGAGTTTCTCTGTGTGTTGGTGCAGGAGATGCTGTTGAGGAAGAATTTTTCCCACTAGAGGAGAGCCTTGTAGCTTTGGAGTTATCACTGGAAAGTGAAATATGGGAGTTTGATGGAGAGGAAATTTTGTTTCCTCTAGAATTAAGGGTCTGAGCTAGTGGTGGGAATCCACTGCTAACTTGAAGAGTCTGAGCTACCAGAGGGGTGGAGGAGGGAGTAGCACCTCAAAAAACCTGAGCAGATGGTGGAGCATGATCATTCACTGATGGAAAAGGTCTTGCGCCTTGAGGGGATACCAAATGAGGGGAAAACCCTGGTGGAGTAGTCACTGATGAGGACTGGATAAGAGGTGAAGATAGTGGGATAGCAACGACTGGAGAGATTTGGAGAGCCTCATTCGGTGTAGCAACTGGAGTTTCAACAACAACTATATCCTTCTTAGGAAGCTCTGTAGCAGTAGCTTTAGGAATATATTTGAGCTTAAGACCAGGTCTGCTAAATCTATATCCATTTCTGTTAGAATATTTGAACATCCCTTTCTGAGGTCCTTTGTGAGATAGAGCTTGGGGAATATTCAGTTTCTCCTGCATGGTAAGACCAGAGCCACCTGCTCCATCATTTGGTTTGAGTTGTGCTAAAACAGGTTTAGGATGAGCTACTTTTGTATGAGATTGGACAACTGCATTTTTCTGAAGTTGAATAGCACTAGAGTTTTCAATAGGTTTTGGCTTCAACTCAGGATGCAGAAAACCACAATTCATATCACAATGTCCCATGATTTTGCAATGTCTACAATAGAGGGGGAGGTCCTCTATTCAATATCATATTCAGCAACTTTAGGACCTACACCAGCAACTATGGATGAGGGCAGAGGGGATAGAAGGTCAATTTCAACACAAACTTTAATGGCAGAAGGCCTAGTAAGTGCCATAGTAGCTACATCCATTTTTAAAAATTTCCCGATCTGAGTGCTAATACCTTGGATAGCAGAAACATTATAGAACAAAACAGGAAGTTTATGAATGGTTACCCATGCCGGAATAATTGATGATTCCAGTTCCGGTGAGAAGTCCGGAGTCCACTTCTGGACTTTCATTACAGCGTTTCCAAAGCTCCATTGGCCCTTCATCCAGCATCGTTGATAGTCATCTTTCTCCTGAAAGCGGATCAGAACGTGTCTGAAATCAAGAGAGCCCAACTGATAGCGACCCGTGAACCCGATCGATTTGAATGAAGCCATAAGAGATTCCATAGCAGGTTTTCCCCGACTGAATTTACCGACTAAAGCGTTGTGGTAGTATGAGGCTAACACAGCTCCTTCTTCCGATGGCAAAATGTACGCTATCTTCCCTTTGTACTCCGTAATTGGGTGAAGATTGGGCGTGTTTGGTAGCGTGGAGTAGAGGAGCTGATATTTAGTGTTTAAAGCCTGAAGAAAGGATTTTCCGGCGACTGGATCTCCCTGGGGGAGCGATGGCTCCGCCATGGGGTGTCCGTTAAAGGCCGTTAGAGATCCGTTGGTGGCTGAGAATAGTGTAAGTATTATTTGTTAATGGTAAAAAGTGGACTGAAAAGTAACAGTAACTTAGAGAGAAGGCAGAGCGTGATATTTTAGAGAGAGAAGTGAGGATGATTGTTTAAATAGTTAAATGACTACCTTGTTGAGATGATTCAAAGTTCATATTTGTGATTAATGCGACTTCATTGATTTTTATAATTTTGATTTATGACTTCAATGCTATTACGGAACATGAGATCTGGACTTTTCATATAATCAATAATGTGATTAACTTCACCTAATACGGAATTTTACTAGGCTCGTGATCATGGATCTTTCAAAGTTAGATCACTGACTTTTCTTAATCTATATATATTAATTACTAATTTGTATGCACCGCTTAGGGTTAGGTATATTTATATAATAAGGGTGTTTTTTGTTTTACACGTATATCTATATTATGCTTATAAAGTGTAAATTATTGTATGAATGTATAATAAAAGTATATTTTATTGACTATTTACAGAAAATAATAATAGAAATCCATACTAAGTTTATTTTGCAGGACACAAACATTTATAATTCTTGCTATTGTTATTTTCTTGTCCTGGAATTTTTCAATTGAATAAAAATTATGGTAGTATTAATTATTTCGTGTGTCAACATGTTTGATCAGGTAAAATATAAACACAATTATAAACAGGAGCACATCAACATTTTTCAGAAAATAAAAGGTACATTATTATATATATATATATATATAATAACTTTGCTCATGCTAAGTTACGCTAGGTTTAGAATTTCGATTAGTCATGATTTCATTGTAAATCACATTTTCAGTTTTGGCAGCCCATTGCAAATCATTTGGCGGAAATTCTTACGCATGACCATTTTCTAACCTATGATCAAATTCTTACGCATAATTAAATTTGGTCGAATTATTAAATTACATGTTAATTCTACCTTTTTTTTTAGATAAAATATTTATTTCTTTCGTAAATTACGGGAAATCGTCCAGCCGCGGTTGAACATGGTTAACAAGAGCTCCCTCTAGTAGGGTGCTCGACTTTATGAGTAACACTAGGGATTGACCTAAACAAAATATTGAAGAGCAAGGCGACCAACATAGCCCCGTAAATGTACTAATCCCTAGCTCAGATGTGAACTTCTCCAATGGCATTGTCTCGAGTTCCGGACAAATTTTCCTTACAGAGAAGGGCTTCCAAAGGTGTTCCTCATCCTCTTCTTCCCATGATATGCCTCCGGAAGACCGGGCATCAGCTCCTACCTCGATGAGATGTAGCTCCTCGCCGGTTATTGATATTAAAACATAACACTGGAATGAAAAAATAACAAAAAAATAAAAGAAAACAACCACGCGCAAATTTCTCATTAGTCTCAAACCGTTTCGCCAGGGTATCCAGTATAGAAGCATCCACCAGACGGCGCCATCAAGGTGGTTTTCACACTTTTTCAAACGCGTCGGGGATCCGGTCCTAGGGATAGCGGTTTCGGAGTCTGATCTTCCCCGCCAGCCTGGAACGGACGTCGTTGCCCTACAATCACCGGACAAATCTCTTTCCGTTTGTCTGCTATCGGGGTTAAACCCCATATTCTTGATGCAATAACCTCCATAGTGGTGATACTTCTGCGCAAAAGGTTACTGCTCTCTGATTCTTGGTTTTGCTCTTCGATCAAATTGAATTTATCGGAGGCAGCGGCCAAGATCTGGTTCTTACGGACGCAAGTTTTTTTCTCTTTAAACCCTAGGGTTTAGAGAGTCGGCGGTAATGGATCTCTCAAAAATTCCGGTGCTCACAGCACGTAGTTTGACGATTGGCGGGGTTAGGTCGCCGGCGGCAACCCTAGATTGATCTGGCGGCGGCGGAAGCAGAAGAGGAGCGGCGGCGGAAGCAGAAAAGGAGCGGCGGCAAAGGTTTTACAGGAGAGGAGCGGCTCTGCTAGTCAAATGTGAACTTAGTATAATAAACAACCAATAAAATATGGGAGAAGTGTTTTTCTTGTTTTGACCAAATAAATTGCATGGCTAAATTGTTAATTCTACCGTTGTTATTAAATAAGGTTATTAATTAAGCTCCAAAATAAATAGGCTCCAAGTTTCCTTATATACAATTTTCAAATCATACGCCATTTGAATGAATCGTCATTTATATTGACATGAAGTGAATAAAACTGGAGTCAAAGAGAGTGAGCAAATGCGTTGTAGTGATTAGGATGGTATTAATTATTTGGGATAGGGAAATGAGGTCCAATTTTAGACACTACTAAATTGGACCAATATCTTATTTTCTCCGTCTTACTGCTGTGCTGACTACCTAAGTTCATATTCTTTTTCAATATTTTCAAAATTAAATGGTTCAATTCAATTTCTAGACATCATACACTTTAAAAGTTTAGATTTTAGCTACTTAGTCATTGCATATTTGCATTTAATATATATGTGATTGTATTTCAACATAGTACTCCTTTATATTACATGTCACTCCGGTTTTTTTTTTTATTCCTAACTCTCTCAATCGTATAATATTTGCTCTCTTTATGAGTACAAATTCTCAATTGAGTTGGTCTTAATAAATAAAAGATCAGTCTTGAAATTGATAAGATCAATATAGAACAGGTACATATATGAAAATGAGAACATCAACGGTTAAACACTAATAATCATGTTTAATATGTAAAAGATCAGATTTTGAAAGTGAGAGAATCAACACACAACGGGTAATGTGTCGAAAAATTATTTCTTTTCACATCATATAATTATATTAGATATTTCATAAAAAAGTTATTTCTTTTCTTGTGACTTATCATTTCTTTGTACATTTTTTATTAAAGATTCATAACATGTCAATTCTGATAAAAGTCTCACAATTATTAGTATGGTGGGAAATAGATTTCAAATCAAATTAATGATATAATACATATATTTTTAATATACATTGATTTCCATTAATTAGGTAGATGAAGAGACATTCTCAAACTATGAATCAAATGAATCATTTTGTAATTATGTTACTTCAAGAATCTTCTTAAACAATTTAACTTATTTCTCATTTTTATTTTCTTGTTTATAGAAATAATATCAATTTTTTTTTTTGTATAATTTCACAAATCGCTTCAACTTTATAAGGTTCAATGTATTTTTTACTTTCTATTCTTTTACGATTTGGGAATTTTTAATAAAATATTTCTAGTGGTTTAATTTTATTTTAAAGACATCTAACAGCAAAATTTGACAAACTATATTTATATTCTATCAATAAGTTGAACTATAAGACTCATTGCTAATTTTTTTCAAACTTCATTTGATAATTTATTCAAACTTTGGATAATTTTATAATTCCCCCTAACAAAACCGCCCTTGTCCACTTGTTATTGGCTCAAACACCCATGCAATAACACACACTTTTGCGTGTATGCCAAAAATCAAAGGCACTTGCTTTCCCACAAAAAAACTTGGATAAAAAAAAAACTTAAAAGCAACCACAAAATGCGTAGAAAATATTTTCATCCTCCCTTTTCTTCAATCTTCTCCACTTTTGTGGGCAATCCAATTTATCCGAAACTATTTCAGTTCAGACAAGTTCAGATAAGCCGACGAGAACGAGCCTGAGCCCTTGACACACACTACATTTACATGTATTCAATCCCAAGTAATAAACAACCATAACTAACAGAACAACCTGTAATGATTGCAAGAAAGGGTGGATTAATTAGCAACAAGAAAATTAATATGATCATAATTGGGAGTACCACATTTAACATGGTATGGAAAATGGACAGTAATTAGTAGAAAAAGAGGATGCTGATCTTCAATGCCTGATCCTCCTACTCCAACAAAAGCATGCCCCACTCCCCTCCCCTCCAAGAATCTTACTTATAAATACCATGCCTGCCTTCCCAATTCATTCATGCTAATACATGTTTAGCAAGATCCTCAATAGAATCAAACAAGAAAGATTGCAAAAGTGGGACAAAACAAAACACTTCCCTCTTTTTTTATTATTTGTCTGAGCTCTGATCATGGGTTCAATGCCGAGGATGAACACGCTTTTGTTGTTCATGGCGGTGCTGTTTTTTGCTAGCTCCGCTGTTGTTAGATGCGCTGTTACTTATGATGGAAGGTCATTCATGATCAATGGCCAGAGAAAGATTTTGATCTCTGGCTCCATTCATTACCCCAGAAGCACTCCTGAGGTACCATTTTCTGATTTTTTTTTTTAAAATTTATTTTTTCACTATTTTGCTATAATTCAGTGTCAAGTATTATTTTATTTTTGTACCAAAAACTGATTTTTCTGTTCTTGATGGAATTTTCTTGTGTTTTGGTGGATGTAGATGTGGCCTGATCTTATTCAGAAGGCTAAAAATGGAGGCTTGGATGTTATTCAAACGTATGTGTTTTGGAATGTGCATGAGACTTCTCCTGGAAAGGTTAATTAATTGCGTTCATCAAGAAAGCATTTTTTTGCTCATAATAAATTCTGGGTTTGGAATTATGATTCTTAATCTGTTTTTTATTTCTTGTGTGAATTTCAGTACAATTTTGAAGGGCAGGCTGATCTTGTGAAGTTCCTGAAGATAGTTCAGGCTGCAGGGCTCTATGCTCACCTGAGAATTGGGCCCTTCATTTGTGCTGAATGGAATTTCGGGTAAATTAAGAAAGACACAATTTTATTCTGACACAACTTTTTTCGATTATTTAATATGAAAATGAAAGAAAGAGGAAAAAAGTAATTGACCTTGCTCTGTTTCTTGCTCTGTTTTGGGTGATGCAGGGGATTTCCTGTCTGGCTAAAATATGTTCCTGGGATTGAGTTTCGGACGGATAACGGGCCGTTCAAGGTTAGGAATTTTGATTTGGATTAACATTGGATAGGACAAATTTTGTGTTGGTTAATTGCATCAGCAAGATGACTTTGACTTTGAAATTCAACTGTAGGCGGCAATGCAAGGATTCGTCACTAAAATTGTCGACGTAATGAAGGCCAATCGCTTGTTCGAGCCTCAAGGTGGACCAATCATTCTGTCCCAGGTAATAAAGTTGCGATCTTTACACTTTTTACAGTTTCTCTTCAAGTGGGTTCGATTAATTTGAGGCTTGTTTGTGATTATTGTTGTTGCAGATTGAGAACGAGTATGGCCCGGTTGAGTGGGAGATCGGAGCTCCGGGCAAATCTTACACCCAGTGGGCGGCGAAGATGGCCGTCAATCAGAATACCGGAGTCCCGTGGGTCATGTGCAAACAAGATGATGCTCCGGATCCTGTGGTAAGCAATTCTTGGATTTTGTTTTTATTTTAAAACCTTAATTTCTGCTAAATTACTTAAATTAGGATTCATGTGTGATTGTTGCTGATTTTTCAGATTGATGCTTGTAATGGGTTCTACTGTGAGGGTTTTACACCTAACAAGCCATGGAAACCAAAGATGTTTACAGAAGTGTGGTCTGGCTGGTAGGTTTTCAGCTTTTTTTCGTAATTAAATCGACACTTTTAGATTTCTTAGGTGAAAGGAAAGCTTGCTAAAATTGTTGTTGAACCCTAATCACAGGTACACACAGTTTGGTGGACCTAATCCTCATAGACCAGCAGAGGATTTGGCTTTTGCAGTTGCTAGGTTTGTTCACAACAATGGTTCATTTTTCAACTACTACATGGTTAGTTCACCCTTTCTTGATGAGCCATTTCCTTGCTTTATTATTGTTACTATTAGGGGTAGAATTAGGTGTAACATTTCCTGATGTCCTTTTTATGATATAAATCAGTACCATGGTGGGACAAATTTCGGCCGAACGGCTTCTGGTCTTTTTGTCGCGACGAGCTATGATTACGATGCTCCAATTGATGAATATGGTAAGTTTTCCGTTTGACACAATAGAAACTTTATATGCTTGGGTGCTTTGTGATATCGACGTGCGATATAGTCAAAATCCACATTGATAATAACTGCGTATATTGGTATGTAGACGTATACTATAATAAGTCAATCTAAAAGCTCCAATAAATGATAGTAATATTTAAAAAGTTCTACGATTACAATGCTCCACACTGATATTGACCGTAGTTGTACTATTATACGGGCAACTTGGAAATGATAATATTTATGGAATCAGGAACTTTGAAGACAAAACTGTTAGATTTCAATACTTGTATACAATATACGTTATGGTTGGCTAATCTATGATGACTGATGTTTTAGGACAACTGAATGAGCCAAAATGGACTCACTTGAGGGATCTGCATAAGGCTATCAAGCTAGCTGAACCAGCTTTAGTTTCATCATATCCATCGGTTATATGGTATAACAAGAATCAAGAGGTTAGTTAGTTAAGCTTCTCAGAACCTGTAACATAATAATATGATTTGTGCTGCCCGTTATTTTTGGAGTCTTATTTTGCATCTGTCAATGATGTCCAGGCACACGTGTTCACGTCAAAGAGTGGAGCTTGTGCTGCTTTTCTCTCCAATTATGATCCAACATATTCTGCCACCATCACCTTCCGAAATGTCAAGTATAATCTGCCTCCATGGTCCATCAGCATCCTCCCCGACTGCAAGACTGTCGTTTACAATACTGCAAAGGTAAGATCAATCTCCTCGGCATATTATTTCTATTTAATTTTATAGAGTGTATAAATAATATGATTAATATTTCGATACTCTCAGGAATTTTTTCACTGGATTGAGATTTTTTATCTCTGCAGGTTAATGCCCCGACCTCATGGCCGAAGTTTAACCCTGTACAGAAACTGTCGTGGCAATCATTCATTGAATCAACCCCTTCCGCTGATGACAGAGACACGCTTGCAAAGAATGGATTGTGGGAGCAAATAAGCGTAACCAGAGATTCATCAGACTACCTGTGGTACCTAACTGAGTAAGTATAAACCATTCATTAATGTTTCCTTGAAGGAGCTGTGCTTGTTTCTGGATATTCATACCTTAACTGTTTAATGCAGTGTAAATATTCCAGCCAATGAGGGAGGGCAGTACCAGCTTCTCAAGGTTATGTCAGCCGGCCACACCTTGCATGTTTTCGTGAATGGCCGACTTGCAGGTACTTTTTATACAAAATTCTCTGCTTACATATAGTAGATGCCAATGCACGACTCTTCTTCTGATGCTTCACCGGTCTATATTTTCAGGAAATGTTTATGGATCATTGGACAATCCAAAACTAACATTCAGTCAGCAAGTGAGGTTGAATGCAGGCATCAACAAGATATCTCTACTCAGTGTTGCAGTTGGTCTCGCGGTTAGTTTCATTTTACCATTGTCCAAATATTTTTCAAAATGTGAGATTCAATCGCTTATACCAAATGTTTTTTATGTCAGAACGTTGGCCTGCATTTTGAGAAGTGGAATACAGGTGTTCTTGGTCCAGTAACATTGGGGACAAGAGACTTGACGAAGCAGAAATGGAGTTACAAGATTGGTCTGCATGGTGAATCCCTAAGCCTGAATACCATAACTGGGAGTTCCTCAGTTGAATGGCAAGGACTTGCTGTTAAGCAGCCCTTAACTTGGTACAAGGTAATATTCTTTGTCCTGTTCGATATGGTTCATTTGCTCACTCAAAGTCCTACTAAGTTACTAACCATATAACCTATCTTCAGACAACTTTTAGCACGCCACCTGGAAATAGCCCGGTTGCTCTAGATATGCTTAGCATGGGAAAAGGGCAGATTTGGGTGAACGGACGAAGCATTGGAAGACACTGGCCAGCCTATATTGCACAGGGAAACTGCGCCTCCTGTAACTATGCTGGGACTTTTTCAGAGAAGAAATGCCAAATGTACTGTGGAGAGCCTTCACAGAGATGGTAATTTTATTTTTCTACCTATGATAGCAAACTGGAGTACACTTTTGAATTTACGAAATTATTTGTAACTTTTAGGTACCATATTCCGAGGTCATGGCTGAACTCCGGCCAGAACTTCTTGGTCGTGTTTGAAGAATGGGGTGGTGATCCGAGTTGGATTAGTGTGGTCACAAGGTCACGATGAAGAGTGTGATTCAAGATGTCGAAGATTGTATAGTCGATCATAAGGCAGTGGCGTATACACAAAAATATAATGCAATTGTACATAGGCTATATATATGTGTAGAATAAACACCGAGATCCCTTGTACAAAACCATCACCTTTTGGTTGATGTTTTTACAGATGTACTTTCATCATTTCCCCCTATAATATAAGATTTGAAACGCGTTTTGATACGCCAACATCGCTTTAGATTACATGTTAAAGAGTTTCTCGCAGAACCAGATAACTGACTCTTGAGCATGGTTGTTAGGATCGAGATCCTGGATCGTAGGATCGTAAGATCCCACGATCCTACCTCCTTTTTCGATCCAGGATCGGATGTAGGATCGAAATATGCCATAGGATCGTACAGAATCGGGTAGAATCGTATAGGATCGTATAGGATCGGGTAGGATCGTAAGATCCTGCACAATAGAGTTTTACTCTATATTTTTGCTTTTTTTTTTCCGGATGGATCGGGTGACCCATATTTCATGTTTATACTATATTTAAACTCCTTATTTAATCACAAAACTCTCATAGAAGGGGAATGCTAACAAATGTGATGATTATTATGAATTTATGATGACAATGATAGCGATTACAGATAGAGTACATGACCCTATTTTCCAGAAAGTGATGGATTTTGATATTATTGAATGACTATTTGAAGTATGCTTTATATGTTATAAGAATATAAGTTAAGTTTCATTGGTGTATCTTATTATCTTTGTTTATTATACATTATGTAATTTGCGGTAATACTTTTGTACTCTATGTCTTACCTCAAGTTGCACAGTTGACTTTTTAGAGTCAACCTTATAAAACTTTGATTATAATTATAAGTTACTAATTTACTATCATATGAAATATTATTAGATTCATCGTAACATCTATTTTTCAAAAAATTAATTATATTATCTTATATGTAGTTAAAATACCGTGAAAAGTTAAATGTAGTCCTTTGGTGAGATGGAGGGAGTATAACTTTATGAAAATTTGATGTAATTTGTGTGAAGAATAAATTTGAAATTTGTACTTTAATATCATATTTGATTTCATGACCAAATCAATTGAATTTTGAAATATTTGTTCATGTTTATATTACTTATATTAAATTTTTTACCTCATTTATTAATATCTTATTGATTTATATGGTTGTTATTGATGTTGTATTAGAGCCATTTGTAATTAGTGTTCTTTTACTTTTGATTACATATTATGTTTACAAAACTAATGAGACTAATACACATTTTCAGCGACTGTACAATATAAAATATCACATTCTGTAATACACATGAGAAATTCAATGTTTATTTCACTACATTTACATTATAGAAACATCTAGGACTTGATTCCGATAAAATTTGATCATTTTTGCTGGAATCTTACGATTCTACGATCCCGATCCTACGATCCCGATTCTGCTACAAAAACGATCCTGCATAGGATCTCGATCCTACAAACATTGCTCTTGAGACGCCGTGATTTACCTGCCACCATCATAGTGTTTACAAGTTGCTAACTTGATATGATATGCATATAGGCAAAGACTTATCTGCCACGATTGATATGCGTATTATGGATAAACCACAGAGATCACTTTCAGGTCATTATCATGATTTCTTTTTCTTTGGGGCGGTGGAATCTCTTCATACACGTACACGTTTGTTTTCAACTTCGAAATGATCTTGACCGCCTTGATAATAACCCCTGAGAACTCAAACTGCGGCAGCACTGAAAGCCTTATCCAGTTATCTTCTTCGTCATCGTCAGCCTCGAAACCCAAGGTTTGCAGGAAAGCTATGCCACTCACTTCACTTTCATTTTCGATCAACAATGGCCTCTTCTGAGCTAACGATTGCTGCCACTCACCGGTTTCTTTATCCATGTTTTCCGTCTATCTGTTAAAATCGCGAGTTACTGTAATAAAACCGGTCGTGTCCAAGGTTCTACCGGATGAACTATTCATGAAAATGGTTGAAGCAGAGCATATGAATTGCTGTCAAAAGTACAAAACCAAATCAAACATATCGAGGATTAACTCTCCCCAAATCAAACTATATTCATGAAATCCCCGATTTTGTATAAAATTAGATGTTGCTCCCGTTAATCGGAGTTGAGATTTGTGTCAGTAGCGCTGAGATTGCATTCCAAATTGAGGGTTGGGTTACAACTTACAACATGTTGAAGTCGTGGTCACTTTGTTGTTGTTGTCAAAGTTGAGATTTGAGTCGCATGAGTTAATTTTGTGATGATATAACAGTAGCGGTGAAGTTTGAATTGCCGACATATTGAGTATTGGAATTGCCCGGGTGGTTTGGTCGGATGAAAGTTTGGTGAAGAGTAATAAGTAATAACAAGATGAAAGTACATATGAGAAAATTTTGAAATAAACACTAAAATAGTTTTAGTAATTTCAAAGTTGGTCTAAACCTATAAAAGTTGAAAATTATAAAATTGATTGAGAATGATAATTATTTCTACAAGTTCACCCTATAAAGATCTAATATATTATTCATAGAAGATTAGAGAGGTGGAAATTTGGGAGAAACCCATGTCTCTATCATGAATGAATGAGTAGTTCTTGTGTTCTTACAATATATAGAAGAAATTCAAAATGATAATAGTATCTAATAATATACTTCTACTACCAAACCCAATATAGCTTTTATCATTTTCAGAATACATTTCATAACAAAAATTAGTATTTCAAAAAGAAATAATGTGATATGACGTAATATTATTATTTAATTTAATACTACAATAATTTGATTTTGTATCACTAAAGTTTACTAAATTTGACTAAAAACGTTTGTCGAATAATTCTAATTTACGCTAAATTTGAACTTTCTTCCCCGGATTGTTCCCCAGATTGTTACTGTGTTAAGTAAAGAAGCATTTGGCAAAAAAAAAAAAAAAGTAAAGTAAAGAAGCAGCTGAAAAAAATGTCTTCTGAGAAGAACCCATCCGCCGCAGCCACGGTGGAAGAACTCGCCGGACTTCAAACTTATATTACCGGACCACGCGACTCAAAGCGCGCCATCATTCTCCTTTCCGATGCTTATGGTACCCCTGCTTCTTTTCCTGTTTCGATCAGCTTTTCATCCATCACATCAAAAGATGCTATTAGCTTTTGTTTATGATTTTCTGGAAATTTACTTGTTTGGCTGGATTTTGCAACTGGAGTTTTGCAATTATTCGGTTTTATTAATTGATTAGGTTGAGTTCTGGATTGCTATGTTTGTTTAAGATTTGGTACTGGTGTTGATTCCATTCTTTTGTATGGTCATCTTTTGCAGGATTTGAGGGTGCAAATTTGAGGTAAACCTGAAGTTTTCTGACATGACAACAGAAATGCGGTTGCTTTCACACAATTATTGTGCTAATCAATTCGAATATGTTGAGGATCCACACAATGTTTAAAAAAATATTGAGATACAACATATTAACATGTTTTGAGAAATTGAACTGGAAACTCTGATGCATATTTTTGTACACTTCTATGTACTCTTCTTACCTGACTCTATTTATATCTGAAGATTCATGTCTAAGCATCTCGAGAGATTTCTGAATATTTCATGCACTCTATTTCATCGTAGCAAAGTTAGGATTTTTGTTTACAGTCTTTAGATTCAAAACTTTGTGGTTAAACTTCATAAGTCATAACTGTCTCCTTTCAACCATTCTTTCCCTAAAAATTGGTCTTGTTGTGAAAATAAACCGGTTCGTTTATTTCTTTTTCTTAGGAGACTTGCTGACAAGGTTGCAGAAGCTGGATTTCTCGTTGTGGTTCCTGATTTTTTCCGTGGAGATCCTATAGACAGTGGGAAGCACGCTGATCGTACTGAATGGCTAAATACTTATACTCCGGTATATTGTTTGTTACTCATTGTTGTAGATCAACTACTGCATAATTCTTTCTGAAATACTGATGGATAGACTAACTATTTTTGCATGAATAGTTCAACAGATAAATAATTGTATAAACTTATTCAAATTGGTTAAGCCTTTGTGTTTGGTCGCATAGGAGAGAGGGTGTGAAGATGCTAAGGCAGTAGTTTCTGCTCTGAAGAGCAAAGGCGTTTCTGCTGTCGGGGCTGCTGGATTTTGCTGGGGTGGTAAGCCATCATCATACATTACTCATGGCGATTTTGGTTTGGTTGTTAACGTTGCTGCACATGCTTTGACATCAGGATCAACTGTTCCGAAACTTGCAAAATTTGATTGCATTAAGGCTGGAGTTGTGATTCATCCAGGTCCACTATTTGCAGAAGATATTCAAGGTCTAGTTGTGGCACATAAACAAAACCTTACTCCTTCAATGTCATTTTTCATCATTATAAGATGTTGTTTTTGATTCGCAGAAATAAAGGTTCCCACAGCCTTGCTAGGAGCTGAGACTGACCATCTGTGCTCGGCCGAGCATTTGACTAATCTAAACACTATTCTATCTGCAAAACCCGAGGTCAGAAACTGATCATTTCAGCTCAGAAATGCAAGGTTTCAGCGATTTCAGGGCATAACGCGTGTTGTTTTTGGTGAATAGGTTGATAACTTCTTGAAGATATACCCTGGAGTCAAGCATGGATGGGCACTGATGTACAAAGACGAAGATGAATTCGCAGTGAAGATGGCAGAAGAAGCTCATTCAGACATGTTGAGCTGGCTCACCAAGTATGTGAAATGAGGAATGGGAATGTGTTGTTGCTACAATAAAGGCAATAAAAGAGAGGGTACTATCAGCTTTCAAAATCAATAAATTGAGAACCGGATTCTTTGTCTATTATTATTGTGGTAATAATATGAGTCACCTTATTTTGATTTCATTAGCGAAATGAAATAGTTTCAAACCAGTTGGACAAATACCCAACTGAGCAGGTCTAAATTTGAATAATATTGCAAGCAAATAGGATTAGTTATTAGTTATTAGTAAGTACAACTCACCTTCAAGCCAACTAGAGGTATAAAGCAAGGGGATCCCCTCTCTCCTTTCCTTTTCAACATCTTCTCTGAATCTTTTACTAGGAGTATCTCATTTGCTTTTGAAACTGGAAAATTGCAATATTTTGATTTACCCGGGAATGCAATTAACATGTCACATCTTTCTTATGCTGATGATACTGTGATTTTCATGCAAGCCACAAAATTAAGTCTCACAAGGCTTAAGGCTTTTTTAACACAGTTTGAAATAGTGACAGAACAAAAAATGAATTTTGAAAAAAGTGACTTTTATGTGGGTAGAAATGCAAGGTACATCAGATTAGAAACATCCTAGGCATGAAACAAGGTAGTTTTCCTTTCAAATACCTTGGATGCCCAATAATCCAAGGTAGAGCTTTGAACATACATTTCCAACCTGTGGTGGAAATGGTGGAAAAAAGGCTGAGCAATTGGAAAAATAAGTGGCTATCCTCTGGTGGAAGGCTCACTCTAATCCAATCCTGCATATACTCACTCCCACAACATATTTTCTCTGTTTTATCCCCAACAAAGCACATCATCAAGGTCATTACTAGATTGATCTCAATCTTTTTCTGGGGTGAGACTGATTTAAAACCAAAAAAATCATGGAGAAAGTGGGAAAATCTCTGTTTCCCCACCACACAAAATGGTCTAGGTTTTAGGTCCTTTTCCACCATCATACTTGCATGCTCAGTAAAACTTTGGTGGAAATTTCAAATTGCATCTGCCCCTTGGACTCTTTTCATTACATCCATGCCTCCCTCATATAGGAACTCATCAACTTGGAGAAGAATTAATCTTGTGGATGAGTTTGCTACACAGTACATCAGAGTCCTCCATGGAGTGGGGACATGCAGTTTCTGGAACACCAAATGGACTCAATGGGGAGCCATGATAGACTATGTCAATCATGCTCAAACCATTATTCCAGAAACTGCAACTGTAGCAGATTTCATTAACAACAAGACCATTTTTCTACCATCTATAGCACCATGGATTCCAGCTAATGTCTTTTATTTTTTGCAGGAAACAACATTGTTGACACACAGAGAGGACATACTCATATGGAAACCTGAGCTCAAAGGAAATTTCTCTTTCAAATCATCATATAATATGCTCAGACAACAACGAGGTACATCTCAATCACTCTCAAAATTATGGAATAAAAGAATCCCAAAGAAGATATCTATCTTCATGTGGAGACTCTTTAACTCCTTACTGCCATTTGACAATGTACTTACACATTATGGTTTCCAAATTGCATCCAAGTGTTGTTTCTGTAATGCTGCTGATTCTATTTATCACTATTTCAATGAGTGCCACATATCTGTCAAAACTTGGAAAAATGCTCTGTGCCTAGCTGGTATTGTTGATCAAACTTTCTCTGATATATGGGCCAGACTAGCCTATTTACTGTCATACACTGGTATCACAGCACTGCAATCCACTATAACTCAGAATATACCCTCATATATTTGCTGGAGTTTATGGAAGGCAAGGAATAAGATGCTCTTTGAAAATGCTAAACCAAATGCTAATGCTATTTTAATTGAAATCAAGGACATGATATCTTATTCCTTTATTGCTAAATCTGTTTACATTGACAAACAATTTGACATTGATATGTACTCCAACAACTTGATGCCAATATGCACCAGACCCCCAAAGCCAAGAGTTATCCCAGTTAAGTGGAAAAAACCATCACATGATTATAAGATTAACGTGGATGCCTCCTGGTCAAAGGGTAAAGCTGGTATTGCCTGCATAATTAGGAACACATTAGGACTTTTTGTGACTGCTTCTGTGGTTCTCATTGATGCTTCCTCTCCACTGGAAGCTGAGATCAAAGCAATAAAATGTGGAATCCTATATGGTAAATCTATAGGATTACATAGTTTTATTATTGAATCTGATTGCATGGTTGGTATTTCCATGATTTTAAATCCAATTACTGCTCACTGGAAATTATTCAACTTATCAGATGAAATTAAGCTGCTTTTAGTTGATATCCATTTGCATCATATCTTTAGAGAGGCAAATACAGTTGTTGATGCTCTAGCAAAGCACTCTTTACAAAACTCAATCTCTTCTGTGCTGTCCAATATCCCTCCATACATCAAAGCCCTAATAGATATGGATCTTAAAGAAGTACCAAACTTGAGAATTATGGATCAGAATAGATACTGCTGATGTTGTCTCTTATGACAGGTACACTGCAAAGCTGCCCCAATGATCATACCCATCAGAGAATGCAATTGGAGATCCAAAGTGCTCATTCCACATCAACCTGCTTACACTGGAGTCAAAGCACAGATGCAGTTTTTGAAGATTCTTGTTTGGGGATGAAAATAATCCATAGGCTGATTTGTGACTGACTGTGTCTCACTTTCATTCACTAACAAGCAAGTGGAATTATTTCTCCTTGACTGTATTTTCTCCTGAATTTTTGTTTACCACAGAATGAGCTAGCCTTTAACTCATTCTTTTTTATGGCATTTTTTGGCCTTGTGTAGTTACTTTCTACACAAAAACAGCTCTTTGAAAGCTGTTTTAATCCAAGCCTCCATGGCTAGTATAGGTTTTTTAATTAGTTGCTAGTTTCCAACAACATTTCTATTGTAATTTTTTTATTTTTTTCCTATTATGGCTTGGGGAAGCCAATATACACCCCCACCTACCCCACCTACGGTGGTTCATCTTAAAAAAATAAATAATAAGTACAACTCACACAAACTCATGAACTACCTGCTTAACATATAATTGAACGGTTAGCAGGTCATGAACCACCTGCTTAAACATACATGACCCCTTTTTCTTTTGTTGCATGGTTTTTGGTGTTCAAATGCACCACTTGTAATTCAGATGTTAAGTGTAATTGAGACGATAAAGTGTGACAACTTTGAGTAACAACTAATACTTAAGACTTAAGAGTTTTAATGTAGGTGATTTTTTGATACAACTGGCAGCGTCGAAATAGGATGAACTAAGATTATAGGATTCAGATCGAGATTCTGTTAAACCTAATTAAGTCATATTCTTTTGAGCTTATTTCATCAAGAAATGATTTGAACTGAATTGAAAATAATGTAATGAAAATAGATTTAGATGACTAAATTAACTTAAATTTCGTTGAACTGAACAAAACTGAGCTATATGCGTTGAAGAGAATATGAGTAAATTATAGGATGTGGATCTAGGTATTATTATGTCTTTGGTCAAACACTTTTAGTATCACTCTGTCCCGACCATAATTGCACACTTTTTGGTTAATTTTTTCAAAGCATGTTTGACCGTGAATAACTTTATTTTTATATATTATTATGGTCTAAAACTTTTATAGCTAAAAAATAGAGCGCATTGTGAATCTAACCATATCACATATGATACTATTATATCACATATGTCAATTAACAACTAATACTTAAGACTTAAGAGTTTTAATGTAGGTGATTTTTTGATACAACTGGCAGCGTCGAAATAGGATGAACTAAGATTATAGGATTCAGATCGAGATTCTGTTAAACCTAATTAAGTCATATTCTTTTGAGCTTATTTCATCAAGAAATGATTTGAACTGAATTGAAAATAATGTAATGAAAATAGATTTAGATGACTAAATTAACTTAAATTTCGTTGAACTGAACAAAACTGAGCTATATGCGTTGAAGAGAATATGAGTAAATTATAGGATGTGGATCTAGGTATTATTATGTCTTTGGTCAAACACTTTTAGTATCACTCTGTCCCGACCATAATTGCACACTTTTTGGTTAATTTTTTCAAAGCATGTTTGACCGTGAATAACTTTATTTTTATATATTATTATGGTCTAAAACTTTTATAGCTAAAAAATAGAGCGCATTGTGAATCTAACCATATCACATATGATACTATTATATCACATATGTCAATTGCAATTTACGGTCAAACATGCTCAGACAAAGTTGACTAAAAAGTGTGCAGATTCGACTGGGACGGAGGGAGTACAAGAATTTCTATATATATAGCAGAAGAATATATTGAACTTGATGATGAATGACCCGTCACTGCATGTCAGTGACTCAGGAGACTGGCGGGAAATACTGAAGATAGGTTTCAATCTACCAAATTCTGTCCAACATCACATCTGTATTTTGTAATTACTTTCCAAATTTTGCAACAAATAGTACTTTTTCCAACAATAAAATATTAGAGTGTACTCTTTCATATTTTGTGATATTCACAGACATTAATTTTTATATAGTTTTTAAAAAACTCTCCTTCACAATTTACCAACCAAATACTCCCTTGCGTGTGTGCCGTCTTGCTTTGTTTTCCAACGGAATATTCTAATGCTTCAAAGCAACAACAATATGTGATTTTATTTTCTTTTCTTTAATTAAAATCTTCACGTTTAATGTAGTAACAACAAAAAAAGAGCCATATTAGTCCCCAAACAAGAAAAAGGAAAAAGAGCCTGATAACTAACAAAAATAAACTAACAAACAATAG
The DNA here is from genome assembly GCA_963678965.1 of Cruciata laevipes. Classification (NCBI taxonomy): domain Eukaryota; kingdom Viridiplantae; phylum Streptophyta; class Magnoliopsida; order Gentianales; family Rubiaceae; genus Cruciata; species Cruciata laevipes. The sequence goes on along the minus strand of OY787632.1, from coordinate 24,582,706 downwards.
TACAAGACTCAGACCCTGTTTGCCAGAGCTTATCTATAGATTAGCTCAGTTCAGTTCAGCAAGAAATAAGCTCTAGCAAATAGGGCCTCAATTTTCTCTTAAAATAAGAAAAAAATGAAGAAAAATAGTTTTTGACATGCTTTATTTGGTCACACAAACAATTATAAAAGTGGAAAATGGATAGATAAAGTTGGCCTTATACAAGGAAAAATAAATGTATGACAGTTATTGCATAATCAGAAAACTGTCATATTAAAAGAAATTAATTGAAGTAAAAATAAATCGAAAATAGGTGAGTTCATAAAAAAACGTGTCTTACATGATAATGTGACATAGTAGCAATGTTTTCACAAGGATGAGCGTAAGTCCCGTTTGAAGCAACGGGAGATGTTGATCCTACCAACTATTTCATAACCAAAACCATTTTCACATACTCACATTTTTTGGCCTCATCAACAAAAACCTATAAAAATCCCATGATCATGTAACAAATGCATGTACATTACATAGAATTTTGTGTAAGAAACAGTTGTATCCTCAGATACCCAAATGAGAAAGACACTTGAGTGTTCTTTTGTCCATTGTTTTGTTTGTTTGTGTACATATAAATCCATCTCAGGACATTCCCTCTTTTTCTGTGCTGTCTGAGGAAAATGTTGATGATGATGATGAAGATGTTTTTGCACATAGTTGTGTTCATAATTCTGAGTTGTTCATTAGTTAGAGCAGATGTTACTTATGATGGGAGGTCATTTATGATCAATGGGCAGAGGAAGATTTTGATTTCTGGTTCCATACATTATCCCAGAAGCACTCCTGAGGTGCTGTTTCCTGTCCCTAATGTTGGAAATGTTTCTGTTTTTAGAAAGCATTTGTTTTTGAATGGAGTTTTGTTGTTGCAGATGTGGCCTGATGTTATTCAGAAGTCTAAGGATGGTGGCTTGGATGTTATTCAGACATATGTGTTCTGGAATTTGCACGAGCCGGCTCCTGGACAGGTTTCTCGAGATTGATTCCTTTGCATTTCGTGTTTGCTAGCGATTTTCGGGTGTTTTTCGATGATTTCATCTGTGTGTTTGCTTTTGCAGTATGTGTTCGATGGTAATGCTGACCTAGTAAAGTTCCTGAAGCTAGTGCAAGCTGCAGGCCTCTATGTTCATCTCCGCATTGGCCCCTTTGTTTGCGCCGAGTGGAATTTCGGGTACATTGTTCAATGCAGTCATGCAAGATTCAGATATACATATTTTTCTCACTTTGGTATTTTTTTTCTTGTTTTGAATGCAGGGGATTTCCTGTCTGGCTGAAGTATGTGCCAGGCATTGAGTTTCGAACGGATAACGCTCCTTTCAAAGTATGAATTCTGGCATTGCTTATCTGTGACATATGGCTCTGAAATTGCACCTTTTTTTCTCTGCTTTGTAGAATGCAATGCAAGGATTTGTCACCAAAATAGTGACCTTGATGAAGGAAAATAGCCTGTTTGAGCCTCAGGGTGGACCAATTATTATGTCTCAGGTGGGGAAAATATGAAGATAAATGCATACCAAAACTGAAGGTTTACATTATTGATAATCTTTGTGTTGCATTTGCAGATAGAGAATGAGTATGGTCCTGTTGAGTGGACGATTGGTGCTCCGGGAAAAGCGTATTCAGCATGGGCGGCACAGATGGCCGTGGCACAAAACACCGGCGTTCCATGGGTTATGTGCAAGCAAGAGACTGCACCAGACCCCATGGTAAGCAAAACTAGGGCTTGTTCTTGACATTAAGAATCGAATGAAATATGTGAAAATGTATTGTCTTTCATAAAAATGCATATGATGAGGCTGATTAATGATGGCATTGCAGATAGACAGTTGCAATGACTTCTACTGTGAAGGTTTTGTACCAAACAAGTCCTGGAAACCGAAAATGTTCACTGAAATCTGGACTGGCTGGTATGTTTTCACAAACTTGTTTCTTATCATCCTAGGTAGAAAATTAGAAACTTGCTCATCTTTTCTGCTGAAACCTAATCCTAGGTATACCGGGTGGGGAGGGCCAGTGCCTAAAAGACCAGCAGAAGACTTGGCGTTCGCAGTTGCAAGGTTCATTCACAACTATGGCTCGTTTTTCAACTATTACATGGTTAGTTTTCGTGTTTTCTCATCGATTGGATTGATATGTTCTGGTAGAATTATTGGCTCTGAATTTTCTGGATATGTTTTGTGTGAATCAGTACCATGGAGGTACAAATTTCGGCCGAACATCTGGCATGTTTGTCACAACAAGCTATGATTATGATGGTCCAATTGATGAATATGGTAACAACTATATCTGTACATCCATTTTAGATTCATTTCCTTGTCTTTTTTCTAATGAATGTGTAAAATTTTGCCTTGTAGGACAATTGAATCAACCAAAATATGGGCACTTGAGAGATCTTCATGCTGCAATCAAGCAAATTGAACCAGTTTTAGTCTCAGCATGGCCACAAGTTACACCTCTAGGGAAGAATCAAGAGGTCAGTTTGCTACCAAACAAAAGGAACCTAAAACCCTAGTGATATCGGTATCTTTAATTTCGCCGACATTTGTAACATGATCAGGCTCATGTTTTCACTTCAAAAACTGGAGCCTGTGTTGCATTTCTGTCAAACTATGATCCAGAATGGCCTGTCAAAGTGAACTTCCGAAATGCCGAATATGATCTGCCACCTTGGTCCATCAGCATACTCTCAGACTGCAAGACAGTGGTTTACAATACTGCAACAGTAAGATTTATCTTGCATTCCATGAAACTGAATCAGTAGTAATAATTACGGTGCTTTTGCAGGTTAAAGCGCCAACTACAACGCCAAAGTTTACCCCTGTTGGTGGTAAACTTTGGTGGAAGTCTTACACCGAATGGACGCCTACAGCTGATGACAAAGACACAATATTCATGAATGGACTATTTGAGCAAATTAATGTAACCAGAGATTGGTCTGATTACATGTGGTATCTCACAGAGTAAGAACAAGTCATATGTTTCTCATTCTCAACATTCCTGTTTGGCCTTATTCTGAAAATTGATCCATTTTCCTGTTGTTTTGCAGTGTAAATATTGCTGGAGATGAGGGATTCCTGAAAACTGGCCAGAATCCTGTTCTCACTATTGATTCTGCTGGCCATGCATTGCATGTTTTCATAAATGGACAAATTTCAGGTAATATCGCGCAATTTAGAACACTTTCTTGGGTGATGTTCTTCATCTGATGGTACAATGTGTACCGGCAGGGATGGCGTATGGATCAGTGGCTGAACCGAGGTTTATATTCAGCAGCAATGTGAAGCTGAACCCGGGCATCAACAAGATATCGATACTTAGCGACGCAGTTGGTCTACCGGTTAGTATTTTTTCAGCATTTCAAGGTTCACTTGCTCATATGTAATGGTTTTCGGGTTTTTTTCAGAATGTTGGAACACATTTTGAGAAGTGGAATACCGGCATTCTTGGTCCGGTGACGCTAGGAGGCCTCAACGAGGGGGTTAGAGATTTGACAAAGCAGGCTTGGAAGTACAAGGTTAACTTTTGCAGTAAAATATGAACTTTAAGGTTCATCAAGAGAAAATATGTTCATTTGTGGTCTGTTTTTTCATTTTCAGGTTGGTTTCTATGGTGAAAGTCAAAGCATATACACAGACAAAGGAAGCTCCTCAGTTCAGTGGGCAGATGGAGCTTTCCTAGCATGGAAAAAACCTCTAACTTGGTACAAGGTAAACTTGCAACTTTCATTTCATCAACTCAAACAAATTAAACAACATTAATCTTCTGCTTCAGACAACTTTCAACACGCCGCCTGGAACCGATCCTGTAGCTTTGGACATGCTGAGCATGGGGAAAGGTCAGGTATGGGTGAACGGTCGCAGCATCGGGCGACACTGGCCGGCAAACGAAGCAAAGGGCAACTGCGGCGCCTGTAACTACGCCGGAAGATTTACAGCGACCAAATGCCAAATGTTTTGTGGAGAGTCTTCCCAGAGATGGTAAATTTCTGGCAACTTCTTTCAAATGACTATATATACTACATTGTACTTTCTAACACGACTGTGTCGTTTCAATTCAGGTACCATGTTCCTCGGTCCTGGCTCAGTTCGGGTCCTAATTCCTTGGTAGTATTCGATGAATTGGGCGGCGATCCAAGTTTCATCACTGCTGTTACAAGGTCACGATGAAAGGCCGGAAATTCGGCCTCGAGGCTAAATGTTACACATAGCTAAGTGCAATTGTAAAAATTCAGTATCCACGGCTACAATTTTGTACATTTGCATATATCATAAGAGGAGCCACTTAATTAAGAACCTGAAAACTTATCTGTGAAACATGCAAATGAGATGTACTAGTAAATAATTACCCTCATAAATTGAGACATATGTCAAACGAATTTAATTTAATAAGCAATTGAACAAATAAGGTTTAGAGCTAAATTATGAACTGGTCCTAAATCTTTGACATTTAAGCTATATCAAACTTTTGAAACTAACTAAACAGAAACTATACTTCATTTATGCCTGTTTGCTAGAGCTTATTTCTTGTTGAGCTGAATTGAACTGGATTAAGCTGAACTGAACTGAAAATTAATGTATTCAAAAAAAGAATCAGCATGACAGAATTAACCTGAATTTCATCAAATTACATTTTCACTGAATTGAATTGAACTTAACTGATTTACAGATAAGTTCTGGCAAACAGGGTCTTAATCAAACTAAACTAAATTTAATTAAGTAGCTAATTTATAAACGAATAATTTCGTGATAAGCTAAAATGAATAAGCTGGATTGGACAACTGATGAAATAGATTATTGCTACCGAAGGAGAAACTAAAATGAACAAGATGATCTTTTGGACAGCTCATGTTAAAATTAAGTTAATTGTTTAATACAGTTGTTTTCCTTCATAATTTAAATAACAATTAACAAAAACACAATGTACTACAAAAGGTTTTACTTTTTACCGGTGGGATGCAAAACGTACGACAGACTAGACTAGTAGTTCTTGGAAGAGAGAGAGGTAAAGAATAGAAAAGAGATCTTTGACAGGGAAAACTGCAGAAGACGGATCTTGGATCACACTGTCAAAATCCCCATATTTTGTTCTTTACCCAAATTTCACACTGTAGACAAATGGACCATCCTACTCACTAGTTGACCACAAGGTCCATCCTATAATGCTAGTATAAAACAATAGACAAAAAATAACTGATCTTCTCATTTTCAATATCATCTTTTACCTACTCCATCTTCCATCGGTTCCAACCAAAACTTATAACTTTCTTTTGATCTGTTTCAACCAAAATATTTTACTTTCATTCTTTCCTCTTTTGGTAAAAACAACTAAAAAAACAAATTTACCCTTAATGAATTCTTACAAACAACCATAACAATAAGTGATATTTCATTTGTACCCCTTAAAACTTCACTTATAAGATATAAAATGCAATTTTCTTAAAATCTGAGACGAATTCAACTTAGAAGTTTAGGTTGTGACGGAGGGACTATTAATTATGATCATTTGGTGTATAATTGTTGATCTTCTCACATCTAGTCATTACTTGTTTAGTGTGATGAAAGCGTGATTTTATACATATTAAAAATTTTAAACCAAGTCCTAATTGAGAATTTGTAGTGATGATCAATGTTCTTCCTTTTAATGAGTGTTGATCAATGTTATTCTATGAAATGTTAAGTTGAAGGGTAAAATGTGAAACTTAGGGTATTAAAATTGTTGGCATAAAAAGTTTATATTCTCTATGAGTAATAATTTATGAGTCCTTATGATAATGATGCAAACTTTCTTTTGTTGTCTCGGCATCATTGTACCCTCCTAGATTCCATATGGTGGGGAGCAATCTACTTAACGTACTTGTGTCTCTTTTAGTTGATGCCCTTTGGAAAGCAAAGGCTTGATCATGATTATCTTGCTAATTACTGGTTAAGACGATAACATTTTTATTGCCTTAATGTATTTTATTAGATTCCATGGGTCTAATAAATTTCGAAAGCTCTTTCTGACTTTATTTTATCGCAATAAAGCAGCCAAATATAAGATTTGCATATCAGAGTTATGGACCATCCATGCAAATCATTTTACTACTAGTATATTTATTTCCTTATATATATAATTTAATTTAGGTTTTGAACTTGGATCACACCCTTTGTAACAAATTTTGACATGAATTTTCCGGTTTTGATGGGATCGCATATGAAATTAAGAATTTTAGTACAATTTCTTCATATGAATTACAGATTGATGACTCATGAGATGTTAGTCGAAACCTCATCTACATTTTCCTAACACATGACATCTAGTGCAGTGGCGGAACCAAGAATTATAATTAGGAGGGCCAAAATTGAATATAAAAAAATGTGTGTACTAAATGGTAGATATATGTACTCAATTTATAATATTTAAAACCAATATATATCATAGCTAAATATCAAACGATGAAGTGCTGTTTTTAATGAAAAAAGATAAATTTTATGTAACATATGAAAACAATTATGTTTTTAAATAAGTAAGAGATAAATTATGGATTATTTCTGATTTGGTTATATCCGATTATCCTCATAATCAACCACATACTTAAAATTTACTATGTTTAGTAAATTACCAAATCTCTAATTACCATAATATCTACATTGACTTAGTTACTGGGTAAAACTCTATATTTACTTTGATTTTAGTTGATTCTGAAGTCAATTTCTGCGTTGCCGCACTATTTCTTCGATCTCTCACAATGGATCTGTGTGAATCTAAATTTTATTACCGACTTAGAATTTTATCAAGTAAATAAATTAAGTAACATAGAGATTATGGTACAGTAAATAGAGTTTCACCTAAATATAGTAAATCCTATAAACCCGGTTGATTGGATAACCGGATATAGCCAAAAGTAGGAGTCTTTTCTAGATAAAACAAACTCTCTGTTTCTCACGTTAGTTAAGTTCCCCATTCTAAGGAACTATTTATTCTTGCAAAATAGGTGCGAAAATGAAGGTGAAAACTCGACACTCATGTCATCAGCAATTTCTTGGGGGAGGCCAGGCACCCCTAGGCCCCCGTTGTTCCGCCACTGATCTAGTGGAACCTTTCAATAGAGACTATTATTTTTTAAAAAAAAAATTATATCAATACATAGTAATGAGAACACGCTTAGTAACAATTATAATGGAATATCTCGTTCGACTAGTCCACATCTTATTTAGACTAATTACATTTGTATTATTATATATTAAGAGATTCACTAATGAAAAAAATGTAATACTCCACTTTGATATATTAGCTTGTCAACAACAAAACCATAATCGATTAGAAAAAATAAGCGTTTCAGGCATCAATCACTATGTCAATCATGATATACTAAAACTACAACAAAACTTAATACAGGAATCTATGTTTTCCAAACAACTGCAACACCACTGAAATATATGTTTTCTTTGAAGTACTTGGATTGTTTGGTTTCGGATCATTTTCAGATTATAATAGAATACATCAAGGCCATGTCCAGTTGAGCTGCAGTGGGCGCTGCAGTGGTTTATTGGTGTTGCAGTGGTTTATTGGTACTGCAGTAGTGTTGCAGTGGTTTATCGGTGCTGCAGTGGTTTATTGATGTTGCAGTGGTACTGGAGTGGTGCTACAGTGATGCTGGAGTGGTTTATTAGTGTTGGAGTGGCGCCTAGAGGTATGACTGAACATTTCAACAAATGACATTCTTCACTAAAAATGAAAATAGAAATGACATTTGGTCAGTTGAAAAAATACTTGGAAAGTGCTTAAAAGGATGCCTCAAGTGTCACTTGATACCCAAATTGCAATTATTGTTTCATGCTTCACCCTTCATAACTTCATTTTGATGCAAGAACTCGAGATTCCTATTTTAGATCACGAGTCTAGAGAGGGAGCCATTGATACAAACATGTTTGATGTGAATTGGAAAAATGCTATGGGAGTAGTGTGTAATCATATAGTTTACATATTTGGAACTCAATAGGACTTGAAGCTGATGATTTAGCTGATGATTTAAATGATGACATGGAAGAAAGTGATTAGTAGTAGACAGTTGTATGAATTGATGTTTGTAAGAATTTTTTGTGATATTTGAATAATATATATGTTATACGTTGGAATTATAAGTTAAATTGTAATGAGTATTTAACTGTTGAGTTGAACTTAAAATGTATGCAATATATTATATAACAAAATTGAGTTGAACCAACTAAACTAAATTTCTCACAATCAACTAAAAATGGATTGAATTAAACTAAGTTAAAGTTGCAATTAATTTATTCGTATTGCAGTGGTGCTGCAGTCGTGCTGCAATGGTGCTGCAGTCGTGTTGCAATGGTTTATTGGTGCTGCAACAGTGTTGTAGTGGTTTATTGGTGCAGCACTTGCAGCTGAGCTGGACAGGGCCCAAGTCATATCGTTTGATTCCAATGGTCTTGCACAAGCAACGGAACTTGTTCTTCGTACGAAAATTGAATGAATGCAGTATTTCTTCTTTTAGGAAACAAAAAATAATAAATTGAGAAACAATTAATACTCTTTAATTAGTAATAATAAACAAAAAGGGATCAAGTGCTTTAATATAATATAATGGTTGGTGTTATGACCGACATTTCACTTGATAAGGTCGCAACCAGGCAAAACCCTTTTTGAACAGTGATCACACATAAGTCACTATGGATTCGTTTGGTACGCGTAAATTATGTGAGAATTACAAAATGTTAGAATTTTAGATAACATGTGATTGTTTAGTTACGGAAAATACATGAAATGCATTAATTTACAATTACGCGTAATTTAAAATTTCCACGAAACGCAGGAAATATCTTATCTAGTTTTCCCTAGTTAGTTTACAAATCCGCGTACTTTTACTTTACTATTACACTTTTTACTATTCACCAATACTCGGTACAAAGAATTACAAACTCGGTATGTATGCAACCAAATAATTTTACCAGATTTTGAGAATTTTAGGAAATAATTAAAAATTGAGTAAACTACAAATTTTGTGGTAATAACCAAAGGACTCCTAAGACTGAAATAATTGAGACGGAGAGATCTACTTGCCGGCAATGTGTATCGATCTGAGAAGACAACGGTTTCTCTTTTCCGCAATAAGTATGGTTCATTACTCCTCCCATTTTCTATACATGTTCCACCGTTTAAATTTTAAATTGATAAACGAGTTAGAATTTTATTTTATGTGACTTGTTAGATTTATAATTTCACATATTTCAAAATATCCAATTTTTATAGCTTGAAGTTGCACATAATGAAAATACAAATTCTTATTTGAGATCCGTATAAAGACCAGGGACCGTCACAAACAAATTAATTGAAAGATTAAGGCAAAACCAAAATGCTCAATGGAACTGACTGAAAGATCAAACAAACTGACTAAAAGATCAAGGAAAAACAATACATGTTCATTACCTTGGCCTTGGTCTCCATAGAGATCTGATCTAACAGAAAATAGACTTGAAATAATGAATTTTTTTAATAATCCAAACATTTTTGAGTCAACTGACAAAAGTTCAAAGTGTACATATAAAACTAGCTAAAAATAGAGGGAGTACCCATTTTGTTAAAATTTTGTACTCCCTCTGGTTTCATTTAATTGACACCATTGACCAAAAACACTACTTGACGGCAAGTTTGACCACCGATAACTTTATATACATATATTGAGTAGATCTAAATTTTTTATTTTTAGAAAATACGTGTTGAGGAGAATCCAAAATTATATCATACATGAATATTATTACTCATATATTACTTCAAATTGCAACAAAATTTATAATACGGTGCCAATTAGATGAAACCAGAGGTAGTAATCAAATCTCTTAATGTATCGATTCAAATCAAAATTGGGATGCACAAAACAATAGTTAAATTAATCGCTCACTTTGAGATCATGATCATAATCATAATATTAATCAGGCTTCTCTTGTTTGACTGATCCTATCATGCATAGAATCAAGATCCAAACACAATCAATCTAAAGTAGATCTTGGCTTCTCTTACACTGACAAAGATTAGTGGGTTTAATCAGTTTATGCAAATCTATGTTCTTGTTTTTTTTCTTCTAAGCAGATGTTTATTAAAATACGATCAATTAATGGTCAAGGTGACTAAGTATGAGCCTTGCTTATTGCTTAGAAGTTAAGAAAAGGTGCCTGAAACTTTCCAATTAAAATGCTTTAAGGAAGAAATCGTAATCATTCAGAGAAAAAAAAAACTAAGTAACAATTTAAAGAAATAATGAAGTTGTTAGATCTGGTTTCAGCATATGTTAGATAATGTCTTTGTGGGTGGTATTACATTTTTTATTGGATCTCTCAAGGTGTAATAGTACAGACTATAAGTCTGGTTGACATTTTGTTCGGTTATTCTTGTAATAGACTAGTCGAATTGGATGCCAATTTCACTCATTGTAATTGTTTCTGGGCGTTTTCCAATACTGTGAAAGAATTTAAAAGAAAAAAAAAAAGTGAAGTTGATCAATGTGCTAAAAGACCTACAATTAGGGTCCCTCAACTAATTAATTTTGGCAAAAAAAACATTTCTTAGAACTTCACCTTCCGCTAATTGAGTACCCTAGCATATTTCCTGATAAACATTATGATTAACAATCATGTTAACTACGTCAATTAAGAAAAGCAAAAAAAGTCTTGGCTTACAATTACCTAGCCAATCAGCAATAATACACTAGATGATCATGCTCAATATGTAAAAGATCATGTTTGAAGATCAACATTTGTCTCTAATCTCAATTGAGGAACCTAAAATTTTATTTGAATAATGTAATACATCATAATTAGTTGTGAAATACACATCCATATCTTTCATTGGAAAATTGGGTTGGGATAAGTATATTGTGAATGAAAGAAAGTGATTTATATATGAGAAACGAAGAAGATTGCACTTTAGTTTTCTCAATGATTAATTAATAACTTGTTCAAATTGGCTTCTTTAATTAGTGAAAACGTAATTGAATCCGATTCTCCTAAAAAAGAAAAAAATAAGAGGGAAGCTGCTACTTTTAAATGGAATGCAAACTCCACGCACGTAATTGTAATAACCCCACACAAGCTTCGTTTCGAAATTTAAGTGGACGAATGATCTTAAAACTTAAAGGTACAATGCAACTTTTTCTTGGTTATCTTATGAGTTATGACAAATCTCTATTGGCATCGAATTACAAGGCTGTTTATACACCAATGGTTGGATCAAAGTAGATACCATTCCTACCCCCATTAGCAGTGGCGGAACTAGACCCAAGCTCTTGGAGGAGCGAGATCGAACAGGGGAGCGAGATTGCACTGTATAAGTCTATTTTTCAAAATTTTCAAAGGCTAAACGTTTAATTGCTACAGTAATATAGCCTGTAATCTGAAATCTACGGGGAGCGGCCGCTGCCCCGCGCTCCCCCAGTTCCGCCCCTGCCCATTAGTGAAGGAAATATTCAGCATTGCCGGAACCAAGAACAAATACTTAGCGAGCGAATTAAAATGGCCGAATTGCAAGGGCGTGCATTATCGCTCCTCCTTTTTATTACCATTTGGAAGATTGTAGTTTTGCGGTATCTCAAGTCCAACCCTAATTATATCGAAAACCACATTAAACAGACATTATCGATGATATATGGTAAGGAATCACATAAGGTTGACCAAAAAATTGAAGGTTATTACTAGTAAGTTAATAAACACGTAATTAATTATGAGACTGTGAAAAATAATGTGTATATGCATAATTGGGAAGGAGAAAGTATATATTAAAGTATACATCTGAGATACTCCCTCTCTATCAACTAGTATTTCTGCACATAATTTTTTTCAGTTAAAAATCCTAAATTTGACTGATTTTTTAAATACATAGATAAATAAAAATATTATCATATCTTATATGGTTAAATTCATTATAATACGTAGATTATTAAAAATAAAATTTTATATATTAATAATATACATAATTAAAGATTTTAAAAGTTATTATGAGACCGAAAAAATATTATGTACAAATATAACTATGGAAATGTAAATATTTTACGCCTTAACTTGCCAAATGTTGATAGTCTTCATATGCATGGGATGGGGACCCCCACTGTGCGACCATGAACATCGGTAATATGAAAAAACTACGATATCACAATTCAGAATTCAGATTCATTTTCTTGTAAAGAAAATTCTTACGACTCTGTTTATAATGAACATTCTGGAAACTAGTTCTGTCTCTTCTATATCTGATCTGCCCATGCATGTCAGATGGAACTATCACAAATTAATCCTTATAAACCCTTACAAGTTAAAACCATCTTATATATATTAAATCATTATTTTTGTTTTACTTAAAATAAACACCATTTCTTAAGACTAAAGTAGATGCCTTTCATAATAATAAAATCTTACAAAATTACGATCTTCAAGTTCAAGATTGTGGAGTATAAAACATATATATCTCTTTGTCCCTAAACTAAAAAGGGATTTATTCTGATGCTAACATTCCCATAATCAAAACATTAGGCACACATGCCCTGTCCAGTTCAGCTTATTTTCAACACATTCATCACCCTTCACCACCCTTCACCACTTGTCACTATCCACAAACATGAATTGTTTTAATTTTCTTTAAAAAAAATAGGAATGATTTTTCTTTTGAATTAGTTTCAATATGTTTTGTACGAATTAATCATTCTTCAAATATATAGTTTCATAACTATTAATCATTTTTCAAATATATATAAATAACGATTTCGTACTGCTAAACCAAATTTATAAATAAATATTTTACAACTATTGCAAACATATTAGTACTTCCAATAATATTACAAATTAAATATACTACTAATCGCTATCATCTAATGATTCATCTTCGCCAACATTACTACCTTCTAAATCACCATCTCTAGAATGCCAAATTTGTAAGGCAATACTCTCAAACACTTCGTTCATAGCAGCTTTTCGATCATCAGCGTACAAACCTGAATCACTACTTCCTTCACCCTCAGGATGATCTAACACGAGAATGTCTAGTTGTTGCATTCGAATGTTATGAAGCCAAGTATCCAATGGTGTTTGGATATCCTGAATCTACCAAATAATATTTTCCTACACAGATTGACCAATACATAAATACATTATACATTATTATTTTTTAGGTAAGTTGATGTAAATTAGAAATATTACCTTCCGACGGACGAGGAAAACAGAATTCTAGGTTACCCAATGCATCTCTCCACACTGTTGTGTCGTGGGCACTTCCTTCCCATCCCACATGAATATATGTGAAGATTTTATCAAAAGAACATAGTGACAAGACATTCCAACTTGTTTTACCCTTGCGAGTGAAAAATGACACAACTTGTTCATCACCAGCTGCATATATAAGAGTTCCATCTAGAACTCCAATAGCATGCTGAAACATATTCATCATATAAAATGATTCAAGTGGATAAGTCCAATATCACATTACTTACAAATCCATGACCAAAGAATAGGAATTTAGTAGAACACATTACCTTAGTAAATGCATTTCGAAATGTAACATTAACATTATTTTATTAATCACATCACATAATTATGTACATCATACAATTTTAATTCAATTTCAGCACCATTCACCACCCTTCAACACCTTGCAGCACACTTCACCACCCTTCAGCACCTATCAACACATCTTACCATATTTTCAGCTCTATTGGACAGGGTCATATATTGACAATACATACGAACTGGCCATTTGTTTCATTGCTTGGCATTTCCAATAGGCCATCATCCAAGTTGCCAAGTGGATGGAAAGAACAAAAATCAACTTGGAAATATCCTGAAAGAGGAATAAAACCGCACGTATGGTTTCATTTATGTTCTTTAATCACCCTAATTTCGGGTAGTAAATGTGATTACCCAACATATCCAATTGAACTGAAAAGTGGCTGAATTTAATTCCTTAAACATGCTGCAGTGAGTTTACGTAGATGAAATAACATTAAAATGTTTAAATTTTAGTTTAGACAGGTGAAATGAATTGCAACTAACTAATTGAATTGAACTAAACAATCAATCAAATTTAATTGAAATGTGTCGGACTGAATGCAATTGGATTGAACTGGATAGAATTAAAATGAAATAAATTCAATGGACTTTAGTCCAATTAAATCCAATAACATTGAATCTAATTAAACTGAGTTCAAATAAACATAATTGAATAAAACTGAGTGCAACTGGATTTAGCTAGTCAATTGAATTGAGTCCAATTGATTACGCAGTTTGATGCATCGCATCTACGTTTGCGGGGCCTTGCCCATTATTGTAATCATCCACTAGTATGTCAAAGATACAGATTATAGGAGAACTTATCTTTACTACTCTATCTATGGATTCGCATTCCCTGCTGCCAATTAGACTGACTATCTATACTATGAGTTGATGCACAATAACCTCTCCCAAAGTAGGCGATTTGATCAACTCACTTGCTGCCTAGCGCTGCTGTTGACAATCTCGAGTGCAAAATTGTTCTTCAATAAAAGCGGTAGCTTGAGCGTTGCAGCTACTGTCCTATTTATAGTTCAGAGTCGTGTTTTCCATCAGTTAGCAAGGCTGGAGAATTTTCTTTCCATATTAACTCTCAATCAGATCGTAACAATCTCGAATATCTCCAACTCCTTGATTATCGCTAACAATCCTTATCTCTTCAAATAAAATCCTTTGCGATATTCTTCGAAATCCTGAGCATAAATATTTCATCGACTGTATTCATACCACAAATACCACACGCAGTAATATTCTTTAATACACAGTTTCCATAAATAAACCATGCGATGTCCGTATTTTAAACCCTACTGGTGTAAGTCGATATTCCAACATGAACATCACTTTCCACAAATTCGCCAATTAAAACCACGGACCTTACAAAACAAAACTGAATCAACTCTCTAAGAAAAATATTTATACAATTCAATGTATAATTCAAATTTAATATAAAAACACTATAATTTAATATAAATATATATATAGATAATTTCTATATTTTTCAGCATGAAAAGTTATACAAATGTTAATATTTTCATTTCAAATTGAAAATATTTATTTATGGTGCCTATACTCATAATTATTCTCTTATTTTCTTCAACCTTACCAGTTACTACCACCAAGCTTACGCATGTCCTATTAAATCGCAGCAAGTGAGTTGATCAAATCGCCTACGGTAGTTCTGCCTCACTCCTGCCTCAGTTTTGCTAGTTTCAAATGATTTCAACTATTTAAACCAAACTTCAGCTCCATAAACTCAATTCAACTTCAATAAATTCAGTATAATATTAGCGTAATAAATTCATCTTCAATAAACTCGTCCCAGTACAAGTAAATTAAACCCCAGCTACTATTCAACCCATCTAGACAGCCTAGGAATTGTTTAGTTGCATGAACAGCCGGGTCTCCCGGATCCTGTCCAATTAGGCTGTGACCAAACTAAAGGAACTCTACGAGAAATGGACCATAGATGAGAGATCCAAAGCTTCATCATTAGCTCTTCTTTTGGCTGCTTCTTCCATTCTAAATTTCTAATTGCAATATATTCAACATATCAAAGCCAAACATAATCGGCTAAATTTGCTTACCACATCAACAAACACTTCATCATCAATCAAAATCACCAATGCTTGCAAGCATAGTGAATTAATACAAAATGGAGAACAAGCTTCTTTAGTTTGCAATAACAATAATAATTCACTTTGGAAATCTTGTCCACATCTCCCTTTCACTTTCTCCCTATCTTCCTCTTACCAAACTATTGATCATCCGATAATGAAATGCACATATTCATTTAATGTTTAATAGATGGTGTGGAATCAAAATATTCAAAATTTTGACACCACAACAATTGAATAAGAGGCATTTAATTAGTTGCATGTAAACAATATTAAGGTACTAACATTAATTAACCTATTTACATGGTGTAAACATTCAGGGTTGCAGATAACTTGCAAGTTAGTTTAGTTAAAACTCGTTCAAATTCGAGATTAACTGAATATAAAAATTTAATTACTCTTCGAACTCATCAAGCTCGAATTTGAGAACTCGAATCAACTCGCCTATAGCCCTGATAAAAAAAAAAGGTAATATAATGTGTCTCGAGTTTAACTCGTTTATAACCCTAACTATAAAAAGCGAGGAAGGACAGAGTAAAAATAAGTCGAGTTTCCAAATCAATGAACCACAAACACTTCCTCCCAATAAATATATATATAGAGTAAAAAAAAAAACCAAAACCAAAAGAAATAGCTTCTCTCTATGCCCTAAAAGAAAGAAAATACTAACAAAGCTTTTAATTCAAATTTTCATACACCACCACCGTTACTACTATTATAATGTTGAAGAAGCCTATCAGCTTCCCTAAGGCCGCTAAAATACGCACCATGAGTTGTCGAATAATGGGTTCTGTGCGTCGCCTCCCCTGCAAACAGAATCTGCAGCGGTGGTGCACCGGCGGCCTTAGGCAGCGGCTCCGCCAAGGCGTCCAAATCATCCCCGCTGGACCCCACAGCAACGTAACTGTACGACCCCAGGAACAGAGGATCCCTCCCCCATCTGCTCTTTAAAACCTTGTTGATTTTTGTCCCAGATTCCGGCAAGAAATTCGACAGCGTTGTCGAAACCCCGGCCAGAATGTCCTCGTCGGCCATGGATTCGAGTTGCAGAGCTTCCTCTCCTGCAAACCAAGATAACAGAACCCTCGAGCTGCTGTAGATTGGAGCCAGAGTCGCCGTCTTCCTCATCCACCATGGGATTTTCGAGCTCTTCGAATCCCGGTGAAAAGCCAGCTGCAAATTAGGGAACTGGCTCTCTTCATCATCACCATCGGATAACTGTAAGAACAGCTTGTTAACCACGCCATAGCCAAGCTTCGAAATGGCTTCCGTTTTGAAAACCGGCAGCTGCGGGCTGAAGAGTCCTCCGCCGCCGCCGCCAGTCCCCTGTTTCAGCACCCCGAGGGAGACGGTGACAATGACGTGATCCGCCCTCATGATGGAGCCGTCGTGAAAACGCAGCACCACGGGCCGGTCTCCTAGCCCGTTCGGAAGCCCGTCCTGCTCACACTGCCACTGAATTTGACTCACCTTCCGGCCGAGCTGAATCACGCCGGCCGGTAATACAGAAGCCAGCGACTCCACTACGCTGAGGTAGCCCTTTGCGATGGTCACTTCCTCGCCGGGAAACATGATGTACTCGCTCTCGGCATTGTAATCCAGAGCGTTTAAATCTCCGGCGGAGGTGTATGTTCTCTGCGTGTTTTCATGCATTGCGAAAACCGCTTCCTCTGCCGTCATTTTCCCGTCCTCTTGCCTGTATCCGGCAGATTTCCAGTACGCCGCCAGTCCCGAACGGAGATACGGCCCGAGCCCGCCGTTACCCGGCCCGAGGGATTTACAGTCCACCGGTACACCGCCATCTTCCTCAACCGACTTTCCCTGGGCGAAGTCCATGAGCTTCTTGAACAGGTTCGAAACCGGGTCGGTGAGAGCCGGGCCGAGCTCGAACCCGCCTTCTGCAATGGTGACCGGTTCATCGAGACTATCCATACACTCCCACGGCTGGTCGGAATCCATGGAGTTGATTTCCTGGGCAATCTTATGAACCGGGCTTCCCTTGATTCCATGGATCCAGGTGGCGCCCATCTCAATCCTATCGCCGCCGAACTCCGACGTGTTTATCCTGCCGCCGATGCGAGCGCCGCCCTCCACCACGCAAATCTCCACCATGGCTCCGGAGGACTTGTAGAGCCGGTTCGCCGCCGTGATACCGGCCATCCCGGCTCCGATGATGACAATTTTGGGCCTCTTGGTCGGCATTTCGGGTGTCAGAGGAGAAGGAAGAAGAGGACAAGTGGGAGAAATAAAAATTTTGTGAGGTGAAGAATGAACTGTAAGAAGAAGATGGTAGAGAGCATCAATATATATAAAGACAGAGTCTTTTAAAAAAAAAAGATTAGTTTATTTCATTTGTTTGGCTTTTGTTTCGCACTCAACTCACCTTCACTGTGTGTGAAAAAACAGAGACATTTTTATTTTCCCCTCCCAAAATCTGGCTCTGGATTATGTACTCCAAAATTAGTAGTTGTCTGGAAAAATTATGTGCTAAATTAAGGGCAATAATAGGGCGATGATGCATTTCACCAACCTCCCATGTGAATCAGGTAGGCGACGGCCCACATTTAATGGCGCTCATCAGATTTAGAGATCAACTGGGTAATTGATGAGAAGAGAATTGTACGTGTTGTGGAACATTCATGGTGAGCTATATATAGACATGAGGTTTGCAAGCTTGGATTAGTAGGGATTCGAGTGTTTGGGTGTCTGGCTTTTGGTGTATTTCGTAGGAATATGTCGAGTTTTATGGTTAAAATGGCGTATACAAGTGTTATGTTTATCTCAAATATGTGATATATAATTTGAATATACTAAAAATAGAAGATTTATACCAGCATGGGTTGGGAATTCTGAATTTGTAAGTCTTGTACAGTCTTGTTTGTTTAATTAGGATGTCTCGACCTGAACCAACTGGCTAACCCAGTAGCCATGACATTAGGTTCGCTTAACAAAAATCAGGGATCAAATTCTTCAATGCTTAATTTCTTAAGAATTTTCTCTCTAATTCGTTGGGATGAAATTTCCATTTCCTCCGTCATGAGACGTGATCATCGAATTACGAGTCTAGGTATATCTCGTTGATTGATTGTGTATGGAGTCGGGATAAGTATTAGGTCATGAGTCAGAGGGGAATAAATGAGTGAAGGAAAATGATAAGTAATGAATAAGATAAAAATAATTTGAAAAAAATATTTGTGTATATATATAATAATAATATCTCCCATGTTAACATAAGTTCATCGTGTCATTCAATTATTTGTAAAATCTTAAAATCTAACCCGAAGCGTTCAAGGTTTTGATTGGTTGAAATGACTAATTGACTATATGGCCGGTGAAGGTGATTGACCTAATATTGACCACCTAATATGCATGAAGTCGGTATTGTTACAGTTAATAGGTAGTGTGTACGTATTAGCATACCTATAAATTATACCAAAATAATGTTCACGGGCCAATCAAAGATGTGCTCAGGCTAAATTTAAATTAGCCAAACAGGGGATTAGCTGAGGATTTATAATCAATTCTACTAAGCATACATTCATTAATCATGCTAGTCACCATCTCTTCCATTTTATGTTTTTCCCCCAACTACTGTTGGATGATCTAATATGCAACAATGGGGAAAATTAGCAATTTTATAAGATAATGATAATGATTGATGCACCATCTAAGTGATAGCAATCACTCTAATTTTTTTTATTATTATCATGGGTATTAAAATTATGTTTATCAGTATTCTATTGTATAACATTGATGATACCAATTAGTTCATTATGAGTGCAATTATTATTTTCACATTTATCACTGTCTGTTTGGGAGAAAAGTTGGCAGAAGGTTCGACAATGCTCACAATTCTCTATATGCTAAGGCAATGGTAATAGAGCAAGTCCTGATACTAGTTTAAAAATTTGATGGTCAGAGTACTATGATAATCGTGGACTCACTAAACTTAATACAGCTGATGAAGGTTTAGTTTGGAGGTACCAGACTATTGCTCGAATATTGCACTAGGTCGAGAATTCAGTATGCATCTAGTTATTTTATGAAACCTAGTGAATTAGAGAATATGATGTGAATTCTCCCATCTTTTGTGTCCAACTTTTTGAATTATTTGAAAAAATGAGACTAAAGTAAAGGCCAAAAATTGAATTAAGCCTAAAAAAATAAATCTAGCATATTATTATTGAAAGCGTTAATTATAAGCTGAAATATCAACTCAAACTTTAACCAAAATCTTCGTAAAAGGGCGTGCAGATATGTGAGAATAATAGTAGGATTGAGTAGCAAATAATTTTAGAAAAAGATGAGAATTATTGTAAGAAAAGATAATACTTACTAGTAGATGTTGGAAAAAGAAAGATGAATAATTATGGGCAATTCCCTTTATGGTCGGTCTATGATTTTCCCGGGAGAACCATAGTATTCATCATTTCCATGTTTACTAATCTCAAAAGGGTTGAACCATTTCTATCCAACAACAAGACCATTCAAAGGTGACTGGTGTTAAATCCAACTTTTGTGAGCAACTCTTCTTGCTAGCTGCATGTGAGAAAGGAACTTTATGATGAGTCACCACCATTTCTATTGTGCTATTTATCATCGTCAATTTCTGACTATAGTGATTGGGTGTTGTTTCATGCATAATCAATTTAATCCCTGCAAGACCAAATTATAGTAGAATTGACTATAATGACTTGATAAGATCAAATGGATTGTCCTGCATGAGTAAATTAACGGGGACAATATGGTCAAATATTAGTCCTGCAAGAGCAAGTGAGTCCTGCATGGAGCAAACACATATAAATTTAATTTGACACGATTTAATAAATTCTTTTAGTCAATAATATATGCA
The DNA here is from genome assembly GCA_963678965.1 of Cruciata laevipes. Lineage (NCBI taxonomy): Eukaryota > Viridiplantae > Streptophyta > Magnoliopsida > Gentianales > Rubiaceae > Cruciata > Cruciata laevipes. The sequence continues at coordinate 24,562,184 of OY787632.1, read as the reverse complement.
TGTTTATAAAAATTAAATACATCACTAATGAAGGAGAGCTACGAAGGCAATGACAAACGGCTCAGACAACTTATGTCAGAGATTTTTTTTTGAACCGTTGGTAGTATATTTTGATCAACGACAATTACATTATTCACGACAACCAAATAACGACATTTACATGAGTTCATAATATGGAAGTTGTGTATAAGATCACATGCTTCTAATAAGAAACTTGAAACTTTGATTTTTTTTTTATATAGAGAATAGTAACTAACAATGAACAATGAACTTGATTAGTTTTGATTTTTTTGGATAGAGGGGAATTGTTCATGGCCAAAATGAGAAGAGGCTTTATTAAAAGGTAAAAAATGTATGATAGAGTGCAACAACAATCAACGCTCCCAAAAAACCCAAAAAACTCAGAAAAACCAGAAACCTTTTCCCCTCACCGGGGAGGCTCCGTTGCTGGTCGGAGGTGACCTCCCCCAATACCTAGTATTTTCTCCGGCACCCCTTCTTTCTTCTCCCACCAATGACCCCTTTCGACTCCGACAATCTACGACGAAGTCCCTGTACCTGCCCAACGACGCCCGGCCTATGTCGATCGCTGATGAGGTAAATCCCGGCGGCCCAGAGCCCGATCTGTAGCTCCCGGAGCCGAGTGACGCCAGATCTGCAACACCCGAGGTCAACCGCGGCGACCCGATGCCCTCCGACGAAAGTCCAACGCACATCCATCAGATCTGCAGCTCGCTCTCCACAGGAGCTCCGCATCGATGCTTTTTGGAGCCACGCCGGAAACATTAGGAGAAGGAGTCGACAGAGCATAGCCGCCGGGATACGAGGGGTGTAAGCTGCGACGACACCGCCTCCGTCACGTGCCAATAGGGATGGCATTGGGCGAACTGGGCGTGGATAGTAGACTATCAATGCCCATCCCCATCTAAAATTTTACTATCCATCCCCGCCCATTTACCCATGACGGGTACAAATTTAATATCCATGCTCATCCAGCTGGATATCCATCTTATCTGGGTATCCCTGGATATCCATGCACATGTTATACCCACATTCCCCATCCGACTTATTAATCCATATATATAAAAAATAACCTAAAATCTATTAATTATCATAAAAATTTAAATAAAAACACTAATAATTCAAATATATTATATTAATAGAACAAAATAATTTATAATATGCTAATCATCAACTTATAAAATTCTTTTATATTTCAAAATAGACCAAACATGCTTAAAAAATGCTAAAATTAATAATATTATTAATATAAACACAAGTAATACTATTAATATTATATATAACAGATATTATACAAGTATTATACGGGCGGGTATGGGGCGGGTGGGGCGGGCGGGTATGGGGCGGGTATAAAATCAATATCAATACCCACCCATTTACCCATGGCGGGTTTGAATCCAACATCCATACCCATGGCGGGTATAAAAAAACTCATATCCATACTCGCCCCGTTGGGCGGTTGACGGGCGGGTATCCACCAAATACTCGTCGGGTGCCATCCCTACGTGCCACTGGTCAAGCTCAACGCCATTGCGACGTGCCGCCTGTCCATGCCCGTATTTATACGCGCGCGTGAAGGACACACGCCTCACGCACAGCAGCGTCCACGCGTGCGGTGCACGCTCCGCCGCGCCAGAATTCGGTGCCGAGCTCTGCCGTCTCCGCCAGTGAGAGATTACTTCTTTTTCTTTTTGTTATTTCTGTTTTTAGTTTATGCTTCTAGTTTTTTAATGTTCTAGGATTCATATTTAAGTTTATGGTTTTCTGATACAATTAGATGAATGATATCTGCCAATTATGGTTTTTCCAACGTGTTTGGTCAAACTGTTTTTGACTTAAGATCTTGTTTTAAGCAATAAGGAGAAATCCGAGTCATAATTAGTTTGTTAACTGACTTTTTGGAGATTTTGCTTTAGATCTTTAGACCGGTGGAGCTGTTAATCAGTCCCATACGTGTTAGATGGTTTTTCGTACGCACTCAACTTCTCATATGTTTTCTTGAAATCTCTACAACCCTGAGATGACGAGTAAGCGAGGGTTTGAGTTGATAGTGTCTGAACGGACTGGGGTGTTTCTTTTAAGCAATTTCTCCATGCAGGTCCATTTTTCTCTTGCATGTCCGTATTTTTACCATAATGCCCCCTGATGGAACCCTATGATTTCAAGCCATTTTTTTCCTTAACAATATTAGGGGTATTATGGTAAAAATACGAACCTGCAAGAGAAAAATGGACCTGCATGGAGCAACCCCCTTCTTTTACCACGAGACTAACCGGAAATGTAAAGACACTATATGGGCGAAATCTAATTGTTTTATATTAGTGTAGGGAATATGATTTGGAACTGGTATTTTTGTGGAGCTATTCTGAAAGACTTGGGGAATATCCTTGCCCATTTGTTTACTACGTCCCTCTTAACCCTTCATTGGCGGGAGGGTAAACCTCATGGGCTTCTGGTCTTGTTAGACTGGTAGATTTCGATTAGGTAGTTTAGTATGCGAGTTAAGGTGTTACGCTTGTTAGGTCATTTCGACCATAGATTTTACGATGTATTCCCTTTTCGATGTAAGCCTTCGAGCATCACAGCCTTTGGGCAACTCATTGTTTCCAGGTGAAAGCATAGGAATATGCCTTCAGACACACAACCTTCGGGCAATGGGTCCTTGCCTTGGGTGGTGATCTCACCTCTATTTTCCCTTACTTTAGGGTTGATAGCTGGTAATTGTTATTTTTATTTTTTAGTTATTTACTGCATGAGAAAGCCAATATAATCCTCCCACGAACTGTGTTCTTATTTTTTTTAAAAAAAAAATAGATAGAGTGCAACAAATAATAACCTCGAAACTTTTGCGACACGTGTGCGAAGTATAACGCATGAAGATGAAATGCTCTTTGTGGTAAAATTCATCACAATTTTGTCAATCTAATTTGTCATATGCCTTTAAGAAAGAAATAAAACAACTGTTTGTGATTATAACTTTTGATGATCATGACATGAGAATCAATAATGTTTTGAGGGAAAAAAACTGTGCTGTGAAAATATCGCATTAATCATCATTATTATGAATACCTTGCCACTTTCATGATTACTATAATAGAATAATAGAGTGGTTTGATTAACTTAATCATAGGCAAAACTGGTTAAATAATAGAATGAAAATAAATTATTGAGATTTTCACTTTTTTGAAGTAAAATTAAATAAATTGAAACATAATACAGTTAAATTGAAAAGAAAAAATCAATGTTTTTATTTTACTAGTATTGTTTTAAGGCACTATTTCATGATTCTTAATAAAGCAATATATTTGTATCACAATGGGCGAATGTAGCTTTCGCCCATGAGGTAACCAGGTTACCCCATTATTTTTAGAATTAAGGAACTATCCATTATTAAATAACTTTTACTATTTTTATATAAGGAAAATGAAATTTTCATTTATTTTCTCCATTCTTTTAATTTTAAACTCTTCCGGTTTTTATACCTCTTACTTATTCAAAAATTCAATTTCGCTCACTTTTTTATATCACTCAAAACGTTAATATTAGTGGTGAATAAATTTTATTTTGTATTAGTTTTAATAGTGGGTACCCATTATACTTATTCTGGATTCGCCTCTGATTACATAAAATTACATTTTTACTAAAATGAACTGAATTAAACTGAATTGAGATGAATTGAACTTTCGATAAGAGTCTGACAAAACAGGGCCTAAATAGTTAAGTAAAAGAAGACCTAAATTAATATCATATTGCACCTTCAAGGCTAAAAAATACGTGGTACCGATGGAGTGGTTTACTGGTTTTAAATCCTTGTGGAGGCTAAAAAGATTAGGCACAAACGGACGAAAATCGGAAGTACTGGCAACAACAACTGCAATCCAAAATAAATAAACCAAGCTAATTAACTAGTCAGGTCTGAATCAAAACAGACAATCATGATCAATTCGTGTGCTAATAATTGTTTTTAACACAAAATATTCGGTCGTGTACTATTGTATAATGATGCAATTAAGGTGCTACATCATTATCAAAACTTGTAATATTATATTATCAATTAATAATTAAAAAAGAGTCAAACCAGTTCTCGAGTTCCATATAATACTCTGTACGTTTTTCTCTTGAGCGCCGAAACAAAACTTGTAAAAATAAACTCAGATATTTAATTACGTCCTTCTATGATTGATTTGGATTACTTGGATTTCACCATAAACAATCAAATGAACAGTTTGAATGCACGACTTAGTCCCGTTAGGTTGATGCTAGAGTTCAATCTTCTTGTAACAGGAAGAGAATCTGTAAAGTTAATGTCTGGGTTGAATCTAATTCTAGAGTCATCATTGGAAAAGGGGACTGCAATTTTTAGTCCTTCAACTGAATGGATAAAGGCCCTTTAATGGACCACTGTGATCCCTCTATCACCACTATACCTCTTGATAGCACTGTTGCATCATTTGTTAATGATAAAACCAATTTTATGCAATAGCTATCCACCCATCTATCCCCTTATACTCTTCTTGTTTTACAGGAAGCTCAGCTGAAGGTACACAGAGAAGATAGGTTGATATGGAAATCTGACATCAAAGGAAACTTATCTTTTAAGTCAACCTACAACAAGCTAAGATAGGATAGGGGTATTATCTCTTCCATTCATCATCTCTGGAATCATAGATTACAGAAAAAAGTTTCTGTCTTTATGTGGAAATTGATAAACTATTTTCTTCCTTTTGATAACATCTTGAAATCCATGCATATATGTTTACCATCTAAGTGTTTCAAATGTAATCACGAGGACTCTTTAGATCACTTTTTAACTCCTGTGAGTTTTCTGTAGACATTTGGAATCTTTGCATAGCTTCATGGGCATCTCTGACAAGACATTCTCATTTATTTGGGAAAGACTTTCCTTTTATCTTACATATAATGGACTGAGTGCATTGCATAATTTAATTATTAGACTCACTCCTTCTATTACTTGATGGATTCTCTGGAAAGTTAGAAATAAATGGCTACTATATGATAATGTCCCTGCCTTCTCAGTTCACATCCTCAGACAGATCAAAGAGCAATTTTTCTTATCTTTTGTGCCAAACCTTTCTATTTATCCTCTCATGTAGATTGTGATATTGCTAACCATATTTTTCTACCACTTGGTAAGAGGCCTCCTAAACCAAGACTTTTCAAAATTGCTTGGACCAAACCGTTGTCTGGTCTAAAATTCAATGTAGATGCAGCTTGGTGCAGTTCCTCTTTAAATGCTAGTATTAGTGCAGTCATTAGAGATAACAGGGGTGTTTTTATTTTTGGCCACTGCTCTTTTACCTATGCCAATTTCCCCCTGGAGGCTGAAATTAAAGCCATTCAATTTGATGCCTCTCTTGCTAGTAGATACTCAGAAACTATCACCATAGAGTCTGACGGTCTCAATGCAATTTCTTCCATTTTGAACCCCATCACAGCACACTGGAAACTCTTTGATCTTGCTGATTCTATCAGGCTAAGCATTTCTACTTATGACCTAATTCATATCTATAGGGAAGCAAATCGGCTTGCAGGTGCTATTGCAAAAAATTGCTGAAATCTATGCATGATGCCTATTTTACTTTTGGTTCACTTACTAATGAGATACATCGTATGCTTAGATTGGATCAAATGGGCACTCCTTCCCTGAGAATATCCAGAATGGATGCTACTAAGTAATTTTCTTATCTTGCAGATTTTGCAGAACATTGATCATCAATGTCTCTGTTTCTGATTTCTGGTGGCTTTTCCAGCAAAACCTGGTCTCCATTTTGCCTGAAGACTTGGAGTTACAAGGAGGCTTCCTCTTTGAACTCTGAACCAGTTTGTCTCTAAATAGGCAATGAAACAGTTTTGTTTGTAAATAGTCTCTCACCTTTAACTTGGTCTCTTGACTAATTTGAGTTTTGTTTCGACGATTCTCTAAATTGTTCGGAGGTTATAAATTATTGTGTTGAGTTTAGTTAGAATCTAGCCTATTTTTTCATTCTTTTGGAAGCAAATATATTGCTTCATGAGCCTCAGCTCTCTCATGTATCACTATAACACAGGCTTCGGCCTCCTTTTTATTGTTATGTTTTTTAACAGGCTTGAGGAGCCTAATATAATCCTCCCATCCTTTTAGATGGCTTTTCCAAAATAAAAAATAAAAAATGCTAGAGCTTTTCTGTAAATTAGTTCAATTTAGTTTAATCAGTTCAGTAAAAATGTAATTTTATGAAATTTAGGTCATACTGATCCTATTTCTCAATACCATATTTTTCAGTTCGGTTCAGTTCAGCAAGAAATAACCTCTACCAAACAGGGTCTTACTAGCCGAAATTAGAAAGTGATTTTCTCAATTACTTCAAACAAGTATTGTGATTCAAAATTCTAAAAAAAAAAGAAGAGAGTATCATGATTCAAAATTAGAAGTGAATTTAACTTTACTATTTTTATCAAGTCAGTACCATATGAATTTCTGATACTATGATGGGAGGAGAAAATTCAATGTTGTATGATGTATTAAAAAATAAGGAGAAAGGTTTTGGGTAATCTTATGACAGAATGAATAATATTCTATGTAATTATTATATTTGTTTTTGTATTTCCAAACTTTGATGGTTATAAGTAATGTATGAACAATTAGTAACACAAAAGTGGTTATGATAGGACAATTAGTAACAAACAAATCTAATAAATACATAAACTACCATTCGTTCTATCATATGGTTATGATAGGACAGTGTCACTTAACAATTTATATCAAAAATAATAATCATAATATGGGCAGTATATGGCTAAACCTAATACCCATCTCCAAATATAACTCATTAGGTCAATGAAGTCTAATGCAATCATTCAAATGCTCTTCACGATCGACCACGGGTGTTGCGGAGGAAAATGCCATAAAAATACTTGACGATGGTAGGTTTTGACTTTTGATGGAGACTTCGCTGTTTTGTGTAAACCAAATTGATGGGAATGGTGAAGTGAACTGTGAGGAGGTTGCACGTAGTTTGTTTCGTTTTCCCAACCCCTTTGATTGATTTGGTCATTCTAACATTTTTCGGTTTTTTTAAACAAACCGGTTTATAATGTTTGGATCTGCCCAACAAATTACCATAGATTGACATCAACGTCTAATATGCTTCCTTCGTCCCCAATTAATTGTCTCACTTATCAAAAATGGTGTCCCTTCTTACATGCTATTTATGGCAAGTTTTTGGACAATAAATAAATTACTATAATACCCCGTTGTTTTATACTATTCACCCCTTCACCCCCAATTAACCCAATATAAAACATGTGCTAATCATACAAATTGTCCTATTACAAATTATAAATGCAAAAACAATGTAATATTGCCCTCATGTATACTATAACATTGTACATCCTAACATTAATATGTACTCTATCTGTTACAGAAATTGTAATTTAACTATTTATTTAATTAAAATTGTCTTCAAATTGAGTTCCTAAATTTAAAAACTATTATACGTGATCTTGATAGATTCATATTAATATATTTTTAAAAATATTAAATTTATTTAACTTATATATATTTATATAAATTTGAAATAATTTTTGAATCAAATGTTGGGCACTTCATCAACTTGTGTCAAAATAGCTAACCCCGTCTTGGTCTTTGCTTGGCCCAATTATTATTCTCTTTCTTTCCCAACTAAAATTACAATTTGCATTATTCGGCCCATTTGTAGTCTTCAGTTATCATTCAAAATAGCAAAGTTCAGGTTGGAAATGGGAACTCAAGCTTTTCACTACAAACTGGACTGAAATTAACGGAGAATGAATGCTGAAATGCTATCATATTCCATAAAGTCCTTCTGCTTTCTTTTGGTTATGTTTCATTTTTAACCTATTCGGCAAAGAGGTGGCAAAAGGAGCCTAATATAAGGAAATTACTTAGGTCTAAAAATAAATTTAAAATAAGTTAAATAATATTATTCATTCAAAAGTGGAGCATTAGTGTAAAGGGAATTCGCCAGACTGATTTCTATTAGAATTTACACAGCTATATATATTACAAGGAAGTCCCTATACCTAAATAACGAAACCCTAAACACATATATGCAATTACATAATTTTACAAAATTACCAAATCAAGCATCATCTAATTCTTCTATTGTCAATCCGTCGGGTCGCAAAGCTTGGACCTAAAGAAGTCAAACAAAGTCCGATTCAGCCCTTTAGTGAAGATGTCTGCAACTTGTAACGATGTAGAAACATGACCAACACGAAGCTTCCCAACAGTTACCAATTCCCGCACAAAATGATAGTCAATGTCAATATGCTTAGCCCTCTTGTGAGCAACATGATTCTCAGCAAGAAAGATGACACTGTTATTGTCACAAAGAAGCGAAGGCAAACTCTACAAAGGAAGCTGAAGATTACAAAGAAGATGTAGCAACCAAACAACCTCCGAAGCTGTGTTAGCGAGAGCATGGTACTCAGATTCCGAGCTTGAGCGAGAATCGGTATGTTGTTTCTTTGAATATCGCACGCACATTAATCGTTTAAAAAATCAAATGTATCCCGAATATTTAATTCTACAATTGTATAAACACAAATTAAACATTCATTCATTCTATAAAAAAACATTAAAATCGGCACATTATATTCATTTCAATACTTTTCATCTACTAGAGGAGTTGTAAATTTTAGCCTTTTAGAACGATCTTAATTTTTTTGTAAAGTTCACTTGAGACTTGGGAGTGGGGGAGGAGAATCGCACGTTCATTGTTTGAATATCGCACGTATATTTATTGTTTCAGGAATCAAGCGTGAGCAAATATTTACTACTAAAACTACTCCATATGTTTCTAATATCTTGCACGAGCAAACCCCAAATTTACAGCTAGCTATGGCCTATGATCATCGACATTTCCTAGCGCTTTTACCACGAATCACCAAACAAATCATTCACAAAACTCATCACACATTTCCTCCTCAGAATTACCGCCACGGTCATTGTTTTTATTGGCGATGTTTTCGAAGTTACACCCCACTGAGTAATTTGATGAAAATGCCCTCAACAAAATCTCTCCCATCAAACCACCTCCTCTCCTTCCTCACCACACCAGTCCACATTCAACCTCTTCTTAACGAGGCCGCTGGCATCAATGTTGGCCATGACCGAGGTCTCTGAGTCATCGCACGCTTTCCTCGTTGCACGTTTCCTCATTGCACGTTTCCTCGTTGCACGTTTTCCTCGTTGCTATTTATCATGACGTACATCGTCGCCGGCTGAAAACCACCAGTGATGAGCACGGATCGTCGACAAACTTCACCGGGGTCTCTACGGCGTCCTGATCGAGCATCAGCTACTCCACCATTTTATTGATGGCGTTGCTGTCCTCCTCCGCCGCGGTGTTCCCCTTGTTCACATACACCTTTGCGTTGTCGAGCTTGCGCTGCCTTTCGCCATTCATAATTAATTAATTCACAATCTATATCTCAATGTCCATGGCGTTCACACGAGAGGACGATACTAGTGAATGATAAACGTGGATTATAGAAATGTGCCGAACATCTCCTCATTGCTATTGATTGTGACGTACACCACCTACAACTGAATAATCCCAAGCGAGAAGTACGGTTCATTGATGAACTTAATCATTTTATCATCGCACGCATATTCATTGTTTGAGTATCGCACGTTCATCGCTCGAATATCGCACACACATTTATTCTGTGAGTATGGCTCACACATTCATCCTTTTGAAGAATCAATTACTTCTACGATTATATAGTATCAAATACCACCGAAAAGATTAAGCTCTCAAAGGGATTACAAATTCTCATTTGAGACCTGTCTCTACAAAGGTCAAGTGGTATAAGAGACCGTTATCGGTTGGAGTTGCCATTGGCGAACTTCAACCTCTCCGCCGATGTTAGATTTTAGGATGTTGGTGTCGCTAGAGCTCAACCGACTCACATGGACTGACTCGGGACTGAGTTTCTCTATGAATTTGTACAGAATAACATTAATGTACCAAGGATTAAGAATGATCAAGGAAATTGACAGAAATATCAAGAAAATTGAATGAAAGATCAAGGCAAAACAAGAATGTTCAAGTGAACTAACTGGAAGATCAATCAAACTGACTATAAGATCAAGCAAAAACAATAAATGCTCAAATCCTTATCCCTTGGTCTCCACAAGGACAGGTCTCACCCAATACTCTCTCCAAAGGAAATACAAACTTCATAAAACTATCTACCATTCGAGAAATAAACGTTAAAATCCACACATAATCTTTCACTCAATACTTCCATTCTACAATAATACTTGTATTTACCAACAAAATTTAGAAGATTTTTCTAGCAATCACCCCTTCTTATCAACCCCTTCCAAATATTTTGTTTCAGTATATAAATCTAATATTAATGACATCGCTCTACCAAAATACATGCCTTAAATTGCAAGATTTGTTTTTAAAACTATGAAACTAATAATGATAAAAAATGCAAAAAATAAAATTCAGATTTATAACATATAAGAAAAGTCTATATAAATTACAAACAGGTTATAGTAACTTTGTTAATTTACTTACTAGTCACTGGCTCATTGGTATGAATCAATACCTGCAAATCAGTGAGTTGTAAGGATGCAAGTGTTCGATAAACTCCCTAAATCCAAAACATTTGCTAAACATGTTATTTCTCTAATTAGGATGTCCCCATTAAATATTCACTAAACTAGATACACATCCTAACAGCATTAAGAATGAAGAGGACCTGACAAAGACAGTCATTTAAGTATTTGTAAGTAACAGTTGTGTAGTTAGGATGTGTTTGACACAGATGTGCTTATAAGCAAAACTGGTCAATCAACACTTGTTTTGGAAACCGTTGTGACCAGTTTCTGCTTTAGTGACAAGCTACTTTTTAGCAATTTACCAAACAACAAAAGCTGCTAAGAAGCTGTATGTATCAGTGATTTATTTTTCACAAGAAATTCGCTATTCATGAATTCCTATCCAAAATATCACGAATAGGTAGAATTAACTAGCCTTAGCCAAACATGATTCTAGATGATCAGACTCAAATCATTTGGCATGAATTCATATATGAACAATCGAGGATTTACAAGTACAGATTACGAACACAATTAATCCTTACAATTCATGAATTAGGATTATTAATCTAAACCGATGAATGAATTAGCTACTCATAATCAAACTAGAAAACAAACAATCATATATACAAATCTGATTAAAAGATGGAGAAGAAATCACTGACTGCTGAAATTGATGAAAATATTTTCCCCAAATTCAAGGATATAAAAATTCCCAAAATGAAATTGAGAGCGTGCCGTCTGTATTGTCTGCGCATATAAAAGTCTGAAGAAATATAGAATATCCCCTTGCGTCTCTCCACATTGCCCTCCATAAACCCTACTCTACTTTATTCCTAAATGAAATTAGCCCAACAAAGAGATAATACATTACTAAAAGCCAATGGGGCTTCAAGTAATTATGGCCCACATAAGCGATAAGCTGAATAATATATTTACCTTAACTCTTCACTTTTTTGTTGGATCGGAATCACTACCTTGTTAAAAGTTTCGTAAGATAAAAAAAAGTTTATGATTCCCTTGTAAGATCCAAAACTTCACCAACAATAAACAATACTTTCAAGCCCCCAAAATTGCTCCAAAAATAGTTTCACATTGCACTTTTTGCTCTTCTAATGCAAAATATGACCATACAAATAGCTCATAAGCAACTCAATGAACAATATTTGGCACAAAATGTTTCTTGAATAAGCAACATATAATCATCATATCCAGGGGTAAATATGACTTTCTATTTATTTTAGGATAATTTTTTATATATAAGGGTTGCTTTAGAAAAGGCAAAAGATTAGTGTGGCCATTGGATATAGTTCAATTTTGGCCATTGAACTTTTTTACTACTTCAAACGCTCATAATTTTTCATTTCTATCAATTCCATTCATTTTCTCCATTATTGTTTTAGCACAAGCCGATGATTTAAACTTGACCTTGTGATGATCTAAAAAGCATAAGTTAATGGTTTAAATTTGAACTTGTGATGATTTATAAAAATACAATTTTTTAAGTTCCATGATTTGAATTATTTTTTTTGATTAAATGGTATCTCATGGTCCCTAAAAATAAAGTGCAGTATTTTTGGCTCCTAAATATTAAACTGCAGCACTTGTAGCCCCAGCCCCATCTCCGCTACACTAACTAACTTCCGTCAGGGGTATTCAAGTAAAATTATTGTTTTATAATTAACAAAAATTAATGACGTAAGCTTGTTAGTATTTTGACGTCATCATCTTCTCCCTCCCAAATGCGTCCTCATCGTTGTCGTTGGCCCGCCGCTACTTCAACCACCGTCGTCGTCGTCGCCGTCCTCATCCTTCCCATTTGCTGTCATCATCAATTTTGATATTATTCAAAACCCAAAATAATATTAGCAAAGTGGATTAGCAAAGTTCAGCTTAAAAATCAGTTTCCATATTATGAACTTTGAATCTGAGCATCATAGAGGCGATGTCGCCCCAAGGTTGATCGGGATTTGGATATGGATTGTTCGGTCATGATTTGGATTTGCAATTGGACCGAGCAATCGGATTTAGATTTTGGGATTATTACCGGCATTGATCGGGATCCGGTATCGACAAAGTGGGATTGATGGTGGCGTCAATCGTGGCCGGCGGTGGACTCCAGAATTAACGCCGGCGGCAATAAGAGAGGTGATCACATCATGCTGACGTCATACGCCATCAATTTATATTGTTTAATTTTAAAATCTAAAATTACTAAAGTGTCCCTAATGAAAATGAATGGTTCTAGAGAAAGTCTTGGGTGAGACCTGTCCTTGTGGAGACCAAGAGCATGAGAATGAACATTTACTGTTTCTGCTTGATCTTTTAGTCATTTTGTTTGATCTTTCAATCAATGTCCTTGAGTATTTTTGTTTTGCCTTGATTTTTCAGTTAATTTGATCTTTCGTTCAATTTGCTTGATCTTTCGGTCAATTTCTTGATCATTTCCTTGGTCAATTTCACCAACGACAAATTCAATCAAGGAAATCGGCGGATTTAAAGTTCACCAACGACAAATTCAATCAATAGCAGTCTCATATAATGTTTGGTCTCATTTGAGACAGGTCTCAAATGAGAATTTGCCATGGTTCTAACATAAATTCGTTTGGGGCTATAAATGTTGCATTCTGTTTTTCAGGGGTTATAAATTCTGCATTTTGTTTTTTATGGGCCACAAATGCTGCACTTTATTTTTATGGGCCTTAAATCTTCTTTTTAAAACTTGTAGGGGCCATCAAATACCATTAATTATTCTAACATTGTGATGGTAATGTTTTCTCTTGACCTTTATGATGAATTGTTTTCATAAATATAATTTATGAAGTTTTTACTTTTTCTATCTTTTAAAAACATTTTCTAATTTATATACTCTTCATCCCAATTGTATTTACACACTTTCCTTAAAAACATTTTCTAATTTATATACTCTTCATCCCAACTGTATTTACACACTTTTCTTTTTCAGGAAAGAAATAACTAAACAAAAGACAAAAACACCCCTAAAACATTTAATATTTACCTCATCTAATTTTCTCTCCAAGTAAGACTTCTTACTTACAAATCCAATCCAAATTATACTTCTCCTTTCCATTTTCGACAAATCCAATCCGCATAAAACTGGGATGGAACGAGTAATATCTTAAACTCTATTCTCTTGATACTATTTGTAGATGAATTCAATTTGATTATGCTTAGTGAAACTAATTTTAATGAAATTCATATTAATTCAGTTATACTAAATATTTTTTAATACATTTTTTCAATTTAGGAAAAAATAATATCATTAGAACATAATCCTTACTACTGTTTCTAATCCTTTGGAAAGTTGATTGAGACTTGAGTATTGCACATTACTCTTTACTATGGTGTTTTGAGGAAGTGTGCTAGGATTTACTTCAATAAGTATATAAACTCACATAATGAAATGATTTAATTCTAAAAGCAACAATGCATTAAAATCCGCTCATAATTTTTCGTTCAATACTTACATTTACCGCCAGAAATCAGATCCCCCCCAAAAAATAATCACTCCTTAATCCCTAAACTTGTTTTCAATTTCCAATTAGTCCCAATTTACAGTCACTGTTTCTACAATCTTGCTCTGATAAACCCCAAATTTACAGCTAGCTATTCACCCACAATTATCCTAGCGCCGCCAGTAACGCTTTTACCCCGAATCACCATACAAATCATCCACAAAGCTCATCCACATTTCCTCGTCACCATCACCGCCACCGCCAGCACTGCCGTCGCCGCCATTGGCGTGGTTGTCGAAGTTACACCCCAGTGGCGGTGGAGGCGTACCAAACAAGTCGCGATCGCCGACTGATTTGACGAAAATGCCCTCAACAAAATCTATCCCATTCAACCACCTCCCCGCCGCCCCATCCCCTTCCTCACCGCCGCCGTCCACATTAAACCTCCTCCTGACGAGGCTGCCGGTATCAATGCTGGCCATGACCGAAGACTCCGAGTCGGAGAACGACGAGCCGCACATCTCCTCGTTGCCGTTGATTGTGACGTACGCCGCCGACGACTGGAAGACCACCGGCGAGGAGTACGGATCGTCTACGAACTTCACCGGCTTCTCCATCGAAGCCGCGGACTGCTCGGACAAGTCGAGGAGGTCTCCGAGCTCCTCCACGGCGTCCTGCTCGCGCATCAGCCACTCCACCATTTTATCGATGGCGTCGCTCTCCTCCGCCGCCGCGTTCTTCCCCTTCTTCACGTACACCTTGGCGTTGTCGAGCTCGCGCTGCCTCTTGCCGCCGATTTCCTCCCCGATCTCCATTTTCACGTCCATGGCGTTCACACGAGAAAAACGGTACTGGAGTCTAATGTGTGTGTCAGTGTGTGTGATAAACGTGAATTCTAGAAACACGCACAGAGGGAGGTGTGATGTGCGTGAGAGAGAAATGGCTGTTGTAACAGATTGTGTTTGTGTGGGTTTGGGGAATTTATATAGTGCGGGGGGAGTGCCACGCGAGCAGTGATGGCTTAGGCGATTGGGTGGGGTGACGGGGCAGGGGATGATTAGTATAATAATAATAGCGGTCAAAGATGGTCAAAGCATGAGCGGAAAATGGGTTAGGCTTTTACTGCATTTACCGAATATGGTCAAGCTTTTTTATGGAAACTGTTTCTGCTTTTACTGCTTTTACCTCGGAAAGGAGAAGAGGTGATGTGCATGGGCTTTGTCATTTTTCTAGAAAAGGGGTACGGAGTGGTGGCGTAATGAAAACGACAATCTAGTGTGTGGTCATTGTAATCTACGGTCATTTAAAATCGAGGGGTCTCCATCTATATTCATGTAATTTATTTATCAACTCTCCTCACTTCATGTCTCCATCCATCCACATGTGAAATGGTAAAACTCAAGGTTGAACTATGGGAAAAGAAAAACTAGATTCTTATGTGTCTGGTGGGTAAATTTTATCCCATTGACTTTGAGAGTAAATAAGTTATAACGTCTCCTTTAGTAAGATAAGATTTGGGTGGTTTCATTAATTATGTTTTGTACGGTAATAGTCAACGCTCAACAACTATTCACCAAACACCATATTAAAATCACACAATTAATATAAGAAGTCGTCAATTAGTCAAACCATTTATTAAATAAACATTATCTTAGCTCTCCGTTTCATAAATTAGGTTTTGTACGAGATTAGTCAACACTCAACAACTATTCACCAAACACACAATCAAAATAAGAAGTCACCAGTTAGTCAAACATGTTGCTTACTACACATTATCTTACATCCCATTCTACAAAACCAATTTATTAGGGGGAAAAAAAAGGTGGATCCATTAGTGCCTCTAAGCACATGAGATGAGCATTTTATGTTGAAATATCAGTGTATTGTTGGTTATATTATAAAGAAAAATGACCATAACAGAGAAAACTCAATAGTAATAGCAAAAGCATTGGTTTTGCAGAAAGAAAACAAAAAACCAAAAAGGAGGGTGGGTGTGGGATTGGGAATGAGAAGCGGGAAGGGGCGGTGAGAGGAAACAACACATGGAGAAAATGACAGGCGGTGAGGCGATTAGTCATTCCGTTGGGGTGCGCTTTCCCCAGATAATCATATCCATTACGTATACGTTACCCCGCACCCCGATCATATTCCCCCCACCACTATCTCCAGTTTCATGTGTACTGTCCTTGTCTTTCTCCCCCCCACTATATTCAAATTCAAATTTTGTATCAAATCAAAAGAAACGCAATCGATGGATAATAAATTATTCAGAACAAGTTCATGTGTTTGGGATGGAGTAAAACGTCCTAATGCAGGTCAAAGTCTACCTCGGTGCCGATCAAATAAAAACCTAAGTGTCGCATAGAGGACATTAACTGGAGCAGCAGTTTGTCTCACTCCTGTCTCTAACTAGTAGTTTTAGCAGCGCATATGCCAACATGGTCTTTGAACTCCTGCAGCTCTGCTAACACTTCTGCCTCTGGCCTGTATAACAAGTCTGTCATGCGCCATATCTGCAGAAGACAGTGAACTCCTGCATATTAGATGACCTGAAATGGAGTAGCATTTGAAAAATAACAGAATCCACACCACATACCTGTAGTGTACCCCCACCGCCGCTACTTTCACCATCATCCGACACGCTAACAACAGTCCATGGATCATACACATCCCAGTGAAAATCAACAACTTTGTCCCTGTTATCAGAATGAAGAAAGATCTAAATGTGGGAGCAGATTAATGTAGATTTACGACATAAGGCTCAAAAGGAAAGAGCAGCTCCTTCTACTGCCATTTTCGCAACCAGGAAGCCACTAATAACGGTTCTAGATATCTACCACAAAAATTTTGGCATAATTTGAACTGATGTGAATATTTTTTTACTACCTAAACCTCAACTTATCAAAAACACATAATTTGTCTGAAAATTTTCAAAACAGTCTGTGCAGGCATCACCATTTTATAACAACATATGTACATCAAATCAGGATAGGACTTCAAATCCCTGTATAACGTATTTGACCAAAGTACGGCATTATGAGGAATGGGTCAACTCTGGCTCTAACCTGTGCCCAGCATGCTGGAAAAATAAACCTGGAGTAGTACTTGAAGCCCTGGTGATCCCATTATTTTGTGCTTTTCCAATCTGCATGACATACAAGACAATGAGAATTCTTCTAAATCAAAAGTCAAAAGGACGAAGAAACAACCACGCATAGTTCATTTGTCAAGTGGCAGATCAGATGTAAACACATGTTTGACAACATGTTTGACATAAGGGGCAGAGATGGTGTTATACATGATGCCTGAGGGGTGAAGTTCACCTTAAGCCTCTATGCTAATAGCTGTCACCAATTTTCATACAAAACAATAATTTGGAGGCAAAACCTTCAAATGGAAAGTATACCTTTTCATAATCCCAGATGTTCAGCAGACCATCCTCAGCAGAGCTCCCAAAGACAGAGGACTTGTCAGGAGACCACTGGGATTATAAAAATAATATCACTATGTTAGAGATCTACTGTGCAAATTCTAATTTAATATTACATATTTCAAAATAAATATGTCACCTGAACACAAAGAACAGCCGCAGTATGACCTTCAAATTTATGTACTAATGATTCAATACCATCAGAAGTAAGCCTTCGACGATCAAACAGTCGAACAGAATGATCTGCTGACCTGAAATGACATTATTCATCAAAGAAACATTGAGCTTTATCCATAAAGAAAATAAAGTAAATTCTCTTTTGTATTCTTCCCATCCTAGGATGATATACATCACACTTATAACCTTATCTGTCTGTGAACAACTGTTTACAAAGTCACCAACTCTATCAGCACTTTGTTTCTAGCTTCCTGTAACTTAATGATCTCAAACATGCAATTATGACAGCCTATCTCATGTGAAATCACAGATTCGAAGCATGCCATTTTTATTATATGTATGAAATATGTACAAACGTGTTGACATCTTCGTGTAAACCTAACAAATCTAGTAAACTTCACAATGTTCAAAATATGAGGATCATTAGTGCATACCCTGTCAGAATCAGGTTCTGATCATGAGGGTTCCAATCGACACAGTGGAGATCACTGTTATGTGCTCTTTCAACCTATTTCACCAATGCAAAGCAGAATTTCAGATCAGCAAGGGTTAGCCAATGTGCATCTTAAGAAAATTATGATGCAAAATGAATTAAGTCATACTTCTCAGTACAACTAGTAGAAGGATCATCATTGTGAAAAACAATAGATAAACAATATTACACAACTAGACCACCTAATGAAGTACTGCACTGTTGAGCCCCAAAACCACTTCTAGTTTCAAATCAAAACAACAATCATGCCCTCAAATAGTTCCAAAGAAAGGATGCTTTCATTATATATTATATATATATATATATATCAGGATCTAGCAGGGAGCTATGATTCCAGAAAACAAGCACACAAGATGTTTCATATGATGAAAATCATTGGATTACATAAAGAAAGACATTGCGGGTCATCAACTCAAAAAATAAAAAATAAAGCTTTTAAATATGCCTCAACTATCTCTTCAAATTCTAAATATCAAACAGACCACAAACACACATAAAACTTCATTCCATGACAAGCAAGTATCCCTCTCAATTACTTAGCTAACACCCTCTATATTTGGGGCTAAAATTTGTTTTACAAATAAAGAACAAAAATGGTTTTCCAATTGGCTGGATTGCAGGCTAATAACAAGATCCACCAAAAGAGGAGTCATATCAATAAATAATGGAAAACCAAGACCAACCAACCTTCAAAACTGGATTATTTCCCACCCGGGAATCCCATAATATCAAGCAAGAATCATCGCCAACACTGCAAAACTCATTTGAACTGCACAAAAGTTCCAGAGCATATTACTTCATTAAGTAAATAAGAAAGTAACGCAACTAGAAAAATGTACTGTGTAAAGGATATCGTTGATTTCATTAATGAGTAATAAGGTTTTGAGCCATAGTTCTTCATTCTTAACTATTTATCCTCCTCAAATCAACTAAAATCTTATTTTCTTTCAGGTATTGCTGCCAAGGTCCATATAAGCTACACACAGAATCTTACAGGAGGACAAATTTTAATACGCAAAATTGGAAATTTAGACTCTCATAATTTATATTACTATAGATTACCTTGATGGGCAAAATTGCACATCTTCAACAGTATCTTCATGCCCCTCAAAGATGCCACGTGGCCCAACAGAGGAATTATCAGTGGTTTTAATTATACTACCCTTCGCCTTTGGTTCAGCAGTGGCAGCTGCAGAAATATGATCCTGAATATTCCATAGGACAACAAGCTTGTCCTTCCCTGAGGAAAGGCATAGTATCAGATAATGGGAAGAGTTAAAATAACATGTACAAATTCAAACAATATAATAAATGGTGAAAACCAAACAAGTCCTCACAAAAATCTAGAAAATCCTGTCCAAAAATTTGGAAGTATGCATGGGAAAAAGATCCAACAAGACATTTATACAGGGCATTAAAGAGTAATGAAGCTTGTTTGCTTCCTTTCTATCTAGAGTCATACAGTTCCACATTTTCTCTTCCGCTTCATTTTGCAACTGGTGACTTCATAACATTTTCCACCATATGACCCACTTCTTTGACACAAATAAAAAATCGTCTGAGGAGCAGTAAAAAGCAACTTTTCAAAAGAGGATGAATGTGATTCGAACCTCCAGACAGCACAAAGGGCTCAGTTGAGCACATTGCAAGAGCGAATTCGGCATTATCCCTGTGCCCTGACAATACCTGTAAACAAAGTATCTACCATGACTCAAATGAAGAGAAAATATATATGATTAAAAAGGACATCCTGGTACAAAGAAGCTTAAGTAGTTTTAGAAACTCAAACACTATAGCTGAACTATGAGTATCCTCTTACAAACAATTTACTAAAGCTACTGAAATTTAAAACATATTTATACCAGATTCAGTTTTGCTACAGACATATCAAGAATCATTATAATATAATGTCAAGCTACATTTACAATAGCAAAGAAGATTTTAAAAAAGATTTGGGCTATGATACTACTGGGGGCCTTGGAAAGAAATTACACACCAAATCAGGGCGAGAGTTCGCTGAACCAATAGAGGCATTCCGATTTGGTTGGGCTTCCACATCCCAGATTAATACCTGCATTATAGCCATCATAATTCATAACGGTAGGAATGTTTGCAAATTCTTCAGAAACAAAAAACAACTAAAATACTTGTTGACTTACGTCAGGGCTGTCAGTATGTGTTGCAATAATGTTCTTGTTCTGAGGAAGTTCCCTGATCCGGTTTACCTGCACCGTGATAGTGTATTACTAAAGCATGAAGACAACAACATGTGCCATTAAAAATAAAGAGTCACACAATGTTATGTTTATATTCATCAAATAAACGATATTCTGAGCAAAGTAATCCATCTCAGTAATAAAATTTCCATATCTGATTGACTCAGTAATTACCCCTTATAGAACCTTGGCAGTCGAAGGTCTATCACAAGTAAACTCAAGAAACTCCAGAAAGTGTTCTAGGTGGAGAAAATGTTCAAACTACAAAACAATGTCAAAAACCAAAGAATGCATTACTATTTTATACCTCTCCTGGATGTATGATGGTCTTGTACTTTCTGACAAATGGAGACCGCGCTTCCTCATTAAACTAGGCATCAAACAAACAACACAATCAGTATAAGGTAAATGATACTTGCAAGAAAACTACCAAACTTGATGGAAATAGGACTTACATTGGCTATGTGACCTTCGTCAGCAACACGAGGCTTGACAATATCACAGTTTGCTATTATCAGAGTGTTAGGTACTGTTTGGTCAGTCTGCAAGGAAAGAAGAGTAAACATGATCATTAATACGCTATGATAAATAACATTTCCGCAGACAATATGATTCCTCAACAGAGGTAAATAGAAAAGCCAAAGTATCAAAGAGGTTTTGGCCAAACATAAAAGTTATGCTTGTGTAAAAATAATCTGAATGAAATCAAAACAAGTGATAAAGAAACATACTTGTTCAGAGAGGTAAAGGCGCTGCCGATTCTTGAATTTTCCCTGGTCGATAACTGGACCCCAACTGTTCAAGGAGATCAAAATCATGACCAAGGTTTCAGCCTTTCAGCTACATAATCAGCACAGAACAGCAGCAAATTGTAAAAAGGAAACGCATTTGCCTTCCCATAGATCATAAGACCAAAAACCCCAACCCTCAGCACAGCATAAACCCTAGTACATTCTACCAGCAGGCAATAATTGAAAAATCAGCGTACCGGCAGGAGAGCGAAGGCCAGACGAGGTTGTGGTTGGCGAGCCAGTCATAGAGGACAGGAACCAGCGATTTCCACTGCGTGTACTTCTCGTCGACCACAGCGTTGCGCTTGTCGGCCTTCATCCTGGCAGCAGCTCCGGTGGGGGTAGCGAGCTCTCGGTCGGCGTCGCCCTTGGCCTTGGTGCCGGAGCCCCTCGGTCGGCCACGCTTCCTCGGTTGGCTCGTCGGAGTAAGAGTCGCCGTCGTCTCCATTTTGGGAAGAGTTGGAAATAGAATAATCGAGGAGGGAGAGTGGAAAACTCACACAATCACTGTGTTGGTTGGACCCGCGCACACAGTAACGCGGTAAAAATTCTAAAGTAAAAGACTAAAGTGTGAAAGTTATCGGGTCGCTGAGGGCATTGATGAACAGTTAATGAATGAGTTCAGGCAGCGGGCCACCACTAGTCCTGGACTGCCTGACGAATGCCTTGAACAGTGACAATTTACCAGTCTCCATGTAGTACACCATTTCTTGTACAGTATTTGGAATCTTGGATATTTGACTTCTTTAAAATTACCATAACATCCTCAAATTTTGCCTTATTTACATTACAGATTAGATAATTTTAAAATTTAAGGTGATTCGGGCAATATCTCACCGTCCCAAGAGTTGCACACCTTGACTTTCATTAAATTTAAATAAAGTTTTGTTTTGAATATACACTTTATTATGAATCTAATATAGTCACATAAAACCATTTTTAAACTTTTTATTAATATAATTTGAATGTCAGAGTTAGAATTAAGTAATTTTGACATAGTAGTAAACTAAAGATAGGCCATGGAGGTGAAATTGTAGAATACCGAGATCAGGGTGTGTGTATGTATCTAGTATTTTACTCTCACGTTAATGAAATATAGATACAATTATGAATTATGGGTAAATCATATGTACATAAAATTTGGGTCACAATGTCACATGTATCTTTGTGCATTTTCAATTAAAAGAAGAGAAATATCATATGAGACAAATAAATAATTTGTTATAACTTGCCCCTTAACTATAGTAATTCTATTTTTCAGTATTTATTCTCTACTTATCTCATATTTATTTCTATCTTAAGTCAACGCGCATCATCAAACCACCGCCAAACCTAAACCTCACCAGCAATACGTTATTGCGCTCCACAAAGCCACCGCCAAACCTAAACTTCACTAACAACACGTCATTGCGCACCACCAAAGCACTGCCAACACACAAACCTCACTAGCAAACATGTCATTTTTCGTATTGTTTGAATGTTTGGGTCTAAAATTATCATTTTGACGAGATCAAAAATGAATTTAATCTTCCTATAAAGATTATAGTACATTTTAGAATACATTCATTCATTATATTTACTTTATCATCAAATTAGAATCTTCTTGATCAATTCTCGTTCCAAAGAGTTTTTAGTTAATTGAGCCAAATACCCCATCCATCTAGCATTAATTAATGTCCGAAGGATTTATGTAAATTACAAGATATTATCTACATTCAAAGTATAATACTAATCATCAAACTATTATCAAAAAATAATAATAGCAACGTACCATAAACTGAGAGATCGAGGGTGAAATCGGAATCAAGGTGAATATTCATCCTTCATAATTTCAAAGTAATTTAAAAATGCAACAGCGAAGATATGGAGTATATTTGTATGTTAGAGTAAAACACAGTGAAAATGACCACATGCATGCATTAATTCACAGAGACTGAAAGAAACATCGTGTAATTAATCATCAATCTAATTATGTTATCTTCATAAAACAAGAACAACATCATTCACAACAGATAACAGGATTCAAACCTACAAATTGTATTCTCTACAATGATTACACTTGGCATAACGTATAGCGTTACAAGAACAGCTTCACACAGCGTAGAAAAGTTGAAACAAACAGACTTTTATTCTTTTCATGCAACTAAAAAATCCTACCAGCATTAATCCACAGTCTGAAATCGCCTGCTTCAAATGTCCAGCGGATAAAGTAGAGCAAAATGTTGCGAAACAAGACGACACATTTGCAGAAAACGCTCTTGTGTCTTCTCCAAACTAGGCAAAAAAGATCATGGCGCCATTTGATGGGGTCCAGCATTGCGCAAAACTTCATGAAAGGATCAACGTCCTCTGGAAAACATGTCTTCCCAATGAACTCCAGATTCCGGCGGGTCAAATTCACCGGCGTTTGCCCGAGCGCCATAAACGCGGACCAGCATTCTCCGAGTCCCGTATCAATCTGCTGCAAGAAATCTCGCCGGACGTGGTAGCGCCACTCCCTGATCTGGCGGCGGGTCTCCGGGCGGCTGTCGTTCATGAACTGAAGCGGTTGAAGAGATCGTGGTGGCCGACGAACAGAAGGCAGATTTCGGAGTAGAGATGAATCCTCGGCAGTTGGCCGGTGAGGTGGGCCTTGACACAATTGGCCAACCTGAAATGAGTGCTGCCGCCAACCGCAGCCGCACCATCTGGTCGGCTGGAGAACCGCATATCTACTGCGTGCAAGAACTCATAGTAATCTGCAATATTGATGCGGTCTCAATTCAGTTCTTCATCATCTACTGCGTCCGGCAATCGGTGGAGGAGACCATCGGCGACGGCGAATTTCAGGGCCTCAACTCTCAGATTCTCTACTTCTATGAATAAATGAGCCATGGTGTTTGCAGATTTCGGAATCTCTAATCAAACCCAGCAAGAATGGTTGGTTATATATACTTCTGGAAAACTGCAGAGAGAACTGCTCTTGATTTCGGCTTTTGACGGTTTTCCCAACTGATTCTGCTCTTCAGCTCTTGTGCGTATAGGAAAGTAACGGAATTTGCATGGAAGTAATTTTTGATTTAATTAATTCCTAACCAATTAATTGAATTGCTGACTCGCTCACTAATTATTTTTTTAATCATTTCACCATCTAATCACCAAAATGTTTTTCTTGATTTATATATATGTGTATTTCAAATATTTTGAAATTGGTTGGCACACTTTATATTAATTATAAAGATTAGTAGTGATTTTTAACTATGTGTACAATGTACATTTTATAAAAATGTGTTAGACTGAATGTGTGCGCCACAGATACTTAAAATCACCTAATCTCTATAGTCAATATATAGTGCGACAACCAAATTCACAATATATAGGAAAAATAATAATTAGACCCTAAGAATTCGTGTATAGCACAAGGCGTAATTTAATTTATATTTTTATTTAGGATGTAAAATTTTCAATGTTCCACCTCAAGTTATGAAAAACTGGATTTGTTATAAAATATTATTATGTGACAAATTAGCTTTAGGAATATATATTTAAAGGGTAAAATTATCTACGAATTAATCAACGATTTAAATTCAATTTCCGACTTCTTAAAATCATGAGGCCTATTTTCATATTTTAATAAAACATAAATCATTAAGTACATAAGCATCATCCAAACGAAAGAAAAATAAATTCGATTAATTTGGTTTTTAGGCTACATTAGACATCACTAGCTCTCAAAAGATGTAGCAAATGTATCATTGTGTATCTAATGCCTCTTTGGAGAGTATGAGGTGATCAAACATAAACGCCAGCCGAAAGTAACAAGAACAAGGATCCAAAACCCTGCAATTTCCAATTGAATTCAATCAGAAACACAGATCCATCCACAACTGAGAGCAGCCAAAATTAGTTCAGTAGTAAACTTACCAGGAAGACAGATGCTACTGCGCCTGTGGTGAGCTCCTTAGCAAGACTACGATTCTTCTTTGAAGAGGTGGCTTCATATCTGCAATACCGACAGTTTCAGGATTCTTTAATAAAGCAAGATCAGAAGAAGCATTTTCAATAACAAAAACCTGATAGAAAACAATCCCAGGATATACCGATGAGAAGAGAGCCCAACAAAATGATCAATATTTTAAACAAATAGTTAGGGTTCCAGTTAACCCAAAACTCAAAGCTATCATGAGCTGTAAGTTGGCTTCTTCAACCCGGTAATAAAACAAGTCCATTTCCTCCTCCACTGATTTTGAAGGGCTTAAAAGAAAAGCGAAGAAGCATTACCAAGTTTCCAATCATATCAATTAGTCAGTCATATATCATCCTAGGTACCGATCCACGAATAAGCTAGTTTCCAAGGCAACTCAGATAGATATATAGCACGAGACTATAGACCAGAGATTCCAAAAAATGCAACATACACATGTTTGCATAGTCAATAAACAGGGATAAGTATGGATAAACATTTTTATTTCTATTACATATTGATCAGCAGCACACTAGAACTAGAGAAACCCTCCTTACGAATGACATCAAACTCTTCCATCAAACAAATAATAAGGGAGTACAAATAAGCATACACATCCAAACATATATAGAAAAGGGAAAATGGGCAGAAAAAGGTAAAACAAAAATAGTAGGTATAACAGAATTACAGATGAACATCGGTGAAACATTAGTCTAGTGAAGGAAAAGAAAGAAATCAATTGAATTAAATAAAACAAAATTTGAAACATGTGGAGAGTCAAACACTGAGAGCAGAAGATCATCTTATAACTGAGCTCGGTGTTGATTGATTTATTAGCATTACTGAGAGGTACACAATTTCCCACTGCAGTCTAACAAGGAGAGTACTAAGATATGTATATACTACTTGGTCAGTTCCTTTGACACTGTCTTGGACACAGAACTCTTAACCATTTTCCAAATAAACTTTGAGGCCAACTAGGTTCCAACTAGAAGCAATCCTCACAAGTCACAAATCAAAACACATTTAAACCCTAAAGCGTCCATAACTCGAATCGAGCTCCAGAAGTGCAAATTATCTTAGGTAAATTCCAGAAAGTTTTCTACGCACATTACCGCACATTACCCCAATCCTCGTCGATAAACGACCAGTTAACCAAACAAGAACCAAACTGATCACATTACCTAATCACCGCCTCTATGAAAATAGGACTCAAATTCACAAATTTTGTAAATATCAAATTCAAGTGATTAGCATAGACAGATTAAACCAATCGAAAGTACGCACAATTCCCTCAATTCATGTATAAATTACTCTGATATTGACCGAATAAATCCCAAACTGATCGTATAGTTCATCGAAAATCGGACTCAAATGCAAATTTCGATATTCAGGTGATTCAAAAAGCCGATGATTATCTTACATGAAGAAACCAGCGGTGACAACGAGGCCGATGGAAAGCATCAGCACGGTAAGCATCGGATACCAAGCCTCCGGGACTGGGCTCGAGATCGGCTTCGCGGGTGGACTCTGCACACATCAATTACCATTTTTTCAACACCAGACTCATAAATCTACTGGAAAGGGGGCGATATACGGGAGATAAAAAATTCTTACCATTTTTCTCAGATGACAATCCGATGAAGGTTTTGGCTTAAGCCCCTGCTGTTACAGTTAGATCTACGAAGACGACGATGACTAATTGAGTGTAGGACGACTGACTGTGTGCTTGATGTTTGGTAAGTTGGTTTTCGTTTGCCCCCTGTATTAGAGGGAATGTGTCAATTTAACCCATTATAATTGCAAATATTCGGTTCAAGCCCTTCAAGAACGACAATTGACAACCAAGTTTTTTTTTATTTTTTATAATCAGGATACATAAATAATATAATATATTAGCTTAAAACAATGAAACAGAATTGGGCAACCAAGTTTTGAATTGGGCATATGTTCAGATATAACCAATTTTGAGGAAGTCAAGGTGAAAATAAGCTCTAGCAAACAGGGTCTAAAATCATGTGCAAGACAAATTTATCAAAAGTATAATCCGAACGTGTTGATTAATTTTTACTGGTCAATGATTAAAGGTAGAAGCAAGGTATGGATGTAAACCACTATTTTATTGTAAATTTTATCATTTGGTTGAGATTTGTGCCGGTGAGGTTTGGTTCGCACGTGTTGAGGTTTGAATCTGTGAATGTTTGGTTTGTCGGTGTTGAGGTTTGGGCTGTTGTTGAGATTTTGGGAACCAACATTGGAGTTTAGGTCGTCGGTATTGATACTTGGATCACAAGCATTGAGGTTTCAGTCCCCTGAGATTTGATTGTTGCGTTGAGGTATGAATTACCCGCGTTGAGGTTTAATTGTCGTGTTAAGGTATGAATCATCGGTGGTGGGATTAGTATTGGTAGCGGTAAGGATTGGAATATAGACGGACAAATAATATTTGTGATTAAATAGTACATTGCCTAACCTTTAGTGTATTTCATATAAAAGTTTGTTTGAAAGAAAATGCCAAATTTGTAAACTCTATTGCCGCACTATGTTAATCTATTAAAACTTGATAATTTACATTTGCACTCAAAATGTTACACCAACGTCTCACACCTAACTTTTACCGATCCCAAAAAAATTCTACAAACTACATTTCCCTCCAATTTTTTTTCCTTTCAATTCAAATGGGAGAAATATGAGATACAATTTCAAACAAATGTCAGCGAGGTCCATGCCATAACCTCAACATGGAACCATGCTCACTCACAGTGCCCCCTGACAAATGCCTCATCTTCTGCCACAGCCGCCTCGCTTTCCCTGAACCACCGCTCAAACTCAAACTCCCGGAACCTGAATTCCTCAACTGCGACCCGGAATCATGCATGGCGAATCTCGACGATGAGCTCAGGAGCTCGGACGACGAGTATCCCCTCTCCACATCCACGTCGCTGTGGTACGGGATTTCGCCCGGAAAGTGCAGGCTCGAGTGGTTCAAAGCTTGAGTGGGCCCCGCTGCATCCATCTCCGACGCTTCAAATGATACCGTTTCGTCCCGCTCGTTGCTTATCAGCTTCAGCGCCTGCACAACCTCACCCATGAACGGCCGGTTTGTCACCTCTGGCTGCACGCACATCGAAGCTATGGCAGCAACCTTAGAGATGCTGAGGAATGGAAAATCAGGTCCTAAAGTTGGATCGATCATGGACTCTAGCCCTTCATCGGTCGTGAGAAGAGGCCGCGCCCAAGAAACTAAATTCTCTTGACCGGCCGGCTGAGACATATCCACCGGTTTCCGGGAAGTCAGCAGTTCAAGGAGCACCACTCCATAGCTGTATACATCGCTCTTCACAAGAAGATGACCAGTCATTGCATACTCCGGGGCCACGTACCTGGAAAACATTTCACATTTCAGACACAAGAAAATGGGAAGATTTCATTAGTGCATATCGATCTCCATACCCGAAAGTTCCCATAACACGGGTTGATATGTGTTTGTTTTCTTCATCAAGTGCACTTCGAGCCAAGCCAAAATCTGAGACTTTTGGGGTAAAATCATGCTCCAGCAGGATGTTGCTGGACTTGAAGTCCCTGTGAATGACACGAGGACTTGAATCTTCGTGCAAATAGGCCAAACCTCGAGCAGCGCCAAGAGCTATCTTAAGGCGAGCACCCCAATCGAGTGGTGCCGTTTCCTTGTCAACTCCTGAGAGTGAGAAAAGGAAACCAAATGTTACTATGTACAAGTGATCCTCTTAACAGAGAAGAGTTAGAGATACAGTGTACCTAATCTAACTCTTCAATCCAAACAAAAAATGAGTGTTACCGTGTAAATGAGATTCCACACTGCCATTTGGTACAAGCTCATACACTAAGCACCGGGCACGATCCTCTGTGCATATACCAATCAACTTGACCAAGTTTCTGTGATGAAGGCGGCTGAGCATCTCTACTTCGGCCATGAATTCCCGACTGCCTTGCTGGTCAACTCGCTTGAGTACCTTCACTGCCACTTCCGTCCCATCTTCTAAGACGCCACTATAAACTCGGCCAAAACCCCCTTCTCCAATTATTCTCATTTCACTGAAGTTATCTGTTGCCTTTTCTATTTCACTTGACCCGAAAGTCTTTGCAGAGCCAGTATATGCAGCAAGACTAGACACAAAAGAACTCGGCCTACTTTCACTTATTGATGCAGAAATATCTACATTAAACAAATCAAAGTTTAACAGAGTTACAAACAATTAATTGCATACTTGACCAGGGCAGTACAGTACCTGATGTTTTTTTAATGGAGGGCAAGGTTACCGGAGGAGTTGATTCTGCTTCGGACAGCTTCTTTCTTTGTTTAAAACTCACCGCCCATGCAATAGCACAGCAGATAAGTACAACAAATGCAGCAGAAAGTACAATTATTGCTATAACACTTCCACTTAGCCTTCTGTGATGCTTTCTTCCCACATCAACCCCGAGTGGCTTAATGGCTGCTGCATTGTTCAGGCCAGGATATGGATTGCTACCTATAGTACCTCCATAGGATGGTGCCGAAGGTGGAGAAACAGGAAGACCTGGAAGTTAAAGATGTCAAAACAGCACTTATAATCAAACCATGGTTTCAAAGTTATGCGGTTTGGACACAATCACCATTACCTGGATAGCGTACAAATAAGACTTCATAATCACCAAAAAGGGAAGATTTTATGGAAACATCTTTGACCCAGAATCTTTTGTAGGTCTTATAAGCTGTCGTTCTGTCAAAAGTGTCACCCAGGGGTACCAAGTCGGTAAGGACAACGGTCTTTTCTGGATCATCATTGGCAGCATTTGCTCCCATTATACGAACTTGACTAAGCTTCATAAAGATTCCAGCAGATATTTCTGAAGCAAACTCAGAGACTAATGGGAAGAATTCGTACAATGCTACATTTAGGAGTAGTCCAACTTGTATAGGAAGGACACAACTACATGGAGATCCAGGAGGAGCATTGGTCAATGGCTCTGTGCATGTGAACGAGGTACAATCTACAGAGTAAAAGCAGACAATTTTCCGGTACAACAGTCAAAAAGAGGAAAGAAACAAACTCAATCAAAGCGTAATTACTTAAATATCCCAATAACTAAACAGCAATTTGAAGTCCATATTTTACTTCAGGCATCCGTATTTTTACAAAAATTGACTAATACTATGTCCTATTGTCCTTCATAATATGAGACACTAGCCTTCAATCCTTATAATAATATGACGGAGACCTAATCAATTATAGTAAAATAAACAGACATCAAAAGTAAAAGATGGACGCCAAATAGTCCATCCCATAAATATCAGACAAACAGTTGAAGAAAATATTACCTTGGTTAGGTGGTGGAGGTGGCAATGCATGAAACGGGGTCATCTTCGGCATCACAGGTAATGGTGAAGAAGATCCATTGGTATTTGGAAGAGGATGAGGAAGACGAGATGGGGGAACTGCAGAGCCTGTTGATATTGAGCGGTAGACATCAGAGGAGGAGATGAAAGGGAAGGAAAAAAATCCATATATCAGAGAGAAGCTAATGCTAACCTGAACTTGAGGGTGGAGGAGCATGTAATTTTACATCTGTCCTTCAAGATCACAAGATATTGAATTGGAAACTAATTAGATGGCAGAGAAGACAAAAAACATGATAAACCAAAAGGCACATTGCTTTATCATAAGTACCAATGGAGAAGAAGCACTTTTTGATTACCTTTATGATAATGCCTACTGAGAGGGGAAGAAGGCTGTGGCACAGGAGAGTGAGACCTTGATCTAGTAGGAGGTTTCGGGGATATACTAGGAGAAGAGGCATTAAATGAATGCCAGGTGCTTGTTACGTTTGGAGATGCAGCAACAGGCGCACCAGTTCCATTCCAATTGATGCTAGACAGAGGAGGGGGTGCATGATAGGGATCAGGTTCTGCACAATCAGGATTTATGGGTTTTCTAGTTAAAATGTATCAATCCAAAAAATCTTTGCCACACATAAATTTGGGAGAAAGCTTAACATACAAACAACTAAGATAATTGTCTTTCACAATACCTTTCACTTTTTCCTTTTTATTAGTTAGCATAAAAATATATCAAATGTTTCAGTTCTGTTTTAGCTGAAAAGTGTCACCTGATGAACTAGCTGGAGGTTTGGCAGGAGAAACTATTGGTGGACTTCTTGATAACATGCTTGGAGGTGATGCAGCTGGATCTACAGAGTTAGCATAAAGAATGATTTAGATTACATCCATGATACATGTAAGAGGGAAAGCATAAACAGGCAAGTGTAGGCCCTAAGTACCAGGAAGAATGGATGGTGGTGATACCCGGGGAGTTTTGGAGTGGGTTGGCGGTACATCATGTGGCACTTTTGTTGGTGCAGGTGCACTTGATACTTTAGTTTCAAACAAAGAGTATGGATTTTAGAAAACAACATCAACAGGAAAATATATACTTAGGTTAGGATAGTAGTACTTCATCTATCCGTTACCTGGGGCAATTGGCGGTAAAGGAGCTTCTGGCGCCTTATGTTCATCTGGTTTTGGTGGTGGTGATTGTGGGGATATTATTGGGGCAGGTACACTTGATACTTTAGTTCAAACAACCAAAATGGAATTTAGAATACAATATCAATAGAAAAATAAATATACTTAGGAGTTAGGACAGTACTTCATGTTTCAGTTACCTGGGGAAATTGGTGGTAAAGGAGCTTCTGGTGCCTCATGTTCATCTGGTTTAGGTGGTGGGGATCCTTCTACTGTTGCAGGGCTTGGTGGTGGTAGTGGAGATATTATCGGGGCAGGTACACTTATTACTTCAGTTTCAAACAACCAAAATGGAGTTTAGAAAACAATATCAACAGGAAAAATATATGCTTAGGAGTTAGGACAGTACTTGATTTGTCAGTTACCTGGGGCAATTGGTGGTAAAGGAGCTTTTGGTGCCTCATGTTCATCTGGTTTAGGTGGTGGGGATCCTTCTACCGTTGCAGGGCTTGGTGGTGGTAGTGGAGATATTATCGGGGCAGGTACACTTATTACTTCAGTTTCAAACAACCAAAATGGAGTTTAGAAAACAATATCAGCAGGAAAAATATATGCTTAGGAGTTAGGACAGTACTTGATTTGTCAGTTACCTGGGGCAATTGGTGGTAAAGGAGCTTCTGGTGCATCATGTTCATCTGGTTTAGGTGGTGGGGATCCTTCTACCGTTGCAGGGCTTGGTGGTGGTAGTGGAGATATTATCGGGGCAGGTACACTTATTACTTCAGTTTCAAACAACCAAAATGTGGAGTTTAGAAAACAACATCAAACAGGAAAAAGATTTGCTTAGGAGTTAGGACAGTACTTGATTTGTCAGTTACCTGGGGCAATTGGTGGTAAAGGAGCTTCTGGTGCCTCATGTTCATCTGGTTTAGGTGGTGGGGATCCTTCTACCGTTGCAGAGCTTGGCGGTGGTATTATCGGGGCAGGTGCAATAGGTGCTTATTCAAGAAAAAAAATGAAAAAAAATTTAGAAAGAGAACAAATAGTAACAACAAGAAATCTAGCAAAAGTGCATATTACTTTTTCAATCCTTATAACGTATTGCATTATAAGTTAGCCCTTAATCTCTATAAAATAGCTTGTTATTATTTCAACTATATCACTATTTGCAAACAATGTTTCAACAAAATAACATCTTGTAAACACGAGTTATCTTTCACTATATAACTCTATTAATGTCAACATGTACCTGGCAGTTGAGGACTAGCACTTCCATCATGAGCGGTTGGGGGTAAGGCTGGGAAAATGGTACTAGGAAATGATGGAGGCGGTGGGGAGAAGCTTGGTGCAATACTTGGCGGTGTCTCATCACTAACATTTTGGGGAGGCGGGGGAGAACTAGGAGGTGGTGTCTCATAACTCACATTTTGGGGAGCCGGTGCAGAACTTGGAGGCAATAATCCAAGAAATGGTGCCACAGCTGTGCCCGAATTCATACAAGCTATCAATTCAATGCAGTTCACAATTACAGATAAATGCTGATCCAAAATCACACAAAATTATCCTACCTTTGGGAAGAGATGCTGGAGCAGGTGCACCATTCCCAAGGACAGTTCCAGGTGGAATGGGAGGAGGCGTTGCATCCACATCGGGAGGAACTACCGGAATGGAAGAAGCGGACGGAGATAAGCCTTCACCTGAAACACAGATAGCACAATCTGTTCCTCAAGTAGATCAGGAGAACTAATTTGAAATATTTTGCAGCCCAGACAGGAACATGATACCATTCTTCATATCATTTGAGTTGCAGCTCAAAAAAACATAAATCCAAACTGATGATTAAAGTTACTAAGCAGCCTTAAAGTGTGCAATACTACTGAAATTCACCATAATGGGTGTAACATTCCCCCACCACTCAATTACAAGATTTACCAATCATCACATACTGCTAACATCTTTATTCAAGAAACCAGTCACCCAAATTATGCCAACAAAAACTAACAAACAAGCAAAACTGAGGAAATGATTCAACCAAATGATCTTCCATTGGCATTATTAGTACTTGTACAAAACAACAGAGTGGAAAAACTCACCAGCAGATCCTTGAAACACCAGAAAACAAGCCAAAGAACAAATTTTGAGCACCAAGAACACAACTTTTAGTTTCATCACGCCCAAACCACATAGATTCAATCCCAAAAGATAATCTCCAGCACACTATTTGCTACCATTCAAGCTAAAATATTGAGTGGTGACTTAAAAGCAATATCAAAGAGAAGCCCCACAAGCAGAAGCAGAAGCAGTGAGAAGAAAGCAAAGTTTCTTTAAAATTCTGCAGAAACATGGCAGTCCGAGGAGGAGAATCTGTAGTTTTTGGGAGTTTGGAAATGGAACTTGTTGTTGGTGGCATGTTATTACTTCACATCAGAAGCGTTTTTACAGAATTGTGAGCCATTAAAGTGTCTGTGTGAAAAACCGACATCCCTTTTTCACAGTTGTAAGTTACTAGACATTTTGTATACGCCCATATTTTGGGAAAAATATAAAATACAAAATAAAAATTCTGGTTTTGGTTTTGGATGTTACCCAATTCGGTTCATGTTTGAATATGTAGTTAATAAAACCAGAATTCGGTAATGGTTTGCCCTGTCAAGGGGAAGATTGGGATGGTTCCTAGAGCATGTCTTATTAATGTTCAATTATATTTTCTTCAAAAAAAAAGTTTAATTCACAATTAGTATGATACATTTTCTTTCATGTGAAACTGATGTGTGAAACGTTATAATCCTTTCTTTGTATCCAATGAAAATGAATGTAGTTGAAGGTTTGATATATTCTCTTGAATTTTCGCAAAGTTGTAGTTATTCAAAAATAAACAAACACTTCTGTTACAAGCTGATTAATCCCTTGAATCGGTACTATCTAACAATCACTTTTCGTTGTTGGATTTTTTCAACGGTTAAGATTAAACTCCTAGATGACTCACATCATCAACCTCCAACGAAATTTTGCGTACAATTCCATTGCAATCGGAATAGTATGCGATGTCACAATATGACAGTTGATCCTTCACGATCAATAATTCACCCACATTCGGACGGATTTCTCCTTCACACCAATGATCTTCTCAGAAACGGTCTTCACCAATGAATCATATTCTCACTCATCCGCATCCTAATAGTGAAATCGAGAAAATGTAGGTGATTGGGTGATAATTCAAATATGCAATAAATAAAATCTCACCTTTTACTCTGAACATGAATCATATCCAAAGCATCTTAGCCCACAAAAACAACCTCAGTTCTTAAAATATCACTTATTTCATTAATACTCCCTCCGTTCCCTTCAAATTGGCAGCACACCAAAAGGCTCGTGGATTAAGAAAATTGACAAAAGCAGAAGCCCCACTTGAATTAGTCAAAAAGAAGAGTACTCTGCCTACGAAAATGACAAAAAGGGCAATGGAACAATTGGGGAGCTCAGTTCATTTAATGTAATTTAACCAAATTTCAAAGGGTAATAAAGTTATTTCAAAGGGTAATAAAGTTATTTCAACAATGCTGCCATATTGAGTGAAACTCAAAAAGTAGAAGAGGCTGCCAATTTGAAGAAAACGGAGGGAGTATAGGTGTGGGTAATTCATAAAACCATAACTTGAGTGGCACCATTTTCTTGTTGAGAGCCACCAAAATGGGAAAAGACTTTGTTTTGGTGAAACCTACTCTACTGTTTTGGTTATTATTAAGTTATTAATTAATTGCATTACGGAGTGATTTGATTAACTTGAAGAAAATTGTGCTTAACCTTTTTGCGAGGGGAAGTCAACTTGAAGAGCTGGAAGAAATGTGATTCTTGGGATCCTCTTGTTAGATCTTAACATGCCCTCTGTGCAAAGTTAAGTAACCATAATTTAATGCAAACCTTTTTAGTTGTTTAATTTAAGGCAAATGGGGACGTTTTTCTCTCCAACATGGATCACAATTCTTGTTTCCTTCCAGAATCAAGTTTGATTCTTAGATAATTTTCTTGTGAATTCATACTGAAATGATTTTTTTTATATATATCAACTATTAATCGAGCCCTAGGGCAACAGTTACTACCGGACTCGCCACATGGCGTCTCAGTCAACTCGATAGCACTTAAATGTTATAAGAAGACAACACCAGCAACTACTCATTTTCAATTATAACATGATATTCCAGTGAAAATTGGTGTAGGAAAGTGGTTTGGACACCTCACCTTCACTGCCTCATAATCTTAACCACAAATTATAATGTAATTAATTAATCAAAGATGGTTTACCAAAAACTTTGGCTGTACTCTTGTTGGAAAAAAAAAGTGCAAAATTATCTAATGATTCATTAATGAAAACACCACGAGGACAGAAGTGTCATCCAAAATCCAACAGAAAGGACAACCTTTTCTCAATAATGAAGTTTTACAAAGCTTTGGCTTCCCCCTCAATTTAGGGCTTTGGGTCCCTAAAATATTTTGTGTCTCCATTCTAATTATTACTATGTATTTGTGTAACGCGAGGAGGTTTATTATAACATTTTTACGGTTGATTTTCAGGAAAAAAAAAAAAACAATTATGGTTTGGTAGGAGTGATGTATTATTCAAAAAATGAAACTGAAAATGATGGAACAATAAGAGATTAGGTGATGAATGATGATAGATGTACAACCTTCAAATTTGTCATTTGGTTATATATAGAAACTTACATAATTCTAGTTTTTTATGGATCTTTTGGGTGCAAGGAATCCAATTATAAACAATACATTTTGATAAATTGGTTTAGACGAGTATTTTACTGTTGAATAAGTTGATATCTTTTCAAAGCGTTTTATCACTCGATTTTGAATGCATTTCATAAAATGAAATGGTTTTTGCTAAATTTTTACATCAACTCATTTTAATAGATTCGGGATCATAGGTATGCATAAAATAGAAATGTTGCGCAGCATTATTAAATTTTGGAGCGCAAGTCGCAATCAAAATAGTCACTGAGCTAGTGGAGACTCCATTGAATGCCCACGTGTGGACATCATTAGTCCAACTTTTTTATTTTTATTTTTTGAAGATGACATCGTTGGTCCAACCTAGCGTTACTAAATCTAATTTTTCGAGAGGAAATGCCGAGAATATTCATTTCTGTAGGGAGAAATTCCGAGAATAGGTATGTTTACTATTCTGCTTTTCCATTCTAGCCCTACATTTTAGTTGTTCTTTTATTTTTACCCCTAAGGTTTAATTAGATGCATTTGATTCATCTGATTCTGCTTCACTGGAACTAGAATCTATTTCTGGTTCCTGTATTTCTATGGTATAAACTTTTTCCAGCTTATCATATTTTTCTTCTATAGGTTCGTATCATATTTCATACGCAAATTCTAGCAATTTTATTTTGTTAGAATCTTGCCTATTAGGACATTCATTTGCATCATGTCCTTCTATGTTGCATATCCAACATCTACAATTTTTCTTTCCTTTCGGACAGAATTTTTGTTTTTCTGATCTTGTATCAGATTTTTTCTTAAAGAATTTTCCTGGTTGAAATTTCTTTTTCTTTTTAATAAATCTGTATTTAGGATGCTTTTTCTTGGAAAAGAATTTTTTCTTTTTATATTCTGTTTTGCAACCATATTCTACAGGATTTTCTCCTGCTATTGCACAACAGTTTTTATTAAACTTTTTAAGTTTTTTCTGAGTTCTTATTAACTCACAAAATTTCGACAGTTCGTCTTTTACTATTCTCATAGCATATCCTAGACTGTAACTAGTAGTTCTACTATTGAAAGTTTCAATTTTAAACCTTTCTAAGGCTTTTTCTCCTAGCAAAGGGATTTTTCTTAGATACTGAAGTATCATTTCTGGAAATTCATTTTGTTCTAATTTATAAAGATTTACTTCATAATCACAATTGAAGTCTTCTAAATAACATATATCACAGAGTTGTACCTTTGTTAATCGTTTTTTAGTTTTTTCTTGTACTAATTGTTTTTCATGTTCTTTATCACCGGAAAAATCAATTCCTAAGAACATAGTATATAATTCGTCTAGAACTATATCTAGAATATTATATGGAATGTTGTTATTAGCATCTGTCCAGATGGTGTTTTTAATAAACTCTTTTGCTATTCCTAGACTCTTGTGTTCTATTAACAGCAATATAGTTCGTGATTCTGTATAGGCATCAGGATTAGTTTGGATTACTAAACTTAATTCTGCCGCCCATTTATCAATGATTTCTTTCCTATTATTTTGACAGTCAATATTTAGGAAATTATCATCTGACCCTTTTGAATTACTAATTTTGGATTTGGCACTTTCTGGAAAATACTATGGTTGATTAGCTTTTCTTCTTTTAGAGCCCATATATGAGCTTTCTCCTTCATCTTTAACCCTATTTACGTTAAAGTTTTTAGGTATATCATCTGAGTCGCTATTTCCTTGTTCACTTATTTCAGGTTCACTAGCTGACTCTTCATTGTTTAAGACTTTTAAGTCTTCAATTCCAAACAATAGTTTTAGTTTGGGACTGTTTTCTATTTCTTGGTTTGCTAGTTCATCGTTCTCTAATTCTAGCAACCTAAGAGCATGGTCAAGTAAATCGAAGTTTTCTTCGTTTACCTATAATTCATCACCTTCTAGATGATCCCAAAAGATTTTTTCAATCTTTGGTATATAGTTGGTCATATTGGTTGTTTGTCATTTTTACCAAATGGCCAAGTTAATGCTTTAGGATTCCCAGAGGATCCTAATTCTGCATTTCCTACTCCATGATTGGGGTAAGAATATTTTCCTAAACTTATAGGTTTTGATTTTTCCTCTTCTCCTATAGGAGTTATTTTTAAATCTTTTTGATCTATCGCTTCTAAGACTTTAAGTTGGTTTTCTTGAATTATTATTTTTAATTCAATAATAATTTTTGCTGCTGCAGCTTCTAACTTATTTTCCTCGTTAGTTAGGATTTTTAGAATCTCTTCTAATTTTGTTTTTAAAGAACCTATATCTTCTTGTATTTCTTTAAGACTCATCAAGACATTTGTTCAAGTTGACTTTCCATGTCTTCTATTCTTTTTGAAATTCCTATTAAGAGATCTCTCTTGCTAGGTTCTTTGGAAATACTTTTTCTGGAGGGTTCCCCAATTATAAGCTTATTTCTTTCTACTTTTGATTTATATCGTTCTCCCATGAGTTTTTTATCTTTAGCTATATCAATAGCCCAAGCATTATCCATAGGAGAGATTTCAGAAAACTGTTTTTCTTGAACAGTTCCTATCTGTGAAAATACATCTTCTAGTTCGATGTATTCTTTCTTTTTGTAGTCAATACTGTGATGACTATTGGTTAAAGCATAAGCAAGCAGATAGGTTAAGCTAAATACTTTATCTCCTTTATTCATTAAATTTTCTCTTTCAAATTTATGAACAAAAGATAATGTTTTGTCTAAATTTGCTGTATCTATACTAACACCAAATTTAGGATAAACTGTAAACATAAATTTTTGGTAAGCTAAAT
The DNA here is from genome assembly GCA_963678965.1 of Cruciata laevipes. Classification (NCBI taxonomy): domain Eukaryota; kingdom Viridiplantae; phylum Streptophyta; class Magnoliopsida; order Gentianales; family Rubiaceae; genus Cruciata; species Cruciata laevipes. Next base: position 24,523,034 of record OY787632.1, on the reverse strand, counting down.
TTCCTCTAGCTGCACCTAAAATGCAATCTTGTCTATCATTTATTCGGTTATCTATTAAAACCATTTTGACTGGGGAATCTATCCCTTCTTGAAATTCTGATTTCAATAGGATTTTAATGGCACCAAAATGTACCATTGAGATAGTAGGTCTAATTTTACTATCTATTTTGCTTAAATTTTCTTTAATTTCTTTTAGAGTGATTAAAGGTAAGTATACTTCGCCTGTAGTATCCTTGATATCTACATGCATTTCTTTAGTACCTACAAAATAGTAGATGCTATTTTTCCTTTTTAATTTTTCTAAAAAAGGTATATTAAAGATATTTTCTTTTCTCAAATTAAGTTTTGAAGACCTAATTTTTGAAAGTAATTCTTGTTTGATCAAGAAGCTTCCGATGAATCCTTCATTAGATTCAAAGGTTTGAACGTTAGAAACATCTTGATTTTCATCAATTGTTTCTTCTATATAATTTAAATGATTCATTTTAATGTTGAATCTTTTAGATAATAATTGTTATTTTAAACATGGCTTTGATACCAGGTTTTTGGTTTTATCTGCGGAATTTTATTTTTCTTTGATACATTTTATACATCCTTTATATAATGCACAAGAGTTTGATGTTTTTCACAGTATCTTGTGCCAAAACTATACCTAGATTGACTATAAGGGCCAACTCTACGGAATTTAGATAATTTCTTATCTTCTTTAGTTATTTCTCTACCAAGAATTAACTTACAAAAGTTTTTACTCATTTGAGGTTCATCCTTTTGCTGAATTTTGAGATTCTTTTATACATTTTATGCAGAATTTTGAGGTATTCATAAATTGTACATAAATTTGGAGTTGATGTTTTTTACAAAACTTAGTTCCAAAACTATATCTGGATTGACTATTATCATTATTCCTACGGAATTCAGACAATTTTTTATCTTCTTTTGTTAGTTCTCTGTCGAGAATAGACTTACAGATGTTGTTACTCATTTGAGCATACAAATATTCTTAATAGCTGAAGATTTAAAATGTTTTAATACTTTAGAACCCTAAGTAATTTATGCAAGTTCCTTTTACCTTCTTTACTATATTATTAAGAGTGTATTTTTATCATGCTTTCTGTTTATAACTTAACCAATCCTACGAACTTTGTTTCCCTAAACGGCCACCTGCCTAAGCGGTACTCCCTATTCTACGGACTCCAGGTTTCATTATAACAGATAAGCATTTATACAACAATTAATAATAAGAAAGAAGATAAAGATTATGGAAGCTTACATGAAATTACAAGGGCCCTAAAGGGCTTTTTATTCACACATAATTGATCCGGAGATCAGACAGAAGCCTGGACGAGGGTCGTCTCCAGGAGATTACAGAGGTTGAATTTAAAAGACAAGGAGGCTCAGAAGTGAGGGGCGCTCCCATATTACAAGAAATGAACTCCCTTTTATAGAGAAGGAAGAATCTGTATTATTAAAGAGGGGTGCGTCATCCCTTACGTACAAACGCACTTACATTATTGCACCTTACTAAAGCAGATGCATTATTGTATCCACCTAAAGCAGATGCATTATTATCCACTACTTGCTGTCACTTGAAATGGAGGGGTCCTTTGAGCTGTCGGCAGCTATGTTAGTGGAGAGGTCACTATCTTCTTTAGTGGGTGATCCACTTTCTTCAGAGCATTTACCGCATAGATAGTTACTGCGGTAATTCTTCATCCTTTTGCAAAGGTCTGGAATATGTTCTCCCAAAACAAATGGATTAACCAAAGTATTTTGGAATTTAACAAATTTGCCTTCATCGGCTTTGCTGATCTTTTTGGGTGACTTGCTGTATATCAAAATGGTGGCATCTTGATAGTTTACAAATAATCCATCATCTGCACTGAAACTGAAAAGTTTTTGAATAAAACCTTCCAGTCTTCTTATTGCTAGGGGTAGCAGATCGCTAGCCTCGAGGTTGCACTCTATGGGATGGAATGGATGATAATGATCCCCTTTGCAAATGCCAATCTGGATCAAATGCTGAGGATGATATACCAATAATCCTAATTGATTCCAGTATGGACCGGAACTATTGATTTTTAGAAAAACTTCTTGCCCTGGTTTGGCGCATTTTTTCCTAAAAGTCTTAACTGTGTCGATAATAGCCTTAGGGAAATGGCTAATTTCTAACAAATTAGGACTCGGATATATGGTTTTTACTAAACCATATTGGAATGACTCGTAAACCTGTTCGGGATTAGCATTCTTAGTGAAGTTGTAATAACTTAAATTTTTGGAGTCTGTAGTGAAAAACTTTTCCTCCAAAAACTTTTCTTCGTTGGCAGATCTTGCATATCTGTAGCAGTATTCAAAGCCTGCTTCTGTAATTTCGTCGGTGTAGTCTACTTTTGCAGATTTTACCGTGTCTTCCCTAGGTTTGCTGGGAAGTCTTCCTAGCGAGGTCAATGACTTCTTTTTGGACAACAGAGCTGCACTGAAGGTGTTAGGCTTCATCATCTCGCCATTGGTAATTAGCTCTAGAGGTGCTAATAAAGATGACCCAGTGTATAGGTCTGCTGAAGTTCTTGCTTCCTGGAAAGATTTGAACTTCTTGTGCGCAATGTTGGAGACTCCTTCAGTTGCTTTTTTGGCGAAACTCCAATCTTCATAGATTCCAGCATTGGGGCCGTTATAAACAACATAATATGTTTTAGATCTTTTTGGGATTTGAATTCCCTCTTCGGATTTCTCCGATGCTAAAGGCGTAACTTTAGACTGTGTGATTGGAATTCCCTGATTTGGCCTTAAACAAAAATCTACTGGGCTAACCAGTTTGATGGAAGTTTGTATTTCCTTCTGGATTTTTGGCAAATCCACAGCCTTCAACGGATTTGTTGATTCTTTACCAACTGCCGTTTGCGTTGGAATAGTCCTATCTTTCTCTTTTGAGGGAGAAGGCGATAAGATAACCTTTTTTACTTCATTTTCAGAAGCTTGTTCTTTTTCTTTACCCAATTTGATCAGGTTGAGATACTTGAGCTTGGCTCGGACCAGCTCTAGTTCTTGGACTAGAAGTCCTTCTTGCAGCTTTAGCTGCTCCATTTCATCCATGCTGGATGCTTAACAAAGAAACAAACGTTAGAAACATTTGTTTTATTCTTTATAATCTTGCTGAAATTCTCTAGTAAGAAAATCTGCCCAATAATTCTTGGTACCTGCAATATGAATAACATCGAAATCATATATAGATAACCACATTTGCCATCTAATTAGACGACCTTGTTTTCTATCTCCTTTTAAATTTATTTTTAGGAAATAAGTAAAATTCTTATTATCTGTTCTTACTAAAAATTTGCAAGGAGTTAGATAGACAGAATTTTTTAATCACTCTAATAACAGAAAGATTTTCTTTTTCGTTACTATGGTAATTCTTTTCAGCAGCCTTAAAGCTTCCTGAAGTATATCGGCAAATGTATTCTTTGCCGTTATTTTATGCTTTGAGAATTCCTCCCCAGAATAAATCTGATGCATCAGTTTCTATGATCAGTTTATCCTCAGGTTGTGGGTGATAAAGTTTAGGAAAGTTTTTTAAACTTTTCTTTATTTTTACCATATAATTGGTATCTGCATCTTTCCATTCCCATGGAATATCTTCCTTAAGTTTTGCTTGTAATGGTGCTCTGACCTGAGCAAGCTTAGGAATATAATCAGAAGCATAAGTGAGAATTCCTAAGAATCTCTGCAACTGTTTTTTATTTTCAAGGATATCTGGGAATTTTTGAATATGTTCCAAGATATGATCTTGAGGTCGATGAGATCCTTCTTCAATTTCTAATCCTAGAAAATTGATTTTAGTTTTAAAAAGCTGTGTTTTCTTCTTTGAGAGTATTATTCCCAGAGAAGCACATTTTTTAAGTACTGATGCTACTTGCCATAGATGTTCTGTCTCATTATTACTGAAGACTAAAATGTCATCAATATAAACACAACAAAAATTTTCAAAGGTTCTAAATGCATTCTGCATATGTCTTTGAAATATGGCTGGAGCCTGTTTTAACCCAAAGGGTACAACATTCCACTGATAATGACCTTGCGGACATGTAAAAGCGGTTAATAGTTGTGATTCTTCATCTAGCAATACTTGCCAGAAACCTGATTTACAATCAAAACTACTAAATATTTTCTTTCCTCTTATTAGAGTTAATAACTCATCTTTATTAGGAAGGTTATGACTGTCTCCTACTGTGGCTGTGTTTACAGCTTTATAGTTGACAACCATTCTCTTTTTTCCTCTGCGTCTTTCAGCTTCATTTTCTACTAAGAAGGCTGGGGACATATGAGGTGATTTACTAGGTTTAATCACTTTTAATTCTAATAATTCATTAATTTGTTTTCCAAATTCTTCTCTATCCTTAGGACTATATTGCATTGGTTTAACCTTTACAATTGTCTTGGGATTGATTAGTTTTATGGTTGCTGTCATCCAATATTTTGACTTGTTAGGGTCTATTGGATTTTCTGAACACACAGATTCTAGAAGTGTTTCTATTTTACAAAGTTTTGTATTTTGAAGCACAAAAAGTTGTTGTTCTTTAGCATATATACCCCCCTCCTTAAAAGAGAAGTAATTTTATTAGGGCTAATATTTAGCATTTCAGGTTTTGGTAATTTAGATTTCTTTTTCATATAATCTAAAGGCAAATTCTCATTTGAGACCTGTCTCAAATGAGACCAAAGATTATATGAGACTGCTATTGATTGAATTTGTTGTTGGTGAGCTTTAAACCCGCCGATTTCCTTGATTGAATTTGTTGTTGGTGAAATTGACCAAGGAAATGATCAAGAAAATTGACCGAAAGATCAAGCAAATTCAACGAAAGATCAAATTAACTGAAAAATCAAGACAAAACAAAAATACTCAAGGACATTGATTGAAAGATCAAACAAACTGACTAAAAAATCAAGCAGAAACAGTAAATGTTCATTCCCCTGCTCTTGGTCTCCACAAGGACAGGTCTCACCCAAGACTTTCTCTAATCTAAATATCCCGGAACTCCTACTCTAAGAGCTCTTCTTATTTTTCCTATGTGTATAGGATATTATTTAATGTGAAAATTATTCTATCTGTGTATTGGACAAATGGATGATACAACAGACAGAAGTTATTTCCAATAATAAAATCTATTCCAGATTCTTGTTGATACACTGTTGGAATATGAAATATTTCACCTGCTATCATTATATTAAGATTTTTACAGACCTTAGAGAGTATGATATGTGATCCATTTCCAATTTTTACTCTTATTGGTCTCTCTACATTTACCCAGTGTTCCTTGGGTATTACATTTTTGCTAGCAACACACATGCTTGCACCAGTGTCTACATAGCAATGTAATTCAATTTGTTTATATCCAGAAAATTTTAATTTTCCCTTTATATAAATTGAATTTGAGTTGGTAATATTGTTCATTCTAAAGTTTGTGGGTCAATTTATAATTATCACAAACTATGAGTTGGTTTAGTGTTATTCTATCTTTTGAAACTTGGCAAACCATTTGTCAAGTTACCTAGTTTGGGAATTTGAGCCAAAAGTTGAACATTTAGGGAATTTGGACTCCCAATTTGAACATTCTCGGAATTGATCCATTTTTCGAAGCAATTTAATCGAAACAAGTAGAAAACTATCACATTATTTGCAAACACAAGAAATTTACGCAGGTTATAAATTGATGAAAACTGATTTAATCTTCTATTTACAACAATTACTAGGAATATTTCGGTATATAGTCCAAATAATGAAATTACTCCCTTTTTTGAAACCAATAATGATGTTTTTCTGTTAGAATGGGAACCTCCCCAAAAGGCAAAAAGATATTCATTTCGGAAACTAGAGAAAGTCTCATGTAAGTCGGTCTAAAATTAAAGAATTAATGACCCTAATGGTCCCATAAAATACCAAGTTGTTTTCCTTTGGTCCCATAAAAATTTTCTGGTCTTAGTTGGTCCTATAAAAGTTAGTTTTGGTTTTATTTAGTCCTTCCGTTAGTTGACCAACGGAAATCATAATTTGACTAACAGAAAGATTTTTAAAATTGCAAAAAACACCCTCCATATAAATATTTTAATTGAAAATCCATTAAAAATATCCGCAACATCTAAAAAATTCAAGTTAAAATCCATGAAAATACTCATTAAACTCTTTTCAGAAAAAACAAAATCATTGAACGGATACTCGATATGTCCAAGTTTTTTTCATTTAAATCGGAGATCTGTCATTCGCTGAGTAGTGGGAGATCGATGGCGCCATGGACATGGCGGTAAAGAACCAGACTAAGCATCTGTTTTTTATGCTCTCAAAAATCCCACAGCCTCGCGCAAGTACCGATATGAACTGGGCATCTATTTTTGATGCCCTCAAAATTCAAACCCCTCTTCCGAAACCTCTGGCAACCAGATTAATTTGAATCACTTGATCGGCGGTGAAGGAAAAGAAGGGGCGGATTTGGGTTTGGGAAAAGAAGGATAATATGGAGGTTTTAGTTATTAACAATATTAACTAACATCAGTTAATAATTAAATGAATCCAAGGTTTTTTTCTTTTTTGTAAAAATGAATCCAAGTTTTTTGTACTTCTAGAATCCAAAAAACTGATAGAAGAATAAAGATAGGTTTATGCTTGTTTGGTAGAGTTTATTTCTTACTGAACTTAAATAAATTTAGATATATTTAACTGAACTGAAATAAATTTAGATATAATTCAACTGAACTAGATTGAATTGAAATAATTTTAAAATTTATCATATATTATTGTAATATATAGTTAAAAATTGATATTTAATAGAAAAATTATTGAACTGAACTGAATAAAAAATAATAAACATACTTTTATGAACTGAATTTATTTTAAATTTATTTAACTGAATTGATATATGGAAAAACTCTAACAAATATAACTTCCCCATTATAACAATTCTTTGGATTGAATTAGATGTAAAGAAGTTCACCTCACATGTTTAACAAAATTTATTTTTTCTGTAACTCTTTTCCTCCTTTATCTTTGAATAATGGATTTGATTTAGATTTGACTAACATATTATGCTAGTTTTAACTTATTTTAAAGATAAAGGGTATTTTTGCAATTTTTAAAAGTATTTACCGTTAGTCAAAATGAGAGTTGTCATCAATTGACTATTGGAGGGACTAAATAAAACCAAAACTAACTTTTATAGGACCAAGTAAGAACATAAAATTTTTATGGGACCAAAGGAAAGCAACTTGGTATTTTATGGGACCATTAGGGTCATAAATTCAAAATTAAAACAGTTTAATGTTTTTGTAGTTTTATGGAGTTGTATGGAATCAGAAGTAAAATTAAGAAATAATGCCAAAAACAGAAAAACCAATCAAATTCAGATGGGGTGATGAATTTCACTTTATCCTAAGACATAGTATTTTATATTCTACAATGATCATGCCTCACATGGGGACTAAAATTGGAGTTTAGCCTTAGTTGAAAAGAAAAGCTCCCTAACTACCATGTGATCTGCAGGTTCCAATATTCATATCTCTAGTCCAGAAGCACCTTACTTGCTACCTTTACTCAATAACTAATTCTGCATTCCCCTTTTCTTAAGGCTGAAAAGACTAAAGCCTAAAGATATGCACCCTTTTAATGGAAACATTCCTAACTCCAACTCTCAAGGAAGCTTCTCTTTATTGCACTACTGGCTACTTATCATCACTCAGGCTTGCAGTGAGAGGCAAAGAAAATAAAAGAACCTTTCTACTTTAGTACTTAACAAGGCTCCGATGGAGATGGAGAAAGTAACCGAGCATAGATAAGGAGTGAGTTACCGGAATAAGAACTTTGATTAACATCCGAAACATGCATGGCACAGCACCTACCTGCGCAGTCTCTAAAATCGAGCACTAGTAACAGAGGCACTACTCAGAAACAAAGGCTTCAAGCTTTAGTGGTAAATGTGACAGCATTGTAACTTGAATGTAGACAAAATACACCCCCACTCCGTCTGTTATAAAAGTCAGTGGTTTGGATCATATGGCTCAAATTGCTTCTTGAAAGTGTCTGCCATTTTGGTTTCTTCCTCCTTGGTCTGCTTACAGTTCTTCCAATCAGCCCGATCTGCTATATTCAACAAGCCTGCCATGACCTGAGACAATTAAATCACTGTAAGTTTATCTAGACTAGAGACCAGGAAATTCTAACAGATTCAATAAAAAATCAGCACAATATTATGGACAATAATAGCAAAATCTTACTTCGCGGCCAAACTGGCTGGGAAATTTCTCGTTGTCTTCGACGAAATGAGTCAAGATCGCACCATTAGGAAGTTCAGCATAAAATAAACTCTTACTCCCATCGAACTGTGTCCGCAGCAAACTCCTTGCACCTGAACTATTAGCACCTGCAGAAAATAAATATCACAATGAAATACATGAGTCAACAAAATTAGCATATTTTGCACAGCAAAACCACTATCTTGGGAGTCAAGACTTTCCCCCCCAACACTGACCAATGACCATAGCTCATTCTTGCAAAGTTCAACAGAACTTGAACTCGTAAACAAGGATCTCCAAACTTGGAGTTGCATCAATTATAAGTTTCTGAAGACTTGTAAGTTGGAAACGAAAAAACATGACAAGTTTCCATTCAGCCAACTATTGTTTCATTACCACAGTTTTTCTTATCAAACAATGGTTCAAACACAAGCTCCACAAAAGGGAGATCTTGGCAGAAAGTGATACAGCTATATTCGACTACTGTCACAATTCCAGGACGTAAGGAACTCAATCAAAACATTCCATCCCCATAGCTAAAGGAAAATGAGTAGTGAATTAGCATCGCAGAATAATACATTTTTGCCAAGATACAGGAATATGGTCAATATTATAATACGGATAAGTAAACTATCATAGGAAAAAAAAAGAGTTACCAACAGCTAAATTTAATATCATTCAATCTTGCTTACCTTCAATTGTACTAAATTTGAATCCCAGCTTTTGAGCAGCTAAATTGAAAATGTCTCTGATGCTAGATGCCTTAGAAGAAGGAACAGGCACAACCTGGCAAAGAGAAATAAAACGAAGAACATTATGAAACAAGGATTAATAATAATGTACTCTAGACAGTTCTTCATTGGCCTCGTGCTCTATAAAATGCACATGGTAAAAATAATCATGCTTGGGATTTTATGGCAATTCACATAGTTTCAATTTGGGTCAAGGAGATACAAGACATATACACAGTAGTACAATTATAAGACATACACAAAGAAAATGATAGAATTTTCAGCTCTCATAATGACTTCGACCAAGACAGTCATACAAGAAACACAAGGAAAGTAACAGAATTCAAGCAGTGCATAAAACAAATTAAGTAAATAGAAGTGTGCTGTTTGGAAACGAAAGAAAGATGGTGAGTGTTTGGAGTAACCTGAAGGTTCGCATGCGTTCCTCGTTTAAAGACCCACTCAAAGAAAACAACCTCCTTTCCTTGGTTTCCAAAGTAAGCTTTAAGGCTGTCCTGCAATTTTTTTAACTCGGACTCATATTCATCACTAGTGGAAACAGTGTTGGCCACATGCTCAACAGGTACAATTAGGACATGATCTTCCACTAACGGTCCTTTAGCAAGTGCACAATAGTAAAGTTCCCCAATACAAGTTATAAGGTGTGTTTCTATATTTGGGCTCGATAAACAAAACCAGCACTCCTTCGACCTAATTCATAAAATATTCGAATAGATTAGTTACTTTAAATTGGTAATGCAATTTACCCAACTTTGTAGATAGATTTCAAGATAATATAAGTAGATAGACTGACAGCAAATATGCATTTAAGTAAGAGAGGACAGTTAAGAACACCAAGCAATAAAATACCTGTTAGACATGGACTTGCCACCTGCTGCAATGTCATTTTCATCAGCTAAACTATGTTTATACTTGCAATCGGGACCTTTTTCACATTTTCCCTTGTTAAGAAAATCAAAACAGACACCCATCTTTGATTGCCGTCTAGCATTATCGTCGTGCTGGAAGTAGCATTTCTCACCACGAGGACAAGACCCAGACGAAGTATATTTAAAGCATAACCTCTCACCATCGCCTTCTCCGTGCCTCTGTCTTTTCTGGGGTACATCATACCGCCAATGTTGGTCGGGTAAACTCTCACTAGCTCTTTTTGTCTTAGCCTCAAGATCAGTTACTTTCCCCACCATTGTATAAGGTGACAATGTTGTCTTTTGAGGCTTTGCACACAAATCAGTACCGGACATTGTAGATGCGGGAGTGGGAGAAATTGCATGAATAAATTTCTGGAAGCAAGAGAGCAAGATGTTAGAAATGCCTATGTTGCATGATTTGTTGGCTGATATCATTGTACTAGATGTTTATAATTGGTGTAGCATATATAATTTCTATGGTAGTTTCAACCATCTAATTTTCAGATTGGTGTACATGCATGACATTCAAGAAGGTAGTTCATAAGTGCAGAACCATAGACTCCTAAGTGACTATAGACGGTAAAGCAAAAGCAACACTAAACAGATTATGTTACTCTTGCAAAAACCAAATTTTAAAAAATGAAGCCAGTTACCATCTTTACACAGAATATTGACAAAGTAAAGTAAATGTTATCAATTTTTCGCACGAATACAAAGAACAAGAAAATATACAATGTAGGAAGCTACTGACCTGTTTATCTTTGTTTCCAACTGGGGCTAAACCCATAAAACGGGTAACATGCACGGCATTCAAGTTTGCATATGGTTCACGATCATAAAATACACCCACAGTTCCTGCAATGTGGTATCTGTAACAAAGAACTCTTAGTATAAACAGTTCACTTCTGCAGGCATTCAAATAAACAACAGTAGGAGAGTAAAACTAGTGCAGAAGCGAAATACAAGGAATGTGACTGCTCTTTGTCCACTGACACAATATTATAATTAATATGTCCGATAATTCCTTGTTAAATACAGGGAAGTAATAATGCTACAAAGTGACGGCTCTTTGTTTTGGCATTTAGAAATTCACAAGCAACTAAAATTAAAAGTGAAGATCCAACTAAAGTACCAGTACAACTTTCTCAAGGAAGAGATGTCTTCCCAGTTCTACATAAAAATGATATAGAAACAATATTCAAGGTGACTAATGATGTATCTAGAAGCAAAAGTATCTCTTACCGGGGCTTAATCTCTGCGACTAACTCTGCTATAGTAGAACTAGAACCTGCAGAGTCTGAGATTCCCAAAGGAATATCTGATGTAGCAGCTCCATTGGTAACTCCGCTAGGCCATTCATTAGTGAACTATAATTAAGGAATAACAAAAGAAAGAAGAGATATATGATTATATTATATGAACATGCCATGATTCTCAAGTGAGATTAAAGAAAGAGATAATTGAACCAACGAAAAGGATATGTTAGAAATATATCTACAATCCCGGGATCCTCAGCCCATGATCTCAAGGCATCAACGTCATCTTGACTGTATGTACCAATTTGCATTCCGCTTGCAGATTGCCTACCCGATAGATAGACAATAGATAATCCTGGAAACAACTACCACAAATCAGCTCATAACATAAATATGCCTGACCAACAAAAGCCCAATTACTACAAATATCTATTGTACTACAGCTATTAGAATTCAAGAAAGATTATTAAAATTTTGTTGCATAGTTCTGAATTCCAAAATCAGAACAGAAGACTTAACTACCTGCATGAGCAGATACCAACAAGGACAGGAAGGAAAATAGAAAAGCATATATTTCTTAACACTTTAGAGTATGAACACATCTATTGTAGCTAAATGTAGCATTTTTAAAGATTAAACGAGGATCAGGAACATGTTTCATCTCAATCACAACCATTACGTTAGAGTCAGGACTACTGTCAAGGCACAAAAAGTGCTCAGACAAGCAATAAATTTCATTCAGACAGATCTCTATCAATTCTGGACATGATTCAAAGAAAGCTCAAGATAGCCAAAGAAACCACCTATTAACATTTTAAAGATACACTACATTGATATAATCAGTGATGAAAACAATAACTTGAGAAGAATTGAATTGTAACTGAAACACAAACCATGGAGAGTAAACTTCCCACTGCCTTTCAGCCATTGGAGATTCTCACAAACCTTCAAACCGTCCATTTTAAACCCGAGATTGCCGGACTCCTTAGAAACTGCCATTAGAATCTTCGGAGCACCGACGCCGTAATCGCCGATGAAGTAAGTAGGAATGGGAAACACGGAACGGCCTTCAACATATTCATTAAGCTCCTCAAGACCTTCCGGAGCTTCTGGAAAGAACTGGCCGACGCAGAGAAGGGCGTCGAACGGACCTGCTGCCTTGTTCACCTGAAAGTTCAACTAGACTGATTAATTCCGCGATTGAGGTAGCTTAAATTCCTAAGCGGACGAGGGGGAGAGATACGTACCGAATTCACCCGTTTGCAGAGCTGCTTGTACCGACCGAGGACGTCGCCGCAGAGGAGGATTCTAGGCGGAGCCATCAGTGTGTACTGTGTTGTGTGAGAGGGGCAAGGCTTAAGGTCAGAGGCGTGGGCAAGGTGTACGGCGCCACCTAAATCCACCACCAAATCCGCCTGAAGTAAGTGACGCGGAGGAGGAAATTGTGACGCGGAGGAGGAAATTGTGGCGGCGGAAGAGCAGGAAAAGGGTTCAGCCACCACCGGCGAATTCAAGACGCTGAACAAAGGTGAAGGAAGAAGGTGATAGGTTATTGTTTCAAAGTATACGACGCCGTCTGACTAAGCAACGGAGGATCCAAAAGAGAAAAGGAAATTCATTTTTCTTTTTCTCAATCAATTTCTGAAATAATGTTGTATTTTGTTGCAGATTGGAGTTTACCTTTCCAAAATAAATAGTAATGCTACATTTTCAAATTTGAATAAGACTTGTAACTTACAAGTTACAAGTTGTAAGGAGATTGATCTTATTTCTTTCTGAACTGAAATAAACTTAAATAAGTTTGAATATATTTAATTGGGTTGAACTAAAATTATTTTGAAATTTATTACATACCACTGTAATATATAGTAAAAATGTAATATTTAATAAAAAGAAATTGAACTGGACAATAAAAATACAAATATATCTATTTGAATTGTCGTTTTAAAAAAGTTTTAGGCCGGAGTATAAGAATTCTAATTCGAACATTTTATTTAAAACTTTCAGCAACTCATGGCATCGGCTCATCTTCCCTCATCCCTACTTCCAGAATCGTTCCAATCTGAACCAAGTCCTCAGTGGCGGAACCAGGAATTTTTTTTGGTGGGGGCTAATTTAGAGTTTTGTAATTTCATAAATTTCAGTGGGTGCTAAATTGTGTTTTTTTAAAAAAAAAAATTGGGGTTAATTTAGAGTTTTAAAAAAAATTAACACTATAATTGTATTTTCTGGTGGGGGCTGAAGCCACCACCAGCCCCCACCTGCCTCCGCCCCTGCAAGTCCTCCATGTTGTTCGTGGGTGCAGACAATTTCATTGCTGAAATCAAAATTGATGTTTGGTGGCTTTCATAATCACCAAGTCATTTGCATAGTGTATTTTTTTGTATGAGAGGTTTAATCGGTGAATTCTCGTTCAATTTCATTGTGTTGAAGGTAAATGATTCATGTCAAATTTATATACTCAATCTGATTCCTCTCTAGCATGAACGTAAACCTTCCAAGAGCCAACTCATAACTAACTGGACATGTGGCTTCCTGACGAACTACTTGCACCACTTGTAGTGCATCCCCGACAATGTAGATATCCGACTGTTCAAACCCAAAGCCAGGATGGGATGCCTTAAGGTCAAAAGCCAATGTTCATGTTGTTGCTTCCCCTCGATTTATGCTAGTATCGAAATATACTGTGACTTTACCTCTTGGCGAGTGAAGCAAGGCTCTCGACAAAAGAGCTTCATAGACACTATCTTTCCAGCCTTGAGCCTCCAAAAAATGCCTCTGCCCAGAATGAACAGAAGAGTAGTGGTACACTTCGATTGCCACATGATACGCTGAAGAGCAATGATCCTGTTCATACGCTCCTGTTCATTCAGAAGAGCAATGCTCCTGTTCATACGCTGAACGTAAAGTAAAAACTCCAAATGGTGAGTGATGCCATGCCCATCTATCTGGACAGTCTAGATTTTGTAGCGAAATAGTCTTTATCATGTCAATATCTACATGATAAAAACTCATCCAAAAGAGAAGTGTTCCACCAACCAACATTCATGTTCAAAATATTCGCGACCCTCGTGATATGGCTGGGTATGTTCTCTATATTTCTCAACCGAAACTCCCTATCCCTCTGCAGCTAAGGATCAATGGACAGACTCGTCGAACGGCCTCCCCCGATGGTCTTCCTGCCTCCTAAGTGAATCAATTCCAGAGCTCCATGGATGCTCCTCTAGCTCCAGGAATAATTAAATTTAGAAATTAGGTAAAACTTACACACAAATTTCCAATTTTCCACTCCTTTTATTCCAAAATTTTCCTAAATTTTAAAGGTCAAATTTAGGTAAGTTTGCTTAAATAAATAGTCAAATTATAGAAACAGTTGAGACTAAGGATTAAAGCTTTGTTTGCCGGAACTTTTCTGTAGATCAGTTCAGTTCAATTCAATTCAATGAAAATGTAATTTAATGAAATTCAGGTTAATTCAGTCATGTGGATTATTATTTTCTATACATTAATTTCCAGTTCAATCTAGTTCAGTTTAATTAAGTTCAGCCAGAAATAAGCTCTATCCAGCATGGGCTATATAGGCCCTGTTTACCAGAGCTTATCTGTAGATCAGTTCAGTTCAGTTCAATTCAATTCAGTTCAGTTCAGTGAAATGTAATTTGATGAAATTCAGGTTAATTCAGTCATGCTGATTCCATTTTTCAATACATCAATTTTACTTCAGTTCAGTTCAGTTCAGTTTAATTCAATTCAGTTCAGTTCAGTACCATCAAGAAATAAGCTCTAGTAAACAGGGCCAAAATTAGAAAATACCATGGCAAATTATAAGTGGCAATAATTTACGAACCATATTTGTTGGCAATTATTAAATATGACTGAAAAGGATGAGTAGTTTTGGGAATACACTGAGTTTGAGCTCACTGTGCCCGAATAGTTTCACTGGAATCAGCAAGTCTGAGTCTCCACAAAGAAGAAGTTTCAAATTCCCAAGAATCATCAACATGGCGGATACCACAGGTTCTTTTCTGGGATAATCATTAATTTCCACGACATTCTTGCTAGTATCTGGGATTTGATTATGATTTTGTTGTTGGGGCCTGTCTGTAGTAGGCATGTTTTAGGATCAGTACAACTCCGAGGATTGTCAATCGGGGTGTTGTAGCAGAAGGGATTCGTTCATTATTTAAATTTCATATGAGGAGATGAATTGTCAATTTTGGTTAGGCTGGCTGATTTTGAGGTTCATGATATATTCCCTCCATTCCCATAAAATCTCATAATTTTCAATCAAGTTATCTATGATATCATCATAGTAGAAAGGTTTTGACGGTTTAAAATTTATTGGAAAAAGTTAATCTAATGAAGGGCAGGAATGTGAAATTTGATGCAAGATTGATGCTTTTTGAGAAGATAAAGTGATGTTTGTTTGCTCAAGTGTGACTCTCATTTTTGGGACTAGGGAGTATTCTTTGTTAGACTCTTATTTTATGCTATTTACGTGATGTTTAATAATATTGCAGTAGAAGTTTTGGAAGTTCTTAGTTTATGGCAAATACATAGGCAATAGAATTTCATGATCATTATCTTGAAATATAAATCTATATGTTGCTAGATATTTGAGACCTAATTCGAATAAATCTCTAGATTTTGTTGATTTGTTTGTTAATTTCTTACAGCAGCCAGAAACCAAAAGATAACAATCTGTAACCGACACAATGAAAAACTTGTTGGAGTGTTTCATGACACGGGATCTGCTGATGTCGTGGTTTTGTGCCATGGTTTAGATCCACAAAGGTAGAAACTCTTTTCTTCCCCTCATGGTTGCTCTCTTCTTCATTCAATTTTCTTCCCTGGTTTCCTGTTACAAAGTTATCCAAGCTGAATGTCGAATACCGAAAGGCATTTAATATTCTGTTAGATGAACTTATCTTATGGGGCATTGCTGTACAAGGTTTCAGCTGAATTACAAACTTGATAAGCATATGCCAGGCTTGCTAGCTTGAAAATCATTTTGATCTTTGTTACAAATATGCTGTTTGAGTCTCATCTTACTGAAAGAGGGTTCTATTGGTTTCTGGATCTTATGTTTCCAAGGCAAACTAGACATTAATGAAAAGTTTGTTCTGATCTAGTTAGAAGCCTAGTTTATGATTAAGTTTAATTATTTCTAAACCAAAAACTAAGTGTACACGGAGATATATATTTTTGTCCTTATAATATTAAAGTACATATGGAGGATACGTATTTAAGCTTACAGACATAATTTAATTTCTTTTTTTCTTTAGGAAACCAAAATTATGGTGAACATTTCAGCATCTCTTGAAAAGAAAGGAATCAGCTCATTTCGATTTGATTTTTCTGGAAATGGGTAAGCGGCTTCACAATTATGTTTTTCATTGCAGATGTTACTTGTTTGAGGTCTTAGTGTCACTGATTACCAAACCTTATGCTAATTGATTCATATATCTGCCAGTAAATAAATTATCTAAGCTATCAGCTGAATTCTTGGCATTTATTCCTTGTTGAGCATCAGAAAACGAAATCAGTTAATGTAGTTCTCCTTGCATGAATTATCTGATATAGTTTTTAAGCTTACACATTGTGGTCATATACCTTGAACACTTGCTTACCTATATGGTTTAATGGTAATTGATATCAGAGAAAGTGAAGGCACTTTTCAATATGGTAATTATTGGAGAGAGGTTGAAGACACTCGTTCTGTAGTAGAGTACTTCATAGGTGCCAGTCGTAAGGTTGCTGCAATTGCTGGGCATAGCAAAGGTGTGCAACTTTTCTAAGTACATAGTTATTTGTTTGATAATTTGAATTTATTTGGTGTTTTGTGCTTCTGAATTGACAAATTTACAAATGGTGACCTGTTTGTACTTTGACAAATGTATGATTTGATTTATAAACTGGTCTGCAAAGTATATAAATAACATACAATTTACCTTTTTCTCTGCAGGGGGCAATATCGTGCTTCTATACGGCTCTAAATATCACGATATCTCCACCATTGTTAACATATCTGGGCGTTACAAATTAGATGGAGGTATAGAAGAGCGACTTGGCAGTAATTTCTTTGAGAATATCAAGAAAGAGGGCTACATTGAAGTTAAATCTGGTAATCTTTTGCATGTTAGAGCTGACGATGTTATACATCACAATTTAAACTCAATGATGGAATTATTTGTCAACTACTTTCCTTCCTATGCTGAACCTGTTGTTAAATTGAGTTAGAGGGAAGGTGAAAGGAAGTTTATGAGACGTTTAAACATGTCATCAAGCATAGCATTTTTTTATACTCAATTCAGTTTCTTCAATTTCATCTCTTCTTGGGAGCTGTTTGAGAGTATGCCTTGAGTCATACTTTCTATTTGATACCTAAACATTGAGAAGACAAAGAAACGCCTGTTGAGCTTCTCTTTTCTGGATTTTTGTTCAGTTCAATGCATGTTCTTTGTAGTATTCAACAGGACTCTATCTCTGTGGTGATCGTGTTTTTGTTGGAAGTCGCCATTGATATTTCATATTTTTGAATCCACGTAGTGGGATAAAAGTTTGGTTGTTTTTGTATCCAAATATTAAGAGTGAATATGACAAGTGCTAATGTCCATTTATCTGCAGTTATAACATCTCTGTTCTTGAACGCTAGCATCCTGTGATGACTGTTGAAGTTTAGTAAATTGAAAGAATTTTTATCGGGTTTGAGTGTAATGACCATCTTCTTTTTTCAGGTAAAGATACATATCGGGTGACAGAGGAAAGCCTGATGGATAGACTGAATACCAATATGCATGAAGCATGCCTTCAAATCGACAAAACGTGCAGGTACAGTATAAATAACATATCCTTTTTCATTGTAGTATATAGCATTGCAACTTCACATGTAGCTCCATAAGAAACTGAATGTGTACTTGACGGACTTCATTGTTTCTCTGCTCTTGGGGACAACTCCTTAGCCCTAACTGTCCCTCTGATATTTTCTTTGTGATGTATCGATTGCTTGATGTATTTTAAAACTCCTTCCTATATTTGGTCTCTGCTTACTGTTGAGTTGTCGACATTTTTTGGTTCATAGGGTTTTGACAGTCCACGGATCTGCTGATGAAGTCATTCCTGTTGAAGATGCCAAGGGATTTGCGAAAATCATACCAAACCATACACTACACATCATTGAAGGAGCTGATCACGGGTACAATTCCCATCAGTCGGAGCTGGTTTCCATTGTTTTACCTTTCATGGAAGAAGGGCTGAACAAACCAAATGACTCAGCTTCACTTATTTAGGAATTGGTTGATCTTTCTCGAGGGGTATTTGTGAATTGTCATGTACAATTTCATTGTTTCGATATCTCCATGAAAACATTTCTGCAGGATTAATATATGAATAGAACTTCCTGCTGAAGTAGTAATACAAACATGTAATGATAAATATGCCTATAATCATATTGTTTGCACAATCTCATCTCATTTCAATGCAAACCTGCTCAGTAACTTGGTAAATAAATGCACTATTTTGATACATGTCGCTTTAGTGCCTGCCAAGTGCCAAGGTTTCAAGTATAAACTGTGAGCTCTGAAGCTCAATTGCACGCACGAGCTTATGAGACTAATATTATTAGAGGAAAAATAGCTTATATACTGATCTGATTATAATACAAATATTGATAAGTATTTAATATTATTTTGTAAAATTAGTTGTCAAAAAAGATTTAAAAAAATTACACGAGTTTAATGTGTGAGCGGAGATTGGGGATATGCATGCAACGACATGGTGACGCGCGGCATGGTGACATTGTTATTATCGACACATCACAAGTTCACAACTATATATACGTAGCCTCCTGCCCTGATTCTGAACCAGGTCCAGTTTTCCTCGGCGGCTCAAGAGCAATGGCGGCGCTCAATTGCTCCGCTTGCAGGTACCGTAACGCGGTGGTCTGCGGCCAGGATTGCCGGTTGGCTCCTTACTTCCCTGCCGATATGTACGACGATTACGCCGTCGTCCGGGAGTTCCATGGCGAAGAAAACGTGATTAGTATCCTGGACATGGCGCCGGCAGAGGAAGATAAGCGCATGGTGGTGAAGACCCTGATCACGGCGGCGAAGATGAGGATGGACGATCCTGTGTACGGAATCTACGCCGTCGAGAAGAAGCTCCAGGCCCAAGTTGAGGAGTTGCAGCGAATGAAGAAGCAGCTGGTCGATGATGCTCAACGTGGACGTTGATGCCTTTTAATGTTTTCAATAATTTCTGGAATAAATTTCATGTGGATGCACTTTGATGCAGTTTAATTCAATCTTATAAGTGTTTTTTTTTTAAGATTCCGGCAACTTTGCTTTGTATGATCTCATTGTTCAGTTGCTTAATAATAATAATTCAGTTTGATTTCTATCATGGTGCGGATCGGAAATTGGATTTGTGTTAATTTTGAATCACTTTGAATCTCATCGATCAGTTCGTATCCGTTCATAATGAAAACCTAATTCATAGTCCAAGAAAAATTATGATAGCATGGATATTGCACGATTATGTTTTTGTGGTCATTGTACTTGCGAAGCGTAAGAGATTACATATCTATCATCTATGGGATTGACGAAGAGTTTTTTGAGATCGGATTAGTATATGACCATAATCAACTGATTTGACTGGTTAAATATCTAATTTTTGTGCTTTGTTAAAAAGTTGATGTTTTGGGCTCATTCAACTAATTTTTTGACTTCATTCAAATAATTTTTTAAATGTTGAAAATTTATAATAGCATGGATATTGCACGATTATACTTTTGTGGTCATAATATTGTACTTGCGAAGTGTAAGAGATCCCATCTATCATCTATGGGATTGACGAAGAGCTTTTCGAGATCCGATTAGTATATTTGACCACAATCAATAGATTTGACTGGTCAAATATCTAATTTTTGTGCTTTGTTAAAAAGTTGATGTTTTGGGCTCATTCAACTAATTTTTTGACTTCATTCAAATAATTTTTTAAATGTTGAAAATTTATAATAGCATGCACGTATATTGCACGATTATGCTTTTGTGGTCATTGTACTTGCGAAGTGTAAGAGATCCCATCTATCATCTATGGGATTGATGAAGAGTTTTTCAAGATCCGATTAGTATATTTAACCACAATCAACTGATTTGACTGGTCAAATATCTAATTTTTGTGCTTTGTTAAAGAGTTAATCTTTTGGCCTCATTCAGCTAATTTTTGAAATGTTGAAAAAAGTAGTTTTTTCATAAAGTGGATTTGTACTTATTATATAAATTACTCTTTTACCCATTGAAGATGTAAGTGGTTTCGCCACAATCAACTAATTTGACCGGTCAAATATTTAATTTTTGTGTTTTGCAAAGAGTAAATCGTTTGGCCTCATTCAGCTAATTTTTCGGTCTCATTCAGCTAATTTTAAAATGTTGAAAAAAGTAGCATTTTCAAAAGGCTGATTTGTACTTATTATATAAATTACTCTTTTACCCCTCATTTGAACATGAATAAATAGTTTAACCAAAATCAACTGATTTGACTGGTCAAATATCTAATCTTTGTGCTTTGTAAAGAGTTGATCTTTTGGACTCACTCGGCTAATTTTTTGGCCTCATTCAACTAATTTTTAAAATGTTGAAAAAAAGTAGCATTTTCAAAAAGCTGATTTGTACTTATTAAATAAATTACTCTTTTATCCCTCCTTTGAACATTTATATAGTTTGACCAAAATCAACTGATTTGACTGGTCAAATATCTAATCTTTGTGTTTTGTAAATAGTTGATCTTTTGGACTCACTCGGCTAATTTTTGGCCTCGTTCAACTAATTTTTAAAATGTTGAAAAATATTAGCATTTTCAAAAAGCTGATTTGTACTTATTATATAAATTACTCTTTTACCCCCTCCTTTGAACATGTAAATAGTTTGACCAAAATCGACTGGTCAAATATCTAATCTTTGTGCTTTGTAAAGAGTTGATCTTTTGGACTCACTCGGCTAATTTTTTGGCCTCATTCAGCTTATGTAGGGAGAATTGGGATTAAGGGCAATGGAACATTAGAAATTGGAAAGTGAGGTGTAAGTTTCACATAATTTCTGAAAAGGACAGTGAATAATTAAATTAATTTTAATTAATATAATTAAATTAATTTTAATTAATATAATTATTAATATAAAGACAACAATACCCTTATTTCTATTATTTTTATTTAGACTGGTTGTGTTTAGTTAAATTTAGTTTAGTTTCAATAAGTTTACTCCAAAATCTAAATAAATGTATTTATACTCAAATTAGTCCAATTTAGCCCTATGTCATTTTATGTAGTTTTGGTTCAATTCAATTTAGTTCACTGTAGTAGTATTCGGTTCAGTTTCATTTCATTATATTATATGAATTCACTCAAATTTAGTTGAATGCATTTCAATTTCTTTCCCTTTTGCTTAGTTCAATTTAATTTAAATTTATTCAGATAATTCAAAATTGAACGAATTCAATTCAATTTAAGTTCACATTTTTTTTAGTTTAATTCAGTCCGGCTTCATTAAATTTAATCAAAATTTTGGTTAAAATTAAACCCAAGTCAATTCATATCCATCTAAAAAGTAATATTTACTTTCATTTCGTTCAATTCAATTCAATCCAGTTTACTAAATTCATTTATACTTGGCTAAATTCAATTTAATTAAGCTCCATCATTTTTTTCAAATTTATTAATCCAATTTAGTTCACTTCCTTGGAATTTAATTCAATTAAGTTTCATCAAGTTCATATGAATTGGACTGCTTTGAGCTGAATTGAAAAGATTTGATTAGAAATCAATTTTATTTAAATTGGAGCAAAATAAATATAGCTAAGCCGAATTTAACTAAATATAAGGGATCTAAACAAAAAATAAGGGTATTGTTGTCTTTATATTAATAATCATATTAATTAAAATTAAGTTGATTATTCACTGCCCTTTTCAAAAATTACGTGAAACTTACCCCCACTTTCCAATTTTTGATGTTGCACTGCCCTTAATCTCAAATTTCCCAATTTTTAAAATGTTGTAAAAAAGAAGTGTTTTCAAAAGGCCGATTTGTACTTATGTAATTAATTACTCTTTCATCCTTTCATTTGAAGATGCAAATGGTTTTTTGTTGGTTATGTTCATATGAATTGATTTAGGGTGGAGTGTTTCAGAAAAATGAAAAGGAATTAGAAGTTTTGAATTCTTTGTTGGTGTTTGGTTGGTTTATGTTTGAATTTTCTTTTCCCATTTTCCAATACCAGTTTCCCCTACATCTATTTTCATCATTCACGTGCTCGTTTAGGATTGGAATCCCCGTAAAACCTTTTTTATAAGCCGCTCTCGATTACAATTACCACTCTTAATGGTCGCCACTCGCCGCTGATCATCACCACCACTCCAAAGGAAGTGAACTTACCACAAACTACTATCAACCATCTCCACCATTTTTTGCCGCCATAGACTATTACAACTGACACTCTGTTTATCATTGTTATTTAGTCTCATTGAATTCAGATAATGCAAATATGCGATCATTAGTTATACGAGAGCTCCTAAGTAGCGATCAGGCCATATTTCTAATTATCCAGGTTACTTTTTCGGGTCGATTTGAATCATTTTTTCCGTTTGGATCCAATTCAGGTGCAACCCTAACTATCACGAGTCAAGGTTTCAATTTTCATAAGGGATGAAATTTTGTGAGGGCATCCTTAATTTACTACTCAATTTTTTTTAAAGAGTAACTCAAGAACATTTCTAAGTTTTTATTTAAAAAATAACTCAAGAACATTTCAAAGTTTCTTCAAATCATTTTTAAATACATAAAAAATTGAAACGTTTATTTCCGTATCAACTGTCAATTTTCTCAATTTTTAAAATCCGACTACAAAACAGCATTATCAATGGATGAATTTTAGCGGCCCTACAAATGAAAATAATAAAATTAAGGTACAGCACTATCGATATTTATAATCCCATCAGGTTCACACTTGCCATATTTTATTTTGTTCCCACTTGAGTTACTCACGTTCACACTTCCCGCTTCCACAGTCTGTTTCACTGGATGAAGAAACTTCCAGATCAGTCACCCAATAATTTAATCAATCGGATCAAAAAAAAAATTTTAATCAATAAAGTTATTATTGTATTAGCTGTGCATGAGAAAGCCTGTAAGATATATGACAGATTTATTCACATTTCATAATTTTATTTTGATATTTTCCAATTATTAAATTTATATTTTCAACAATATTGATGCATAAATAATGCCTATGATGTAAGGCACTTTTGAGGTGAAGTTGGAAACAAAAATGGTGTTATTAGCCAGTAGGAGTACATAAAAGAGTACGTAATTGGACCAAAATACTTAGATGACCATCACTTCTGGGTTAAGTGTGATTGTGACCACCACTTTTTGGTTGAGTGCGATTATAACCCAAGTTCTTGGTTAAGTGCGATTATAACACTCTGTCAATCTAGTTTATGTATAATATAACTCTAAACGTGTTGATATGAACAATTCAGGTAAACACTTGTGTGAATAAATACAAGTAATCTTTAAATTTGAAGTGAATTTTATATGACCGAATTTTCCTGGTTAGAAATTCATCAGAAAAATATAACGTAGGATTATAATTACATTTATAAAAAAAATTGGAAATATATTTACACTGAACCGAGGATTATATTAGCACTTTTCTCTAATTTATACCGACATTGCCCCATGTCTTTTTTGAAGAGACTTTACAATTTGTTAGATTTTTTTATTCTTTCTTTAAGATGCATTAGCTAAGTTGGAATATAGTCAAATTGCTACAAGGAAGTCAATACAAATGATGTTAATCTATCTTTTTAGCGTCGCAAATCATAATTAGGCATCAGACTATCTGTGTTCGATAGGACCAATAATTTGACTAGATCTGCAGTCGGTATAAGTCGGTACATAATTAAGTTCATACTCTTCAACCTAACAATAACATGCAAGCATGGTCATATATCTATATTTATAGGGAAAAATATATATTACACCTACTCCCTTGACTTTTTGTTAAAATAACAATTAATCCTTCATTTGTAATCGATAATTACATTTATCTCATTTAAATCTTACCGACTACGTTGAGATTTTTTGCCTTGTTAATTAGTCATCGATCAACTTCACTTTAAAATTATCCAATACAATGAAAATGAAAATGAGAGTGTTAGGTGAGACCCGTCCTTGTGGAGACTAAGGGACAAGAGATTGATTATTTACCGTATTTGCTTGATTTTTTAGTCAGTTTGATGGATCTTTCAGTCAGTTCCATTGAGTATTCTTGTTTTGACTTGATCTTTCAGTTCCTTTGATCTTTCATTCAATTTTCTTGATTTTTCAGTCAATTTCCTTGATCATTCATAATTCTTGATACATTACTATTATTCCATACAAATTCATACCGAATCTCAGTCTTGAGTCAGTCAATGTAAGCCGGTTGAACTCTAGCGACACCAACATCCTAAAATCTAACAGTGGCGGCGGGGTTGAAGTTCACCAATGGCAAATTCAACCGAAAACAATCCCTTATAGTGAAAGGTCTGGGTTTTGATTGGCTAATTTGTGGAAGTCGATGTTCCAACATCAAGCAGACAGATACCAGCAGGGTTTAGAATGCGGAATGCGCAAGGTTCATTTATGGTAATTTTCTGTTATGGAATATTGATGCGCATCGTATTTGTTGTATGAATACAGTCCGATGGAATATTCTCAGCTCAGGATTTCGGATAATATCGCAAAGGGTTTGAATTAATCGGATAACTATGCTTAGCGATAATCAAGGAGTTTGAGATATTCAAGAGTTCTTCTTCCAAGCTGTTAACGAACTGAATGAGAGTCATCGTGGAAGAAGAATTCCTCAGCCGTGGAAATTATTGAAGGACACGGAACTAAGCTATAAATGGGACAGCAGCTGCAACGCCAAGATTACCGATTTTATTGAAGAACAATTCTGCATTCAGAATTGCATAGAGCGGCGATAGGAAGCAAGGTCCTTTAAAACTTCATGATACCTACTCTGGGACATTAATGTTTAGTGTAGTAACCCAGCCATAAAACCTCGGGAGAGGTGATTGAGCATTCAACTGATAGTATAGCTAGTCAGGCCAATTGGCAACAAGAGAGTTGCAAATCCACACTTAGAGTAGTAAAGATAAGTATTCTGTAATCTGTATCTTTGACTTACTAGTGGATGGTTACTACACTGGGCAAGGCCCCGCAGACGTAGATGTGTTGCATCGAACTGCGTAATTAATTGCTTGTGTCATTTACATTTCTGCACTTTACATTATTTCATGTTGGAACATCATGTTAGGCAGAACTTAGTAATAAGCAATTGTTTATTTTAAGTAGATAGAATTTCAATTGGTATCAAAGCTGAGTCACCTTTTGTTTATCCTCTTGTGAGATTGGTGAGATCAGATCTATCTACGATGTCAAGAAGTGAAGGCGGATCTGTGACGAGGCCTCCCATGCTACATGCTGACAACTACAACTTATGGAAGACCAAGATGATGATCTTCATATCCCAACTGGACGATGAAGCTTGGAGCTCTGTTGAGACAGCCTGGTCTACCCCCATTGTAGTAGTTGATGGAGCAACTGTACCAAAACCTCAGCCCTGGACTGATGTAGAGAAACTTTCCAAGAAGTTGAATAACAGAGTATTGAATGCCTTATTTACTGGAGTTGATGATAAGCAGTTTAGGATCATTCAAGGCTGCACTACTGCTAAGGCTGATTGGGATGCTTTGGAAGCACATCACGAAGGGAACAATCCAATCCGTATGAGAAGGTTGGGCATGATCAGAACTGAATTCGAGAATCTGAAAAGATGGGCGAAGATGAATATGTGAATGATTTCAGTGTAAGGATAAGAGAGCTCACGCACAAAGCTTTTTAGTTTGGAAAAAAATTCAGTGATAAGAAACTTGTTGACAAAATGCTGAGGTCACTTTCCCACAAGTTCGACAGCAAGATCTTTGCCATGCATCCGAATATCAACTGGGCTACGGTCACCTTTGACGAGATTGTGGGAGAACTCAGAGCTGCTGAAATGCATCTGAATGATGGAGTAGAGCTTCCCAGAAAAAATTTGGCCTTTACAAGTTCAGTTATGAATACTCAAATATCGAATCATGTAGGAACATCGGTTAAAAATTCAGTGAGACTGATGATCTGGAACTAGAGGGAATGGACCAACATCATGTGGCGCTGATGTCAAGAAACTTTGAAAAACTTTTGAAATGAAGTAATGAGAAAAGAGGCTTCTACAACAAACCCTACCAAGCAAAAGTGAGGGAGGAGTCCACTCGAGCACCTTAAGGATCAAAACATGCTGGAAAATTGCAGTGCAGGGAATGTGATGGATACGGGCACATAAGGGCTAATTGTGCAAATCTTAAATCTACTGTGGCAAAAGCTTACAATGCTACATAGAGTGATGAAGAAGAAGAAGAAGAAGCCCAGAAAAGTGAGAATCAGTTTGTTTCGTTTGGTGCTAGAATTGAGGAGATTGAGGAAACACCTGTGCTGGAAGAAAATTCTGTTTCATGTTCCGACATCATAGTTATGGAGGATATGAGTGAAGATGTGACAGTCAATAGTTCGGTTCCATCTGATGTGAGGACTATCAGGAACAAGGTTGAGGACTTAATCTGTGGTGCCATCATAGATGAGGAAACCATTGAGGATCTGGACCTGCAGTTGAAAGCCATGACCAAGAAACCTGCAGACACTGAGACTATGAATAAGACACTGAAGCAGAAGTGGTCAGAAATGTCAACTAGAGCAAAAAATGCAGAAATCTCCCTTGAGGTCACTAGTAGAAAGCCGGAAATTATTACCAAGAGAGCTGAGTCAGCTGAAGCCACTATCCAGAAACTAAACAAAGGGACTGCACAGTTGGATGACCTGCTTGTTATGAGGAAGAATGCTGGAAACAAATTTGGCCTAGGCTATGAGCAAAAGGCTAAACTTAATCAACCAGTGATCACAAAGGATCCACTAGCCCAGAGAAATGACAAGAGAATCTTATTTGTACCTAAAGGAAAAGTTGTCCAGAAACATGTACCTGATCAACCTGAAGGATGGAAGGAAACCAGAAAAGCCCCTCCCAAGTGCTGTGAGTATTGTATGATGCAGGGTCATTGCGATTACCAATGCATAATACTACTTCATGATATTATGTTTGGAAAGCAGTTCTCGTCATGTCCCAACATGGAACCAACCATGCGAACCAAGTTGAATAAAAAGGTATGGGTTCCTAAATCTTCAATTAACTGCTTTGTTGTTCATACCTGTCTTAGTGCATACTCGAGAGATACTTGGTATTTTGATTCTGGATGCTCAAGACACATGACTGGGTCTCGCAAGTTTCTGTCAATGTGGAGGACTTGACTGCAAATCTGATCAGCATCAGTCATTTGTGTGATAGCAAGTTGACTGTGCATTTTGATGATACGAAGTGTACTGTTCGAAATGGATCTGAATAAGTGTTTACTGGAGGAAGATCATCAGATAACTGCTATGTTCTTGATCAAGATATCACTTGTCTTATGTCCAAAACTGATCAGTCTGACTTATGGCAGCTTGGTCACGCAAACCTGAAAACCTTGTCGAAAGTCTCGAGAGGTCAAGCTATACGAGGAATGCCAAAAGTCTCTTATCAAAAGGAGATTACATGTGCACCATGTCAGGAAGGGAAAAAGATTCGAAAGTCACATTCAGCCATACTTGATGTTACAACATCACAAAACCTTGAACTGCTTCATATTGACTTGATAGGTCCAGTGACCAACTATAATCCTACAGAGAAAGAACCGTACACTCCAGAATATGGCTCGGGCAATGCTATGTGAATACGACACTCCTAAATGCTAGTGGCTAGAGGCTGTCAATACTGCGTGCTACACCATAAATTGGGTATATCTGAGACCGTTCTCTAACAAAACAGCGTATGAAATCTGGAAGGGCAGAAAACCGAATGTCTCTTACTTTCATGTGTTTGGAGCTGAGTGCTACATACTACGAGATAGGGAATTGTTGGGAAAATTTGACAAACGAGCTGATGTAGGTGTATTTCTGGGATATTCTTTGAATAGTCGTGCATACCGTGTGTTTAACAAGCGTACATGAGTAGTTATGGAATCAATTAATGTAGTGGTCAGGGATACCTCACCCCTCATTGATACAGAAGTTGGACCTCAAGTTCAGACTCCTTCCGGAACCTCTACTTCTGGAACCTCTCCAGCTGTAAGTGAGAGCACTGTCTCAGACACTAACGTACTATCTACTCAGTCTCAATCTCCATCTCAGGATACAGTTTCTAATCCACCACCTGATGTTCCAATATCATCCACGCATACTTCCCCGGTTGGAAAGATTCACAATACCAGGAATCAAGCTAAGTTGGACTATGCTCAACTAAGCAAATGAATACATGTTGCCCGCTCTCATATGGCCCAATGTTTTATCTCACTGGTAGAACCAAAGAATCACAAGGAGGCAGTCCTGGATGAGTATTGGATTGCGGCTATGCAGGAAGAATTGACACAGTTTGAACGAAATTATGTATGGACTCTTGTTCCTCGACCCCCAGGCATCAATGTAATCGGGACTAAGTGGATTTTCAAGAACAAATCGGATGCTGAAGGCAATGTCACACGAAATAAAGCCAGACTGGTTGCTCAAGGCTATACCCAGGTATAAGGGATCGACTTTGATGAGACTTTCGCTCCAGTTGCTCGTCTGGAATCAGTTCGCATTTTGTTAGCTATGTCACGTGTCCTACACTTCACCTTGCATCAAATGGACATCAAAAGCGCATTTCTGAATGTCGTGGTAAACGAGGAAGTATATGTCGAAAAGCCAAAGGGCTTCGAGGATCCCTACTTGCCTAGTCATGTTTTCAAACTCAAAAAGGCGCTCTATGGGTTGAAACAAGCACCGAGAGCATGGTATGAACGTCTCACACAATTCTTGATTAAGAAAGGTTTTCGTCGAGGGGGAGTAGATCGGACTCTGTTCATGTTCCGACATGGAAAGGACATTCTGCTGGCCTAGATATACGTCGATGACATAGTGTTTGGGGCTACTTCCAAGGGTATGGTTGATGAGTTTGTTAGGATTATGACTGCAGAGTTTGAGATGAGTATGGTTGGGGAATTGTCGTACTTCTTGGGTTTACAAGTCAAATAGATGAAAGATGGACTATTTATAAATCAGACAAGTATGCACTGAACCTAATCAAGAGATTTGGTATGTCTGATGCAAAGCCTATCCATACTCCTATGTCAACCACAGAAAAGCTGACCAGAGATGAGAAGGGAAAATCTGTAGATATGAAACTGTATCGAAGTATTATAGGAAGCCTGCTGTACCTAACTGCCAGTAGGCCAGACATATGTGTCAGTGTTGGACTTTGTGCTCGGTTTCCAAAAGAATCTCACCTTGTTGCTGTAAAAAGGATTATCCGATACATACAGGGTACAACTGATTTTGGTGTATGGTATTCAAAAGGCCCAGACTCCACTATTCTTGGATTCAGTGATTCAGACTGGGCTGGGAACGCAGATGATCGAAAGAGCACAACTGGTGGATGCTTTTACATAGGTCGGAATCTGGTTTCGTGGTATAGTAAGAAACAAAACTCGATTTCACTATCCACTGCTGAGGCAGAATACCTTGCAGCTGGAAGCTGCTGTGCTCAACTGCTATGGATGAAACAAATGTTGAAAGATTATGGTATGGAAGGTGAGACTCTGAAAGTGCTTTGTGATAACAAGAGCGCAATCGATATCTCAAAAAATCCTGTCCAACATAACAGGACCAAGCACATCGTTATACAACATCACTTTATAAGGGATCTTGTTGAAAAGAAGGAAGTGGTTCTGGAACATGTTCCCACTGAAGAACAGTTGGCAGATATATTCACTAAACCTCTTGATGCTGTGACTTTTGAGTATCTGAGACAACACCTCGGTGTGTGTCGAGTATAAGGTAACCCGAAAACCTTACTCATACTGTATAGTTGCTATTTGTTTACAGTTCAGTTATTTTCTTTTCTTATGAAAAACACAAAAAAATTAGTAGTAGTTTACTATGTGATGTTCCGATCTGGAGCACACTCTATGATGCATTCGGCTGAAGAGGATTGATGTTCCAACATGGGGATGACGATTAAAATTCTCGATTATGGCGGGGTCCAGCTGGATATATGTGTGGACTCTCTGTTGGGCCGAAAATGACATATTTTTGAATTTTTGGGAAAAAGGAAATTCTTCGTATTACTCTTCCCTATTCGCGCGTGAGGAATCCTTGCACATTCCAACACCACAACGACTAAAACACCTCCATTCAGCTTCCTTCTCTCTCTATTCATTCATCTCCAAAATCAGAGACAGAAAAATCTTCCGCTGCCAAAGGAGAGAAAGATTGAATCTTTTGCAAAGCTGCATGTCTGTTGTACTTCCCGACCACAGAACCTCAGGTATTCTGAACTTTCAGTTTATTCTTGAGTCTTGTTTCTGTGGGAGTTATCTGTGATTAGGAGATTGTGTTGTAGTTTGTGGCTATTGTTTGAGGGTTGAAACTGCTAGAAATATGGGTAGAAAGGCTAAGGGTAACAAGGGTGGATCTGCTAAGACTAGTGCTAAGAACACTCCGGGAAAAACCCCGATCAAAACCCCAGAAAACCCTAGCTCCGATCAAGGTCCAGCAATCCTATCCCCTCCAAAACATGTTGGTGAAGTTGCCCAACCTGAAATCCCCGATCTTGTGAAAACCCCAATTTCGTCCAATTCTAAAAACCTGGAAAATGGTGAGAAACCCATGGATCCTGTTGAATCGGGTCAGGGTAAAGCTGGGTCAGCTGGGCTTGTGACTTCTGGATGCATGACTCGAGAGGAGCATGAGAAGCAGGTTAGGAAGGAATTACAGGAAAACATCAAGAAGGCCACGGCGGGTCTCCAAGTTTACAAGTCATTAGGAAAAGGAGGAAGGAGAGGCAAGGGCAAGACCAGTGTTCCAACATCAGAGAAGCCTAGCCAACCGACTACAGAATCTGGGGTGTCTCTTGAGAATGTTGCTGAGCCTAGCTCCAACGTTCAGAAAGCATCTGCTGAGCCATCTCAGGTCCCAATCTTGGCTGAAGTTAATCCAGTAAAAGAGGTCCCTAATCCTCAGGAGACTGATAATGACGGTTTGGGTGGTGATATTGACCCTCTGATGCACCAAGCTCCCCCACAGCAAGACCTTACAGGTGCACCGTCCAGGGATGATGCTGAGAATACTGTTGATGATGACAATCCATTAGCCATATTGTTCAATATAGGATCAGCTATAAAGAACAGGAAGCTGAACAAATCTGAAGCTAAGGGGGAGCCTGCTAAGAAAAGGCCTGGGGAGGCTATTGTTGATGAAACTAAAGACAGTGAACCTCAGCCCCAGCGCAAGAATAGAAAGAAATCTGTCCCCACCAAGAGGACTCAACCTCCCAGAAATGCTAAGAAGCCAACTGAGAAAGTTGAAGATGATGTGGAGCTGTCAGATGATGATAACTTTGCTGAGGAGCTGATGTTGGATCATGCCATCTTTGAAAAGTTCTACTCTGAAGAAGCTAGGCAGAAGTATGTGATTGTCTCTAGCAGAAGGCTGACGGTGGAGGAAGTCTTCAATCTGAACAAGTGTGCTGAGATAGGGCTAACTGAGTACTTGGAGCTTATGGACTTGGTGCAAGCTGCCACTGGATTTACAGAGTATGAACCTACTGTGGTGAAGGAGTTCTACAGCAACTTGAGGGCTGAAAATAAAGACAGAACCTCTCCCTGGTTTGAAAAGGTGTATGTTAGAGGCAAGATAATCCCATTCTCCCCTTCTGTGATCAATAAATTTTTGGGGATGTCTTCTGATTATGCTGGAGAGTATGAGTTTCCTGGTGAGTATGGCATCACTATGGAGAAGTTGGGAATGGAACTTACAGGTGGAATTTTCCCTATCTGGCCAGTTCTAATGTGCTTGCCTCCAAGTTAACTCTGAGGTACTATCTGCTGTTTAAAATTCTCACTGGATGCTGGATGCAGACTTCCAACACCACCATTGTGACCAAGAAGCAGGCTTTCTATCTTTATGGTATTGGAAAGGAGATAGAGGTGAATCTGGAGAGGCTGATCTATACCAGGATCCTTGCTGCAGCTTTCACTCCTCGAGTTAGAAAGTATATGCCTCATCCTTGCCTGATCTTTGCTCTGCTGAAGGAAGCTGGTGTTGATGTTCCAACATCTGACAACTGTGTCCAGGTCAAATTGATGGGTCCTAATCCTGTTACTCTAAAGCGTGATGTACTTGATCTGCCCTGGTCTAGAGAGGACAATGAAGACTTGTCTGAGACAAAGAAAAGGGAGATTCAGATGCGGGGCATTCAGACTCAGCTGAACTTTCATCTGAATCAGGTGAAGTATCACTCAGAGAAGGTGGTTAAGCTGGAAGAAGACCTGAAGAAGTACAAGGAGCAGACTGTTGTGGATGATTCAGACAAGAGTCAAAGCTTCTGAGCTGTGTCTATGGAGGCCCCTGGGTGGATTTTGTGGTGCCTTTGGCATATTTTGGCCCCAGGGGGAGATTATTGGATGTCTTTGGATATATTTTTAATTCTTGGATGATTTTTATGTTTCTGAATTATCTTTTGATGCCTGTTTTCCATAACCCAAGTTTTTGTGTTGGTAGTTGATGGCTAATTATCTGTCTAGTTGTGTTCTTGAACTCAGGGGGAGTTATGTTTTGAACTAGATTGATTCTGATACTCAGGGGGAGTTTATATCAGTTCAGTATTTGCCATCCAATACTTATTGGGTCCACAAATTGTCAAAATGGGAGATTGAAAGGTCCGCGTTTTGATTGACTAATTTGTGGAAGTCGATGTTCCAACATCAAGCAGACAGATACCAGCAGGGTTTAGAATGCGGAATGCGCAAGGTTCATTTATGGTAACTTCCTGTTATGGAATATTGTTGCGCGTCGTATTTGTTGTATGAATACAGTCCGATGGAATATTCGCAGCTCAGGATTTCGGATAATATCGCAAAGGGTTTGAATTAATCGGATAACTATGCTTAGCGATAATCAAGGAGTTTGAGATATTCAGGAGTCCTTCTTCCAAGTTGTTAATGAACTGAATGAGAGTCATCGTGGAAGAAGAATTCCTCACCCGTGGAAACTGTTGAAGGACACGGCACTGAGCTATAAATGGGACAGCAGCTACAACGCCAAGATTACCGATTTTATTGAAGAACAATTCTGCATTCAGAATTGCATAGAGCGGCGATAGGCAGCAAAGTCCTTTAAAACTTTATGATACCTACTCTGGGACATGAATGTTTAGTGTAGTAACCCAGCCATAAAACCTCGGGAGAGGTGATTGAGCATTCAACTGATAGTATAGCTAGTCAGGCCAATTGGCAGCAAGGGAGTTGCAAATCCACACTTAGAGTAGTAAAGATAAGTATTCTGTAATCTGTATCTTTGACTTACTAGTGGATGATTACTACACTGGGCAAGGCCCCGCAGACGTAGATGCGTTGCATCGAACTGCGTAATTAATTGCTTGTGTCATTTACATTTCTGCACTTTACATTATTTCATGTTGGAACATCATGTTAGGCAGAACTTAGTAATAAGCAATTGTTCATTTTAAGTAGATTGAATTTCATATACTCCCTCCGTACCAGCTGGATGTGCACAGCTGACTTTTCACGGTCTTCAATACACGTGTTTGACTGCTAATATCTTTAACTACGTATATTATAAAGATATGAAAATTTGATATTAATAAACTACATGTTATGACGATTCCAACAATATTAGATACGATAATATTTTTATTTATCTATGCATCCAAAAATTCAGTCAAAATTTAGCATAGTTGCTGAAAAAAGTCTCCTGTACAGAAACAGCTGGTCCAGAGGGAGTAGTACTTTTTCTCTATAGAGACGGGTCTCAAATGAGAATTTGTAAATGAAGATATGTCATTTTGCTTGAGGTGATTAATTGTGCAATTTTATTGAGATAACAGAGTTGCTCTTTATGAAAGTGATTGATAAAAGCAAATCCTAAATTTAATATTAATAAGGTATAATAAAATATTTAGCTCAACATATATGATCAGTTGAAAGAGGGTGGTTAATGAGATCAAATACCAGTAGCAACAAGCATAATTTTTGTATTATCAGTATTTTTGAAAAGTTAAGACGGAGACTTGAATTATTAGGAGCTTTGGGATAAAATAAACGAATTTGCCCAATAAATTATACAATATGTCACCCACGTGCTATTTTATAAAAATGTATCCACCTAGAGAAAGTTCTTAAGACACACACAACCACGTACCGGCCGGCACAGTGAGCATGGATTCATACGATTTATAATACTAATAATTAGTAATTAGTGAAGTAAAATTAATTTTTCATAAATTTGAGGGTGAAAATATAGGGAAATGCCCATTTGATGTCCATTTTTTTCCAATAATTTTTTCCATTTTCATGTTTTTTTTTTCCAATAATAATGTTTTTAAAAATATACTACTATTTGAATGTCAGATTAATGCAGAGAGTTAAATGCAGGCAGCGATTTAGATAGATTTGCCAGTGTCGGCTCCATATTGATATTATGATTTGCACGCTATGTAGACATCCAATGTCTATCCCGGTCGTGGTTGCCTTTCCAATCCATGCTTCCATAATTATAAATTGGTCGTGAATTAGGGTAGAAAGGCCCTGTCCAATAGTGCTTATTTCCAGTACCTCCAGCACCTACCAGCATCCTCCAGCACCCTCCAGCACTTGTCACTATTCACATACATGAATGATTTATTTTTTAAAAAAAAATAAAAAATAATTTTTCTTTAAAATTAGTTTCAATATGTTGTGTACGAATTAATCATTTTTTAAATATATAGTTTCATAATTATGTACATCATAATTATACAATTTTAATTTAATTTCAACACCCTCCAGCACCCTTCCAGCACCCTCCAGCACTTTCCATCACCAGCTACCAATTCCAGCGCCCTATTGGACAGGGCCAAAGTGGCAGCAACAACGTTACTTTGCATTCGGAGAAAAATTGTTAGTTATTTTCAACATTTGTAGGAAAAGTGATCAGTCTAGTTTGACAGATATTAGAACATTTTATTTTATTTTGCTATAAATTAAGATTGTTAGGGTGATGGAATCAAGATTATCTTTATTATTAGTATTTTACGTACGAAGATTGTTAGGAGTATGTGGTTATTTATATCTTTAGTTGACTTGCCTGACGTGACATACTTTATAAGTATTGAGTTAAAAATAAAATGCAAATTGGAAGACAGATAAATATTAATAAGAGAAAGTCTTGGGTGAGACCTGTCCTTGTGGAGACCTAGGGGAATGAGCATTTACTGTTTCTGCTTGATCTTTTAGTCAGTTTGTTTGATTTTTCAATCAATGTCCTTGAGTATTTTTGTTTTGCCTTGATTTTTCAGTTAATTTGATATTTCGTTCAATTTGCTTGATCTTTCGGTCAATATTCTTGATCATTTCCTTGGTCAATTTCACCAACGACAAATTTAATCAAGAAAATCGGCGGGTTTAAATCTCACCAATGACAAATTCAATCAATAGCAGTCTCATATAATCTTTGGTCTCATTTGAGACCTGTTTTAAATGAGAATTTGCCTATTAATAAACCCAAAGGTCGACGTACAAAATACAAATGTATAGTTTCGTCAATTTGGTCCCTATTTTATAAATCTCAAAGGTCATTTGAGTCTAGCTAGAAAAAATAAAAATATCAGTGAATATATATATACTATGTAAATTAATTGAACTAAGTCCAGACAACAAGATTACACGTTAGTTAGGCCTAGTTGCTTGAATTACAAACTAGATAAATAACGTAAGGGTTTGAAAGTCCTGGTTACTGTGATCAAAACTATTTCGTGTGCTAGTTTTAATTAAACAATCAAATAAAACTAAAAGTGCGGAATTTAAATGACACACGAATTGATCACCCAATTCAGTGCAATGCACCTATGTCTTGGGGGCCGTAGTCCGTGGTAAAAACCCTTCACTAGTTGTAATAAATATTTCCGATCTATTACAAACTACCGGCTAATCTAGCAAACCTATCACACTACCAATTGGCTACACTAGCTTTGATAGCTGCTACTATGATTACCTTCTTTTCCACGAAGGTGCGGCAAAGTCTTGTACCACCCGAACTTTAACACACGTCCCTGGTGTTTTGGTTATGGTTGAAACCTTGGACTGCGTTGCCTTTGCGCTCAAAAGATAAAACTCTGATTTACAGAAGTTTTGCTGTGAAAATCGATAACCTGAGCACGCAATTGACGTTCTTCTTTTATAGCTCATTGCCGTGGAAAAACTTCCTTTTGCACGGCTCTTGATTCCTTCCTTCAATAAAATTCTATTGCAAATCTAAACCTTGAAGAAAAGGAATTTATGTGTGCCTCAACGTCTTGTAAATGGAAAACTGATCTCTCCGAATATTTCCATTCTAATACAGCTGCAAACCACGTTGTAGACACCCATTAGCACTGTAGTTTCCATAAATGTCATTGCACAATATTTTCTTGCCTGGAAAATATTCTATCTTTTTCTGCCAACTGAGTCATGTTGCAACATGACATTCCACAAAACAGCCAACAAAAACTAGCCCTTACATGGTTAACGTATAATATTTTTAGGATTGTGTTAAATGAATCTAAACGACATATTAATAAAACTCATTATCATTATGATAGCTGAATCAACGATGTTATCAGAGCGCAGCAGAAAATGATAGGTAAACGACAAAGATACATTCGTTACAAATTAGAGCCGTGGAAATAAGAGAAAACCTAAAATTTAATGCCACGTGTAGCTCCTTCCACCACACACGTTGTCGTTCATATCTAAAATATAGGAAGAAACGTGAGTCACATGCTGATCCCATACACCCGACACCCACCCGATCACGCCCCACCCCGACTAGTTATATATCTCACTTCATCCCCAAGTCCACTCCCCAGTCCACTCTCCTCTCAATCGATCTCCACTTTCCGGCAGCTTTCAACGGCGGAGATGATGAGCTTCACCTTCTTGCTTTCTCCGACGGGCATTTTCTGCGTCCTCAACCTCGTCATCGGAACCATTTACGTCACTTCTCAGTTTAAGCATCAAAACAGAGGAGGAACTCAAGCTCAGCACCAGCAGTTCCCGGACTCTCCGCCGCAGCTTGGGCGGCGGCCGTCACTTCTCGAACGAGTCAGGTCCATTGGTTACTCATCCTACCGCCACCATGAAGACGAGCAAGCTCAGCCATTCGCCGGTCAAGATGCGGTCAACTCACCGCCGCAGGTCGAACGGCCGTCGTCGTTTCTCGAGCGAGTCAAGTCCATTAACTTCTCGTCGTACCACTCGCAAGAAGATGAGCAGGTCCAGCCATTCGCCGGTCAAGATTCGGTCAACTCAGCGCCGCAGCCCGCACGGCCGTCGTTTCTCGAGCGAGTCAAGTCCATCAACTTCTCATCGCACCACTCGAATGAAGATGATGATCAACCACAGATGATTCCCGGTCAAGATGCGGTCAACTCATCAGCGCCGCAGCTCGCGCGGCAGCCGTCGCTCCTCGAGAGGGTGAAGTCCTTCAAATTCTCATCCGTTTATCACGCCGTCGACCGGCACGAGGTCGAGGAGATGCCGGATGTTTACGTTGAGCCGGCGGCGCCGGCGAAGATGAAGAAGTCGGCGAGCGAGAAGGCGATATTGGTCGGCGATGATCGGGAGGAGGCGGAGACACTGAAGCAGCGGAGCGGGAGCATGACTGCCCGGGCGGCGCCGGCTGCGGAGGACGACGACGGCGTGGATGAGAAAGCTAACGACTTTATCAACCGGTTCAGGCAGCAGCTGAAATTGCAGAGGATGGATTCCATATTGAGGTACAGAGATATGTTGAACAGAGGGGCCAGTAGGTAGTTTAGCAACCCTTTGGACGTTGATTTTCTCGAGGTGCCTCTTTTCCATCTACAGTATGACTTTTTATGAATAATTCAGAATTATTAGGATATGTCGATGTGTTACAGTGATTTTGTCAGTGTTCATTTGATGAACAAAATTGATCCCGTGATCTTGAATGCAGAGATGAATATTTCAATCAGGAATATATATATTCGCGTCTGATGAATTTCCCGTCCTTTGATCAACTCATCTAATCCAGCTAAGTGATTGAGAAAAAAAAACCCCCGAAACCAATACTTGCCAAAATGTTTAACCCGAATCTAAATCAGACCGAAGGCAAATTTACAGTTAGGTTGACCCGACTCTAATTAAAGATTGATGGCTAATTATTTAAAATCAACTTACTTATTGTTACTGTTATTTTTTTAAGATAAAATATTTATTTCTTTCGTAAACTACTGGAAATCGTCCAGCTCCGATTGAACATGATTAAGACGAGTGCCCTCTAGTAGGTGCTCGACTTTGCGAGTATCGTTAGGGATTGAGCTAAATAGACTATTGAACACCAAAGCGACCAACATGGCCCCGTAATTGTACTAATCCCTAACTCAGATGACTTCTCCATTGACATTGTCTCGATCGGACAAACTTTCCTTACAGCGAAGGGCTTCCAAAGGGGTTCCTCATCTTCTTTCTCCCATGAAATGCTTCTGGACGGTCCTCGGGCATTGACTCCTACCTCGACGAGATGTAGGTCCTCGCTGGTTATTTGCATCAAAATAAGACACTGAAATAGTAAACCAACAACAAAACAAAATAAAAAATTTAGGCACATACTAGTGTGCCTATTCTTACCCATATGGAGATCTTTCCATGGAATTTTTAGGTCATCCAGATGGTTCCAGTTGAAGTGACTCATAGATCTTGGCGGGACTGGGCTTCATTGCCAGTCTCTGCCTGAGTTTCAGCACTCTCATCGCCATGCTCGAGATCGCCACGGCCTGCAACAGGATTCGTGGCTGCCCTTTCAGCGGCGGCAGCTGCTTGGCGGTTGCCACGGCCTGCAACAGAACTTTCCTGCAACGTCACATCCTTCCCTTAGCTATCCTCGGGCTCATCAACCTCTTCTACAATGAAATCCCGCTGTCCAGTTGCTGCCCCGCGCGGCTTGATCCATTCGGCTTACCGGTGGCGGCTTTTTGAGAGCCACCGAACCAGAAGCCGATGCCAAACTCTGAGCTCGATCAGAACAACTAAAACGGAAACTAAAACTGCCGCAGTTCTCCAACAAACTTCCACCATCGGTGTTTCGCGGCTCCATTAGCCGCCGTGAGGGCATAAAGCCAGTGCCAACAATCTGCACAAAATCAGAGCTCTCGCCTTGTCACGCTGAAAACCCCGCTGGCGCAAACGTCGCCATTACAGCCTCTGCAGATCTCAGATCTCCCAAACGTATAATGGTTTGGATCGGTTTTTCAATCTCTCTCAATGTTATACCACTAATTAGTGATTGAGTATGATCCATGTGCGATCCAATTAGGAAGATCAGCACAATGATTCATGGATTGACCGGAAAAATCTTAGGGTTTAGGATGAAGGCAGCCTCGGGTTTTCTCATGGGAGAGTTGGCGGCGGGGAGGTTTAACTCCGAGTCAGTTTAGTCCAACTAATCCTGCCTTGCAGAAGCCGAAGCGTCTGCGCGGCGAGAAGTTGATCCTTAGTATTTGTTAATATAATAATATTGAGTAAATATTGATTGCTGATTAATTATATGTAGTCTAACTTTATTAATCGCGTTTATAAAATTAAGAGAAAGTCTTGGGGGAGACCTGTCCTTGTGGAGACCAAGAGCAGGGGAATGAGCAGCTTGATCTTTTAGTCAGTTTGTTTGATCTTTCAATCAATGTCCTTGAGTATTTTTGTTTTGCCTTGATTTTTCAGTTAATTTGATCTTTCGTTCAATTTGCTTGATCTTTCGTTCAATTTGCTTGACCTTTCGGTCAATTTTCTTGATCATTTCCTTAGTCAATTTCACCAACGACAAATTCAATCAAGGAAATCGGCGGGTTTAAAGCTCATCAACGACAAATTCAATTAATAGCAGTCTCATATAATATTTAGTCTCATTTGAGACAGGTGTCAAATGAGAATTTGCCTAAAATTAATTGTGAATTACTTGACTTTAACAATTGATAGACGTTGATTACATACAATCAAACTAGTTACTGGCGTTTTATGAAAGGTCAAGTGAGGATTAATTGTGTTTTAGTTAATATTATTTAAGTAGCTAGCTAGTTATATCTATACAATGGCAGAACTAGGGAGGGGCTTAGGGGTCCCCGAGAATTTACCATGAAGCAGTAATTTTGACATATTTTTGCTATTTTATAGGCACTTTTGGAGGTGAATTGTTTTCTTCTAATAAATAATTAAAGAAAAATAGATTCCTTTCCAAAAAATTTACCATTTTCATTACAAATTACATTTTTCTTTAATTTATATTAACTAGACAATAAATATTATAATTTCTTTAACCCTAAATCAATATAGATTATATATTTACATTTGGTACATATAATTTCTTTGATATCCAATTATGGTCCCTCCAAATTACAATTGCTGGTTCCGCCACTGTATCTATATACAGAAAATAAGGCAAAATTCGACGCTTGGTTATAAATTATAATGAATCAAAGCTACAGGAATAGTCACACCATGGGACAGTAGCACCAGGGCTCATAATGAGGGATAACATCTTCAACATCATCTTAAAAATGGAGTATTTTTTCCCTAAAAACACGATTTAAAAAAAACACCCAATATAACAAAATAACAAAATAAGTTCTTATTCGGCTATGTTACACACTTTGAACATTGTCTATCATCAATAGCTCCAAATGTTCAATATTCTCCAAGTGTTTGGTTGTCGAAATAGCACAACTAAAAAATATAAAAATTGTCATTTGAGATCTGACCAAATACTATATAAGAGCACGTATAAACGTGCTTTGTTTTCAACGTTGGTCACCATTTTCCATTTACAAAAATGGAAAAAGAATGATCCAGCCCAACTTTGGCAAAAAAAGGGCTGTGAAACAACCGCAAACTTGATCTGGTTTTGTCGGCAAAAGAGGAAAGTAAATGGAGGGTGTGGCAATTATCCAATCTCATCTATATTATATATTTATCATGGTATCTTAATGTTTATTTTTTTTGTATTAAAATTAATATCAATATATTGCATTCTTCATTCTCTATAAATAGAGACCAATCTTGATATAATTATTGTACTCTTTTTTTCCATCTTTTTATCTCCCTT
Source organism: Cruciata laevipes (assembly GCA_963678965.1). NCBI lineage: Eukaryota > Viridiplantae > Streptophyta > Magnoliopsida > Gentianales > Rubiaceae > Cruciata > Cruciata laevipes. Next base: position 24,481,485 of record OY787632.1, on the reverse strand, counting down.
TTATAATTAGTGTTATAAAAGATTAAGGCCTGAACTGAATTAGTGTTTTCCATGTTTACTAGAGATTAGTGTTTTCCATGTTTACTAGAGATTATTTCTTGATGTACTGAACTGAACTGAATTGAATTGAACTGAAATGAAGTAAAAAAAGATGTATTGAAAAATGGAATCAGCATGACTAAATTTACCTGAATTTCATCAAATTACATTTTCACTGAACTGAACTGAATTGAACTGAACTGAACTGAACTGAACTGATCTACAGATAAGCTCTGGTAAACAGGGCCTAAATATATATAAATTGATTTTCATGGATCAATTTAAGTTAATTATTTTCTTTTGAAAATTGTTAAACATGTACAAACTTTCCAGTTTTCAATTTGTATTTTTGCAAGTGTTTTGTAAATTTAAGGCTTATATGAAAATCTCTCAAATCATACTAATTAAGATTTTGTAATTAATTTATATTTAACTAATTATAAGCTTTAAGACACAATAACATCAGTTTAAAGATAAATACACTAATATTTAGTAATAAATTAATAGAGATAAAGTTTGGTTGGGTTGGATCATGGATAAATTTTTGAAAAGAAAATGTATGATTGGATGTGTAGATGGAAGAGAGAGATAATATTTAATTGAAAATTTTGGTTGGGGTGGGTAGGGATAAACATGCTCTTACCGTTATCGGTTGAAGTTGTCGTTGGTGAGTTTCAACCCCGCCGCCGTTGTTAAATTTTAGGTTGTTGGTGTCGCCATACCTCAGTCGTCTCACATGGACCAACTCGAGACTGAATTTCGGTGTGAAATTGTATGAAATAACATAAATGTACCAAGGATTAGGAATTATCAAGGCAATTGACTGAAAGATCAAGCAAAATGAATGAAAGATCAAATTAACTGAAATAATCAAGGTAAAAACGAAATGTTCAAGGGAACTGACTAAAGAAATCAATCAAACTGACTAAAAGATCAAGCAAAAACAGTAAGGACGTGTCTCACCCAAGACTCCCTCTTAAAAAAATTAGATTTTTAAAAACAATTTATATACTCAGAATTAGCAATATCTATGTCCGTTTTGCATTCGAAACTAATCAATGTCGGTTAAAAAGATGGTTATGAATCGAGGTTAAACTATCACGGCTCAGGCATTCACTATGTTCAAAACCGTCATTATAGGCAGGAAAAACGCCGTTATTTGCCTAGCTCCCACTAGTGCTGAACTAATTAAACCCAGCTAAATTGAAATATAAATATAAATTCACTAAATTGAAATAAATATAAAATGTAATGAACAGGGAATGAGCACTATAAACGGACATTAATCAAGTGAAACAACACTACAAAATTAGAACAAATAGTATAATCACTATGAACAAGTAAGGACGAATTCCTTGAGCACGAGTCAGGACCACAAATCAGTCATCAAAAATCAGGACCACCTAGGAGCTAATCATGCATGCATTATACTGTTTCCCAGGCGGCTAAGTTTGATTCCAAGTTCTATAAAGACTGTGTTTTGAAATGATTTAACCTAACTCTACTAAATCCAGATAGAAAGGATAAAGGCAATGAATTCAGAAACCAGAACACTTCCCAAAATCGACTTCTCCAAGTCTGGAAACCTGAAGCCAGGCTCTCCAGAGTGGGCATCCGTGAGGCTTCAAGTCCAAGAAGCCCTCCAAGAATTCGGCTGCTTCGAGGCCTCTTTCGACCGAATTCCGGCTGATTGCCGGAAATCGCTTTTCGAATCCTTGGAAGAGCTGTTCGACCTCCCTCTGCCGGTCAAAATAAAAAACTCTTCCGAGAAGCCCTTCCACGGATACGTCGGGCAGTATCCTCAGGTGCCACTCTATGAAAGCATGGGAATCGACGACGCCGACATAGCCGATAAGGTTGAGACCTTGACTCATCTCTTCTGGCCGGAAGGGAACTCCAAGTTCAGGTGATGATCAATCTAGCAATTTTTTTCCCCTTCTCAGAGATAGTGACAAATGTTGATCACTTTCAATTCAGGCCTTTTATATATTAAACATTCATGATCATTCAATGTATTAGTACTTATCTTCTCACTTTCAAGATTGATCTTTTACATATTAAGTATGATTAATTATTCAGTCAGACCAATTGAGACAGGTCTGAGTTGAGAATTTGTCTGATTGTTTGCTACATATTTTGCAGTGACACGTTGAATTTTTACTCGGTGCGGCTGTCGGAACTTGATCGGATAGTGAGGAGGATGATAGTGGAGTTCTTGGGAGTGGAGAAATACATGGATGAACACATGGAATCCACGAACTACCTTCTTAGGGTGATGAAATACAAAGGACCTCAAACCAGGGAAACCAAATTAGGGCTGAATTCTCATACGGACAAGAACATAGTGACCATACTCTGTCAAAATCAGGTCCAGGGTTTGGAAGTTCTCACAAAAGATGGGGTTTGGATTGATGTCAAGCCTTCCCCAGATTCCTTCACTGTCATGATTGGAGATTCTTTGCTAGTGAGTACTTCACCCAATGTTTTCAAAACCTAAATTCTATTATCTTTGTGTACTTAGGCCCTGATCTCCCAACTTAATTAGTTAAACTTATCCGAAAATGTTTTGGATTGATTGAACTGAAATTAAAAAATTAATATATTAAAAATAAAAACGGCACGACTAAATTAATATGAATATTTAATTATTGATCATCAAACTGAACTGGTATAATTGCATTGAACTGAAAAAATTCATATGAGTTGGGAAATAACATGCCCTTAGTACTTAACAAAATCACTGCATATATACTAGTAGAAACATTATTTTCTGAAAACTGGGTAAGAATTCAAAATTGGAGTCTAAATTTTAACCCTTTCATGAGAACTGAACATACACCTTTATTTTTAAACGCTAAAATATATAATAGTTAATTTCAAAATCTTATAACATTGTAAATGTCTATAATATGAGCTAAAGGAGAATAGTAATGGAGTACCATGATATTGGAATATCTCTTATTTATCTTGTACATGTCTTCATTATACATTTTATGAATGTTAATCAGTCAATAATTATCAGAGTCTTGGAGTTATCTTGTGTTTTTTTTAACCTATCTTTATCATCAAGTACTAGTAATCATAATTTAGAAGCCAATCATTCAATTTAATTGTCCTTTAGATATTTTTGAAAAAACTAGGATATATTTACTCACATCTATTATGTTTTCAATTAAGATCAGAGACAAATGTTCATCTTTTCACTTTCATACCCTACATTTTACATATTAAGCATAATTTTAGGGCTGGCAATTTCGGACACGACACGGAAACCCGACCCAAACCGAACACGGTTTTGATGGGTTTGGATCAACATGAAACACGGCTTGGGTTAATATTGGGTCAGACATGAATGACACGATAAAAAACTGGGTTGGGTTCGGGTCAGACCCGTGGGTTGGCGAGTTGACCCGTTCGACCCATTTAAAAATTACTATTGTATAAAATTTTTAAATTTGAGGACTAATTTGTAAATGGAAAATTTTACTATGGATAGAATTTGGATTTAATTGAATTAGAGTTACTCTTATGGATAGTATCAAATCAAAAGAAGAACCATTTATGTGAAAGTTTTAAAATTGAGAGTGATTTCACGAAGAACCATTTGGATATTATTTTTGTGTTATATTTTAATTTATCACGCATTTTACTTTTTTAAGAGTTTAAATTCCCTCCCATGACTAATGAGTTTAACGGGTTGGGTTTGGGTAACCCGTATTTTTAATAGGTTGGGTTTGGGTCAAGGAAATATGACCCGAAAGATTATTGGGTTGGGTTTGAGTTTATGCTTTCAAACCCGCCAACCCGACCTGATCGCCAACCCTAAGTATAATCATTCAATGTATTAAAACAGACCTTTTCACCTTTTCCCTTTCAAGTAAGATTTTCTCACTTTCAAGACTGATCTTATTTACATATATATTAAGCATGATTATTCAGTGAGACCAATTGAAAATTTGAGACTTTCGTGTCTAGCATATTAATTAATGTTTTTTCCATCTTTCAATCACACGTACTCAGCATCTTCCATAATGGTCGAGAGTGCTGGTCCTTACATGTGATGAAGATTGATTTATAACGAAATCGTATTTTATTAAGTTCTTAATTTTCTATAGTTCGTACACATATATTTAAGTGGCGCATATGGTTTCTCAAAACAAAAATTGGCTATAGATTAATTTTTTTACCGTGTATCATGTAAGATGGTTCTAATTAAGACAGAGGGTAAATCTTGTTCTGTGTTAATCTTCTTACTTTCAAAATATGTTCTTTTACATATTAAGCATGATCATTTTCAATGCATTACTGTTGATCTTCTCACTTTTATGCCTGATCATTACATGTTCTGAGTTGATCTTCTCACTTTGAAGTATGATCTTTAACCTATCATAATCTTGAGACCAATTGAGACAAGAGAATTTGTGTTAATTTATTGATTGAATTAATATGTGGGACGATACATCTGATTTGCAGGCATGGACGAATGGTAGGGTTCACTCTCCTCAGCACAGGGTGATGATGAGTGGAAATGAGGCAAGATATTCAGCAGGGCTGTTCTCAATTCCAAAGGCAGGCTACATCGTTAAAGCCCCAGATGAACTGGTCGATGAGCAGCATCCTCTATTGTTCAACCCGTTTGATCATGTTCAGTTTCTTGCTTTTTATTACACTCCTCAAGGCCAGAAAGCTCCGGCTGCTCTTAAAGCTTACTGTGGTGCCGTCCGTGATTAATCAATCCGGCCACACAGTCTTCGAGCAACTCATTGCTTCGAGGCAAAAGCAGATAACAGCCTTTGTGGAAACTCTTTTAGTTGTTTTTCTTTTGCATTCGGGCGGAGGGGCTGTTTTTTTAAAAAAAAGAAAAAAAAAGTGTATGTATATAATGCTCAATTTATTAATAAAACTACGTGAAAAGGCAAACTCAGGCCATTCAATAGAGTACATAAAGTTATAGAAGCAAATGCAAATTCTAGTATTGACCGTTGTTGTGCTGTTGCTGTTGCTGTAACATGTTATTCATAGCTCTCTGTGTTTCGTAATCTAAGTACTCAAGATTAGGAGGGACAAAAGGTGCATTATAGGCATACATATCGAACATTCGGTCATCAGGTGGCATCATCATACTGCCTTTAAACCCTTCCATGGGCGGCGCCCAGGGAGATGCCATCGGCGGCATGTTTGAGCCGGAGGCCTCTTGGTTCATGTTTGGTGCATTACTGCGCTGAGGTGAATTTCTCCTGTTGGAGGAATTGCCTGTTGTCAGAGAGATTGATGAAGACTGAGTCTGAAGCTGCTGCTGATTCTTCATGGGTGACTTCGGGCGCAGTGCCTCGATTTCTGGTGTTGTGAGAACAAGGTGTGGTGCTTCTGGAGGAGGGTTTCTACCCCCACCACCCAACCAAACTTTTCCATCTTTGTCGGCAAAACTTCGGGAATATGCCTGACAATGTTCCCATCTCCAGTCAGAAGATGAACCATAATAGATGTACAAAACAGAAAAGGTAAGCCAAAACAAGAGCCAAAATTTAGGCTAGGGCTTCTTAATTGCATAGGATAAGTTAAGACTTTTCATCACTTTCTAATTTCTTGGATTGGTGACAAGCCCCGTTAAGAAGCTAAGCAGATTAAATGCAGAAAGGAATTGTGCTCTGGACCTGAAATTTCAGAGAAGCTAGTTCCATATCTCATTGAGAAGTGTGACAAATGATCCCCATTCAACTTACATCACATATAGGCTTTTTATTTTTTGCTTTTTCCATTTAAACTGGGTGGTCTTGAACACTTACCTTACTATACTAGTTATGAACCATACCACAAGGCTCACGTACTTCTCCCACCAAACCAACCCAACCTAACGCACCCTACCTCATCTAGTGCTACTCCATTTCAAAATTAGAGATACCATACGCATATATCAACAGCATCAAAAGGCATAAGCATAACAAGATCATGACCATACCTCAGCATTGAAGTTTGATGAAGACAAATCTTTACCGACAGTTAACCAGCCAGCTCTTATATTATGATCTCCTCCGAAGAGCTCAAGTCTTCTTCGGCCAAGAGCAAAATGTTCTACTATTCGATACATGTCTTCAGGTTTTGCAGTAGATCCTATTATATGAAAGAGGGCATTTAATTCAGCCACCACAAACACATTATAACACCACTAGAAACTTCATGTTCAAATATAGTACTTTTTTTTTTAAAAAAAAAGTGAAGGATCCAATTTATGTCAAGTGTAAGTACAAGACACCTCAAGAAAAGCGTACAAACTACTCAAACATAGAACATAGACACAATAAAAAATTACCATATGGAGGCTCCTCGGCAATTATGACATCAGTGTCGATGTTGGCATGGATTATATGACCATCTGTACTGCGACGAACTGTCCCTTTTATTCCCATTAAGCAGTGTTCCTTTATTGTATTGGCAAGAGACAGGTCAGCAATATACTAACCATGAATAAATAATAGTAACTAAGAAATAAAACATTTGCTACATAATACTAGCCAAGAAAAAAAGTTCCTCACAACCAACATATGCTACATAATAGTCAACAAAAGAAGTTCCTCACAACCTTTGACCGCTGGAATAGAGTATGAGAATCATGGCGCAGCCCCGGAGTTGCATTGGTTTTGTTCGTCTTCACCCAACATATGTCTTCACACCTTCGAAACCCCCACTATAAGCAGCACACTTTAATTATTGAATATGAAGCATAGTTCATAGTCGAAAAGCAATGACAAACAACCGGAATAAAGAAGAGGTAAAAACCACAACTATTATCATGACAGAAGTGGTAGCTTATCACAACATATCTCAGGGGGTGGAGGGCATCAGGCTTACCTTTTTAAGGCATTGTCGACCTTGCTCGAGTCCAACACCATCACCAACCCACAGAAAAATGAAAGAAGGGGTGTCTGCAATAGCCTGCAAGTACAAACAGTCAAACATCCAACCAAGATGATGTCGTAGATAAAACGAAGAGCAACAGAATCCACTAGTATATAATAAACTATGAAGCATTGATTAAAATTTATGCATATAACCATACAAGACCAGACAAATTTAATTTTAGCAACCGCCCATCTTCCCACTTCTCACAATTTCAAACAAAGACAAATTTACCTCAATCTTAAGATTTATGATATCTTCAAGCTTCCAGTAGTCCATATGGTCAGTGACACCAGGTGCTCGATGGACATATTCTTCCCAAGGGGGATCAACAAGAATGACATCAAACTTAGTCCCAAAGAGCTCTGGTGAAAGCACTTGCTCGCGCAGGTCACACTTCATATACAGAGGGGCTGAATTTGAATTCGCAACAATCTCATCTTTCTTTTGGATGAGCTCTCGGAGCTTGGGATAATCCTCCACTACACTGGTGAGCTCCAGCTCTCTGATAAAATTTTGCGGACGCGTACCGGTGTCAACAAAGTTCTGGGAGTAATCATTTTGCTCTCCCCTGGATGGAGCTTTGCCAGAGGGTCCACTGGTCCGAGGAGGAACCCAACCTCCAGATGTTTTCTCTAGTGTTTGTCCACGACCCATGGACACCACAGGATTAAAACTTGGACCAGGTGTATTTGGTGGACCTCCCCTTACAGGACCTGCTTGATTAAAATACATAGGTGGATTTGATGAAGCCCCTAAATTTGAGGGGAATCTTGGAACAGAGAGCCCAGGTGGTACCGGTGATAGAATTGGTGGAATGCCAGGCCAAACAATTGGAGGCTGGAATGGTGACATAAAGATTGCTGGTGACATTGGGGGACCTTGTGCTGGGGACATGCTAGGAGTTAGAGATTGCAGTGATCCCGACAGTGGCAAGCCCATTGGACCAAAAGGTGAGCCCATCATTGTCATTGGAAGGCCAGCTTGTTGACCATCTCGGCTAGTTGGTCTACCCCTTCCTCGACCTCTATTACCTCTAGTTCCTTGCATTGCAGATCTTGTGAACGAAGAGTTGTCCTGGTTTCCATGCATTTGTGCATCACAACTAGAATTTTGGCCTGAATGACGATTAGAAGTACCAACCTTCTGGCCCTGAGCTTTGGCAGTCTGGTAGTCATTCTCATCCCCATCTTTATATGCATCTCTTGAGTCCTCGGGTACACTGACATGCGAATCCCTAGCTTTTTCATCTTTGGGATTAGCACTATCATCATCATTTGCAGCTGGTGTATCGGATTGCTGACGAGGTTCATTGCTTCTAGGAACAACAGACTTAGTTTCCTCCCTTCCGTAATCGAAGGGTTTCGTTTGTATTTCTATCACATCATAGTTGTCATTTGAAATACCATATTTAGATGAAGTTTTCACAGCTTCAGTCCTGTTTCCATCTTTCCTGCTACCAACCCGACCTTGTAGTCTTTCATGGTCAATCCGTGCACGCTTGGGTAAATCCCACTCTCTTCCATGATTATAAGTTGTATCCGTGTCTTTGACTTCCTTTTCAGGTTGCCTTCTTCTCCAGCTCTCTCTTGAATCCTCACGGTCCCTACTCCTGTCAATCCAACTCTCATCTCTCAATTTAGACCTATCATCTCTATAGCTATCCCGGTCTTGTTCCTTCTTCCTACAAGAATTGCTCCGTTCGTGGTCCGTGTCAAAGTTCTCCAATTCCTGCTGCCTTCTTCCATTTCTTTCAGGAGTCCTTGACCTCCTACATGTGTCAGCTTCTCTTCTGCTTTTGTCTCTTATCCCGGCACTACCATCCTCATTGGCATTTATAGACCTCTCCCGGCTATCCTCAAAACCTCTACCATTCTTGTTCTGACTTTGCTCTTCAAGGATCTCCTTGGTTAAGTGTGTCAATGAAATGTGTTCGCCTTCTTCCTCTAAGCCTCCCACCTCTGACATCTGTTTTATCGACATAATTATTATCTTCACCTAGCCATCATCTCCTTAAATGTTTGAAACATTATAAATCAAACTAACTAAATCAAAACCTAAACTAGCAAGCATGCAAGCACAATCAAAACAAAGGAAACAGAATAAGGCAAACAAACTAATTAAGCAAACTTCTAACCACCGGCACATAAGTAATAACATTTGAGAACAAGTAAATTATTATCAATGAATATAACAAATTTTTATATCTGATGATTCAACAATGTGTTGAAAATGCAAAAATCTACCTGTTAGCCTATATGATTTCTCCAAAAATAATTCATAAATAATTCATCATGTTGCTCAACTTCTAACATTCACAGAAAAGTTCCAGAGATATAAATTGAAGGTAGCAAAGTTATCATCGAATCCTACTTATGTGCAATTTGGGTGATTTGGACATCTAATGCTCTTCAAAACAAGGAAAGGATACAATTTAAAACAATCCGTTCTCAGCAACTTCAAACTCCAAGTCCAGTATTTGCAGTGTGGTTTACAATCTTGCAGAGTTGATTCAAACTTTAAAAGAAGTATTCTTAAAGTAGTTTTAGAATCCAGTTGTTGTCGATTTTTGGGAGAAAAATTACCTGAATTTTATCGACGCCGTCGTCGACAACCTCGTCTTCCAATTGAAGGCCTCCAGCGGTTGAAGTCTGATATCGGTGCTGCTTTTGAAGCTCGGCCTGCGCGATGAGCTCGCCAGAGAGAGGAGTTCGAAAATGGGGATCAATTTGCAGGAAGGACGATTTCATTTTTGGGGCACGATTAAGCGGGAAACGGGGCAGAGGAGGGGAAGACGGGTCGGAGACTTGGAGGGTTTATGGACTGGGGATTACGGATTACGGATTACGGATTACGGATTACGGATTATGGCCATGTTTGACTATTTCATGTTGAACTTAACTAAATTATACTAAACTATTATGGCACACCCTCTAAAATATATCAAAATTGTAATTACATAAACATGATTAACTATTCAGTTTTTCACATCTTTGCACAAAGTTTGAAACATTTTTCAAAAGTTGTATAGGTAACTTTTGCAGATTTGTGTGCATTTCCAACAACTTTCTACTCACAAACCGACACAATCAAGGGAGATATAGAAAAAACTGTTTCGGCAGTATGCTGAAACCAAATAATATTTTGGGAAAAGTAGAAAATAAAACCAAAGAAAAGTAGAAGCCAAACAATACATCATTGAAATTCACTTTTATAATTTTTTAAAAGATCCTGGAATGAAAAATGCAAATTTGATCAGTGAAGAAATAAGAACAGCAAACCAAATTCTTCCCCGAACCCCCCTAACATTTTGTATTAATAATTCATCTAAAAATGTCAACATACTCTTGTATATGATAATCACTAAGTAAAGGCCAAAGTGGGCATCAACAAACTAAATGATTAACATGTAGGCTAAATCAAGGTAGGAACAGAAAATACTGAGAAGAAAATAGAAGGAAAGTTATACTTTTAGGTAGAGAGGATGTTCTAGATGTGTAAATTTATAGATGCATTGTCTAATGGTAATCAATGTGTGTTTTGGTTTATGTTACTGAAAAGACACAACTTTACATGTATAAATGATGTAACTTTTCAATAAGCTAAGTGCTTATCCTACATTGGCTTATGATAATCAATGGAAGTGCTTGCAGTCCCCTATTAGTTAATACTTGAGTCCAAATTTTTTGTCACCCATATCAGAATATCTTTTCAGTACTCTAAAATACAAGATTTATTTTTTATTTTTTTAATAACTACAAGCATTTTTTAAAATTATAATTAAAAGTAAAATAATAAGAGATTAATAAAATAAACTAATCATATAAATATGATATAAAAAACTATTCTACTACGACCGTATTACCTTACAGGAAAATTTCTCACCTTTAAAAAGACTATAATAATTCTCTTTATCATGATTAAAATAAATAAAGTATAATACAAATGATCTCCAACAAAAATGGTGAATTATATTAAGGTTTGTTAGTTGTAGCTGAACATAAATACAATCGCAAAATGTCAGATATAACGGGGCCCAATCGGATATAGCTTAGTGTGAAGAGCATAATCAGAAAATTGACATGTCAGAACGTCTACACAAAATGTTTACTTTTTATATAGATTCGATCATCAGCTCGTCCATATAATAATTTAATCACGAGAACCTAATAATTAAACGATTAAATTGGATGAACCGAGCTGGACGAAACAACAGACTTACTTTTTATTTTATTTTAAAACAACAAATTCTCCTTTCATTCATTTCATGGATTTGAAAAATATCCAGAATTTGAAAAAATTTCCATAATTGTTTGACAAATAATAAGGGGAAAAAATATAAATTAGCTATATGACTACATGTAATCAGAAAATTGACCCTCAAAAAATTAAAATTATGACCAAAACCTGGAAGAGTAAGTGGGAATATTGACTTCTATTTTAGGTAGGTGTACCTTCCAAGTTCCAATTACCTTCCTATAATTAATGAAAAAGGTTGAGTTATTTTGGTTTTGATTTATGAATTGGTATATTTATATGCAGAAGGATGTTTTTTTTTTTTGAAAAGACACATCTTTTTGTTTCTTATATTTATTGAAAAAGTTTGGGGTGTAGAATTACCAAATTACCCTTGCTGGAAGATAAGGAGAAACTTTTATCAAAGTATTCTCATTATTGTTTTGGTCTAGGATTAAAATATATCTAAATGAACTAAACTGAAATTATTTTGAAATCTTTTATCATATATTTTTGTAATTTCTAGTAAAAACGTAACTTTAATAAAAAAATATTTAACTAAGATCTTGTTCTTTGGAGATTATTTGAATATTTTTTAGTTCAGATGAGTTCAAATAAACTTTTTTTAGTTCATATGAGTTCAGATAAAGTTTTTCAAGTTCAGATTAGTTCAGATAAAGTTTTTTAAGTTCAGATGAGTTCAAATAAAGTTTTTTAAGTTCAGATGAGTTAAGTTCAGTAAACTTATATAGTTTTCAGATAAGTTAAGTTCAGTAAACCTATTTGTATTTTAGTTCATTTCAGTTTAAATCAGTTCAATATTTTTATATTTTTTCATTTCAATTCAGTTCAGTTCAGTTCTATTCAATATTGTATATTATAATAATTTAAATAATGCTAAAAATATTTTGTGATTTTACTATCATGCGTCGTAGTCGTAGACTCTCTTCTTTAAGTCTAATTGTTCATATCAATTCAGTTCAATTCCATTCAGTTTAGTTCAGTTCAATTCTATTCAGTTTAGTTCAGTTTCAATATTTTTATATTTTTCATGTCAATTCAGTTCAATATTGTATATTATAATAATTTAAATACTGCTAAAAATATTTTGTGATTTTACTATCATGCGTCGTAGTCGTAGACCCTCTTCTTTTGAGCTTAATTGTTCATATCAGTTCAGGTCAATTTCATTCAGTTTAGTTCAGTTTCAATATGATTTGATGAAATTTAGATTAATTTAGTCATACCAATTCTTTCTTTTTTTAAACATTAATTTCACTTCAGTTCAGTTCAGATCAGTTTAGTTCAACAACAATATAATTTGATGCAATGAATTAAGATTAATTTATACCCTTTTTTTCAACGCATTAATTTTTACTTCGATTCAGTTCAATTTAGTTTACTTCTGTAAATTATAATTTGAGGAAATTAAGGTTAATTTAGTTATATCAATTCAATTCAGTTTATGCAACTCAATTCAGTATACTTTAATATTAAATGTATTATGTTATATTTAAATTAATAAATTTCAAATATATTGGAAATGATCATATATTTTTTAGTTAGTTTCAATTTAGTTCAGTTCAATTTATCTATAAATTTCAATTCAGCTCAATTTTTAAGTTCAAATGAGTTCAGCTAAAATTTTTAAGTACAAATGAGTTCAGTTCAAATAAAGTTTTTTAAGTTCAAATTAGTTCAGATAAAGTTTTTTAAGTTCAGATGAGTTCAAATAATCTCTAGAGAACAAGACCTAAATGGAACCGGACATAATATAAATACACTTATCTTAACTGGAAAATTTTAAATATACTGAACTAAAATAAAATTGAAAATATTTAGGTCATGTTTGTATGAGGTTATTTCTTGATGAACTAAACTGAAATAATTTTGATATTTATTATATATCATTATAAGGCCCTGTTTACTAGAGCTTATTTCTTGATGGTACTGAACTGAACTGAACTGAAGTAAAATTGATGTATTGAAAAATGGAATCATCATGAATGAATTAACCTGAATTTCATCAAAGTACATTTCACTGAACTGAACTGAATTTAAATTTTTTTCAGTTCAGTTCAGTAAATTTAAATTTATTCCAGTTCAGTTCAGTTCAATATTTTTAAAATTATTTCAGTTCAGTTAAATAAATTTAAATTTATTTCAGTTCACAGTTTAGTGTATTCCTAAATATTTATTTTTTTATAATTTTTTGTAAACATGCTTTTTACTAAATTTTCTTTTGATTTCCAATGTTTAGTTTGTTTCAGTTCAGTTCAGATAAATTCAGTTCATATCCTCTGAAATATAATTTTATGATATACAGATCAATGACTCATATCCTCTTTAATATATGATGATGATATACAGCTTAATGACTCATATCCCCTAAAAAATACATAACTACGATAATCAACTCAATATATTTCTTTAATATACCATAATCTTTACTTTATATACTCCAATATAATCGATTCAACCAAATATAATATGCTTCATTATATGACTATTTTTAATTAGTTCAGTTCAATTTGTTTCAGTTCAGATCAGTTCATATCCTCTGAAATATAACTTTATGATATACAACTCAATGACTTAGGCCCTGTTTACTAGAGCTTATTTCTTGATGTACTGAACTGAATTGAATTGAACTGAATTGAACTGAACTGAAGTGAAAATTGATGTATTGAAAAATGGAATCAGCATGACTGAATTAACCTGAATTTCATCAAATTGCATTTTCACTGAACTGAACTGAACTGATCTACAGATAAGCTCTGGTAAACAGGGCCTTATATCCTCTTTAATATAATATTATGATATATAACTCAATGACTCATATCCCTTGAAAAATACATGACTATGATATTCAACTCAATATATTTCTTTAATATACCATAACCTTTACATTTTATACTCAAATATAATTATTTGAATCGTGATTCATTTAAATCGACTCAACCAAATATAATATGTTTTCATTATATGATTAGTTTATTTTAGTTCATTTTAGATCAGTTCATTTCAATTCAGAACAATTCAGTCCAGTTTAGATAAGTTCATATCATCTGCACTATAATTTGATGATATTTAACTCAATTCAGTTCAGATTATATCACCTCAACGTGTTTTTATGTTTAAATTATATAAAAAATTATTTATATTTATTTCAGTTCAGTTCAGTAAATTTAAATTTATTTCAGTTCCTTTCAGTAAATTTAAATTTTATTCGGTTCAGTTCAGTTCAATAATGTACAACAAAAAATAAGCTCTAGCAAACAGGGCCTAATTCATATTAAAAAAGTATTGATTGAACTGAAATGAAAAAAATAATTAAAATATACTGAACTAAGCTAGAAAAAGTATAAATATATTTAACTGAACTGAATATATTGAAACGTTCTAAAGAAAGAACTCAAGCAAACAGCGCCTTAACTGAACTGAACTGAACTAATTCACAGAAAAAGTTAAGCAAACAGAGCCTGGATAGAGAGAATTTATATTTTATAGATATTAATATTTTTAAAACCTTTTGTATTAAGAGATAATCTCCTGTTGCTACTATGAAGTTAAGAATTGTTCTTTTATCTACAAAGTCTTGTATAATATCGTTCGAATTATTGTGTGTAAATCATTTTGCCATCAAAGCAAACCTATTTACATTTTCGGGATGTATTTTAAAGTAATTTCAAATTCTCATGGACTGAAATGCAGTGAACTTTCTATTGTCATAAAAATATGACAATTTAGTAAATTATAATGATTTTTATAATTATATATTATTAGAGTTGTTATTTAAAGATCAAGGTGCACTCGTGACCTCAAATTCCTGGTTAGATTGGTCATATATAACTTCCAATTTTTAGAATGTGTCATCATAACTTTGCATCGTAATTCTGGTGGTTTTGTGACCGGTGAAATATGAAAAGAGAAAAGGTCATATGGTAAAAAGTAAAAATGGGGCAAAATTAATTTGATAGTATCCTTAATCTTAACCTAATGCTTTAATTCCTCTTAAGCATTGTCAGCCACTGAAATATGAGCCGTCGGATCAAATTAATGACTGAGATTCCTCCACGTATATCCCTACCTATTTTTCATCTATCCCTGCAGTTTTCCCAGACAGAAACCGGCGTCTTTCTCCAACTTCTCCTCAGCCACGTTCTCCAACTTCTCCCCAGCCACATCTAACTTCCCAATCCACGTTCCCCATGATTATTAAGGCCATTATCAAGCATTGGTCTATTAATAAATCATACTGGTCCATCATTCATCTCATCAGACGGCGAGTGTTTCAAATCTCCGAGTCTCGATCCACGCTCTATGATTGATCGGTAGTTTTGCCTCTGCAAATAGTGAATTTTCGATTATATATGTAATTAAAGTGCTTCTGGGATAGCATTTTTATATAATTGTTTGAATTAATCGACCTTGACTTTTGAGTTTACAGAGACAAGGCTGAATCAAAGATGCTATCAGTGACAAGGAAAAGCTAAAGGAGATTGAAGCTTGTAGGAGAGATTGCTCGGGTCAGTAGCTGTTTAAGCATTTTTCTCTTGTAAATAATTAAACATCCGATATTTTTCTCCGATGTTGAATTATAGAAGCCGATTATCATGTAAATTAATGAATTATTATTTTTTGCATAATGAAGAAGCTGCATACTTCATTGCAGCATGGAGATGGTAAGGTAAATCAAGGGGATGAGTTGAAGGATAATTGTTTCTCATCAGTTCTTTACCATTAAAAAGGTATAGTTAGAAGCGGCGGCGTCCAGTTCATCGGCGTGGGGCTTATTCTTGGGACACGAAGGATGCTGTTATTAGGCCTTAACCGGTGCAAATTATCCTCGCCGGAGCTCACCTAGGTGGCTAGGTTTCTTCACAATTTTCTTCCTATTTCTTCAATGTTCTATTTGTTTGATGGAATTCACTCCTACTATTTCTTTTGTAATATGTTGTTGCTTATGCATTGTTTATGCCAGGTGGTTGTGGTCCTTGTGGATATGATGTCGAGAAGGTTGATTCCTGATTATCATTCAGCTTAGCTGTGAATTGCAGTGGATTTGTTTTATTGTTTTTTATGTCGCAGATATCATAAAGCCTGTACATTGATTTGCTTCATCGTTTGATTTTAGTGCATTGGCGGTTTAGTGCATCGCTCGGGTGGATCCCCGTCGTATGCTGGTTCATCTCAAAGACTACAAAGGTGATCGGGTCGTTGCCGGAGTTAGCATTATTGGTGGTTATTAGTGTTCTCGGTGTCTTTGTATGGACAGCCATGGAGCACGCGCTTCTACGTTTCCTCTTCCACGTGGATACAAACACTTATTGGGGAAACGCCATTTATTTCATCCTTAATGGTTACCACCACAGTAAGAGCAATGTGGACGGATGTTTCCGCACCTTATGTGGTTGTCGTGATGTGTTTTCCGGTGTATGGTTTGGTGAGGCTGTTTTCAATTTCGACAACTGCTCTGGCTGTTTTGTTACTGAGATGTTGCTGCTGTATTTGTAGGGGAACGTTCCAAAGACAAAGAAGGCCTATTGCAACTACAAGTCCAAGGAGGAGTGCAAGAAACACACCTCAAATTCTTTAATCATAATTGGGATTTATGTACATCCCGTATGTATGAACACTAATTGATTGTCTTACATTGTTTCTGTTTGGGTGAGAACATGACAAGACTAACAAGAATATCATGTTGAGGTGCATTGTCAATCATGCATTGTCTTTTTAAGTCCAAACCCTTGTATTAATGTCCTCTTTTTCTTACTCTTGTTCTGCTGTTATTGATGCTTTGTAGAGGTGCAACCACTTTTGAGATTAATAGAGTGGTAGAGACAGGGGTACATCAATTTTCTAGAGTCTTGATCATGTTTTATGTCTCTAGAATATTGTTTTGGATTGTAAGCTACTTCAATTGAATATGGAGTTTTCAGTTATGAAGGATATGTATTGGCCCACAAACAAATTAGACAATGGTATACCATAGGAAAATCTATCTAATTCAGTTTTTTATTTTTTATTTTTTATTTTCTTTTATGATGAAATCTTCATTGTCTTCCTTAAAATATTCCATTATAAATAAAATGCATAAAAGAAAATTGCCGTGCATAGCACGGCGGGCATTAAAACTAGTTTTTAGTTATGTGCTAATATAATTTCAGTTCTTGGAAACTAACGGCCTTGTATCAACATTAACTAACTTTGAAAAGTACAACTCTCCTATGATTGATCAGAATTTACGATAAATTTTGGACCATATATTTACTTGAAAAGACAAAAATACGCTCGTATTAATTCTCCATTTTCCAGTAATCTTTATCAATTTTTCTTGTCATCAAGCAAAATCAATCTCACAAACCACAACCTTGAAAAATTACAAGGATCTTTGGCAAGGACAATGGCGTGAGTAGCATAGAACTTTTTCGATGACTCGACATCTGATCTGATCAGGTACCGGTTGATATGTAACTTGATTTTAAATAATTAACTTTAATTTTCAAACAAATAATTCTAAAGGATTTTTTCATATTTCATAGTCCCAAAGTCCACAACTTCAATGGCTTTTTTTCCCCTTTCCTTTCGTGAAACCTTTCAAGGCTTCAAATAGTTTTTTTCTACTCACTTTTCCCATCTTAATAAATGAACATACGAATTAATTACACAGTGGAAAGAAAGAAATGCAATTTTTTTTCCAACACCTTGAATTGAATGCCTGAATGGGTTGAGCTAATATTGTCACTACTGCAAACATACCCTTTTGAGGCGGGTATTTTGGCCTCTTGCGGCGGTTTTCGGGCGCCGTCAGCAGAGGGGCCGCAAATGCCTCGCCAAATTACGGCGGTTTAAAAAAACGCCGTGAATGAAGTTCCTGTACAGGAACTACTAAAAGCTGCTCCAAAAAAAATCTGGGTTTTCCGATTCAATTCGGAAAACCCAGATCCACTTCCGGCGTGTTCATCGTGTTCTTCAATATTCGTTCATCGCGTTCATCTTGTTCTTCAGTGTGCTCCAACAAGAACATCATTAATACCTACAAATGAAAACTCATTCAATCTCAAGAACAAATAAACTCATCAACACAACAATCTCAAAAACATATCAATATCCATTCAAAACTCATTCAATCTCAAGAACAAATCAACTCATCAACAAAACAATCTCATGAACAAATTAACACACATCATCAACTACAATCTCAAGAACAAATCAACACTCATTCATCAACTACACAATCTCAAAAACAAATCAATACTCATTCATCAACTACACAATCTCAAGAATAAATCAACACCAATCGAAAAAACAAAGGCAAATTAAATCTGAAAAACCAATAAAAATTACCAATTTTTCTTGAGAAATTCCAATCTGCCCGAGAGGAGATCGAACCCACAATTGGCAGATATGGGAAATGTAATTTGTTGAAGATTTGGGTACCAAGATTTGAGATTTTGGTGGAGAAAAGAAGAACGAGGGGTTCAGATTGGGGGATCGAGAGATGACTGAAATAATTAAGGAAAAATGAGATTTCAGATCTCAATTCGTAGGAGATAACGTTGGGGATAAGGTTGGTACACGCGATTTTTTATAGTTCCGGTATCGGAACTATATTCGTCTCAACCAAAAGAACCTAGTTCACATGTTCCAATAGCGGAACTGTGATTTTTTACGATGGCAATCGCCGTGAATCAACCGTCGTCGATTGAAAATCCTATTTTTAATTCACCTTGAATTACCAAATACAATTTTGATTTATTTTAAATCACACAAGTTATGTTACTGTACAGGATCAATAATATTTCACGGCGGTTTTGTACAAACCGCCGTAAATAGGGCGCCGTAATTTAAAAACCGCCGTGAATTTGGTTTACTTTTACGGCGGTTATCAAAAAACTGCCGTAATTTGATGTCAAAACGCCGTTCAACTCGACACGAAATAGTTCCTGTACAGGAACTCAACGAAATTACGGCGGTTTCAAGGAAACCGCCGCAAATTGGCACCGTAACTGCCCCTTTTTGCAGTAGTGTGTTATTCGGAAACAAATCCTAACCGTTGCTTTATATATAAATTAAAACAACATATTTGTAGATGTGACTTGTTAAAACTGAGCAATGGTCTTGTGGATTAAATAAAAATTGGAACATATGTGTATATCAGTATATATGTGCGAAAACTGGGCAAATGATTGTGCAGAAACTGTGCAAATTAATTAATGACTTGCGAGGATCGATGTTGGCCGGAAGAACGGGAAATCGTCGCACATATCCGCCGGAAAGTTGACACGTTGATCATTAGACAAGAATAAGTCACCAACAAGTAAAAATGCCAACTTTCATATCTCAAAGATAAAACACTCTCAAATTATAGGATAACCATATAATTAATAATAATACCATACGAATACGAAGATTTTGGTTTAGTTTAGGTTTTGAAACTAATCAATAATTAATATTAGTTTCACTGCAACTGCTGTTATACTACTCAAGAATTATGATATCAGTGTCGTTCTTGCAGCAGCGTGCACCACCACCATAGCCACCTTGACCCTCTTCTCTCCGCCGGAAAGTATGAAGTCAGTCGGCATTTCTGCCGGATACATGCAAAAGCTGAGCAAATCGGCGCCATTGATCTAATTACCGCCGGGCGCCGTTATATATATATAATATATATATATATATATATATATATATATATATATATATATATATATATGCATGCATCCCAATTTTTGAGGATCTAAATAATTAACCTACGTACTTCAAACAAATAAAATAAAATGAATCTATACGTAATTGAAAAAATTAAAAACGCACACTAAAATAATCTTCAATTGCAAGAACGTATAAATTGGCACATAATCTGCACTGATATGGTAACCAATAAAATGCTAATTAAATCGTACAGTCAACTTGTTGAGATTTATATTCCATGGTTTTCTTCCCACTTTGACTCCGATCTTTAGTGATGGTTTAACTCCTCCACTTAATTTCTCACATCATGTTGTGTGCGTTTCAGTACAATAATAAACACCCTGTTAAACTCCTTATAAAAAACCTGTTAATTAAACTACTGCTATAAAATTACATTTCAAAAGCTTGGATTGAATCATCAATTATGCTGATATTATTTGAAAGCACGATCCAATATTACATTCGAACGTAATGTTACATATTTTGCTCATATTTAAAATTATTAATAATCAAACATTTTTTGTGTGTGCATCAACTGCGAAGAAGGGAATATGAAAATTACTTTTGATAATTGTAATTAATTAATATGTCCCAAACAATTAATCCACAAATTAATTTTGATAATTGTAATTTCACCTATTGCTAAACTGGGCAACAATCGTGCGCGATTGGATTTGAAGATATGGCATTCAGAGAACAAAAAATCCAATTTCTCAACCATAAACGAACTGAAATGACAAAAATTAAACAAACAAAAAATTCCCGAAATCTCACAAAAACAATAAACATGAACGTACGGCATCAAAGTGCAGCGAGCATTAATTCGCATAAATCAAGACGAATCAACGCCCCTCTTTAACGTCGGCCAGCTGTTTCTTCGCCCGCTCCAATCCCTGCCGGACAGCCTCCAATTCCAGCCGGAGCTTCAGCTCGACTCCGACGATTCCATACACTGGATCTGCCTTCCTCATCTTCGCCGCCGCGATCAGCGACCGCACCGCCGCTCGCTTGTCCTCCTCCGCGGGCACCATGTCAAGGATGCCGGTGATGTTGCAGTCGTCGTGGAAGAGCCGGACGACCTTGTATTCCTCGTACATCTCGGCCGGAAAGTAGGCCGCCAGGAGGCATTCCCGGCCGCAGAACTCCTTGCTCCGGTACATGCATGCTGCGCAAACAGATCCACCGGCCATTGCTCTCGCCGCTTGAGTTGATTTAGTTTGGCTTTCTGAATTCTGAACAAGGGTATGTTCTTATTTATAGGAGCTTCAGTCGTTAATATCGATGGGGAGTAAGGCGGAGTTTGAGTTGACCGGGCGGACTTGGATATGGGCTTATTACGGATAACCCTCCGATGATTATTGACCGGTATTAAGGGTAGAGTTTTGACAAAATTGTTTTAAGAAGACGAAAACACCCTCACGTATTAGGTCTCTTTTTTCTTGTAATCTACCCCTTGTCATCAAACAAAAACAAACTCTACATCACAAATCACCTCCTAGGAAAAAATACACGAGTTTTGCAATAACGATGACGTCAGCTTTTCCAGTAATGACAGATTCGACGGGTTGATAATTTGATATCCATGCTGCAGCCACCATCTGGTACCACAAACACTGGCAAGACTTAATATATAATCTGTAAAACAAGTGTTTATAATTGCTCGACATCTCCGAGAATAACAATTCTGTATTCGGATCCGTCACATCACCGTCATTCGAGAGACCAGCTAGGTTTGGATTTTCCCATGTTGAGAGGCATGGTGGAAATTTGAGTCCAAATCTCAGTCATATTATTTCGTTTACAACCTGGAACAATTGTCGGTTATGCTTGGCCACCCTGACACATACATTGTTGGGAATGATCTTCAAGTGGTGGAGATGGTTCGACGGGAAGTTGCATGCTCAGTGAGTTGTGAGTCGGTTCTTGACAGGATCATGCTTGTGCTAGGTTGGTATCATTTGAGACAGTAGTGGCTCTTACAAAACTCAACATTAACTATTTTAAAATAAGATATTCATTAGAAAGAAGAAAAAAAGGTGTTTAATTTTAAGGAGCATCAACAATGATGGTTTTTAACACCACTTTTCGTAATAAGGAGTACTCTTTATTATGAATTGACCATTGTGGAGTTTTTAAGACCACAGCTTAATAAGGAACTAGTCCTTATTTAAGGAATTGTTACCTCTTTTTTCGTGTTTGATTAGCCAAGAAAAACATTACACTTACCATTAACTATTGAGAAAGTCTTGGATGAGACCTGTTGTTGTGGAGACCAATGACCAGGGGAATGATTATTTACTGTTTTTGCTTGATCTTTTAGTCAGTTTGATTGATCTTTCAGTCAGTTTCCTTGAACATTTCTTTTTTACCTTGATCTTTCAGTTAATTTGATCTTTCAATCATTTTGCTTGATCTTTCAGTCAATTTTCTTGATCATTGTACGTTACTGTTATTTCGTAAAAATCACACCGAAACTCAGTCTCGAGTCGGTCCATGTGAGACGACTGAGCTCTGGCAACACCAACATCCTAAAATCTAACACCAACGACAACTTCAACCAATAACGGTTCTTTATAGTACTTGGTCTCTATAGAGACATGTCTCAAATGAGAATTTGTATTAACTATTTTCTAATTTTTTTAAGTTAATTAATATTAAAGAGAAGAAGTGGTTCTTTATGTATTGTTTCATTTTTGGTGATGACTTCTTATTTAGTTTTTCTCAAAATTGATTGTGTGACAATTAAGAATTGCTTATTATCTCCATACCATCGTGGTCCTCTTATAGAATGGACTAATATTAATATTTATAGAAAGTTGTGTAAGTGCTAACCTTTATCTTTGATTAATTAAGCATAGTTATCTTTGAATATTAATTTAAGCATTCTTCATACTTCATTATTTATTATTTATCTTTGATTAGTTAAGCATATATACTTCATTATTTATTAGTTGAGTTTTAAACAATTAATTTTAATTTTCAAACAAAAGTTTTTAAAACATATTGTTTCATAATTCAGGTGGTGTATATTCTATAGCTAGGTCAGATTTAAATCAATGTAAATTCGTGTGTTATAAAACTGAGCAATTAAATTTATTTATTTATATTGATAATTTAATATATACGGATGAGTCGCCGTTTGACCATCCCCTGCGTCCCATGCATGCATCCCATTTTTGAGAATCTAAATAATTAATCTACGTAATTGAAAAAAAATGCACAATAAAAGAATCTTGAACGCATAATTTGGCATATAATTTGCACTGGATATTGTAAAACAATCAAATCGTCGAGTCAAACTTACGTGTAAATTCAATTTCTAAACCCATAAAAAAAACTGAAAATGACAAAAAGAAACAAATTAAATTTCCTAAATATCACAAAAACATTAAACGTGCATGAAGCCACCATACACATGGACCTAGAACGGTGTCCGATCAAACACCACTTTAGAACCCACCATACTCGGAAAGGGTTTTCGAAGAACAAGCAAATAATCATCGAAGATCCACGGTTTAGTTTCAAAAACCCTGTCACGATCCCTAGGGCTTGAAAACTAAAATTAATACAAATTCGATTTGCACTTTAGACTATAGCACCCCGAGTAAATCCCAAACCCTCATGAAACACAGTTCAACATCTTTACTCGGAACCCTTCTTGGTGCCATGAGTTTCCCCACCAGAATGCAATCTGGTTTCACTGCCTCCGCCTCTGATCGCAGATCGTTGGTTGAGATCACATCATCCTCCTCATCCGTAAGCTTGAAGCCACAGTATTTATTCTCAATCTCTGCAATTATGTTCGCCATCTTAGTCCGTCAAAAAATTTCCACCTAAATCAAGCTCCTTAACTATATTAACTAGTGAAAACTATTATCCTAAAGGGAACTTGAATAGTTATTAACTTCAAAAAGTGTGTGGAATAAACGACGTAGTCTCGTTTCGTATAAAGTAAAATATTTTAAATATA
Source organism: Cruciata laevipes (assembly GCA_963678965.1). Lineage (NCBI taxonomy): Eukaryota > Viridiplantae > Streptophyta > Magnoliopsida > Gentianales > Rubiaceae > Cruciata > Cruciata laevipes. Next base: position 24,457,646 of record OY787632.1, on the reverse strand, counting down.
GTAAATTTAAAATTGGACATACAATGATCTATATCTTAAGCCGTCATTTTTTAAATATAGTAAATTTAAAATTCTATCCTTAACCTATTGAAATATTTAGTTGCAGTTATAGTTAAATCCTTACTTGCAAAGTGGAAATACTAAATCAGAGAATATATTCCTAACATATTAATACAGTATTATCTTCCCATATTTTTTTGTGCAAATATTATCTTTTCTTGATATAAATATTTGTTGGAATAGTGTCCTTCGATCAATGTGCATTGTCCTGAATAGCCGGAGGATTAATTACGGAGATAATTAATTCAGTTATTTAAGTGATTGAAATGTTTAGCTGGAAACCGCTTTCGATCTGCTAGCGTCAATGATATTGAGCTCGCAGCTTATTATAACTGAACATATAGGGTCACACACAAAGTATGAAATTGGACAAAAGGTAATTATCTATTAGTCTGGGAGTCTAATAGTAATTACATGAGAAAAGAGTCTTATTGGGCTAGACCCATATTGATTAAGACTAGGGTTTAAGGGCATCTGTTTATTATGTATAAATAGACTTTTACAGTAATAAACAGAATCAGTCTTCTCTCTATGCGTTCATGTGCTGAACAACCAGAAACAAATAAACCCTAGGTTTCTCATAGTCTCATCGTCAAAGTCCGGAGGAGGAGGCGGAGCTCGTCGACTTGCTTGCGGGATCTGTCCTAAGCTGACAACGGTGGAGGCGATCCAATCGTGCTGTGTGGATACTTGTAGAGGGATCACAACAGGGATCCTCGTCTCCGTGGCAGACAGAATCTACCGGGTAATCACGCTCCAAAAGGTAATCTAAACCCTTATGTAGATTCGTATTAATGACATGCATGCGATCTTGTTATATGGATTTGACATTCCGCTAAATTAGATTTAGTCAAACCCTTCAGTGGTATCAGAGCCTCTTGCATGTATTAATATGATCTAAGATTTATGTAGATGGATATTACATAAATTGAAAATTTAGATTTATGTTCATATGATCGAATAAATTATTGGATAATTTAATTTGATTTAATCCTACTCAGAATTATAATTTATTTTATTTCACTGTTCATCGCGCGGTATTGTTCATCGCGTGGTACTGTTCATCGAGGCGGCACTGTTCATCCGGTACTGTAGCGGCGGTGGAACTGTAGCAGCAGGTTTAAGAAACCTAGGGTTTCTTATTAAGCCCAGTGCTGGGCACTTGGGCTAGTGGGTGCATTTCGGCCCATTCATGCTGCTGGGCTTGGTCTGACCATTGGAATATTCTGGTTGGACCGGAATATGGTTAGACCGGGTTCTTGGTTCGGTTCTGGTCATGGTTGACCGGTTCGGTCCAGAAAATTTAAATTAATAAAATTAATTTAAATTTAATTGGGCTGGGCTCATGTATGGACTAGGTCCAAATTTTATTTATTTTAATTCTGAATTTTAGTGGGAGTAATTTTGACTTTGGAAGTGCAAAATTAAATATGAGCGTATAAATTAATTAAGGTTAATAATTTTAGAAATTAATTTACTTAATTAATAATATGATTATTTGCGTGAAATTAGTGAATGGATAGAATGTATGAATTGGATTCATTGCAGGGATACAAGTGACTAGTATGGCCCATATAGTGGTTTTTACGGGCTGCGTACCGTTATCATTGGATGTAATTTTGCGGTCTGCGTGCCGTTTATTGTATTTTAAATTTAATTTTAGCTTTTTGTATTAAGTTGAAATAAATTGTAAGATCGATGAGAAGACCGGAGGATGGGATCCAGGAGACAAGACGGAGATTTTGTCAAGACTAGAGGGCCATACTAGGACCACTTTATCTGTCTTTTATTCATTATGCATTTATTTATTGCTTTATGTTATAAATGCGAATGAATGGTCTATGTGTGTGGGATGATTATAGATTTGTTCACTAATAATCAAAGCATCATAATGAACCTATGTCCCAAATTAATAATGAGTTATTTGTCTTTCCAAACATGACACTCATTTAACCCTTGATCACTGATGATGGATTTCGCCAAAGCGATAGCGTCATTTCTAATCTTGGGAGGATAATGCGGGTAGACCTAGTGAAAGGGGTTTACATGTCAGTTGTGGTTTACTCATCAATATCAGTGAGGGGTCCTCAGATGTTGAGACAAAACGAGATGGGTAATACATTAGATGCATCCCATCAACCAAGAGTAGTATTGGATACTATTAGCAATGGGATTGCTTACCTAAAATCAAATGATTTGAGACAAGCCAAAGCATGCTTAATTCCTTGTGATTTTGAGGGTTTTGGAATCATTTTATTCATGGGACAATTGGATTGAATAGAATGTGTAGATAACTTGTTTGATTCCATGTACTTTTCTTGCTTGTTATTTACTTAATTTAAATGGTTTTTTATTGCATTTTATTTATATTGTAATAATCGTGTATGACAACAAACAACAACTCTTCTTATCTGTGTTCAAACCTTTGGAAGGTTGAATTGAACGGCAGTTTCTTGGGAAATGAACTTTGGGATAGTTCTATTACAAGAAAAGAAAAGAAGTATTTTGTTAATATTCAAATCATTGATGTCAAATGTCTTGTGTTGTATAGTATGTGTCCAAAATTACTAGGCAAATTTTGAACATAGATACTTACAACATCAACATGGAGCTCTGAAATGGGATTCCGGAGCAGTCCGTGGTTGAAAGGTTTGAGATCTTAAGATTATTCTTAATTGTAAAGTTAAGAAAGGAAAACAAGTCTCATGTTTTGAAAAATGATTGGATTATTTGATAACATGGAGATACTAGGTTTACCTATGGCTGATAGTTAGCTAGTGACATCATTCATTTCATTGATGGTTTAGAACCATTTTAGTTGAAATGAGAAGACTTTGACTAAGTTGCATGGGATGCTTAAAACCCTAAGTCAAGTGTCTAAATTGAGACCAAGAACGAGGTTCTATTGGTACAATAAGAGAAATTGTTTGAATATAACATGGAAGAATGAAGAAGCGGGATAGGATAAGGGCAAGCATAGTGCTGATACGCCTAAGTATCTATGTGAAGCCTTTTGATGGGATGTCAACCTACTCAAAGGTAATGAAGCAAAGTAGGAGTTTAGTTAATGGGATGTCAACCTACTCAAAGGTAATGAAGCAATGGTTGCTGCATTGCCCATGAGAATTTATGGAGCAACCATTGCTTCATTACCTTTGAGTAGGTTGACATCCCATTAACTAAACTCCTACTTTGCTTCATTACCTTTGAGAATTTATGGCTTTCACTGGATCATATAAGGGTTATTTGGATCCAAGTGTTACAGCAACACAATCATTTTCTACATTTTATATGTTGGACATGGAAATGTATTATGATAAAAGGGGCAATGGTTGTTCCGTTTTATATAATTGTGTTGGAGTTTTGCAAAATTAGACACGAGTCTTTATTTGCTATATATAGATAAACAAGTTCGCAACGTAAATATCAAAAGGACTAATAACGAATGATTCGAATTCGACCTCATAAATTGTCGATTATGCCACTAATATTGAGCACTCATAGTAACTCGAGTGGGAGGGTTCTGTGAAATCGTTTGACTTGGAGTCATTTGATATGTGTATATATTGTGATGGTAAAATGACCAAATTACCCTTCATGGTGATGGGTGATGGAATATGAAATCTATTGGGTCTTATTAACAAAGTGTTATGCAGATCAATGAGTTAAATTCCATGAGGTGAATCACTTCACTAACTTGGTCGGTGACTTGAGTAGATATGGTTGTCTACTCGTGAAAGACAAGTTTGAATCCTTTAAGAAATTTAAGGAGTTCAAAAATGAAGTTTAGAATCAACTTGGCAAGATAACTGAAACTCTTCGATTGGATTGAGGCGTTGGATATTTGAGTCAAGAATTTATTGACCATCTGGCAAGAAAGAAATAATCATGTTGGATATGATTGTTCAAGATGGGTCAAGTCAATCTTCCAGGAAAATACTTCTATAAGGTAGTGTTCACACTGAACAAGGCATTGTCTAAAGCAGAAGGAAAGACATCATATGAGATATGAGTAGGAATGGTTCCTTAAATGTCTTTTCTCATTAGATTTGGGGTTGCGAAGTACATGTGTAACGTTGTTTACATTAAACTTGCACCAAGTCTAATAATTGTCTCTTTTTGGAAATGAGACAATCGGGGTACTTCTACAAACATTTTGAGAACCATGAGATGTTGCTCAAGAATGTGTCCTTTTGGAGAAGTATCATCTTTCCAAAATGACAAGTGGGAGAAATTTAGACCTCGATAGCTTTCGAGGTGAGCAACAATCAGAACCGAAAACATCGATCCTTTCTTTAGACGTGGTGAAGATGAATACGGTAAAGTCTTAGAGACTACTGAAGTTACTCATATGCCCCATGTAAGTTAATGAGATGTAGTGTTCAGACAAAAGGTACATTTATGTCCTTACAACTGAAACTATGAAATCACATTTTAGAAATGGTGAACCTATGTGACTTACAGTAAAGCTTTGACAAACCCTAACTCCACAAAGTGGTTAAAGACCATGAAATTTGGAATAGATATTTTGTATTAAATCAAGTTTGGAATTTGATTGAAAGGTTATAAACAAGTCTATAGTGTAGATTGTGATGAGACCTTTCTCCAGTTGGAATACTTAAGTCTATCCGGATATCCTAGAAAACTTAGCTCAGTGCGATTTTGAGTTCTACCAGGTAGAGATCAAAATTAGCTTCCTTGATTGGATTTTGGAAGCAGATGTGTATTTTATACAGTCTTGGAGCTTTTGCAACGCTAGGAAAATATGCGAGCTTCAGATGTCCATTTATGGATTGAAGCGAGTATTACGGAGTTGGAAAATACATTTTGATGAAGCAATTTAGAGATTGGCGTTCAAAGAAATGTTATGGAATCTTGTGTATACAAGAAGGTCAGTGGGAGCAAGATTGAATTCCTAGTCTTTTATGTCTATGGCATTTATTGAAAATGACAATCCAAAACTGTAGTCTATGGAGATTTAGATTGGAAAGTATTTTGCAATAAAGGACTTTGGAAATGTAGAGTGCAACTTGGGCATCAATTTCTACAAGGTAGATCAAAGATGATAATTGATATGTCAAAACACTTACTAGGTAAGGTGTTAGACATGTTCAATTTGAAAGATCGTAAAAGATTTTCTACCTAAGACTCATGGCATAACTCTTAGCAAGACTCAGTGTCTATTGAGACATGATGAGCAAAAGAGAAATAATGTGATCTCTAATGCATGGAGTTGTAGGGTCTATTATGTTTGCTATGACATGTACTACATATGATATTTCGTATGCTTAGAGCACAACGGTTTGATATCAAATAGACTAAGGTGAGGCACAATAGTGTGTGGGCAAGAAAAGTTCATAGTGTCTGAAATGGACCATGGATTCCTTGATCTATGGTGAAAATGAGTTGGTTGTTAAATATGCCAAGTGAAGCTATGTTGTTGATTTTACAATAAAACTGAGTAAATTGCTGCTTTGGAAGTTGCAAAGGGAATGTGAATGAAATTGTATATTCATCACACGGCTTGGTATTGTCCCATGTTAGCTGATTTAATGGCACTCGATTGAGAATCGTAGAGTCATTACTTAAGCAAATATAGGCAATGGAACACCATATGTCAAAATTCATACTCGGGATATTTCACATTCTATGAGAGAATGGTGAAGTTATCATATGCAAGGGAAATAATGGATTTGATCCATAATCTAAACCTCTTCCACAAATGTTGCATGTTGCCTAGGGCTCATACATTCGTGATAGGAATCAAGCACTTTGGATAGTGGCTGTGATTTCTATAATGTTCTAGTTATCACAATTTGGTGATTTTAGACATTGAAGATTGAACCGTTTATAATATTATGAAATTATTATTTCATATTCATTTAACTTGGTTTAGTGTTAAATGAAAGTCCAAAATCAATTTACATCTCCAAATAGGTTATCAAGAATATGTCTTGGATAATGAAACCCTATTTAGTGAACTGGAGTGTACGGTTGATTATGTCCCTAGTTCAGGTCATTGAGAATGGACACTAATGACTGAAGAAGACTAGTTTGCAAGTTGATTCACAGTGCTGTTTCATGGGCTGAAGGACATGGGATGTCATGAATCGATTGCATGGATGCAAGTTGGGAACTTGTATTGGACTGACCCATCATGGGAATACTTTAAGATATTTAGAATGTTATAAGTATATCTCATTGACTATTGGAACGTATTCCTCATACCTGAGTAATTCAGTGTTTGCTTACTTGTGGATTGATTGCTTTGAGGGTTGTCAAATGCCGTGCCGTGAAAGGAGGCTATAAAGACAGCTCTTGGGTGACATGAATCGAGTAGAGAAAACTTGGATGTACAAGAGTGGGATTGTCCTCTCATTTACATGAGATTGTTGTCTTATGGGCCTCTTGGAGAGTTGAGACTGTAAAATGCATGGCCGTGCTCAGATGGATTATGGATTAATCATCTGTCTTAAACAGCTTGACTCGGGAATTCGAGAAACACATTTGAACTTGATAAGGATAACATGGGATCTTACCTTATGTTCGAATGAAGACATTAAGAGACAAAGGAATATGAATGCACACTTGTTCCAAAGGACAAGTGGGAGATTGTTGGAATAGTGTCCTTCGATCAATGTGCATTGTCCTGAATAGCCGGAGGATTAATTACGGAGATAATTAATTCAGTTATTTAAGTGATCGAAATGTTTAGCTGGAAACCGCTTTCGATCTGCTAGCGTCAATGATATTGAGCTCGCAGATTATTATAACTGAACCTATAGGGTCACACACAAAGTATGAAATTGGACAAAAGGTAATTATCTATTAGCCTGGGAGTCTAATAGTAATTACATGATAAAAGAGCTTATTGGGCTAGGCCCATATTGATTAAGACTAGGGTTTAAGGGATTCTGTTTATTATGTATAAATAGACCTTTACAGTAATAAACAGAATCAGTCTTCTCTCTATGCGTTCATGTGCTGAACAACCAGAAACAAATAAACCCTAGGTTTCTCATAGTCTCATCGTCAAAGTCCGGAGGAGGAGGCGGAGCTCGTCGACTTGCTTGCGGGATCTGTCCTAAGCTGACAGCGGTGGAGGCGATCCAATCGTGCTGTGTGGATACTTGTAGAGGGATCACAACAGGGATCCTCGTCTCCGTGGCAGACAGAATCTACCGAGTAATCACGCTCCAAAAGGTAATCTAAACCCTTATGTAGATTCGTATTAATGACATGCATGCGATCTTGTTATATGGATTTGACATTCCACTAAATTAGATTTAGTCAAACCCTTCAATATTGTCATTGGTGAAACTTTCCGTAAATAGTCAAGTTAATTTATATATATTCGATTATGACGAGGTGTTAGACTCCGAGATCATCGGCATGGCAGCTGGGGGATAAAAATTGAAATAAATTGGCCAAATGGAAGAACGGGGATGATGAAAGAGATGCCGAAGAAGATGTCACGCCGACGAAGAAGGAACTAAGGAAGACTTTTCGCTCTTATGAAAATCACACATAGCAAGTCAGCAACACATGTGTATGATGCGTTGGTGCTGAAATGGTGCATGGTAAAACGGTTTTAGTTATCAGTTTCGTGGCTGGAACATCATCAGCAACAAATCATTACTACCGTCAATAAGTAAGTAACACATCATCATATAATACTCAATATTGAATAATTTGATATTCTAATTTGACATTATGATCGTGCTTTGTATTTCAATTTTCATAGGTACAATTCTTTACCTTATTGTGGCCGTCTGATTTCGATTTTGGTTTTTAATTTTGAAAATATTGATCAGCGACATTGTTCAAAAATGCCGATTCTTCCATTTCGGTATTTTGAAAAATATTTAATGAGCATTTTAGAAACTTGACATTTAATTATGTGTTAATTTTCAGTTAGATAAAGTTACGGTTAATATATGAATAGAATGTTAAGTGAAATATTTGCATATAAAATAGGATTTTAGAAATTATACAAAATATTTTATAAAATTTGATTTTTGAGTAAATAAATAACACAATATTTGATTTGCAAAATTGTTATTAATTTGGTATGACTTTTTTCGAATAGAAAAATAACACAATATATGATTTGTAACATTGGTTTTAGTTTGTTAATTGTCAAACGGTAGAATATTTTTGTTTTATTTTTGTTATTTGATTTTGGTTTTAGAAATATATGTATATCTTTATTGATTTTAATTACTTATATGTAAAATATGATTTTGGTTTATTTTTAGAAATAATTTTTTTTAAATTTTTTTGAAACTGTGTATAAAGGTGAATTGCCTTTTCTTTTGGTATGTAAAATAAAATAGGATTTTTGACGATGTGCCTACCTTTTGAGAAGGTATATAATTAACCTTAAAAGGAAGGTTTGACAATGTTATGGGTTTACGGGTTTGATAGGTTAGGGAGTATGGTATCTCGGGCTGACCGAGAAGCCGTGATCGGTGATTGTTGTTGACGATTGACTGTGTTGGCTCGACAATATTAGTGTTCACGTGATCGATGATTCCATGGATAAATACATAAATATCTAATAAATCCATCAAATGATTTTAACCACATTTGCATTCAATATGATTGATGTATTTCCAAAAAATAAAAAAATTGTTGAGTTTTAGAGATTCCAACAATATGGAAGGTTTAGGAAGTCATAAAGCATGCTCGGATGAAGGGTTTCATTTGTAGTTGCATTCTATTGTAGTAGTTTAATTCATTCAATAGGTAATATACCATTTCTTTTCTTCTACTAACAATAAAAGCAAAATTCAAACTCCCCTTCAAAATTGTTGTATAATTGTGTTTATTATAATTTTTACATGATCACCTATTTAATAGAATTCCCCTTCAAATACATCGCACAACGTGCGGGTGGTGCTTAACTAGTTAATCATAACAACCATTAAATTAAAGTTGTAATTTGAAACAACATTTACCTATCTGCTAGTCAAATATAGTTAGAAAGCAAGAGTACCAATTTTAGTTCAAATATGAGAGAATTTTGGGTGAGACCCGTTTTTGTGGAGACCAAGAGCCAAGGGAATGAGCATTTACTATTTTTGTTTGATCTTTCAGTTAATTTCCTTGATCATTTCTAATCCTTAGTACATTATTGTTATGCCAAACAAATTCATATCGAAGTTCAGTCTCGAGTCGGTCCATGTGAGCCGGTTGAGCTCTAGCGACACCAACAATCTAAAATTTAACAGCGGCGGTGGGGTTGAATCTCACAAACGGTAACTTCAACCAATACGGTCCCTTATATTATTGGTTTCTGTAGAGATAGGTGTCAAATAAGAATTTGTATTTAAGTATAATTTTCATTTTGACGGCATTGTGACTTACTTAAGGGTATAATCAACAATTTCAAAAGTGAAGAGTGTAATCGGTCAACATAGTGAATGGTCAACTTGCCCAATCACATCATCACAAACCCTCCACCAAGTGGCGACAACAAGATGATGAAACTCAATAGCCAAAGAGGATATATGTAGGGGTGGTAGTTACCGATCAACCAGGAACATTGGTTTTTAAAAGCAAACTAGGTAATATCATATGCATTTTAAGTAAGATGGTTTTAATCTATTGGTAAATGAATTTCAGAAAAAAAAAAACTTGTCAATCATCCATTCCTCTCATAATTAGGTTTCATTACTCTTGACTCTTGAGTCTTGAATGAGACCCATTACAATTCGTATCTTACCGAACTTATCTTACCCTCATGTTCCAAATTATAAATAATTACCAAATACATAAACTAACTCATTCAATCTTAGGGTAGTTTGGTATGCGTACGAAACACGGTAATTACAAAATTCTCGGATTTTAAGTTTGGAGTGTTTGTTTGGTTGACGTAAATTAGTAAAAACGTAGGATTTGTGAATTCTGCGAAAATTTAATTTCCCGCACAACGAGGGAAATTTTTTACCGATCTCCCCCAGGTAGAATAAAAATACACGATCATTTGGTACAAAATTACCCATTTATCCTACTATGTCGCGTAAATCCTAGCAATAACAGGTGATTCTAACAAACACTGAAGTCAACCAAACAACAGGATAGTAAATTAAATCACAGGAATAACAAAACTCGCACGTCCAACCAAACAATTTTTTCAAATTCTGAGGATTTTGTAAAGAAATTAGATTCTGAGTAATTACAAAATCTGTGGGAACTTAATTCCCACATGAACCAAACGACCCTTATACTAACCGCCTTTTCCCACGTACATTAACTACTCTCAACATTAAATCATGCATATTTTTTACCTTTTTTTCAATACACTAATTTTCATTTTAATTCAGTTCAATTTAGTTCAATCCACTTCAGTTCAATTCAGTAAGAAATAAACTCTATCAAACAGGGCTTTATTTTAAATATTTACAAATAAAAACATATACGGATTAGTTTATATTTATATTTAAATATTTCATGACCTATATTTGAAAAATACAAAAAATTTATTTTTCTAAGCATACAATGGTGCATTCCCATTCTCATTCCTTATATCAACTATCCAACCAATCACACCCCCTCATAGTTCCAACTTCCAAGATCTAACCTTTTTTTGACAAAAATAAAATTAAAATTAAAAAATCCAACCATTAGTTAAAGTTAAATTTGGAAAAAATTGCACTCTTTAAAGGCCAAACACTCTAGGCAAAAAATTGCAGCAATAAAAAATGATGATGATCACTGGATCACAAATGATGGAGTAATAGACAAATTACATGTGATTTTCGCTAAATTTTTCTGGGGCAGTTCAGAATATGGGCAAAATAAAATTTGGAGGTCTTGGCCTAATATGTCTTATCCATTTATTGAAAATGGTTTAGCTGTGAAAGATCTTTATAGCATCACAGAGAGTTTTTCTGTTAAAATCTGGTGGAAACTCCAAAAAGGAGGCAGTCTTTGGTCTGACTTTATGTGGTCATTACCCGAATCTAAGAGAAATTCAAAAGCATGGAGGAGATATAAATCAGTCAATGAACTTGCAATAGAACACTCTATGGTCAAAATAGGTTCTGGTTGTGTATCATTCTGGCATGCTAACTGGACTAGTAAAGGTCCTCTTATAGATCTCTGGGATCATGATATTAACATCATCAACCCAGACATGACTGTCAAGGAGTTCTTCTATGATCAGGAAAATTTATTGGTTCATCTATCCCAAGGATTTTCTACTGAAATATATGCTACTATTGCTAATGACTTTCTTGTGTTAGATGAATACCAGGATGAACTCATCTGGAAGCCAGAAGTTAGTGGGAAGTTCTCTCTTGCTTCTGCATATGAGCTGGTCAGGCCTAAGAGGATACAGGTGCACTTTTTCCAACATCTATGGTCTAAATATTTACCTAGAAAATTTTCTGTATTCTGCTGGAGGATTTTGAATAGAATGGTTCCCATATCTGATATCCTTCAAGAAAATCATGTGCAATTGGCATCCAGGTGTTGCTTTTGTTTTAACCATGAAGATGAGTTACATCATGTTTTTAATGATTGCATTATGGTTAAAAATCTATGGATCTCAATAGACTTGAGCTTTAAAATCTCACCTGAAAGTTTTGATAGTCTATGGAATAGATTTTTTCACTATTGGAATCTGTCTCTAAATTCTAAAATGCAAATGATACGTACTAGATTGATTCCTGTTGTGGTTGTTTGGGTGGTATGGTGTGCTAGGAATACTTTTCTATATGATAAAATACCTCCCAATTTTGCTAAAATGAGAAAGAGAGTCATAAACATCATGTAGGCCATTTTATATGTTCACAATTTGAAGTGGTCCCTCTCATACTTTAATCTCATGCCTACTGAAACACTGTCCTTAGCCCCTTTGAACAGTTTCATACATTCTCAACATGTTATGCAGGTCAGTTGGAAGCTGCCTATAGCTGATTATAAGCTGAACACAGATGGTTCTAGTCTTGGTTCTACTCATCAAGCTGGAGCGGGGATGGTGCTGAGGAATAAAGAAGGGAGGGTGATCTCTGCAAAGGCCATTTATATTCATCAGAAGGATAGCTTGGAGGCAGAGGTTCTGGCCTTAATAAAGGGACTAGAAATGGCTTACTACCAGGATGTCACAAATTTGGAGGTGGAGGTGGATTCACTGGTCCTTCTCAAAATGATCAAGAGACAGTACAAGGTCCCATGGAGGCTCATAGATCAGCTGAGAGCTATATGGGACCTGCAAAGTAAGTTCACTATATCTTTCACTCATGTCTTTAGGGAGGCTAATTCAGTGGCCGACTCTTTGGCAAAGCTAGCTAATACTTCAAAATTATCTCACGAATTCAACCACTTTAATCTCCCAAGGGAAATTAAAGGTCTAGTTGGTCTTGACAGTAGAGAGTTCCCATTTATTAGAGTGAATTAAATGTCTGGAACTATTTACTAGTTTTCTTTTGTATTGTCAACAGGTCTGGGGGTGATCATTACAGCCCAATCTTGCTCAAAGATTATCAAAAGGCCTCTAGGCCTTGTGGTGATCTTAATATGCAACACACACATTCTCCTTCATGAATTTAGCATTTGTACAGTCCCTGGAATACACAACAACCTCACTAACTCTGATCAATCTGAAATCAAAGCCATCGTGTTTGGACCTGGAAGCTTCTCCTGTCAGGACCTTTTCGCCCAGTGGAACCACACATCTGCAGCATCTTCTCCAACTTTTGGACTTGGCAGAAGCAATCACTTATTTCTACTTCTAGTACATACTGTTCAGTTATGGATTTCCAATCACATTCAAGTGGATAAGTGGATTTTCATCTTGCTCGTCTTGATGATCACCAAAATGCTCCTTGTAATGTTATCCTCGCTGTGGCAAACTTGTGTTCGACAAGTGTTATGCCTGTCGAACACTAAACTGGACCAGCTGAATAGATATCGATTAGAAATCCTTAACTATAGGCTCAAAAGAATTTGTATTATTCAAATTTTTTCCTCCTATCATTTAGGGTTTTTCTTGGACCTTCCAAGTTTTTTCATCCTCTTTGATAGGATTTTTCTTGAACTTATTGTAACTTTTTGAACAATTTTTTGAGATACTCATGGTCTGGGGAGTCTAATAAATCACCCCCACTGTTTGGTGGTTTTAAAAAAAAAAAAAAAGTTAAATTTGGAAAATTCCAATTCCAATTGTAACTCTATTTTCCCATTTTATCGTGTTCTTTTTCCTGGTATAAAATACGAAGTACTAAATTACTTTCCCGGATACTCAAACCGGCACAGAGACATCAGACGACATCGTTTTCTCTGGCAGGAATATCAGAACAGTTCAAAAGCGCGAGAGAGGAGCGGCGGGAGGAAATCCACGAAGAAGGTTGTGCAATGGCGGATAAGCTCGAAGCGGTGGAAGTTTTGTATTGCGGGGTTTGCAGTATGCCCCCGGAGTACTGCGAGTTTGGACCCGACTTCGAAAAATGCAAACCCTGGCTGATCGAGAACGCGCCTGAAACCTACCCTGATCTCGTTAAAGGTTTCGCCTCGAAAACCCGAATTTCAATGCTTATTATGTTCATGTATCAATTCCTGATGATATCTTTGTTTTGATGCAGATGGGAAGGAAGCTGATGCAGTGTCAGATAAACTTCAATCCACTTCAATCTCTGGTAAATTGAATTTTACTCTATTTGTCTTTCAATGTTGATTTTGTAAATTTGCGAGGTAGCTTTTTGCGTAATCCTGTTTCCAGTATTATTGCATTAGTAAACGTGTGTGGGACGATTGATGTTTGTATGTCAATAGTTGAAATAGTTTTAGCACTCTGATAAAGGTACAATACAATCAATAGACCCGATCGTTCGCATGATGTTTCAGTTTATGCTGGCACTTAACTTATGTTAAACTGTTTTTATCCACTGCCACAGCTAAAAGCTGACCCCTGAGCTATGTTGTTCTTAGCTTTCCACACCCTTCATGCTGTGACATTCACTGTATGTAGAAGATCAATGTTACACATTCTTTATGCCTGATGTTATTCTTGCTGGCGTTTCATTCAATAGCTTCTTCTTTTTTTTTAAAAAAAAGCTTATATAAAAATATGACTTGCCAGCAGTTATTTGTCTTTTCAACTCTTTTGGCAATATGAATTGCATAGTCAACCTTACACATTTTCAGAAAGAAATAGGAGTATCATTCTATCAGGTGCTTTGGCTCTAGTCCTTATTATTTTCTGGAAAAAGATGCTTTTGAGTAGTTGTTTCATGTTATGGTCCGGGTATCTGTTGTTGAATGCCTTTTAAATAAACAAAATAACAAATGCAACTGAACGGGCTTAAACTCTTATTAATTATTTACTTAGCAGGTTTTCCTTCCAATTAAGCTTTGGTTAGTAAGTAGGCACAGTTTGATACTGTAGGATCTATGGTCCTTTCACAAGATTTATAAGCTATAAGTGTGAGGTTTTTATCCCCATTCCATCGTGCTAATTTTGGATTCTTGGCCAGAATGTAAGTTAAACACAAGAACATGTATTCAGACAATATACTCTTATATCTTAAGAAGCAAGCAGTACTGTGATGCACCCAAACACACACTATGTAACTATAATTGAAATTCTAATATTTATATGATTCATCACAGGCCTTATCAACTCATCTGACATCTGTACCCTTTTCTTTTACTGTTTTGTGCAGGCTCTTCATCAACCTCCGCTAAAGAAGAAGTTAAGCGTCTTCCTGGTGGAAAAGTAAAAAAGAAAGTAAGTATTCTGTTACTGGCCTATCATACTATATAGGAAACTATTGCTTGATTGATAAGGTTGTAGGTGTTCAGCTCTTTGTTATTATCAATGTATTAGGTTGCCTGATTTCATACTTTTTTGCTTTTGCTTGAGGGCAAGGATTAGTCATATATTCCTGGTTTAGTACTTTTGTCAAGACACAAGCTTGATTGTTTCTAATATATTATGAATTTAAATGTGCTGATCATCACTTGTTCGTGGCTAGGAACTACAGCCTGAATCACATGTCATTTAGACTAGTGGAACCCGAGTATAAGCTTGTTGCTCTCTTAACTGAGTTATGTAATGAGAGAGCAGAGCTATAATTTCTAGCCGTTCTTTTCTTACCCTTATTCTAGTGCCATCTAGTTATCAAAAGCTCTTTACAAGAATCGGTTCATGCAGGTCCTAAGAAGCAATGATCTTTGAAGTAGTCAAGTAGCAGATAGCATTTTTGGTTTTCCTTTTCCAAATTATGGGACGACCCCTTTATTAGACTGATTTTCCTTGTTTTCCTTTCTACAATGTGTGTAAATTTTTTGTGAATTTGGATGACTGTTGGCTTTATGAGGTTGGAGTGAAATCAATCAAGAAGGATTGGTGACTGGTGAGACATGAAAGTTTCTATGGCACTGGTGTGGTGTCTTTTGGAATAATTTTTTTTTTAGGCCACGTGTCTTGCTAGAGGCATCTGAAAATTTCACACTTTTACCTGAAAAATGTTATTTTTCGCACATGAAAGTTTTTATCTGAAAGAAGATGTCATCTTTGCAGAACATAAATTCACATATATCTATTCTTTTCAAGTGTGGGTATGCTGTTGCTGTTATCACTATGTTGTAGCTTATACAATCTGCATTTACCAATGGAAATTGCCAATCTCAACTCTTAAGGCTATTAACCAACTGCTGAAATCTGCTTTTGATTTTCATTTTTCAGGACAGGCAGGAAATAATTATTGAAAAGACGACACGTAACAAAAGAAAATGCATCACCACTGTAAAGGGCTTAGAGCTGTTTGGTCAGTTTTGTTCTCCCACTTATGTTTTGCTGCCGTATTCTCTGTTTATGGTGTTGTCTGATTCTTATATGCATTTAGGTATCAAATTGAGTGATGCATCAAAGAAGCTTGGCAAAAAGTTTGCTACTGGGGCTTCTGTAGTTAAGGTACGTCATAAGATTTACGAATCCTTATTGCAAATTTATACAGTCTTGTTGAAGTTGCCTTTTTTTAGGGACCGACGGAGAAGGAGCAGATTGATGTACAAGGAGACATAGCTTATGATATCGTGGAATTCATTACAGATACCTGGCCTGATGTAATATCCTCTCTCTCATCAATTTTATTTTTCATATAGACTCAAAGTTGGTTTTTTTTCATGCAGTATATAAGAATGAGAATGAGGCGCTTAGCTGCTTATGACTTATGTGTTTACATGTAGTGCTTTCATATTTTTATTTTACTTCGCATTTTAACTTACTTATGTTCTTGTATTACCAAATTTTCTAAGTTAGCTCACTGTTTAATGTCTATACCAACAGCCTACACCATCTTCATTTTTCTTATTCGATCCGCTAGACCATAGTAGACTTTAAAGTTAATTTAAGGCCGGTTCTTTTGAAAGTTTACTTACATAGGTCTGGATGGTACATACTCTTAGCTAAACTTGGTGAAGTTAAATTAAGGTTGGTGAAATATTGATATTCTGAACTTGTGTAACATGACACATTGTGTTCATGACTTCATGTGGGCATGTTTCACCAAATTTGGTATCTGTTTTAACTGGCTCTGTTAGAGGTGGGAGTTAAAAGTAGAGGAATCTTGGCAGTTGGCACTAGGTTTTGAGATTGATTTACAAAACTATTCGATTCGGCCCCCCCTGTTATAATTTTGAATCCATATGGTGTGGTTTGGGTACAGTATCTTGTGCTAGATCCTGTTCTTACAAGATCATGTGGCACCATTGTAACCTTGCACTTGATTACAATGTCTTTTGGAAAAGTCACATTGTTGCCTTAAGGACATGGATGTGCTAAATCGATTGGGACATGTGATGTAGTTAGAAATTTTGGGGCCATGTCTGCTTAAGAGTGCTACCCATGTAGTACGCAGCAAGTTGTTGTCCTTGTCCAATTCTTTTTGGTTATAGTTCTGTTGATTGTCATCCACTTGAATTGTTTCAAGCATTACTTATTCTGTATTGTTGGTTTTCAGGTTCCTGAAGCTGCAATCTATTTCATCGAGGAAGGGAAGAAGGTCCCTGCTGTTTGAATGTGGCTGTTTGCCATCTGTTGTCCACTTAAATACATCTTACTATATCTTCTTTATCGGGTGGACAACTTTACATGTTGGAATCATAGGAAATCTTTGTAATGGATCATTCTGAATGATCAGACCATTTTGTTTCGAAATTAATCTTGTGATGCTAGTTTGAGATTTCAATCTCTATATTAATCAACATGTAATGGTAATAGAATTTGTTACTAAGCTTTTGACATCATGGAATAGCACTAGCGGTACTAAATTTTATAATCAGTGTATGCGCATTGGCAATTATCGAAATGTTAAATTCGTCCATATTCGTCCATGTTAAATTCGTCCATATTCGTCCATGTTAAATTCGAAATGTTAAATGTTAAAAAAAGTTACATGACTCACCTTAATTTAATCCGAAAAGCAATCCATATATAAATACAATCCTGAATATTAATAAAATGCCTCCAACACCTTATTCATATTTTCTCTTCTACTATTTAAGCATATAATTAAAGTTATTATTACCTTGACTAATAACTCTTGGCTAATTATAATTAGCCCGGGTGGTGGTGGTTAGTAAAAGTAATTAGTGGCTACCATCTACTAGTTTTTATAGCCCGGATGATTAAAGCCTCTTGCTCTTGTTTTCTAGTCCTGGTTTAAATGTGAACTTGCCAACTTGGAGTTTATAAACATTGTACCCAGTGGCGGATCTAGAATTTTATAGATGGGGTGCACAAATTTTTTTTTTAAACATACAACATGAATAAATATATAAAAATTAAAATACTAATTAAAATAACTCCAAAACAATTAATTAAAATATCTTACAATCAAAATCATAAATAACATCAAAGTATCGTACAATCAAAATCAAAATCAAACATAACTCCAAAACAATTCCAAAACGATGCACTAAAACTCCACTCGTCTAGGTGACATCTACAATATCAAGATCAACATTTGTAGCTAAATCTTTCTCTAAATAAGTAACCAAATTATCATTCAACAATTGTTTTTTTGAGTATTTATGGGGTGCATTTCTTTTTTCTATTTTATTTCCACCTATTAAAATTAGTTTTTTAAAGAAAACTGACGTTACTTACTACATCCGCCCCTGATTGTACCTTTGTGATTTTGAGAAGAATTAAATCGCTAACCTACAATTATAAAGTTATTGAAACCTAGCTAGTAGCCTAAAAAGAAGCTTTGTGAAGCCTCATTATGTTGAATGAGAGTTGGAGAAGATCTATGAGCAATGTGTACGTGATTTGAGATTTTTTTTAATTCAAAACCATCCATGAGAGAAAAAAAATTGTTTGTTAATGTAAATAACGTGGTGGTTGTCTGGTTGAAACCTACCTAATTGACTTCAAACAAATATATCTCGCATGTAGGGCTGAGTCTATGGATTAATGTCGAAGAGGTAAATTATGACATTCAATAGTTTTTGTCACCTGATAATTATTCTTGGGAGAGAAAAAACTTAACTGGGTTACCTAAAAAGAGAATCGAACTTATAATCAGGGGCGGACCCAGAAATTAAAGTCGAGAGGGACCATAATAGAATAAAAGTAAAATTATATCACTATATTTTAATATATTAAAAATTACAAGGGTATAAAATGTAATTTTTATTTTTTTAAAACAATTTACAAAGGTATAAAATGCAATTTTTAATTTTTTTGGGTGGCCCGCCCCCGCTTATAATGATACAATCTTTTCATCTATTTCCATCTAAAAATTAATATTCATCATTTTCATCTCCATCCCGTCGCATTTCATATATAATTAATTCACTCTCACCGTATTAATTCCAATGGTATAATTAAAATCGTAGTAATCAATAGCTAGGAAAATGGGAATGAGTTGGAACCTAATTAATTAAGTAATTATAACCAGGAAGAAAACATTATCGGAAAAAAAAAAAAACTAACTATGAAGAAAAACAGACTTAATAAATTGTTGATTCTTATATTATATAAAGTCTTGGGTGAGACCGTCCTACCATAAACTTATATTAGGACGAATGATAGTTCATGTGTTTAATAGATTTGTTCATGTGTTTCACAATTTTGTTCATGTGTTTCATAGTTTTGTTTGTTATAAGCTGGGTTCATGTGTTTGACAGATTTGTTCTTGTGTTTCACAATTTTGTTTGGAGAAAGTCTTGGGTGAGACATGTCCTTGTGGAGACCAAGAGCAGGGGAATGAGCATTTACTGTTTCTGCTTGATCTTTTAGTCAGTTTGTTTGATCTTTCAATCAATGTCCTTGAGTATTTTTGTTTTGCCTTGATTTTTCAGTTAATTTGATCTTTCGTTCAATTTGCTTGATCTTTCGGTCAATTTTCTTGATCATTTCCTTGGTCAACTTCACTCAATCAAGGAAATCGGCGGGTTTAAAGCTCTCCAACGACAAATTCAATCAATAGCAGTCTCATATAATCTTTGGTCTCATTTGAGACAGGTCTTAAATGAGAATTTTCCTTTTGGTTGTTATAATCTGTAACAATATGTAAATGAATTAACAAAGCTGTGAAACACAGGAACAAATTCATTAAAAACATGAAGACGGTCTCACCAAAACCTTCTCCTTATATTATATCGAGCAAAATCGTGGATTTCACCTAAAAATATGTTGGATCTAGGATGAAGTTAGGCAAATGTAAGAAACTTTATAATTTTCTCCTAAATATATACATACATAATTCTAGAACGGTACGTATCTTTTTGGGACATGGCCTAAACAAAATCTTTGGTGTTCGTATATAAATAACCTTTGAGATTCACCGTATCTATGAGACTATGACAAATAGCTGTCACACGTAAATGTAAAAACATTCCCGTACTACGTTAAAGCAACACTTGCACCTTTTTATTATTATTATTATTTTTTATTTTTTAAAAATCACTTTATAAAATTTCAAATATCCTTTCATATGAATTGTGTTAGGAAAAATCGTTTTCGACGGGTCATTAGGGTGAAATTAACATCCAACTAATCTATGAATAAATAAGTACATATTCTCATTTGACACTTGTCTTTATGGAAACCAAGCACTATAAGGGATTGTTATCGGTCAAAATTACCGTTGATGAGATTCAACTCCGTCGTTGTGGTTAGTTTTAGGTTGTTGGTGATGCTAGAGCTCAGCCGACTCATATGGACCGACTCGAGGTTAAGTTTCAGTGTGAATTTGTATGGAAGAACAGTAAGGTACCAGGGACTAGGAATGATCAAGGAAATTGATTGAAAGATCAAGCAAATTGAATGAAAGATCAAGACAAAACAATAAATGCTCAAGAAAATTAACTGAAAGATCTAGGCAAAACATGAATGCTCAAGGGAACTGACTGAAAAATTAAGCAAATTGACTAATTTGTTTTTTTTTAAAACAGTAAATGCTCATTCCATTGGCCCTTGGTCACAAATACTGGTCTCACATGAAAAAAATTACGTATAACCATATGCTATGTATAGACTGTTACAGAATAGAGATATTGTAATATCGCTAACTTACTGGTTGGTAACGAGGATTATGACCAGTGGCGGACCATAGGAGTGGCCCAGGGTGGCCCGGCCACCCCCAATATTTTTTTTTTTCATTAAGTAGTAATATGAAATATTGTGTTTGTTTGTTATTTTATGTTTGGTGGCCCCACCTGTTTACAAAACCTACACGTCTCAAGAGTCAAGACTCAAGAGGTAGAGTTTTATCTCTTGTTTTGCTTCTTTAGTGGAACCGTGTGGTCCACGAATTATATACAGTTATAACCAAATAACGTGATTCAGATTTAGATTTAGATTAGGATTTAAAATTATTAGTTATATACAATTAAAAGTTTAAAACAAAACAACAAAGAAAAGAGGTACTAGTAGGATTCAAATTTAGATTTTCAATTTCCATTAGAATTTGAGTTTTTTTCTTTAAAACATGATAGTATTATTTGTATAAATAGATATACATTGAGAAACAAAGTCACAAAATCTACACATGTAGAAATCATTGATTATCGATACCTTTTATATGATTAAAGACAGGAGAGCACCACTCAAACAAACCAATTTTCTTTAGTACTAGTTAGGTTTTGTATGTATTTTTTTACGTCTTTCAATAAATTACTTTACTACACCGTTGTTTTATCATTTTATTAATTTATTTTGTTTTGAACTCAAAAATTTTATGTATAATTCGGCCTCCCAGGAGATGAATTCCTAGATCCACCCCTGATTATGACACATCACAACTTGCACATTTTGAAGGGGAAAACTCGATATAATTAATATGGTCGAAAGAACATCTCATTTTAAATTTAGTATAATAAAGTGAAACCAATGTAGCTTTTTTTATTCTTAATTAGTTCAACAATTTTTTAGCTTGCGGTTTATTTCGCTCTCTTGATGATTTTCACTCGTGGCGGATTATATTAATCATCAAAGTAATCAATCATAACTTTCACTAAAGACATATATAGGGCTGAAAATTTGGGCGATCATAGCCGAAATTATTCGGTTTGCCTTTGGCCATTCATGAGCCGCACGCGTGTTATGAGATTCATGATCATCATCACCGATCATGCATTTTCCTGCAAACAAAATCTAAGGGTTTAATTGTCAAAGGTAATTAGTTATCCATGCAACAAACAAGATTATTAAAAGTTAAAAAGCACAAATTAATGATGGATTAATATTACTATATTTTCTGCACTTTTTTGGGCATCTTTTCGGCCAAAGAATGATGTGGCCTTTTGGAGACCAAAAGGACCCAGATGGAAAGATGGTAATTTGTCTGGTTCATGATGAACTAGTAAAAATTGATGAAGTTGTAGAATATTCCGAACACGTGAAATCAGTACTCTCTCCGTCTCACCCAAAGCTGCAAAGTTGACTTTTCATGGTCTTCAATGATCGTGTTTGACCATTAATATCTTTAAGTACATATAGAAACAATATATAAAAATTTACTTTTTGAAAAATAGATGTTATAATGAATCTATTGATATCTCATATAATAGTTTTATTATTTATATATTGACCTATAATTACAGTCAAAGATTCCTAAGTTTGACTCTGAAAAGTCAACTGTGCAGATTGAGGTGAGACAGAGGGAGTATATGGTGGTGGGATTGGACGGGCTAGCTAGCTGGTGTTGATGATGAGAGTGGTGAAATGAAAGATGGAGAGCCAAATGGGAAAGTCGGTGCTTTCATACAAAACTTGCTTCAATCCAAACTCAAACCCAGCTGTAACTTTTTTTCCTACTTTTGTTTTTCTTCACATTTCCTAGATTCTCACCATTTATATCACTGCTAAAAACATGCACAATTAAGCTTTCATTACTTTAAACATTGTTAGGAAGGTTTAAACCAAGATACATAAACCGAAACCGGCATCAGTTCACTTAAAGTCATTAAACCTGATGTCGGAATAGTACCAATATCAGCTATGACTTTGAAACTTATTTAACAACGATTTTTCAAACCATCGTCTTTTCTAATCCTACACTCCTAATGATCAAAAACCACTATAGCCTGAAAAACCAGCGTGGCTCTACACTCCACTAGTGATATATATATATATATATATATATATATATATATATATATATATTTAAGTGTGTCATATTCTAATTCAAATATATTTCTAGGATTCTTAAAACTTTTTTTTTCCAAAAAGGGTAAACAATCGCTCTTTTAAACTTATCAATAATTAAAATCTCATATAGTTTTACTATCAAATGTCTATTTACAAATGGTGTTGACACATGCATGCATTGAGTTGTTATTCAAGCAGGGGAGCAGGCGCAGGCAGCTCAACGTGGTTCAACATAAATGGAGTAAATTGGTACTCATCAAAGTGGTACCAGTATCCTCAAGGGGACGAACATAATGAAAGGGATGAATATTAATGGAGTTTTAAGGGTTAACGAGGACGACTGCATCCTGGTGTGGGCTATGGTGTTTGATGTTTGACAAGATTTGCATGATCTCATGATGGAACCCTATATTCCCTTTGCACGGACACATGTCTCGCATCAACTCTTTACTCTTTTCCCATTAGCAAAATCTACCTTTTACCCCCAATATTTAACCTTCATGTCTCACTAGTTTTTTAATTTTGAATCCATTCAACCTTCATGGCTACATGCCTCACTAGCTGCAAGTCAATTGCAATGTTGCACTAACACCTCAAATCAGTGACCTCTTTCCGTTCAGTCTCATTTTTACTTTTGCTCTACTCGGCCTGCCCATAAGTCTCATTAAGACGTTCAGATTGCCCCTTCGGGGACCACCAAGAGACTTACATAGCACAACAAGAAATTTTACGGGTTAGTTTCACAGACACAATTACACAAGGCTAAAAATTACTGGGATGCGTATATTTTTTCAGAATCAAGATACGCACAATAACAATGAAAGGAGAATATATTATTAAGGAGAATAGCAGCATAAAACAAAAGTCATATCTAAGCAGCACCGCATAGTCATATTTGGTGCTTTTACGCTATATGAGCAGCACCACCTTTGTTTCATTGGTGCTTAATTATTTGTTTAAAAGCATTGAGTCATATTGGAATTACTCTGTTCATTCCCGCGACTAAATTGTGTTTGTACTTGTTAATTCACTAAAATACCATTTGAAATAGATGATAAATGAGTAATAATTCCTTTACATCCAGTTAGGGTAAGTTCGTGAACAACTCGCGAATAATTCGGTCAAAGTTCGTTTTCGAACTCGTTTTGACCAGTTCGAACTCGAACTCGAACTCGTTCGTTTATATACGAGTTCGAACTCGAGCTCATAAGAGCCAGCTCGATAGGCTCGTCGAGCAGCTCAAATATAATTTTTATATTAATAAATTAAATTTTATTCATTAATGCTTTAACAAACTTGAACTAGCTCGAGTTTGAGTTCAAACTTTTTAAAAATCAGACGAATCGAGCTCGAGATAAAATATCTCAACTCGTATCGATCACGAACATATATAAGAACTCGAACTCGAATCGTTTAATCCTTACAACCAATGCCATATATATAATTAGAACATAGCTCATTTGTTCAAATCGTACTAAAATTTCTACAAACTACTTTGTGATTTTTTGGACAATTTGACCTTTTATGTCGTTGGGAAGCCCAATAAAGCCCCCAATATTTATTACACACTACTTTCAATTTATGAAAGTTTCAACGTACTTGATCCAAAATTTCCTAAAACTCTCTCTGAAATTACATGGCAAGGAAACACAAATTATTAAAATATTTTAATCTTACAAAAAATCTAAAGTAACTCAAATGTGACCATGTCTATAGCCATCAATAGACATTTCCTTATCAACTCCTCATCAATGTATGGTGAAAGATTAAATCATCAGAAACATGTTGCAGCATTTGACAACCAACCTTCCCATTCATATAAAAGCCTTAATCTTGTAGTCCAGCATTTTTTTCAAAATCGAGTGGAGGAGCACGGGAAGAACTTGTCACAAACCTCATAGTAACAGTAAAACCCTAACTAATAAGTAGTGTCGACAACGGAATATAAAGACTTCGAGGCAAGCGAAATCGAAACGTGATCTCAATGTAATGGTTAAACCAACACCTTGGTAGGGCTCCAATCTACCTCTCTCACTTCAATATCTAATACTTCAAAAATAAATATGCACGGCAATCCGCTGTCCAAAATGCGGAGATGTTGTATTCTCTTAGATACCTACTAGGTAACTATTGATTGGTTATTTGAATGTTTCATAAATCATTGAAGAGAAAGTGTTGGGTGAGACCTGTCCTTGTGGAGACCAAGAGCAGGGGAATGAGCATTTACTGTTTCTGCTTGATCTTTTAGTCAGTTTGTTTGATCTTTCAATCAATGTCCTTGAGTATTTTTGTTTTGCCTTGATTTTTCAGTTAATTTGATCTTTCGTTCAATTTGCTTGATCTTTCAGTCAATTTTCTTGATCATTTCCTTGGTCAATTTCACCAACGACAAATTCAATCAAGGTAATCGGCGGGTTTAAAGCTCTCCAACGATAAATTCAATCAATAGCAGTCTCATATAATGTTTGGTCTCATTTGAGACAGGTGTCAAATGAGAATTTGTCATCATTGAAATCAAAAATTGTCAGTGGTTAACAAACATAACCTTAATTACAGTATATCTTAATCTTCAAGACTCATCATGACCCGACTTGAAATGAGTTTTCTAAAATATTCTCTTGTATATTTATGATCATCTTATTAAGATATACTTTTTATACCACTAATTTATTTATACTTCCTAAATTTTAAATGATTTGGAAAAATATTCCCTATATTTTCTTTTGAGATCCTAAATTTAATTGTTTGGAGGTGAAATCACTTATGTTTAAATGTTCACATCTCTAAATACATGTTACTAAAATATCTACAGGGTTAAATTGTGACAGTTTTGACTTAGAATTGTCAAAAAATAATAATCTTAAATTTACACAAATTAGTTTATATTTATAATTATATTTTATTATAGTTTTTTATTTTTTAAAAAATATATCAAAAAATAAATTTTATTAGTGTAAATTCGGGCATTAAGGCCGGTATTATCTACCGTCCCCAAATAAATGTCCTACTGAAATTGTCAATTTTTTTCACACTATGTTTGACCATTAATAACTTTCATTATACTTAATATTAGAGTAAATAATTTTGATTTTTAAAAAGTACATCATACGAGTATTCTAACGATATCTCATGTGAAAATATATTATTTATTTATTATAAGTTATTAATAGTCAAACATGGTGTGAAAAAAATTGAATATTTTAATAGTACATTTATAAGGGACTGAGAGAGTATCTCACAAGCATACACAACAAAGAAGTAGTTGAAGCTTTGAAAGAGACAGCACATATATGTTGACATAAATTAACAGAGAAAATACAGAAAACAACATCTATGAAGAAGATACTTCTCTCTTGAGTCTTGACATTTGATCCATCAATATCTTTACCACAAGTTCTCAATTGAGATCCTGTCTCAATTGGTCTCATTGAATAATCATGCTCAATGGGTAAAAGATCAATTTTAAAAAGTAATAAAAATTAGTAATAATACACTAAATGATCATGAATAATACGTAAAAATGTCAGATTTAAAAATGAGAATATCAACATTTGTTCTTAGTGTCAATTGAAGCTGGTCTCATGGGCATTGAAAGTCATGCAAAAACTGACACTCATCTAAATGTGCATTGCGTAAAATATCGGCGTCTTTTCAATGGTTATTACTTATCACATTGTAAATTACCGCTTCTCATAGTGAATCAGTCATCTTTAGACAAAGAAGACTAGGATTCGAACAAGTTGCTTCGTCAATATTTAAATAGTGGTAATTTATGAATTTTGAAAGAATCCAAAATCTGAGGAAAAGACTGAGAATGTGTATTCGTTTTTAATTTATTTATAATTCTCATAGAAAACAAACAAACTATCACTATTCATACAGATTGGAAAGGGATGCTTTAGCTGTTTTGAAGAACCTTCTTGGTAAATTTGGTGTAGACTTGTACTAGTCTTTAGAAAACAAAAGTTGTTAGACGCGCATGAGCCAGGAACAAACCTTAGTTCATTAGGAATGATAAATCTTGAATTTGTTAAGTTCTTAATTATTATTAGATATAATTAATCATCTTAATTTGTATATTTTTTCAAACGGGAAGTAAGAAGGCATATGCACGGGGAGAAATTGAAAAGTTTTGTTGGCTTTTACTACATTTTTTAAAGTTAAATTTGATTGATTAAATAACAAATTTGATGAAATTTAACTTATTTCTATGTTTTAATAGATTAAGTTTCATCAAATTGGGAGAACATGCTTTAAGAGTCCGGCAAAAAGGAAAACATAAAAAGTTGCTTTCGAAGTTTTTCTTGAAAACAATTCCCATTAATTATCTTTAATCAATTGATTTATATTTTCCAAACTTTCAACACAAATGGAAATACACAAATCACGATTGATCCGCAACACCCAGGTCAAGAACAAGAAACACTCAAATCATGAAAATACGACCTGTAAACTAAAACGGCAACAAACCGCAACATGTATCGATAACAATCAATCAGAACGAGTGAGAACAACTCACACTTATTCAAGTGAAAATGGGTAGTAGTGCAAATCCACCTCTAGTAATTAATGCTCCTTGCCTTATTGCCAGTAATAGGAAAGTGAAAATCACCAGGAAAAAGAAGAATAAATTTTTTTACGAACGAAAAGACCTTATTGGTGACCACTTGTGTTGTTACTTTTCGCGGTTCTCTTAAGAATGGAAAGTGGCCATCAATTTTCACCATGATTTGGTACACTCATCTTCTTTGTAATTACAACGAAAGAAACACTTTGCACAGACATTAATTTCGCAGCAAAATGGCCCACCATATATTTCCTACTTGTTGCTCTATACGTTTGTGATCTTTGGTCAAAGATCACGAGTTGAACCACAAAATCGAAAGTCCACGTTTTAGTGGCAAATTTGTTCATTCAAATTAAATCAAGAAAACAACGGATTTTACTTTCCAGTGGCAGGCAGTAGATTTATTTTGACTGGCTTGTGAAAAACTGTTTTTGTTTGCATTTCAGTGCAGGAAGATTAGAAGGACAAGATTTGGTTTGAGTAATTATGGTTTTGTATTGACCTTTTGAAAGGTATAGTGTCACCTAATATACCTACATCAAATCCAAAAATTGAAGGTAGAAAATCTTGATGATGTTTCCTTTTCCCTACTTTTTCCTCGAATTTTCGTTTTAAATTGAATGCATGGTACTCAGGAAAACGCCTTGATTCATATTTATTAGATTTTCATCGAATCTGAAATGATCATTTTGAAAGATTCTACAGATGCGTACCTAATCAAGAAACATTTTATGCCTACATGTTTTGTCTCCATCTCATTTTTGAAAAACTATTTCTATAATGACCATATTTTCCATGATTATCAAATCCTCCTCTTTTTTACCTGGAGTACAAAAAATCATAATTATATATCCTGCTCTTTAACATTATCCACCCCGCTCACCTTCTAGAAATTAAGAAAAAATTATGCTCAACTCTTCAAAATGATGAGTATATTACAAAGATGAGTCGAAAATAATGATTAAACTTAATAGGTAAAAGATCAGTGAGAAAATTAATAATAATACATTGAATGACCATGTTTAATAAACAAATCCGGCCCTGGTGCAGTGCGCCCGCACAGAGCCCAAAAACTTTAGGGCTACAAATGTTTTTAAAAAATGTATTATGTAGGTGTTTTTTAAAAAATATTTTTAATTATTTAATTGTATTTGTGTTTGTGTTTTTTTGAAGAGCCTATTTAAATTTGAGTCTTTTAATTTTCTGAAGACCCAATTTTACTCTTGTTTATTAATTATTTGGGTTATTTCACGTATTTCTTAATGTAAAAAGGCCCAAAATACATTGGACCGGACATGTTAATAAATAAACTGGATTTCTCCATGCAGGTATATTTTTCTTATGCAGTTCCTCATTTTTACCAAAATACCCTCAAATGCCTCTTACATTTTTGGCTAGTTTTTTTTAGCCTTAGTTTAGTTTATACGGGAAAAAAAATGATAGCCTTAAATTTTTTCAACGCTGCAATCTTATAAAAACATGAGTCTTCAAATAAAAGGCAAGGAGCATTAATTGTGTAAAATGGACACAAGCACTTTAATTTATCAAGCTTATTATATACACTTTCGTCTATAAATAAAACTCATGCAAATGCAACTTTATCTTATTTTGTTTGGTAATGAAAATAGTCCTTCGTTTCCCACTATAACGTCCGCCAAGTTCAGCCAGTATTCCGCGGTCGAGTCTTTTTCTTCTTCACTTAAAAGTATGACAGTACAACAAGATAATGGTGGTTAGAAGTTAGAAATTAATTAAGTCTTTCAAATTACAGGGAGACATCACACATAAATAACAAAAACAAATGCTAAAAGTCAAAATTTACGAACTAAATTGAAACGAATATCACAAAATTGTTGAACAATTTTAGACCATAAATTTTCTTCAATATATATACTGTACCAAAATGTTCAGCAACAAGTAAATTGAGTTGGATTCGATTAGCTACATTCTCATATAAGCTCCTGTCAACATTAATGACATAAATAATTGAGGACTCGTACGTATATATGAGTGTTGACACTCTAACTACCTAATATGGAATTACCAGTGTAACTATGATTCTTGCCCGATGCTAAGTTGGCCATAAGAAATTCGAAGTCCAACATATAGTAGAAGGGAAAATCTCTAAAAATATTATTTAACGATCAATTTATCTACTTTTTAGTCAATTTTGTCAGAGCATATGATTGACCGTTAATAACTTTGTTTTCATGTATTAACCCGATCTAAATTTTTTATAATTTAGAAATAGAACGCATTGTGAATCTAACAATATATCGCGTGATACTATTATAATACATATATCAATTGAAATTTACGGTCAAACATGCTCTGAAAAAGTTGACTAAAAAGAGTGCAGATATAGCTGGTAGAGAAGGAGTAGAATAATTGTGTGATTGCTACAGTAGTATTTAAATATTTCTCTTAAACCCTAAAATAAAAACAAAAGTCAAAATTATAAATAAAATTTGTAAAATATAAAAGACAGCGTCTCTTGCAGACAGAGGGACAAATATTGATCTTCTCACATTCAAACCTGATCTTTTACGTATTAAACATGTTCATTTAATACAATATTTTTAATCTTCTCACTTTCATTTCTGTCTGATCATTACCTTTTCAAACTAGATCTATAAATATAAAACATGATATTAAATAGCCAAGTCTCACTATAACGCTAGTTTGAGTATCTAAACAATTTTAAATAGCCAAGGCAACATGATATTCACAATCATGTATGTTGGCATAATTTCTTTTCAAAAACGTATAATACAATTTTTGTTTTTACATAGAATAATATCGAATCTACCCAAAACTGCTGAACTCTTAAGATTGTATATAATACTAATAATAGAAATCTTCAAAAACTGTGGGTAGCTAGTGTGGTGCCTAGATAGAACATAAGAATTAGTACAATACAACCGTGTAAATTTGTAAAAGAGGAAATGATGGTAACTATTAAAAAGTTTTTTATTTTTTTTGAAAAAGGTAACTATTAAAAAGCTAGCGCTTGGCTATAGAGAGAGCTTCGCGAAGTCAAGTCTATTGTTTGTGGCGTCATATCTTTGAAAAATAGAACCCAGCACCGCATTTTTGTCAAGATTTTATTAGATTTTATAAGTATATACATCCTCGTATTTCAGTCATTCAAATATTATATATTAATCAAACCCTTCACTTCTATAAATACCTTAAACCCCATCTCAGACTTTTCCATTCACTACTCAACTAATATTATCCCGTATTTGTTCTTCTTCTCATTTCCCTCTTACAAATGCTTGAAAACATGGCCTCAAAATCATGGTGTTTTCCAGTTTATCTCATCATATTCTGCATATTAAACCGTATAATCACAGGAAAATTAAAACCATTTGATCATCACCATGAAACCCTTCTTCTTGATGTCATCATCGCATCCAAATTCCAGGTTGATTCTGAAGCCATGAAAACCGCCTCGTCGGACTTTGGAAAAATGGTGCAGCAGACTCCGTCGGCGGTTCTGCATCCAACTTCCGTTAACGACATCGTTCATATCATAAACTTGTCGTACAATTCTTCTGCTCCCTTCGGGGTGGCAGCGAGGGGGCACGGCCACTCCGTGAGGGGGCAGGCCATGGTCCGTGACGGGGTGGTGGTGGAAATGACCTCCCTGAGCACCAGCCACGGCGGCCGGAACCACCACCACCGGCCGGAGCCGGTGGTCGGGGTGAAGGTCGGGTGGAACCCTGCTCTCGGGCATTATGCGGATGTCGGCGGTGGAGAGCTGTGGATCGATGTGTTGAGGGTGACGCTTGAGCATGGCCTTTCGCCGGTGTCGTGGACGGATTACTTGTACCTCACCGTCGGCGGCACTCTCTCGAACGGCGGCATCAGCGGCCAGTCGTTCCGGTACGGCCCTCAGATCAGCAATGTCCATGAACTCGATGTCGTCACAGGTATAAGAGTCGTGAGTACTAAAAAGTTAAAACCGTATAATTAAGGCCGGGAGAATCTTTTACACGTTTGACCTTCGGTAAAAAATAATATTTAATCGGTGTTAACATTTTGGCTGCCTGTCTCTTAGCTAGGAAAAATTTGAAATTATTCGATAAAACATTTAGTTGTCTATAATATAAAACAAAAATAGCCCTTTTGTGAAATTTGTGTTTTTTGATAATTTAAAGTGTTTTGTCATGAAATGGATAGTCACTTTCAAAGCTATATACTATTATTTTTCTTGAAGCAATTTGATTAGGCGATGTAGCGAACCGTAAGATTGTATAATATTAATTCAAGAGCGAGATCTTGTAGGTGGGATTTTGCTAATTAATCATAATCATAGGTACGATCACTATGAATTTTTTTGATTAGTTTTAATCAAAATTACTAATGATGTGTTAATTAATAATTAGGGGCTGTTTTTCTTGGAAACAAGAGAATCTCATGTACACAAAGTAGAACAGTGCTTATTTTGCATGGCTTTTGCCTTCTTAACAGTGTTTTCTGAGATTTCCATCTGATTTTACATTTATAATTTTTGGATCTTTTCAGGAAAGGGAAAATTGGTGACGTGCTCCAAACAAATGAATTCGGAGTTATTTTATGGAGTTCTAGGAGGGCTTGGCCAGTTTGGAATCATAACCAGGGCAAGAATTGTATTGGACAAATCCCCAACAAGAGTATGTATTTTTAAATATTATCATGCGAAATATTATTGATTCTGTTAATGTGAAATACATTTTAAAAAAACATTTAAAATAATAATAACATTTAAAATAAGAGAGAGAGATGGAGCTTTCAAAGAACAAAAGAACATACATTATGTCAACAAAAGAAGTAAAAACGTTAAAAAAGTGGTTAAATATTGGTGGCTCTAATATTGTATGGTGCATATATATATATATATATATATATGAAGGTATATACATGTGGAATAATTTAGCATAATTACGTATATTCCTGCTAAAAGGTACCGCAGTAAATGATTATGAACATGACTGGATCCCTTTTGTGTTGGCACAAAAATAGCATGCTCTTGTTCGTATACCATTTTTTAGCCATAGTGTAGTTCAAGTATCATTACTCTAGTGAATTTTTTTCACTAGCATTTTCAATTTGTCATTTTGCCTACATTTTTTTTTCAATTCTTTATTCTTGAATGAAACATGTGTATGTGGAATGCAAAATAGAGAACCTCCTTTAAAATGAGATTCGTTGAGAATACCTGTAATCTGACTGGACCGACAATATTACTTTTTATGCATATAACAATGTGGTATTGATATTATTTTGCAGGTGAAATGGGTGAGAATGTTGTACCAAGATTTCTCAAGCTTCACAAGAGACCAAGAGCATCTAATATCAATGGATGGCCTAGACTATGTGGAGGGTTCCCTTATCATGAGACAAAGCCCTCCAAACAATTGGAGATCTTCATTTTTCTCCCAATCCCATCAGTCCAAAATTAGCTCCTTGTTATCTCAACAAGGCATTCTCTACTCCTTGGAAGTTGTCAAGTACTACAATGATCAAACAGCTTCAACAATTGATCAGGTATTGTTAAAATAAAATCTAAATTTTATTATATATATTTTATGTAACGCGATCAAAAAAATTCTGATTCCGCCACTGGTCGCAGGAAATGGAGAGGCTGTTGCTAGGGCTGGAGTACATTCCGGATTTCATGTTCCAAAGGGAGGTTCCATTTGTGGATTTCCTGAACAGAGTTCGATACGGGGAACTCAAGCTTCAATCCAAGGGTTTGTGGGATGTTCCTCATCCATGGCTGAACCTGTTTGTACCAAAATCTCGTATCATGGAGTTTAACAATGGTGTTTTTGTGGACATTCTTCTCAAGCAAAATAAGACTGCAGGACCAATCTTGGTCTATCCAACAACCAGAAAAACGTAATTAATTCTCTCTTCAATATTAAGTACTGATTAACTTATTTTAATGGTTTGCTAATTTAAGTTTCCTGATATAGGTGGGATGACAGAATGTCTGCAGTGATTCCAGATGAGGAAACTTTTTACTGTGTGGGATTATTGCACTCTGAAGGAGAAGTTGATGATTGGAAATCACTGGATGACCAAAATAATGAAATAATTGAATTTTGTGACAGAAATGGCATCAAAATGAAGCAGTATCTTCCCCACTATAAGACCAGGGAAGATTGGAAGAAGCATTTTGGTCCAAAATGGAGCACTTTTAGAGACAGAAAAGCTAGGTTTGATCCCAAGATGATACTATCTCCAGGGCAAAGAATTTTCAATGTTATGGATTAGGGCACCTAATTGGGACTAAATGAAGTAGTTAATCAATTAGGTCTAGTCTCATGATCAGTTAATTGGTTTAATTAGGATGAGCAATTAATGGCGCTATTCAAGGTTTCCAAATTTTGTAATTAAGTAATTTTGCTAGGAACTAGAGTTATCGAAATAAGGTTCCATCTTTGATTTGAAGACTACAACTTTGAAGAAGAATGATGCAAGTCTTTTTTAATACTTTATTATTCCCTTTTTAATTTATGAAATGATTCTGACTTGTGTTTGAAGCAAAAGAAAAAAATTCAGAGGTCTTTGCGTTGCTAAATAGTACTCCCTCCGTCCCCAATTAAATGTCACACTGAAATAGTCAATTTTTTTCACTCCATGTTTGACCATTAATAATTCTAATTATACTTAATATTAGAGTAAATAATTTTGATTTTTAAAAAGTACATCATACAAGGATTCCAACGATATCTTATGTCAAAATATATTATTTATATATTTTAAGTTATTAATGGTCAAATATGGTGTGAAAAAAATTGACTATTTCAGTGAGACATTTAATTGGGGACGGAGGGAGTAATAATTAGCGTTATTTTTTTATTTCATTAATAAATATGAGCATGTATTTTGTCTTGATTCCATCATCTACCAAGACAATTTGATGTTGCAAAAATATGCATCCTTTTGTACTATATATATACTCACTATAATTGTTGGAACTCACTCTCGTTCTATCAAAGTGAAAAATACCTTTTCTCCAAAGGTGAAAAAAAAAAACACCCACAAAAAAGAAGTCCTTTTTGGGGGAAAATTAGGCAATATGCATGCTTCCATGTTTCTCTCGTGCAGTGTCAACGAAAGTCGACTTTTGGTGAATCATGAAGGGTAAAAAAGCAGGGTAATAATTTAACCAAAGTTCACACGAGCAAGTGGAGACCCCCCCGTAATTTGATTTGTTTGTTTTCAGCCTAATTAACACCCTTTTTTAGCTGCTAATTATGAAAGGTCTGCTGCCGTAAAAAGGTTCTACACACAGTAAAAAACACTTTAATCATGCATGGCTTGGGATTAAACAAAACATTAATCACTAATATTATGATTAGGGCTAATTATCATGTCATCCTTTGTGGTGCTCACCATGTCGGAATGTGTGGCCACGGCTTCTGCTTTCAGAGGCAAGAATCTATAGGGAACATCATTCCAATGTTAGGCCACAAATCCAAATGCATTTTAAGGTTAATTATTACTTATATAATATAATTAATCACACATAGAGTTTGTATAATGTGAAATTAATTGTATAAGTTTTAGGTGGAGGGTTGTTTATTAGACTCACAAATCCTAAGTAACTGATCTCCTTGAAAGGAGGCAATTTGAAAGTTAAGGAATCTACACTGTATATAGAGCGCGGATACACATTGTATCTACAATTAAAAGGTGCGATAGAGTACATCTTAGCATCCTAAAATTTAATGCTCTAGAGCGTCAAAAACTATCTATCAAGCAAAGCACCGGTAACTTGCACTGAATAGAACAAACCAGACATTCAAGTCTACCAGTCATGTGTTAGATGTAATATTCTAATTTCTGATTTTTTCTCCATAGCTTGTATTTATAAATATTACCAATATTTATTGGTAAGATTTTAATTTTAAAATCATTTGTAAGACTTTGGCAATGTCAAAAGTTTACAAGTACTAGTACTAGAGTTTTTTTTTTTTTTTTTTAAGTTATCATATCCCTCAAATGAGCTCTATTTATAGCCTACAAGATAAGAGTCGTATGATATACTCGTTTGGTACGTGTATTGTATGCTGTAAATTACAAATAATCGGATTTTGGAATTGGTGTGATAGTTTGGTTTGCGTATTATCAGAAAAACGGAGTAATTTAAAATTACGCGGATGTTATCATCCTGCAAAACGTAGGAAAATTCTTACCTTACTCTACCTAAGTAATTTACAATTCAGCGTTTACTATTCTATTAATCGTTAGGTTTTCAAAACTACATAGTAAATTCACGAAATTACAAATTCCTACACGTAGAACCAAACAATTTTATCTATTTCTGCGTATTTTGTTAAAGAATTATAATCCGAGTAAGAGCATCTCCAATGGTAAGCTAATGCTTAACTTGTCATGTCACTATTCAAGCAATTGATGTGGCAAACTACATACTTCCCCAATGGTAAGGTACAATGCTTTAACTACAAATGTCCCACATATTTTTAAATTTTTTTATCAATAATTGTTTTTCTTATCAAAAACAACAAATATATTTATCCAATATACTTTGTGTTTTATGTATAAATTATATTGATAAAAAATAAAAATAAAATTTCATAACTATTTTATATTTAAGTGACATAAATAAATCATTATAATAATACAATTAGTGATTAAAAATGTTTTAAAATATCATAGTTACACTATTCAAGTTGTATATATATATAGAATTTAACTAAAACTAAATTTTTGTTGGTCATATTTTATTTATTTTGTATTTAATGTTATATTGTATATGTTAATCCAATGAATATAAGTGTTTCCCATATTTATTATGATACATAATCATTTAAAATATGAATCATATATCTCGAATATTTTCATATTATTATCTTTTATATCTCATTGGTATTAGTCGAATTTCATATATATATATATATATATATATATATATATATCAATATAATAATATGGGATATACCCGTATATATGTGATTTGAGTATATGATTAATCGAAGGTTATTCTGAATCTTGCGGTAACCGTACTTCCTGATCCATTCTTCCACATCTCTGAAATCCAAAGCCAAATTCAATAAAAATTATCATGACAATAAACTTGGCTATAAATTTATATTTTACCGTAAGAATACGGATCAAAATATAGATATATATTTATTTGGTTGGATTTACTATTATTCGAATACATTTATTTATGTGTGGAACGCATGCATTTAATGCCGGAAGTACTGATTTGATTTGTAGAGCAGTAATGCTTGACACAGCTGCTAACTTGGCATTGCAATAACGGTGTAGCAGTATGCTACCATCTTTAAAAATTTGCAAGAAACTCCAAAAATAACACCATTGGAGATGCTCTAATTATAAATTCGGTGGGCATGAACCAAACCACCCTATAAATACATTTAAAGCACCTCGTGCGATACCCTACAATACATTACTAACTCATGAAATGTTTGAAATTATTTCTCATGAAAAAAAATACAAAAGTCAGGCTGAATTTTGTCTTCTAATGCATAAACCAGAATATTTGTCTTCACATGATTTCATTTTCTCAAGTTTGTTCATTAGTTTCATGAGTGTAGCTTCAAATTCTTTGCATCTAGTCACTCGTTTTTACATTATTTCATCCTCTACAATAACAATAATAACAAAAAGAATTCTTCTATTATGCTTTGATTGGCCTTTATTTTGACTTAAAACGAGCATTAAGTCGAGGAAATGTACACTAACTCATGAAACCATTGAATTTCTCAAAAAATCCAAAAGGTTAGATGAATTTAATCTTTAAATACATGAACTTAAACACTCTTCTCCACTTTACTTTTATGGCTGAAGTTGCTTCACCGATAAAGATATTAAAGATATTAACATTTGTTTTGCAGATAAAAATAATAATCTGCAATTAACACATAGCAAAAAGAGTAGAAAAGTAAATACCATAAATTGCTCACCTTTAAGCAATATATTATTAATTTAAAAAGTATATTCAAAAATATGCAACTTATAATACGAATATTAAAGTGTTGAAAAGATTAGTTTTGAAGTTTCTTATGATTACAAATTAGTCAAGCTAATTTACCAAATAAAATTATCAAATCATAACTAAACATAATGGAAAACGATGTGTGGGAAAAAATCATGTTTAGTTATCTGATTTTTATCTAATTGTCTAATGGAAAAGAGAAAATTTTAAATAAGGGCATCTTACGGTAATGACTGGGCACAAAAAAGTTTTTTTTTAAAATGGGGTTTTAGTGAAAGTTTTTAATAACTTGGGGGACGTTTGTGCAAATAACCAACAAATTCAATTTAAACCCCAAATTATAATTTGTTTGAATAATCCAGCGGCACGGACGGTGGACGGGAAAGTCGCCGGAATTTGGCCAGCAGTTTGTCGGCATTAGTGCCGGAAAATTTTCCGGTACGGTGGTCCGTTGGCGGCGGTATGACGGTCCGGCAGTGGGGCGGCGATAGTGAGTTGGTGGCAAGTGGTAGGGATTGATGTTTTAATCATTTGGACTGATTTGATTATTTTGATTTTGGGCTTGATGAGTTAATATTTTGGGCTTGACCTTCTTGGTTTCAATCTCCTATAGTTCATGATATTTTATCAAAATTTAATCTTTTACCTTTCTGCTTTGAGCTTCATCAACACTTGAGCTGAGTTTCATCAACACTTAACCTTTTAATTTTATTTTCTTTGGCATCAACATCAATTCATTTTCTACAAACATCAACATCAAGTGACATGGGTGAACCATCAACTTTGAAATCATCAAGTCATATGTGTGAAACATCAACTTTGAAATCAAGTCATTTTCTGGAAACATCAAATTTGAAATCATCAAGTCAAATGTGTGAAACATCAACTTTAGAATCATCAAGTCATATTCAGAAAACATCAAGCCAGTTTCTGGTGACCGGAAAAGTCACCGGAATTTTTTTGTCGGAATTTGGCCGGAAAAATTGCCGGAAAATTTCTTGGTGGCGGTCGGCGGCGGCGAGGCGGTGGTCCGGCTTCGGTGGGGTGGCGGCAGCGGCGGTGGAAGTGGTAGTGGTTGATGTTTCAATCATTTGGGCTGATTTGATTATTTTGAATGTGGGCTTGATGGGTTGATGGGTTGGGTTTGCTCTCTTTATTTCAATCCATTATAGGTAATGATTTTTTATCCAAATTTGATCTTTTAACTTTTTGATTTGATCTTCATCAACACTTGAACCGACCTTCATCTATATTTCACGTTTTAATTTATTTTTTTTAAAACATGAACATCAAGTCATATGTATGAAAGATCAACATCAATTCAATTTTCACAAACATCAACCTCAAGTCAAATGGATTAAACATCAATTTTGAAATCATCAAGTCAAATGTGTGAAACATCAACTATAGAATCATCAAGTCATATTCAAAAAACATCAAGGCAGTTTCCGGTGACTGGAAAAGTTGTCGAAATTTTTTAGCCGGAATATGACCGAAATTTGGCCGGAATAATTTGCCGGAATATTTCTCGGCGGCGGTGGTGAAAGGAGATGAAAGAGAAAATGTATAATGAATATAAAATTATTTTTGCAAATAGGTCCCTATAAATTTGTGGCTCCTATAATAAGTCCAAACAATTAGAATAATTTTGGAGTAACCCCCAAAGGTCTAGAAACTAGTCTTATTTTACCCTTGCCATTACGGTAGGGGGCTTACATGAGACGCTCTCAATGGAAAATTATCTAATTTTAATTAGGGATGGAATCGGTACGGATACCATGTTTTTTCCTCAATACCATGTACCGTAACAACTATGTTGGTATACGTATTTTAAAAACCAATACCAACCAAATATGTCGGTATACCAATATGTTGGTAACCAAGAAGTTCGGTTGGTAATCGATATATACCGTTACCGTAACATGATTATAAAAATGGTAAAAAATCTTTAAATTTGTTGAAAAAAAAATCCCGAACTCAAAAATTAAAAATATATAAGTTGCATCACTTATCTTAAATATTCAAAGAAAAAAAAAATGAAATGAAACAATATGATAGATTGAATTACAATAGCTGTAGAACTGAATTTCTCAACGTCTTCGTCTTCAATAGTAGAGCACACTTTCAATCAATTACAATAGAATTGGTTGTTGATGTAGATTTGATTTTGAAGACGAACGTAGCTTGAAAAATAAGAATGGGTGATTAGTCTTGGAAATGGTAACTTTGTTGGCATGTTTAAGAAATTTAATTTGATTGAAGAAGATTAGGAGACTTAGAAATGGAAAGAAATCAATAGTAATTAAAATTATATGATAATTTAATAATTTAATTAATATTTAAATATATAAGTTGGTACGGTACGATATTACCATGGTATTTAACATTTAATACCACTACCATCCCAATACTAAATTTTGGTACGGTAATACCGTACCAACAATGTCGGTAACCAATTTAATTGGTATTTTTTGGTATTGGTATTGTTGGTAAGTCGGTTGGTACGGTTTCTTGGTACAAAATTCCAGCCCTAATTTTAATAGTTCAAGATCGAGACTAGCCATTAAAACGGATAAGGCATTAAATTTATACTCCATCGTTTTTGTAATTGCATCTTGATTCTTAAACATGTATATTAGTACATTAAACTCAAATATTCATCAAAGTTTGGAAACGAGAATTATTAATACATTCAAATTAAAATTGTATCCTTGACCGCGGAAACGACATCCAAACGGGAAATTATTAATACATTCAAATTAAAATTGCATCCTTGCCCACGGAAACGACCCGCGTCTATAACTTAGAGCTTGAAATGTAGCAAAGCAGAATTGCCAGCAAGCCCTTTGGTCTTGGGAAACTCATCATATTCCTTGCCAGTGGTTTCTCTGTACTTAGCTGGATTTTCTTCCGATAATAACTCCTTGATCGGCCCATAAACCCTTTTTGACATCTTTGCATTGTGAAAAAAGCTTGCAACTGATATTCTTGGTCCAACTTTGTTCGCCAAAACTCTGTGTTCCACACTCTTATAACTGTCATTGGATATAAGCTGAAATACAACAAATGAATTCAAAATTCCATCACAAGATAATTCGGTGTAAGGGCTTAATAACCTCTTTTCTTTTAATCTATATAGTTTGAAGTGTTCTGGAAAGAAGAATCATTTCTTATGCTTTGTCTTTGTTAATAATTTTGATCCATTTGAAACTCATATTTTAACAAGTCAATGGTTTGTTCATCATCAAAAACTACTTTCCTAATAATGCAGAATGAAATTTAGGGTTTTACCTGAAGAAAATCGCCAACGTTGACAATTAGAGCTCCTGGCATGGGAGGAACATCGATCCACTGGTTCCGATGAAGTACTTGGAGACCACCTAGATTGTCTTGAAGAAGAACCGTGACGAAATCAGGGTCTGAATGCTTAGTAGCTCCAAGGGTGAGGTCAGGCTGAGGGCATTTTGGGTAGTAATTGGCACTTAGATTAAGTCTCTGGCCGCAATCAATGTCTTTCAGATAATTTGGGTCAAGTCCAAGTCCCTCAGACAATAGTTCTAGCAACAGTTGCCCTACATTCATCACTTCCTTACTGTATTTCATCATGGTTTCCCTATCAGAAAAGTCCAAAACAAAATAAAATAAGAAACACGACTTTTCACGCGCAACGAAAACACATTCAAAAAATACAACTCTTCAATATTTCCTCCATCGAACTTGAATTTAAATGTAAAATTAATTAAATGAAATTTTATTAATTTCACAAGTAATAAAAGTGTACCTCCAAGGTTCGGGAAGACGATCAGGTGAATGGTTCACAGCCATGTCACAGAACATGGTGTCTCTCCAGTTAGCCGGGGGCGTTCTGTACAAGTGGAAATTGGATACATATACAAGCCCCTTTGAAGTATCCCTGGAGTAGAATTGTTTCTTAACTTCATCATCTTGTTCGTTGAATCTCCGAACACATTCGATAATTTCCTCCAAAACATTCTTCGGAATACCATGATTCAGTACCTGAAAAAAGCCCCAGTTTTCGGATGCGTCTCTTACCTTATCGATGACCTCTTTGCGCCTAGCCGGATTTGTCAGAATTCCGGCCAGATCGATGATCGGGACCTTAGGGAGTTCATCTTGATCACCAAATGAGTTCATCTTGATAGCTTCTGGGATAAGGAATATTCGGGGAACTCTTGTGATGCCGGCGTCGACAAGGCCTTTGACACCGGTTTTTGTTTCATCAAATAATCGGAGTTCAGACATCCGATCGTATTCAGCTTCCCCTATTGCTTCCATTTGTGTGTGTGAATTGATGCTAGCATTCAGCTGTGATGCACACTTTTTATATTGAATTCATAGAATGGGACCATTGAATAAACATACGTCAGACCTGATGTTCAAAATGAAATTATGCCTATAAGAGGAAGTGTTTCAAGAGAATTTAGTTCAATTTCAACTTCATCAATTAAAGAAAGTTTTTATTCGTAAAACTTTACCGTTATTATATTTTCAAGAGTGCAAATATTATCAACTAGAGGTCATTATCTACACGCATGTATTTCAATTGGTCCTTTCTTTTTGAGATTTTTGAGATAATATATCACGTTTCTTTTTTGTTCTTTGAAGGAGAAGAAATTCAGTTTTTGTTTCTTCATTCTGAATTGATCGCCAACATACAACTGCCGTGGGAATATCTGTTTTAATTCTATATCGAGTTTATGATGAAGTGGGGACTTAAGCAAAGGTCAACTTAAGCCATTTATAAGACTTTCAGAGCAATTTGAACTCTATCAATTCAATTATAGCAAGTACTTATTGAATTATGAGACTATAGTTTTATTCCTATCTGATGTTTATTATTGAATTATACCTGATGTTTATTGTTGATGGATTTTTCACGACTTGTGGTTGTGTGCTGATTTAAAACTACGTGACAAATTATGAAAAACAAAATTATTGGTGTAACTAGTTAACTATAAACTATGTGATTATATGACTTAAGGGTTTATCGAGAGCAGCGGGAGGATTCCAGAGAGAAACTAATTAATTGGATGTTTGAATTATTGTTTTTGACTGGTTTTTGTTTAACTGAAAGAGAGATGCAGTTCTATAGTTTTGTGTGTTCATCAAAGTTGCAGGCTTTAATTGTGAAGTGGGCTTTATTGGTTTTTTTTTTCTGGGAAACGATTTGATGAACAAGAATTTGTATGTTTGAACTTAAGCTTTTTTTAGGTTTATGTAAATGGATAATTTTCTGTAAGTTGGGATGTGCTGATACTCTTGTCTTCTTAATTGCAAATTATCTCCTGAAATGTTGTATTCTTACCTATTTATGCGTCAATTTGTCGTGTTTAGTTATTTGTTGTGATCTTCTAGAGGGGGTCTTAACAGGGGTGGAACCAGAATTTTTTTTCGGTGGGGGCTAATTTATAGTTTTGTAATTTCATAATTTCCGGTGGGTGCTAAAATGTGTTTTTTTTTAAAAAGTTGGAGT
Organism: Cruciata laevipes; assembly: GCA_963678965.1. NCBI lineage: Eukaryota > Viridiplantae > Streptophyta > Magnoliopsida > Gentianales > Rubiaceae > Cruciata > Cruciata laevipes. The sequence continues at coordinate 24,414,934 of OY787632.1, read as the reverse complement.
TAATTTAGAGTTTAAAAAAAATTTAACACTATAATTGTATTTTCTGGTGGGGGCACATGCCTCCGCCCCTGGGTCTTAAGGTAGTGTTGGTAATTCTCAATTATGCTGACCAGGTTCTCAGTACTTAGGGTGCGTTTGGTTGCTAGAATTGACATTGGCATTGGTATTCAAATTCAAGAGAATTGAAATTAAGAATTGGTGTTACAATTCATAGTGAATTCTAGTGTTTGGATAATCAAAAGAATTGCTTAAGAATTGAATTGTAATGCCAATTCTTGTGTTTGGATGATTAAAAATAAACATAGTAATAGAATTGGAATTGACTTATTAATATTATTTTTGTGCTTCCTATTTTTTTTTAATTACAATGTACTTTTCTTTCTTTCATGACCTATGATTTGTCTATTTTATCTTTTTTTTACTCCATACTTTGATCTATTTTTAAAACTTCCATACTAGGCAGATGATTATAATACACATCAAACATGCCATATTTTTAAATATATCCAAGGTATTTTTCTCAAACATCACACAACTTAATCAAGATAAAAAAAATATTTTAAATTTGTAGAACATAATCTTACAACAACAAGAAAATGAACAAGAAAAATTATACAAACCTGAATCACTCTAACATACTTTTATTATTATTCAACACTTCTTTCTATTTCCTCCTATTTTGATAATCAATAAACATGGCTTTTGCAAGAGTGTCCCGAAACTTTGACCACTCAGTCGTGGTTTGCACAGATCTTATCCGACAAGGCTCCTCAATATGATCACCACAAAGAAAGTCTTCACCTTCATCTTCATTGTTTCCATCACCATCATCTTCAAGTGGTTGCGAAAGAAGTTCAGTTTCAACTTCAGCCAATACTGGATCATTGGGAGCTTCTACCCGAATATAGTTATGAAGAATGACACAAGCATTGATAATGCTCACATGTGTCTTGACATCGAAATAAGATTCATGTCTCAAAATCTTCCATTTTTTTTCAACACCCCAAAAGCTCTTTCAATTATATTTCTTGCAGTAGCATGTCGAAGGTTGAACAACTCTTTTGGATTTTGTGGATTATTACCCCGAGCAGACCAGTCATTTAAATGGTACCGAACTCCTCTATATGGAGCTAGTAAACCAGGACCATTTGTATAACCAGAATCCACAAGAAAGTACTTTCCTACAATATTGAATTTTTTTTCATTTCAAGCATTGAATAATGAAAGTGGAGATAAATAAACAAATAAAATCTAAACAATACATACCTTTAGGAATGATAAGAGGATCCTGCCTGACCAGTGCATCACGTAATACTCTACTATCAGCTGCAGATCCTTCCCATCCCGGTAATACATAAGTAAACCTCAAGTCTCGAGAGCAAGCCGCCAAAACATTGGTTGATAGCTTACCCTTCCTATTTCTATATCTCCCTTGATCTCTAGTGGGAACACTTATTTCAATATAAGTCCCGTCGAATGCTCCAAGACAATTCTATAGAAAAACAAAATAGAGACAATTATAAGTAGTCAAATAAGAAATATAGTGTCCAATGCTCCAAGACAATTCTATACATAAAAAAAAAATAAGGACAATTATAAGTAGTCAAATATAATGTATATTACCTCAAACCAATCCCATTTTTCATCCTCAAACCCTTCCATCTCTACTGTTGAACAACATATTGTTTTCCCATTGTTAAAATAGCTCGTAGAACAACATAGAAGCATTTACTCACAGTCTCCCCTGATCTAATAAAATCAAAACCGACTTGTCGGTTTGTCAAATTATAAGCAAGAAGATGAAGAAACATAGCCACTTTCTCTTCAAGTGTGATATGTATAGAATTTGTCAAGCCTTGTTCCTCTCTTAATTTCTTGCATAAAAGGGTAAAACAGTGCTTATTAAGTCGCAATTGTTCATAACAAACCCTATCACTCCCATAATAAAGTCTCCTCAAATAAACTTCCCTTGCTACAGAATAATCAATCCTAGGTTCTTTCACCATATGATTACTCCTCCACCAAATAGCTATGGCAGCCGCAGTGATCATGCGATTTGCAACAATCACTTTTCTCCTCTTTGTTGTAGAGGTTTCAGCTTCAGATTGTTCCATATCCTTTAAGAAACTTCTCTACACTTAGAAAACTTGGCTTATAAAGCATCAACTTTTCTCTACACACATTAAAATGGATAAATTAGAAACTCAATTTTTTATTGTAATGTACAGATAATAGGGGACAAATAAATAGAACCAACAAAAATTTTGACGCTTCCAAATTTAGAAATGAAGCTGGATGTGAAACAACAGACTTCCTACAACATTTCTTAACACAAAAGATCACTACTCTGCTGGAAAAGAAAACAACAGTCCATTAGCACTATGACCATACTGGCATCAAAAGAAAAAGACACAAGAGCATAAGTTTCAGCAGCAAAAATCAGATTTTCAATAGCATCTTCAGTATAGATTTGAAACAGATTGCCATAGCCTACATGACCTGCTCTATGTACTAAACAGATTTATTACTCTATGTAGAAATAAATTGTGGATAGAAATTAGAAAGATGATGAAAGAGAATCAGCCATGTTATAAAACAGATTAACAAAAAACTATTATCTAACCTCTGGTAAACGAGCATAGAAGTATGTCACGTATTCTTTTCCAATATTCTTCACAATACTATCTAAGAGGTACAGAGAGGGAAGTTTTTGTTCAACTGGTACCTGCAAAGCAATGTCTCAACTTATCAAAATATGATAATTTTAGAAATCATAAATACAACTATCTCTTGAACGGTAGCAGAACATGTCAAACAATCTATTAACTATCCCTAAGTAAGTTCTAAACAGAACATCACTACGACTGTTAACAGATCACCCAGCTATATTTTTAATTCATATTAATGCTGCTCAGGCAAGGGAGAATGTCACACACTACACACTAAATCTTATCTTGAAAAACATAAAGAAAATTAGAGAAAAATGTAGCCATGCATTCAAAATTCAAACTAATACATTCTCTGGACAAACAAACAAATATCCAATACACATACATACACAATAACAATACTCAAAGCAGCAGAAAAAGTTGGGAATCCATGTCTTACCTTTGAATGTCTGTCGTCTCACAGGTTGCACTCACCACAAACGTGCTATTCGCGGTGCATTTTTGTGCTTCAAAGACAACCCCAGCAGTTCTCCTAGACAACAACAAGAAACAAACTCAGTATACCAAAAATCATGAAATCGAAATTCCAGCACGCAATGAGAATCATATCTAATAAGTTCTGGAACTATTATCGGTGAAAAGCAGTAAAAAGATCGGAGTTTTAATTTTTCACGACAGTTACTGAAAATCATATACAAACACAATATGAACATAAGCTCATTAGTTCCTCAAAGCATCAGAAACTTCAGCCAGAAGTATTCCATGAGGACCCCAGGGCTCATTGCAACCAAAGTTCACCAAGATGAATGTATAAAATTTCACACCTAAAGCTAGACAACTTAAGAAGCAAAAGACTAGTTTTCTACATCAAATCAGCCCCCAAATCTCCAATACATAAAAATTCATAACCAACACATAAAAATCATAACCAACGTGAACAATCCACTAAAACAGTACTGAATCAGAAAACCCACAACATATATTCGTGATTTCCAACCGAAAAAACAATTGGGCTTTGATATTTGGGGATTTCAATATACCTCTAAACCGAGAATAACAATGGTCAAAACTGAGGATTAAATTGAATTTTGAGGTGGGTTTTGAAAGTAAGAGAATAGAATGAGCTTACCTGGAAACTTGGAGGGTCGACAACGGCGATGGCGGTTCCCGGTGGTCGACAGCGGCGATGAAAAGTTTTTACGGCGGGGAAGTTTCGACAGAGAGCGGAAGAGACAAAATATATACCAGATTTGTTATAACCCGAATTCGACCCGGAATAGGATCCGCGAGTTTTTTCCAAAATCATGGAATTGGTGTTGGAAAACTTTGCTCCCACAAAAGAATTAGATCCATAGAATTCAAGCCCCAAAAGTTTTCAAAAACCAATTCTAGCCCAAAACTTTTGTAAAAACAAACAGCAGAATTGGACAATTCTATAGAATTAGAAAAGAATGGGTCAATTCCAGAAAAAACAAACACACCCTTAATGTCGTTTTGGGTTGCTTGGTTTTGTGGTATTGGTACTGTTTATCAGACTGGGGCTGCTGTGTGGTTACCCTCTCTAATTTGTAACGTCTTGAGCTCTTTGTGTATTTTATTGCTGGTTTTGTTTTCTGGGATGAACGAGTATTATGCTCGAATGCTGCCATAATCATGAGTTTGCTAGTTGGTTTTTCTGACAAGTGATTATGTACTTTAGTATTTGAACTTTTCAACTGATAACTCTATTAGAAATAGAAGCTTGTTGGTTCTATATTGTATGTGGTAGGGAGCATAGAAAATTTACAGTGTTTTTGTGATATGTGATTGCAGTTTGCGATACGTTTTTCTTCTTATTATCCATTTGTGATATTACACTTAATGGCTCTTTGCACTTAATCATAAACTATGTTCGAGTTATTATTTATTTGTGATAAGTTTTTTTTCCTTCAGTAGCTATGACATAGTTTGAGGCCTATCATGATTTGAGTCATCTCTGATGCGTGAGTAAAAGGTTAGAGACAGAGAAATTTTACATGTAGGATAAAGACCACAACACTGGTGTACGTGGTGGTTCTTTTTAGATTGTATGGTCTGTGTTCCCGTGGAAAATCTGCATCAGTTGGATGATAAAATGTATGCACTCCAAATTTAGGGACAATCTTGCAAAAGCTATTTTGTTTTGAATCTTTGTACTATGGAGAACTAAGGTTGTTGAGATATTCTATCTTTTTAAAGAAAAGTACTTTAGAATTATTATATATTTATATGATTTTTTTCATTCTATTTTATTTCCGTGTAAGATTATGTTCATATTTCGGGCACATTAATCTTTGATTAAATTGTGTGATGAAAACAATTTGAAATATATTTGGAATAATTTAATGATATGAGATGTTTGATGTGTATTATAATAGGTTTTCCATATTTACCTAAATGCAAAAATTTTAAAAATAAATCTAAAGCAAGTAGTAGAAAATAGATTAAGTAGTAATAGACAATTCCAATTCTATGTAAAAAATTTAATCATCCAAACACAAGAATTGACATTACAATTCAATTCTTAAGCAATTCTTTTGATTATCCAAACACTAGAATTCACTATAAATTGTAACACCAATTCTTAATTTCAATTCTATTGAATTTGAATACCAATACCAATGCCAATTCTAGCACCCAAACGCACCCTTAAAGGTTTGGTAATTTCTTACAAACCTTAATCACATATCTAGTGTAGGTATACTCATCAAAGTTTATTAGGATTGATACATGAGTTGTAAACTTTATCAGAGTGTCTAAGGTAGGATGGTCCTAATTGAAATAGATGGCAAATATTGATCTTTTCACTTTCATGTCTGATCATTTACATATTAAGCATGGTCTTTTGTATTTCGCTTTCATGTTTGATTATTTAATGTTTTATGTTGATTTTCTCACTTTTAAATTTTACCTATTAAACTTTTAAGATTAATTGAACCAGATGAGGTAGTAAATTTCACTCCAAACCGAATAAAGTTTACTAGTCTATAAATTAATCTAAAGGTAAGTCAAAGTCTCGCTATCCTGACGTCGTAGGTTTGAAATCTTGAAATCCATCACATTTTGTCAAAGATAAAATCATAAAATATTAAACTAATAAAAATTTTCTCCACTATGTATACATGCGTACGAATCCCCTATATTTCACACATTAATCCCAAACTTTACAAACGCATCCCAATACGCTTGAGAAAATGGCTACCAAATCGTGGTTTTTTCCTGTTACCGCAGCCACATTAAATCCGTTTGATCATCATCATTTTAACAAAACCCTTTCTCTTGATGTTAATAAAGCATACAAATTGCGGGTTGATTCTGATTCCATGAAAATAGCCTCATCGGACTATGGAAAACTAGTTCACCACGCCCCATCCGCGGTTCTCCATCCATCCTCCGTCGACGACATCATACGTGTCATTAACTTGGCGAACATTAATTCTCCGGCCCTCTTCGGAGTGGCGGCCAGAGGGCAAGGCCACTCCGTGAGGGGGCAGGCCATGGCCCGGGACGGGGTGGTGGTGAAAATGACCTCCCTGAGTATTAACCAGGGTGGCCGGAACCACCACCACCGGCTTGAGGCGGTGGTCGGGGTTGAAGTAGGGTGGGACCATATTTTAGAGCAATATTATGCAGATGTTGGCGGTGGAGAACTGTGGATAGACGTGCTGAATATGACCCTTAAGCATGGCCTTGCTCCGGTGTCGTGGACGGATTACTTGTACCTCACCGTCGGCGGCACTCTCTCAAACGGCGGCATCAGCGGCCAGTCGTTCCGGTACGGCCCTCAGATCAGCAATGTCCATGAACTCGACGTCGTCACAGGTAATAAGAGTCGTGTTTCTGATACTAAAAAGTGTTTGAGAAAATCTTGGGTGAGACCTGTCTTTGTGGAGACCAAGAGCAGGGGAATGAGCATTTACTGTTTCTGCTTGATCTCTTAGTCAGTTTGTTTGATCTTTCAATCAATGTCCTTGAGTATTTTTATTTTGCCTTGATTTTTCAGTTAATTTGATCTTTCGTTCAATTTGCTTGATCTTTCAGTCAATTTTCTTGATCATTTCCTTTATCAATTTCACCAACGACAAATTCAATCAAGAAAATCGACGGGTTTAAAACTCACCAACGACAAATTCAATCAATAGCAGTCTTATATAATCTTTGGTGTCTCAAATGAGAATTTGCCAAAGTGTTTTCTAAGATTTCCATCTGATTTTTTGTTGGATTGATTCAGGAGAAGGAAAGTTGGTGACATGCTCCAAACAATTAAATTCGGAGTTGTTTTATGGAGTTTTAGGAGGGCTTGGCCAATTTGGAATCCTAACAAGAGCAAGAATTGTACTGGACAAAGCACCAACAAGAGTACGTACATTTTGAGAATTAACCATATCGATTGACTTCGTGTAAATGTTAAAGTCAAATATGAAAAACTGAATCGTAGAATTTTCCACCTTTTATTACTTATTTTTAATCCAAAATTACATGTTTGAATACAAGATATACTTGCGTGCAAACCTCCATATAAAAAAACTCTTTACTTATAAAAAAAAATGGACTTATACTTTTTAACTGTCCATATACATTTCACTGACTTGATCAAACGTCAAAAGTGAAAGTAATATATTTGTAATGGAACTTTAATTGTAATCAACATTCGTGGTTTTGAATTTGTAGTTTAGTGAATTCATTAAACTACATATGAAATTTGACCATAACATGATACTATAATATTGGAGGAGTTGTTGATTGACCAATTCTTGATTCATGCATATCTTTTTTACACGTAGATTATATTAGTAACTTTTTCTGGATATATCGTTCCAATTTTATCGGATGCGTAAATTTGCAGGTAAAATGGGTGAGAATGTTGTACCATGATTTCGCAAGTTTCACAAGAGACCAAGAGCGTCTAATATCAGTAGACGATGGCCTAGACTATTTGGAGGGTTCCCTTATCATGAGACATAGCCCTCCAAACAACTGGATATCATCTTCATTTTATACCGAAGCCGATCTTCCCAAAATTAATTCCTTGTTATCTCAAAAAGGGATCCTCTACTCCTTAGATGTTGTCAAGTACTACGACGATCACACTCACACATGCTTCACAATCGACCAGGTACACATAATTAACCATTGGATTGAACTGAAAATTAATGTATTGAAAAAAAAAAACCGATCGAAATTTCATCAAATTATATTTTTACTAAGAACAAGTCCAACAATTTCCCCAACTTGGGGGATTTCATTAAATTTGGGGAATATGAGTCTTTTTTTTGCTCCAACAGCTTCCCCAACCCATTCTCCAACTTGGGGATTTTGAAGAGGGAATGGATTTGCTTCCCCAAATCTGTAGAGAGAGAAAAGAAATATGGGGAAGTAAAATTTAATGCTTTTGCATTTATGATTGATTATTTTCCTATTTATTTGTCTTTATTTTTTAACAAATTAAATATACACTTCAAATTTAAATATCTTTAGTTATGTAAACAAAAAATTATAAAAATAATATATTCTTAATTTTCATATTATAACGAACGTAACAAGATCTTATATGACTATGTTCGTAAGCATATATAAATTTGAATATTATCATGTGAGATTTTGTTATGTTCGTTGTAATGTGTATTTTAATAATATAAATTTTTCACATTTTTTCATTATAGGTAATTTAAAATATTAAGATTTCAAAATATATTTAAATAGTGAAAAACAGAAATAAAGATCTAAAATACTGAAATTTAATGCACGTGAATTAAATTCTAATCCCCACACTAGGGAAGCTTTTGGAGTTGAAGCAAAAAAATATAGGAATTATGGAGATCATGTAGTACTATATCTTGGATAATCTTGTAAAGAAGGTGTTGGACTTGCTGTACTGAATTAAACACGCTTGGACCAAAAATTCAACTATTTTTTAACGGTCAAATTTTCCGACACTCTGCCTTACTGTGCGTTGTTGTAGGATATGGAAAGGTTGTTGCTAGGGTTAGAGTACGTTCCGGATTTCAAGTTCCCAAAGGATGTTTCATTTCTGGATTTTCTGAATAGAGTTCACAAAGGAGAAAACACGCTTAAATCCCAAGGCTTATGGGATGTTCCTCATCCATGGCTAAACCTGTTTATACCAAAGTCTGGAATTATGGAGTTTAACGCTGGGGTTTTTGTGGACATTCTTCTCAAGCAAGAGAAGACCGCGGGACCAATCCTGGTTTACCCAACAACCAGAAAAACGTAAATATATAATTTTCTCTTAATTACTGTTAGTAATTAAATATTTGCTAATAAAGGTTTTGAAATGTATGTTTACAGGTGGGATGATAGAATGTCTGCAGTGATTCCAGAAGAGGAAACTTTTTACTGTGTGGGATTTTTGCACTCTGAAGGGGAAGATGATGACTGGAAATCACTGGATGACCAGAACAATGAAATAATTGAGTTTTGTGACAGAAATGACATCAAAATGAAGCAGTATCTTCCACACTACAAGACCAGGGAAGATTGGAAGAAGCATTTTGGGTCCAAATGGAGCACTTTTAGAGAGAGAAAAGCTCGGTTTGATCCCAGGATGATATTATCTCCGGGCCAAAGAATTTTCAATGTTATGGATAAGGGAACTTGTTTGGGACTTAAATTTGTAGTTAGCTAGTCTCATGAGTTTATTGTGCTAATGGCTTATTTGTAACATTTGCAATTATTTTTGTAATGTATAAGAAATTCATGTAGTAATCAAGTTCAATTTATATAATGATGTGTAATTATACATTATTACTGAAAGGTCCGCAGTTTTAATTGGCGAATTTGTGGAAAGTGATGTTCCAACATCATGCATACAGGGTCATGTTGGAACATCGGCTTATACCAACAGGGTTTAAAATGCGGAATGCGCCAGGTTTATTTATGGAAACTTTGGTTTATTGAATATTACTGCGCGTCGTATTTGTGGTATGAATACAGTCGATGGTATATTCTCAGCTCAGGATTTCAGAGAATATCGCAAAGGATTTTATTTGAAGAGATAAGGAATAGTTGGCGATAATCAAGGAGTTGGAGATATTCAGGATTCTTCCTTCCAGGCTGTTAGCGATCTGATTGAGAGTTATAATGGAAGAAGAATTCTACAGTCGTGCTAACTGAAGGAAGACACAACACTGAGCTATAAAGAGGACAGCAGCAGCAACGCTCAAGCTACCGCTTTTATTGAAGAACAATTTTGCACCCAGGATTGTCTAGAGCAGCGATAGGCGGCAAGGTCCATAGAACTTCATGATACCTACTCTGGGACGTGATGTTTAGTGTAGTAACCTCGCCATAAAATCTCATGAGAGGTGATTGAGCAATCAACTGATAGTATAGCTAGTCAGACCAATTAGCAGCAAGGGAGTTGCAAATTCACACATAGAGTAGTAAAGATAAGTTCTCGTGTAATCTGTATCTTTGACTTACTAGTGGATGATTACTACACTGGGCAAGGCCCCGCAGACGTAGATGCGTTGCATCGAACTGCGTAACCAAATGCTTGTGTCATTTACTTTTCTGCACTTTACTTTATTTCATGTTGGAACATCATGATAGAAAGAATCTAGTAATAAAACATTGTTTATTTTAAGTAGATAGAATTTCAATTACAATAATGGCCCTGTTTACCAGAACTTATCTGTAGATCAGTTCAGTTCAGTTCAATTCAGTTCAATTCAGTTCAGTTCAGTTCAGTTCAGTGAAAATACAATTTGATGAAATTCAGGTTAATTCAGTCATGCTGATTCCATTTTTCAATACATCAATTTTCACTTCAGTTCAATTCAGTTCAGTTCAGTTCAGTTCAGTTCAATTCAATTCAGTTCAGTTCAGTTCAGTACATCAAGAAATAAGCTCTAGTAAACATGGCCAATGTATAATTATGTAATTTGAAAGTACTGAAAATTGTAACAGACTCTCAGCGGCTTGTTCAAATGATCGGAGGAATTTTCAAGGTGCCATGGAGATATATTCAAGATTTTAGAGGACTTAGTCCCGTTTGCCAGAACTTCTTGTTGAACTGAACCGAATTGAAAATTAATTTATTGAAAAAAAAAATCAGCAAAACTGAATTAACCTAAATTTTATTAAATATTATTTCCAATAAATCGAATGGAATTGAACTGATCTAAAAAAAACTCTGCAAGGAGTTCCTTAGAGATCTCTCTGGTTAATTCAAGCACTCCATTCAACGTGTTTTAAGAAAGATAAATTCAGTGGAGATTCTCATACAAATGTAAGCTTTTATTAATTTTGACTCCATTCTAGGAATTTCATCTTTAACTGATTGATGTATTATTTATAGGTTCCACTTTATATTTTTTTACAAAACATTATGAATGATAAATAGAAAAAGATTGAATAAATAAAATAAAAAAACTCAGTAGAAAAGATGGTCCAATCTTCAGAAATGGGCTGTGTGTACTGAGCCCAAAGGGTTCATCACTCAGCATACCGGTGGGCGGTGGCGCCACGTTTCCGTTTCCCCGTCGTCTGAATTTCCTATCAGTATCAATGGCTACTGCCACACCTGTGCCATTGAATACACTTCACCACACTTCTCCTGCTCCCCCGCTTTCTTCTTCTTCTTCTTCTTCTTCTTCTCTGATTACTTTCAGAGTACCCAAATTTACAGTTTCTTGCTCTGTTCAAACAATTGAAAACAGCCCCGTTCCCGCGAACAAAAAGAGAAAGCCCCGGCCGAGCTTCCTTGAACAAGTTCAAGATAAATGGTCCCGGAAACCCAATATCTTGCTGGATAAGCTGCCATGGGAGGAGCAAGTGGAAGCATCCGCAGCAGCAGAAGAAAAAGACGATGAACCCGAAGAGGTAAGTGTTCCGCATTCCAATTTGAATAGGGAGAAGCCCAAGGTAATCAGCCCGATTTTTCCCGGGAATGTTGCTTTACCTCCTTGGGTTCAAGGGAATAAGAACAGGAAACAACCTCATCTCGATATAGAAGATGGTGATGATGATGACGATGACGATGACGAGGACGATGAATCCGAAGAGGTAAGTCTCCCACATCTCAATTCGATTGGGGAGAAGCACCAGGAGAGCATCCCAAATACTCCCAAGAACATATCTTTGCCACCTTGGATTCAAGGGAGTAAGCTTCGAAAGGAATCCCAGCTCGGTGATGAAGATAAAATCCCAATAAGAACTGGTACTGGATTTTCTGAGGATTCTGTGGTTCGTGATGTTGAGGATTTGGAGGAAAGTTTTAATCTTGATGAGGAAGCTGGAGATGAAAAGGGTGTCAAGAATGATGATGCTCCTGTTGGGTTACCCGAAGAAGATGACAGTTTGTTGGTTGATGAGAGTGTGGTTGAGAATTTTCGAAGTTTGCTGCATGGAGAAGAAGGGGGCTCTAAGGATGTTAGCAGTAATGCGAGGGTGCAGCTGCCATGGGAGAGCGAAGATGAGCCTTCTGATGAAGGCAGGAAGTTGAAAAGGAACAATACTGAAGTGGCTGAGAAATCGGTGCCCGAGCCTGAATTGAAGAGGCTGAGGAATGTCTCTCTGAGGATGGTGGAGAGGATTAAGGTTGGAGCAGGCGGTGTTACGCAGGAATTGGTGGACTCCATTCATGAGAAATGGAAGGTGGATGAGGTGGTCAAGTTGAAATTCGAAGGCCCTCCTGCTAAGAATATGAGAAGGACTCATGAGGTTCTTGAGGTAGGTTTTTCAGACACTTTAATCTTCAATGTGAATTGGTTATATTTCCTTGTTGTTTGATCATCTTTTGATGTAGTGATAAATTTTGAATCGGAATTGGTGTAAGAAAATGTTGAGGAATTGCTTTGAATTAATATTCGTTACTATGCCTTCTGTCAGGGTAGAACAGGTGGTTTGGTCATTTGGAGATCAGGAAGCTCGATTGTATTGTACAGAGGAATGGCATATAAGCTTGATTGTGTGCAGTCATATTCTAAACAGGCTCAGGAAAATGCAAAAGAATTTGACTCTTCTTTATCTTTGTCAAAACATGCCACCCAAAATTTTCAAGCCAATAGCTCTCCTAGTTTTGCTGAAACATACGGAAGCCAATCTTCAAAGTACTTGAACAAACTATCTCCTAAAGAACTCGAGGATTTAAGCGAGCTGAGTGAACTTCTGGATGAACTTGGTCCGCGGTTTAGAGACTGGTCGGGGCCTGAACCGCTGCCTGTTAATGCAGACTTGTTACCTTCTTTTGTTCGAGGATATAGGCCTCCATTTAGGGTGCTTCCTTATGGGATCAAGCCGGTCTTGAGTGACCAAGAAATGACATTTCTACGTAGGACAGCTAGAGGGTTACCTCCACATTTTGCCCTTGGTATGTGTCTACTGGTATTTGAAGATTTTACGTCTTTTTTGAAGTATTTGTTATGTGCTTGTAGTAACTTTTGGAACCATTCAGGAAGAAGTAGAGAGCTGCAAGGTCTGGCTGCAGCAATGGTCAAGCTCTGGGAAAAGAGTTCAATAGCAAAAATAGCTATCAAACGTGGTGTGCTGAATACTCGAAATGATCTCATGGCACACGAACTCAAGGTTGGATAAATGAATTTTGTGTTTTCTCTCTTACTCAAATATAAGTTTCGTGTGTTTTCTTTGAGGTTTTAGAATATAGGCTTCATTGTATTCATAATCTCTGTTTTGTTTATTTTGCTGTACTCAACTTTTGGAGACCAGAAATCATCTACATGCCTAGATTAATATATTGGCAGTTTATTCTTTGTAGTGATTGCCTTTCAGGTGTTCAATTGCGCTCAAATTAGTACTATGTCTTAAAGGGATGAGATCATTGTTTGGTGCGAATTTCCATTTTTACATCTATGATATGATATATGATCTTGTAGGTGCTAACTGGGGGTACACTGGTGTCAAGAAACAAGGAGTATATTGTGTTTTACCGGGGAAATGACTTTTTGCCGTCCGCTGTTACTCAGACACTAGTGGAAACAGAGAAAAGGAGTGTTTCACTACATGATGAGGAAGAAAAAGCCCGTGAAAGAGCCCTTGCCATATTTCATTCTAATGTGAAAATTCCTAAAGGACCTTTAGTTGCAGGAACCCTTTCCGAGACTAAGGCAGCAACTTCACACTGGGCCCAGAAGCTCAGCGATGAAGATGTAGAGAAAATGATGAGGGAGGCAGCTGTAGCAAGGCATGCTTCTCTGGTTAAACTTCTTGAAAAAAAGCTAGCTATTGTAAGTATTAATGTTTATTACTTATTATTACAATCATCTGTTAAAAGCATAGCAAGCTGATTCTATTTGATTTCCCCCCCAAATACTCTAGGCAAAAGGGAAGATAACCAAGGCTGAGAAGGCTCTCTGGAAAGTGCAGGAAACACTGCAACCCAACGAATTGCCTAATGACTTAGAAACCATCACTGATGAAGAACGGTTTTTATATCGCAAAATTGGTCTTAGCATGAAACCATTTTTGGTACTAGGTAATTCTTGAAACAGCTTCTGTGGATTTATGTACGAGTTCCTCTCACATGCAAAAGTTCTGTGAATCTGATTAAATTTTATGTTTTGTGTGGTTGGTAAATGGAATGTTAGTTCTCAAGTACAATTTTCTCTACTACTTTCTGGATATTATTAGTCGTTGAAGGTGAAACCTGTTGACCTTTATCATTTTGGTTTGTAGGGAGGAGGGGGGTCTTTGATGGCACTATAGAGAATGTTCACTTGCATTGGAGGTACAGAGAGCTTGTGAAGATTTTCGTAGAGAGGAAAAGTTTTACGCTAGTCAAACACATTGCAATTTCACTTGAGGCTGAAAGTGGTGGGGTATTGGTGTCAGTTGACAAAACTAACAAAGGATATGCCATTATCTTGTATCGTGGAAAGAATTATGATCGTCCTAGTGCTTGTCGGCCCAAGAATCTATTGACAAGAAGACAGGCATTAGCTCGTGCAATTGAGCTTCAGAGGCGTGAGGTATAACCTCTTGATATTGTATTCTCCTATCTTTTTCTAACTTCTGTTTGGTGATTTCTGACACGTGATATGGTATTGAGATGAGTATTCACAGTTTATACTTGAAACCTTGGCAGGCACTAAAGCGACATGTATCAGAGTTGCAAGGGAAAATTATGGAGCTGAAATCTGAGCTTGTATGTCTTTTCTATCTGGATGATACTTATATTAAAAAAACTGAAAATATTGAATGTTTCCATCTCTTATTCGTCATTAAGTATCATTTCTTTGCAGGAGCATATGAAGACTATTGAGGAGATTGACGAGGAAACCTTATCGTCAAGGGTGAATAGCGTTTCAGATGATGACAATGAGTGGCAAGAAGTAAGAAGCAAATATTTTTAATTTTTAATGGTAGATCTCGTGAGAGATACAATTGTTACTCGGCATATTATATATAAAAAAATGAGACTAAATTGTCTCTGGTGTAGTTTGATTCTGTGATGAAGATTCTTGCTCTATTCTTATGGCATTTGCATGTTTCATATATGAAGGATGAAGGTGAAGAACAGTACCTTGAGACATATCACAGTGATGAGGAGGATTGACATTTTTGGAAAGGCCTCGGAATGAAAAGTCTGATCACTTCAGAGTTTAGACCATCCATCAGGTCAACGGATTCTCGGTTCTCAACTCCAGCTGATGCCCTTCGGACACAATAAGGTATGAAAACAAAAGCTCAAAAACAAAGTCTAATGGCGTAACCTAAGTTGAACAGAGATAGAAGAGATGCTGCACGACTCGATTTAGTTGCAGTTAGATTTAACAATTTCACGAGCAGTTGGATTGTAGTGGGTAGTTTGGTTGTACATAGGGGCTGTAATAGCTACGATACTAGAATTTGCATGAATGTATCAGCTGATAATAATTTCGAGGATTTACGAAGTTACCGAGCAGGTTTGCAAAGTACATATGGATTATAATTTTTAAGAGAGTAAATTTCTCGTTTCAGCTTTTTTGCTGAGCATGTGGGAAAGACAGGCGGTTGATATTCTCATTTCTTTATTGGTAACACATTATATTAAAGGTAAAAAATGTGTGAAACATTGAAATTCTGTCTATCATTGCAGTTCTCCAGTATGTTTGTATTAAAACATTAGGAATACAAACAAATTATTCAGATATATATTGATGGAGATATCGAAACATGAACCAATTCCTAAACAAGTGAAGCTGAGCTCAGCCCTTGTTCCATGAAAGGTAAAACAATGGAAAGCAGGTCCGGCTGATGGGAATCGTAGCCGTGATCAGCTCCTTGAATGATGTGTAGTGGTCCGATACTTGTAAATCCCTTGGACTCTTCAACAGGAATGACTTCATCAGCACTTCCATGGACTGACAAAACCCTGCATGTTTTGTGGATTTGAAGGCATGCTTCATGCATATTGGTATTCAGTCTATCCCTCAGGCTTTCCTCTGTCAGCCGATATCTATCTTTACCTGAAACCCGATACAAGTTCTTTCAATCAACTAAACTTCAACAACAGACAAGATGGTATTTACCAGATTTAACTTCAATGTAGCCATCTTTCTTGATTTTCTCCAAGAAATCACTGCCTAGTTTCTCTTCTATGCCTCCATCTAATTTGTAACGCCCAGATATGTTAACAATGGTGGAGATATCGCGGTATTTAGAGCCGTATAGGAGCACAATATTGCCTCCTGCACATTAAGCACAGAAAATACTAAACATATCTTTGCAGACCAGTTTATAAATCAAATCATACATTTCTCAAAGTACAAACATTTGTAAATTGGTCAATTCAGAGCAAAAAACACCGTATAAATTCAAAATCTCAAACAAATAACTATATACACACCTTTGCTATGCCCAGCAATTGCAGCAACCTTACGACCGGCACCTATGAAGTACTCTACTACAGAACGAGTGTCTTCAACCTCTCTCCAGAAATAACCATATTCAAAAGTGCCTTCACTTTCTCTGATATCAATTACAGCGTGAAAGTTATCGGATATAATTCATGGGAGGAGAACTAGATTAACAGAAAAAATGTGATAAACTGAATCCCTGTTGTAATGCTCAACAAGGAACAAAATGCCAAGGATTCAGCTGCTTACCCATGTCCAGGAAAATCAAATCGAAATGAGCTGATTCCCTTCTTTTCAAGAGATGCCGAAATGTTCACCATAATTTTGTTTTCCTATAGAAAAAATATAAATTAAGTTATGTTCAGCTAGATGATGTGATCTTAAACAAACATTCTCCATATGTACTTCAATAATGAGCAACCGTGAGGGGAAGAAAAGAGTTTTCTACCTTTGAGGATCGAAAACCATGGCACAAAACCACAACATCAGCAGATCCAGTGTCATGAAACACTCCAACAAGTTTTTCATTGTGTTGGTTACAGATAGTTATCTTTTGGTTTCTGGCTGCTGTTAGAAATTAACAAACAAATCAACAAAATCTAGAGATTTATTCGAATTAGGTCTCAAATATCAAGATTTATATATGTATACTGTAACCCATTTTGCAACTAAACAGGTAGATTTCAAGATAATGGTCATGAAATTCTATTGCCTGTGCAATTGCATAAACTAAAAACTTCCAAAACTTCTACTGCAATATTTTTAAGCATCACGTGAATAGCATAAATTAAGAGTCTAACAATCCTTAGTCCCAGAAATGAGAGTCCCATTTGAGAAATCAAACATCAATTCATCTTCTCAAAAAGCATCAATCTTGCACCAAAAAATTTCACATTAGATTCACTTTTTCCAATAAATTTTAACTCTTTCAGTGATAACTTGATTGAAGTTATGAGATTTTATTGGGAATATATCATGAACCATCAAAACCAGCCAGCCTAACCATAATTGACAATTCATATGAAATTTTAAATAATGAACAAATCCCTTCTGCATAGTACTGACAGGACCCAGCCACAACAATAAAATCATAATCAAATACCAGATAGTAGCAAGAATGTCGTGGAACTTAATACTTATCCCAGAAAAGAACCTGTGTTATCTGCCATATTGATGATTCTTGCGAATTTGAAACTTTTACTTTGTGCAGGCTTGCTGATTCCAGTGAAACTATTCGGGCAAAATGAGCTAGGGGTGTCCAGTGAAGCTATTTAGGGGTGTAAATGAACCAAACCATTCCCGAGTAACTTGTGAACGGTTCGACAAAAGTTTGGTTCAAACTCAAATCATACAAACACGAAATGAGTTCGAATTAGCTTGATTTGTAATCGAGCTCGAGCTTTTTGACTATTGTTCAATAGCATTATCGAGGTTAACGAGCCTAAATTAGAGGATATTAGTGTAATATAAAACCATTTAAGACTTTAATTAAGGTAAACGAGCCGAACTTGAACTAATTCGGGCTAACGAGTTGAGTTTGAACACATTAAAGACAAATGATCTCAAGGCCGAACTAAATTTTTATGTTCGAACGAGCTCAAATATGCTACCAAAACTGCTTAGTTGACTTTTCAAAGTCAAATTGAGTCAACTTTGATCATAAATATATCAATTTCTATGTTTTAACTTTTTTTAGAAAAATGATAATTTGAAAATATATGATATGATGAATCTAAAAATATATTTACGATATCAACTCTAAATATGTATTAATAGAAATTAATGGCCAAAGTCGGCTCAATTTACCTTTGAAAGTCAACTAACCAGTTTTGGATAACACGGATAGAGTATTTTTATTTTGCGAGCTCAAGCTCAATGTGTTCTGGTATTGATGAGTATACTTGAAACGTTGGCATGAATGTTGAATAGAGATAGAAGAGTGAAGAGATATTGTAGTAACGGTTTTTCTAACGAGTGCCCATGGGCACTCGTTAACATGGATGAGATTCCATGGATTATTGTGCAGTTAATCTTGATAGTGCAGAATTAATTATTACGAACATCTATACATTAATTGGGTGTAAATGCATTGAATTTACGTGGTAAATACATCTGTTTGTCTTAATTACGTGGTAAATATCTATCTTTCTCAATTACTGTATACTTACCATTGGATAATTATATCAACGATAATGATTATTTATCATACACATATTTAAAATTTACAGTGTCAGGTAATAAATATATTCATACAATTTAGTGGTTATATTTTATTTTTTATAAACCCACCAACTATTACTATAACAAAGTTGTATTTAGATAGCTTTATAAATTTTATAAATAATGTATATGAATTTTTTTTTGAAATAATACATGTAATAAACATATTAAATATTAATTAAACAATAATGAATTCAAACATTTAAAATATTGTTATCTTGGAATTTTTATCGAATGATATATTATTTTAATACCATAAACACAATTTATTTTTTGAATTCAAATATATTGTAATTTGAAATGGAATAATATCAAGTAAAGATAATTAATATGTTTATTAGACGGATTTTTTTTCCAGATATATGTGTACCATGAATAATAATCGTCAGAAGAAACCAAGTAGATGGTAAATATAAAGTAATTAAGACAAATAGATGTATTTACCACGTAAATTCAATGCATTCACACCCAATTAATGTATAAATGTTCGTAATAATTAATTCTGCACTTATCAACATTAACTACACAATAATCCATGGAATCTCATCTATCATGGGCACTCGTTAGAAAAACCGTTGTAGTAATGCTGAACTCTCTATTTAGTTGCAGTAAAATTGTTCAATTGTCGTTGGTAGTTTGATTGTATATAGGGCTGTTATAGCTATAGTACTAGAATTTACAGAATAGTATTTTTTTTTTTTCAACGAGAGAAGGTGTTGGGTGAGACCGTCCTACCATAAGTTTATGGTAGGATGAATGATATTTCATGTGTTTATTAGGTTTGTTAGTGTGTTTGTTAGCTATAATACTAGAATTTACATAATAGTGTTTTTTTTTTCTAGGAGAGAAGGTCTTGGATGAGACCATCCTACCATAACCTCACCCAAGACTTTGTATTACAGGTTTGCATTGAAATGAGATGAGATGGTGCAAACTTTTTCGTGGAGATATCGAAACAATGAAAGTGTACACGACAATTCACAAATATCCCTTGAGAAACCAACCAATTCCTAAATAAGTGAAGCTGAGTCATTTGGTTTGCTCAGCCCTTCTTCCATGAAAGGTAAAACAATGGAAACCAGCTCCGACTGATGGGAATTGTAACCGTGATCAGCTTTTTTAATGATGTGTAGCGTATGGTTTGGTATGATGTTTGCAAATCCCTTGCCATCTTCAACAGGAACGACTTTATCAGCAGATCCATGGACTGTCAAAACCCTATATACCAAAAAATGTCGACAACTCAACAATAAGCAGAGATCAAATATCGGAAGGGGTTTCAAATCACATCAATCAATCGATACATCGCCGAGAAAATATCAGAGGGGTAGTTAGGACTAAGGAGTTTGCCCAAGAGTAGAGAAAAAATGAAGCCCGTCAAGTACACATTCAATTTCTTATGGAGCTACATGTGAAGTTGCAATACTATATACTTATGATGATTAGGATATGAAAATTTATATTGTACCTGCATGTTTTGTCAATTTGAAGGCATGCTTCATGCATATTGGTATTCAGTCTATCCATCAGGCTTTCCTCTGTCACCAGATAATTATCTTTACCTGAAAAAAGAAGATGGTCATTACACTCAAACCCGATAAAGGTTCTTTCAATTTACTAAACTTCAACAGTCATCACTTGTCAGAGATGTTATAACTGTCATCACTTGTCAGAGATGTCAGAGATGCTAGCGTTCAAGAACAGAGATGTTATAACTGCAGATAAATGGGCATTAGCACTTGTCATATTCACTCTTAATATTTGGATACGAGAACAACAAAACTATTATCCCACTATGTGGATTCAAAAATATGAAATATCAATGGCGACTTCCAACAAAAACATGACCACCACAGAGATAGAGTCCCGTTGAATACTACAAAAAACATGCATTGAACTGAACAAAAATCCAGAAAAGAGAAGCTCAACAGGCGTTTCTTTGTCTTCTCAATGTTTAGGTATCAAATAGAAAGTATGACTCAAGGCATACTCTCAAAAAGCTCCCATAGTGCAAGATAAGAAGAGATTAAATTGAATAGATCATAAAAAAATGCTATGCTTGATGACATGTTTAAACGTCTCATAAACTTCCTTTCACCTCCCCTCTACCTCAATCTAACAACAGGTTCAGCATAGGAAGGAAAGTAGTTTACAAATAATTCCATCATTGAGTTTAAATTGTGATGCATAAGTTTGTCAGTTCTAACATGCAAAAGATTACCAGATTTAACTTCAATGTAGCCCTCTTTCTTGATTTTCTCAAGAAAATTACTGCCAAGTCGCTCTTGTATGCCTCCATCTAATTTGCAACGCCCAGATATGTTAACAATGGTAGAGATATCGTGATATTTAGAGCCATATAGAAGCACAATATTGCCTCCTGCACATTAAGCAGAGAAAATAGTAAATTGTATGTTACTTGTATACTTTGCAGACCAGTGTATATATCAAATGATACATTTGTCACAGTACAAACAGGTCACCAGTTGTAAATTTGTCAATTCAGAAGCAAAAAACACCGTATAAATTCAAATTCTCACACAAATAAATATATACTTAAAAAACATACACACCTTTGCTATGCCCAGCAATTGCAGCAACCTTACGACCGGCACCTATGAAGTACTCTACTACAGAACGAGTGTCTTCAACCTCTCTCCAGTAATTACCATATTCAAAAGTGCCTTCACTTTCTCTGATATCAATTACCATTAAACCATATAGGTAAGCATGTGTTCGAGGTATATGACCGCAATGTGAAAGCTTAAAAACTTTATCAGATAATTTATGGGAGGAGAACTAGATTTGTATTGTGTTTATTTGGAAACTTACGCTTACTTTAATTGTAAGCATAAAGTTTGGCAATCATTTACACTAAAACCTCAAACAAGTAATATCTGTAATGTAAAACATAATTGTGAAGCCGCTTACCCATTTCCAGAAAAATCAAATCGAAATGAGCTGATTCCCTTCTTTTCAAGAGATGCCGAAATATTCACCATAATTTTGGTTTCCTACAGAAAAATAGAAATTAAATTATGCCCAGCTAGATGATGTAAACTTAAACACTTATTCTCCATGTGTACTTCAATAATATAAGGACACAAATATATTCCTGATCTCAGTGTTCACTAAGTTTTTGGCTTAGAAATAATTAAACTTAATCAAAAGTTAGGCTTTTAACTAGATCAGAACAAACTTTTTTCATTAGTTTCTAGTTTGCCTTGGAAACATAAGATCCAGAAACCAACAGAACCCTCGTTCAATAAGATGAGTCTCAAAGAGCATATTTGTAACAGAGATCAAAATGATTTTCAAGCCTAGCATATGCTTATCTAGTTTGTAATTCAGCTGAAACCTGGTACAGCAATGCCCTATAAGATAAGTTCATCTTACAGCCTTTCGGTTTTCGACATTCAGCTTGGATAACTTTGTAACAGGAAAACACGGAAAAAAAATTGAATGAAGAAGAGAGCAATCATGAGGGGAAGAAAATAGTTTTCTACCTTTGTGGATCTAAAACCATGGCACAAAACCACGACATCAGCAGATCCTGTGTCATGAAACACTCCAACAAGTTTTTCATTGTGTCGGTTAGAGATAGTTATCTTTTGGTTTCTGGCTGCTGTAAGAAATTAACAAACAAATCAACAAAATCTAGAGATTTATTCAATTATTAAGTCACAAATTGTATTGCCTGTGTATTTGCCATAAACTAAGAACATACAAATCTTCAACCTCGAAGCATCACGTGAATAGCATAAATTAAGAGTCTAACAAAGAATACTCCCTAGTCCCGAAAATGAGAGTCCCATTTGAGAAGACAAACATCACTTTATCTTCTCAAAAAGCATCAATCTTGCACCAAATTTGACATTCATGTCCTTCATTAGAATAACTTTTTCCAGTAAATTTAAACCGTCAAAACCTATCTACTATGATGATATCATAGATAACTTGATTGAAATTATGAGATTTTATTGGGAATGGAAGGAGTATATCATGAACCTCAAAACCAGCCAGCCTAACCAAAATTGACAATTCATCACCACATTCATATGAAATTTTAAATAATGAACGAATCCCTTCTGCTATTACACTCCAATCAACAATCCTCGGATTTATACTGGTCCCAAACATGCATAGTACAGACAGGACGCAGCCACAACAATAAAATCATAATCAAATCCCAGATAATAGCAATGTGGTGGAAATTAATGATTATCCCAGAAAAGAACCTGTGTTATCTGCCATGTTGATGATTCTTGTGAATTTGAAACTTGCTGGTTCCAGTAAAAATACTCGGGCCGCCGCACAATGAGCTTGGTTGAGAGGTGGGTAATGGGTTTGATTACAGAGCTTGGACGTGGCGGCGGCGGCGTCGGTTCTAGTCGGCGGCAAGGTTTAAAAAAATTAAAACTCGTTTCCCTTTGGGATTGGGAAAGATGATTTCACTGTTACGAAACACAATCTTGGACGGTTCTGTGGAGGACAAGGAAAAGTGGGCCACTATGATTGGAGAGAACAGTAAACAGGCCATTTCTTTGCAGGTTGAAAAATATTCCCCATCCCAAGCCCAACTAACCATCTTCAAGAGGAAGGCTGATTTCTCTTATTGGGCCTGAAGAAGAAGAACCAGAAACCAATCGACGTACTGTAACAACCGGAGGACATCATGGTCTTTTCCTTCAAAGTCCAACGGTCAACTGAGCCGTTAGATGCTGTTAGCTTTCCGTTAGGCGCGGGTGGGATGCCGTTAACAGTGACTCAACCAGCATTTTTGGACGGATGCGGAGAAGGATTAAAGCATGGAAATGAAATGGAAGAGGCACGCATTTGATCAACTGAAAATCAGTAGCTAGATTCTCTCTCTCTCCTCTAGATTTTCTTCTTCTCTTCCTCTCCTAACTCTGAACTCTCAAATTGCATCTGTAAAATTACTTTTATTTTCTGGGCAATTAAGTGGATTGTTACAAGTGGTATCAGAGCTTGGCGGCCCTCGGCATCGATGGCGGAGACACGGATGAAAACGATGGAGAAACACGTCCAGGAGCTCGAAGCAAGGATCGGAGCGGTGGCGCTCAGCCTCGAGAATCAATCGACTCAGATGGCGCAGGATTTATCGAGCTACACGACGGAGCTGCGTCTGCAGACTTCGGACATTAAGAACCAGAACAACGAGCTTCGAGGCCAGATGGAGGAGGCGGTGAAGGATTTGCACGCGGAGCTGAAAAAACAGCAGCTCGAGGCCGCTAGGAACACCGCCGACATCAAGCAGACTCAGGCGGAGAACAGTCGCCAGTTGCAGCTGTTGGTTCAGATCTATACACGGCGTCCAGACAATTTCGCTGAGAGTTCCACCGACGGCGCTAGGAACAACATTCCGGTGATGAATCCAGTGCTGAATACTCCAATCCAGGTTCACTCTGAACACCCTGCTGTTGTGAATCGTGGTAGTGCTTCTGTTTTAAAGGATCCAAAGGTTATTATGCTTGATGATGTTGCTCCGAATTTGTATAAGAATAACCTAGGGAAAAAACATGTGAACATGTTTACTGATATGTATGATAGACCTCATATGACACCCCTGGTTTCCCCCCTAGAGATGTGTTGCCTGTGTTTGATGAAACTGTTAGGGGTCATGCTAATATGAATCTGGAGTTACCAGTGCCAGTGAGACCAGGAAATATTCACCCTAAAATGGAACTATCTGTGTTTAATGGGGACAAGCCAAAGGAATGGATTAGGAAGGCTGAGAAATTCTTTGGATACTATAGGATCTTTGAACTGGCTAGGCTAGAAGTGATTGATTGGTATTTGGAAGGGAGAGCAGAAATATGGTATAATTCAGTCAAAGCTAATCAGAGGTTCACTAGTTGGGGGGAGTTTGTTAGTGCTTTACTGAAAAGATTCCATGAGTTTGGGATCAATGATGAAACTGAGGAGTTCAACAAACTCTACCAAAAAGCTGGAGTGAGAGCTTACCAGGAGGAGTTTGAAGCTCTCAAATCACTGATGATCACCAAGAATCCTTACCTGAGTGAAGCTTATTTCACTTCAAGTTTTCTGAGTGGACTGAAGGAGGAATTGAAGCCTATGGTGAAGCTCTTTAAGCCATCAACTCTCCAGGAAGCTTTTGAGATTGCTGTGCTACAAGAGATGAATCTGGAAAACCTGAATAGGAGAAATAGAGCATATCCTCAGAGAGCCAATCCAGCAGTGTTGGCCAGCATGAAGTTCCCAGGCTTCCTTGGAGAAATCCTAATCCCCCACCTGCTGAAAGAAGACCAGTAAATGAGGGTTTTAAAAGAATCACACCACAGGAGCAAGCTTACAGAAGGGAGAATCATCTCTGTTACAAATGTGGTGAGAAATTTGGCCCAGGGCACATTTGTAAGTTCAAGCAAGTGAACTTTATTTCTGATGTTGAGCAGGGGGAAGAACAAGATTTGCTGGTGGCTGAGATTGATTGTGATGAGTTGAAGCAGCTAGAGGATGAACCAGAATTGATTACTCTCAACTCTATGGGGAGAGATGAGAATCCTAACACCCTCAAACTAGTTGGAATGATGAAGGGAACTCCAGTAAAGATGCTTTTGGACACTGGATCAACACACAGCTTTATCAACCCCAGACTGGTGACTCAACTTGGACTAAGGGAGGAACTAACTAAACCTTTCTTAGTAACTATTGCTGATGGTAGTAAAGTAGGAGGGTGCACCATCTGTCCCAAGGCTGAATGGAAAGTGCAAGAGCATTGTTTCAGGTTTGATATGAGAGTGATGCAGCTTGGTTCTTTGGATATGGTATTGGGAGTAGACTGGATGACTCCATTCAGTCCCATTGCTTTTGATTTCAAACAGGAAGAAGTGGCTTTCTACAGCAAAGGATCCCAGTGGTTCCTTCAAGGGAACACTGATGGAGCTGAAATGAGACTGTTGAGGGGCTGGGAAGCTCAGGAGCTGTCTGAATATAAGAAGAGGAAACTTGTTTATCAGCAGACTTCAAGGAAGGACATGGAAGGATGGATGGATTTACACAGGACTCCCTATGATGAGTATATCTCAGAGAGACCACATGGACAGGAACGGGACCCTTATGAGAATGTTGACAGACTCAGAAACATGGAGGATTACAGAGCTAGAGGTTTGGGTAAGAGGGGATATTATGATGATCAAGGCTGGAATTATGGAATAGGAGAACTGACTCCTGTGTCAGCAAACTTGGAAGTTAACCAGAACTCAAAGGAAGAGTTGGAGACTTCTTTGAGCAACAAGGACTTGCCAGCAGCTTTTAAACAGGTTTTATACAATTACTCTGATATCTTCTCTATTCCTCGGTCCTTACCCCCAGCTAGGACAGTAGATCATCAAATACCTCTAAAACCTGATGCTCACCCCTTTAAAATCAAACCTTACAGGTATCCCCATGCTCACAAGGATGAAATAGAGAAACAAGTGCAAGAGTTACTCAAGAATAAAGTCATACAAGTCAGCAACAGTCCCTATTCCTCACCAGTCCTCTTGGTCAAGAAGAAGGATGGTTCTTGGAGGCTTTGTATAGACTATAGAAAGTTAAATGATCTTACTATTAAGGACAAGTTTCCTATCCCTGTAATAGATGAACTCCTAGATAAACTACATGGTGCTGTTTTTTTCAGTAAATTGGATTTGAGATCTGGATACCATCAGATCAGAGTTAAAAATGAGGATATACAAAAGACAGCTTTTCAGACTCATTCAGGGCACTTTGAATTTTTAGTTATGCCTTTTGGATTAACCAATGCCCCAGCTACTTTTCAAGCCTTAATGAACCAAATTTTCAAGAACACCTCAGGAAATTCATTCTGGTATTTTTTGATGACATTTTGGTGTACAGTAAAACCTGGGAAGAGCATGTGATCCATGTGGAAATGGTACTGAAATTAATGAGGGATAACCAACTTTTTGCTAAACTCTCTAAATGTGTCTTTGCTGAGAAAAAGATGGAATACTTAGGCCATATAATATCACAACAAGGGGTAGAAATGGATGGTAATAAGATTAAAGGTGTACTGGAATGGCCTATCCCTACTTCTGTTAAGGAGCTTAGAGGTTTTTGGGTCTCACAGGATACTACAGGAGGTTCATTAAGAACTATGGGGTGATTTGCAGACCACTACATAATCTACTAAAAGAAGGAGGCTTTTGAATGGTCTGAGTGGGCTACTGAAGCTTTCAATAACCTGAAGAAAGCCATGACAACTGCTCCAGTTCTCTGTATGCCTGATTTCTCTAAACCTTTCATAGTAGAAACTGATGCTTGTGATGAAGGTATGGGAGCAGTGCTTATGCAAGACAGTCATCCTATAGCCTTTTTAAGCAAATCATTCTGTGTCAGAAACAAGGGGATGTCTACCTATGAAAAGGAATTGCTGGCATTGGTGATGGCAGTAGAGAAGTGGAGACATTATCTGGTGGGAAATAAATTTATCATCCGTACTGATCACCAAAGTTTGAAGTATCTCTGGGATCAGAAACTTCATAGTGCTATCCAACATAGATGGATCACTAAACTGCTAGGCCTCAACTTTGAAATACAGTACAAAACTGGTGCTTCTAACCGAGCAGCTGATGCTCTTTCTAGATTACCAAGAGATATAGATATTCATACCTTACCTAGTGGTGCTGAGTTGGCTTCAGAAGAAATTGGTGATGCAACTAATTCTATCACATGGGATGAGGACATCCATGTTGCTGGGAGGGGGAAATTATCTGAGAATATCAGCACTACTGCAAATGGAAATGACACTGAAGCTAGTTCTGAAGCTAGTCTGTTAGATATGCTCAAGGATACTACAAAGAATTTCAAGGATCCTTTTATCTGTGCAGATACAAGTCATTGTGACATGAGACAATGTTCAACTGTTTCTGTAACCCCTACTTGGTTATCTCAAATTGAGAACAGCTATGAAGGTGACCCTATAGCTCAGAAACTGATAACTGCTGTGGTTTTGGAAAAGGGAGGAAACCATGAGTACAGCTATGAGAAAGGAATTTTAAAGAGGAAGCATAAGATATTTGTAGGATCTAAAGGCCAAGCAAGGCAGGATATACTGTCCACTATGCACTCATCAGCTGTGGGAGGTCATTCTGGGCAAGGAGCTACTATTAAGAGAATATTCTCTCTATTTGTCTGGCCTGGCATGAAAGCTGACATAATCAATTTTGTTAAACAGTGTGAACCCTGTCAAAGGAACAAAGGTGAGCATTGTTTACCTCCAGGACTGCTTCAACCACTACCATTACCTTCTCAAGCCTGGAAGCAGGTTACCATGGATTTCATAGAGAGACTTCCTTCTTCTCATGGGTATGATACAATAATGGTCATTGTTGACAGATTCACTAAGTATGCACACTTCATTGCTCTATCCCACCCTTTTACAGCACACCAAGTGGCCTCTTTATTCATGGATGAGGTCTATAGATTGCATGGACTCCCTGAATCCATAACTAGTGATAGAGACAAAATATTCACTAGCCATTTCTAGAAAGAACTGTTTGGTAAACTAGGAGTGAAGTTGCAGTTAAGCACTGCTTATCATCCTGAAACAGATGGCCAAAGTGAGAGAGTGAATCAGGTGTTGGAAAGCTACCTAAGGAGCTTCTGTGGTGACCAACCTTACAGCTGGAAGGTATGGCTTAGCTCAGCTGAGAGATGGTATAACACATCACATCATCTCAGTATTAATATGACACCTTATGAGGCTCTATATGGAGTTAAGCCATTGGCTATGCCCTTAGGGAATCTCACAGACTCTGTAGTTCCAGCTGCTCAGAACATGGTTGAGCAAAGGAAACAGGTAGATCAGAAGCTGCAAGACCACTTGAAAAAGGCTCAAAGCAGAATGAAATTTTATGCTGATAACAGAAGGTCTGAGAGAGAATTCCAGGTGAATGATTGAGTCTATCTCAAAATTCACAAGTACATGCAAAAATCACTCCAGGGAGATATTCATCCCAAGATATCTCCCAAGTTTTTTGGTCCTTACCAGGTGGAGAAGAAAGTTGGTGTTGTAGCTTATCAACTGAAGCTTCCCTCTCACAGTAGGTTACATCCTGTATTTCATGTAGCCCTACTGAAGAAGCATGTTGGCCCTGCTCCCTCTTATAGCAGTACACCTCCAGAAGGTGAAATTGAAGCAGAAAACCAGCTGGAGCCAAAGGGAGTGCTGCACAGAAGATTAATCAAAAGAGGAAGTGACACAGTGACACAATGGCTAGTGGAATGGAAGAACATGCCCGTTGAAGATGCTTCTTGGGAGGACAAGGACTTCATTTCAGCTCAATTTCCAAACTTCAGTGCTTGAGGACAAGCACAAGCTAAGAGGGAGGGATTGTAACAACCGGAGGACATCATGGTCTTTTCCTTCAAAGTCCAACGGTCAACTGAGCCGTTAGATGCTGTTAACTTTCCGTTAGGCGCGGGTGGGATGCCGTTAACAGTGACTCAACCAGCATTTTTGGACGGATGCGGAGAAGGATTAAAGCATGGAAATGAAATGGAAGAGGCACGCATTTGATCAACTGAAAATCAGTAGCTAGATTCTCTCTCTCTCCTCTAGATTTTCTTCTTCTCTTCCTCTCCTAACTCTGAACTCTCAAGTTGCATCTGTAAAATTACCTTTATTTTCTGGGCAATTAAGTGGATTGTTACACGTACGTAGCATATTTCAGTCAAACCAATTTTTGGCAAACATCCTACATGACGGATGCTTATATAAATGGCGGGAATTTCATTTCAAATAATTTAGATTATTTTAGTTTTATCAAGTTACTCATAAATAAATAAAAAACTTAAGGCTAATCAAAGCTTCCACGGATATATATGACTTACAAAGTCAACGCATGTCTAGAGTAGCAAAGCATTTTTCAAATATCCGATAGTACATAACAACTTAACATACAATTTAACATGATATAACTTGGCTATCATAATCTCACCACGGGCAGTGTCAAAACGTTGCAACCTCAACATCAATGTAAGCCGTAAAGGAACTAAGCTCAACGCGGTGATCCAAAGCTTAACATCGCCGGCCAGACAATTAAATCTCAATGATGGGGACTCGAATGTCAATACAAGAGAATCTAGTGGCGTAATCAGGAATTAAAATTAGGAGGGTTACTAATAGAATATAAAGAGGGAACCATGGGAATATTATTATTAACCAATAATTGAATGCAACAACGTCCTTCTTTTTCCTCCACCTCACAATAAATGGAAATTTGGCTCATGCTTTGACGCCTAGACGGATGACGGTGCTGGTTTTGTTTTTTTCCGAGTCCTGACCCTCACGGTGCCCTCATTCTTGAATAATCTCTACTCTTCTTTCACAACACTCTCTCTTCTTAATTAAACACGTACGTTTGCGATTATATATATAATGTTTTTGCCGGTCATCAGCAACTCGATATATATATTATATATATATAATGTTTTTGCCGGTCATCAGCAACTCAAACCTGATGAACTGGAGTCAACTGAAGTCAACTAATCATTTGATTGTTACAGTGATGTGCCCCATTAATTCTAGTACGCTATGTTTTGTACGTAGGAGTTTCAAAAGAAAAAGAAAAATAGCCAAAATTATAAGGAAAAGTAGTGGTTGATTTGTAAATAGGTACGTGAGCTGGTGTTGTTGGTAAGATCACAGGCAGGCATTAATTAATTGATTCCGACGAATATCTGAATCTGAATCTGAACGGAAAACTCTTCGAAATGTCGAAACCCAGCGTCTACATCACATTTGACTTCTTTGCGGTCAAAGGGAAAAATAGTTTCCGATTGTTACATTACCTATTAGATTTTGGTCAGCAAAAAGAGTCATGTATGGTCCACATTAATTCATTTTTATGTAAAGTACAGTGTATACATAATTTACCATTTCTAAAGGATCCGACATTTAATTTATGTAGTATAAGAATTCAATTTAAATCAAAACTCTTATTTTTGTATTGGACAACCAACCATCAAGGAGAGTTGGTATGATGAATCATGAAATATGAGATAAATTTTGATACGTTACAAGATTTTACCTGATGAGTACTGTAACTTCTACGGTGTCTCTAGCAAATCTATTGCAAGGTTGTACGATGAGGAGATAGGCGAACAAATAGTAAATCGGTTCCAAGATCGATCTCATAGATTCTTATCTCTTTTTTTCGACTCTGTAATCTATGAATTTACAAAGTAAAACAACTTATATATATAACGTATTTCCTCTCCTCACCGCCACCCCTTTTTATTCACTATGCACGTGTTGGCATAATGTTAACGAACACCAACTTTCTACAATGTATGTCATCAATTTATCATATTCTCGTAATTTCAAAGTTAAATGCGACAAAGAACCTCACTTGATTTCTTTACCGTGGGTGAAATTAGCTTTGAATTCAATTTCAATTTCAAATATGATTATGAACAATTGTAACTCATGACGGAGAATCCCAACAAGAAAATGAGGTAAGAATTCTTCACGCAAGTTTAAGGAATCATTTTTATGGGCCACAAGCTCCCAAGAATGGTTAGATTTTGAAAATTAGTAGTATCCCAAATCCTGGGCCACTTGGATATATATTAACGTGGACACGAGTTTGACAAATGCTTTTCAATGTGTACATACTAATCAGAAGGTGTTGTCTTGTACTCTTTTGTTCAAACAATCCATTTAATTTCGGGTCATTTTACTCAATTATTGGCACATCTATATGTTACGAACTTACGATTCGACTTTAGAGATATTGCCATTACTTTTTATACTAATCTATAATCTACAAATTGATTAGTGGTTCTTCAAAAAAAAAAAAAAACAAATGGATTAGTGGAATATTTATTCGAATAAAAAAATTGACCTTAGATTCGAGTCAAAAAAAGTTTAGGTTTTATGGATTGACTTGAAATGGGTTGGACTCGTCTTATTGAATCATGTTGGATTTGTGTCGTGTTAGGTTAGATTAGGTTGAATTATGTTTGATTCAAGTGTATTTTACATAGTATTCTTTCATTAATTAATTGTGAAATGATAAAATTTAAAACTAGTTATTAATTAATTCAAATAAATAATTTTAGAAAAATATCGGGTATGGGTTCGGGTCAGATCGGGTACGGGTCAAAAATATTGGGTTGTAATCAGTTTTCAGATTCGTTTTAGATCAAGTCGGGTTCAACCCTTTAATTCTCGGGTTATAATCAGGGGTTGCGTGCCAAATTAGATCGGGTCAATCGAATCAGATTTCTTGGGTTGAATATGAAAATAATAAATCTACTCTGAATAATAGCTTGCATTTTTATTTTTGATTAGGAGGGGATGTGAATGATTCTCTTCATTTCATTATAGAAATATTTAATAATAGTACATTTTTACTTATATATTTTATATTTTTTACCTTCGCAATCTTACCCTACGTATACCTAACAAGCGGAAGCAGCAAGAATCATGAATTTTCTTTTATGCGTGATTTACATCCCCATTAAAACATGTGGTATTGAGTTGGTGGGACACTATGGATTAACAAAATTTTAGGTAATAATCCAAACGTACTCCCAATAAAATCCCTCACACTCCTTATCCACAGCGAGAATCAAACTTAGAACCTCTAAATTATTCTACTAGCACTTAACCACACTTCAATGATCTAGCATGGATTCTTCTAACAATGTCAACTTTGAGTTGCACCCAAATTCCTATGATCTCTGGAACTGAATCCAGTAACCATGGTGCTACAATCATACTGATATGAAGTATTGATTTGTGACACTTGAGCTCTTTCCATAAACGCTGCCTTGTGTCTTATTTTGTTGATTCACTTAAGCAAGTGAGTGAGTGAGTGTTCATGTCTATACAACTGAGTTTAGTTTAAATAGTTGAAATGAGTTTAATACGATTCACTAAAATGCTCCTTGGAATGTCTATACTTATGGGGCAAAGTTAAATTTCGACTTGTCGATTTGTTAACCTATTGAGAAAGTCGATATATCCGGTAGTCATTACTTTTCCAAAATATTCTCAATTTGAGTACTCCCTCTGTCTCACTCATACATGCAGAGAGAAAATTTGAGACTCAAAAAAGGAACAGTAAAAGCTAACTAAACAGTAATCTTTGTCAGGTGACTCATGTAAACAGTAATCCGGATATTCAAATTAAATTGAAATTTGATCGGTTTAGAAGAACCGAAGGGGGTGAAGATCTGGAGTTTGGATTGGCAAAAACGGTGACCGTCTTAAGGGCCCGTTGATGATGGCGGCGATCTGGTGGTGGCGATCGATCTGTGCAGTTTGAAGGCGGTTCTGGTGGTGGTGAGTGGCGATGTCTTGACGGCGAAGGCGGCAGTGACCAAGGGACCAATGACCGATGGTGAATGCGGCGGCGGCGATCGCAGGCGATGATCTGGTGGTGACCCTCTCCGATGGTGATGATTTTGTGGTGACCCTTTGGGTGGCGCAACCAATTGGTGGTGGTGAAGGCGGCCTGGCGAGGATTTGGGCGGCAACAAGATGAATGAGAGGAAGAAAGGGGAAAATTAAAAGTGAAGCAGATGTTTTGGATAAGCAACGCAAGAGAGAAGGAAAGAAAAAATTAGGTGAAGTTTAATGGATTAATTAGTTGAATTTGGGTTATAATCAGCCCATGTAATGGTGGGTGGACTAAAAATTTTAAATTTTAAAAGGGTGTTTTTGGTAAATTCGCAATGGAAATATTACCATATAAGGTAAGTGTGCAACTTGAGGTGAGACAGCCTAAATAGGAAAGTGTGCAGTTTGAGGTGAGACGGAGGGAGTAACCTTTTAGCAATTTTTTTTTTTCCGCGATGGATTTGGGGTTAAGAAAGCCCAATAAAAATTCATCCACCATTTGGTGGTTTTAATTTATTTTTTAAAAAAGGAAACTATAGTAAAATACAAATTACAGTGACACCGGATATAAATTTAACTTTCTTGATAACCTATTAAAAACATTAGATTTATAAATTGCTGAATGTTTTATGGCTTCCTACCTTGACTGAATTCAAAACTTTCGTGAAGTGGACTTTGACTTTGACCACTACTTTTCCATCCTTCTCTCTCTAACCTTTTGGCTCTGGCTTGGCTGGCTGCTTAATTTGCTCCTCTTCTTCACTTCTCTCTCTAACCATGCTTTTCCAAAATTCTAAAAAATTAAATTGCTCTCACCTTTATTTATTGTAATCTCAGAATAATATTTTCTAAGAAACACATTACAATTAAAACCTTACCCCACTGAATGTGTGTATTTTTCAAATATTCTTTTCCATCACCTTGAAATATACAGTTCTGATGCAGATTGCTGATGCAAGAATATAGAGAGAAGCAGCTTCACACTCATTTCTTTTTTTTTACTTTTCAAATCTTTTATATTTTCCTATTTTTATATTCCTATGATCATTATATAAGTAGCAGTTTCAAGAATCAAGACTTCTCTGATCTCTGGTCTCATCTTACATCCTTCAGTCCAATAAAAATGATTGATCCAAGTCATGTAATTTTCTGCCTGAACATCAGAGAAATGATTCTTGCAAATTTTCTGAGCCAAAAATAGATACCATTCTTCTGATGGATT
Source organism: Cruciata laevipes (assembly GCA_963678965.1). Classification (NCBI taxonomy): domain Eukaryota; kingdom Viridiplantae; phylum Streptophyta; class Magnoliopsida; order Gentianales; family Rubiaceae; genus Cruciata; species Cruciata laevipes. Next base: position 24,380,596 of record OY787632.1, on the reverse strand, counting down.
CTGTCTTCTTTCTCGGCGAAGGAGAACGAGCCAGCTTAATTCAGCAAATGATGCAGTCCAATGGCTGCACTTACATTTGCTTATGGCTATATGATCCTTCCTCCAAGTAAGTAAAATCATCTGATTTATTCAGCATTTCCTATCTCAAAAAGGTCAGATTTTTTATTACTGTTTATGGTAACTGAATCATTTCACTTTCTCAGTTGCTTGAGATACACAGATGGATTCTACCAGCAGGAAAGCATTAACAACCAACCAAGCTCTTCATCTGGAACCATTTCACAACGGCTTTTCGCCGAATATACTCAATCAATTATCAGTGTTGATGTCCGGTAATTTTTGAGTATTAGTCATGTAGATTACAGTAATAATAAAACCCTAGCTAGCTAATATAAACTAAATGATGCATTTCTTTGCTTTCAGCTTCATCCCCGGGGTAGCTTTTGTGAGCAAGAATCCGTTTATGAAGCTGCAATCAACTGATATTCAGAGAATGACTTCCTCAGAAGTACAACGCCAATTCTATCAGGTAATTAACTAGAAAATCCTTATTTATAATTAACAAGAAGATTGTGGAAATGATCAATTGGCAACTAATCAAGTTTTTTTTTACTTGCTGGTCTTATAACAGGAAGCCAGAATCAAGGTTTGTTTCACTCTTCATCTCATTCTTAATAAACCACCTTAAAATGCATCATGCATGCATGAATTGATTTGGATTTGATGATTTCAGAATGCTACTTTCATGGGATGCGATTCGGGAGAGATTGAGCTTGGATTTTCTGATAACTCCTCCCAGGTAAGATTATACATATATAGTACTATATATATATACTTATATTAATATAGACCAAATAAGACTGCTTCCATATATATATGGAATGACTATGTATGTATAGAAATATAGTAAAATCTATCTCAACTACCTTTGATGTGTAATTTAATGAGCAAGTTGCTTTTAAATATTGTATTTTCATTTGATTTGATCAGTATATATATATTATATATATATATATATATATATATATATATATATATATATATATTGAGATGTGATGTGAATCATGTGATTATGTTAAACAAAGACTGCTTATATATAATTCAGGCCAAGGAAATCATGGAGATGAGAGCATGGATCTCTGAATATCCCTACAGGCAACTCATGGCTCCAACAACCACTACTGATCAGAACTGCAGGCCTACCTCATCTTCCTCGTCACTAAGATCACTATCCTACGACAGCCCCGAATACACCCCGATCCCCATGCTCTTCGATCCAGCCACGTCGTACCTTAATGTCCCAGAACAGCAGCAGCAGCAGCAGCAAGTGATCATGCCGGATTCCGATCACCAGCAAGTGATCAGAAGTCTGAGCCAGATCAGAAATGTCCAGCTGCCGAGCATCGAGAGCGAGGAGGCTGCCATGACTCAGGCCATCCTGGCCGTCATTTCTTCCACCTCAGCTGCCACGTCATCTTCATCTCTGCAACCTCTGAACAGAAGCATACATGGATCATCATCATCTCAGGATAGCGCGTTCAGATGGTATAGACCGCCTTCACCGACGTCGGCTAATCTGGGCCCTTCATCGAGAATTACCAAGAGGCCGAATATGCTTAAAAGATCCATCGCCTTCTTCAGCTCACTGTATTCAGTGAAAAGGCAGCTGATGCAAAACCAAGGTACAGCAGGAACCGGCGGCCGTGCATCGACCACTCAGCTGCATCACATGATAGCCGAGAGAAGAAGGCGCGAAAAGATCAACGACAGCTTCCAAACCCTCAGATCCCTCCTTCCTAAAGGCATCAAGGTACTTGTTATATGCACACACACATATATATATATTATGTATGTGTGTGTGTGTGTTTCTATGAACAATGTTCTTTTCTGGGTTTCAGTGAGAATAAACTGTGTTGTTTTGTAATAACAGAAGGATAAAGCATCGGTTCTTGCAAGCACAATTGAGTTCATGAAGTCTTTGATAGATCAGCTTGGTGATCATGATCCCAGTACGAGGAATGAAAGTCAAGCGCAACAAAAATCAGAAACAAGTACTGATGGATCATCATCGAATCATCATAGAGTTGAGGTTCAGTTAACTAATGTTGCTGCATCATCGTCATCGTCAACGACATTAGCATCAAGATATGTTGACCTGCGAGTGGCACTGAGAGGGGATTTTAACCTGGGAGATTTAATGATCAGCCTGCTGGAGTTCTTGAAAACCGACCGGAATGTTAGTGTAATGTCTGTTGAAGCCAGCACCAGAGCTGGAGATGCAAATGCTACCTTTGTTAATTATAACGTTATTTTGAGGCTCAGAATCGAGGTAAAATGCAGATTAATGTTTATTATTTCATGAGCATGTTTCATTTTATTTAGTCTTTGATGCTAAATCTAAGATATTTTTCATTTAGAATTTTATGTAAATTGATATTGTGAGCTGAATGTTCGTAGTGGAGGCTGAAAACTTTGAAAGCGAAAATCTTACGTGCATAGATGGTGTCAAGAATAACGTTAATTTAGTGGAACCATCTTTACAGATATGCATTATCATGTTAAGGTTTTTCTTCCAAAAAGAACATTCTTCCTAGCATTATATTTATGTTAAATTTCCTATATATAAATTAATATATCAACCATATATAATATTTAATTGGATAAAATATTTCTATCCCTATTTGTTTGTCACTCCTTCTATTATTTAATTACAAGAGTCTCACTTATATTATATTGCATGGTCATTCACTTATACCTAGCTAGTGTGAACAAATAATATAGTGTGAATCAAATATGAAGATGATGGTCATCAATTATGTAAATCAAATCAAGATCTATGATAATTTTATATAAGTTGGTGGTGTAGAGACATTGTAATGAAATGGATTCATTAATTTCCCAATTGCATAAGTTTGCATCAAACAATGGTCCCAAATCCCCAATTGGTATAAAAGAATTAACACCCATTTTGTTTGTTATATGTTACACTTTGTTTGGCATGCACAAGTCTTAATAAAATAGGATGTTAGTCTAGAAAACTAATCTTGACTGAATGAAAACTAAAGTTACTAGCTGTAAGTAATCTAAAGTACTTCAACACAATATCAAAAGATTAAGTACTATTTTAAAATAAAAAATACATTTAAATTAAAAAAATGAAGGGATTGAATGTTTAATATATATTACCATTTGATTATGAGAAAGTTTCCTGTGAGACTAGAGACAAATGTTAATTTTCTCACTTTCAAACCTGACCTTTAATATATTAAATATGATCATTTACTGTATTATTGCTGATATTCTCATTTTCTTGTCGGATCTTCTTACTTTTAAAAATGATCTTTTACCATGTTCATTACATGCATGTGTCCATTGAGGTTTCTTTGATTATTGTTATTCACATTCATTTTATATTTATGTGTGTATAGGAACGCGATCAATGGGACGAGGTTGGCTTCCAAGAAACTATCAGAAGAGTTGTGAATGATTTTGCAGAGAAACCTTTATAATCGCAAGTTTTCCACCTCGCAAATTCTCGGAGTTTTCCACACTTAGGCCTTATTTAGCAATAGCTTGCTTAAACTTACAAATAAATATATATGTACAATTTTTGAAGTAGCCATTAAGTCAAATTTAGCTGCAGTTTTAATTTAGATTGCCAAGAAAATATCCCCGAAAAAATTCAAAAGTTTCAAAGCTTGTTTTATGCTACAAATAAAAAATAAAATATGTATGTGTTTAATCAAAATATTTATCATTATTCTCTTCCATGCTGGTTTAAGTACGTACGTTTATCAAAAACAAAGAGTAATTAATCAAAACTTTTTTTTTTCATCAAGCCCATTTTCTAAACAAGAATAAATGATTTCATAGTTTTTGGCGATCATGGGGAGATGGGAAAACAATCGTTTATTTGTTTTTTGATTTGTTCTTTGTTTTAAATAAGTGTGAATTCACACATTAATAATGTTCTTCGATATGATCAATTAGATCGTGTGTTTATGATGCTCGGTCTGGTTGTTCATGTTGAAGTTTTGTTCGCGGTCTAGTTTACAGATTGTGTTTCGTATTTTTTTTGTTTCTTGTTCTTGATCTGCTGTTGCGGATCGTGTTTCTGTTCGTGATTTGTATCTTTCAAGGGATGAAAGCTGGGAGAATATAAATCATGTTTTTTATCAGGTGGTGTTGCAGTTATAGCAGATCCCTGATTGGCTTTGTGGTTGATGCGTGATGCTCCTCTTTGCCAACCAGTTATAGTTTTCGCGGCAGTAAGTTAATTTCTCCGAGGACGATATTACAATTTTATTGGATCTCTTTAATGTAATAGTACAGACAGATAGTCTGATTGACATGTAGTTTTGTTACCCTTTTCATAGGTTGATTTGATTGTATGTCAATTCCATTGTAAATCGATGTTTGGTGTTTGATTTTAAAAATAAAAAATAAACGATTTCATGATTTTTTTTAAAGAATTAATTTCTCCGTTTCTTATCATGATGTGATAATCATCGCACGTATAGTTTTCATGATGTGAACCGCGCCGATGATTGGATTGAGACGAGCTAGCTTGATGGTGTTGCCGTTGTTGACCGGATTAGTTTGTTCGAATGTACAAGACATTATTTTATGACGTGGTATATTATGCTCCAATATTGAATTGTATTAGTAATTATTTCGAATGTAGTTTAATATTCATATTTATGCATTCAAATGTTTTCGGAAAATTGGGATTAAGGGAAATGGAACATCAGAAATTGAAAAGTTTCACATAATTTCTGAAAATGACAGTGAATAATTAACTTAATTTTAATTAATATAATGATTAATATAAAGACATTAATACCCCTATTTCTATTATTTTTATTTAGATCAGTTGTTCTTAGTTAAATTAAGTTTAGTTTCAATAAGTTCACTCCAATAACTAAATAAATGCATTTATGATCAAATTTGTTTAATTTAGCCCTATGTCATTTTATTTAGTTTTGGTTCAGTTCAATTTAGTTCACTTTAGTAGCATTCTATTCAGTTCATTTTCATTAAATTTTATTAATTCACTCAAATTTAGTTGAATTCAAATCAAGAATTTAATTCAAGTTCACCTTTCTTTAGTTTAATTCAGTTTCGCTTCATTAATATATCGACCAAAATTTTGGTTAAAATTCAATCCACTGTATGTCATATTCATCTAAAAAATATTTACTTTTATTAATTAGTTCAATTCAATTCAATTTGGTTGACTTGATTCATTTATATTTGCCTAAATTCAATTTAATTAAGCTCCATAATTTTTTCAGATCGATTTTTAAATCCAATTTAGTTCACTTCCTTGATATTTAATTTAATTAAGTTTCATCAAGTTCATATAATTTGACTATTTTGACTTGAATTGAAATGAAATGATTACAAATAAATTTTATTTAAATTGGAGTAAATAAATAAATTTAAATTTAATTTAATTAAATACAAGAGATCTAAACAAAAAATAATAAAAATTAGGGTATTGTTTTCTTTATACTAATAATAATATTACTTAAAATTATGTTAATTATTCACTGTCCTTACAGAAATTATGTAAATTTTACACCCCACTTACCAATTAATAATGTTCCACTGCCCTTATTCCCAATTTTCCCCTTTCTTTTATATAATAGACAAGATCACATGATTAAGTTCTTTTATATAAATTAAGTTCATGTGTATTACATTCTCCTCAATCTTTTGGTAGCAAATTTTACGAAAAAAGAAGGAAAAAAAAGTATGAATTAGAGTGATATTACGATTTTTACATGATCTCACATATATACATGTATGTATGTGAACCAGTCAAATTAACGTGTAGTCTAAAATATGTTACGTTGTCCAACAATTATAAAATGATATTGAAATTTAGAATACTCGTAAGATTTGAGATAATTAAAGAACTGTCTTCTTGAAGAGTATAAAATTATTTTCTTGCAAAAGTTTTAGTAATTTAAAATGTTAATTAATATAATAATGTATCACATGCAAAACCATAAAATAGATGATTAAAATCAAAGAACCAAGTGTGTAACTGTGCATGTGTCTTTTATGGGATCTGTGCACCGGTCAAGGACACAGATGCATATTCAAATTTCAAAGATCTCTCTTAGGGATGTCACTAGGCGGGTTTTGGTGGTGGCCCGCCCCATTTGTACCGGTTTGGGGCGGGGATGAGAAAAATTTGATAGGTAATGGGGCGGGGATGAGAAAAATTTGATAGGTAATGGGGCGGGGATGGGGATACAATCACAACCCATCAAGGGTTATGGGGCGGGATGGATTTTATACATCACCCGCCCCATCCCCACCCCAACCCGTCCCATCCCCGTTATACCCGCCTCATACCCGGCCCGCCCCAAAACAATTATATTATATATTAATTAATAAAAAATAATATTAATTAATTTCTTACTATAATTTAATAATCAACCCATAATAGTTAAAATGAGAAGAAAACTAACAATAATAATGTATTTGGACTATTCTTTGGCAATCGTTTTTATAATTACAAACTTCTTGTTTGCTTCAAATTTGAGTGAGATTTCAATTACATTTTTTTGTTTGGGTTTGAGATTTTTGTCTTCTTAAAGATTTTATTTTCTCAATATAATTATTATTGCGTTTGAGTAAAAGTTATATAAGCAAATGTATTTTAAACTGATATAAGAGGTGGGTGAGGATGAGCCATGGGTCATGGGTCATGGGGCGGGGATGGGTCATGGGGCATGGGGTGGGGCGGGTCATGGAACGGGGATGGTTTTATAATAAAACCCGATGGGGCGGGGATGCGTTTTAAAATATTAGATGGGGATGAGGATGAGATAACTAGTACTCGCCCCAGTGTCATCCCTAATCTCTCTATCTTGGTCTTACAACTTTCTGGTAAAACATTAGTTTTATAAATCTACCAACGAGTGATAGCTGAATTCTTGTGACTGCACCATTGAATATTCCAAAGCGGTTTAATTAGGTATTAAACAAAGATTATATAATTTTTTTTAAAAAAAAACAAAGATTATATAAAAAAAGTATTAAACAAATAATATACTTCCTCCGTACAAACTAAAATTTCTTGCTTTTCTTTTTGGTCCGTCCCAACCAAAACTTTTTACTTTCATTCTTTCCTTTTTTTGCAAAAATAAAACTACAAAAACTACAAATATACCCTTAATGAATTCTTACAAACAATTATAACAATAAGTGATATTTCATTTATTCCTCTTAAAACTTTACTTATAAGATATAAATTGCATTTTTCTTAAAATCTGAGCCGAATTCAACTAAGTAGTTTTGGTTAGAATGGAAGGAGTATATAATTAGACAACTTTTGATATTGATCCATTTGTGCCACAGACAAGTCTTATTGCAGGTAGAGACAATTTCAGTCAAAACCGTCGACTTATTATCGTCTGGATTAATTAAGAACTTTGGCGTTAATTCTTGGTCAATCTAACAATCAATTGAAAACTTTGAACCTTAAGATCAGTTCGTGTTCTTTCTTTGTGATATTCTAGCGATCCATCACGTCACTTTCATAGTATAGTATCATTTGCGAGCAAAGAGGATGGCAAAATTTCAAGTATTTTTATTGGCATGTTCAATAAATTTGCGATCTATTTTGACAAAAATTCTCATACATGTCTCCATTGATTTCACCAAATAATTATAATTAATATGTAAAAAATTAGTCTTGAAAATAATAAGATCAAACATGAAAGTGAGAAGATCAGCAATAATACACTGAATGGTCATATTTAATAGGTAACAGATGAGATTTCAAAGTGAGGTTTCAGGTTTGTGTTTAGCAAACTTCTAATTTTTTCTTATCATTAGAGAAACTTGTGAAAATTCTATCAGGTGAGTACTCATGATTATTTTTTCCCATTAAGTACATTTTTACAAATTTCTCTGATATAGATAGAATGATGGACAAGATCATTAATGACGTGTAAAAATACTTAGTTCTAAATGGAAAATAAAAGGAAAGTTGGTTGAAAGGGATTCATGAAGAAAGCGAAATGGTTTTTCTGATTTTCCAAATGAGATTAGGTGAAGTGGAAAAATTACAAAAATAAAATAAATAAAAAAGTAAAAGGATTGTGAAGTAAAAATAATATACTTTTATGTGGTGGAGCACGAGGAGTTTTTTTTTTTTTTTTAATAGTAGGAATACTTGAGTATATTCTTCTGGAATGTTTGATTATGTGTTCAATAAATTTTATTAAATTTTAAATGGATGTAATTTATATTTTCGTTCCAGAATATATGATCTGAGTCACAAAATACTTTTCTCCGATAAATACATCGTTTAAATATTCGTTACATTGTTAATCTTTCAATCGAATTATTTTACACTTCCAATTTTTTCTAAGAACGTTCATGTTGAATTAGTTGAACTTATCTGAATATATCTGATTTGAATTAAATTTAATTGATTTAAAATATATTAAAATAGGAATAAGTTGAATTAATTAACTAAGTTAAATATCATTCAATTTTATTTCATCTTATTTAAACTGGTCAACAAACCCTAAATAAATAAACATATTTTTGAAAATAAATAGTTATTGCATTCATAAATCACTGGAAATAGCGGTTGAACATGGTTAAGACTAGCACTCTCTAGTAGGTAGGGTGCTCGACTATGTGGGTATCGCTAGGGAATGAGCTAAATAGAATGTTGAAGAGCAAGCCGACCAACATGACCCCATAAATGTACTAATCCCTAACTCAGAGGGGAACTTTTCCATTGGCATTGTCGCGACATCCGGACAAACTTTTCTTACAGCGAAGGGCTTCCAAAGGGGCTTTCCATCATCTTCCTTCCATGATATGCCTCCGAAAGACGCTCGAACATCAGTTTCTATCTTGAGGAGATGTGCCTCCTCGTCGGTTATTGGTACCAAAATAAAAGACTGAAATAAGAAACAAACAGCAAACCATAAGAAAAAACTTAGACACATACTAGTGAAATAAATAAACATATTAATTGACTGTTAGGAGAAGATGGAACATTGATCCAAACTTATATATTTAAATAGTTACCACACAGTAATCGAACCATCGTTTCCTTAATCATGAGGTTATGAAGCTTCCACCTTTAATATTGATGAGCCACCGAGAGTCTGAGAACTTAAAAGCTGTACGTAGTCCGTACATTTGGAAGACGTTTCTAAAATTAGAGACATTGTTTTATCTGAAAAATCTATATGCATGGATGATTATAAGTCCTTAGGTATTAAGAAACATGTTTTTACTAAATTTTGATTATTCTTCACCTGCTCATTTTGGGTATAGATTACTCACTAGTCATAACTAGTCATTAGTCACTACCATTTTTAAAAGTAGATACATCATCTTATTTCATAATTTTCAGTTTTAAAGCATGAAATTCTTTTTTTTTTCTTTTTTACGTTAAAACCATCATAGATGGGAGGATTATTCATGACTCCTCAACTGAAATAAAAACAGAACATAATACACAAAAGACCAAATAAGGGCCTTAGTGGTTACAAGTTGCCTGAAGGTTGTTCTCCACAAGTGAAGAAAATTTGGTAGATAATGGGGAAATTTCTTAAACGTAAAGCAAATCTAATCTTCCATGTATCTAAATATGGTGTGGCCCGAAAGCTATGTTAGATGGGCTGCTCGACGGTGGAACTGCATGGGAACGGCTTGATCGCGGCGGCCCAATCTGGGGTGACCCGATCGTTGGCGCCACTGTGCTCCGACGATGTCTAGTTCCGGATCTTCTCTCTCATGTGGCAGTCGTGGAGTGGCTGGCGGCATTCCGGGCTTGCGAAAAGGAGGTGGGGCTACCTAAAACAAAAAAGATAAATGGGGTGGGAGGTGACCGGCGCGGCGAGGGGCGTCATCGGTCACCTCCCCGGACTAGATCTGAACAAAGGGGTGGTTTGGGAGAGAAAATTACTGTTTGCGCGTTGGAGGCTGTTGCTTTTACAAGATGTGATCAGCTATTTGTAAATGTATACACCTGTGAAACCATGAAATTCAACTCCTCTAGAATTTAAAAAAATTTCATCTATTTTCATTGCCACGTACTATCATGAAATTGGATTTAAAATCATGTTAATATATCAGACTAAAAGACTAAAGGTGAATTAGTGTAGATTAATTTGTATATATCGACTTCTTATTGGATTTAACTTTATGATTTAACTTTATAAGCATTTGAATTATTTGACTTTTTTTTACTCTAAAAAGTCAACTTACAACTGCTATATATAGTACAATTTTAAAGTCAACTCACAACAAAAAATGCAATAGTCAGATACTCTAAAAAGTGCAATAGCTATGATACTTCTTCTAAAAAGTTAACATTGCTCATGTTTGCCAGATACTTTAAAAGGTTTACAAGAACAACTTGTAAATGTCATTCACTCTACATCACAGAAAACATACGCTATTGACATTTACTACATTTACTCTATGGTTGTGGACTGGCATCACATTACCCTATAGGTCGTGGTTGAACGGGCAGTGGACTGATGTACCAACGAAATGACACTTTCCCTCTGCCACGAAAAACGGGCAGGGAACCTTTCCCCTCTCTTTCTCCTGCTCATGTGCAAACTTGGTTTCTTGTCCAGCTCTCTTCTTTGTTTCATAGGGGTCAGTTCCCTTCTCTTGCTCTTGCACTAAATGAGCATAATAGCATCGGTTCCCATAGGGGCATTTTTCTTTCTTCTTCACAACTCTGCACATCTTGCTCTTGTAATAGAGCAGGCTCTCCTTAAAATTTTTAGGTATTCTCGCTTTTTAAACAACCTTCTCATTTGTAAAAAGACTACGGGAACAGCTAGATTCGTATCTAGGTGTAGATACCCCCAATTTCAACCCGGTCGGCATCAGACGAATTCACTACTTTGTCTTTATTCTTCGTCTTTGGAGTCCGAATTCGATCCCATCCTTTATTATTCGTCGCCGCGGTCTAAGACAGCGCCTCATCTGCGCCTATGGGGATCTTTCCCTCAGAACATGTCTGAGCCAACCCCTTACTATTCGCCGCCGAGGCCTGAAACGGCACCTCGGGTATCTTTCCCGAATTGAGAGATTGACCCGGAACCTCAGAAATTTCCCCATCTATTGAAAATATTCGTCTGGACCAGACGCCGGGCGATGAGCCGTTACCAATCGAAACTCCGATGTCCTCTTCAGCTGCTATTGACATGCGAACCCTCTGAATGAAGTTGAAGTTTCAAAAATATGAAAACCCCTTTGAATGATTTGACTAAACGTGTTAATTCAGTTTAAAATTTAACATTCATACTTCCCAAAGTCCAAAGGAAAATGTACATTGCTTATTTCCATATATAAATTCACCTTCTTGGTTAGCTTAATTTAGACAATAATTTACCATATTATATTTAATCATCAAAACCCTTAAATCTCTTGGAGCACGCCAGATTTTATCTTGGAATTTTAACATTTCACATTTCATGTAAATAAATAACGATGGTCATAATGTTGAAAACAGATTCAGAATAAGAAGATCTATCTTCACCGAAAAACTGAGATTTCGTCGGAAAAGTAGGAATGGGTCCTAACATTCTCCGTAAGCCTCACTGTATTTTCGTATATTTGTTACCTTATTTAAAGCATATGATAATGTAGATCGATATATTCATGTTAGTTTTAAAATTTATAAAATGATGGATTTTGTACAAAATCTACAGATCTGCAAAGATCTCGGCATATTCCAAGTTTTGATTTTTCATTTCACGACTTATGAAAAGGAAAATCAATTTACCGTATGTATTTAATTTGCCGAGATCAATTTACGGGCAGTGGAGTATTCGTGATTATGAATGACATCACGGGTGTAAGTGTGGTTTTCCCGTTGAGCAATACTATGAGAATGCTAGCACGCTATTTGATCGTTTAGAACCTCATTTTTCCCGAGCCTTTAGCAACCTGGGTGCGAGTTTTTACTATGCAGATTTGGACTTTCCCGTAAGTGTGGGAATGGATCCAACTTATCAAGACCGAATAAGAGCGATCCAAATGTATTTCACTCCAAATTGGGAAATATTGTATTTCCCTAACCTTGGACGTCCATGTGTCCAGAAGCGGATCTAAGATTATCTAAGTAGTTGTGCAAATTTATAATTTTTTAAGTATCACAAGTATATTTTTAAAAGTAGAGGTGCAAAATTTAATTATAAAATTTTTTGCACATAAAAATATTAAAAATGAAATTTTTTTGGTAGCATTTGCCACCTTTGCCCAAAGGCTAGATCCGCCTATGGTCCACGTGGAAGGGAGTCAACTACCTTACATAACAACACAATTAAACATATAAAGTAATTATGCAGTTCCTTTGGATGTGTTGGTGATGTGTTTTGTGAAAAACCATGGTTCATCCACTGCTGTATCCAATGATTGGCTTTAGAAAAGGAATGGGAAGAAACGTTCCAACTGTGGACAATCATTTGACAACGATGTGGACAAGAGGATCATCCTTGCGTTTGAGGTAAGCCTATCTGTTAGTTTTCTATATCTTGTTGGTACGTGTTGTTAGTTTGTTGTTGGTGGATGTAACGAATGAAGTGAATCTAAATGTATTAAGAGACTTATTTTATCTTGGAAATCTCTATGTAATGATGATAATGTCGTTTGGTATTAAGAAATTGTATTTATCAAATTTTGATTTTCGCTGTTAATGATTTTAGCTTCCCAGTCAAGCTGTCATGATTTTCGCTGCCACAAATTAATATTCTCAAGGGCGATCTTACAATTTTGACTAAATCACCAATATGTAGTAGTACATACGCGATCATTCTGGTTGACATAATAATTATGCTTATAACACATTAGTTAGATTGAAATTACACTCATTATAATCGTTGCATGTCATTTTTTCTAGCATTAAGAAATAAGAGAAAAATGCCAAAACGGTATTCACTTTTACTTCAAATTCACAATTTCATACCCACTTTATAAATTTGCACCATAAAAGGTAACCAACTTTTTATTAATGTTTCAAAATATAGTACACTCATGACATGCAATAGCAAATTTTAAGTCAATATCTAGTCAATTGTAATAAAAACCAGTGGCGAACCTTATGGGGGCCAGTGGTGGACCTTAGGGGGCCTGGCTCATCCCATAAAATAAAAAATTGGAATATACACCCTTGTATTTTTCATATATTAAAATTTTGTACTTATAATTTTTTAATATTCCCAATTTTAAAAACACTTAATTTCTGGGAGACTAAAAATTAAATTTCATCGTATTGAAATTTATCCTAACATATCTTGAAAGGTTAATTTAGCGAACTAAGAAAAAAAATGTCATATTTTTACCCTTAAATTTTGTAAATATTTTTTTAGGATTTACGTGTGACAAAATTAGATTCTCTTTTACATTTACTAGTAACTAGTAAGTCGTGAGTGTGACGTATATTGTTTATAATTGCTTCCAGAAACTAGTGCCGTGGTTTACAACTAAAGGCAATAAAAGTATAACCTACCTTATTTCAAAAGGATAACTGACCCGCTCAACCACAAAAGTTGGTGGTGATATCGAAAATCTTCTATTACGCTTAATAAAAGTAACATGTGAAGGAATTTCAGTTTTAGGGTGTGAATAAATACAAGTTTTTAGTCAGTTAATTTGATCCGTATTGGTTGAAAGTACAATTTGTTACCACTATCTTTTATTCCTTTTCATGTTTATTATTTATGATGTGTTATTCTATCATTTACCATTGTGTTCATAGTTAAATAATGTTTAAATTATTATAACTTTATAAACTTCTATGAAATCTCTCAAAACATCTCCACTTAATTATGAAGTTCATGAAATTCACTTTTATATTAATTTCCGTTTGAAAATGCCTAATAAAATAATTATTCATCTCGCTGTTTAATTTTAGAAAAATATTGGTATACAGAATAACACCTGGCTGTTTAAGTAGACCCCCGGCCCGCATCTAGAAGTTAATTGGTGTTCCTAAATTTAGAAATTTGGATAATTTCCGTCAAATTTCTCATGGGAGAATACATGAATGGATTCCATTTTCGGTAACTCTCCAGATGGAAAAGGAAAAGTATATGAATCCAAACCTAACCAAAGGCTGTTTCCGAGAAGAAGAAAATCATAAAAATGGAGAAGAATTTGTGAAGTTAGGAAAGTTGTAGTGTGCTTCCTCCTTTTCACATCTTTTCTCACAGCAAATATATACTAAAGCTCTCTTTTTTGGAAAGAAACATACTCCCTCCGTCCCAAATATATGTGTCCAATTGCTTTTGGCACAAATTTTAAGAAAGCTGATGTGGCACTGATGTGGATGGTAGGGTTGGTAAAGTATGTGAGAGAAGGTTGATAGTTTATATTATAATTTTTTGCCAAAAAAGGAAATGGGTAAATCTCTTTGGGACGCACCAAAAGGGAAATTGGATACATATCTTTTGGACGGAGGGAGTATATGCATTGATGTTACCTGAAATGGGAACAATTTAATTGTCTGGCATTTTGCCATTGTATTTCTCACATGATCAATATTCCACTATTTAAGCACATGCCTTAATTTGGAGTTTCCAGGAACCATGTACTCAACATGATTCTTCTTTACCACAAGAAAAGTCACTAGATGATGATTCTTGATCTTGGATGAACATAAATCTTTTTTACAAGTAAAATTCAAAGTTGTAAAGCTGCTAGTATAAGTTAAGTTTCTAAATCATTCTTATATTTTTGGGCAAGGTGAGTAAATAACCCTCAATTCAATTCAACAACACAAATTTTCAATTGACATCTGATTTCCATCTCTAATTTAGCATTATATATTAAACTTTAAAGAGTATTTAACTTTTAGATGAATTGGAAGTATAAAATTTTAATAAGTTGAAATGAATGAAATGGAGGGAGAGTTTCCGTATAAATGCAATCCACGCGTTAAATGTTATATGGTAAAAGTATCAATACTGCATGTCTATCAATATTTTTCATTTGGATGCTTTCATTGAAGATGCTCAAATTGCTGCATTACTCAAATTACTTTGCTTTTAAAGATAGTCACACTTCTCATTAACTCATATCATTGTTTTCAGCCTATACTCAATTCCCTACACATATTTAACCTCAAAATAATTAAACTTCAAATTGGAGTAATATTCTAAAGTTGGGGTTATTTAAGGGAAAATTTCCATTAAGGGCGTGGTATAAATGTAAATTATTATAAAGGGCGTGAAACTTGTATATTTATTGTTAAGGGCGTTATGATATTTCTACTCTTTATTTAATTAAGAAAAATCATTTATAACCCTCTCTTTTAGTACGATTTAGTTCAGTAAAAATAGAATTTGAGGAGATTTAGTTTAATGTAGTCATGCTGATTTTTTGAGTACATTATTTTTCAATTTAGTACAATTTAGTTTAATTCAGTTCTATAAAATAAATGTTGATGAAATTTAGTTTAATTCAGTCATGCTGATTTTTTTCAGTGCATTTTTTCAATTTAGTTCAATTTTAGTAACAATAAATTTTATTAACAAAAACATGATCAAAGGAATTAAACTGAACATAACTAAATTGAACTAAAATGAAAAATAATGTACAAAAAATCAACATGATTGAATTAAACTAATTTCATCAAAACAAATTTACTGAACTAGATTGAACTAAAGTGTACTGGACTGATCTACAAATAAACTCAAGAGAACAAAACCTATTAATTTTAAATCTGATTTTTTTAAGGTAGGAGAGGGGTATAAATGACTTTTCTTAATAAAATAAAGAATAAAAATATCATAACGCCCTTAACAATAAATATATAAGTTTCATGACCTTTATAATAATTTACATTTGTACTACGCCCTTAATAGAAATTTTCCCGTTATTTAAATGGATGACATCATTGTTGAGTTACATTCCACATACGAAACAACCCGCAATGACCATTTTCAATTTCACGCCAAAAGTTCACGAATTGACATTTCTGGTTTCTCAGAAGCATTGCAAGGAAAAACACAGCACAATCAATCAATTGATTAGGAATTTAGGCCTACCTTCGGTATTTTTTCTTTCTATTGGACAACGATAGATACCTGGCCTTCTCTTATTCTACTTTTGAATCACCAGAGAATTTAATGTCATATTTTAACATCAAAACCATCAAGAATTTGAATTCTCAAAGATGAATTGTCTATTTTCAAAGGATGCCTAATGAAGGATGATAAGAAAGCATCGTTTCCTCCCTCTAGACTTCCATGGCATCAATGGCAGAAACTACGTAGTAGAAAAACAAGATAAACATCTGTAACATAATTCTTTGGACTTTTTTCTTCCAAATTAACAAAATTGTGATCCATCAATTGATCACGACATATGTCCATCTATTTGACTAATGAAACATACACGGCCATCACAAGGGGTATCCAAGGAGACAACAATACAGATGGTAGTGCAATTCCTCGACTAAAGACAGGTCAAATACTAGCTAGATGACGAAAAAACTGGAAGAAAACTAGCATTTACACACCTGTATGACATCATCATCGACACATTCATGCCTCAGATGCAGTAACTTCTGGAAGAGTGGTAACTTCTGGAAGAGTGGCAACTTCATCTCCAGAACTGTCTTCCGCTACAACTTCCGTGTCAGTCTCCTTGCTTTCTCCAGAACCGATGAGCTTCTCCCTAAGTATTGCAAGATATTTATCCCGGACACTCTCATTTGCAGCAAAATACTCTTTCAAAGCTTCTTTGCCATGTAACGGGCTTTCTGTGTCCTTCAAGTGGTAGAATCCTCCACTTTTTACTATCAACTTGTGCTTCACAGCCAAATCAATTATCTCGGCTTCCCGATTAATACCTTTGCCGAATTCAAGCTCAAATTCTGCTTGTCTAAATGGAGGAGCATGCTTATTTTTAACAATCTTCACTAGCACTTGGCTCCCTATGGTCTGTAAGCAATCAGGAATTGCAGCAACAGTGACAATCACAACATGCTAACAAATAGATATATGAGAAACTAAAAAGGATAAAAAGCAGAACATGGATCTAGAAGAAGTATCGTAAAGTGGAATCTAACTGTAGAACATCAGGCAACTCTGCCAAAATTAATTACGATATAGGCATAGCTTATAACCACACTACTATCAGTGTATGCGTGATGAAACTTATACCTCTTCACCCTTCTTGACAAGACCTATTCTTTTGATGTTTAGACGCATTGAAGCATAAAACTTCAAGGCATTTCCACCACAGGTGACTTCTGTAGGACCGCCAAAACCAAGAAGAGATAGTTTTGCTCTTACCTGAATAACACAATTCAAAGAGGAGTAGACTTACTGGAAAATGCAACTTACATTAGAAAAGACTAAAGCAATTTGCCAAATTAACTTGAACGAAAACTTTGTGCATCAAAAGCACCTCAAAGACAAATGAATGAATACATTAAGCCCAAATAAAATCTTAAGAAATTTTCAGATAACCATGTGCCAGAAATCAGTTACATGTGATTTTCATACATCTTAAATCATAAGTTTTAACAAGAGATAAATTTGAAGCTACTCTGAGATGTTAAACAAAAAAAAAAGAGCCTTCCAGAACTTCTTAACATGAATCTTGATAAGACCGGTAAACAGTACCTGGTTAATAAATATTAAGATAGTTTGTGACATGGACAAAGAATGACTCAATTTGCGAAGAGCTTGGCTCATGAGTCTAGCTTGCATTGCCATGTGAGCATCACCCATTTCACCATCAAGTTCACCTTTGGGGACAAGTGCAGCTACCTGAAAGATGATGATCAGCATACATCAAATCATACAATACAGGATAACGTCCCTATTATTTCAAGTTACGCAACGACCATTTGACTTACACTGTCCACAACAACAACATCAACTGAACCACTTCTGATAAGTGTATCAACAAGACTAAGAGCCTGCTCACCACAGTCTGGCTGAGAAAGAAGTAAATTATCAGTGTTGACTCCAATAGCCTTGGCAAGGGAAGGATCAAGAGCATGTTCAGCATCCACAAAGACACAGTAACCTGCAAGTGAAAAGGGAGGGAGGTGAAAATACAGCCCTTATTCAAATAGTTATACTGGGTATATGATTACCAGATCATGACCACATAATACCGGCCAAGTGAAACATTACACGTAACCATATTCCAACAAAAATGTGCATGCAGTGAACACCTCTTGAAATGTAGAACTTATAATTTCACCCAAACTAAAATAGATGTGTGTCAAATACATCAATATACACAATGGAAATTGCATTGCAAGCAACATAGTAGGCTGTTTCATTATTCCCGCAGGCTGCCACCCCAAGACATTCAAACTCAATTAGCATCACTATCTTAAGAAATTTCCTCAAAAATTTCACCATAGTCAGATGGGCTTCACTTTCTCAACTTTATTAGTTAGCTTGTTCCCTAAGCATATATAGATCTCCAATTGCTCACTACAAACATTCCATTCATATTTCTCACTCACTCAGTGAATCCTGAATCATTAATTTACTACACCTGGGGTCTGGGGATGTGTTCATCATGTTCACAAAAATCAGAATTCTTTGTTTTTTTTATCCAATCCATCCCACCTTCCCTGCCCTCCCGAACACACACGTGCGCGCACACACACACATCCCTCCCTTCTTTCACATTATTTACATCAAAAAATATTAAGTACAACCAATGACTCGCCTCCTTGTTTTTGGGCCTCTGCAATTACATGGAGAGCAAGAGTTGTTTTTCCTGAAGCTTCTGGACCATATATTTCAATAACTCTTCCCTGCACCAATAAAATAATTAGAAGATGGAGTAAAGAATAGTAAGACCACCTAGACACAATCCATTAAGGGAAAATGAGAAACATTGGTGAAAACTAATGTGCGTTTCTGCTCCATCGTCTATATTGTGCAAGTTTGTTATTTGAACTAAAGTCAATCAAAAGAGCAGAAAGATACAAAGACTATACCACCACAACCCCTACACTCTGACACACTAAGCATAGTAGTGTTAGGTACAAGATAAACAACCTTTTGTAAAAAAAAATGAAGCTAGAAATGTGAAACCAGGTGTAGTCACACAGGACCTTTCAGCCATATAATACAACGTATTTAATGCCATGCCAAAGCTTCAGCTGAAATTATTCAACTCAAGATATCACTAAAATGTAAAAGAAATAAAAGAGGGTGGTGGAACTCCAACCTTTGGAAGACCTCCTATCCCAAGTGCTATGTCCAGAGCAAAGGATCCTGTAGACACTACTGGAACTTGTTGAGTGGGACCAGAGCGACCCAGCCACATGATAGAGCCTTTTCCAAATGTTGATTTGATCTGATCCAGAGCTTGCTTAAGAGCTAAATCCTTTTTTGACAAATTTTCATCGCCTGAATCACTCCCATTTGACTTGGATTTCTTTCTACCTGCAATAACAACGAATCAATGTTACTGTAATAACCAAAAAATGAAGCAGCAGATAAACAAATCCTAAATAAAGCTCGGGCAAAAGGGTAGCCTTAATGAAGCAGGAATAAGATATGTCCACCATATTCCAGAGAGAGAAAAAGGGAGGACTTGTCATGTTTTATCGAATATGTTATACGAATCCTGTTCAAAACATTACCAAGGAGAAAGAAGAATTTGAACACAAAATAAGAGTAATGGTCAAGCAAAGAACCCTGCATTCCCTACCACCATATCAATGAAGCCTAAGTAAATGAACAATCTGAAAGACTTTCATTGAATTAGTTCTACGAGGCAGGTGCTCTATGATCAACTCCCAGAAGAAGCTAGTCAACTACCAGTAAAGCAGCATCACAAATTACACACGAAAAATTAAACTTCTGCGAAAACATTGAGCCTAAACTCAGTAAAGCAGCATAACAAATTACACAAAAAAAAAAAATATATGTCAACCTTTAGATGAAAAATAGCACAGTTGAGTAGAAGCCCCGAAAATGTCATTCCTCAGACTCTGCAACACAAATAGAATTAATTAGAAATTGTATCTCTGTACCAATAGAAATAAGCCCAAATCTCTCTTCACAATATATCAAGAAAAATGCCATAAACATAAACAATATGCAAAAACGTACTTGACCGTGCTGCGGAAATAGAACCCGCCTAAAGGAAGAAGCAGTTCGAAGTAGCCTTGCCATGGAACTGGAAGGACGAACAAAAATAACAGAAGCCCTTCAATTGGAGTGAACTTCAAAAACTGTCCCTCCAAAACCCCAAGAAAATGACTGCTAAGACATTGCTGAGAGTTTTAAGGTTGTAAAGATTAAACCTTTATGAGAGGGCTTGTCTCAAGAGGCGGGATAAACGGAGAATTTGTTTAGGGTTTAATGAGTTTTGATAGTTTTTCCCTCCTTTTTCAACACCTCGTTTGCCCTCTCAGCCACCAGTGCAAAACTTGGACACCGGAAGATGCAACAAATTTTGTTTTTTAAAATAAAAATATTTTTTTGAATAATTAAATAAGTTTTGGGATTAAAATATAGGAAAATTATGTAGTCTAGCCCTAAAAAATATACTCCCTCCGTCCCTAACTTCCATACCATCTTGACCATTAATAACTTTCATTACACTAAACAATTGAGCAGGTGATTTTGATGGTTTGAAAGTATGTTATATGAGGAATCTAATGATATCTCAATTGAAAGTTTATTACTTCTATGCTATAAGTTATCAATGGTCAAACATGGTATGAAAAAAATGACCGGTCAGGTAAGACATTCTTTTGGGGACAAAGGGAGTATATTCCCGGCGCCACGGTGACATATCACCAAACTACACAGACCATTCATGCAAATATTAGAAGAAATAACAAATTTACCTTGAAATCTCAAACACTTAACAATTCACTCTCGTATATTGTCTTCTCTGGCGAACTCCACTCTCAAGTCTCATCTTTGTTGAGACTAAACTCTATGTTTTCCTCTTTCCCAGCAACATAGATGATGTTGTCATTGACATCGACATCAATCATCCACAATTACATGTGGCATCTCTTACATCATATGTGATCGTTCATGATCTACGATCACAACGACTCATCTGGGGGAATGATTCACGGATGCCCACTGCATTGGGGTTGTGGTCAGAAATATAGCATGGCTCGGATGAATGGATGATCGCTGATGCACCTCTCATGCCTACCCTCAGCTCAACATGGGCGTACCTAGCCTTGTCATAGATAGGGTTGAAACCCTACCTAATATTTGGTGGCAAAGGTATACTACCACGTATAATCAAATTTTAGTGTTTTGTCTTTGCCCAGCCTCTTGTACAACCCGTTAGAAAAGACATTATGTTCATTCGTACTTAAAATTAAGTTTTGATTCCGCCAATGGCTCAAAGAATCCATTGCATATGTATATATATATATATATATCAAATTTTAGGGTTTCGTCTTCATCAATAATGTCGGACTATCACCGCCGATAATGTGTTTTCCCAAATACAGTGAGTGGTGTCACCCATATTTGATTGTTGGGAACTCTAATGATGATATGTTGTTGTCGCCCAACTCAAATTATTGGGAAGTGCCACCTTCATCGAATGAATAATCGAGTTGATTTCAATCCAGATCGTTGGTGTTCATTCATCATGTTGTAAATTGCGGTTTGGATTTAGGTGGAGATCCGATCGATGACATGTGGTGTGATTCAACACGATTTTTGTGTGATTACAGTAATCTGATGTGATTTCGGTAGCAATTGGGCTAATTTTTACCTTAAAGCTAATATTATTTTACCCTACCACATTGCGCTGACAACGTCTAACCAAACAATTTTGTGTATGAGGAAAAAAGTACTTATCTTTTGAATGTAAGGGATATAGAATTGAGGCAAAAAAAAAATTGAATTCGACCAAAGTATAGACTAAATTGTACTATTTAGTGTTCTTCTTTTAGTCTTTTCATATGTTTAGCATTATCCACTAAAATATTCCGGCTTAAACAAAGTTGAAGACAAGTTGTTTATAGGGATTCTATGCACATGTAATAAGTACATATCTCACATTTATAAAATTACAAAGTTTTGGGTGAGACCGTCCTACCATAAGCTAGTTCATGTGTTTAATAAATTTGTTCATGTGTTTCATAGTTTTGTTTGCTATAATCTGTGTTCATTTGTAAATAAACTAACAACCCTGTGAAACACATGAACAAATCCATTACACACATGAACTATCATTCGTCTTATCATAAGCTTATGGTAAGACGGTCTCACCCAAGACATTCTCTTATAAAATTACTAAAATCCCCTTTATACATTAATTCACATTCACATATTTAGTATACTCGTTCCGTAACTTCCGTTTATTCTCATCTCTTTTCATTTCAACTTTCAATTAATCTTTATTCGATATGATTTAAATTGATTTTTTTAAATGAATTTCATTACACTTAGTTCGGTTCAGTTTAGATCAATCGTGTTCATTCAGTTGAGTCCAGTTATGTCTAGACCCAAAAATTAGACTATATATTAAGTAAGAGAGATTTTTTGTAGATTTTACAAGTAAATATGACTATAAGTGCAATTTGTATTTAAGATTTTTTTATATGTATTTAGAACAGGAAAGAACATATGATACTTATTCAGCGGTTTAAAATGGTGCCTCGTTTTCTTCTTTTCTATTTTTTACAATGTTGGTGTCGACACGCCAAATGAAGAAAATTGAGCAACTACACAACCTGCACTAACTATCGAGATATTTTAATTCACCCTAGTTTTTTTTTTTTTTTTTTTTAATTTGAAGCAACCAAGGTGGGGGATTTTTATAGCTTTCCCAAGCTTCATTAAATAAAAAAGGATTTGTTGCAGTAATAGACTAGAGAAAATTTAACTAGGGCACTTCTCTATCTGTGAGATTGAAAAAATGGAAAAACTTCTTGAAATCCAGAAATACCACCCCTGGAGCACCTACCCCTTGGTGTCCTGCAACCCTGTGGTATTCAGATTCCAAGCCAGTATTTCCACTATCAAACAGAAGGAGAAAGAAGTGTAACTACTTAATGGTTATCAAAAGGATGTCTGTCCAAAAAAATGCTAACAGGTGCAATCTAGGCATTTATCCAGGTGAGGAAGAATTGTTGAGTGTGATGGTGATGTGTATCTATGAGATTGAACATCAGTGTATCCATTTGACTTAAGCAGGTCCTAGTGATCTTTGGATTCTGATTGTGGGCAGCTGCATAGCATCTCCCATGAGGGCTTTCCTTATTGAGATTGGGAGAGGTTGTTGCAGTAGGAGTGTGTGAGTGATCTGAGCTATTTCATGCGCTGCGGTGTTTTGCTCTCTGAAGATATGTTGGAATGATATGGGAAGGTGTGCTGTCAAATTTTGAACCTGCCAGAGTTCTCTTTCCATTCTCCATGGGGGAGACATCTCCTTTTTGATCATTCTGATAACCTGCAAAGAGTCAGACTCAACTATAAGTGGGAATACAGAGTTTTCCACACACCAGATTAAACCACATAGACATGCTTGTAATTCTGCAAACAAAGGGTCTCCAGTTATTGAAAGAACTGAAGATCCTAGGTGTTTTACTTGTCCAGCAGATGCATAGTTAAAAGGTGGACAAGATGCATCAGTGTTGAGTTTAAAACTAACATCAGGAGGTTCCCATTTATAGCATCTAATCATTCTTATTTTTGGAATTTTCCTGATGGGAAATAAGCCTCTATCAGCAATACTTGCACAATCTGGCTTAACAATTTGGGGGTGGATTGTAAAGATTGTTGTGATGAAAAAATGTAGTTGCTTTTTCATGCCAATGATGGAAGGTCTAGTTCCTTCATAAATAAATTTATTTCTAGTTATCCATAATATCCATATAATTACACTGGGGATAACATGAAATAGATTATTTTTGCTTTTGAAAACATGGAAACAGACCAGCACTAGGAAATTGCATCAAATAGATGGGGAAATGTCACAAATGGTAGTTCTAATATATCAAACATTTCTTTCCATAATTCACCCTAGTTAATGAATCTTGAAAAATGTGGATTCGAAGTTTTCCCTTCGAAATTTTTCTTTATACCAAGTTTACAAGTCCAAAGTTTCATGTCAAACGCAAATAATATGTTTCAAATGTCTAGCTGAAATTCAAGATTTAATAATAATGACCATACTTCATATAAACTCACTCATGCCAGCCGAAATGTATTCCTCCTCAAAGAAGAGACTTCTGAGAAGAAAATGCAACAATAGTGACTAGATCTACTTAATATGTGACTATACTTCTAAAGTCTCAATTTCAGCTCCAACACCATCCTAACTACTTGCAAACCATGAAGAAGAAGAAGAAAAGAATACAAACGACACCATTGATCTGAACCAAAATGACTTCTAAAGTTGTTTTCAGAATTGGGCCTACAATAACCCATGCATAACACACAAAATTGACGCAGCTAATCTTGCCTTCCCAACACTCCCATATCCAGACATTCCACTGCACAACTTCCATAACTCCACTAGCTGGTAAACCTACTGTTGCTTGCATTCAGGAGGCCTCTCACCCGTTGGACCATCGGCAGCAGCTGGTGCTCTTCCACCCTTCTGCAGTTTAAGAGCCATGTAATATAAGATAAGAAAAACAGCCAAGGAAATAACTAGAGAAGATGCATTTCCACAGCAAAACCTTATCATTATCCCATATCTCCTAGCATAAGATGAATTGAAAATTTAATTCTTTACCTTCTTCCTGCTCTTGGAATGATCTTCCTCCTCTTCCTCATCTTCATCCTCGTCTTCCTCCTCATCATCTTCCTCATCTTCATCCTCATCATCCTCGTCATCGTCTTCATCATCATCATCGATTTCAGCAAAATCATCATCTTCAGCAGCTTCCCCAGTGAACCATGAAACAGCATGAGGAATAATTTTATCACGAATGGTGGACCTGCAGTAAAGAGTGGTAACAGGTTAATATTTCTTCAATGATGGAAACAAACAATGTGTTTTGTTTCAAAGACTCACCCAATATCATAATCTTGTTCCATCAAGTTCTGCAGCTCCTCAGCCTGCTCAGAAAACAATAATAATGTTAATACAAAAGCAATAAAGGTTGAATCCAAAAACCAAATGATTTATGCTTACAGCATCTTCATCAATGTCCTCATCATCTTCAGGAACTTGTGGTGGGCTAAAGAAATTGAAGAAGCTTTCACACTGCTCAGTTTTAGTGATTGGCTTGGTGTTCTTGGAGCCCTTCTTAGCTTTCTTTTTCAGGATTTTCTGAGTCAGACATTTTCCAGGATACCATTCGATTTCAGTCCTGATGAGACAAATATGTGAGAGTCAACATTCAAATTGAGAGTAATCAAAACACATTAGCTGGAAGCTATTAGATTCCAACTTACCCAATTGCCTTCTCCAAAATAGGTTCATCTTCATCAATCATATGATAGATTTTAGTCAAAACAGAGTTCTTGAAGTAAGGATTGGTATCAAAGAAGAACTCGAGCTTGAAACCCTTGGGATTTTCAATCCTAGACCACTTGATGTCTTTCAGATACTTAAGAGCTCCCTCATCACGTTCATTTATCTGAAAAATGAACAATTCATCAGTCAAACAATCAAACAATTGCAACATAACCATGGATAAATAAGAAGGTAAAATATGTTGGGCAACTAACCTCCTCAACTAGAACCTCATTGTTCTTCATTGCAGTAACCCAGAAATTAGGGACTCCTTTCTCTGCATAATAAAGTGACATCAAGAACATGGAAAAGTAGGACAATGGAAAAGTAGGACAGCCACATTAGATTAATTAAGACGGATTTAAAATTTACCTTCAGCAGATTCCTCCTCTGTAGGAGATTCAGTTTTGGCCTCGCCATCTTCAACATTTCCATTCACAATATCGAACCTCTGAACGTACACAATAACCACCATAAGTATCACAAATAAGTTGGGATGAAGGAAACTGACATATTGAGAAATCCACCAGACTACCATGTACCTTAGCATAGAGGGGTTGATACAGCTTCTGGTACTTGGCTTCAAGAGCTGCTCTTTCCTCAAAGAACTTCTCCTCCAATTCATCATGATTACTCTGCATATGCATATTTTAATTAAAACAAATTTGTAAAAACCACATATATGTGTAACAAATCTTACTACCTAGAGGGAATTTATATACCAAACACATTATACTTCAGACACCTTACACCAGACAAACATAATTTCACATAGCAAGACACCTCACAATATACAGTGGTACATACAAGCTTTAACCAACTACATAAATAACTTTAGCACCTGAGCTATTGTGACAACTATATCTAACACTGATAGATACTTGCAGCATATAGTATTATATACACAAACATAAAGACAAAGATACAACTTCTACCAATGTAAGAAGTAAAGACTGATAAGTATCAAATCACAAGCATAATACTCAATGAATACTTACTCATAGAAGAATTTAAACTTATCATACATTCTTGCAAACAGCAAGAATCGTGAATAGATCAAAAACATATACAGCACCAGAACAGCAGGCAAACAGATCACAGTCATAAAGTAAACTAAACAACTTCCAGCATCCAACATAATAATCATTCACAAAGCATCATTAAGACCACACAAAAAGCATAAAGCAGTAAAAGTACCTGAATCTCCCTGAGAGCCTCAACACGCTTCCTGACAGCAGGAGTCAAGCTTTCAAGCACGTCGGAATGCTTCCCAGTAAGATCCTGAAGCTTATTCTGCACAAAAAGCAAAGCCCAGTTCAGCAACACAGAAACCTACAACCCATAAACGACCCAGACCGAACAAACAAGCACGAGGGAACTTACTTTGAGAGCATTAACAAGGTCGGCCCTGTCGTCAGCATTCAAAGCTGCAAAACAAACCAAAAAATCACAGAACAATCAGAAAAAAAGCACCGCTCTGTTTTCTTCGACGAAGAAAGGGCTGGGGATTTTACCGGCGGTGAGATCGGAGACGTCGAAGTTGTCCTTGGCGTTGGCCATTTTTGCTGTGTTGAGTAAGAGCGCGGTGGAGGAGAGTGAAACCCTAGGAATGGTTGGAGGTGCTGAGGAGGTTGGGGTTTTGATATGCTTTTATAGTGTGTCTATGGCTAAGCTATGTTTGGGAAAATGATTCGGCCTGCGGGTCGGGTCGATTCGGGTCCACTTTCGCTTTTTTCTGGACCCGAGAAACCCGAACCAGCTTTCAAATGGGCTGGTTTGTTATTATTTTTGGTAGGTTAATTATTAATATATTTGTCACGCTCCCTGGAATTTCTTTTTTCGGTAATTGATTTTGTTGATTTTATTACCCCATTCCATTTTTGTTATGAGTACATCTCATTCCATTTCAATGCATAGTTTACATTTTTACTGTACACTACTTGAATTAGACTAGGCTTATGTTTATAATGCTTTCGCTCAAAGTTACTTCAATTAAAACGAGGTTTATAATTAGGCGTGTTTAAATAATGTGAAATGAATAAACTAAGGTTAATTTATTTTACTTTGTTTATGGCTGAGATAGTTATGTAATTGTCAAGTCTCTTCTTACTTAAATAATTAAATTATAGCAAAAGATGATGTCCATCGCCCGTCATCCTGTCATAACCTCTTCTCACTTTACTTATATTGTAATTATATGTAGCTTGTAGAAGAATTTAAAATAAATTGTCAAATGTCAAAGCAGGTACCCAATCCTTTATTTGAATATTAGTTATTGACATTGATGATTTTCACCACGAGCGACTATCTAATTTGATTTAAAATCATCCAATTAACACGACTCAACATAAGGTATGAATTGTGTCTAATTGGTGAAAATTGTCAATTTGTTTATGATTTTCCTTCATTTTTCGTACTTACTATTTTTATTTATGGTTTGTACAACTAATTTGATGTGAGGATCATCAATATGATTTGATATTCATATTGTATAAGTCCTACCACGTTTGATTATCACGCTTAAGTGACAAGAGAGAACTATTCTAAACTATGAAATTACAATGGGAACATATCATATACTATTGAGATTTCCGGTGAACATGACTCATACCTAAGAGCTTCTCCAACGGGCGCCATTTATAGCGTATTGATGAGTCTAACGGACATTATTTGTCCGTGCTGTATATTTTTCTCCATTCCAACGCATGCGCTATAATTGGTGCGATGGGCAGTGAAACACCAAATATGGCGTTGCCCGTACGCCATTTTGGTGAAGGAATACTTTATTCACTCGATTTGAATATTTGGCCTGATTTTCGTGTGTCGTCAATTTTTAATTACGAATATAAATGGAATATTGGATCATAATAATGAATTGGAATATTGGATACATGATTGGAAAATTATTTTACAATTAATTATTTGAGAAATATCAAATATTTTTAATCAATGAATATGTATATTTTATTTACATGTATATTTTTAGGTTACTTTTAATTAAAATTAAACTATTGTAGTCCTATGTGATGTGATAAAATACATAGTAGAAAAAACTTAATTATGTAATTTTTGTTAAATTGATGACATAAAAATAAAAGTAATAAAATAATATATTCTGAATAGTATATAAAGGAATATTATTTTTGGTGTGAAATTTAGTGTTGTGGGTTGGAGTAAATATACTGTAGTAACACCAAATTTGGTGTGGTAGAACACCAAATATAGTGTTTGGGGTTGGAGTTGCTCTAATAGATATTCAAGCAACTTAAAATTCAAATCGATCACATCAATCTTGCATTAGAATTTCTAGTACACTTTCTAATTATAATCAAAAGCAACCTAATGTTTAAAAAAAAAAAAAAGCAACCTAATGAATCCCTCTAGCAAAATCAGTTAATCTCCTTTTTATGAAAAATTAAGATGCATGCTTCCATTTAAGTTAGAGATTTATTGAATCACTTTGGCTACCAAAAACTGCATTTAGGCCCTGTTTGCTAGAGCTTATTTCCACCATGTACTGAACTGAATTGAACTGAACTGAATTGAACTGAAGTAAAAATGATGTATTGAAAAATGGAATCAGCATAACTGAATTAACCTGAATTTCATCAATTACATTATCACTGAACTGAACTGAACTGAATTGAACTGAATTGAACTGAACTGATCTACAGATAAGCTCTCTGGCAAACAGGGCCTTAGAGTTGTAACTTGACCAACTCACAAACACGTGAACTAAACGAATAAACATGTCTCATTGAAATGCAAATTGTTTGGCCCCAAATTGTTCATCAGGAAAATCTGAGTCAAAGCATGATCATTTTATTTGGTTATTTGGTAAATTTGTGGGTCTAATTGGAATGTACGGAAATTTATGGGTGTAATATTAATTAAATTTTAGTCCAAGAGTTCTTGTAATTTATAATGAGGCTCCAACATGTATATAGGAGCATTAGTTTGGGAATTTGTTTCAAAAGAGTGTTATTTTGGGATTTAAGAGGTTTCACCCAAATCTTTAGCAAATATATAGAGAAATGGTTAACTTTCTCATCAATTTTTAAGTTGAAATTACGTTGCTCAAATAAACACTCCTATGCTTTTTTTTTCTTTGAAAGAACCCTATAGTTATTACATTAGGCTTTAGTACAAATTGTGAATAGTATTTTTAATGATTTATTTAATTACTAATTTTAAACCTAATATTGAGATGAGTTTGAGTGTAAAATAGTTTCATACTGAGAAAAAAGGGTTTCAATAAGCAGACCAGTTGTAACCAGCTAGCAAAACACAGGATCCTGTCTGGGTGTACTAAATCAAATATTTGTTGGCAGCATACATATCTTTGTTTTTCTTAAACAAATGGAAAGAGTTATTTTAATGCTGTCACGTTAATAATAAAAACTGCTCAAGAGCAATATGAACAGAACTACAAAAGTAAAGGAAAAAACACCCCCTAGAATCAAGAAACATAGTATGAACCAATACTCAGTTTTGTAGATTCAGAATTTAAGCACTAATGGCACTTTCGAATTCAAGATCAACCTTTTTGGTGTCCGGTGTTAAAAACCGTCCTGTCATGGGATCCACAGGGCGCGTGTCCCTCGGTCCTCCTTTTCTTCCCATCACGGTCATGGGAGGAGGAGGCAGCATACCCGACCTAAAAAGAAGACGCTCGACTGGTTCTGAAGGTTGTGCACCTACCGATAGCCAATACCTGTTTGAGATTGAACATGTTGGCTCAGAGATTATAAGTAGAGAATGCACAAAAGTTAACTAGATGGTTACAAAACAGCTAGCCAAGGTTCCACCAAAATGAATCTGGCAAAATAATCATCGTGTTTATGAGGGTTATATCCACAGTCAGAGCAGTTCAACATTTTCGAAACTGCCAGGGTGATCACACTGACAACATCTAAGAAAAGAGTGTTCCATAAAAGTACTGGAAATCATATATGTCATTGACATGCTTATTAACCTTATTGCATAAGTACTTGAATAGTGTAGATAGAAAAGTGCTTATGCTTAAGAGGCTAACCAACTTTGTGACACCTAGTTATTTTTCCCCTGGAAAACTTTACTTCCATAACTGTCATCGAAGATGATCCTTCTATACATGTTTTAACTTTGGGATCAATATGCTGTCAATTAAACTGCAGACTTTGTTGAGTCTTGAAAGAAAGTATTCAAATTTTTGGAGAAAGAGTACTTACCAGTTACCACTAAGGAAGCGTTTCCACTTTAAATCCAGCTCAAAAGTACTTACAAGACAAACATTACTTGTCAACAGTTTTGTGGCTTGGGAAGACTATTACATATACTGATATACATCATTTATTTCCTAATACTCAAATACGTCAACAGTTTAGTCTTTCTCAAATGCTTAATTACTCAAATGTGAAAAAAAAACCATTTTATTTGCTAGGGTAGCATCAATGGGTAGTCAACATGACGAGAGGCAATAATTGGATCTCTCCAGTACTTCTAAGGGAGCAGTTAAATATAATCGAAATTATCATACCATACCAGTAACAGAGACAAGATCTGAGGCAAGAAAAGAGTGTTCCATATGGATATGTAAAAGTAAAACAGTGGAAAAAACCCCCATAAATGTTGCATCTCATTGACAAGCCTATAAACCTTGTTGCATAAGGTATTTGAATAGCACAGATAGTGTCAAGTCAAGTGCTTATGCTCGTATTCTCAGGCTAACTAGCTTTGCGAGCACTAAATAATTTTACCTACCTTCAAAAGATGGAGAAAAAAGTGAGGGCATATCCTGTTGTCAACCAAACTACAGAATTGGCTGCATCTTGTTAGATGCATGCGTCCTAAAAGTAGCTACCACACTGTTGTCAATCTGTATCCATTTCAAACCATAAAACTCTGATTCGTTATCATATGGCAGCACACCAAGTAACAGCCACGCTGAACTACAAGTGGGCAAAATGGCGAAAAGTCGAAAAACTTTTTCAAGATACCACAAAGCAGTTTTTCAAAACTTTTAATCCAACTTACAAAATTACTTAACTGACACACAACAGGAACATGGTTCATCATTCTATGGCTACTGAGGATAATTTCAACAGAAACACACCGCACACCTATTTATATGAAGGAAAAAGTTTGAAAACTAAACAAAATCGCTGCAAACAAATGTAAAATACTTAAAAAGTTAACTAGATAGTTACAAAATAGCTAGCTCCCTTAGAACTTAGAAGTAATGGAGAGATCCAATTATAGATTATCTTAAACTGCTCCCCTTGGAATATCATACTAGTAATAGAGACAAGATCCGAGGCAAGAAAAGAGTGTTCCATATGGATACGTAAAACAGTGAACCTCCCCCCCCCTCCCGAAAATCTTGATTGACATGCCTATCAACCTTATTGCATAAGGTATTTGAATAGCACAGATAGTGTCAAGTGCTTATGCTCGTATTCCTAGGCTAACCAGCTTTGCAAGCACTTAGTTATTTTACCCCTAGAAAAATTTACATCCCTTTCTATCACAAGTGAAATTTATAGCAGATTATCCTTTTATACATCTTTCAGTTTTTGGCTGACCTTCAAAATAAGGAGAAAAAAACCGAGGGCATAATCTGTTGTCAACCAAACAACAGAATCAGCTGCATCTTATCAGAAGAGTCCTAAAAGTAACACTGTTTTCAATCTGTATCTATTTCAAACGGTGCAACTTTAATTCGTTATCATATGGCAGCACACCAAGTACAACAACGCTGAACTAGGAATGGGCAACATGCCGAAAACATTTTCAAGATACCACAAAGCAGTGTTTCAAAACTTTTAATCCAACTTACAAAATTACTTACTGACACATAACAGGAACATGGTTCATCATCATTCTATAGCTACTGAGGATAATTTCAACAGAAACATACGGCACACCGAAACAAAATCACTGCTAACAAATGTAAAATGCTTAAAAACAAGCTCAAGGCAGAGTATGATCATTAAAAGAACAACTTACTTGATTCTATCAAAATTAAGTCCCATACGCTTCTGCCCATCCTGCCCTGCACAAGGCAACAACATTCCCGTGTCATCAATTAATTCTTTCACATGAGATATGAGAACTGAAAAATGCAATGCCATTATGCAAACAATCAAGATTGAATTTTGGATGAGAATGAGGGAGAATAAAGGGTGTACCAGGAAGAGGGTTGTAGTAGCCGATAACTTCCAAATGCTTGCCGTCACGAGGAGATCGGCCGTCGGCGGCCATCACTCGGTAGAAGGGCTTGTTCTTGCATCCAAACCTTGACAACCTTAGCCTCACCACCATTTTCTCAGAATTTCTGGAGAAATATTTCCGATCCTAGGAGGAAAGGGTTTAAGTAAGAGGGATTTTGACCCTGCGTTTCGTTTATTATTTTTGTTTGTCGTCGAACCTTTTTATTATTTTCCATACGGCTCTCTTTTCTTCCCTCTCAGTTCCATAATCTTCAGCCCAAAACGTCTCTTTTCCAACCTAGGACTAGGACATCATCATCACTTCATCAGTCCAGATTATCCACCTTCATAGCTTACTTAATTAGCGAAACCAATCCAATTATATATGTGAGAATAAAAAATATGGAACTTTGAACAAAAATACAGCACCCACTGCTGATGTGCCCGCCTCCTCTACTGGTAAGAGATTAATCTCATATCCTCTTCTACAATTTCTGGGTGATCAAATATAGGATCTTGTTCCATTATATATATGTTGTAATATTATGAATTTGTGTCAGCTTATTCGTTTCTCTTCTAATTATCCTAAATGCTGGACATATACTTCCTATATCAGTGATTATCAAGAACAACTTAAAGTTTGCTTATTTGCTCATCATGTAATTTCTATGTTAGTGTTTGTTGTACTTTGTGTGTGTCTTCTGTTTCAATGATGTGCTTACTGCGATTTAATTACAATTTTACTCTTGCATGCTAGGTGTTTGATGTTTTGCCAATGTGGGTGTCTTTCCTACAACATAGGATTAGGCAGATATTTACGTTTTCCTTTTCAAAATCAGACTTGATAATGAAGTTTATCTTTAGATAGCAAGAAATGCTATGGTGCTTCTTTGAGTGCTTCATGTTACTGGTGCCTATATGTGACTGGAGGTATACTTCTCCCCAGTTAGTCAGTTCTGATTTTGATTGTGGCAGTGTGATCAAAAGCTTACTATCCTTTTATTTACCATTGATCAAACTGAAAACACATATTTGAATAGTTGGATTAATTTTTTTTTTGTTGAGCCTACTTCCGTGGCATTTATACTACATGAAACAAAAACCTTTTCATTGCTCTTTATGCACCAGTATCTGTGAAAGCTGTTTTATTTGGTTTATGCTTATGATCTAAACACTTATAGATGTGCGTGACTGTGAGGTTGTCATCTTTAATCGATTGGAGATCCTGACTTGGATGCTTATCTTTTTGCAGCCAGTCAGAAGATTAATCTTGCAGGTCAGAACTAACTCTTTTAAATCTCTTCATTGTATCTGCGGGCACCTCTCTTCATTCGTGTCTGTGTGAATAGTGTGTATGTGCTTCATTTTCTGTGAATTGTATTTACATATTAAGTGAATTTGCCTGTTTATGATAAGATCTTAATGTCCAAATTATGCTCAGGTTCTTTAAATTAGGGGGAATTTGACATAATTGCTCTTCTGTCTTCAAAGCTACTGCATTCGGGGTTTCATTTGTGTCTGTGTGAATAGTGTGTATGTGCTTCATTTTCTGTGAATTGTATTTACATGTCAAGTTAAATTGCCTGTTTATGATAAGATCTTAATGTCCAAATTATGCTCAGGTTCTTTAAATTAGGGGGAATTTGACATAATTGCTCTTAAGGAAGTATAGCGCGCGGCTAGCAAGTCTAGTTTAACCTTAAACTCCTTTAAATATATTTTTAATTTTCCTGCTTCAGAATCCATCCACCGGAACCTGAGGAAGTAGAAAACATCAAGAAAGAAAAGAATGATGGAGAGTTCCGAATTGGGTGGAGCCGTAAACCCCACCGGGCTTTTTCCTCGCCCGCGGCGGAGGCCACTCCGGAGCCAGACCTACAATATGCTTGCCAGAGTTCTATCCTGTTGCGATTCTCTTCAAGCTTCCGCCCACCGCAGAGCCCAAGGTGTGTGCCACTTTATGATTTTCCTTTTTTTCAAATTAAATGCAAGAATTATGCTTTACTGATGCTGTATTTGAATGTGCATAATTATGTTTCTTTGTTTAAAATTTTTGTAAGGTGAAGAGGGTTCTTTGGAGGTAGATAGTGCATTGATCAAAGAAAGTTTGGCTCTTGATGAGGCTAAAGATACTGATGCTTCCAAGGATGTAAGTTTGTTGGATAATGGGGGAATATTGAAACTAGGAAAGGAGGAACTGATGGCTCTAGATGGTGGATCCCATGTCGAAAATCGTAGTACATTGAGTCCAGGAAGGGAGCTTAGTGTAGGGGGCTCTGGTAATGTGGTTTGTGATTCTGTAAATAATACATCTACATCCATGGAGGTTATTGCGGATGTGGTAAGATCGTTTGGTATCGATGATGAAATGAGCCCTGTTAATGCGGTGAATTTCTCTGAAGGAGTGGAGCACGAGTTGCAACTGAAACAGCGAGAGTTGGAGGAGTTAATATTCAGTCCTCAAAACATTGACCTCTCCATTGTTGATGAGGGAGTTGAAGAGGGGGAAATTTCAGGAGATGACGGGGCAATTGATTTTTTGTTGGGAGATTCTTTTTCATTGGAGGAAAAGAAGTCGGATGATTTGCTGGTATCTGAAGACAACGTAGAAAATGGCAATGGAAAAGAAGGAACATTCAAGGATAAAAGGTCTCTATTGTTAGACAGAGTTGAAGGTGGCAATGATGTAGGGAATCTGGAAAGAATCACTAGAGAAGAATCGAATGTTTGTGCAAAAAGTTCCAGGGACAATGCCTCTTTAAACTACGAGCATTTAGACGGAAGGGTTGCAGAGCAGGCTAGTGAAGCTAAAGTGTCACATCATTCAGTTATCTCTGCTGAGAATTTAGCTCAGCGCAGACAAATAACGTATGATGACATTATTGGCAAAACTGGTTCAGCAACTTATCCCAAGGTACTACAATTAATAAACTGATCTATATGGCCTTTTTGTAGTCCCTCTGCTCATATTATTTTTTCCAATATGCAGGAAGTTGGTGATGAGATAAAGAGGAAGAGAGGTCCTTTGACCAAAGAAAGAAAAGCAAAGAAAAAGGTAAATTGATGATATATATTTTATGTCATCATCTTCTTACATTTGTGTTATAGTTCTTAATGCTAAGTCACGACCACTCACAATTTGCGAACATATTTTTTGTGCAATTTCATTATGTAGAGAAAAGATAGAATCAAACGAGCAGAGATGAATAAGCAGCTTGGTGTTAAGAGGTTGAAGCTGGAACCTGTGGTGAAACCGAAAAAGGTGGTATATTGTAGGCACTATATGGTGGGAAGATGTCATGAGGTAACATAAGAGTTTCTTCCTCTGTATTAGATTTACTAAATGTTTAAGTGGGAAAAAAGTTGATTTTAACATCTGAGGCTTTGACTTTTGCAGGGTGAAAAGTGCAAATTTTCCCACGATACAACTCCCTTAACAAAGTCTACGGTTTGCCCCTCTCCTTTTTTGTTGTTTACTTTCTTTCAGTTAAACATACCTTCCATATTTCATGATGAACCTGTAGTTAGTTGGGGTTTTGGTCACCCAGTTGAGATCATCATTGTTTATTAGGTACAGTCAAATTTCTTATTAATGCATCTAAATAGCATACTTGTCGTGCTCTGTACTCGTACTGATCGGTTTTCATTTAAGCTAATTGCTGATTTCAAGCCATAGTCTAAAATTTGATTTTGTTTACATTTTTAGCATAGCGTGCTTATTCTTAGTTCTTATGTTTGTTCTGTTAGAGGCATGCTCCTTGACAAGTTCAGATAGTAATCTGAATTACTTGCTAGTGCTTTTAAATTGAGCAGACTTCATATGTATATTGGAGTACTTCTCTTTAATTTTCTGTTTCCTACGTAGAATTATTTTTGCATCCCCTTCAAAATTCTGGATGATCATTATATTTTTGTCTCTGGAAACCATCTTGCATCTCATTCTGCGTTTTAATGAAATATACACTGTTTGGGTTGTTAAAGCTGAAAATCTTGTGATGTATCTGCTGCAGCCATGTTCCTTCTTAGCCCGGAATTCTTGCATGAAAGGAGATGATTGCCCCTTCGACCATGAACTTTCAAAGTACCCTTGCAACAATTTTGTAAGCCAAGGGTTTTGCAGCCGGGGAGCTGATTGTTTGTTTAAACACGAGGTAATTTCCTTGAGATCTTTGTTCTGTTACAAGTACAATTATTCATACCAGCTGTTTTTAGATCTATTTTCTGGCATGTAACTTCAAACTTCTCTTGAATGATTAGGCTTCAAACATCAACGATCCGTCCCTGATTTCAAAGCTTTCCAATATTGAGTCGAAGTCCCAACTTCCCATGGGTGGTTCAAACTCTAAGAACAAGGATGGAGTGGCTAATCAGAATATTCTAAGCCATTCCACTGGTAAACTGAGTGAGAATCAAGTGTCAAAAATTCCACTCCCAAGAGGCATCAGCTTCTTGCCTCAAGTGAGATCACCAATAACCAACGCCAACAAGCATGAAGAGGCTGCTCCCAATCTTAAGCTAAATGGTTGTGTGAAATCTAGCAGCAGCACAGTAAGTAATCACATGGACACGAAGAAAGAGCCTTTGAGACCGCCAAAAGGGATAAATTTTCTGTCATTTGGCAAAGGCCCTTTGGGTATCTCTAAGGAGAGTGGAACAGTTGGTTTCCCTGCAGAAAGTGTTGGACAATCAAGCATTGGTTCTGAGCGGAATGTAGGAGTCCGTCAATCAAGCATTGGTAGTGTTCTGGCACAGAGTCAAGAAAAGCGGAATGCAGGTGATGGACTGTCCTCGATCAGCACACCAAACCGCTCCTCAGCTTTGGGTTCTCAAACAGTAAATCCGCTTCTGAATCAAGGCTCTGGGAATGGTGTAGGAAGCTCTAGTTCTTGCAAGACACCTGTCATCTTCAACACCCCGACCTCTGTACAAAGTGGTGCCCTTAGGTCTACCCTAGCTTTTGCTGCTAAAATCGATTCTGGAATTAGGTTAAATGTACCAACTGCTAACCCTTTTGATGTGAGTAGAAATGATATGAGTCGATAGAAGACGAACAAGGGTACATGTTTTCTTCCTGGTGGTGTTGGTTCTAGTTTCCTGTGTATATTTTCTTCTTGCAAAGTGAACAGTATTTCTGTTTACGATCGATCAGTAAATAACCTATGTTACTAAACATAGGGTCACTTTTTTAGAGAGGAGAATTATGGCTCTAGTGCGCTTTGTGATAATGATAAATTTAGTTAAGTTCACTTTTTTCGGAATAAATATATTTATATTTAGTTAAGTTCATTCATTAAATTAATTTACCGGCCAAAAGATATTTTTGAGATGAGATCATCAAATTTACATTTTAACATTGTACATTTTATTTATATTAGCACATCTTTATTAGTTTATTTTCTTATAAAACATATTTAGATGCAGCTTTAGGACCTTTCTATTTTCCTTAAAATGGAGAAAATTTTGTAAAATCCCTATTTAATACTCTTTATATTCCAACAAAAACTGTTTAGTTGACTTTTCAAAGTCAAATTGAGTCGAGTTTTACCATGAATATCTTCATTTTATGTTTTAATTTTTTCTAGAAAAATGATAATTTGAAAATATCTGATATGATAAATCTAAAAATATACCTACTATATCAACTCTAAATATATACTAGTATTAATAGAAATTAGTTATCAAAGTAGTGGTCAAATTAGTAGGTTGGAAAAACCAGACTTTCTACTACTACAGTAAACACCGCTTGTACGGTACATGTACAATTCCATACATTCCAATTCAATTTGGATGTTTACGTAATTTCTTCCTATATAAGGAGTAGTAAAATCAACAAAATAAATTTGGGTTTCCAAATACGACTTAGATTAGGGATGACATAAGACTCTATATATTGTGATAGATTACTTAAGTTTGAATTTATTTTTGGACTGAATGGGTTTCTTAAATTGTTTCAGGACACAAGAAGCGAAGAGGGACTGCATCCTTCCACGTGATCTGCTAGAAGACGTGTTGCTGAGGCTGCCGGTGAAGTTGGTGTTCAGATTCAGGCAGGTATCAAAAACATGGAAAAACATCATAGACAGCCCCGAATTCATCAAACAACACCTCAAAAGATCATCGGAAAGGCCGTCATTACTTCTGGATGCCATGGCAATGCGATCATCACCTTACATGCTCTGCGACGCCGGCAGCCCGGAGTCGCCGGAGAAGATGAAATCCGCCGCCGCTAAGCTCTACTACTCTCTGAAGAAGAAGAGAGACCATAAGATCAGAAGGTACATAGACATCATCGGCACCTGCAACGGCCTCGTTTGTTTAACGTTGCCGGAGTTCTTCATCTACGGCTACAATCAGCCTCCCCCATGCGTGCTGTGGAATCCTAGTACACATCGGATTCTTCAACTCCACCGCACTAAGGTCAACGTTCCCAAGGACGAATTCTGTCATTACAGCTATGGCTTAGGGTACGATGAAGGCGGTGATGATTACAAGGTTGTGAGAGTACTTCGGTTTCATAAGCTCGATGGTGATCAATTATCAACGAGGGAAGATGTTCATGTTTACAGCCTGAAATCGAATCGGTGGAGGGAAATTACCGATGAATTTCCGAGCAAGCATATAAGTGATCGGTGTGTGCCGTTAAACGGTGCCCTGCACTGGCACAGTGAGGTGCCCAATGCCATTGTTGCCCTAAACCTCACAACTGAGAAGTATAACCTCATCTCAAAACCTGAACAGAAGGGCTACATTGATGATTTGGGGGTTTACGATGACTGTCTCGCTCTGTGGATTTCCCTGGTCCCATGTCCAGGGAAATTATCCGACATGTGGATAATGAAACAACATGGGATTTGGACAAAGCTGGATCTGCAACTCCCGCCGCCAAAAGTCTTGTATTGGCGGTGCTGGAAGCCGGTGGCATCGTACTGCAACCACAGATACGTAGTGTTTCAGAACGGTGCCTATCTCTTACGTTACGACACTGTAAACAAACGGTACGACGACATGGTTTCTGTTGTTGATAGCGCCGACATAGTTTCAGGGATGATTTGTTTTGTACGAGGAGGAATTGGTTATGTTCCCAGCCTCGTCAAATTGCCAGGAGGCACTTCCGATGCATCGCTTCTTGCAGCTAGCCACGAGCCGAATACTGGTGTATGTTCCAGACTCAGCTCAATCTATCACCGCCTGAAAACTCTGAATTATGCTGCAAAATACAACTCGTTTTTAAATTCTCAGTCAAATCAACTTCGTGAATAAATATGTAAATCACTTAATTTTGTCGTATAACTATATATCGTTCAATTTCATTCACGAGGGCATTGTTAGATAAATTCGGTGCATCCGGAAAATTCGGGGCTTAGGTTTAATAATTAATATTGGGGTGGAATTATTAGGGTTTAAGTTTATTAACTGAAGGGTAAAATGTAGCTCCATATAACTCACATTGTGGGCTAATATATTATCATATAAATTTAAAATAATGAAAAGTACATTTTCATATATATAGTACGTAGTAAAATACCAAATTACGTTTAACGTCCATGAATACTCTTTATATATACTGTATATCTACACAAATAATTTAGTTTAAACCTAAATTTACCAGAATACTAAAATCTTCATGAATATAAAAGTGTTCTGCTTAGCGCGCGTCTTAACCTCCAACAAATTAACTTTGTCGTTATATACCATCATCTGTATGGGAGGAAAAGAAGGATACGAATTCTTCCCAATTTTAAAAAATTCAAAAATTTGCGAATTCAGCATTCAAACATCAGGTTCATATGGTGTCTTAATTTAACTCATCAGGTTTGATTCTATCAAGTTTATCTGTACGTTTATACTTCAACTTAATTTAAGTACTTGAGAAGAAATATAATTTACTAATATTTATTTTGTTCAGTTTAGTATGAAATTAGTTCATGTTACTTAAGCTTAACCCTAATTTGTTCCAACTCGGTTCATCACATTGATCCAATCCATTAAGAAAATGCTGAGGATTCGAGTACTGGTCCCAAGATTTGCATAAACCATTCACCAGATGCATTTTTGTTTTTAATATCGATCCAATGATGAATGCATAGTAGTGCTTATCTGATTACACCTCTCA
This sequence comes from Cruciata laevipes, assembly GCA_963678965.1. Lineage (NCBI taxonomy): Eukaryota > Viridiplantae > Streptophyta > Magnoliopsida > Gentianales > Rubiaceae > Cruciata > Cruciata laevipes. The sequence continues at coordinate 24,339,847 of OY787632.1, read as the reverse complement.
TTTTGGAATTTTTTTTAATTTTTTTTTTTTTGCTTAATTTGTTGAGTTGGTTCACGAGATGGATAAGCTCGATCAAAGGCACCGTGAATTTTTGTTAAACTTAAAAACGCACCGTTGCAAATTGATTTTTTTTTTACTTTGTAAGAGGATCATAAACTGTGAAAAATAGTTCAACGTATTTTTACAACTGTTATGATAATAGCTCAACTTATTAATAAAGGGTAAGTGTAACAAACATAGTATTAAAGTATACTTTGATACCTAATGTCAATTAAATGTATAGTACATATTAAATTATAATGATTTCTATATATGTATGTAAGATTATGCTATATGTCACCTTATAAGATTTGAGGGGTGTTTTATGTTCCCACTAGCTAAAATAGTTAAAATGCATGTTTTGCCTAATCCCTTGAGACTTGAGAGTGCTCTTAGTTTTTATCTAGGCCTGATGTATATATGGAATTGTATTGGACGTAATTGAGGCTGAATACTTCAACACCATCACCTATAAAAAAAGAAAGATGATTAGAGTTCAATACTTTAACAACCTAGCTATTTTAGTTGTTTAGGAAGAGATAATCCCGCAACTTATAATTTTTTGGAAATGATTTCTAAATGACAAATCACGAGACAATATATTCCTTCTCTCAAGCGAGGGCCAACACATCTGATATGAGAGCGATCACATCAGCAAAAGGAATACTATATGTAACCCACTGCCAGAAAAGGGTGGCTTAGCAGCGGTTATTGACCTGGCCTTTCAGCAGTTATCACCATTTTCCCAACCGCTGTTAATGGGTACCGGTGGAGGGAAAAAAAGGCCTTTCAGCGGTTATTGACTTGCGGGCCCGGTCAAACTTTCCACCCAGTGACTGGACAATCTACCGAGCCGTATTTTTTTGACTTTGGTTAATTTTTTGTTTCAGCTGTTCTTCTTTTTCCCAACTACCACTGAAACATAATTTTACGGGCTTTCGACGCTGGACTGATGAAGCAAGAGGCCCAATAAAAAGCCCAGTTAATACAGCAGCCTAGTCCAACAAACGTTTTAGCACTTTTTATAATCGTTGAAATAGAATTTTGGGGGAACTGAAAATATTGAATTTTGGGTGAAATTTCAAATATTCTACTTTAATTTTGGTTTTGAAATTTCAAATCCCGCTAAAATTTTCGTTTGAATTTTCAACCACTAAAATAAAACCACTCAAATGGCCTTTTCACATAAAATGATTGTATATTCAAAAAAAGGAAATCTAATCTAATCATAATCAAATCTAATCTATTCCTAATTTAATCCTAATGAAATACTCAGAAGCCATAAATAACTGCACATTCCTGGTCCAAGAACATTCTTTCAGCAAATTACTCCTTTCTAATCTTTCACCAAGGCCTCGTTTGGCAATCAGCGTTTAGCTGTTAGCTGTTAGCGGATTTTATTAGCTGTTAGCTGTTAGCGGATTCTATTAGCTGTTTTGACTAGCGGTTTGACTAGCGTTTTGTACATTAGTGTTTGGCAAATAACAATTAGCTGATAGCTGTTTCAATGCGTTAAATGACTGAAATAGACATTAGTACAATTTATTATTAATTATTGTTTTAGTGTTTTGCTTGTTTATCGAAAATAATTATCACTTATATGTTTATTTATTTTTATTATTTAAATTATTATTCTTTATTATAATATATCTACGTTTATTTAAAAAAATATTTTCAGAATTACATTACATAAAAAATTTATTTTGATATATATTTAGCATGTGCCATTTTAATTTCAATATTTAAAATACTTCAAAAATAAATTAAAAATATTAAAAAATATACGTACGTACGAAAATATCTATATATTGTGTAGTATGAAAAGTTTTGGCAAAGTTGAATTATATATATATATATAAATTATTAGTTTTAAGGAAATTTTGTGAGAATAAGGATAAAAAAGATATTTTGATATATTGTTTTGTTTAATTTTTTGTAAACGCTGCTCTTTCTAGCGTTTCAGAAACGAGAGGTTTCATCAAAACAGCTAATTAGAAAAAGCTTTTCACCAAACACCAAGAAGAGCTGATTGACCAGTCAACTGTCCATATTTAATCCAAAAAGCTAAACGCTCTTCAAAACTCTCGTCACCAAACGAGGCCCAAGTCTGCAAAACAAAGCAAATAAACAGTAAACATTAGTTAGACAAGAAACTTCAAAAATAAAAAACCTGATCACACATGAATATTAACATAAGAGATAATCTAATCATTACAAATATATCAACTACATGAACCAACTTATATAAAAATCTGATTCAAAGATTGGTGCAGTAAATCGGATAGAGAGGTTCAATCACACTAGTCTTCCTCACATATCATTCGACATAACAGAATTTCTCATGGTCAGCAAAGAAATTACCATTAAGCCAAAAAAATACAACTAAAAATCACAACTCTTAGCCATTAGTTTCATAATTTGTAGCCTTAAATACATAGCGGAGCAGGGAACCATTAAAACAATGAACACATGCAATGCAAAGTTATAAACAACTCACATGACCACTGGGATTCCCCGACTGCCAGTATATACTATGAAGTGAGAAACCTTCAAGAATCCAGTGCAATATGGCTCTTTATCCGTGTAAATCTCTCTTTTTATTGCCTCCATTCCAAAAAGTATAAGCTGTTCCACTCTAACATAAACAAGAACACACCCTCTAGACATATATGAGATACTAGTCTTACTAGAGACAATCTAATCATTACAAATATATCAACTACATGAAGTCATGAACTAACTTAAATATTAATCCGATTCTTATCGCCAACCAGTTTAGATATCAGTTTAGAAATGTCCACGAGATATCAGTTTAGAGATAATAACAAGCATAAATCTCAAGATTTAACAAGCATTTAGAGACTAACCGTCCAAATATAGGCATCATACAATATTCATGAAAGAGGCAAATACAAAAATGTTCAAGAAATTTAAAGTGCAGGGAATATAGCAGAACCATGACCTGTGATTCAATTCTTTGCTGCTAATGAAATACCCAAAGTAGAGACCAAGAGCTCTCAAGAAGCCTACTGAAACTGCAAAAGAGGCCTCCTTCCACCAACGGCACCACTAGATCTTTGCTCCCTGAACAAAAAAAAATTCTCTGAATTTCAAAGAAGAGGCAATCTAATCATCTCAAATATAAAACAAATGAACTTACTTGAATAAAAATCTGAATCCAAGATGAGACTAGGTTCAATCACACTAGTCTTCCTAATCATATCATTCAACATAACACAATTTCCCATGGCCAGCCAAGAAATTACCACATTAGGAAAAAAGAAGGTAAAAATAGCCATTTCACCATACTAGTTTCAGAATTTGTAGCCTTAAACACATAGCATGCAGGGAACCTCTAAGTCATAAGAAGCATATTCCAAGACAATATATCAACTGGAGTGCTCACCCATGCTAGCAAGGTAATGATTCAAGTCTTCAAATTGGTGCAGTCCTCAACATCACTGTCCTTGTACTCGTCATGTCCTTCCTCTGCTCAAAAACACCAGCAGACAAATTCACATTAACCAAATCATACCTTGGACTGGCACTGTAATTACAGTTGAAAGCTCAAAATCACTTATACATACCAAAAATTTCCATATTTTCTAGTGTTAACTGCAAACCAAATTTCTCACAGTTACAACAAAACTTGCTTGCAGGTTGCAACCTCCTACAAACCAGTTTATTGTGTGTGCTAATAGACATCTCATCTTTGGCCTCTTGTTCATCAGCCCCCAACTTCTCCTGTAATTACAGTTGCAACCTTCTAAGGAGACGTTTCAGCTGTTTTTATTTTTGGTGTTTCAGCGGTCTCTACCTATAACCGCTGAAACAATTCCGCTGAAACATTTTTTTTTTTTCTGATAGTGACCTAAGCCTTTTATCATGACTTAGAGAAACCTAAAAACAAAACAATAGCAAAAATAAAACTGTATAACAATAACTCTTATTATTTGAGCTCTACTACTTTGAAAAAGAAAATTATACCAAATTCTTGAACTACCACTTAAATATTAATGCAAGGTGATAATTTACAAGAATAAGCAATTTGTATAGTCATCTGGACTTCTAAACAATCACATATGGTAATACTTTACAACTTGTTTATATAATATTACCTGAAGTACTTAAGCACTCCTATGGTTAATAAAGTAACAAACAATGTGCATGGCAACGTACGTATAACCTTGAGCTAAATGTGCACGTATATACATAATAGCAATAATAAACCTCTTGAGCTAAACTATTTTTTACAGTTACGATTGTTGAATCCCTACCAAGTCCTACATCAAGAAATTAACAACGCTACAATTTTTAAACTAACTTTAACTCAGTACACATAAATTTCTCAACGAACAACAAGGTTAAAATCAATACCTCAATTGCCGATTTCTCCTTTTCCAGCCCTCATCTCACACAATACGCAGCTCTCCACTAAACAAATAAGCACACATTAAGCACACCAGTCTCTCACAATCATTATTAAAATTCCTTGCACACCAAATGACCATACTACAACATCATGATTTCATGCACCTTGACATTTAAACCCAAGTTCCAATAATGATATAACCTATTCCATAGGGTATTAAAATGCAGTACCTCTAAGTCAAAGAATATATGAAGTTTATTCCATAGTGTTTTTGTAACCACTGACATCCATTGAATAGATGATACAGATCTTTAGAGTGTTGTTTACATAGAGGAGCCTAAATCTTCCAAAAATCAGGTAATGCTACAAGTCTATTCAACAATCTCCATGTAAATATGCTCAATTTTTTTTTCTCTCACAATAATTAAATTCACCTATAGTACAGATATCACAAAATAAAAATATAAAATTGAATCAGTAGAAAAAGAAAAACTCACGCAAATAGCCCTACCGCGGGATCAGAGGCGGATCTAGTGTTGGGGCAAAGGTGGCAATTACCACCCAAAAATTATTATTTTTTATAATTTTTAAGTATCAAGTTTTAAAATTTATTATTTTGCCCCGCCATTTTTGTGAAAATACACATAATTAGTGTGTTTTTTAAGTACTTCCAAGGGTATTTAATTGAATTGAAAGAAATTTTCTTTAAGAAACACCTTTTTTATTTAATTTATTTGTATTTAAATTATTGCATTTTAAGTTATTTTTTATGCAATGAAGTGGAAAATTATAATTTAGGGGTAAAAATGCCCCCATCTGCTTGAAATCCTGGATCCGCCTCTGCGCGGGATGAAGAAATTCAAACTCTTGTCAATGATTTTCACCACTACACGACCAAATTCCCACAGACACCGTGGAGATATGCAAATGGACGCCTCCACATTCGAAGCTGGCGAATGGAATTCAGAGCCACCCACAACCCTAAATTTCCTTACCCACCACAACTAAATCGATGTCCTCTTCCCGACGATCTAACCCTGCGACATGGGTCTCCACCACCGGCCCAATACCAGCCCTTCCCATCTAAAATCCGGTGGACTCGGCCGAGCTGATTCCGATGCCATTGGTGGTCCTTCGTGATAGGATTTTCGACGCAATGATGGTGAGGGGATTGGTCGGGGAGAATCTCTAGGAGATTTAAGACAAACTATGTTGATTATTATGTTTAAATAATACTTCCCTTCAATAAAACTATTGCAATAATAAAAATAAATAAATTACCACCATTATATATATATTTGAATAAAAAATCACATACTAATCCCAATTTTGATCGATACTAATAGTGGAAAACCGATTGCTTTATTAGTTTAGGTGTGTGAAAATTTGATATAAGTATAGTAATTATTCCAAGATATGTGAATCTATTGGCAAACAGGTGGTGGCAACCTATCAATATAAGTATAGTAATTATTTACCAACCTATCAATATCTTCCTACCATTCATTATATGGACCATCAGCGTGAATGTTTATACCGGAAATATTAGTCAAACGCGTGAATGTTTATACCTGATAGAACATTACGACCATCAGCATTTAACGGCGGAAATGGTGTGTTTCACCAAACCACATGCATTCTCAATCGTCATGTCACCATGATATCTAAATTAAACCACAATTTAAGTACTTAATTTTAAACATGAAATTAATCACAAAATACAATACATCTTTACAATTTTAATATTTTCCATATTTCATATGGGTTTCGATATTTGTGGTAGCTATGTTTCAAAGATTATAAAATTTGAATTGGTTGCCAAATTTAAAGTATGTAGAAATTCTAAATCTATAGCATAAAAATTGAGTTTAAAGTAAATATTTTGAGATATCTTTATTACTTTAACAAGTGCCTAAGAAAAACCCTTTCACCTAATGTGTGGTGTATGGATCAATTTTTTTTTAAAAAAATTGATGCTTGATAAAAGATGATGGAATACTTTGATGCTTGATATTACAATTAACATATCTTGTAAATGTGAAAAGACTTTGATTTCTTACATACGACAAAATCAAGCACCCAGTGCCAGAATTGTGGATTATATAGGTCTCAAACTCCCCAATTCATTGCCAGGATTTTCTTCAAGAGGCCTTGAGCTAGCGGGTCGTGTGAATCGAGGATTTAGTATTGTCAAACCAGATATAATCGCAGATGGTTTAGATATATTGGAAGTTTATTACCGCGTTAATGAAAAATATATTCAATACTAATTAAAGGCTTTAGATCCAAGTTGGACTCCAGATGTTATAACATTTGCCTTAATGACAATACTGATCATGTAACACATGGAAAGCCTATTTTTGAGCACGATGGTTCATTGGAAGAGGTCTTCAAACATGGGCGGTGAGGTTAATCTACACAAAGCAAAGAATACCGGACCATCTTGAAAATGTTCCTTGATCTAGTTCAAAACAAAAGCCCATAGAGGTGATTTATGTTCTTCTAGAGATTTCACAACCTGCAAAATTGTGTTTTATTACCTTGATACTATTGCTGCATATTCTATAGACTGGGTTTTCAAAACAACATTTTTATAGAAAAAAACAACTACCGATGAGAGAACCTTGGTAACAATTTCCTAGACTTAGCATGACTATTTGTTAACGCAATTTACATGACCATAACCAAGTTAGATAAATTGTGAAGGTTGCATCCCATGAGGATTGTGTAATGAGATGAAAGCTATATGATACACTCTATTGAGCGCAGAGCCAATGACCTGATGTGGGTGGCAAATGCTACCCACTTTTAATTTTGAACTATTATTTTTACAGCTTAAGCTTTAAACAGATTTGGAGTTTTATCCCACTCATGTTTTTAGAATATTACATAAAACACCCACAAAATTTGCAAATTTTACAAATAAATTCTTACTTGTTGACTCAAAATCAATAAAAATCCCCAATTCATAGTAAAAGTTAATGATTTGTATTTGAATATAATGACATATGCTTTACATACATCGTTTTTGGTTTATTTATTTATTCTTAAGCATTATTATTATCTAGTATATGCAATTAAATGGAGAAACAAATGAGGTCTCTGGTTTGTTTTTTGGTTTTCGTTCGTCCGTTACCTTAAACATAAGTGCAAAGGATCGATATGTTGGATAAATTTTCTTGTTTCTAATAGATAATCTGGTAACACATGTGTTTTCACTGATACGGAATATTATGATTTCATTTGTTTTCTGTAAAGTTTTGCACACTAGCTAGCTGATTAATTAGGAATCCCCTCAAGCCACAAAGTTTTGCAATACGTATTTGCTGGTCTGCTCCTACTGCATATAGTTTGCAAAGCCTATTTAGTAAGTTAGTAGGTGTATGGAACCCAATGAATCCACACTCATTCATACGATATGTAGGGTTATTTTTTAATATAAAATCAAAACAGAATTCAAATACTCACATATATACTCAAAATTAGGGTTGGGTTAAAAGAACAAGTAATTATACAGTTAGTACTAAAAATCAGTAGATGGTCGAAAATATAGGTAGTACGAGATTTACCATAACCATATGGTAAAAGAAGTAGATAAACACAGACCGACCAAATACTCAGATATTAATTGAATTTTATGGGCGAAACTGGTTGATATTTACTACGTTGTCACCATGCATGCAGATATGATAGTTAGAATTGACCCACAACAAACTCTGTTACAGACGCACGCTCTTTCGCTGACACATAGAATCTCTAACCATCATATTCATTCTGCCGTTTGTTTCATCCTCACAATGTCCCACAACTAATTTATTTTAATCCGCCGTCTGTTTTATTTTAATCTAGTTTACTTTAATCCGCTGCCGCCGGAACATTGTGTACATCCCAGGTTATCCTAACTAATTTTACTTTAATCCGTGTTGCGTTTACATTGTAACAATAAATATCTCCAAACCTCACACCTAGGTCTAGAAAATTTGAAAGGACAACTACTTCTAATTCTCCAAACACGAAATATCCATAAACCTCAATTAGAAAACACCATACTCTTTTTACACTCATATATTTAGTAAATTATTCATTCACTCCAATTATTTTATAATAAAAAAATGTTTGAGTACTGCATTCCATCTTAATTTACAAACAAGTCTAGGGTACTCTCACAAAATAAAATATTAAAATTTAAGTCGAGCATGAATATACTCTAAACTAAAAATTTTATGATAAAAGTACTAGTTACGGTTAGATAACATCATAAACAAGAAAATAAGGTAAAAGGGTAAGATTTAAATGACATGAGAAACACCTCATTCTGCAGAATAAAGTATGGGAGGATTTGAGGGCAGGGAAGGGAAACACGTATTTTTGGTGATGCGAAGACACGTGGATATTATTTTCCCAAAAAAAGAAAATGGAAAATATATACCCTGGATTTGATTTTCAGTTACGCAACAGAGAGAGATAAAGATGAAGATGAGGATGAAGGAGCTGAGGTAATGCACTCCCATCTGCCAACCACCGATCCATGCACTGTACAGCTGTGGTGTCTAACCCCGAACTACCACCGTCGGCGTCCTCTCTCAGGTTTTTCTGTGGGACGGTCTTTTTTGCCGTTTTCAAATTAATTTAAGGCCTTACGTGCATCATACCTAGCGTTACCTACAAGATTGGGATAAAATACAAAAAGGTTTCATCATTAGTTTGTTACGCCTTTTCTCACTTAAGTGCTAATTTACTTGCCACCTTCAACTTTGTTTGCTAATTTTAGAAAGATGCTTGCATTTGTTAGCTCAAATCTAACTTTAATGACACCTTTTACATACCGGTAATTTTATTATGAAAGATGGAGATTGAAATGGGAAGCAGTGGATAAACTTTTCATAAAATGTTACCAAAATAGAATGATGAATATTTTTTTTACTGAACTAAACTGAACTAAATTCACTAATGGATAAGTTCAAGATAATCTGACAAAACTACCTATATATGCATGTGTGCCAACAATACAAAATCAGGGACCTGTTCTTCTGAGCTTATTTTTGTTGAACTGAATTGAAAATAACTGGATTTAAAAATTATATAAGCATGACTAGATTAATTTAAATCTTATCAAAAGAACAGGTACTAGAGGTATATGATGTACTAGTGCCACATTATACCCAAGATGAAACTAAAACTTTTGAAATTTGGTAACATTGATTCATTCAATTTAGTTCAGATTCATGAGAAATTAACTTAATTAGAGCGGTAAATGGAAAACTATGGCCCTTATCTTAAAAAAGAAGTGTATTGAATTGAACCGAATTAACTTAATTAGAGCTGTAAATGGAAAACTACGGGCCTTAGTTGTTAGTGGTTTTAAATTTTTTAATGTAAACCAAAAGCTAACTCAAACTATCAAACTCGCCCCGAGTTTCTTATCATTCATTTTTGGACGAGTTTCCAGAACCTTGAAGTATTACGCATTTCAAAAAAACTATTAAACTTGCTAAGTTTTATCTTGTACATTGTTATTATTTTGTCACAAATTAATAAAAGTTCAAATTAATCAGCTAAAAGTTCTTAATATTGTTCTATATTGAATTGAACTGAATTAAATTAGTTAGAGCGGTAAATGGAAAACTATGGGTCTTAGCTGTTAGTGGTTTTAGAATTTTTTAATGTAAACTAAGCTAACTCAAACTATTTAATTTGCTAAGTTTTTTTATTGTCACCTTGTTATTATCTTGTCACAAATTACTAAAAAATTAAATTAATCAGCCAAAAACCCTCATGTATATCTTGCAGACTCATTTTCCGTGAACTTTTGCTCTCTTAATCCGGCACCTCAAATAAAAAAACCCCTACAACGTCAGTTACCATTATCCTTTCAACGAAAAAAAATACAAAAAAAGTGAAAAATCTCATCACCAAGCAATTCCATGAAGAAGAACAATAAAAAATTAGTGATTCTATCCTGAATAAAACCAAAACACAGAGTCACGCAGGAGTCTTAACGAAGAAGCTGGGGCGAATATGTAATAAACCGAGAGTACGATGGCTAGTAAAGTAAATACACAATAGCCCCTGCATGCAGAGGGGCATATGTGTCCACCTTCCCGCGCGACAAATGTCATTTTCTCTCTCTAAATATCACTAACACCAGCCTGCTTCATCACCTCCCTCGAGCCAATATAAATACCCCTCATCCCCAACCTTATTTACACACCAAAACCAATAACCCCAATTTACTCTCTTCTGTCATAATATAAAAAACGTCCTTTCCCCTTTTGCCCCTCCATACCTCAGAATCTCCGAAGCCGACTGTAACCATGGACCATTTCGGCGCTTCCTCGTCCCGCAATGCAGTGAAAGACGAGCCGCTGATGTATATCGATGAAGAGGAGGCCTTTGTTAACGGGAGCGGAATCAACCTCGCCGGCGAGTTTTACGACCCCGCCCGCCCCCACGAGGGGATTCACGAGCAGGGCCCGCCGCCGTTCCTCCGCAAGACGTACGAGATGGTGGACGACCCGGAAACCGACCCGATCATCTCCTGGAGCTCCTCCTTCAACAGCTTCGTCGTGTGGGACACCCACAAGTTTTCGCAGGATCTGCTGCCCAAGCACTTTAAACATAACAACTTCAGCAGCTTCGTGCGTCAGCTGAATACCTATGTAAGTGTTTTTTCCCCCACTCTGTTCACTGTGTGTGTGCGTGTTTTTTTTTTAATTGACCGATTTTCTCATAAATGAAGATTTTGGGGTTTGCTTACTGATATATATGGACATGAGTTAATGGAGTGATTTTCAAAGGTTGTGACAAAAAAGGGTTGTTATTGATTTTTGTCTTGTTACGTCGGTGATATTTTACACTTAATTTCATGGTTTGTGCTTTTTTGGAATATATAGTACCGTGACGAAAAAAAGGTTATGTATTGACAAAAAAGATTCTTGATTTTCGATCTGATGCGAGGTTTGTGATTGTGTCTTAATAAACAGCGCTTCAGGAAAGTTGACTCCGACAAGTGGGAGTTCGGCAACGAGCTTTTCCAGAAGGGGAAGAAGCATCTGCTAAAGGACATCAAGAGGCGCAAGCAGACGAACGCCCAGATTATTCAGCACCAGCAGCAGGTGGCGCAGGCGCAGGCTCAGGCGGCGCTCGCCGGACAGAATTGGCAGGACCAGGTGGCTCGGTACGTTCTGGAATCTGAGTTCCAGACTCTGAAAACTCAGGTCCAGTATCTCATCTGCGAGATTCAGCGCCTGAAGATGCTGCAGGCCAACACCGAGAACAATTGCAAGCGCCTCGACGATCTGTTCCAGCGCATGAGCCTCCTCATGGCCAAGATCCTTCTCCACCCCCACCTCATCCCGAGGTTCCTCGACGGGCTGCTGGGGAGGAAGACTACTGATCGCGGCGCCGGCGCCGGCACCTCCGCCTCCGCCTCTGCCACCGTGGGGGAGTCCTCCAAGAGGCGCCGTGGGGAGGGCGCCGGCGGCTCTGTTTCTCCGGCGGAGATTGTGTCCGTCGCTGCTGGGATTCAGAACATGTTTGCTGCTGCTGAGGGGGATCAGGGAGAGGCGAACCCTGGCTATGGTGCTGAGAACTTCATCCTCTGGGAGAAGCTCATGGAAGACGACATGATCTATGACGACGCCGATGCCGGCGTTGATGGCCCCGCCAGGCACGCTCAGATGGTGCGCGATCTGCAGCTCCTCATCGCTACCAAGCCTGCCCAGCATGAGCCCCACCACCACCACCATGAGAGCAGCATGAGCTCCGTCGAGTTCGAGTGAACAACAACCCAGTCTCTGGTAATTCATCAGTTAATTTCTCTGTTAATTAATTTGATGATTACTTAATTAATTCGAGGTGTTTTTCTTTTTCCGGCAGGTTTCTGAAGATGCATGTGTTGGAGAGATGAGTGACACCATATGGGATCCGGGAAAGGATGATTACTTCGTCGTTTGGTTTAAAGTGACTATATATCAGTGCGTGTCTGTGTGTTTCTGTGCCTGTTTTTCTGCGAGTGTGTATAAATAAGACCCCATCTGCTGGAGGAGGTTGGGATGGTGATCATCGGTCATCGATCATATCGATCATGTGTGGCTTGTAATAATATTAAGAATAATACCTCCATATATAGCTATATGATTCCTGGAGATTTAGGTTATAGTATGTACGTGTCTCCAGATGAGCATTGTTGTTGCTGTGTTTTATTTACCCCTGTACTGTTATAACCCCTTTCCCGGGTTGTATAGATATATATTACCGTGTTTGTGTTTGTGTTTGTGTAATAATGATGCTGTAATAAGAAAAGAATCTGTCCGCAGGTTCTTTTCCCCTTTATATATAATATAGAGTGATGTGTTGTTTTGTTCTAGTCCCATGATTCTTATGTTTGTTTTTTAAGAGCTTTTCGTTTGAACACATGAATCCTTAAAACAAGTGTGTAAGGAATCCCCAGATACATATACTATATATATAATCATTCAACTGAGATCACACACCACATGATTGATGATGGATGACTTTAAAGTCGACTATTTATAGTCACTGGCGCCACTGTTGAGCCCAGGTGCGCATTTAAGGTTCGCGGAATTCAAATGTACAGTGCACTTCAGTTCTTGCATCCATATTTTCTTCATTTTCAAAAGGCTTCTGTTCTTTACTCTCTCTTTTTTATTACGATGGAAAAAGGTGCTCTACATAAGTTATACGTAGATAAAAGAAACGTAAATGATTTGTGCATGTTGAAAACCCAGTGGAGAGAAAATGAAGAATTTCTAAAAATCATGGATAATCATGATCATACTTATCTGGTTTTTTTACAAGTTTTACTATGAAAGACATGAGATAAAGAATGGTACATGAGATAGTATAGAGATGAGAAAGAAAAGGTTTCGATGAAACCGAGGGGAGAGAGACACGTTGAGTTGTGTGAGGTTATTGGGTGGCAGAGGGTGGCGCGTCAGATGCAAATGCTACATTAATATATTATTGAGCGGTGGTGGGTGGGTTTGTGCTGATTACAATGGTATCTCATCAGTATTCTGTCAACAATATTTAATTAGGGGCTTTTTTTTTGTTTTTGCAACAATTTCAGCCAAAACTCTACTTAATTAATCACAGAATTAATTTGTGCCTAAATTAAAGTTGCTGAGCTTTGACACTAGGTCTATATACTGTAACGTATATAAAATTGTATGTATTCCTAGATTCAGCACATGCATTTGGTTACTGATGTAAACACATACATTGAAACAACACTTTCTGAAAATATCCAAGGAAACTGAGAATATAAACAATTTTAAATTTCTCGATAAAATGATATAAACAAGTTTACTTATTTAATCCTATAAAATGATATACTCTATACTCCAACAATTTTTGCGATGACAACTATATATATTCGCGATGCCATTTAATTTTTAGGGGAAAAACTGATGTTTGATGATCCAACTATATATATTATGAATTTCTCGAATCTTTTCTCCAAACGTAAGTAAACTGAAGAGTACAAACTAAAGACTCGCTCCTAGCTTAATTAATATATAGTCCAGAGCTTAAAACATGGGTGCTTAATTTTTCCCCTATAATATTCATGGTGCTACAGGATATGGAGTTGTTTTTTTTCTTTTTTCACACGTGATTCTTAAGTTTAGTTTTTCAATTGAACACATGATTAATTACCTGGTTTCTTCGTCATTCAACTGATATGTAATTTATTTATAGTCATTACTATTATTCAGTTGTAGTACAGAGGATTTCAACAGTGTCATTCAACTGATTTCACAGCTATTAGCGCACACAGAAATCATAGTTCCAGGTTTCACAGGAATTGAGTGCATGCTTTGCAAATTAAATCTCTGCAACTATATATATATATTTCCATGTCTAAAAGTATGCTTGATAACAACAGGAAAGAGGTTTAATTCCAACTAGAAAGTGAACATTAAGTGATACTACAGGTGCGAATTTATATACTATGCTTTTTCTTCTTTTTCGAGATTTAATTTCTTAGTAACATATATATATATATATATATATATATATATATATATATATATATAAATTACACGCAGATGTAATAAGATTCAGTGATGATAAATTACAGTATTGACGTCCTATCATTTCGGGTGATGAAGATATATATATATATATATATATATATATATATATATATATATATATATATATATATATATATATATATATATATATATATATATATATATATATATATATAGGGTGAAGAGTATATACATTGCGTAAATATTCACACACTAACCCTAACCGAACGTGTACGTAAAAACACACACACAGAGTCAGTCCTGTATACTGAAACTGAACTCACACGCAAATATCCAAGGAAATCAGAATTCTGAGAAACTATATATATATTGATAGAATTAATAGGCTAGGTTTAAAATTGGCTATTCAAATTTCTCGATTAAATAAGTTTACAAAAAGAATATAAACTAGTTGTCTAACTTCTTAAATTCCTAAGTAGCTAGTTAACTATATATTATTACTGGACGTGTGCTAGTCTAAAGGAAGTATGAAACCACCAATTCATTTTACTCTGAACGACTTAAACTCCAACAAATAAACGCTAAAATAGTCCAAGAATTTTTTCGACCTTAATTATGGCAACAATATTATCCTCAGGTCTGTAAATAAATATTATTAGAGCTAATGGAAAGAAGTGAATTTGTATGAAAATGTGACTGGAATCCTTACCTTGGCAAATGGAATTATCTGTCACGGGGCAATTTCGTAAATCGATCGATATATAAGTCGGAACAGCTCAATTGAATCTATTCATTCAGGGACAAATTACACTACTAGAAATACACCCATTAGAACCGGTATTCAGAGCGTATTGCACCGGTTTTAATTTTTTTCAATACCGGTTCGGATAGGGGGAGGTGCAACGTCCTTGTGGCCTTGCACCGGTTATTATTTTACGGGCCCGCACACATGGTTGACTGGACTTTTGGCCACGTAGGATTTTTATTGTTGCACCGGACACCTGAACTGATGCAACTTGCATATTTTATTAGACAAATTAATTATTATTTTATTAAATCTAATAATTATTGCACCATTCTGTTGCACCGGATATACGGATGATCGCTAACAATAATAGTTGCGTTTAACGATTAGAACGCAATACATGTAGATTGCGTTTAATGCATGAGTGCAAGGGTTTTATGTTGCGTTGTTACTGTTTAACATTAATACTAAAAATGGCATAAATTCTGGGTGAACCCGGCCTGCATAATATATGCAATTTCCAATTCACTCATTAATTATCTAATCAACCTCAATACAACATCCATAAGCTAAAACTAAGAACATATACAACTTTGTAAACTAGCAGTGCAAAATATTTTGAATATTGATTTTCATTAAAAAAATCCAGGCCAAATGTACCTAAAACATAGCAATGTTGTACTTAAGCTACCATTCGGGAGCACCTCAATAATAGAATGAAGGTGAAGGAAACATATGTCGATGCACAATGCATTAACAAGTGGCCACGGACCAAAGTGTCTTCCTTTTGATGATCATCCGAGTATTACACCTGTGATTTAAAAGGGTAAGTGTGAGTATCAGATTTCAACAAATTATAAACAAATCTATTGCTTTCAATCTAAGTCAAAACTGAAACACCATAAAAATTTATGGTGTTGTCCTATGTCCTAGAAAACAAGCATGTATCATCACTCTTCAGGTAGAACTCATATAATGGATAGCAAGTAATAATCTCTGGAATCATGAATAATCAGCTTAAGATCATCTAGTTAGTACTGTGTACATATTTACCATGTTTCTTGCAAGATCATACAACAAATATATAACCTTAAATTTGATACAAGAAAAAGGTCACCAACAAAGAACTACTCAAGCAATGAAAATCAACTTGAGATCAGCAAATCAATATCAGTAAATAAATGACCTTAAAACTTCCTACAAGCAACATCATTGGCAAGTAATGTAATGCACCAAGAAACACTTCATCATACGATATTGAAGCAAACAAATGTATCAGGGAATAATTAAAATTCAAATGTTGAAATCCTTGGAAGCAAAAAACTGTAATAGGATTGCAAAATCATGAACAAATAGATAGCCTTAAACTTCTTACACACAACAAGTCATCAGCAAATCCTGCCAAGCATCCTCTCCACAGCCTCAAGCTCCTAAGCCAAATCCTCCAGCTTGCTGCTCTCTTTCAGATAGAGCTCATTTTTCTTCTTCACCATCCATTAGCACATGCTCTTCCCTCTTCATCCATGGCGAGCTCCAACAATTGCCGGACGGCAACCCCTGGCTAGCTGTTTCCTTTCCAAGTACATGACATTAAAAAATGTTCATTTAAAGACTACAAATCAAACTAAAAACATGTACATTCGAAGCTTAATTATTCAGCCATAAGTCCTAGACCCACTGTAAAATGACGTGACAACGGAAGAAAACAAACACTGCAAAAATAGAACATATGGCAACTCAATGGCCAAAATATGCATCTATCACCCAACTTTACCATCATAAAACTTTAAGTCAGCTTTCCATAAAAATAGCTACAAAGGCCCTCAACATACACACCTACCCAAAACCCCAATCAATAAAAAATACAATCACAAAATTCTAAACATTCAGCATTCTTTGCTAATACACCATCATATATTTTATTCTATCGCTCAAGTATTATCTGCAATAAAAATAGCGTAAGAGTGGGGTGAGCTACACTAGCTCAGTGAGAATAATATTATCCCTTCAAAAATCTTGACAAATACACTTATCACAGTCAACAACACAGAGCAAGTAGTCATGTAGAAGCAAGCAATGCACAATAGACAATTTAACGAAAAATAGACAAATAGGTTCATTACGAATTTTATAGCATAGTTCGGAGTTCTAAGAGTACTACAGTGAAGGAATTAGCCTAATAGGAGCTACGGTTATTAAGATATGAATTTTTAAAGTAGCAGTCAGCTGGCTGCCCAGAACAGCACCAAGCAGACTTACAACTCAATTATATCCATCATTACTGATGCTAGTTCAGAAATTCCAGGTTCTATAACCTAGAGCATCTTACAAGGATTTCACAGGTACATGAATCAACAAAATCAGATTTTCAGGTTGTAAGTTGGAATCAATTAAAGTTGGTGTGCTGAAAACCATTAGTTCTGCAGTGAGCTAAACGAGCAGCAGACTTCGACACTGATTATCTAATCCATTACCTAACCGTTTTCCATAATTCCAAGTTTTAAACTGAAGTTCATTCTACAAAGATTACACAGATATAAGACTTGACAAAATCAAAGCTATGGTTAATTAGATATGGATTTTTAAAATTTGGGTTTTCTGCTGAAACCATGAGTTGAGGACATAACTTCAGAGTACGATATCTTACTCCTTAATTGTTAGATTTCAAACATTCTAAGTTCTATTCTATACAACATCTTACTAAGAGTACAGGGTATAAAATTCAACAAGATCAGAGTTGGGGTTAAATAGATATGGGGTTAAATAGATATAACTTTAAGTCAACTTTCCAGAAAATAGTTACAAAGGCCCTCAACATACACACCTACCCAAAACCCCAATAAATAAAAAATACAATCAGAAAATCATCATGGCATCCGAAAACCCCCAACATACATACAACCAAAACTCTCAACATACACACACCAAACCCCAATCATTGAAATCATCATCGCTCTGGTCCGAAAACCCCCAATCCCACCAAATTACCAGAAAATACAATCATGAAAGTACTGCGTAAACAATTATAAAAGAAAATGAAAATCAGAGAAGGCGGAGCTCTACCCTAAACCGTCGCGGAGAAGACAATCAGGTAGAGAGAAAGCTGTAGAGAGAGACGGAGGATTTCAGAGAGAAAGCTGTAGAGAGAGACGAGGAGTTTGGCTGCTGCAGATTGGAGGACTTCGGGAAAAATTGAGAATGTGCGGTAGAGAAAGAAGGGAGGATTGTATATTTAGAGAAGGTTTTAGGATTTTCCTTTAAAAAATAAAAGGTTAAGATTAAAATCAACGGTTCAGATTAAGAAAATAAACTTTTTCCTTTCATTATTATTGATTACGGTAGCATTTTCCTTTTATTAATAGAAATTTCCTAATTAAATAAGTATTTCTTTATGAAAAAATCTGTTTTATTTTTATTCTCCTTTTTATTTTAGATTTTTAAATTAATTATTAATCATTAAATATAATTAATTTAGATATTTTGGTTTAATAAATTTATTAAATGAACGAATGATTTGAAATATTTGATAAAAAATTACCTTGAAGAAGTTGACGGGCTTGGAAAAAGTCACCTTGAAAAACTTGTGTGGTGAAATTTAGTTAATAGTATTTTTAGAAAGTAAAATCTTTTTTTAATCAAAGTGAAAGTTAAGTAAGACTTGTTATTTGATTAGTTAAATGGTCATAAGTTTCTTTAAACTATCCGAAAACTCCACAACATTGTTCTACACATAAGAGTTATAGTATAACGGATTTAACAAACTTAAGAATTCGGTTTTCTAATATAATAAAGATACAATACTTAATAATTATTTACAATAGTAATTTATCTTGCAATATGAAATTTTAAAAATACATGAATTTAAGACATGTTTTATTGGTCATAAATCACTCTTCCTTAAGACATGTTTTATTTCACCAATTTACATTTTTCACATTTGTTAGTATGTAATGATGCACTTAGTTCTACTTAGTTAAGTGATCTTCATTGGTAAGGTATAGATTTGTAAAGGAACCACAATATTTTACATGAAATTTTTCAATTTGTCTTGACATATTGGTTCTATTGTGTTTCTTTTGGCATTGAGTGTAAAAAAAATATAAAAAAAGTAATCATTTATTCAGAGTTTATCAAATTATTAAGAAATTTAGTGTTGCACCAGATATAAAAATACTGGTGCAACAAACACACGTGTCTTTCAAATAACACAACTACGTAGACAAGACATTTCAGATTGCTACGTGTCGAAATCCCAACTCAACACGTGTCTCCCCAATGACACACCACGTCAAAGTTGATGTACCCTAAATCTTGCACCAGAATAAAACCCTAAACCGGTGCAATACAATTTTGGGCCGAAGCATTTTTTCCTCTTGCTTGGGCTTTTGCATTGGGCTAAGCCTTCTTAGCAGACCAACTCACACAAAGTCAAATTTTGTTTTGGTCAACATTTCCATTGCACCGGTAAAGGAAACCACTGATGCAATAAAAACGTGGGTACCACATCCAATTCGGCTGTTTGGGCGTGGAAAATGTCAACGATTTTTCATATTGCACCGGTTTCACTTCAAACCGGTGTAATATTTTTTTTGCAACCATGCCATGTCAGCTTTTTCAACGCAACATCAGTCAAATTATTTGTTTTGCATCGGCCGAAAATATTATACCGGTGCTACGGATTTTGCAGTCAACAATATTTGGTGTTTGACCAAGTTGAATACTGGTGCAATAAAATGTTACACCGGTATTAACCTTATATTGCACCTTATTTTCACTGTTTCAGGTGCAATATAACTGGTGCAACTCCAATATTTTCTAGTAGTGTTAATAATTAATAACTCTAATTAAAAATCTAATGAAAAACTTTGGAGATTTTTGCATTTAGGGGTAAGCCTAACATTTAGGGGCTTTTTGCAACAATTCCACACCCAAAATATGCTAAACTCTACTTAATTAATTACCGAATTTGTGCCTAAAGTTTCTAAACTTTGACACTAGCTATGTATATATTCTCATCCTACTAAAAATGTCTTGGTCTCTACTGTATTATTCCTATATTAATTTTATTCTTTTTACAGGTGTTCATTTACATTTTGAAAGTGGCATTAATATAGCTCTTCTCTGACATTTTATGAACTTAGGGGGATTTGATTGATACAAGGGGCTAGAATCCAATTAGGAAACTGAGAAAGTACATTTTAAATTTCTCGATTACACGATATAAACAAGTTTACAATATATGAATATATATATATAAACTAAAGACTCCTTAATTACTAACCTTCATTAACCTAGCTAGTTAGTACGTGTGAAAGTGCGCGAAACAATCACTGAAAAATTCATTTTACTCTCTTTGTTTGGGTTAGCAACTAAATATTCACACACTAATTAACCGCCTACACATAATCACTTTTTAATTTGAGGTTTTCTTAATTAATGATATGCACCAAGGGATTCTGCGTGTCTACTAGCTAGTTTTTTTTTTTTTTTTTTAATTTAAACCACCAATGGTGGGGTAATTTATTAGTCTCCCCTTGCCTTTAGGACCAAAAAAGTTCAAATACAATGAGTCAAGAAAAATCCTATCAAGTAGGATGAAAAAACTTGAGGATGATCCAAGAAAAACCTTACCTAATAAGATGAAAAAACTTGAGAGCAAGTTTTGATCCTATAGTTATGGGTTTCTAATCGATATCTACTCAGCTGATCTAGATTAGTGGTCAACAAGTATGACACCTGTCGCCCACAAGTTTGCAACAGCGAGGATAACAGTTCAAGGAGCAAGTCTACTAACTAGTTTGGTGGGAAGAGTGGCTAGCTATATGAGTGCGCATGATTCTTCTATATATATAAGGGAATAATATTAGGAAAAGAATCTGATAAAATATGGAGTTTTTTTTTGTTGTGCGCATGATTCTTAAGGTTTCCAATTTTAGTTTTTCAGTTGGACACATGATCATAATTACCTGGTTTCTTCGGCTTAGTCAAATGTTGTGTAAGGAATCCCAGATACATATAAATGATCATAATTTGGACAGGTGATCTCTAGAATTTAGTTTACAAACTCCTATCTAATTACTCTCCTAAACCTAAGTATATCACTATACGGAATTCTTCTGAACGACTAAAATATACGTTATACTAAGTTTAGTGTCCAACAATTTGCGATGCGATTTTTGAGGCGCCGTGAGATGGTGCCGGTGGCGTTCTTTAACGATCCAACGGCCGTTCCGAAACTCTGCAATGCTCATTGGGACCAATCCTTCCGAGCCTTAGTACTTTTGGAGAAAACCAATTGCAAGGAGATAATTATAACTATATCTAATTGGCTGCACATTTGGTCAGAAACGATATATTGACACACTAATTACCGTATGTAAAAACACACGCTCACAGTCATAATCAAACTTACACTTTTCTGAACAAAAACGCAGGAACCAAAGGAAGCTACACTTTAAATTTATCGAATCTTTTCTCCACACTTAAACTGAAGAATATTATACATATATGTCTGAAATCCAGAGCTTAAAACATGGGTGGTGTGTCTTAATTTGAGGTTTTCTTGATTAATGATATGCCATGCACCAAGGGATTCTGCGTGTCTACTAGTTTAATTTGGTGGGTGTATAGTGGCTATACGAGTGCGTGTCTATGTGTTTCCACTAGTGCAGAAAGCTTGATTAAAGACTTTCAATGGAAGACTGTTCGTTGAAAAATTCAAAAAAATGTTGTGTAACAATATTTCCGATATCGGAAGCATGTAATTCTAGGAGATTTATCATTAGACAACTTTTGAAAAAATTTAGAAAGCGGTCAAATCTGAACCGCTATCTAAAAATTTTCATAAACGGTGTTTTATAATACCAGCTGTCCAATGTAATAAAAGACGGCGTTTTTTTAGAAACGCTGTTGAAACAAAGTAGTTTCCGATAACGGAAGCCCAGTTCCGAGATGGGAAGCAATATTCTAGTAAATATTTTTTGGGTTCCGAAGTTGGAAGTAAAGAAGTTAGCGATTAACCGGAAAAACAAGCATATTTCCGATATCTAGGACCAATTCTAATATATATTTTTAGGTTCCGAATTCGGAAGTACTAATAAGTTCCCGATCCCGGTTAATGTAGTAATCGGAGCTAAATTTTGACTTTTTTAAAGTTTGACCGGCGTAAATATTTTACTGTTTCGACATATTTTACGTAGAATCTCATCATAGTTCCGAGATCGGAACCTTATTCTAGTACATTTTTAGGTTCCGGGATCGGAAGTGAATATAATTTCCAATCCCTATTAGTTCCGGATTCGGAACTAAATTAAAAAAAATTGAAAATACGTTAACCTAAAATACATGACTATATTTTTTCGGAAACCTAGCAGGAAAGGGATACTCAATTTTAAAGGGCCGAGTCGGAAGACTATATAAATAAAGGGGCAATACCTATATATTCAGGAACGGGTAATCACTAGTGAATGCCATAAAGCTTTGTATTTGTGAAGAAAGAATTAGTGTGTTCGAAAACTCGTGATCCGTCTACAACGAACAGAACAAGGCAACGAACAATACAAGGTTATTAGAGCATCCACAATGGTGCTCCTTAAGTGCACTTTTCTTAATAAGGAGCACTCCTTAATTAAGAAGGTCCATTGTGGTGTTTTAAGAACAACTCCTTATTTAGGAAGTGATTACCTCTTTTATTGTGCTTGACTAGCCAATAAAAACATTACTCTTGCCATTGAGTATTTTTTTTTTAATTATAAGTTTAAAAATAAAAATAAAGAAAAGAAGTGCTTCTTAAGTATTGTTCCATTGTTAGTGTTGGGTTCTTCCTTAGGTTTGCCAAAATTGATTATGTGGCACTTAAGAAGTGCTCTTTATCTTCAAACTATTTTGGATGCTCTTAGTTGCTTACGAGATATTGAATACATGAACTATCATATTTTACAAGATTATTTGGGGCTTTTTATGTGAATTCATTGATTGAGTAATTTAATTGATATGATTTAAATATATTGTGATTTACATTGCAGAAGTATGAACTTGGATCATGTTCGTATTGTTGGATCGAACATTCGAACATCTACTGAATATAGGGAGTTTATCAAATATTTCATTGAAGTTGCTTCTAATCATGCGAGAATGAAGAATATGTCGATGATGCGATGTCCATGTAATGATTGTAGGAATGATGTGTATCTGGGGGAGCGGGGTTTACGCTCACATTTGATTATAAGGGGATTTGAGGCTTCATATACCAAGTTGATATGGCATGGGGAAAACGTAGATGTATGGGATGAAATCAATGATGAACGTCATGAACATTATTAATAAATAGAATTCATACTAGATATCAGAACTAGGTGTGTAAATGAACTGAATCGTTCGTGAGCAACTCGTGAACAACTCGGTTAAAGTTCGTGTTCGAACTCGATTTGACCAGTTCAAAATCGAACTCGAACTCGTTAGTTAATAAATGAGTTCGAACTCGAGATCATAACTCGATAGGCTCGTTGAACAGCTCAAGAATAATTTATAGGTACTATATTTAGAATTTATAAAAATAATTTACATGTATTAAAGAAGGTATTTATATGTTTATTAATTTTGGTTCTTTTCATTTATTTATTTTAGTCTTTTTTATATTAAAAAAACTAAGAGAATGCATTTTGAATAAGAAATGGATAAGATATGACGTTATGATGATTGAAGAAAGAAGTAAAATAAATCTTGAGAGAAAAAGAAAGAGAAAAAGGGAAGGGAGGAAAGTTTGAATCCCACATCGGTGGCAAGAGAAAGGGAGAAATCTTCTCTAAGTTATAAATTGATCTCATTTCCTAACCATTCTTAGTCCAACTTGCTTTGGTGGATTTCCATATGCAAAGTCATATTTAAATGTTTGGGCTCGAAATGGGCTTCTAAACATTAATAACAAATAGAATTCATACTCGACATGGTAACATTAAATATATCGAAACAGTCATAGAATCCGGTCGATTGCGGTCGATATTAGTGTGAAACAGAATTGAATTTCCGGTGTCGAAAACTTTAAAACTAACTAGAATTCATACTAGATACCGTAACGTATAATAAATCGAAACGCTTATAGAATCTGGAAAACGGTGAAAAACAACCAACAAGTAGAATTGGATTTCCTAATTCGGAACAATACTCATTAACCAGAATGGAACCTAGAATACGTAAACTATGCAAAATCGAATATAGACTCGTATTCATAAACCTAATGGCCGGATAATTTTATTCCGGCGACAAATCAACGGAAAATACTACCTTTCGAACACGGAACTAATGTAGAGTAAATCCCAGAATCTTAAGTTCCGCCACCGGAAATAAATGGAAAGCGGTTTGAAAATAAACAATGGATAACGTTTGAAAAAGCCTTTGATTATCTCATTGGACGTCTCCTAATTAAACGCTGTCTAAAGAAATACAATGGACGGCTCAGCCACCTACGGCTCCTCCAAAATGCCTTCTAATCATCCAAATAACAGCCGTTAATCCTATGATCTCCCACTAGTGTTCTGGGATGATGGCTAGTAAATGTTTAGGTTAGTACGTAAATGTTTTATTTAATTTACCTACTATGAAAATCGCTCAAAACACAAAACCAAGAAATGCCAAAACCAGAAAACAGTTTATTCATAGGCAACTTTGCCGTATTCATTCACACTCTTTACACATGCGTTGATTCTCTATTTATAAGCTAATCTAGTTTAACGACTAAGCAACAACTAAGAACAACTAACTAACTGAATCAACTTGCAAATCAGTTGCAAATCAGTTAGGATAAGAACAGGATAAAAGAGTGAAGAAAACGTGAAGGAAAGCTGGTCAACAGTGCCTTAGTTTGACTGAGCTGACTTCTAACCAGGCTGAGACTGGCCCAGCACAAATCTCAAGCCCAACTGTGAGCCTTGAGTCCAATAAGAGAACATCAAACAAGTACCATGAAAGATCAATCACCATCAGTTGCATCATTTCAACATCCCCTCCTCAAGTTGAAGATTGGCAAGAACCTAATCCCAACTTGCCTATAAAATAATGAAACTGGGGTGCTGCCAAAGCTTTGGTGAAGACATCAGCAAGTTGTAATTTGGTGGACAGAAACTGTGGAGCAGGAAATCCTGTCAGATATTGATTCCTCACAATGTGACAGTCAATTTCTATGTGTTTGGTTCTCTCATGAAACACAGGGTTAGATGTGATGTGCAGAGGAGCTTGGTTGTCACACATAAGAGGAATAGGTCTTTAAACATGGGCGGTGAAGTTAATCTACACAAAGCAAAGAATACCGGACCATCTTGAAAATGTTCCTTGATCTAGTTCAAAACAAAAGCCCATGGAGGTGATTTATGTTCTTCTAGAGATTTCACAACCTGCAAAATTGTGTTTTTGCTGCATATTCTATAGACTGGGTTTTCAAAACAACATTTTTATAGAAAAAACAACTACCGATGAGAGAACCTTGGTAACAATTTCCTAGACTTAGCATGACTATTTGTTAGCACAATTTACATGACCATAACCAAGTTAGATAAATTGTGAAGGTTGCATCCCATGAGGATTGTGTAATGAGATGAAAGCTACATGATACACTCTATTGAGCGCAGAGCCAATAACTGGGTGGCAAATGCTACCCACTTTTAATTTTGAACTATCATTTTTATAGCTTAAGCTTTAAACAGATTTGGAGTTTTATCTCATTCATATTTTTAGAATATTACATAAAACACCCACAAAATTTGCAAATTTTACAAATAAATTCTTACTTGTTGACTCAAAATCAATAAAAATCCCCAATTCATAGTAAAATTTAATGATTTGTATTTGAATATAATGACATATGCTTTACATCGTTTTTGGTTTATTTATTTATTCTTAAACATTATTATTATCTAGTATATGCAATTAAATGGAGAAACAAATTAGGTCTAATATCACTCCTTACTGTAGTAATATTAGATTAATCTTGGCTGCCATTAATTGAGAGTGTAGTCACCCGAAAGAAACCTGTCAATATAGTACTCCATGAGCAGAACTCTCTAAGCTATATGATTAGGGAAAATTGAGTGGCACAAAGTCAATTTTCCACTGATTTTTTTTATTATAATAAGATACGAACTCAACCTTCATTGACGATTGAGCTGACCAAAATCTTTCGGATGATAGAGTGTTAGAGACACATGGGATCTATTTTCCCTAGCTACATTCATGTTTCTATCGCTAACCACTTTGACATTTCACTCCCTTCTTTAAAAGTTGTGCACGAAATTAAGATCATTGGGAGTTATTTGCGTACGTGACAATATTTTTCAGATAGTATTTTACTGAGGAAGGAATCCTTTTCCTTGATTAGTTTATAAGCTAATATTTCCAGCACATATTGATTAATAGACACTTTCAGCATAAATAGGCACATCCAGTAAATTACATCTTCTCAGAGACCTATACAAATGTATTAGCTTATATCTTTTGAGCATACAATGCTGCTTTCCACCATTGTCACCCCATGATTTTGTGCTTGATTGTGTAATTTGGTTCATGATTGTCTCTTAACAATTCTTTTTGTCTCAGGAAATAAAATGCTCAGAGAAAGAGTTAGAATTGGTGATCTAATGGTTCATTTGGTAAAGCTCCACAAACAGAACTAGGCAATTCTCGAACGACCAAGGAGAGGTTTCTACCACCTGGGTTCGATCCTCCAGGTCTTCAAATTCAAACATAGCCAGGTTTTCACCCATCGGGCTCCCCTCAATGGTTTGCTTACAGATTCTGTCTCTTGACCACACCCTTTTCATCGTGTTAATCATATAATCAACACGTTTTGGCTAGATCATTATGTTGTGTCAATTATGATCAGTTCATATGATCAGTTCGAGAATTGCCTAGTTATTTGTTTGTATCCAGATAAATGTAATTACAAACACGTAAATTGAATAACATTTACGTAACTGATGGGATGATTCCAGTTAATAACTGATGGGATGATTTGTGGCTACCAAAATTCCAGTTACTCTCAATCAGGTATCGCAAGCTCAGTCCTTAAACGGATCGAATTATAATCCGAATCTGACCTAAAAGACTTTCATGTCATTTGTGATTAATCTCATATTGATCCATGCCATATTTGTATATATTGATCAGTTTTGATTGGATTTTCCAGTCAAATTTGAAATCGCAATTCTGAAAACAAATATCGATCTAATTAGTAAAAGAATATTGTACGTAATAAAATCATACAAAATTAATCCTTTCTTGTATGACATTCAAATATCAAACTCTAAAAACGTCTAAATTACGCCTAAAATGAAATCCGTCTTCTGCATGCTTCAAACGGCAAGCGCACATTATTCCTCCGAAATCCCAAATCAAACACAACCTCTTCGATCAAATATACCTGTCATTTTAAGGGAGTAGTTTTTAAAAAAAAACAATTACAAAATATTCTTAATTAATTCCTATTTAAGATTATTCATAAGTCACATGAGACCACTCTCAATTAAAACTAGTGACAAATGTTGATTCTCACATTTACGTATGATCTTTTATATCCCCTACCCGTTTTTCGCATTCTAATTGAAAACGAACTTTGTTCGCCAAGCATTGTGTTGCCTTTCTTGGCCTTTAGATTGCAATTCCAGAAGTGTGGCTAAACTCTTGTGAAAACCTCTAGCGTCCGCTCCGCTAGGGTCTCCGTCTCTCTAAACGCCCGGGTGATTCCGGGCCGAGTGCGACGGACGGAGTTCGTAAGATGGTAGTTGTGGCCTTTAGGCACAACTGAGTGCTCGGGGCAACCGCTCAATTAGGTGCCCCGTGACAGCATTAAATATGATCATAAAGTATATCATTGTTGATCATCTCATTTTCATGTATTATCTTCTCACTTGTAAAACTAATATTTTATCTGTTAAACATAATGATCTAGTGAAATAATTGACACAACTTCATATGATCAGTTCGAGAATTGCCTAGTTCTGTTTGGAACTTTTTGTGGTTTTTTTTATTTGATTGAAATAAAGAGATTGCAATTAATAATTTGATTGCTTTCCCTTTTTTGTTTCTAAATATTCTGTGTTTTAGTGCACTTTTCTGCAGTTTACATGCAAGGTCGTTGACGAGTGATCTCAGTAAGATTTCTATTAAAATCTGCAAAAGTCAGTGTTTTTGTTGCAACACTTAATAATTCCCTCTGCTTCTGTTTTTTTAACACCGGACATTCTGTACAAATACAATAGGATGATATGTTTATAATTATTCTGATTTGGTCTTTGGTTTGAATTTTGTTGTGCAATAATAGTTTGAAAAAGAAAACATGGCTATGATTTTCTGATCTTTTCATTGTTCTATATCTGAATTCGAATACCGTCCTTGGATCATTTGTACTCTTGTCCAATTTAACTGATTCCTGAAGTTCTTCTAAGAGAGAAGCTTTTAAATGGACTCTGTTATTGGATTAACTGGCTATAATGCTTATAGAGTTTACAGTTGTTAGCTAGACTCCAGGAATTCATTGGAACATGAATTCATTTTGGTTGATGAAGATAATTTAATGTGAGAAATTTTTGCTCTCTTGAAGAAACCAGAGAGCAACTGAAGGAATTTCCCAAGCTTTTGATTGCTTCGTGACTGTGCTAGAATCTCGGTTTTGTCACAGTCCTCTGTTCTATTCTCTTTTTCGTGTGCCGGTTTTTTCTTTCATCAGTGGGTAACATGATCAGATATTTTCAGCTCCTCTAATTCAGTATGCCATATATATATAGAGCAATGGCTGGATGAAGAAGTTGGTGCTTTTCAGTTTACTTGTTTTTTGTTTTTTGTTTTTTGGTTTTCGTTCGTCCGTTACCTTAAACATAAAAGTGCAAAGGATCAACTGGTAGATAAACTGGTAACATATGTTTTTACTGATACGGAATATCTGATGAAGATGTTGAATATTATGATTTCATTTGTTTTCTGTAAAGTTTTGCACACTAGCTAGCTGATTAATTAGGAATCCCCTCGAGCCACAAAGTTTTGCAATTACGTATTTGCTGGTCTGCTCCTACTGCATATAGTTTGCAAAGCCTATTTAGTAAGTTAGTAGGTGTATGGAACCCAATGAACCCACACTCATTCATACGATATGTAGTGTTATTTTTTAATATAAAATAAAAACAGAATTCAAATACTCACATACTCGAAATTAGGGTTGGGTTAAAATAACATGTAATTATAGTTTCAAACTACTTTAAAGACTTGACGTATTAGTACTAAAAATCAGTAGCACATTGATGGTCGTACCAAGTATATATAGATAGTGTACAAGTTTAGTAAAAATCACCGATTATAAATAGGTAGTACAAAGTATAGAGATAGTACAAGTTTAGTAAGGTAGTATTCATCAGCATATATAAATATCAGCATATATAAATGTAGTTATACTGCCAACTAGCAAAGAAAATTTTCACCATATCAATCTTTTTACCATATTCATCCATTAATGTTTTTAGAGGATTAAAGGATTTAATAGTGTATATGAAGTTAGATTGAACTTTCCCTATTACTCAGAAATATTCACCATAATCATCTGGTAAGAGAAGTCGATAAACATATACCGACCAAATATACAGATAATAACCGGATTTTATGAGCGAAACTAGTTGATATTTACTCTATTGTCAGCATGCATGCAGATATGATAGAATTGACCCACCGCAAAACAAAACTCTGTTACAGACACGTAGATGGACATTGCATGCTTTTCGCTGACACGTAGAATCTCTAACCACCATATTGATTCTCCCGTCTGTTTCATTCTCGCGATGTCCCACAACTAATTTACTTTAATCCGCCGTTTGTTGTTTATCCTCGCTATCTAGTTTACTTTAATCCGCCGCCGAACATTGTGTACATCCCAGGTTATCCACAACTAATTTTACTTTAATCCGCTGCTGCGTGCACATCCCAACTTCTTATGGATAGTTGTAACAGTATTTTAATTGTAAATTCAGAACATTAAATATCCAAACCTCAAACCTAGGTCTAAATTTTTTGAAAGGACAACTACTTCTAATTCTCCAAACATGAAATATCCATAAACCTCAATTAGAAAATACCATACTCTTTTTACACTCATATTTAGTAAATTATTCATTCACTCCAATTATTTTATAATAAAAAAAATGTTTGAGTACTGCATTCCATCTTAATTTACAAACAAGTCTAGGGTACTCTCACAAAATAAAATATTAAAATTTAAGTCGAGCATGAATATACTCTAAACTAAAATTTTTATGATAAAAGTACTAGTTACGGTTAGATAACATCATAAACAAGAAAATAAGGTAAAAGGGTAAGATTTAAATGACATGAGAAACACCTCATTCTGCAGAATAAAGTATGGGAGGATTTGAGGGCAGGGAAGGGAAACACGTATTTTTGGTGATGCGAAGACACGTGGATATTATTTTCCCAAAAAAAGAAAATGGAAAATATATACCCTGGATTTGATTTTCAGTTACGCAACAGAGAGAGATAAAGATGAAGATGAGGATGAAGGAGCTGAGGTAATGCACTCCCATCTGCCAACCACCGATCCATGCACTGTACAGCTGTGGTGTCTAACCCCGAACTACCACCGTCGGCGTCCTCTCTCAGGTTTTTCTGTGGGACGGTCTTTTTTGCCGTTTTCAAATTAATTTAAGGCCTTACGTGCATCATACCTAGCGTTACCTACAAGATTGGGATAAAATACAAAAAGGTTTCATCATTAGTTTGTTACGCCTTTTCTCACTTAAGTGCTAATTTACTTGCCACCTTCAACTTTGTTTGCTAATTTTAGAAAGATGCTTGCATTTGTTAGCTCAAATCTAACTTTAATGACACCTTTTACATACCGGTAATTTTATTATGAAAGATGGAGATTGAAATGGGAAGCAGTGGATAAACTTTTCATAAAATGTTACCAAAATAGAATGATGAATATTTTTTTTACTGAACTAAACTGAACTAAATTCACTAATGGATAAGTTCAAGATAATCTGACAAAACTACCTATATATGCATGTGTGCCAACAATACAAAATCAGGGACCTGTTCTTCTGAGCTTATTTTTGTTGAACTGAATTGAAAATAACTGGATTTAAAAATTATATAAGCATGACTAGATTAATTTAAATCTTATCAAAAGAACAGGTACTAGAGGTATATGATGTACTAGTGCCACATTATACCCAAGATGAAACTAAAACTTTTGAAATTTGGTAACATTGATTCATTCAATTTAGTTCAGATTCATGAGAAATTAACTTAATTAGAGCGGTAAATGGAAAACTATGGCCCTTATCTTAAAAAAGAAGTGTATTGAATTGAACCGAATTAACTTAATTAGAGCTGTAAATGGAAAACTACGGGCCTTAGTTGTTAGTGGTTTTAAATTTTTTAATGTAAACCAAAAGCTAACTCAAACTATCAAACTCGCCCCGAGTTTCTTATCATTCATTTTTGGACGAGTTTCCAGAACCTTGAAGTATTACACATTTCAAAAAAACTATTAAACTTGCTAAGTTTTATCTTGTACATTGTTATTATTTTGTCACAAATTAATAAAAGTTCAAATTAATCAGCTAAAAGTTCTTAATATTGTTCTATATTGAATTGAACTGAATTAAATTAGTTAGAGCGGTAAATGGAAAACTATGGGTCTTAGCTGTTAGTGGTTTTAGAATTTTTTAATGTAAACTAAGCTAACTCAAACTATTTAATTTGCTAAGTTTTTTTATTGTCACCTTGTTATTATCTTGTCACAAATTACTAAAAAATTAAATTAATCAGCCAAAAACCCTCATGTATATCTTGCAGACTCATTTTCCGTGAACTTTTGCTCTCTTAATCCGGCACCTCAAATAAAAAAACCCCTACAACGTCAGTTACCATTATCCTTTCAACGAAAAAAAATACAAAAAAAGTGAAAAATCTCATCACCAAGCAATTCCATGAAGAAGAACAATAAAAAATTAGTGATTCTATCCTGAATAAAACCAAAACACAGAGTCACGCAGGAGTCTTAACGAAGAAGCTGGGGCGAATATGTAATAAACCGAGAGTACGATGGCTAGTAAAGTAAATACACAATAGCCCCTGCATGCAGAGGGGCATATGTGTCCACCTTCCCGCGCGACAAATGTCATTTTCTCTCTCTAAATATCACTAACACCAGCTTGCTTCATCACCTCCCTCGAGCCAATATAAATACCCCTCATCCCCAACCTTATTTACACACCAAAACCAATAACCCCAATTTACTCTCTTCTGTCATAATATAAAAAACGTCCTTTCCCCTTTTGCCCCTCCATACCTCAGAATCTCCGAAGCCGACTGTAACCATGGACCATTTCGGCGCTTCCTCGTCCCGCAATGCAGTGAAAGACGAGCCGCTGATGTATATCGATGAAGAGGAGGCCTTTGTTAACGGGAGCGGAATCAACCTCGCCGGCGAGTTTTACGACCCCGCCCGCCCCCACGAGGGGATTCACGAGCAGGGCCCGCCGCCGTTCCTCCGCAAGACGTACGAGATGGTGGACGACCCGGAAACCGACCCGATCATCTCCTGGAGCTCCTCCTTCAACAGCTTCGTCGTGTGGGACACCCACAAGTTTTCGCAGGATCTGCTGCCCAAGCACTTTAAACATAACAACTTCAGCAGCTTCGTGCGTCAGCTGAATACCTATGTAAGTGTTTTTTCCCCCACTCTGTTCACTGTGTGTGTGCGTGTTTTTTTTTTAATTGACCGATTTTCTCATAAATGAAGATTTTGGGGTTTGCTTACTGATATATATGGACATGAGTTAATGGAGTGATTTTCAAAGGTTGTGACAAAAAAGGGTTGTTATTGATTTTTGTCTTGTTACGTCGGTGATATTTTACACTTAATTTCATGGTTTGTGCTTTTTTGGAATATATAGTACCGTGACGAAAAAAAGGTTATGTATTGACAAAAAAGATTCTTGATTTTCGATCTGATGCGAGGTTTGTGATTGTGTCTTAATAAACAGCGCTTCAGGAAAGTTGACTCCGACAAGTGGGAGTTCGGCAACGAGCTTTTCCAGAAGGGGAAGAAGCATCTGCTAAAGGACATCAAGAGGCGCAAGCAGACGAACGCCCAGATTATTCAGCACCAGCAGCAGGTGGCGCAGGCGCAGGCTCAGGCGGCGCTCGCCGGACAGAATTGGCAGGACCAGGTGGCTCGGTACGTTCTGGAATCTGAGTTCCAGACTCTGAAAACTCAGGTCCAGTATCTCATCTGCGAGATTCAGCGCCTGAAGATGCTGCAGGCCAACACCGAGAACAATTGCAAGCGCCTCGACGATCTGTTCCAGCGCATGAGCCTCCTCATGGCCAAGATCCTTCTCCACCCCCACCTCATCCCGAGGTTCCTCGACGGGCTGCTGGGGAGGAAGACTACTGATCGCGGCGCCGGCGCCGGCACCTCCGCCTCCGCCTCTGCCACCGTGGGGGAGTCCTCCAAGAGGCGCCGTGGGGAGGGCGCCGGCGGCTCTGTTTCTCCGGCGGAGATTGTGTCCGTCGCTGCTGGGATTCAGAACATGTTTGCTGCTGCTGAGGGGGATCAGGGAGAGGCGAACCCTGGCTATGGTGCTGAGAACTTCATCCTCTGGGAGAAGCTCATGGAAGACGACATGATCTATGACGACGCCGATGCCGGCGTTGATGGCCCCGCCAGGCACGCTCAGATGGTGCGCGATCTGCAGCTCCTCATCGCTACCAAGCCTGCCCAGCATGAGCCCCACCACCACCACCATGAGAGCAGCATGAGCTCCGTCGAGTTCGAGTGAACAACAACCCAGTCTCTGGTAATTCATCAGTTAATTTCTCTGTTAATTAATTTGATGATTACTTAATTAATTCGAGGTGTTTTTCTTTTTCCGGCAGGTTTCTGAAGATGCATGTGTTGGAGAGATGAGTGACACCATATGGGATCCGGGAAAGGATGATTACTTCGTCGTTTGGTTTAAAGTGACTATATATCAGTGCGTGTCTGTGTGTTTCTGTGCCTGTTTTTCTGCGAGTGTGTATAAATAAGACCCCATCTGCTGGAGGAGGTTGGGATGGTGATCATCGGTCATCGATCATATCGATCATGTGTGGCTTGTAATAATATTAAGAATAATACCTCCATATATAGCTATATGATTCCTGGAGATTTAGGTTATAGTATGTACGTGTCTCCAGATGAGCATTGTTGTTGCTGTGTTTTATTTACCCCTGTACTGTTATAACCCCTTTCCCGGGTTGTATAGATATATATTACCGTGTTTGTGTTTGTGTTTGTGTAATAATGATGCTGTAATAAGAAAAGAATCTGTCCGCAGGTTCTTTTCCCCTTTATATATAATATAGAGTGATGTGTTGTTTTGTTCTAGTCCCATGATTCTTATGTTTGTTTTTTAAGAGCTTTTCGTTTGAACACATGAATCCTTAAAACAAGTGTGTAAGGAATCCCCAGATACATATACTATATATATAATCATTCAACTGAGATCACACACCACATGATTGATGATGGATGACTTTAAAGTCGACTATTTATAGTCACTGGCGCCACTGTTGAGCCCAGTCGCGGAATTCAAATGTACAGTGAACTTCAGTTCTTGCACATCCATCTTTTCTTCATTTTCAAAAGGCTTCTGTTCTTTTCTCTCTCTCTCTTTTTTTTTTTTTTTGAAACAAACCTGCATTACATTAAATACAACCAAGAACAGTACACTTCCAGGAGTTTGTAGCACAATGATCTTGCTGCACTTTACTCCTTGGAACTTTAACACAACAAAATAAAGAAAAACAACTACGTAGACATGCTATGTCCTTATAGATTGCATCTATCTCCCAAATTGACCTGCAATTGCTTGCCATGAGTTGCTGTTGCAGTATCTTTGAGTCCTGATGCAAATTCTTGTTAGATTCATTTGCAGTGCTTCCCGTAATCCCAAAAGGCAAGCCATTGCCTCTGCTTGCAAAACTGAAGAAGCTTGAAAATGAGTAACTGTTCTGGCTATACACACATCTGTGCATCCCTGTCTTATAGACCATGCTGCAGATGCATGCATACTATTTTTCCAAAATGCAGCATCAGTTGTTAAAACATGGAAATCCTCCAAGCAACTATGATCATGAGTATGCTGCATCTCTATTGTTGTTACATTACCTTGCACATTTTCCTGAGAAACAGACTCATCTTCAGTTCCATGTTCCATAGCTGAGTAAAATGCTGAATCTATTAAAGCCAGATCAGCTACTCTTTTTATGTCCATCTCTTTTCCTTCAAAAGTTCTATAATTTCTTGACTTCCAAATATGCCACAAGATATGACATGAACATTCAATGGCTTTTTTATCAGGGGCTTCCTGAAACCATTTCCAAAACCAGTCTTGAAACAACAACTGAGAACCCTGACTAAAATCAAAACCTAATGCTGAAACTCTCCAGATTCTCTTATCAGCTACTCTCTCTTTTTTTATTATGATGGAAAAAGGTGCTCTACATAAGTTATACGTTGATAAAAGAAACGTAAATGATTTGTGCATGTTGAAAACCCAGTGGAGAGAAAATGAAGAATTTCTAAAAATCATGGATAATCATGATCATACTTATCTGGTTTTTTTACAACTTTTACTATGGAAGACATGAAATAAAGAATGCTGGTACATAATTAAGATAGCATAGAGATGAGAAAGAAAAGGCTTCGATGAAACCGAGGGGAGAGAGACACGTTGAGGTGTGTGAGGTTATTGGGTGGCAGAGGGTGGCGCGTCAGATGCAAATGCCACATTAATATATTATTGAGCGGTGGTGGGTGGGTTTGTGCTGATTACAATGGTACTCCTATCTCTCATCAGTACTACTACTTCTGTCAACAATATTTAATTAGGGGCTTTGTTTTTTGCAACAATTTCAGCCAAAATATGCTAAAGTACTCTACTTAATTAATCACACAATATAAGTGTTTGGTTTGCGTAAGGAATGAATTTATTTACTATAAATAGTGTATGTATTTTCTAAAAATAGAGTTTAATGATCACCAAATTAAGATTAATTTCTTAAGAAATGGGAGTGGACCATCTTCATTCACTAGACTCAACCAAACTAACATGCATGCTAGCTAGCTAGTGTATATAATCAAACTTATAGCATACTCAACTAAGCACCTCTTTTTATGAAATCGTTGGTCAGTACTGCTGTATAATCAAAGCTTTTGAAAGCAAATGATCTAAATTGTGTTGAGGATTTTAATTAAGTTTCTCCGCCCCAATAATATAACCTAGTTTTTAAAAATTGATGACATTTTCTCACATGGTTTAATGTCATTCTTCATCGATATAAATAATTGAAACGATGTCGGAGTTATAATAAAAATAATTAAACCTCTGCTGCCAATTCAAGGCATTACGCAAATTAAGGTGCAGCACATGCATTTGGTTACTGTGTTTATATGTAAACACACACATTTGAAACAACACGTTCTGAAAAATCCAAGGAAACTGAGAATATAAACAACCACCAAACAAGTTAGAACTTTAAATTTGTCGATAAAATGATATAAACAAGTTTTGCAAAATGAATATTATAAACTAAAGACTCCTTATAACTTTCTTAAACCTAATTAAGTGTTTAATTAATACTGGACGCGTGCTAGTCTAAAGAATCATTTTACTCTCGGTCTTACTCTGAACGACTAAAACTCCAACGAGTAACAAACGATAAAATAGTTTTATGTACTTATTTTATTATATACTCCAACAATTTTTGCGATGACAACTATATTTGCGATGCGATTTTTGAGGGGAAAAACTGATTTTTGATGATCCAACCGTTTCGAAACTCTGCTCACTGAATTCTGTAGCTAGCAATTCCTCCAATTAATGAGCATTGCTTTTGGAGAAAAAGAAGGCGATCGATGAGTATATATATATATATATATATATATATATATATATATATATATATATATATATATATATATATATATATATATATATATATATATATATATATATATATATATATATGTTAGTTGGATGATGCACATTTGGTTAGGAAATGTGTCATTTGCTACTATAAATATATATGTCATTTTACTTCTTGATTTGAGGTTTTTCTGAGGAAAGGGGGAGTTTGGGAGAATACTGATCCATGTGTCATTTGTAATCGTTTCAGACTACTTTAATTAATTAGTTTGAGTCGCATATATATAAATGATTCTCATGTTTTCCCATTTTAGTTTTTCATTTGAACACATGCGCATGGTTTTCCTGGTTTAATTTCATTCTTCGGCTGAATCATTCAACACCTTTGTGTTTGACGTAATACGTACGTACTGTGTATTAGGCTTCAGACATTTAATAAATTGCCACAAAGGCAATCATAAGTATCCTCAGTTCTGTACATAAATATTATTAAAAGTTACAAACTGAGCTACGAAAATGTGACTGGAAACTCTGCAGCTAGCGATGCTCAATATTGGAACTCTGTAGCAATTCTTCCGAGCCTTACTTTTGGAGAAATTAAAAGAATGCGATAATAGATCTTGGTTGGCTGCAACGAAATATTCACACACTAAAACACACACTCACACTAATCAAACTACACTTTTCTGAACAAAAACGCAGGAACCAAAGGAAACTGTACGGGAAACTACATTTTCAATTACTGATCAATATTTTCTCCATAAGTATAAACTAATTAAGACTCTAGCTCATAGCTTAAAACATATATATATATATATATATATATATATATATATATATATATATCGCTTAAAACATGGGTGCATCCATGGTCTTTGTCAGCTGCCGGAATTGAGACATTATGTTTGCGCGCAGCTGATGATATGGAGTTTTTGTTACCATTATGAGCACATGATTCTTAAGTTTTTCAATATGGAGTTTTTGTTACCATTATGCCCATATTAGTTTAAAATTATAACATACATTTAACCCGCAGGTGATAAATGAAAAATTATCTGACCTACTTGAACACAAACAGGAGAGGAAGTACATGATAAGAATTATTTACTGTCTTTTGGTAATTTGCTTGGTCTTCTGTTTGTTTCCTTAAGTCGTAGTCTTTAGGAATAAGTGGCCTCAATATTGAGTGATGAACGTTGCTTGATTTCAGCAATTAGTTAGCTTTGTTTTAGGCTTTCTTCAGTTTCACTTCACAGCTATTTAAAGGCTTGAAGTCTGCAAATAAAGGTAATCCCTTCCGCCCAAATTGTTGCTACTGAGTACTGAGTCTTCATTATTTGTCTCGTATTTAACAATTGGTATCAGAGCGAAAGGTTTTCTGTGAGGAGAAAGATGAGTGGTGAACCAAGCAATGGCTATGCTAAGCCGGGCATTCCAAAGTT
This sequence comes from Cruciata laevipes, assembly GCA_963678965.1. NCBI lineage: Eukaryota > Viridiplantae > Streptophyta > Magnoliopsida > Gentianales > Rubiaceae > Cruciata > Cruciata laevipes. Next base: position 24,301,259 of record OY787632.1, on the reverse strand, counting down.
TGATTGTGATTACGATCACTCTGATCCAAGGAGTATTGGAGTGTGGTGGAGACGGGCTTTAAGCTGCCTAAGAATGAGGAAGCTTTAACATATGTGGAGAAGAAAGTCTTGGAGGAGATGAAGCTGGAGGATTTGAAGGCCAAAAATTACTTGTTTTCATCGATTGTCAAGTCAATTTTGAAAACAATCACGAAGATAAGGATACATCTAAACAACTATGGGATGCAATGAAGGTGAAGTGTCATGGCAATGCTCGAGTTCAACGAGCTGAATCGTCTTCGTAGGAATTTTAAGTGTTGGCTATGAAGAAAGGGGAATCAATCACCGACTACTTCGGTCGGGTGATGGTGATTGTGACGGATATGCGAAACTATGGAGAAGACATGCCTGATGTGAAGATTGTGGAGAAAATCTTGAGAACTCTCACTGAAAAATGGAATTACATTGTGTTCCATTAAGGAGTCAAATTAAGGATATAGATCAGCTCTCTGTTTATGCTCTTCAAAGCTCTCTACTTGTGCATGAGCAAAATATCAGGAAAGATACTGAAGGAGAAGATGAGCAAGCACTCAAAGTGTCTTATGATTGGGGACAAGGTGCTAGAGGACGTGGTGGTGCAAGAGGACGAGGAAGGGGTCGAGGAAGACACGTATTCTCTAAAGCCGCTGTGGAGTGTTACAAATGCCATAAACTTGGACATTTTCAGTATGAATGTCCATTGTGGAATAGTGAAGCTAACTATGCTGCTGAAGATGAAGAGTTGCTCCTGATGGCTTACACTGGAGTGAAGGGAAGCAAGAATGAGGCATGGTATCTGGATTCAGGCTGCTCAAACCACATGCGTGGAGATAGAAATTTATTCTACGAGTTGGATGAAGGGTTTAAAACCTCGGTGAAGCTAGGGAACAACTACAGAATCGACATGGTGGGTCGAGGTAATGTGAAGTTATTTCGTAATGGTGTGAGACAACTTCAAGAGAAGGGGTTAACATTCCGGATAAAGGGGGGAGTATGCAAGATTTATCATCTTGATAAAGGTCTTATTATTGAAACAAATATGACTGCAAACATGATGTTTATTGTGCTGAGTGAGCCACAAGGCGAATCCTCATGTTCCGCTGTGAACAACAATTGTCTCGTTGCAAGTGGAGACTATGCATCTCATCTGGGGCATCGTAGATATGGTCACTTGAACAATAAGGGCCTAAAGGAGCTGGAGAATAAGAAGATGGTTCGGGGATTCCCGAAAATCATTGGAGCAATAGATGTATGCACGGACTGCCTCAATGGAAAGCAACACAGGGATCCAATACCAAAAAGAAGTACGTGGAGAGCTGCTCAGATTCTAGACTTTGTTCATGCTGACATTTGCGGCCCTGTAAACCCTACCTCGATCAGTAACAAGAGGTACATTATGTGTTTCATTGATGACTATAGTCGAAAGTCATGGATTTATTTTTTGGTCAATAAGTCTGAAGCTTTTAGTCACTTTAAAAGCTTTGTGAAATCAGTAGAGAATGAGACAGGGTTGTCACTGAAATGTCTGAGGACGGATAGAGGTGGAGAATTTACCTCGTCTGAGTTTAATTGTTTTGTAAGGAGAATGGTATACAAAGACAATTAACTATTGCATAAACACCACAGCAGAACAGCGTCGTCGAGCGCAAAAATAGAACTGTGTTTAATATGGTTCGTTCCATGCTATCAGAAAAGAAACTTCCGAAGACATTCTGGGCTGAGGCGGTAAATTGGAGCAATCATGTGTTGAACAGATGTCCAAATTCAGCAATAGAAGGTGTTACTCCTGAACAAGCATGGAGTGGTGTATCCCCTTCCGTTGATCATTTTCGAGTTTTTGGCTGCATCACACACGTTCATGTGCCTGAGGTACGAAGAGCTAAACTTGATGATAGAATCTTTACATGTATTTTCTTAGGAATAAGTGAGCATTCGAAGGGCTATCGCTTGTTTAATCCTATTTCTAAGAAAATTGTTATCAGTAGAGATGTTGTATTTGGAGAGGAAAAACAGTGGGATTGGGATGGAAAATATAGAGGAGAAATTTTGATGGAGCTAGATTGGGATAATGAAGGAGTTGAAAATGATCTTGAAGAAATCGGTGGAGCTGAGCAAGAAGAAAACGATGGAGCTGAGCAAGAAAGTGGGGAGAATGGTGAAGCTGAACACGGGGGTGACGAAAATGGTGAAAATGGAGATGTTGAAAATGAAGGTATGGCCAGAGAAGGGCGAGAAAAACAACAGCCTGCATGGATGAATGATTATGTAAGTGGGGATGAGCTATCTGGAGACGAAGAAGTTCACATGGCTCTAATAGTGGGAGTTAATCCTTTGTATTTCAAAGAGCCAGTGAAGAGTGAACGTTGGAGGGCAGCTATGGATAGTGAAGAGTGAACGTTGGAGGGAAGCTATGGATAGTGAAATGGAGTCCATTGAGAAGAACAACACTTGGAGCTTAGTTGATTTTCCTGGTGGATCAAAGAAAGTTGGGGTTTAAATGGCTGTACAAGATGAAGTATGATGAGAAAGGGGTATTCACAAAAATATGGAATTGATTATGTGGAGGTTTATGCACCAGTGGCAAGAATTGAAACGGTGAGAAATGTGGTGGCATTAGCAGCTCAACGAAACTGGAAGATCTTTCAGATGGATGTTAAGTCAGCCTTTTTGCATGAAGAGCTCGATGAGAATGTTTATGTAGAGCAGTTTGAAGGCTATGAAGTTGAAGGGAGTGGACAGAAAGTTTACAAGCTACACAAGGCGCTTTATGGACTAAAACAAGCACCTCGAGCTTGGTATAGTCGCATAGAGTCTTATTTTATGGCTGCTGGTTTTGAAAAATGTCCTAATGAGGAGACACTCTTCATCATTTGAGGCGAAGAAGGTAAGCTACTGATTGTAAGTCTTTTATGTTGATGATCTGATCTATGCTGGTGATGATGAAGGAATGATGATTGATTTTAAGATTTCAATGATGAAAACTTTTGAGATGACTGATCTTGGGATGATAAAATTCTTTCTTGGCATAGAAGTGGTTCAGAATTCAAGTGGCATTTTTTTATGTCAAAAAAAGTATGCAAGGGAGGTATCAAAGAGGTTTGGAATGATGGAAAGCAATGTTGTAGGAAGTCCAATTGTTCCTGGTAGCAAGATAAGCAAGGATGAATATGGAGTTGCAGTTGATGAGTCATTTTTCAAGCAAATGGTGGGCAGCCTCACATACCTTACTGCAACTCGCCCAGATTTGCAATATAGTGTGAGTCTTGTTAGCAGGTTTTCGGCTAAGCCTACGGAGCTGCACTTGCAAGCCGTTAAGAGGATATTAAGGGAACTCTTGATTATGGTATTATGTACAAAAGGGGCAGCTCAGATTTGGTGTCTTATACGGACAGTGATTATGCCGATGATTTGGATGACAGAAAGAGCACATCTGGTTACGTGTTCTTCATTGGCTGGGTGTGCAAGTCAAGCAGTGTGGCTGAGAAGAGTTACTGAAAATCTCGGTTGAGTTCATGATGCAGGTACTGTTGTTTATTAAGCTGTCTAGGAATCCAGTTATGCATGGTCAAAGCAGGCACATTGATCTGCGTTTCCACTTCCTAAGAGAGCTTGTTCAGAATGGAGTCATTGATATGGTGCATTGTGGAACCGAGGAGCAGATTGCTGATATTATGCCAAAGCCCTTGCAACTGGAAGTTTTTTGAAGCTTAGGAAACAATTGGGTGTCTGCAAGCTTGAAGATTAAACTATGTTCTGGATGTTAGTTTAGGGGATGGTTTGATAAGAATTATTTACTGTCTTTTGGTAATTTGCTTGGTCTTCTGTTTGTTTCCTTAAGTCCTAGTCTTTAGGACTAGTGGCGTCAATATTGAGTGCTGAACTTGCTTGATTTCAGCAATTAGTTAGCTTTGTTTGAGGCTTTCTTCAGTTTCACTTCACAGCTATTCAAAGGCTTGAAGTTTACAAATAAAGGCAATCCCTTCCGCCCAAATTGTTGCTACCGAGTCTTCATTATTTGTCTCGTATTTAACAGTACAAACTTATCCCAAAAGGGTAGTTGACTTTTTAAAGTCAAACTTTACCGATTTTGACCATTAATATTTATTAATAAATATTTAGTAATAACTAGCAATGTGATACCGCGCGATGCGCGGTGTATTTGGACGGTTAAAAATACGGGTCACGAACTAATACAAATTATCGGTTTCGTTAAGTGAAATGTATTTCCACATTTTTACCTAACATGCATATCAGACTCCTAGTGAAATTGCATATTAAATTCCTGAATATAACACAGATACAAAAGTTCCAAACCAAGAGGACACTGATTTATCAGTTTTCAAGCATGTCCAGTACCACATTACAACAATGCATAGCATTAAAGTAGTTACTTAGATGGTAGCCATTTAGATTGATTGAATACATATAAGAGCATCTCCAATGGTTGTGTTTTGGAGTTGCTTGCAAATATTCCAAACGTCAAGCAGTACTGCTACACCGTTGTTTCACTGCCAAGTCAGCAGCTCCGTCAAGCAGTACTGCTCTACAAAGCAGTACTGCCAGCATTAAATGCTAATGTTCCACACGTAAATAAATATATTCAATTAATAGTAAATCCGCGTTCCACACGTAAATAAATATTCGAGTAATAGTAAATCTACGTTCCACAAGTAAATAAATATATTTGAATAATAGTAAATCCGAATAAATAAATATATTATATAACAAGTTTATTGTCATGATATTTTCTTTAATCTGGTTTTGAATTTCGGAGATGTGGGAGATTGGATGATGTAAAGCGGTTAATCCATAATTCAAAACAACCTTCCTCAAAAGAGATTGATAATTGAGCCGATAACTACGAAACAACCCCATATCTTAACAATATACACAAATCACATATATACAACAATATATATGACACTTTCCCATTCCAATGAGATATAAAAGATTATTAACATATATAACATTAAACGCAAAAGAAATAAAATTCAACCAACAAAAAATATAGTTTTTGTTAAATTCTATATATACACCTTGAACATGTGACTATGATATTTTTAAACGTTTTTAATATCTAATTGTATTATTATAATGATTTAATTATGTCACTTAAATATAAAGAGTTGGTCTCTTGGGTAACCGTCACTATATAGTGACCAGATTAAATTGCAAATAGGATATAAGTTAAAAAAATACGGAGGGACCAATTTGCAATTTCAGAAAATTTTAAAAAATCACGCGCTACAGTAGCGATTTGCTACAGTACCGATTTACTACAGTGTCGAGTTGCTACAGTAAAACATGAACACTTTAACTTAAAACATGGACACTTTAATTTAAAACATGGACATTTTAATTTAAAACATGGACACTTTAACATAAAACATGGACACTTTAATTTAAAACATGGACATTTTAATTTAAAACATGGACACTTTAACTTAAAACATGGACACTTTAACTTAAAACATGAACACTTTAACTTAAAACATGTTCATATTTATGTTTTATGTTTCAAGTTAAAATGTTCATGTTTTATGTTTTATGTTTCAAGTTAAAGTGTACATGTTTCACGTTAAAACATAAATATTTTAAATTAAAACATAAAACATGGAAGTTTTAACGACACTTTAACTTGAAATATAAAACATGAACATTTTAAATTAAAACATAAATATTTTAAGTTAAAACATAAAACATGGACGTTTTAACGTGAAACATGAACACTTTAACTTGAAACATGAACATTTTAACTTGAAATATAAAACATTAACATTTTAACTTAAAACATAAAACATGGACGTTAAAACATAAGACATGGACGTTTTAACGTGAAACATGAACACTTTAACTTGAAACATAAAACATGGACATTTTAACTTGAAACATTGAAGTACACTGTAACAAACACTGTAGCGCACAGTAGAAAAACACTGTACACGCGCGGAAACACTGTAGCGTGTGATTGTTTTTTAATTTTTAAAAATTACAAATTGATCCCTCCTTGATTTTCTTTATTGCACTATTTATATTTTAGTCCGGTCACTATATAGTGACGGTCACTCCCAAGACTTTTCCAAATATAAAATAGTTATGAAAATAATTGTTTTATTTTTTATCAATATAATTTTTATATAATACATATTTGATAAATATATTTGTTATTTTTAATAAGAAAATAATTATTGATAAAATATTTCAAAAATATGTGGGACCTTTATAGTTAATTACAAAAGTAGCTTACCATTGTGGAAGTATGTAGCTTGCCACGTCAGTTGCTTGAATAGTGACATGGCAAGTAAGCATTAGCTTACCATTGGAGATGCTCTAACTGATACCATTCATAAAGTCAACTAAGGGCATCTCAGGAAAAAATCTCAAAACAAAAGTGTGAGAAGAAAATTCAAAGTCAGAAATTTAAAGGGACTACAATCAAGGTTTACCTTTTAAGAGTAGCATTCATCCATAAAATTAGTTCAGCAAGTATGTTATGAATCATAAAAGTTTGTCATTAAATGATTTGTAGTTTTCCTTTGATCAAGTTTTGAACTATATTTGAGTAATAAAATGTGATTTCAAAATAAAATAAAATAAAGAGAGTAATGAAATGAAGAAAAAGCCAAACACACATTAATACAAAGTCTTGAGACATTATTCAGCCGCAACCCAGAGACATAAAACTAAGCCAAAAACATTGCAAGCATAAAAATGCTTATTCTCTAATTCCTCCACAGCTCTGTTCATTACAACTTTTTGACCTAATTCTCTGGAGCTTTTTAATGGCCTCTGGATTCTATTGTAGGCATGCCTTGGCCTTTTTCTCATGAAATCTATCCAACATTAAGATAAAAAATTCATGGGCATCATGTTGCTCATAGTTAGCAAGGTTTTCTGACTGCTGCCACCAATTGCAATCAACCACATTGTCACAGTTAATACTTCATCCAAGAAGAGCAGCAAGAGAACACAAGTTAGGAAATGAGAAATACAAGAAGAAAAACAGTTATCAACTTGACCACGAACTAAATGCTAACGACACGTTCGAATACATATCAAAGGATGCAGTAATGCAATATTTCCCAATTACAACGCTCAAACTAAAACAAATATGCCTTTAAAACACCTGAATTCTCAAACTAATCATAACGAACCTGTATAGAAACTGAGCTGGACTATATGGCATCCAATCACCAGAAAAAACAGCAGAGAATAACATCAATGTCACAGATGATCAAGAGATGTATTCCTGCACATTTGGCTACAGAGGAAGTAATTCCTCAAAGGTTGAGCATGAAGGAAAGCTAGCAAGACAGAATTCATAAAGCAAGTACTTCCCAAATTGTTCAAATCCCTCAAGCCCAAAGAAAAACACAATTTCGAATGAGACCAACCTCTTCATACTTTTCACATCCAAATCAACACCTAAATTCAATCTCTTCCTCTTGCTTGATCTTGTTACATCATTGCTACTTTTCCTCGACAACCCCAACACATCCTCATCAAACTTGATATCATACACTTGATGAGCACATAATACAATAAAGCTCAGCAGTATCAAGTTGAACAACAATATCATGCCCACTGAAAGACTGGCAATGTATATGCGCGTGATTTGATTCAGCCGAATTCGAACAAGATACCAAGGAGCAGATCAAATAAAAGATAGAGTCGACCTTGATTATCAGAGCAAATACTGCATCTGGGCACCTCTAATTTTGATCTGTCAACCATTATTCTTCCACAAGGACTGATTTTGATGAAATCCCTAATCATCAAAATGGACAAATCAAGTGCTTCATTGTTAGAAAAACACATAAGAATCATAATTATACAGAAAAAAAAGGTTCAAATAAAAAAAAAAAATGAAAGCACAGCTACCACTATTGTAAAACATAGACTCAGATTCCATTAGTAACACTTTAAAAACCATTCCACTTATGACTGAAAATCTAGCTCAAAGTTAAACAGGAAGAAACAGAAGGAGTGTATATACAAAAGTGGAACATTCAAATGATATCTCACTTCCATTTATGCAAGCCAGAGAGCCAGACTGCTACTCAAAGCTGACATAATAGATAAATCTAGGAACTATCTGGATGATTTGACAATACCTTGAGCTTAGCCGAAAACAAAAAACTTGCAATAAATGGCATTATCATTAACCAGTAAAAGAAATAAAAATAACTACCAGGTCTATTCATCGCTTATGAATCCCTGGTGAGATTTTTAGAAATGTCACCAGTAGAAATTGAGATATGTAAAGGGAAAAAAACAACAAAAGTAGAAACCAAGTCTTGCTCATAATCCTCTCCTTCTCTTTGGCTTTCTTCATAGAAAACAAACATACAAAAACTTCTTAAAATCAAACTGAATACGACAGAATTCAACTGAAGTGCAGATAACTCTAAAAAACAGGCTTACCAGTCAAACAGTTTTAATATGAAGAAGGTCAATCCCAACTTCAGATTCTCCAGAATGCATTATCTCCAGCAAGATATCCACAAAGTCTTTGACCTCTTTATGCTCCTGCCCAGATTCAAGATGGTCAGCGATGATCCTCTCAAGAAAATTATCTTGCAAGAACAGAAAGCCAGGGGAAGAAATCGTTTTCATTCAAGAACAGAAAGCCGGGGGAAGAAATCGCTGACATTCAAGAACAAAAAGCCAGGGCATACCGCAAAACATCATGAATCAGTTCCCTACCAACCCGACCATCATCATCAGAATCAGAACCCGAATCGGAATTAACAATATTGTGCTTCCTCTTATGCTACTTCCTCCTCATCACTTACATCATCAAAATACATCCTTTGCTCTTTTTTGGACATGCTCACTCTCAACAACGTCTTTGCCCAATTTTTTTACTTTTTTTGCGAGAATCCTTTCGACCTCGGAATCATAATCAGAATTGACTGGAAAAAAGTACCATATCCAATTGTTCGATCACTGGTTTAACCCCTTCACATCTGATGATGAAAGTCAGAATAAGCCAAGTATATGTCATCCTCTGCATGGGATTAGAGTATGAGTTTAGATAAAACTTATAATGAAACACAACTGGTATACAACAGTCAATTAGTGAATGACGTATCCCACTCAAGGCCTTCATATGAGTAGCACATAATTCTGTTTCTAATTTTCTATGAGTTTCACAATAGCTAAAAGAAATTTATTTCAGAGCTGATTAAATCAGTCATTAAACCGGGTAAGAAGAGGTGAAAACAAAAATCAATCGAACCACTTTAACACGATTCTATATCAAATCTATCAGTGAACATAATCGAAGCATTCACTTTAACATAAAGTGAAAGATAGCAACTAAATCCATTAAAAGTATAACGAAACTACAATCCAGGATAATGAAAGCAACATTAATCACAACCTTGATTCGTATTTCCAGGGATCATTTCTGGTGGTTTCTGCATATCCACCAAACCCCGAGTCGAATTCTAAAAATTAAATTCAGAAACCCAGAATCATGAATGAAACATGTAAAAAGTGCTCTATACATGCTTCTGCGCTTTCTTTAAGGAGTCCAAGTAAGAGATTTAGAAGAAAAATGTAACAAGTCAACTAACCAAAGCCAATCCAGGATCTTCTCCCCTTTGTAGAATTTTCCAGATTCTGAGATTCAAGAACTGAGTCCTATTGCTTCCAAGATCCATCCTTTCAAGACTAATCCTTCTATCAGTTAAATGCACACCACCTCAAAACGTGTACCAATGGCCAATGGGACTCACGGCACCATACATTCAGCTGAGGAATGCAAGAACTCCAACTTTAAATCTGGATTGGGGGAATATAACCATGAGATTTCGACCAATAACAATTAAAGCGTGTTCATCTTTCATTGAGAAAATAAAAATGTAAACACTCCTGCCATTCAAATGGGGCAGAAAATAGCTCACAAGTTCTCCCCCATGGTAGATTGCACAAACACTACTAAAAACATGAAAAACATGCTAAAATCATGAACTGGGACTCTGGGAGCAATCAGAAGGGGATAATAAAATATCACATAAAACAAAAGCGTGCCGTCGGAGTTTTTATGATGAATCAAACACAATTACCACAAACGATTGATAACCTGCAAAATTCTATCTTTGAAAAGTCGAAGCCGATTCAATCTAATTATTTAAAGAAACCATATTCATACACATGCACAACACAAAGATTTCGATCAAGTATAATTCATATGGTTTCGGGACCAGACCTGTAAAAATTACATACAATCACAATGGTATTAATTCAATTTGTAGAACTCTAGATTATGCTCCCCGCGACCAAAAAAAATCTAAATGAAAGATTTACCAGCTTGAGCAGCAGCTGCTGCTTGATAGAAACTGGCGAGGATCTGGTCGTTGACATTGGGGAGTGGGATAGCGTTGTTTCCGGAGACGTCCTCAATAATGTGCTTGATGGTCTTCGACTCCAGCGCCACCGTCTCCTCCACATCGAAGGTCTCTTTGTCGGAACTCATCAGAGTGATCATCTTCGGGGAAGTAGACATGGCGGAGGGTTTGATTAATCAAATCTATACAATGGTGTTCCATGTGGTGACGAATCAAATTCAAGAAGTAGACATGGCAGAGGATTGGATTAATCAAATCGATACAACAGTGTTCCATAACGAATCAAATTCAGAAAGGGCAGTTCAAAAACCCGGAAGGAAACTGAAAGGTCAGGGCAAAAATTAAATACAAAACGACGTCGTTTTGACAAAATACCCTTGCGCGGATCCGGATACCAAAATTGATTGACCATAGATCAAAAGAATTCTTATTATACAATGGTCTAGGATTAAACTGGTACTCAAATTTGTACTAGATTTGAACGGAAGCAAAATCAACCTAAACTAAACCAAACCAAAGTCAACTGAGATCGATATTTAACTAGTTGAAATTAATTTAGTAAATGTCTAAATAGAGTCATATAAGAGGTGACCTTTGATTTCAATTTATTTAAAATCTATAGAAAAAGTTATGATCATGATAGAAATACTTTCCACGTTTTATAGACTTTGGCCCTGTTTACCAGAGCTTATTTGTAGATCAGTTCAGTTCAGTTCAGTTCAGTTCAGTTCAATTCAGTTCAGTTCAGTTCAGTTCAGTTCAGTGAAAATGCAATTTGATGAAATTCAGGTTAATTCAGTCATGCTAATTCCATTTTTCAATACATCAATTTTCACTTCAGTTCAGTTCAGTTCAATTCAGTTCAGTTCAGTTCAGTTCAATTCAGTTCAGTTCAGTTCAGTTCAATTCAATTCAATTCAATTCAATTCAGTTCAGTTCAGTTCAGTTCAGTACATCAAGAAATAAGTTCTAGTAAACAGGGCCTTTCAATGCATTAAAATACTTTTCTCGTTCTAAATTGAAATACTTATTTAGATATTTAAAGTTTAAAGCATTTCCAAATTATCAGTATGAATTATATGGCCCCGTTTGGTGACAAGAGTTTTGAAGAGCGTTTAGATTTTTTAGATAAATATGAATAGTTGACTGGTCAATCAGCTACTTTTAGTCTAACCTCTGATTTCACAAAATATTTTTTTTATCCTCAACCCTCACAAATTTCCTTTTCTAAATTAATCAAATTCTTTAAAACTAATAATTTAAATACGTACAAAGTTCAACCATTTAGAACATTTACGTAAGCATATATTGCGTACGAACGTTTAAGATTTTTACATTATTTTCAATTTATTTTTGAAGTATTACACATATTCTAAATATATATCAAAATAAAATTTTCAAGTATTTTAATTCTAAAAATAATTTTTAAATAAATATAGATATATTAACAAAGAATAATAATTTAAATAATAAACATCATAAAAATTAAAAAACACATAAGTGATAATAATTTTCGATAAACAAGTAACAACACTATAAAACATAATTAATAATAAATTGTACTAATGTCTATTTCAGTCATTTAACGTAATGAAACAGGTATCAGCTAATTGTTAGTTGCCAAACACTCAAAAACAAAACGCTAGTCAAAACAACTAATAGAATCCGCTAGCAGGTAACAGATAAACGTTAGTAACCAAACGAGGCCTATATCTTTCTCCCTAATATGAAATTTTGAATACGAGATTATTTGATTCCATATATAATATCTTATTTAAGTACATTAAAAACTGCATTGAATCATCCATTATATATACAAACATTGTCAAAGAAATAACATGACACTACAAAAATGAATAGAATCAATAGTACTGTTGTTTTGTTTGTTTTATTTCTTTTTACTTTTGATTTCGCCACTGGCGATTTCAAAAGAAAAAAGGATGAAGTTCATGTGAAAAACTTATTACAGGAGAGCACGCGGGGCCATTGTTGGTCTGGGGATGATGATCTAGGATACAAAAATCTTAATCCGCAAGAAGAATGGTCTTGGTATTTTTTTGCAAGAGATTATATCGCTTCAACAAAATTTTACTACCACTTTTGGTGGGGTAACAAGCAAAGAGCATTTGCTGTTTATGATAATCGTATTTCGAATTATTGTTTGGTGGCAAAAGAATTGTATGCAAGTCATAGGTGTTATTGGACAATCAAAGAAGATGGATTTTATGTTAGCAACGGCATTAAGCCTCCAATAAAAATTAATGAGTGTGATAAATATGGCACTATTCGCTGGAACAGTCAAAGGCCCAAAGCAAAAGGCTCAAACTGGACCGAACCAGAATCCAGCCCACGAACGATTCCGCGCACTGTTGGGGATTACACTGTTCGATGTCGGCAGCTCAAGCAGCTATAAATAAAGCCAGATCAACGACCAGAACAGTGAAGTTCACTGCTCATCCCTACCAAAATATTAGAATCAGAACTATGATTTCCACCTCTGATTTGATCGTCGGAGCAGGCGCAGGCGTCAGCCGGCCTGTCTGACCCCTGTTCTGTCCACGCAGGTTCATAGAGCAAAGCAACAAGAACCTTACAGCAAAATCCCATTTAGAACTTTAACATTGGCGCCGTCTGTGGGGATAACGTTATCTTCACAGCCCACGCAGCATCGATATCATGACGGAAGGAAGAGCAGATCCGGATCCTTTTCCGGAGCTACCAAGACTCCCGCTTGGAGGAGGTCGTGCCTTACTGGAGGCCAACGGGGACGGTCATATCTTGGACTCTGCTGACAGACCGGTCGTTGCGGTGAGCAGACCGATCGCATCTGCTAGCAGGCCGGTCGTAACAACAGAACAAACTCCCAGTAACCCCGTTCAACGAATCCGACGCATATCTGAGGTGACTGACACGGCCGAGATCCTTAGACAGGTTATGGCCACTCAAACCGAGATGATGCGACAGCTCCAGGAGTTGAAGGAGGGTACTCCGGCGAAATCGAACGGTCACACGCTGGCACCGCGTATACGACCAGTCAGGCTGTTCGACGACGGAGAAGACACTTTTGGAGGTAACAGGACTGTTCACGAGGCGATACCTTCTCGGAGAGGAGATGAGGCTCATTCCTCCCAAAGGTACTCAACCAGGGAAGGGTCGGGACGCAGCGACGACCAGAAGAAAAGATGGCCGGCAGTCTATGTACACACTCCAACGGTCAAGCCGAGGGTCCCGGTTAGACAGCGACTTGCTGTCGACTTTGAGGAGGATCCGGAACTGGACACGAGAGGGTGCCCGTTCAAAGCTGAAGTGATGAGTTTTTCTGCGTCTCACAAGCTGAAAATACCACCAAACTTGGGAGTGTACGATGGAACATCAGATCCATCGGATCATCTTCACACCTTTACCTCCAACATGTCAACCTTCGGTATCCCAGAACCTATCTGGTGCAAGGTTTTCGCTACCACGCTGACCAAAGCAGCCAGGTTATGGTTCACAAATCTGCCAAATAACACCATCTCACGGTTCGCAGAGCTGGAAGAGGAGTTCCTAAGCCGGTTCATTCAGAAAAGGAAATTCACAAAGACCAGGAACGATTTGCTGACAATCATGCAACACATTGGAGAATCCCTATCGGAGTACTGGGAGCGATTCAACGAGCTGGTTAACGCAGTTGATCACCGTGGTGGTGCAAGGTTTGTCATTGACGCTTTCATCCGAGGATTATGCCATAAAGCCCTCAGTCGGGACCTGGTGCTAAACCCAGTGTACTCAGTGCACGCGTTAATGGTCAGAGTTGAGTTTTTCGATAAGGCAGACATAATAGAAGTACGCATCGATGAGAAGACCTACTACAGGAACCGCGCAGAAGACAAGACAGTCCTGGCAAGTGGGAAGAAGGTTACTGGGACGAATAGAGGCGGGCGCAGACCTGTGAAGGAAAGGCTGGGTAGGAGAGACTACCCACAAGTTAGCACAGGTTCGGCTTCACAGACAAAGGCGTTCACTCCGCTGAATAAAACTCCAAAGGAGATATTCGCGTTAGTAGCACATAAAAATCTTCTCGATCCGGCTCATAAGATGAAGACTTCTGGAAGTAGCCGAAACATAAAGCTGTTCTGCGATTACCATAATGACCATGGCCATGACACAAATGAGTGCAAACATTTGAAACAGGCAATTGAGAATTGTATCAAGACTGGTCAGCTTTCACACTTCGCGAAAGTGGCGAGGTCCCATAACGATGCGGAGTATGCAAGGAAATCTGAAGGATCGGCCAGACAGTCCGGAGGATACAATCCTCGATACCAGGACCGTCATGGTAGCTGCGACAAAGGAAAGGAAGTGGCGTTGGTTGGAGAGCATTCTAAGGGTGTCAAGCGAAAGCATGAAGATGAAGATCTGTCCCCAGAACCTCTGGGAGTCAATACCACCACCACCAATATATTCGCAATTATTGGTGGCAGTGCGGGGGGCAAGACAGAGTCTCAACGAAAGGAGCGATGTAGGCGCGTACCAGAGGACACTCCGGCGGACAGACGCCTCGGTCCTGAAGAATCAATTATTTTTGATTCCAACGACCCTATCCCATGCAGACCAGCCGGAGGTGACGCAGTTGTCATTACTGTCCAGGTGATTGGCAAGCTCATTCACCGGGCATACGTTGACGGCGGCAGCTCGGCGGAGATCATGTACTGGCACTGTTTTGAGAAAATGGATGAGACAATGAAAGCCAAGCTGCGACCAACCGACACTCCTCTCGTAGATTTCGCGGACAGAACCATATGGCCGGAAGGGACCGTCACATTACCAGTAGTGTTCGGGGGTCATCCGACGCGAAAAGTAATTGAGCTTGAATTTGTAGTCGTTAAGGCGAACAGTCCCTATAACCTCATTATAGGACGACCAGCTTTGGCCTTATTGAAAGGGATAGTATCTACTTTACATCTGCTACTAAAATTCCCAACCAAATACGGTGTGGCTACCGTGAAAGGAGATCAACAGAAGGCCAGAGAATGCCATCGGATAGCGCTCAGCAAAAGGAAAAGAGAGGTAAATAGGGACAGTCCTATGATGGGGACACATACCAGACGAGAAGTGTTAATGACAGTAACAGAAGGTGAATTCACCCCTACGGAATTTTCTGGAGAAGTGATTGAAATGAAGCTCGATTGCGCACATGAGGCGATAGTCCAGATTGGCAGGACACTCCCCGCATCCGTCCAACGAGAGTTGTTGGCTGTATTGTCCAAGCATGAATCGGCGTTTGCCTGGAAACCAAGTGACATGACTGGTGTGCCTCCCACAATAGGATATCATGCATTAAAGGTGAACCCGGATCACAATCCAGTTCTGCAGCGCAGAAGACCGCAATGTCCGGAGCGTAATTCTGCGATCAATCGAGAGGTCACCGACTTATTGAATGCCGGAGTCCTAATTGATGTGCCATATCCGACATGGCTTAGCAACCCAGTACTCGTAAAGAAAGCGGATGGCAGCTGGAGAATGTGTATTGACTATGCCGTACTAAACAAATCATGCCCAAAGGACTGCTACCCGTCCCCATTGATCGATCAGAAGGTGGACTCGTTGGTAGCGTACCCCATCAAATGTTTTCTGGATGCCTACAAAGGATATCACCAGATACCAATGCTGGAATCCGATGCAGAAAAGACGGTATTTATAACAGAGAAGGGTGCCTTCGGGTATAGAATGATGTCATTCGCACTGAAAAACGCAGGGGCCACTTATCAACGGATTGTCGACAAGATCTTTGAGGACCAGCTGGGAAGAAATCTCGAGATATACGTAGATGATATGGTGATCAAGAGCCACCAGTTCCCGGACCTGATCAATGATGTGGAAGAAACCCTGAAGAAACTAGAGCAAACAGGCCTAAAGCTAAACCCAAAGAAGTGCCAATTCGGCGTGGGAGAAGGAAAATTCCTTGGGCATATGGTATCGAAAGAGGGCTTGAGAGCGAACCCGAAAAAGATACAGGCGATCATTGACATGGGATCTCCCAAGACCGTCAAGGATATTCAAAGCCTTAACGGTCGGATGGCTGCAATGAACCGTTTCCTATCTAAGGCGGTAGAGAGAACATTACCATTCCTACGTGTCTTAAAAGGAAACGTGGAAAAAGGGGGTATAGTGCAATGGGGAGAGCCGAAAGAACGGGCATTCGCGGAGCTGAAAGAACACCTTCATGAACTGCCGGTCCTATCGCCCCTAACTGGAGGAGAGACTCTTTATCTATACATATCGGCAGGCACCGAAGCCGTCAGCAGAGCGCTAATCAGGGAAGTGTCTAAGGTACAGAAGCTGGTCTACTACATTAGCCGCACTCTTCAAGGAGCTGAAACCAGATACTCGGCCCAAGAGAAATTGGTGCTAGCATTGGTTCATGCAGCCCGGAGACTGCGAACTTATTTCCAGTCCCATCCGGTTGTGGTATTGACGAACGAACCTCTGAAAACGATCCTAACCAAACCCGGTGCGTCCGGCCGTATGGCCAAATGGGCTGTGGAGCTTAGCGAGCATTCCATTGAATTCTCACCAAGAAAGGCGATCAAGGGCCAGGTCATGGCAGATTTCCTAGCTGAGATGCCGGAAGAGGCCGGTGGCCCGACTGTCGAAGAAAAATCTGTTATGAAGCGACGAGTAAGTCATGAACATAGAACTGACTGGTGGAAGTTGCACGTTGATGGAGCGTCCGGGGTGGAAGGCGCAGGAGCCGGTTTGATCGTCACAGACCCGGAAGGAGTGGAGACCACATACGCTTTTCGATTCAGTTTTCCCGCAACCAACAATGAAGCCGAATATGAGGCTCTTATTTCTGGTATGGAGATTGCAAAGAAGTTAGGCGCCGCCAAGGTGGACGCGTACGGGGACTCTGCTCTAGTCGCAAATCAATTCAACGGGTCCTATGCTGCGAGGGAACCAACCATGCAAAAAAACCTGGAGAAGGTCAAGAGTTTGGCTCTCGGATTTGAGGAATTCGATATTACTCGGGTACCCAGATCAGAGAACACGCGAGCAGACGCTTTGAGTAAGCTGGCATCATCAGCCAGCGGACATCTCACTAAAACCGTTCTGGTGGAAACGCTTGCAGTCAGATCCACGGACTGTGCGAGGATCAGTCTAATAGCAGAAGGCACGGAATGCTGGATGGCGCCGCTGAAAAGACTCATAATGCATGGTGTCAGACCTACGAATGACAAAGAGGCGAGCGCATTGGCGAAAAAGGCATTGGGTTTTACAGTCAAAGATGGGATCCTTTACAGACAGGGTTTTCTTGAACCGTGGCTGAGATGTGTAAACAAAACGCAAGGCGTGCAAGTGTTGAAAGAGCTTCACGAAGGGTCTTGTGGTGCACATCAAGGATCGCGCACTCTAGCTTTGCGCGCTACCCGAGCAGGATATTATTGGCCAAAAATGAAAGATGACGCAGACGAACTAGTCCAGAAGTGTCACCAATGCCAGATTCATGCCACCGTACCAAGGTTACCAGGGCAGAAGATGACTAGCATACATTCACCATGGCCGTTCGCCGTATGGGGTATCGATATTGTCGGACCTTTTCCGCTGGCGGTCGGGAGGCAGCGTTTTCTGGTGGTGGCTGTCGACTATTTCACAAAGTGGGTGGAGGCTATACCGCTAGCTACTATAACCGGACGAAGGATAACGAATTTTGTATGGAAGTACATTGTTTGTCGGTTCGGGCTCCCCCACACTATTGTGAGTGACAACGGAAAACAGTTCACCAACGAACCATTCAGATCATGGTGCAGTGGCTATAACATCGGACAGAACTTCACATCTGTGGCACATCCCCAAGCAAATGGTCAGACCGAAAGGACAAACCGGACGATTGTGGAAGGGATCAAGAAAAGGTTGACCCGCGCCAAAGGGAACTGGGTAGAAGAACTTTGCAGTGTCCTGTGGGCCTACAGAACTACTCCCCGGACGGCGACCGGAGAAACCCCATACCTTCTCTGCTTCGGAAGTGAAGCCATCATACCGCCGGAAATCATGGTTCCTACTGCTAGAGCCGACAATCCTTTGGATCAAGAGGATAACAATGAGGCAGTCAGACAGAAGCTAGAAGAGCTAGAAAGGAACAGGGAAGCCGCACAGTTGAAGGAAGCGTCCTACAAATCTTACGTCGAACAGCGATATAATGCGAGGGTCCGAGTACGGAGCCTGCGTGTGGGAGACTTGGCCTTGAGAAAAATGAAGCCAGTCGTGTGGAAGGCCAGAAGAAGCTGGACGTGACCTGGGAAGGACCTTACTTAGTATCCGAAGTCATCGGAAACGGTGCTTACCGACTGAAGACCATGGCAGGAGAAAGTATACCCCGCACCTGGAATATCTGCAACCTTCGCAGGTATTATGGTTAGTAAGGGCGATGTTCAAGGCTCTATTGTAAATTTCTTCTTGTGCCTGATAGAGCGGTAAGATGGGAATTTTGTATAGGAATTCCATTTTGATCACATCTTTTTGCCACCCGATAGGGGAAGTGATCAAAATCAGCACTGTCTGTGTAACCGTATCTATATTTTGTTTGCTCAAAAACAATGAACAAGGCTAGGATTAATAATCCAGAAATCCTTAACTGTTGAAGCATTCATAAATCGACATGTACTGGCCAAGGCCTGGACAGTCTGTCCATCAGTCCAAGGACTAGATGGAAAACTTCCCAAAGGAAGGTTACAGACCAATGTCTGGACAGTCTGTCCATCAGTCCAAGGACTAGATGAAAAACTTCCCAAGGGAAGGTTACAGACCAATGTCTGGACAGTCAGTCCATCAGTCCAAGGACTAGATGGAAAACTTCTCAAGGGAAGGTTACAGACCAATGTCTGGACAGTCTGTCTATCAGTCCAAGGACTAGATGGAAAACTTCCCAAGGGAAGATTGCAGACCAAAAGAAGTGTACTCGTCTTACGGACAGATAAGTCATCAGTCCAAGGACATGAGACTGCATTTTTCTTGAAGGGAAGGAGCAACCTAACCAAGGTTACGTAACCATCAAAAATTCATAAAAGAAAAATGCACGAATATGAATAAAATACGATGCATGGAAAATTAAGAAAAATCCACAGCTGAACAGCTGAAATCATTCAGAGAAATGAAAGCGCACACATGCGCACAAAACAGCGCACACAGGCGCAATAGCAAAAGCTGGCAGAGTGCTGGCAGAGTGATCCCTAAGCGTCGGTCTGATCCTGATCCTGAGCCGCCGCCTGGTCCTCGGTCTGAACCTCGGGTTGATCCATCGGCAGTGCAGGGGCTTCCCATGCCTCCATCTCCTCCGCAGTCTTCATCTCAGCTAGGGCGTTGAAGTACCTAGAATACTGATGTCCGGTGAAGGTTTGGAACAGACCATCCAGAGCGGCAAAGTGCTTCTCAGGATCCTCGTAAACCTCATCCGGAAAGGTCGCTGAATCTCGAAGAGCAGTGGTGAACGCTTCTGCGGACTCATCAGATTGGATGATCTTGGAAAACACCCGGGGAAAGGTAGTGCTGGTTAGGCGCGCACGCTGAGCCTCAGAGAAGGACAGATGAGCCTCCAACTCCGCGATCCTACACCTCAGAGCAGAAGCAGCATCACGTTCAACGGACAAAGCACCCTCGAGTTCAGCCTTTGCACGGAGCAGTCCCTGTTCTGTCTCGCGAAGACGCGCACACTCAGACTCAGCACCCTTCAGTTTGGCCAGCTCAGCATCTTACTTTTCGAGCTCAAAGCCTAGATCAGAACTCCTCGTCTTCAGCCGGGACATCTCCCCTCTCAGCACCTGGGACATGCGCAAGTGCTACAGCGAGAAAATGGGAAAGTCAGCTATCATAATCAAACAAGTTCGATATTGAAGGATCTTAATAAAGCATCGACAGGATCAAATGCGTACCTCGATAGCAATGAAGGCTTGTCGGTCAGCCATGTCGGAAGTTTCAGGATAGCTCCTAGGGCCACGAGCCACCCAGTCCTCCAAGTAGGCTGCAGAAAAGATTTGGTTCATGAAAGCATGACGCCCGCTGGGAGTGTCCAGGACCCGCTCCTGCAAGGTTTCGACGATCCGCTCGTCTGTACGCGGAGGATTTAAGATCAGGACCTCGTCGTCATCCCCAGACTTGACAGGTGACTGGTTGGCTGGATCAGAGAAATGGAACTGAGCATCAGAGCGGAACTGCATCATTTCCTCATCCCCCTGCTCCGCGGTCCTAGGGCGTTTCCTGGTCACCTTTGTTTTTTCAACTTCCAGCGCGACCCGGACTGCTTCCTCCTGGCTATTTCCAAACTGCGTGTCATCAGCGTCCTCCGACTGCTTGCCAGACCCAGTCGCAGTCATAGACTGCGAATCCCCAGTATCAGCCTTAGAACCAGTTCCTGCCTCAGCCTCCTCTTTTACCTGTCGCAGCCCCGTTCTGTTGCGTGGTCTCGGCATGGCGCCTAGCTTGTTGATAATGGATTGCAAGGATTTCCCCATAGCGTCAGCACCTACAAAGAAAATGAAATGAGAACGGTCAGAATCAGGAGCGGCCGGTGGGCCGGACCGTTATCGAAGAAAACAAAGAAGCAGAAACAGATAAATACCCAAATCATCATCTGGGATCTGGTCTACGTAGTAGGGCATATTAGCAGCCCGGAGGACTCGGTCGTCGGTCAAGATCGAGTAGCTATAGCTCTGAAGTCCCATTTTTGCGATCTGAGGGGACAGACGAGATGCCTCATCAGGAAGGGGCGCCTTACCCCGGATCGCCTGAGAGAGGATCGGGACGGTCGTGTCCTCTGGACCCTCACCAAAGAATAGAGTTTTCTCCACGAAAACCCAACGGGTTTTCCAGTCATGCCGCTTCGGGCGCTCGTCGACCAGTTTCAACATTTTCTCGCGACATTTCAATTGGAGCCAACCTCCTCCGCCGCTCATATTGGCCGGATAGAGGAAGGCCCTGAACAGTTGGGGACTAACCCGAACCTTGCGCAAGGTGCATAGGACTTCGAACCCGATCAAGACCCGAACGAATTTCGGCACCAGGGCGTGCAGAGAAGTATCAAAATAGCGCAAAACGGAACGGAAAAAGGAGGACACTGGAAAGCGAAGACCGCATGCAAATAGATACTCGCAATATACCGGGATAAAACCGATGGGGGCAGAATTTACGGTATCTTTACCGAACTGGGGCATTAAGATTTTTGACTCAGCCTCTTCGACGGTGAGTCCGCCGACTGAACGGCAGAGATCACGCGCGAAGACGACGTCCTCGTCAACGATAGCAGACCGGATGGTATTCATGGTGCCCATGTTATTTCTACTAAAAATAAATACAGCGCAAAATAAACCTGAGTTTGTTGAGGGAGAGAAGGGGAGTTTTACCTGAAAAGGGAAGAAGATGAATCGGGATAGAAGCAGAGGCCCTCCTCGAGCTTATCAGTTTTTAAATGAGAAGCGTATCGGGGAAGGAAGCCAAGCGGAATTCCCGAAGAAACAATAAATGCTCGTGGGCCCATCTGCCACGCAGAGAACGAGGTAGTTGTAACAACCGGAGGACATCATGGTCTTTTCCTTCAAAGTCCAACGGTCAACTGAGCCGTTAGATGCTGTTAGCTTTCCGTTAGGCGCGGGTGGGATGCCGTTAACAGTGACTCAACCAGCTTTTTGGACGGATGCGGAGAAGGATTAAAGCATGGAAATGAAATGGAAGAGGCACGCATTTGATGAACTGAAAATCAGTAGCTAGATTCACTCTCTCTCCTCTAGATTTTCTTCTTCTCTTCCTCTCCTAACTCTGAACTCTCAAATTGCATCTGTAGAATTACCTTTATTTTCTGGGCAATTAAGTGGATTGTTACAAGTGGTATCAGAGCTTGGCGGCCCTCGGCATCAATGGCGGAGACGCGGATGAAAACGATGGAGAAACACGTCCAGGAGCTGGAAGCAAGGATCGGAGCGGTGGCGCTCAGCCTCGAGAATCAATCGACTCAGATGGCGCAGGATTTATCGAGCTACACGACGGAGCTGCGTCTGCAGACTTCGGACATTAAGAACCAGAACAGCGAGCTTCGAGGCCAGATGGAGGAGGCGGTGAAGGATTTGCACGCGGAGCTGAAAAAACAGCAGCTCGAGGCCGCTAGGAACACCGCCGACATCAAGCAGACTCAGGCGGAGAACAGTCGCCAGTTGCAGCTGTTGGTTCAGATCTATACACGGCGTCCAGACAATTTCGCTGAGAGTTCCGCCGACGGCGCTCGGAACAACATTCCGGTGATGAATCCGGTGCTGAATACTCCAATCCAGGTTCACTCTGAACACCCTGCTGTTGTGAATCGTGGTAGTGCTTCTGTTTTAAAGGATCCAAAGGTTATTATGCTTGATGATGTTACTCCGAATTTGAATAAGAATAACCTAGGGAAAAAACCGGTGAACATGTTTACTGATATGTATGATAGACCTCATATGACACCCCCTGGTTTTCCCCCTAGAGATGTGTTGCCTGTGTTTGATGAAGCTGTTAGGGTTCATGCTAATATGAATCTGGAGTTACCAATGCCAGTGAGACCAGGAAATATTCACCCTAAAATGGAACTATCTGTGTTTAATGGGGACAAGCCAAAGGAATGGATTAGGAAGGCTGAGAAATTCTTTGGTTACTATAGGATCTTTGAACTGGCTAGGCTAGAAGTGATTGATTGGTATTTGGAAGGGAGAGCAGAAATATGGTATAATTCAGTCAAAGCTAATCAGAGGTTCACTAGTTGGGGAGAGTTTGTTAGTGCTTTACTGAAAAGATTCCATGAGTTTGGGATCAATGATGAAACTGAAGAGTTCAACAAACTCTACCAAAAAGCTGGAGTGAGAGCTTACCAGGAGGAGTTTGAAGCTCTCAAATCACTGATGATCACCAAGAATCCTTACCTGAGTGAAGCTTATTTCACTTCAAGTTTTCTGAGTGGACTGAAGGAGGAGTTGAAGCCTATGGTGAAGATCTTTAAGCCATCAACTCTCCAAGAAGCTTTTGAGATTGCTGTGCTACAAGAGATGAATCTGGAAAACCTGAATAGGAGGAATAGAGCATATCCTCAGAGAGCCAATCCAACAGTGTTGGCCAGGCATGAAGTTCCCAGACTTCCTTGGAGGAACCTTAATCCCCCACCTGCTGAAAGAAGACCAGTAAATGAGGGTTTTAAAAGAATCACACCACAGGAGCAAGCTTACAGAAGGGAGAACCATCTCTGTTACAAATGTGGTGAGAAATTTGGCCCAGGGCACATTTGTAAGTTCAAGCAAGTGAACTTTATTTCTGATGTTGAGCAGGGAGAAGAACAAGATTTGATGGTGGCTGAGATTGATTGTGATGAGTTGAAGCAGCTAGAGGATGAACCAGAATTGATTACTCTCAACTCTATGGGGAGAGATGAGAATCCTAACACCCTCAAACTAGTTGGAATGATGAAGGGGACTCCAGTAAAGATGTTGTTGGACACTGGATCAACACACAGCTTTATCAACCCCAGACTGGTGACTCAACTTGGACTAAGGGAGGAACTAACTAAACCTTTCTTAGTAACTATTGCTGATGGTAGTAAAGTAGGAGGGTGCACCACATGTCCCAAGGCTGAATGGAAAGTGCAAGAGCATTGTTTCAGGTTTGATATGAGAGTGATGCAGCTTGGTTCTTTGGATATGGTATTGGGAGTAGACTGGATGACTCCATTCAGTCCCATTGCTTTTGATTTCAAACAGGAAGAAGTGGCTTTTTACAGCAAAGGATCCCAGTGGTTCCTTCAAGGGAACACTGATGGAGCTGAAATGAGACTGTTGAGGGGCTGGGAGGCTCAGGAGCTGTCTGAATATAAGAAGAGGAAACTTGTTTATCAATAGACTTCAAGGAAGGACATGGAAGGATGGATGGATTTACACAGGACTCCCTATGATGAGTATATCTCAGAGAGACCACATGGAAAGGAAAGGGACCCCTATGAGAATGTTGACAGACTCAGAAACATGGAGAATTACAGAGCTAGAGGTTTGGGTAAGAGGGGATATTATGATGATCAAGGCTGGAATTATGGAATAGGAGAACTGACTCCTGTGTCAGCAAACTTGGAAGCTAACCAGAACTCAAAGGATGAGTTGGAGACTTCCTTGAACAACAAGGACTTGCCAGCAGCTTTTAAACAGGTTTTATACAATTACTCTGATATTTTCTCTATTCCCCAGTCCTTGCCCCCAGCTAGGACAGTAGATCATCAAATACCTCTAAAACCTGATGCTCACCCCTTTAAAATCAAACCTTACAGGTATCCCCATGCTCACAAGGATGAAATAGAGAAACAAGTGCAAGAGTTACTCAAGAATAAGGTCATACAAGTCAGCAACAGTCCCTATTCCTCACCAGTCCTCTTGGTCAAGAAGAAGGATGGTTCTTGGAGGCTTTCTATAGACTATAGAAAGTTAAATGATCTTACTATTAAGGACAAGTTTCCCATCCCTGTAATAGATGAACTCCTAGATGAATTACATGGTGCTGTTTTTTTCAGTAAATTGGATTTGAGATCTGGATACCATCAGATCAGAGTTAAACATGAGGATATACAAAAGACAGCTTTTCAGACTCATTCAGGGCACTTTGAATTTTTAGTTATGCCTTTTGGGTTAACCAATGCTCTAGCTACTTTTCAAGCCTTAATGAACCAAATCTTTCAAGAACACCTCAGGAAATTCATTCTGGTATTTTTTGATGACATTTTGGTGTACAGTAAAACCTGGGAAGAGCATGTGATCCATGTGGAAATGGTACTGAAATTAATGAGGGATAACCAACTTTTTGCTAAACTCTCTAAATGTGTCTTTGCTGAGAAAAAGATGGAATACTTAGGCCATATAATATCACAGCAAGGAGTAGAAATGGATGGTAATAAGATTAAAGGTGTACTGGACTGGCCTATTCCTACTTCTGTTAAGGAGCTTAGAGGTTTTTTGGGTCTCACAGGATACTACAGGAGGTTCATTAAGAACTATGGGGTGATTTGCAGACCACTACATAATCTACTGAAGAAGGAGGCTTTTGAATGGTCTGAGTGTGCTACTGAAGCTTTTAATAACTTGAAGAAAGCCATGACAACTGCTCCAGTCCTCTGTATGCCTGATTTCTCTAAACCTTTCATAGTAGAAACTGATGCTTGTGATGAAGGTATGGGAGCAGTGCTTATGCAAGACAGTCATCCTATAGCCTTTTTAAGCAAATCTTTCTGTGTTAGAAACAAGGGGATGTCTACCTATGAAAAGGAATTGCTGGCATTGGTGATGGTAGTAGAGAAGTGGAGGCATTATCTGGTGGGAAATAAATTTATCATCCGTACTGATCACCAAAGTTTGAAGTATCTCTGGGATCAGAAACTTCATAGTGCTATCCAACATAGATGGATCACTAAACTGCTAGGCCTCAACTTTGAAATACAGTACAAAACTGGTGCTTCTAACCAAGCAACTGATGCTCTTTCTAGATTACCAAGAGACACAGATATTCATACCTTACCTAGTGGTGCTGAGTTGGCTTCAGAAGAAATTGGTGATGAAATTAATTCTATCACATGGGATGAGGACATCCATGTTGCTGGGAGGGGGAAATCTGAGAATATCAGCACTACTGCAAATGGAAATGACACTGAAGCTAATTCTGAAGCTAGTCTGCTAGATATGCTCAGGGATACTACAAAGAATTTCAGGGATCCTTTTATCTGGGCAGATACAAGTCAGTGTGACATGAGACAATGTTCAACTGTTTCTGTAACCCCTACTTGGTTATCTCAAATTGAGAACAGCTATGAAGGTGACCCTATAGCTCAGAAACTGATAACTGCTGTGGTTTTGGAAAAAGGAGGAAACCATGAGTACAGCTATGAGAAAGGAATTTTAAAGAGGAAGCATAAGATATTTGTGGGATCTCAAGGCCAAGCAAGGCAGGATATACTGTCCACTATGCACTCATCAGCTGTGGGAGGTCATTCTGGGCAAGGAGCTACTATTAAGAGAATATTCTCTCTATTTGTCTGGCCTGGCATGAAAGCTGACATAATCAATTTTGTTAAACAGTGTGAACCCTGTCAAAGGAACAAAGGTGAGCATTGTTTACCTCCAGGACTGCTTCAACCACTACCATTACCTTCTCAAGCCTGGAAGCAAGTAACTATGGATTTCATAGAGAGACTTCCCTCTTCTCATGGGTATGATACAATAATGGTCATTGTTGACAGATTCACTAAGTATGCACACTTCATTGCTCTATCTCACCCTTTTACAGCACACCAAGTGGCCTCTTTATTCATGGATGAGATCTATAGATTGCATGGACTCCCTGAATCCATAATGATAGAGACAAAATATTCACTAGCCATTTCTGGAAAGAACTGTTTGGTAAACTAGGAGTGAAGTTGCAGTTAAGCACTGCTTATCATCCTGAAACAGATGGCCAAAGTGAGAGAGTGAATCAGGTGTTGGAAAGCTACCTAAGGAGCTTCTGTGGTGATCAACCTTACAGCTGGAAGGTATGGCTTAGCTCAGCTGAGAGATGGTATAACACATCACATCATCTCAGTATTAATATGACACCTTATGAGGCTCTATATGGAGTTAAGCCATTGGCTATGCCCTTAGGGAATCTCACAGACTCTGTAGTTCCAGCTGCTCAGAACATGGTTGAGCAAAGGAAACAGGTAGATCAGAAGCTACAAGACCACTTGAGAAAGGCTCAAAGCAGAATGAAATTTTATGCTGATAACAGAAGGTCTGAGAGAGAATTCCAGGTGAATGATTGGGTCTATCTCAAAATTCACAAGTACAGGCAAAAATCACTCCAGGGAGATATTCATCCCAAGATATCTCCCAAGTTTTTTGGTCCTTACCAGGTGGAGAAGAAAGTTGGTGCTGTAGCTTATCAACTGAAGCTTCCCTCTCACAGTAGGTTACATCCTGTATTTCATGTGGCCTTACTGAAGAAACATGTTGGCCCTGCTCCCTCTTATAGCAGTACACCTCCAGAAGGTGAAATTGAAGCAGAAAACCAGCTGGAGCCAAAGGGAGTGCTGCATAGAAGATTAATCAAAAGAGGAAGTGACACAGTGACACAATGGCTAGTGGATTGGAAGAACATGCCTGTTGAAGATGCTTCTTGGGAGGACAAGGACTTCATTTCAGCTCAATTTCCAAACTTCAGTGCTTGAGGACAAGCACAAGCTAAGAGGGAGGGATTGTAACAACCGGAGGACATCATGGTCTTTTCCTTCAAAGTCCAACGGTCAACTGAGCCGTTAGATGCTGTTAGCTTTCCGTTAGGCGCGGGTGGGATGCCGTTAACAGTGACTCAACCAGCTTTTTGGACGGATGCGGAGAAGGATTAAAGCATGGAAATGAAATGGAAGAGGCACGCATTTGATGAACTGAAAATCAGTAGCTAGATTCACTCTCTCTCCTCTAGATTTTCTTCTTCTCTTCCTCTCTTAACTCTGAACTCTCAAATTGCATCTGTAGAATTACCTTTATTTTCTGGGCAATTAAGTGGATTGTTACAGTAGTGGAGCGCGTGGGCTGGACAATGGATCTGAACCGTCCGCGCGATCCTGGATTGCAACGCCAACTGTTCGGGTGGTTTTGAAAATTTAAAATCACACATGCATCTGTCAGACCAACAGTCCAATGAGTATAATATTTGGACTATACACATGGACTGGGGGGACTTGATAAATATGGCACTATTCGCTGGAACAGTCAAAGGCCCAAAGCAAAAGGCTCAAACTGGACCGAACCAGAATCCAGCCCACGAACGATTCCGCGCACTGTTGGGGATTACACTGTTCGATGTCGGCAGCTCAAGCAGCTATAAATAAAGCCAGATCAACGACCAGAACAGTGAAGTTCACTGCTCATCCCTACCAAAACATTAGAATCAGAACTATGATTTCCACCTCTGATTTGATCGTCGGAGCAGGCGCAGGCGTCAGCCGGCCTGTCTGACCCCTGTTCTGTCCACGCAGGTTCATAGAGCAAAGCAACAAGAACCTTACAGCAAAATCCCATTTAGAACTTTAACAGAGTGGAAGTAACACTATCGATGGTGCGGTTTATATTTGTATGATGAAACTCTAATCATATAAATTAAAGATGATTTTCTACCAATATTCTAAAATTAAAGTGTTCATCTTTGTTCTTCTTCTTCAACTTAAATTGCACCCACTACAAAATCAATTCTCAAAGCTACTGAAACGAATTAAACCATTAATTAATATCTGACATATTAGCTGAAGAAGATGATATCCCATTTTGTGTTTTAATACAGAAAACAATATACATTTAAGTTTCTTGTTAATTATTAGGGTTTTGTAAACACATTTGCTTCAATGAAGAACTCGTGACTATATAATAGTTCCGGTTGTAGTGAAAATCGCAATCCACGGATTTAAAACCACTCAACGCATAAGTATAAATACATATGGGTACACTAAAAAATATTAACTCATATGTGTTACACTAAAAAAAAATTAATTTGTTTGTAATTTTTTATTAAAAATTATACTTTACAAAATTCAAAAATATAAATTGTACGTAGTTTATTATATTTTAAAATTTATTTTTAACTTTTCTAAAATCTTGACTCACAACTGAAAAGTGGGTAGATACATAAGTCAAACTCGCGGGTTTACCCATTTTATAGAATCCGCAATTACCAATACTCAAACATACACATCCAAAATTTTGAATAGCCTTATCATGTTACTCTTTGATTTACTCATATTGGTTTAAAATTACATTTACCGTGCATGTAATAGTTAAATATAATCTGACCTATACTTGAACACAAACAAGAAAGGGCACTCATGACCTTTTCTACAATATGCTAGAGGCCGAAATGCACCGCATTCTTCTTAGTTCTTATGTCTAAATAGTCATAAGAAGTGACCTTTATTTTTAATTTATTTAACAAAAATTATGTAAGGTTAATCAGCACATAGAAATACTTTTCACGTTTAATAGACGTCTTTCAATGCATAGAAATACTTTACTCGTTCTCAAATGAAACTCTATATGTCAAATAGTGATTTAGATGATTAAAGTTTAAAGCATTGCCAAATTAGCCGTAGGAATTATATATCGTTCTCCCTGATATGAAAATTTAAAAATGAGATTATTTGATTCCATATATTTATAGATAATGTATGGCTTATTTGATTCCATATATCTTATTTAAGTACATCAAAAACTTATTGTCAAGTTGGATATGCAAAAAGCATTTGACAGAGTGTCATGGTCCTTTCTCAACTCAGTTTTACTGAAATTTGGATTCCATGGACTTCTAGTCCAAATAATCCTGGGCAACATCTCAGCAGCATGGTTTTCGGTTCTAATAAATGGAGTAGCTTCAGGTTTTTTCAAGTCTAGTAGAGGAATCAAACAGGGTGACCCTTTATCACCTTTCCTCTATAACTTAGTAACTGAGGCTTTCTCTAGGGCTTATAAAAGACTCATCTCAGCACAATACATTCAGGGTTTTATTCTGCCAAGGGGAGTGGAGCAGATTACCCATTTAATGTATGCTGATGATACAGTTTTATTTCTTCAGGCAAAACAGAAAAATCTTAAGAGAATGATGGAATTTTTAGAAGCATATGAAGAATGCTCTGGTCAAAAAATCAACTTCTCTAAATCTGATTGTTTCTTACACCCCAAAGCTCCTCTGTCAAAAATTAATTTGGTGAAAAGGGTCACGGGTATGAAGATGGGGACCCTTCCTTTCACATATCTTGGAGTTCCAATCTTCTCAGGTAGAAACCTATGCAAACATTACCAACCTGTGGTAGAGAGGATGGAAAGAGCTATTTCTAACTGGAAAGTTAAATGGCTTACAGCTGCTGGTAGAATGATTCTAATCAATCATGTACTATTGGCAATCCCAATTCATGTGATAGCTGTCTTAAAGCCACCATTAGAAGTAATTAAAAAGGTTGAAAAGATGGCCTCCAGATTTTTCTGGGGAGAGCACGAATTTGGGCAGAGGAAGACCTGGAGAAAATGGGCAAAAATGGCTATCCCTAAAAACGAAAATGGTCTAGGATTTAGGGATTTTAGAGCAATGATTAGGGCTTTCTCAATTAAACTATGGTGGAAGATTCAGTTAAACCAAACTATTTGGACCAGATTTCTCTGGAATTTGCCAAATAGCTACAAGACTTCTCTTACTTGGAAGAGAATCTGCCAAGTTACCGAGACTGCTAACTGCCATACTAGAATCATAGTGGGAATAGGGCACTCTCCTTTTTGGGATGCAAATTGGACTGGAAATGGTGCACTCTATTATCAATGGCCATTACCTGACATACCTTTCCCAGATATTTCCATAGCTCAGTTCTTAGAAGATAAGGCTGTATTTTTACCCCAACTGGAGCCTTTTTTGGCTACCAACACACTGAATATTTTGCAGGGGCTGAAAATCAACCAATTACATGCAGACAAATTGGTATGGGAGCCATCATTTAATGGGAAATTCACAGTCAAATCAGCCTATATGGTTCTGAGGAATAGTCAAGAAAATCATCATCTCAGCAATCAGGTATGGTCAAAATATATCCCTGGGAAAATATCTGTTTTAGCCTGGAGATTTCTTAACAGTCTGCTTCCCTTTGATGATATGCTGATGAGATTTGGGATTAACTTAGCATCCAAATGTCCATTATGCAATCATATTGATACATCTGATCATTTTTTTAATTCATGTGCTCCCAATATAGAGGTGTGTAATATGATGCATAATATATTGTCTATACCAGTCCCTCTTTTTGTTTCATCAAAGCACAGGTGGTCTTTTTATTTAAACTACAAAGGGCCTTCAAAAATTCACACCACAGTTACAGTAACCTCTTTGCTAGTAACTATGTGGTATTTATGGTGTAGAAGAAATAAAAAGCTTTTTGAAAATGTGTACATTGATAGCATGACGCTGTTCAGATCAATATTTAAACAGGTGTCCATGATTTTCA
Organism: Cruciata laevipes; assembly: GCA_963678965.1. Classification (NCBI taxonomy): domain Eukaryota; kingdom Viridiplantae; phylum Streptophyta; class Magnoliopsida; order Gentianales; family Rubiaceae; genus Cruciata; species Cruciata laevipes. The sequence continues at coordinate 24,269,858 of OY787632.1, read as the reverse complement.
CAGCTTTTCCACTATCTGGTAGTGTTCTAAAAGCTAAGGACTTCACTGAGATAGGTTTGGTCCCCTTCCTTAAAAAGAAGAGACCAAGACCTGCAAAGATTGTGAAATGGCACCCCCCTGATTATGGCTATAAAATTAATGTAGATGGATCCTTTATCTCTACTGAAAAAGTAGGAATAGGGGTAATAATCAGGGATAAAAATGGCTCAGTTAGCTCTATGTTTAGAAAGCATACTATTGCTTCTTCCCCTTTGCATGCAGAGTTATTAGCTATTCAACAGGGCTTAAAACTAGGACTGCACATTGGTTGTGCTTTTGTTATAGAATCAGATTGTAAAATTGCAGTGGAAGGGATTAAAAACCCGGGCTCTGCAAATTGGTCTTTTTTAAGTCTCTACCATGAACTCAACAGTCATGCTAGCATTATTAAACATGTTTATAGGGAAGGTAATTCAGTTGCAGATTTTCTTGCTAAAATGTCCTCTGAGGACTCTACCACTTGCAACCTTTCTGTTACTAATGCTCCCCAGAAACTAAGAGCTTTGATTCAACTGGAAAAACAGGGAACTCCCTATTTAAGGATTTCAATCCCCAGTTGAATGATCTCTCCTTAGTTTGCTGCAAGTACTTGTATTAAATACAAAAACATGTTTTCAGTTTCTTGGGACTTTTGATCCTGCTGTGTCAATTTCGTTTTTTCAGCAGAAGACCCTTTGGACTATCCAAAGGTGGAGTCAGACTGATTCAAGCGAGGTTAGGACATAAGAAAGATCTTCAGGACAGCAGTCACTCCTCCAGTTCATTCCCCTTTTGAGAACAGCACCCAAGCTCCCATGGAATACTTTTCCAATTCACTGGTGCAACTTACTATAATGAGACAGTTTCTTTTGCTGATCTGTCTCTTTTGCTGATCTGGTCCTTTAGTATAAGGGATGATTTCCTTTTAGCAATTAGAGGTTATTTCCTCTAAATCCTCTCAGTTGATAGTGGAAGGCTGGCCTTCAAGTGGTTCATTTAGGGGATGAAGATGCACCAAGGGGTAGGTGTATTAGGGGAATGAATCACTTTTAGGAACCCTTCCATATATCAACTTCAAGGATTATGAGGAAATCCAAAGGTCTTTTTATTCTAGTCTTTTCACTATCCATTTCGTTTTCATTGTAATACTATAAATATTCTATTTGGCCTTTTCATAGGCTCATTTAAGGTTTGAGGAGCCTAATATATCCCTCCCACCATTGGTGGCTTAAATTAAAAAAAAAAAGTACATCAAAAACTTCATTGACTCATCCACTACATATACGAACAATGGTCAAAGAAATAACAGGAAACAACAAAAATGAATAAAATCATAAGTGTTATTCTCATTGTTTTTTTTTTTTTTTTGACTTTAGATTCTGTCATAGCTGACAATATATTCAAAAGGAAGAAGGATGAAGCTCATGTGAAGAATTTACTACAAGAGAGCACGCGGTGACGATTTTGGATATATACAAAAATCTAAGTTCGCAAGAAGAATGGTACTGTAATTTTTTTGCAAGAGACTATGACCCTGTTTACCAGAGGTTATCTATACATCAGTTCAGTTCAGTAAATTTAAATATTTTTCAGTTCAGTTCAGTAAATTTAAATTTTTTTCAGTTCAGTTCAGTAAATTTGAATTTTTTTGTATTCAATTCAGTTCAGTTCAATATATTTAAAATTATTTCAGTTCAGTTAAATAAATTTAAATTTATTTCATTTCAGTTCAGTTCAGTGTATTCCTAAATATTTTTATTTAAATAAATTTTTGTAAACATTTTCTTACATAATTTTCTTTTGATTTCCAATGTTTAGTTCAGATCAGTTCAGTTCAGTTCAGTTCAGTTCAGTGAAAATAATATGTCCCTAGAAGTTTATATTATTCGACTCAATTTTTATTTCGCAATACATTATTTTTGCTTCAGTTCAAATTAAAATAGTTCAGTTTGGTTCAATTTAGTTCGAATGAAATATAAGTTCATCAAATTTCCTTTTATATGATGATGATCATTCGTTAATAACAAATGAAAATATATTATTTTTGTTTTAGTTTAATGCAGATCAGTTCAGTCCAATTTAGTTCAGATCCTCTGAAATTTAATTTTATGATGTACAACTCAATTTATATCTTACTTTATGATGAGCCCTATTTATACCCTAGTTTTAGCACATTTTAAGACTTGTTTTTGAGCAACTTTTGGTATTAAATAGCTCATTGTACATTAGATTTGTAATTGCAAGATTTTATGATAATGTACATGTTTTGGAGTAATTGGATTGATATTCTTGAAGACCTTCTATGACTATGTTATAGAGTTGATGATTTGATGCTTGGAACTTGAATAATTGGTCATAGAAGTGGCGAGAAGGCCACTTTACTAAAGGTGGTAGAAGATGCCCAGAAAAGTGTCGCTTGTGCCCAGAAAAGTGTCGCTGGAGCTTGAAGGAAGTGTCACTCCAGATGAAGAAAGTGTCACTGCTGCCCAGAAGTGTCACTAGCTGCCCAGAAGTGTCGCTATGATGAACAGCGACCAAATAAAGCGTCGCTAAACTCTTGCCCACTTGCACTCTTGAGCTGAATTTTTGGGGCTATAAATACTCCATTTTTTCCCTCATTTTGGACGAGCTCTCCCAATCCAAATCCCTTTTTTCTCTAGTTTTTCATCCTTTCTTCAATCTTTCTTCCCTTTGATTTGTTGAACAAACATGTATTGATTAATATGATTGTATTAGCTTAGTTTCTTCCTTGGGAGCTATTGATGTAAACTTCTTTGCTTGAAATCTTCATTAACTTCATTATGCTTCTATTTTGGGTTAGATTATCATTTGAATTCTTGATGAACTTGAGTTCTTATGCATGAATGTTGTTCAATCTTGCTATATTTGCCATGGGCTTTATGTTTTATATAAATTGCATGCCTCATAGTCACTAATTAGAGTAGATTAGTTCTTGGTGTTAAAGTAATATAGTTTTAGAGTAATTCTAGGTGATGCATTGTAATGTAGTGATCTCTAGTAGTTTAGTGACTATGGAAAGGGGTTGAGTGATGACAAACTCTCCCCTTGGTTATGTGATTGTAGTTGAGATATGCCATGATGAATATAAGTTGTTAGAATTGGAAATCTTATGAACTTGCATGATTAATCAATTGTGTGTTTAGGTAATGATCTAATGTTATCATCGATCCCCCTAATATGTGATTGTATATATCATAAAGTATGAATTGAGATTTGTATGTTATCATCATCTTAGTTCTTTATAGTCTTCAAATGTCTTGTCCAATGCTCACGTTAACGTCGAGTATGGATGAGTTTGTCGATTCTCCATTGTTAATTCCATTGTCGATGTATCTAGATGTTATCATCTAGGTGGATTGATAATGAGGGCTCTTGAGTGATGTGTTCATGCTCACTAGCCATTATCGAGAGAATATGATGTTTTCATCTACGACTTATGATCATAAATCCTATATATGAAGCGTTCACTCAATGATAATCGATAGTTGAAGTTGAAGTCAATTGCCTCCCAAGGCCTTGTATTTGCATTGTAGTGTAGTTCATCTTAGTTGCTTTCTTTCGTAGTGTAACAAAACCAACATCAAAACCCCCCCTTGTTTACCTTGCTTTCTATATAATATATATGTATGTGTTTATAATCTTTGCTAAAACACTAAACAAGACTCCTTCTCCTTGTGGTTCGATCCCTACTTCCCACTATCTACTCTATAGTAGTTAGAAGTCGTAGGTGAATATAAATGTGTTTTGATTGAGTGGGATTCCCATTTACGACGTGGGGAAATCGCTTGTCAAAAATGGCGCCGCTGCCGGGGAGAAGGCATTTCTTGTTTTGTGTTTTATCTTAGATTTTATAGTTTATCTCCTTTGTTTTCTTTCTTTTCTTTGAAAGTGTATTGCTCGAGTTCTTTGTGTAAACGGCACCTTGTAGTGTGTATTGCCTTAGAATCCTTGCACTATAGTTTCAATCTTTTGTTTACTTTGTTTTCTTTGAAGTGTGTATTGCTTGGTTTCTTGGAATAAACGGCACATTGTAGTGTGTATTACCCTAGAACCCTTGCACTACCATTTCAAACTTTTTTTAGTTATGTTTAGTTTAAAAAGGAAAGATTTTCTTGAATTCCTCTCCTTTAACCATGAAAGGATGAGGAAGAATGCAACAAGCTCGTGTGATTCTTATCTTCCAAATGATTTTTCCGAGCCTTGTTATTTTGAGTCGAGAAGTGAGCACTATGAACTTGAAAGGCCCCTTGGTTCTTCATACCAAGGGTACTATGATGATGAGTGCTATGAGGAGGAGACACATATTGGTTTTCAAAGTCAAAATTGTTTTAATCCATGTGATGATTCTTATAATCCACAATGGAGTGGTTATTCGAATTCGAATTATGGATATCAACCGGAAAACCAATATTTTGAGCAACAAAATCTACCCCCACATCCTTGTGAATTGCCTCAAGAACAAGATTCAATGACTTATGATGAAAATTTACGTTTAGAGAATCTTGAGAGGCAATTGAGCGAAATGTTGAATGTGGTGATGAGATTAGAAGCTCAATACTCCAAGGAAGTACCATCCGAAGTAGAACATAATCCTATTGCTATGGTGAGTGATATCACCACAATGCATGAGGAAGAGTTTGAAAGTGATGAGGAAATTTTTGTTGAACAATATGAAATAGAGAGAGATGTGAGTGTTATTGAACTTTTACCATCTCCATTGTCACCTTCATCTCCACCTATGCAACAAATTTCACCACTTCCGGAAGTTTTAGAGGAGAGTAGGAAGTCATATGACTCATTCATGCTTCCTACCATTCTCACTCCTTTAAAACCACCATCTTTTATCCCTCCTCCAACACCTTCTCTACTACCCTTCATTTTTCTTTCGAAAGTGAAGGATTTCAAACTTTTGTTCTATGAATAACATTTGGGTCGTGTCGACGACGTTAAATAAATCGATTTTGATCGTTTTATTTTTTTTTACTTAGCTTTTATTGTGTTTATAAATTAAAAAAAAAAATAATAGTTTCTTTGTATCTTTCATTGTTTTAATTAGTAGATTACGTTTTCACTCTTGTTTTTGTTTCGTTTTAATTCTTGTTTTTCTTTGGTTGTGTTAAAAAAAAAAAAAAAAAAAAATTCGCGGCCCGCGAAAATTGCCCATTTTCGGGCCAAAAATCGCTGCCACGAAATGACCCTTTTTCGCGGTCCGCGAATTAATCCCGCGGGCCGCGAATCGGGCCTCGCGGGCCGCGAAGAAAAATAAAAAAATAAAAAAATAAATAAAAAAAAAACAAAAAAAAAGAAATAAAATCCTTTTTCTCCAGCTTTTCCCCAAATTTGCCGCACCCCTTTCCCACTTTCTTCCCCGATCGCCGCCCCCTGTCTCCCCCTTCCCGTCAAACCTCCGCCCAAACCCCGCCCCCCGCCACCTCCATCCCGCCGCCCCACATCACCATCCGCCCCACCTCCCCACCCCGCCACCACCGCCCAGAACCACCAAACCCAACCGCCCAGAACCACCATCCGCCACCAACGCCCAGAACCACCATCCCCGGCCGCCACCGTCAGCCAAACCCCTCCACCAAACCCCGTCGGCCTGAAACCCCACCCCCTCGGCCTGCAACCCCGTCCGCCACCGACGCCACCTCCATCGTCATCATCTCTGACTTCAGCCGTCCATCTTCATCATCTCTGACTTCGCCGGCATCATCTTCAGACGGCTGCCACTGTTCGCCAGACCACCACATCTTCTCAATCAATTTGGGCAGTCCCCAAATTCAGATTGGAGCACTACTCTTTGATTTTCACGGCAATGGGGTACTTTCGTGACAATTCTTTCATTCATATGCTGCCTTGTGTGGTACTATGCATTGTTTGTGCTCTGAATTGATATTGCCCTGTCATTAGTTCTTGGGTATGCTTACCATGGGCTTGCTGCCACTTGTTTATAGTCATTGTGCTTAAGTTGATCTTTCAATGTTTGTTTGCTTGGTGTTCTCTTCAGTGAGAGGGTAGTTTTTATCTAGTGCATTAGTGTTGCTAAATTTTTCACTTCTCCCGTTCTAAAGTGTTGTTATTATTCTAAAACATTGAGGACAATGTTTAGTTTAAGTGTGGGGGAGTTAGGTTTAGCTTCTTATTGTAAAAAGTGCACTTCTCTTGAAGAATTTGTTGAAAGAAAAATGAGTGAAAAGCCCGGATAGGTCAAAACATTAAAAAGGCCTAGGTAAAAGTGAGAAGCTTGAAAAAAAAAGAAAAAAGAGTGGCTAGATAAACTTCTAGGCAAAAGGAGAGTGTGTGGCAAAAATGAGAGGCTAGGTAAAAAACCTAGGCAAAAGGAGAGTGTGTGGAAAGAAAGAGGGGCTAGGTAAAAACCTAGGCAAAAGGAGATGAATTTTGTGATCTTTTGTTGGTTTTGTATGCCATGGAAATTAATTTGATGAAACTTATGTTTGGCATACTTTGCTTTTGATGAAAGTAATAGAAAGTTCTTGTTTTGGAAGTCTTAAATGTGCATTGGATTGATTTTTAGGAGTATGAAAATTTAGACTTGTATCGTTCTTTCTCGAGGACGAGAAAGGTTTAAGTGTTGGGGAGTTTGATGAGCCCTATTTATACCCTAGTTTTAGCACATTTTAAGACTTGTTTTTGAGCAACTTTTGGTATTAAATAGCTCATTGTACATTAGATTTGTAATTGCAAGATTTTATGATAATGTACATGTTTTGGAGTAATTGGATTGATATTCTTGAAGACCTTCTATGACTATGTTATAGAGTTGATGATTTGATGCTTGGAACTTGAATAATTGGTCATAGAAGTGGCGAGAAGGCCACTTTACTAAAGGTGGTAGAAGATGCCCAGAAAAGTGTCGCTTGTGCCCAGAAAAGTGTCGCTGGAGCTTGAAGGAAGTGTCACTCCAGATGAAGAAAGTGTCACTGCTGCCCAGAAGTGTCACTAGCTGCCCAGAAGTGTCGCTATGATGAACAGCGACCAAATAAAGCGTCGCTAAACTCTTGCCCACTTGCACTCTTGAGCTGAATTTTTGGGGCTATAAATACTCCATTTTTTCCCTCATTTTGGACGAGCTCTCCCAATCCAAATCCCTTTTTTCTCTAGTTTTTCATCCTTTCTTCAATCTTTCTTCCCTTTGATTTGTTGAACAAACATGTATTGATTAATATGATTGTATTAGCTTAGTTTCTTCCTTGGGAGCTATTGATGTAAACTTCTTTGCTTGAAATCTTCATTAACTTCATTATGCTTCTATTTTGGGTTAGATTATCATTTGAATTCTTGATGAACTTGAGTTCTTATGCATGAATGTTGTTCAATCTTGCTATATTTGCCATGGGCTTTATGTTTTATATAAATTGCATGCCTCATAGTCACTAATTAGAGTAGATTAGTTCTTGGTGTTAAAGTAATATAGTTTTAGAGTAATTCTAGGTGATGCATTGTAATGTAGTGATCTCTAGTAGTTTAGTGACTATGGAAAGGGGTTGAGTGATGACAAACTCTCCCCTTGGTTATGTGATTGTAGTTGAGATATGCCATGATGAATATAAGTTGTTAGAATTGGAAATCTTATGAACTTGCATGATTAATCAATTGTGTGTTTAGGTAATGATCTAATGTTATCATCGATCCCCCTAATATGTGATTGTATATATCATAAAGTATGAATTGAGATTTGTATGTTATCATCATCTTAGTTCTTTATAGTCTTCAAATGTCTTGTCCAATGCTCACGTTAACGTCGAGTATGGATGAGTTTGTCGATTCTCCATTGTTAATTCCATTGTCGATGTATCTAGATGTTATCATCTAGGTGGATTGATAATGAGGGCTCTTGAGTGATGTGTTCATGCTCACTAGCCATTATCGAGAGAATATGATGTTTTCATCTACGACTTATGATCATAAATCCTATATATGAAGCGTTCACTCAATGATAATCGATAGTTGAAGTTGAAGTCAATTGCCTCCCAAGGCCTTGTATTTGCATTGTAGTGTAGTTCATCTTAGTTGCTTTCTTTCGTAGTGTAACAAAACCAACATCAAAACCCCCCCTTGTTTACCTTGCTTTCTATATAATATATATGTATGTGTTTATAATCTTTGCTAAAACACTAAACAAGACTCCTTCTCCTTGTGGTTCGATCCCTACTTCCCACTATCTACTCTATAGTAGTTAGAAGTCGTAGGTGAATATAAATGTGTTTTGATTGAGTGGGATTCCCATTTACGACGTGGGGAAATCGCTTGTCACTTTACCATAACATTTACTTTAAATATAATATAATTATTTGAATCGTGATTCTTTTAAATTGATTCCATCTAGTTGGGATGAAAAACCCCATCTAGTTGGGATGAAAAAACTTGGGAACTATCGTTATTCAAGAGACTATTGTTAGAAAATTCTGATCTGTATCTACCCAACCTATCCAGATTAGTAATTGAATTAGTTGCCCAGTTGCAATTACAAGTTTGCCAAGGTGGGGATACCATTGCAAATGGCAGGTTTGTACTTATCAAGGTGAACTTGATGAAGCCCAGGTTTTCCCCCTGAATGTGATCAGCAAGTTCTAACTGTTCTAAAATTTTGATACATTTTAGAAGAAGAATTGGGATAGATTGAAAGCTAGATTGCATTGTAAAGTGTCTGGATTCTGGAATCCTTCCTTCATGTGGATCTGGAGTATTTAAAGACCTTGAGGATATAGCAGAGAAATGCTTGAGTTGGACGGGTGATAGCTGTCTTTCTTTCTTTGGATTTCCCACCACAAGGTCATGTACCTGAAACATCATAAGAAAAAACCAGTTAAAGATTCCAGGTGCTCTTATATATGAGATGCGTAGGCTTTTGAACTTATACACATGTTCATGCTGTTTTAAGGCCAAGATGATTAGTTTTGCTGCGTTTTGTCTCTCAGTATCCTTTCCTGTCAAAAACAAACCAAAACAGCAGCAGTATCCAAGTGTCCCAAAATAATATTTATACCATTTTAACATATGGGAACTCTTGACTGTCTAATTGACCCATTCCTTTTATGTTGGGTGGGAGATTTTGATGGTTAAAGTTTCTGTTAACTTTAGTTTTACTAGCTAAATTTGCAAGTGAATCAAGCACAGAGTTAGCTTCCCTAAAATTATGAGTAAATGTAACAGAAATCTCACCAGTCAAAAGCCATAAGTTTCTTAACAGGTCTATATGTCTCCATGGGACCCTGAACTCCTTTCTCACCATCTTCAGAAGAAGTAAAGAGTCCACTTCACATTCCAGCTCCATGATCCCAAATGTGTAAGCTGTCTCCAAACCTATTGACAGTGCAGTGATCTCAACTTCCAGACTATCCATGTTTTGCAGATATCTTGATTTTGCCACCAAAACTCTCCCTTCCTGATTCCTTAACACCACACATGCACCTACTTCTCCAGTGCTCAATGATGATCCATCAGTGTTCAGTTTAGCCTGCTTTTGTGGAAGCTTCCATATGACAATGCTTGTTTGTCTTGTCCTTATACCTGTAGAAATTGGGAGCATAGACAGCTAACTAGAAGAGAGATTAAGAGTTTCAGAAAATTTCCATTGTTTCCCATGAATATTTATGATTGCTTTCAATGTGCTATACACATTTGATGCCAGTTTGAGCCAGTTTGGATCCTTTGCATCATATAAGTAAGAAATTCTAGCACACCAGATAGTCCAAACAGTTATACAAGGGAGAATCCTTACTATTATTTCCTGTGTTTTGACCTTAAATTCCACATTCCAATAGTAGAAAAAACGGCCCCATAAGTCATGAAAAGTAATGTCTGGTAGGTCAAGCCGCTGATTTATATATTTCCAGAATAGTTGCACATTATCCATCATGTATTTGACTATATCAGCCGTTAGGCTAATGTTGGCCCAAGTGGATTATAACCTTGATGGGCTACAAGTTATCCCTATAGTAAATTAATCAGCCTGATGGGTTGTAGGCCCAGTATATACCAACCACCGGGAGGAAAAAGCAAAAAGAAGGTAAGTTGACAAAACCTCAGATCTGAATCTGAGCTCCCCTCTCCACTGTTCATCTTCTTCCTCATCCATTCTCCCAAATTGCCTAATTTTGGCATCAGAGCGGGCCGACGCAACGTCGGTCCGCCTGCTCTCTATTATACAGGTATTAGGTTTGCAGCACAGCACCCCATATAGAAGAGGGAAGCAGACACAAAAGCAGACCCAGTTTGACCAAACCATCAACCAGAGCAGAAGCACGCTCTAGGTACAACACCACTGTGCTGAGGATTCAAGCAGCAAGATGAAGTAGACCTCGTCGGTCTACAGTACTCACCGGAAAGCAGACGGGAAATATCCCATTTTCCGCATTAACAAACCTTACAACCAAAACAAGCAAATATAAACTGAGCTCACTCTTAAATTACCTTTGACCTGGTGTTATTGGAAAACCTAAATAAATAAAAACTCTTAACTCTGGATTTTTGGAAAACCAATAGTACTTTCAAATCCGAAGTACTATAGGTGAAGTAAAAAGTCATTTCTCTAGTAGTGATTCGACAATGTATCATAGTTAGTGTTGTTAATTCTAATCCAAAAAACAAAACAAAAAACAGATGAAACCAGATAATATCGACCGATTATAAACTGAAAGAGGTCTCAGCTTCAAATCGACTCAACCTAAAATTGATTTGATTCGAGAATCTAGATGTGAACTTGACTAGTACCCGGTCGAATTCGTAATCATGACGGACTCGATTTGTAATGAAGCAAAATCAATTGAAACAGAACCAAAATCCTTAATAATTGTCAATTCATATTGACATTTGATTAGTTAAAATTAATTTAGTTATGTTTAAAAGATTCATATAAGAGATGACCTTTGGTTTCAATTAAGTTAACATCTATAGAAATTTATATAAGGTTAATCAACATAGGGCCCGTTTGGTTAATCTTTCTACCTCTTTTTTAATTAAAGGTAACCGTGCGTATTCAATCTTTTTAATTTATTTTTGAAGTGTATATATATTGAAATTAAAATGGCCCGCGTTAAACATATACCGATATCTAAATTTCAATCATTTTGATTCAAAAATAAAATTTTAATAACTGTAGGTATATTAATAAATAATAATATTTTAAAAAACAAATATCATAAAAATAAATAAATATATAAGTGATAAAAATATTTTCGATACTTCAAAACAAGTAATACAAAATACAGAAAATAATGAATAATAAATTGTATTAAAGTCTATTTCAGTCATTTTAAAAAATGAAACAACTATCAACTAATTGTTATTTGCCAAACATTAATACATAAACGCTAGTCAAAACAGTTAAAAAAATCCGCTAACGGCTAATAGAATTCGCTAACCGCTAACAGCTACCAGCCAATCGTCAAACGAGGCCATATAAAAATATTTTCCACTATTAATAGACTTTCAAGGCATAGAAATACTTTTGTCATTCCCAATTGAAACCACCATATATGTCAAATAATGGTTTGGATGAAAAAAAAATTGAAGTCATTAATTATATATGATTTAGATAATTAAAGTTTAAAGCATTGCCAAATTAATAGTAAGAATTACAGTGTAATGGACCTAGTTTAGTGGTAATCCACCATTTCTATAACTGAGAGGTCAGGGTTTAAAACACATCTCTGACAATATATATTGTGAATATTTAAGCAATTATTTAAGCGTAGAGGGCCTGATGGTGGTTTCGGCTTCGGTGGTTCGGTGGCTCGTTGGTGCTAGCAGCTGGGTCAATTAGGAGAGCGTCTCAAAACTAAGTGGATGGAGCGTGTATAGCTTCACTGTGCTTACATGGATCTAATGATGGCATCTTCTAGTTAGTCCTAGATTAGAACGTGTATATGTAATATGAAGGTTGTAATCTATCCGAATTCAAAAAAATAAAAATAAAAAGTAGGAATTACATATCTTTCTCCTTAATATGAAAAATCAAAAAATGAGATTATTGATTCCATGTATTTATAAAGAATGTAGATGTATTTATAGAGAATGTGGTCTAAATTCAAAGAATTTAGATACAAGATTATTTAATTCCTTATATTCCATATATCCTACTTAAGTAAATTAAAAACTTCATTGACTCATCCACTATATATACGAACACTGTCAAAGAAATAACAGGAACACAACAAAAATGAATGGAATCGATAGTGTTATTTACATTGTTTTATTTCTTTTGACTTTTGATTCAGTCACTGGCAATATTATCAAAAAAAATAAGGATGAAATTCATATGAAGAACACGGCCATTGTTATTCTGGGGATGACGATATAGGATACAAAAATCTTAGTATGCAAGAAGAATGGTACTGGAATTTTTTTGAAAGAGCCTGGATCGGTCAAACAAAATTTTACTGCCACTTTTGGTGGGGTAACAAGCAAAAAGATCATTTGTTGTTTATGATAATCGTTTAGCATATATTTGTTTGGTGCCAAGAAAACTCGAAGATGCAAGTGGAAGCTGTTATTGGACAATCAAAGAAGATGGATTTTATGTTAGCAACGGTATTAATCCTCCGGAAAAAATTAATGAGTGGGAGTAAAACCTATAATTCCCGTACAATTGCTACATACAAATATATGAATTTCATTTGTTATTGGACTTTTGATTTATTTTTAGATGAAATTTTACCATATTTACCGAGTTAATAGTTGAGTAATGCTACTCTTATATAATATATATATATATATATATATATATATATATATATATAAAAGTGTTTCTGAAAACAACCTTTTCATCCAAAACTCTAGTTAGTCATATTTATAGACCTATTCATTTCCAAAAAAAATGTCATTCGATCGAGGTGCTGTTGGACCTTTCTATTTGATTGTATCGAAAGGTCCAATGAATTGGGATATTCCTATTTAGTCCGTTTCCGGGTTCCAATTGAACACTTTTCCTTTTGATTCTTCTCAAAGGAGAAGATTCCCAAAAAAGGTTATTTCTGTTCTAGAACAAATTCAGTTGGGGCATTACGTTGGTAGAAACACTGAGGAAGTATTCCCCACAATCGCTGCTGTAGCTGAGCCCCGTGGGTACATCCAAGACGAAACGACCCAATCCTTCCAACCATTTTCCATCTCTTTTATGTGTGAATATATATTTAGAATGTGCAAGTTCACAGGACTAACAAGGGATACATTACAAAAATAGGGCACGTATGATTTAGCTACCTTGTGTACATTGATAGAGGAAACCGTATATATGATACAACAAAAGAAGAGGCGTACTTTCTACCTTTTGGTATTGAGCTTGTTTATGCCAAATGATGTTGACGAAGAAGAAGATGATCCATGGTGGTTCCTAACGAACTCTTGTTTATCCTCGATGAATGCTTTAGATAACACGTCCTGGAGTTCCATGTACCTTTGCTTCTTCAATTGACGCTCTTGTGGAGTATCATTCCCCACGAAAGCCATTTCTGACAGGTCGTCAGCATCCATTATCTTGTTTAGTACTTCTGAACACCGAGGAAAGAATCGCTTCCCAAGTTCAACTGCACAAAGTTTCATAATTAAAGCCCTCAGACCAAAATGAAATTTCAATGGAAGGAAATCCAATCTAATCATGGCATTTGACTTGTTAGTCATTTCAATTCCCTGCCTAATCTTGATTTATTAATTTTCATAAATATATAAGATTCTGGCATTTACTTTTGATAATAAAAATTAAAAAATTAAGTGTTGCAATTGGCGGAACCAAGCAAACAAACTAATGTAACAGAATCTGAAATCTGAGGTTTACCAGTTTTGGAGAGAGCTCTCATCCTATTTAAATGCTCTTCCTTGATCTTGAAAGGTGCCTCATTCAAGTCAACGGTTTCCCTTCTAGCCTCAGCCCTATTCCTATTAATGACAGCCAATGGGAACTCAGAAGTGCCTTCAACCTGTGCAATGTCCATGGCGACTTTAGCTTCCATCGGGAATAGAAGCTTAGCCAGTCCAACTGAATCATCCAGGCAATAAGTACTGTGTTAATACTCTGTAATATAGGAGCTGTAAAAAAGATGAAAATCGCTCTAACAGGCACCCTTCAACCTTAAATTAAAATCCACAACCACTATGAGTACAGATTAAGACATGAAAATTTGGACTTTGATGCGTACGTATCAGCAGTGTGCAATAGCCTACAAGCAGATCAGATGGAACTCAAAAAAAAAAAAAAAAAAAACTAGCATTACTTTTATACAAGGCCTCAAAAGTAAGGAAAACAGCAGAGACTGTTCTGGATATAGGTAACTCAAGGGTGGACAACGTCATCTACTACTAGCAAATAATCCATCCAGGGAAAATCAATCAAATTACTGAGAAAATTTTGTTGAAATAAACAGTCAAATTACTGGAAGCATGGAAAATCATAGTCACAGGCTGATGTTCGGAATGTATTTCTGGCTCAGACTATCACTCCTAAGGCTAATTTCCAGTAATATTCCACAATACTTCAGTGATATTCATTCTTTCTTGGGTGTATTATTTCATGCAAAGCTAACAGTTAACCTAAAAAGGCTGAGAACATAGAGAAACATGTTACGAATTCATTCATAATTCAAGACTCCAAGTCAAGCATAATGTCAAAATCACAATTACACCTGTCTTAACTCTTGGCCTAATTTTTTCAGGAAAGCATTAATAAATCCACAAGTCCGATTTTATACAATTCCGACATGGCGTTCAAGAAAAATTACACTAATGTATCCATTATAATTTGAGCTATGGAATTATAACTATTGATCATAAGAGCTTGATTGTGGTTTTGCTAGATATTAAATCATCAAAGTCCTATAATACTATCTAGTAACTGTAGTTGATCAGGAAGCTTTACAAGCATGTGACTAGAAATTCAACAAGGACATGAAGAGTTACTCAAGACAAAGCATATAGGACTCGGTGTCAAAGAAATGTACCTCTATTTTCAAGATATAGTAGTTTCATACGCAAATCATCGCCTGCCATTGCTAGAGAAACTGAAGCCTCCTCAAGCGAGGGATTCCTCCTCTCAGCCTGCTCCAAAATTTCTATGCACAGCCGATCCTTTGGTGAAGATTTTCCTTCCTCTGTCTGCTTCTTATAATCAATAGCTCTAGTTAACCTCTTCGATATCTGAATGGCCTTCCTCCCATCCGAAGTAAGATCAGTCGGTCTGGCACCCTTTGTCAGCAGGGAAACTATAATCTTAGGTTCCTTCCTCGATGCAGCAACATGAAGCACAGTATGCCCCCTATGATTCCTGTGGTTGACATCAGCAATAGCCAGATCAAGAAGCTCGGTGGTAGTCTTAGCATCACAATACGCCACTGCATAGTGCAGTGCAAAGGAGTCATCCAGTGTGGTGTGCCCTTCTTTCAGAAGCATTCTGACTAACTCTACATCATCAGACTCCAAGGCTCTGTGTATCCTCTTTACATGCTTATTGGGAAAAGCAGCAGTATCAACATTTCCTACCAAACCTAGCTCCTTCCGAGTTTCTACTATTCGCTCGACTATATGAATTGGCAAAGCCTTATCAAGAGTGATGATATCGACATCCGATTTAACTACAATTTCGACACATTTACTTAGCAAATTCTCACACACACTACTGCATATATTCGCAATAGCTAAAACTTCTAACACATCATCTGCTGCTGCTTTGTCAATTATATCAAGCAGGTGCCTCTGCAGACAATAAAATCGATATAATTTAGACAGTTCGATTTAACTACAGTCATAAAAAAGTGTGTCCAAAATTTACCTGAAATTTGGCTGTTAATTCGAAGACTTGAAAAGTGAAAGATACATACAGAACTTCAACCAAGAACTCGAGCGGAGGCCTGCACGCCACGTGAAGGCAATCTTCATCCACGCATATACACACGTCTTTCGGCGAAAGCCTGACCCTTCCGCTGTACAAGTAGGCGAGCACCGCCACCAGCGCGTCGAAGCTGACGTCATGATCCTTCAGCAATTCCTTAAGCTCAATCTTCAACCGTCCTTTTTCCTTGGAGGCGGAGAACACGCTCCTGAAGTAGGGGCTCCTGGCGGAGAGAATGCATCGGTGGACGGGGATCTCCCTGCCGCCGCCGGAGACAAGCCTGGCGTCGGCGAAGAAGTCAAATTCGGCGGCGTCGGAGAGGAAGATGGACTCCAAGGTATCGGAGAGGCGCGTGAGGGAGACGATATCGGGCGGGGATTCGGGTGATTCCGTGGTGGCGCCGGCGGGGCAGCATATGCTGCTGTTTCCGGCGCTGACGTCGATGTCGTTGGAATCGGAGAAGGCGGTGCGAGCTACCATGGCATTGAGAAGATTGAAGAGTGAGGAAGAAGTGAGGAGAAAAAACGGTCAGATGAGAGAGAGAGAGAGAGAGAGGAGGATGATGGATGAATGACGCGATGACGTCAGAAATGGTGATGTGAGGGGTTGTTCAGGAAACTTGGCGGAAATTGCTTTTCGGTCCATCGTTTTTTTGGTCAATTTTACCCTTTCATCAACTTGGTCATGTACTGTGGATGTCATTTTTTATTACTAGTTGTGGGTCATTTACTGTGGAGATTAATAATTTTTTTATTAGAAATTAAATTTGTAATTATACAAATTATAATATTAGTTCAACTAGTTGGTGGAGTATATGAAATATAGTTTAACACATTTTTTAGTTTAAATATTTTTCAATTTTAATTTAGTTGTATTTCAAGAAAAATTAGTCCCACTTAGATTAACCTGATCCTATTATTACCATTTTGTATTTGTGTTTTTATAAAGTAAAAAAAATCATTCATGTTAATAAAAATGTTCATAATCATTTAACAAAATAAACACGGGCAAACTGACATTTTGTATTTGTATATATTTAGCACCATTTAGTTCATTCATCAAAATCAAGGTTATATTGTTCATGAAAAATATATTGTTGTAGTGAAGTGGTGGTAGTCGATGTCATGAAATGAAAAGGTATACCATTCAAGTTCCCAACTTCGTGGATTTAGCAAATAAATCTGATGTTTATATTACCTAACCTGTTTACTTGCTCTTTCATTAGCAAGATAAGCCTTTTTCCCTTTAAAGGTGATCAATTGAGGTTTTTGTTGAAAGATGTTTTCACGGTCAACTCACGCCATTCTAGTGCTACTATATTGTTCTGTTCAAATTATTTCTGTTTTATTATAAATCTGTAGTTTATATAAAGTATTAAAAAAATATCATCCACATAAGTTAAATTTATATACAAAATTGTTTTTAATTTGTTAAAATAAAACTAAGATAAGATGCATGGGAGGGGTATAAATACTTTCATCCAGATAACCTCACATGTTTCTTGGACTATAATAACTTTGGGAACACTACTAGTTAGAAGTGTCTTACAAGGAAATCTATTGGTGAGTATGAAAATGGCATCCAAACAATAATACTCCCCGTTTTTTATGTTGACACTGTTAGCCAAAATATTATTTAACAACAAGTTTGACCATCAATAATTTTAGTTATATATATTAACTATATCTAAAATTTTGATATTTAAAAATACACTTTAAAAAACTTCAATAATATATTTCATATGACTCGTATTATATTATTATCATATAGTGCCTCAAATAAATATATTTAAACAACTAACAACTAACTTTGTCAAACACTTTTATTAACAGCTGGCAGGTCAAATATCTAGTGGAAACAACTAACACAATCATCTAGTCAAACCAGCTAATATAAAAAAATTAACTGACAACCAACAACTGGTACCATACCGGGCTAATGTTTAAGAAAGTCATATAAGAGAAAGTCCAATAACTTTTGTATAATAGAGATTTTTACTAGTTTTAAATATTTTGTGTTATTTTTAAAATCCAACATGTTTTTTAAAAAATTAATAGATTCTCTATGTTAATCTCTATTATCGAAATTTGTTGAGAAAAAAGAAATATTTCTCTCTATATAAGTAAGATTTTGGAGTCCTAAAAATAGGAAACATGTTAGAGTTGATAAAAAAAATAGATAATTTTTTTGACTTTGATTCTCTATTTTAGAAAAAAAAAATTATCAATCATGTTTGACTTGCTATGAGAGGTGACATTCATTTTTTATTTAGTTAGCATGTATGGTGAATCAACACATATAAAGAGGAGATGGCTACCAGCAACATGCAAAATGTATTGCTGGGGTGGAGGTTCTCGATCACAGGCTCAATCTTTGGGGAGGTAAATGTGTCATTTATTTCCCCAATTAGATTAGGGAGTGAGTGTGTGGGTGTGCAGGTTAGTCAAAAAAAACATATAAATAATTTCCATATTTAATGCACTATCAACCCATAGAAATACTTTCACGCTCTCAATTGAAATCTTATAAATCAAATAATGATTTAGGTAATTAAAGCTTAAAGGATTGCCAAATTAATTGTAAGAAGGGGATTCTATTTCCACAACCCAATATCATAAATCCACAACCCATTTAAGGTAAATTTTACTAAAATATCCTTTATTAAAATTTAATTTTAGTTAGCTATTATTATGAAACTTAGTCCTAATCAAACTCTAATTCATGAAATGTACCCCACTCTTTATATATAGTATCACTCCGCCCCAGCCATAACTGCATACTTTTTGGTCAATTTTTTCAGAGCATGTTTGACCGTGAATAACTTTATTTTTATACATTATTATGGTCTAAAAATTTTATAACTAAAAAATAGAGCGCATTGTGAATCTAACAATATCCTATATGATACTATTATAGCACATATGCCAATTGCAATTTACGGTCAAACATGCTCAGACAAAGTTGACTAAAAAGTGTGCAGTGTCGGCTGGGACGGAGGGAGTATAAAATATTCTTATCAACTTTCTCTACAAATTTTACGTAGCTATTCAGATTAATAAGTAAATTAACTAAATTCACATCATTTTTGTCAGAGCTTATCTGTAGATCAGTTCAATTCAATTCAGTTCGGTGAAAGTGTAATTTGATGAAATTCATATTAATTCAGTCATGCTGATTCCATTTTTCAATACATTAATTTACACTTCAGTTCAGTTCCGTTCCGTTCAGTTCAATTCAGTTCAGTACACCAAGAAATAAGTTATAGCAAATAGGGCCTAAATTTGAAGGTGTTGAATGAATGTTGAAGGTTTTGAGGATTTTTTGGGCCTACAATTAAATTTAACAAAAACTTGAATCCAAAATTTATCATTCAAAACTTAAGGGATTTAAAAGATATAATAAATGTTAATTAAATCCTAAATTTAATGAGGGGTGATTAAGTAAATTTATCACTAAATGGGTTGTGAATTTAGGATATTGGGTTGTGGAAATAGATCTTGTGTTGTAAGAATTATGTATCCCTCTCTTATATGAAAATTTAGATACTAGATATGGTAAATATGGTAAATAGATTAGTTATATTAGGAATATTAGGAATATATCCTTTTCCTATTGTATTTTGTTCTGTATTGTATCTGTCCCACATCGGAAGACGGAAGGTTAGAACCTCCGGTCTATCCCTATAAATACTGTAATCATCCTCATGGATTAACAAGCCTTTTATATACAATATTATTCCTTGTATATATTTTATCACTAGATTTTATCAAATGTATTACTAAAGGACGTATAAATTTAAATGTTATTTTCTAAAAAATGGGAAATTTCTCAAAATTTAAGCAAAATAATGATAAAGAAAACTGTACATACTGAACTCAAACAAACTCACATTATATCTTACTCAAGTATACTGTCATTGACTCGTCCACTATATAAATGGACATTGTAAAAAAAAAAACATGAAACACTAAAAATGACTATAATTAATAGTGTTGTTTTCATTGTTTTTTATTTTTATACTTTTTGATTCCGTCATTAGCATGAAGAGGGATGAAATACATGAGACAAACTTACTACAAGAGAGCGCGAGAGGCCATTGTTGGTCTGGGGACAACGATCTAGGATGTTATCAGTCACTTTTGGTGGGGTAACAAGCAACGAGTATTTGCTGTTTATGATAATCGTATATCGGCTTATTGTTGGGTGCAGAAAGGAATGATTGGAAGCTATAAATGTTATTGGATAATTCAAGAAGAGGGATTTTATGTTCGCAACAGTATTGAACCTCCTATAAAAATTAACGAGTGGGAGGAATAGTTATAAATTCTCATCAGTTAATAAAATATATGAATTCCGTTTGTTGTCTGCATTGAGAACATAATCATCAAGTTTCATCAGATTTTTGTGGCCGGTTTACTGCGGATATTTTTAGTTTTCCAATTCGTTTTAATTTCACCGTTGGTTGTTTGTGTGCATCAGCGATCTTATTCTTCCAGTGATTTCCGCGGGATTTGTTAGTTACATGAGATAATCACATGCTCAATGAAAAACCAAAAGTTAGTTTCTATTTTAAAAAATTGCATAAAATCTTTTCTGATTTCTTCATTTAAAGAATTTAAGCTGTCTATGTCTCTATGGTTCTCCAGGATGGTTGATTAAAAAAACATGTACAATTCTATACAAAGATGTGGTTCATTTCCCAGCTTCCTCAGCCCTTCATGCTGATGGCTGATGGCAATGTTGGAGAGGAATAACGTAAGACAGAGGCAGAGAGTACCACCAATGAAAACCTTAGTAATGGACATCAGATTCCTGAATCGGAATTTCCAACATGTCCAGTGTGTTACAAAGAAGATCAGCGTCAGCATCGAATACAACCAATCGTCAAGATATGCAACTGGCCATTTAACTTAGTGTATAACAAATTTATATCACTAGGAGCTACTCAATTCAATCTTCATTGCGTCCCCGAGGAGAGCAGATCTTTTCCAACCTTCTTCCCATAGAAGCCCCAAGTCCACCTTCATTCTTTGTGGGTGAATTCGATCTCCCGGGAGAGCAAATCTTTTCCAATGTTTTTCCCACAGACACCCCAAGTCCACCTTCATCCTTAGTGGAAGAAGTCGCTCTTCTGCTATCTTTCTTTGGATGAATGGCCTCGATAATGGCTTCAACTTCTTCCTTTGCTCTTTCAAACATGTTTGGGCCCTTGATTTCATCGACGGGAGTGGTCTCATCAATGTCATCGCTTCTTCCATGTGTTTCTTTGTGGTGTATTGTCTTCTTCTTATGCAGTTTTTCATTCAATCTTTCCTTAGCCTTCTCAATCAGACTATGCGACTTTTTGCTCTTCTCTGATGAGGTACAAAGAACACACAAATAATTATTTAGTATCCAAACAAAAGAAATTTGGATGAATATATGACAAAGTAGGTAATTCTCTCTACCATTCATAACTTAACACAATCATTAAAACAACATCAGAATCCAGTAGTTCTGCGCATTTTAAACATACATACAACAGATATGGAGAAGAATAAAACTGTACACATAGCACCAAAACGAAATTTCTCATTATAAAAAAAAAGGCTGCAATTATAATTTTGTATTCTTTACTATTAGATAGATAAGATCAATACCATTCTCCCCTCAACTCGTCTAAGTGTTTTATGAAAGTGATGGTCCAAAAATCATTTCCACCCGGGCAAAACATGTCTCATAGAGGACTTACATTTGTTGAACTTATAATCCTGTACCTAACAACAATAAAAACTCCTACTTTAGCTTATCCCTAATATTGGTTCTCATTAGAAGCCAATCTGCAGCATCAGTTTCAGTCATTTTCATACCAAATAGAATTATAGAATCCGTAAATTCCCATTCAGTACAAAAACCCCTCTATCTCAAGTGCTTGTGCTTGTGCTTCTATTTCAAGGGGACAGTTCCTCCTTATTACTACATATTTCAGGTGAAACAACTAATTTAATCCGAAAACACAAAGTAAAGAAATGAGCAATTGTATCTTTCAAGGGAGAAAATGAAAAGAGACAAATTATCGATACAGCAGAGGAATCGTTTCACATGTAATCCAATGTATGAAAATGGAATTCAGACCTTTGTAATAAAACTATACCTGAATCCAAACTTTCTGATTTTGATTCTAGCTTGGCAGAAGAATCACTGCAAATAGAGAAACACACTAGTCAAATAAAAGCACCATTTCTGCAATAATCAAATTCCTAAAACATTAGAGGATTTAAGGAACCTGGGATCAGGATTTGGCGGATCATGATCCTTCTTAGGGTGAATCGAATGCACAATAGCCTCAAATTCCTCCTTAGCCCTCTCGAAAACATTCGGAGCCTTGACGTCGCTAATTGGGGTTAGTTCATCGACATCGGGACGCAGACCATGAGTTTCTCTGTCGGATTCTTCCTTGGTTCTCGCATTAGCGTGGGCCCTCTCTGCATTTTCATCCACCGCCATGTGATTAGGATGATCAAATTCAAATTGAAAGCGAATCTGAATCCAAGGGACAAAATACTGACGATGATGATGATGAAATGATACGGTCCGTACCTTGTTCGGGAGAAGGGTTTGAAGCGGGGCCCACCCTGGAGTCCGCCATGGAATGGAAGTCTTCGACGGGGTTTGGAGGGGGACAAAGCGCAGGGTGTTTGTGTTCGATCTTTGACAGTTGACACGAACATAATAAGAACGATACCGAGGAATCTTATTACACCACGTGCCATTTTTTGTGTGTGTTGCGTGGCCACGTTCTTTACAAATTCAGAATTTTGTTAAATGTGCCAATTGAAATTGAAATTGAAATTCATTAATCTTGTAAAAATGCTACTACTAAATCCAATAAAAACAATTTCATAAATAGCTTTCAACTTGGGAGCTAATGGGGATTGTATGGCAGAAGAAATTGGAAAAAAATAATAATTCCACTTTACTTATTATTTCAAAAAAGTGTTTCACAAATTCGTGCTCAATAAGATTCTTCTTAGTTCACAAAGTGTTTATGGGCTTAATAAGATTCTTCTTAGTTCCTGAAACTCTGATTTCAGGAGTGTGCAGCAGAAGTCCAACGACTCTTGGGGCTGGAAATCTATTCTATGGGCAAAGGATGTCATTACAGAGAACATAGGTTGGAATATTGCCAATGTAAAGAATGTAAGGATTGATGAACAATGGATCCCCATAGTTAACAATCTCATTGATGTTTTTAATGTCACCTCTCAGCATACTAACTTGAGGGTGGAGCATCTGATTCAAGGACCTAACTGTTGGAGGGAACCTCTCTTAAGGGCCATCTTCCCAAGAAGCATAATTCCACATATTCAGGTTATGAAAGTGAGTGCAGATCCTAAGATGTTCCTCTTTGGATCCATAACAGGAATGATATTTATACTGTGAAGAAATGATATCACTGTGTAATGGCAGAAAGAGGATGTGTTGATCTGAGGAGAAAGAAGCTTTAGGACAAAGTATGGAACCTCAAAGTTTCTTTCAAGTTGAATGTGTTTTTGTGGAGGATCCTTTCCAGGGCTCTTCCTACTATGATAAACCGCAGAAAAAGGAAAATTTCTGATCAAGTTCTCTATCCAAGATGTTGATCTGAAGAGGAAGATGAGTACCACCTGTTTGTAGGATGTTCTGAAAGCAGAAATTTCTGGTCATACTCTCCATTAGGTTTGAAAGTTTTTCTTTTGAGTCAGTCTCATTCTAAAGAATGGCTCCACAAGTGGCTGGTTTGTGGTAGTCTGGAAAAAGTCACAAGACTCTTGGCCTTCTCTCTATGGGAATTCTGGCTGCAAAGAAATAAAAAAGCTATGGAGGATGTCAGCATTGATCCTAGAATCTCTTCTGAGCTGGCTATTGCTAAATTTACACTGTATAGGTAACAGGACATTGTGGAAAACCACTCATCTGCCAATCTTCCACAAGAAGCTATTTCTTTCTCTGAAGATCACAGGTTGAATCAAGCTCAAGAACAAAATAATGGATGCATCCTGGTCAAGGTGGATGGATCTTTCCATATATCTAGTAGTCTTGGTACATCAGGCTGGACAATAGCTACAGGTGGAAATACTGCAAATGGCACGGATTTTTTTGTTTCTACAACCCCTCTACATGCTGAAGCAGAAGCTTGCTGGAGGGCCATTAAAGCAGCAACCAGAGGACAATCTCAAGGGTTGTTTTTGCTCACAGATTCGGTGGAACTAGTGGCGGCACTCAAGGATACAGAGTCTGCGCCATGGGAGATTAAAAACATCGCAGAGAGCATTGTTGCTCTTCTGAGGAACTCTTTCTCCTTCTTTGATAAATTCAGTAGAAGTGTATTAGGTATTGAACATGATATGACTATCAGTTTAGTCCGAACTATTTGTAATCGTTATTAATAATTAATATTAAGTTGATTTTCAAAACAAAAAAAACAAAGTGTTTCACAAAGTTCTTAAAAAGTGTTTCACAAAGTTCATATTAGTCTATTTTCTTAGTTTATTCTTCTTTTTAAAAAGTCCAAGTTAGAGTAACATTTTATAAAAAAAATTAATTTAAAACCACTCACGTGGGAGAATTTACTGATGTGCGGCAAATCCGCACTAGTAATTGATGCCTTGGATAGTTGATGTATTCGAGGCTTATGGATGTGGATTGCTGATGAAATATGCAGACTGCTCGCTGATATGTAACATCCCTCCTAGACCCCCAGTTTTACCGAAATAAAATATATATTAAAATAAGTCCATTCGGGATGTTATTATAAAATTACAATTTAGATTGCCTAAAATCGGCTACATTCTATTACAATTTATATATTCAACTACAAAATACAATATGACGATACTATCCCACGTTCTTCGAATGGTCAAATACATCCACAAACTTTCGATATTCGAAATCTGAAAGAAAAGTTATTTGAAAAGAGGGTGAGCTACAACTAACTCGTGAGAATTTCACATTTCCCCAAAAACCTTAACAATCGGCAAATTTACAATCAAACATACATTGTGAACAATTAGTCAACAAAGCATGCATTCAATCGAGTTCACACACAAAAACAATCCATGATTAATTATAAAAATGCTTCATGAAAAGGAATAAAGAAAATGATAAAACCCTCACCTTTCAAATGACTAACAGTAAAATTCACAAAAGTTGGAGACTCCCACTTTGTCCACAACTTAAACAGAGAGTATAGATTTCTCATACCCTCCGCTAAATTAAAATAGATGAAGACCTATTTATAGGCATCATTCACGTTAATTTACTGGTTAATATTTAGTGGGGTATTAAATATAAAAACTTTTAAAATTCTAATAATTTTAAATCTTCCCTAATTAACTTCTTCTAATTATGTCTACAATTATTTTCATTAGTTACTAACATATTATGACTCTCCAACTTTTGACATTACCATACATATTCATTCTCGTGAACTGATCATATTCCCTTAACAGTTTATTTAAGTCAATTTGACACTACACTTTTATTTACACAGTTTTTAATTTATTAGAAACAAAACAACGAATATTAATAGCTAAATGAAGAAAATAAAACAATTTATTTTGAACAGTTTAGTTATTTAATTTTTTTTAATCCTTCAAATCTTCAATGTTATAAGCTCAAATTTAAAACATCTATCTAGAGTAATTTATCTTAAAAAGTAATATTCCAAAAGTAATAATTAAGACTATATTTATAGAATATATCAACTGATCACGTTTATATTCACCTATTTAATTTATCTTAATTACAAATCTAGTCAACTTAACCCTATCATTTTTCTACAATATATATAAAATTGATATCAAATAATATCCAAAAATATGGGGTCTCACATGATAACTCCTGATTGCTCGAGCTCCTTGGCCTCAAATAGGACTTGCTTGGGACCTGTTCTCTCGACGCATGCAAAACAAACGCTCGGCGCTACCCGAGGGTAGTAGCTCCGGTGTGATGATGAGATTTCGCGTATTGAAAAAAAAAACTATGTATTCAAGAATTAGAGAACTTACTTGGAATGGCTGATTGTGACCTCTATTTATAGGCGTTTTGAACCTTATCATGTGCCTTCTCATCACACATCATCTTCTTGTACCTCGCTGTGGTCCTGGTCACGTGACTGTACCAGCCGAACCTTCTTCTTAGCTGTCCATCACTTGCATCAGAAATTACCAGGGAAGTTACCTTTGTCAATCATGTTCGGTATTATCACAAGCCCCCAAGACAAAGTGACGCAGTGGAATATCGTGAGATTCGCCAGCACGAATCTGTAAGAAATAATCAAGGATTCGCCAACACGAATCCAAGGGTTAGGGTCGGAAATCCATCCGAAATCTGGAATCCACCAGGAAGAACAAAAAAGTTCTTGAAAATATAATAATTGATTGAATAAATTCGTGGCTGCTACAAAAGGAGTATAAATACTAATATTAAACCCTATGCTAAAAATAAACTAATTCTAAAATAGAAAAAAATAAATATTAAAAATATTAAAACGCCAGTGTAAGGCTCTAAACGAGCTCAAATGGCCTAACCAGCATAGTGCTCACTACATAGTAGTAAGTTATGTTTATTGACTCGTTTTCCTTTCCGAAAAGATATAATATGATACCATTCATACGTTGATATCTGAATCTGCCCCGAAACTTCCCAGCCTGTCCGACGACAGATTTTCCTCAATTCTCAGGCAAAATCGGAATTAAACTTTTCGTGATAGAGGCTTCTGTCTGGAGGCTTCAAACCTCGGATCAGATTTTCCGAGGCTGGAGGCTTCTGTCTTGCCACCCTTTTTTCCTTGCTTTCCGATGCCTTCACTTCACGCGCGCTTGTCGATATTCTAGTAAGTGGGTCCTCGGGTCATAAAGAGCTATTATCCTCGAGCTTTTGGCGGCTACACGCTTCTCTTTATCCAAATTCTTCTTTTTTCCTTGCGTACCATCATTTCTCCTGCATCCAATGCGCTGTCTTTTAATATTCCCTTGTTTCTCTTCTATAAATAGATCTCCATGGCTCCCTTATTTCTCCTCTCTTTCCGCCCTTCAATATCTTCCGCTTATCTCTTGTTTCCGTTCAGTTGCCTCTACTCCTAGTTTTTCTGCTTATCTCTTACTCGCCTCTTTGCCTTATTTCTGTCATGGATTCCACCGACCAACCTCTGGGTCTAGCGCACTCTGATAGCCTGAAAGCTTAGGTCTCTAACCATGTGTCTCTTCCTATCCCCGATCCGGGTTCTGAATCCTCCTCTTCGGAATCCCTAACTGCCGCCAAAGGGAAAAAGCGGTCTCGTCGATCTTTCGTCCGTTTACCTCAAATTAATCCTATTGGTTTCCATTGTGATTCCGATCCCTATCCCGAGTGGGTTACCACGGATGTCATTGACCTCTGAAATAATAGTTTTGTCCATATCCCCGAGGATGCGGAGTTGTAGCTCTTAGAACCTGTTCAAGTCCAATCTGGTGCCTCGTGCTTACCTGCTCGCCATATACATTTTGGTTTATCTCTTCCGTTCCCTCCTCTTTTCTCTAAAATACTTGGTTATTTTCGTATGTCTCATGCTCAGCTTCATCCTAACGGAGTGACTGTGGTCCTGGGATTCATCAATCTATGCCGCGGACACGGCGTTGTTGAGTCCTTGGGTTTGTTTCGTTCTTTTTATCGCCTTAGTGCTTCTCATGCCAAAACTCCAAGGATCTCTAAAACTAATCTCATGTCAATGCGGCATATCTAAATCATAGAACTAATCTATAAAAGAGCAATGGGGATATATAATTACATAGAGATAGTGGTCTCAACCGTCTCGAAAGACAATTGTGATACCGAAAAAAACCCTAAAACCTGAGCTCTCTTCCCATCCAGTCTCATTTCTATGTATGATTTGCTCGAAATTTTCATCGACGGTCTCCGCGGGACTCATTAAAAAATATTACGATGACCCCCTATTAGCACACACTCGGGGTCAGTATAAACTTGCAGATCCCTCGAGATTTTCATCGAGTTGTCTCTCCGCAAGATTCATTCAAGAACTTCTATAGCCCCCAACTAGCTCACAGTCGAGGTTGGTAAAAACTTACAGACCTCATGGTTTGGTTTCTCAGGATCGAGAGGAAAGGCTAGCCTAGCTGCCTAAACCAGAATATCTAATTTGTACATCTTACAACTCTGATTCTAGAGAAGACGCCGAAGGTAAAGTAGTAGTACTAACCCGACTCGGATTTCTCCTATCTCATATGAAACAGGACAAAAGTCAGCAAAATAGTTCCTAACAAGTCAGAAACACCCCAAATAGATAGGCATTACCACATCTAGTAAAGAAAATCTCCCCTAAACATATTTCTTAAAAGAAGCTAGAAAAATAAAAAAGGAACTACAAACTAGATATAAAATAAATAAATAAAAAACATAATTGAAGCCACCTCATTTGACGGGTGGCATAGCTCGGCAGCGGGTTCCAGCGCTGTGTGGCGCATTCCCGGCACGCGCGGGCGTGTCACCACTTGAAGCACTGTGCTTCCAGCGCGGAGGCGCGTAGCCATCACACGTGGGCGGGTGAGCACGTCTGAACACGCGTCGGACAAAGGCATGTCGACTACGCGACTCTGCCTAGGCGGCATGTGTTGGAGCGAGCATCCTTCCATGCAGCCTTGCACAAACAAAATTCAGTTGGCATGAATGTTATAAATAGAGGACGTTGCGATGGAATTAATCACCGATGTTAATGAAGAAAAAGTCATGCACCCTGGGTTTAGTTATATCGACCAGCAGCGTGTCCAGGAAGTTGATGATCCAACGTCAACCTACAGAATCTGTTGTAGCGTCTAGAAATCTTACACCCAGTGCCGTTATGGGATTTCTAGAATAGTACTAATCCGAGCTGCTTACATCCTCGGGAGGAGGAGATCCAACATCAACAAATTGAGCTTAGATTGGGGTCTGCCTAAGGCGGATCGACATCTAGCAAGAGGGGGTCTTGCAATCCACACACTTATAGATTAGTAAGATAGTATTGAAGTTAAGCGTCTTGTACTAAACTCGTTGATCTAGTGGATGATTTCTAGACTAGGCTCGGCCCCGCAAATGTAGGTGTGTTTCACACCTAACCGCGTTACCAATTGATGTGTTATTTATTTTATGCTTTACTATTATGTGCTATAAATAATTCATTTGGCCGACGGGTCACCGAACATTTCGATGAGATGGTAACTAGTCTGGTCATGGGTTTAGGATGCATAGAGTTGAAGAGAAATCTCCAGTTCTGAATACGTGAATATGTAAAATTAGTGTGACACCAATTTTTTATTTGTATATGTTGTTTTGTTTACGATGCTAAACAAAATTTGAACCTAGCTTTTTAGGATGAAAAATAAAAATAAAAATAAATCATCAATCATCTTTAAGTCAACCGTCTAATTTTGCAACTAAACTAATTAGCGATTTGGGATTTTAGGTTACTTTTTGATAAATATGGATTAATCAGTCGGATGGGGAATGTGGGTATAACATGGGCATGGATATGAACGGATACCCAGATGAGATGGAGACCAAGCTGCAGCTGGGCGGGCATGGATATTAAATTTGTACCCGCCATGGGTAAATGGGTAGGGATGTATAGTAAAATTTTAGATGGGGATGAGTATTGATAGTCTACTATTCACGCCCATTTCGTCCAATGACATCCCTAATGAAAAGTCAGCATGCGAAAGGAGGCTTAATTTTTTTTTTTTTTTGAAAAAGCTTAATTTTAAGTTATATAGAGTAAAACTACACATATAGTATTTTTTAATTGTTACGATCGACTCAGGCTCTTCAGTTCATCTCAGTTCAATTCAGTAAAAATGTAATTTTATGGATTTAGGTTTGATTATTTTTTTTGAATACATTAATTTTCACTTCAGCAGCAAAAAATAAGCTCTGGCAAACAGCATCTCATAGAGATAGTGTCTAGGTTTCATTTGATCATATACAAATATTTGAGTGAGTTATGAGCATATAATGAATAGAGTTTATATATTCACTTTAATTCATAATTAGCAGTAGCACAACTCGTTGTTTTAAACCTTCTAAAATATGTCACTATCTTAAATTATATAATTTAACTGATGATAACATTTTGATATTTAAAAGTAAATATTAAAAAGAATTCAAAACTATAACGTGATTTGGCAGAAATAAAGTTTACTGAATTAAACAAAGTTGTATACTTGAGCAAATTAGCTGA
Source organism: Cruciata laevipes (assembly GCA_963678965.1). Taxonomy (NCBI): domain Eukaryota; kingdom Viridiplantae; phylum Streptophyta; class Magnoliopsida; order Gentianales; family Rubiaceae; genus Cruciata; species Cruciata laevipes. The sequence goes on along the minus strand of OY787632.1, from coordinate 24,239,748 downwards.
TCAGGTGAAACGAATGTTTGTGTGGGAACTAGAGATAATTGAAATCTATGCAAATCACCATAAGTTTATAGCTAGGGTTCAATTCTAACCAATAACACCAATAGAGGCAGACCCAGGCCACCCAAAAAATTTAAAAATTACATTTTATATCCTTAAAAATTTTAAAAATTGCATTTTATAACTTGTAATTTTTAATATATTAACATTTAAGCTATAATTTTATTCTTATTCTATTATGGCCCCTCAACTTTAATTTTTTAGTCCGCCTCTGAACAACAAAAAAACTCTGAGTTATCAAAAAACTCTGAGAAATTTTTTATTGAAAATTTATTTGAGTTATCAACGCAATATTTTTAGGAAAAAAAGAAACAATTGTTTGCGCACTATTGCTATTGTATTTCAACATGGATTATATTAGCCACTTGCCGGTCCACGTCTATTATATCCTCCCACACTCCCGGTTATTATTTTATTTTTTAATTTTTTTTGTTAAATCTATTTTTTGTTGGCCGCTTTGTGGAAGACGAACATCGTCCTTTTGTGCAAAAAAATATAAAATATTTTTCGAGTTAATTAAGGATTGGGAAGATTTGTGGAGCTACTCTTTCCATATTCCAAGTTGAAGACATTTTTTGAAAGAGGATTTTCGTTGTTGTGAGGAGTCTTTGGAAGCACGACATTGGGTTATAAAGAGGATATTCGTTGTGCTGCTAGAACTACCGATTTTCACAACTATCAATTCTGACATTCAAGGTTTGATATATAATTGGAGCAAGAAGGCAACATAGTCCGCGTTACCATCACTAAACACTTGGACGTGTGTGAAGCTCGTGTGTAGAAAGTCAGCCGCAATCTTCTTGGACCGGAGGTAATTATAGTAGCAACTGTTAGGACGAGACCTAGACAGTGTGATAGGCAGCGTAGAATCGCCACTAGATTCTGAGGATAAGTTTGTATAGTGTCTTTTAACATACTTTCATTATTGTTCAATACTCCCAGTTAATATCGGCATAGAATATCTGAAGTGGATCACCTCATGCAAAGAGGTCATCTTGGGGCAATAGTACAGAACATTTACAAACAACCCGATCTGTACTGCACAACCATGTCCCTGCAGGGGTGAATATTGACCGTGTGATTATTGACAACATGAATTGACAGTGGCTGCGATTTTAGTTTATTATTGGAGAGTATAAGTCAAATAATAAAATTCAACAACCTTGTATTTATTGACCAATCACCTCGTGTTGAACGGGAATTTTGATCCTAACACTGTTTTTTCTTTTCAAAACACGATTATGCTGTTTTATTGGGAGACAAAGAATATGAAAAAAGAAGGGTGATAATTTTAGAAAATCAAACTTATAAAAATAAACGATTCTTCACTTCAATTGGTTTAGTCAAAGTTATTAACTTGCTAAAAGGGACAATTCTACACTACACATCTTGCGTGATTTTGGTTTTTGTCTACATATATGGTCTTGCATTTTGACCACTTTGTTGTCTACGCCTACAAATTATAATTATTAAAATCATCGAAATTATTTTTTGGTTACACACTCCATATATATAATACTAATCTATTTGGTATTTGTTTCACGTACGTAATGCAATAAAAATCGTTTATTAATTGTTTGCATGCGCAGATCACATTTCTTGACATTTGACCGACGCATTCACAATAGTAATGCATGGGAGCAATAATTTGTACACAACTTTGATCAACTTGTACAACATCATTCAAGTAGGGGGGAAATAAAATCAAACAAGTGGTTCTACATTAACGTTTGTAGCCCCCGTATCATTGATGAATTTTTGTTTTGTATTATGCAATCATGTGAATTGTGATAAGAACAGAGTAAGATATAAGTTTGGTTAGGTAAATTCTCAACTGAAACGTGATTTCAACAGTTTAATAAGTAAAAAATATGGATTTAAAACTGAGAATATCAACACAAAACAGAGAAGATCAACAATATCATGTTTAATAGGTGAAAGTCAGACTTTGAAAGTCAACACAAAACATGTAATTGTCAAACATAAATATCAACATTTTTCATTTGTCTCAAATAAGACCGTCTTATAGAAGAGGCTCTCGGTTACCAAATTAAGATACTTACGACTATTTCTCCTTCAGCTCCTAAAAAGAAACATGTCAAAAATGTGATGAAATATGGATTCAGTGTATTTTTACCCGCTATTTTTATTAGCTTTTGGATTATAATCCGCTGGTGATTAGCAGGTGATTGAACTATCCAAAAATCTGCTAAATTATCTATAATATTAGATTACGTTTTCACAATTTCTATGAAAAATGAAAATATGTGAATTATATATATTTATTATATTTCACACTTCTACATAAAATCATGTATTCTCAGTAGTCAATCTCACTAGTCACAAATCAGTAACAACTACTCCCTCCGTCCCCTTATAAATGTCCTACTGAAATAGTAAATTTTTTTCACACCATGTTTGACCATTAATAACTTATAATATATAAATAATATATTTTCACATGAGATATCGTTATAATCCTCGTATGATGTACTTTTTAAAAATCAAAATTATTTACTCTAATATTAAGTATAATGAAAGTTATTAATGGTCAAACATGATATAAAAATGTTTGACTGAACAAAACCTTTGGGGGACGGAGGGAGTACGTTGATTAGCAAACCTGATATATACATTAATCATAGAACACTAATTCTCCGGCATTTTTCTACCAACTCACACTGTATTACTAATATCCTAGTACCAAATACTGACTGGCTTTCGGATGTGGATTATATTCAATGCTAGCCACTTTATAACACAAATTAATCAATCCACATTCCCCACCAAGGAGACAATGAACGATATAAAATAAATAAAGGACGGGGTAGCAAACGAGCACAAGTTGAAAGAAATGACACAGTTTTTGAGTTCGACATTTCAAAACCGATAGAGATGGAAATTGACGTACGTGTTGCACAAACCAAGCAATAAAAATCTATTTTAAAAAATAGCAATTAAAATCTGATTAAAACAACAATTCACGTTCTCTTTTTATAAAAGTAATAATAGAAGTTGGAGATAGGTGGATTTTTTTAATAATTCAAATTGACCCAATAAATTCTCACTTGGTAGAGATCGAACTTAGAATTTCTGAGTCGTGACAAAGTTTAAATAGTCCACCTAATCGAAATTTAGCAATCTAAAAAAAAAAGGTTTCATTTGATATAATAATATACTATGAAACTTTGTAATCATGATAGGCATTTGACAATTTTCAATAAAAAATCCATTATTGTTCTCTCAATAATATAAAATAATCTTGCATGCATATGGTAACTTTCGAAAACATGATAAACTTTAAATGAGACACGTGGAAAGAAAGGAAAAGAAACAATTCAAAATAAAATAAGAGATTTAGAGGACCAAAATCACAGAGACTGGGAATCTAAGGACCAAAACGGATAATTTCCAATTGAAAGAAAGGTCAAGTGGCGCGAAGACGATTACAGTTACATCATCCCTCCGCGTTGGCGCGTTCTTGCGGATTTGTGTAAGTCGTTGACTTTGAATACCTGCCCACACGATACGAAACTAGTACGTAGTATATTATTGCCAGTTAATAAATATCTATTATATTCCTTTAATTTTAAGAAAGATGTCGGTATTTTCTATCAGAGATTTGTTTGTCCCATCCAAATACCAGATTTTATTATCAGAAGAAACATATTATATATTTATCCGATTGTTATTAATAATTGTCGCGTATTTATAAATACATTATGTCATCATTAATGCTCCGAGTAATCTGACCATTCTGTTCTGAAATCTGATGTTTGCTAAAAATGGTCTGGGTGGTTGGGTTCAGTTTACTTTCCTCATGGAAAAATGCAATGACCCAAAACCAAAAGCTTACTTTCTTTGACCGTGTTTGTTCATCCATTTTTCTCTTCAAGGAAAATACTCCATTAAAGGTCGATAGTGGATTATATTTTGGTAGATGCATTCATTCACCTATTGATGATAGAAGTCACTTCTTACCTAGTACTTTGAATAAGTACTTCATTATTTTAGAATTATTGTTGCAGAAATATAAGATTTGATGATTGAATTATAAAATAAGTCCCGAGGGTACATAATAATTTACCTATTTTAATGAAAAATGAAATTTGAATTATTTTTCCTTTTGATCTTTTATGTTATAGACAATTTATCAAAAGTGATGGAAAATTAGTATGGACAATTCGTTAACCATGCTAATAAAAATGCATGCAAGTATCTCCATATCATTGTACTATTATTTTACCTTCGAAAAATGCATGCAAGAAATAATATATCAATTTTGTCATTCATAATAGAATATACAAATTGTCATAGTGAAAAAATTAGATGTGGAACAAGATAGGCAAAATAACGGTTTGGTTTGCAAAAACATCTCTTGAGCATGATCAACGCGTTATCATTTCTAGTGACGTGGAGGTCATAGATACTAAATTAGGAAGTCACTTTATCGGACTAGACTTGTGAATTTCACATTTCAAAAAAATTGAGAAAAATGGTAAAGATAAACACTGCTCATATTTTGTTAAGTTTGAATGTATCAAACGCTCGTGGCTTTGAAAATAAAGAATTTTGCAGCTAGGAGTTGTTGAATTGAATGGAATTGCAGATGGAAAGTAAAGAAGCTATATTTTCCAATTCCATTCTCATCTGGAAATTCAAAAGAAACTTCTCAGTTTACTTGCATAATTTATTTTTGATAAAAATATTCAACGACTGCTCTATTCTGCAGCGTCCATTCCACGTGTAGGCCACACATTTGTCTTCCGTACGATGTTGCATATATATATATATAACAAGGGAAAATGGTCATCATAATCCAGTACATTCTTACAGTGAATCCTAACATATTTTCTCCCAAACTTCAAACATACTTCTTCCTAACTTAACCATCTCTGCTTCAAGGGTTTCATCCCATTCTTACCATAATTTGCTGGTGAGTAATCATTTCACAAGTCCATGGTGTTTAGCTCTGAATTTACTTTTTTGATTGTATGTTTGTTGCCCTTTTGATTTTGAGCATGTTTCCCTTTATCTTATGGGTTGTGTGCAGAAAAGTAAAAGTTACTGCATGCTTTTAATTAAGATTATTAAACAATCAGTAAAAGTTGCATATATTCTTGCAGAAAAAGAAGAATTTCGGAACTAAGAGATATGACAGTAGGTTGTGATGGGTTGAGGAGAGCAGATTCGAGTGAGTGTTGTCGGAAGAACTCGATAAATCTAACCAAATGCGAACCTGTTAGATTGATGCTTGAAAGAAGTCCTTCATTCACAACTCTAGTTGAAGATGATGTAAGGATAAGCCCCAAAAAAGCCCTCCCAGAGCTCGATGCTGCAGCAGTCAAGCTTCAGAAGGTCTACAAGAGTTACCGGACTCGAAGGAATCTTGCAGATTGTGCTGTTGTGGTTGAAGAACTATGGTGAGTTAGTTTTGAGGCATTGATGCAAATGAAGATCTAATGTTATGATTGGTTGTTTCAGTTTAGCTGACTGTGTTTTTGCGGTGTTTTAGGTGGAAGGCATTGGACTCTGTTGCTCTGAAGCGGAGCTCTATTTCATTCTTCAACGACGACAAGCCCGAGACCGCTATTTCCCGATGGGCTAGAGCGAAAACTCGTGTTGCAAAGGTGGGAAAAGGCCTATCCAAGGATGAGAAGGCTCAAAAGCTTGCCCTGCAGCATTGGCTTGAAGCTGTAAGTATTATACTTAGATGATAAAATGTTACTTTTGTTTGAATTTTCTTGAAATGCTGTTTTGCTTCTCCTGCAGATTGATCCACGCCATCGATATGGACACAATTTACACCTTTACTACGATGTCTGGTTTAAAAGCGAAAGTGCTCAGCCTTTCTTCTTCTGGTGAGTTTCCCCTGATTAGGCCTTTTTTGTTATTACTTACTCCACAAACAATCTTTTACTAAATGAGCCTGCATCATTTTATAGGTTGGATGTTGGAGATGGAAAGGAAATAAACCTGGAGAAGTGCTCCAGAGTAAAGCTACAACAGCAATGCATCCAATATCTTGGACCGGTAAGTTGATCATCCAATAAGTTGATTTTATATGTATATTTGTTATGTGATGATTTGTGTAGCTTACTCATATTCATTTCTTGTTCTTGTCCCTTTATCAGCAAAAGAGGCAAACCTATGAAGTCGTAGTTGCAAATGGGAAGCTAGTGTACAGAGAAAGTGGTGCCTTTGTGGATACAGTTGAGGGCTCAAAGTGGATATTTGTGCTCAGCACATCAAGGACTTTGTATGTTGGACAGAAGCAGAAGGGAACCTTCCAGCATTCGAGTTTCTTGGCCGGTGCAGCGATTACAGCAGCCGGGAGACTCGTTGCTCACGGTGGAGTCCTTGAGGCGATTTGGCCATACAGCGGTCATTATCACCCGACCGAAGAGAATTTCAGAGAGTTCATCACCTTCTTGGAGGAAAACCAAGTAGACCTTTCAAATGTTAAGGTACATTTTGTCAAGAATGTCATTTCATTTTGTTAAATCATGTTATTCATGAATCATGGCTGATCTTGCTTTCCATTCTTGTTCTTGAGCAGAGATGCGCAGTTGATGATGACGTTCCATCATTCGCTACTGTTGCTGATGATTCTATGAATGAGAGTGGCTCTTCTGCAGCTTTACAATCACTTGATGTGGCTGGCTCGGTTAGGCAAGAAGGAACAACACCATGTTGTCCTAATGCTAAGCAGTCTGATAAACCGGCGTATAGCTTGGCTAAGCACTTGTCGAGCAAGTGGAGCACGGGAACCGGCCCGAGAATCAGCTGCGTGCGTGAATATCCATCAGAATTGCAGTTCCGTGCGCTCGAGCAGGTTAACTTGTCTCCACGCTTGGCTGGTGCAGGCTTCATGAACTGTGGACCGATACCATCCCCGCGCCCGAGCCCCAAGTTTCATGTTTCTCCTAGACTATCCTACATTGGACTACCGAGTCCCCGGACTCCCATAGCAGCTGGTCACTGAAGCTCCGAAAGCGGTTCAGCTAATCAGATTTTAACTAACCAGTGACATGGATGGTTCATTCTTTTGTTCGTTTGTTTTAGCTAGTTTTGGCTTGTTGTAAGTCAAGTTATAGGCCTAATTGAGTTCACAATTCTTTGATTTTTTGCCTGTTTTGATGAAGAAGCATAAAGCAGTTTGCTCTGTTTCCTTCGTTTGGTTGTAGTATAGAGTAATCTCCAGCGAAGTGTCAAAATAATACCAGATGTGCATATGCCATGGTTCTTCCATGTTGATGTTGCACTAATAGATTTTAACCAATATTACAGAAATGACTTGCAATTCACACTTTTAGATTCGTTATTGCATTCATCCGATTTTAAGAGTTATTAGACCCGTTCCTGAGTTTATTTCTTGGTAAATTGAACTCGACGACTCAAACCTCATTTTCGATAATATTAACCTTGTTTTCGACGACTCAAACCATATCTTTTACGACATAAACTCATTTTTGAAGATTTAGACCTCATTTTCGACGATTCAAACCTCATCTTAGACGATAAAAACATCATATTTGTCGTACAAACCTCATTTTCAATGACTCCGCCTCAACATCAATGACACAAACCTCAACATCGACGACACAAGTCTCATTTTCAACTACCCAAACCTCAACGTCGACAGTATATACCTCACTTTTGATAACACAAAGGTCATTTTCGACGACACAATATAATCATCAAGAACACAAACCTCATTTTAATATCAACGTCGACGACACATTAACCTTAAAGCCAACACACATCATCAACATTGCACCACCGCAGGACCACCACCATGCACCACCACTGGACCACAAATTTTATGGAAATAATATATGTTTACTTGGCATTGCGCCTAGTGCAGAAAGCTTGATTAAAGGCTTTCAATGGAAGGCTGTTCGTTGAAAAATTCAAAAAAATGTTGTGTAACAATATTTCCGATATCGGAAGCATGTAATTCTAGGAGCTCTATCATTAGACAACTTTTGAAAAAATTTAGAAAGCGGTCAAATCTGAACCGCTGTCTAAAATTTTTCATAAGCGGCGTTTTATAATACCAGCTGTCCAATGTAATAAAAGACGGCGTTTTTTTAGAAACACTGTTGAAACAAAGTAGTTTCCGATAACGGAAGCCCAGTTCCGAGATGGGAAGCAATATTCTAGTAAATAATTTTTGGGTTTCGAAGTTGGAAGTAAAGAAGTTAGCGATTAACCGGAAAAACAAGCATATTTCCGATATCTAGGACCAATTCTAATATATATTTTTAGGTTCCGAATTCGGAAGTACTAATAAGTTCCCGATCCCGGTTAATGTAGTAATCGGAGCTAAATTTTGACTTTTTTAAAGTTTGATCGGAGTAAATATTTTACTGTTTCGACATATTTTACGTAGAATCTCATCATAGTTCCGAGATCGGAACCTTATTCTAGTACATTTTTAGGTTCCGGGATCGGAAGTGAATATAATTTCCAATCCCTATTAGTTCCGGATTCGGAACTAAATTAAAAAAAAATTGAAAATACGTTAACCTAAAATACATGACTATATTTTTTCGGAAACCTGGCAGGAAAGGGGTACTCAATTTTAAAGGGCCGAGTCGGAAGACTATATAAATAAAGGGGCAATACCTATATATTCAGGAACGGGTAATCACTAGTGAATGCCATAAAGCTTTGTATTTGTGAACAAAGAATTGGTGTGTTCGAAAACTCGTGATCCGTCTACAACGAACAGAACAAGGCAAAGAACAATACAAGATTATTAGAGCATCCACAATGGTGCTCCTTAAGTGCACTTTTCTTAATAAGGAGTACTCCTTAATTAAGAAGGTCCATTGTGGTGTTTTAAGAACAACTCCTTATTTAGGGAGTGATTACCTCTTTTATTGTGCTTGACTAGCCAATAAAAACATTACTCTTGCCATTGAGTTTTTTTTTTTAATTATAAGTTTAAAAATAAAAATAAAGAAAAGAAGTGTTTCTTAAGTATTGTTCCATTGTTAGTGTTGGATTTTTCCTTAGGTTTGCTCAAAATTGATTATGTGGCACTTGAGAAGTGCTCTTTATCTTCAAACTATTTTGGATGCTCTTACTTGCTTACGAGATATTGAATACATGAACTATCATATTTTACAAGATTATTTGGGGCTTTTTATGTGAATTCATTGATTGAGTAATTTAATTGATATGATTTAAATATATTGTGATTTACATTGCAGGAGTATGAACTTGGATCGTGTTCTAATGTGATAACACAATTGACATGAATATAATGCTAATGAATGATCTCAAGAACAAATATAATTGATAACAACATATATTTGATTCCTAATTCACTACTTTTACATAGAAGAAATGATAGCATTTCAACCCTGGAAAAGCAATATCTAACACATATCCAACACATATCTATAACTAGGAAATCATTCCTAACAATTTCAAGCATCAAATACACCTACAATTCATGATCATTCAATGACAAATCATTCATTCCTAAGCTTCATAAATCATGTTCTCAAACCATAACAAGAAGTCCAATCTCATATACCCAAGATGGGTTTTAGCCTACAATCATAATTATATAATCACAACCATAATCCATACAATAATACATGGTGAATTCAAAGTGAAAATCAAAGCAACAATGAAGGAAAAAGAGTTGAAGACTCTGAAATTCGATCCTCTAACAAATGAGCATAAGTTTCTTTTATAGTCCAAAATAATTAAAATTAAAGCAAAATAAAGTACAAGTTGCAGGAATGTTTCGTGGACCGCGAGAAATCCTTCGCGGCTCGCGAGACTGGTTCTCGCGGCTCGCGACCGAGGATTCGCGGGCCGCGCGACACTGGTTCCCGCGGCACGCGACCGAGGATTCGCGGCCCGCGCGAGACTGTCCTTGCGGCTCGCGGCTCGCGAGAGATGTTTCGCGGGCCGCGAGAGTGTGCCTTCACACCACTTCTACGACCGGTTCTTCAATGTATCTAACTCATTCAGGACGGTCATAGAAGGTCTTCAAATCATCCAAATCCATAGCAAGTGCAATTCAAGGTCGAAATGCACGTCTTCAATTTCAAACCACTATGAATTATTTGGTTTAAAACTCTAATATAAAAGTACAAAATACTATCTAAAACAGCTCTCAAATGCTACAAAATAAGAGTATATTTAGGACCTATCATGTTTGTATTGTTGGATCGAACATTCGAACATCTACTGAATATAGGGAGTTTATCAAATATTTCATTGAAGTTGCTTCTAATCATGCGAGAATGAAGAATATGTCGATGATGCGATGTCCGTGTAATGATTGTAGGAATGATGTGTATCTGGGGGAGCGGGGTTTACGCTCACATTTGATTATAAGGGGATTTGAGGCTTCATATACCAAGTTGATATGGCATGGGGAAAACGTAGATGTATGGGATGAAATCAATAATGAATGTCATGAACATTATTAATAAATAGAATTCATACTAGATATCAGAACTATGGGTGTAAAAGAACTGAATCGTTCGTAAACAACTCTGAACAACTCGGTCAAAGTTCGTGTTCGAACTCGATTTGACCAGTTCAAAATCGAACTCGAGCTCGTTAGTTAATAAATGAGTTCGAACTCGAGATCATAACTCGATAGGCTCGTTGAACAACTCGAGAATAATTTATAGGTACTATATTTAGAATTTATAAAAATAATTTACATGTATTAAAGAAGGTTCTTTTCATTTATTTATTTTAGTCTTTTTTATATTAAAAAAAACTAAGAGAATACATTTTGAATAAGCAATGGATAAGATATGACGTTATGAAGATTGAAGAAAGAAGTAAAATAAATCTTGAGAGAAAAAGAAAGAGAAAAAGGGAAGGGAGGAAAGTTTGAATCCCACATCGGTGGCAAGAGAAAGGGAGAAATCTTCTCTAAGTTATAAATTGATCTCATTTCCTAACCATTCTTAGTCCAACTTGCTTTGGTGGATTTCCATATGCAAAGTCATATTTAAATATTTGGGCTCGAATTGGGCTTCTAAACATTAATAACAAATATAATTCATACTCGACATTGTAACATTAAATATATCGAAACAGTCATAGAATCCGGTCGATATTAGTGTGAAACGGAATTGAATTTCCGGTGTCGGAAACTTTAAAACTAACTAGAATTCATACTAGATACCGTAACGTATAATAAATCGAAACGCTTATAGAATCTGGAAAACGGTGAAAAACAACCAACAAGTAGAATTGGATTTCCTAATTCGGAACAATACTCATTAACCAGAATGGAACCTAGAATACGTAAACTATGCAAAATCGAATATGTACTCGTATTCATAAACCTAATGGCCGGATAATTTTATTCCGGCGACAAATCAACGGAAAATACTACCTTTCGAACACGGAACTAATGTAGAGTAAATCCCAGAATCTTAATTTCCGCCATCGGAAATAAATGGAAAGCGGTTTGAAAATAAACAATGGATAACGTTTGAAAAAGCCTTTGATTAACTCATTGGACGTCTCCTAATTAAACGCTGTCTAAAGAAATACAATGGACGGCTCAGCCACCTACGGCTCCTCCAAAATGCCTTATAATCATCCAAATAACAGCCGTTAATCCTATGCTCTCCCACTAGTGTGCCTCTCGTATGAAACGGCTTCTTCCAATGGAAATAGTTGCACTCCATGGAGTACTAGTCCGTCCCAGCTGGAGTTGCAGAGAGATAAAGTATCATAAATATTAAGCTTTTTAACGATGGAGTTTAAGGAACGGAATAGTATCAAGTATGAAATCATGGCATACGCCATCTACGGCAAGTGCATGCATTATCATAACAAGACAGGTGAGAGGAACTGGTCAACTAATTTTAACAGTCAATAAGGTCAAGACCAGACCAGAGCTATATTTAGACGAAGACGAGAAATTTCATTAAACTAATTAATGACTAAATTAAAGAAATGCTTTTGACCAATTTGATTGAGACTGAAAATGCTTATTTACAAGTTGAACGCGGTGGCTCAACTGCCTGCGGGCTACGGCACATTAATGTGTGAAACCCCCAACAACTAAACCAGCCCTTATTTAATCCAGTTTTCATTTTTTGAAAATAAACGTGCTTCTACAAATTCTTGAACCGACGTGATCTGATACTACTTTTTTTAATTGTTTATTATATAAGACAATTACATGAAAATAGAAAATAACACAATTCAATCCTTTTTCCATATTTACTTCATATTCTGCAATTTAGTTTCTGTAATTTTTATTATTTATGTTTTGCCCCAAAACTAATATCCAGGCAATTTTGAAACGAATTATTTGTGACATGCATATTTTTCATTTTTTTTTTTTAAGTTAAACCATCATAAGTGATGGAGGGAATTCAAATTGGCCTCCCCAAGCCTACAAAATAAATTATTACAAGCAGAGCTATTAGAGCTCAGTTTCAGTATCAAAATAAAGAGGAGAAATAGGCAACTAGAAGCCTATTTATATAACTCAGACTAAAGACCTCTTTACAGCTTAGTGAGTCGTTTCCCAGGCGAACCACAGGTTTGTCCAGAGGCTAGTACAGGAGAGTTACATATCAAAATGAAGAGTTAGACATAGATAGTTATGCTAAAGATAGCACAAATTCCAGTCCAAGACCTTGCTGCTGCATATTGAGGAGAAATAATCAACTTGTATCAGCACCTCCTAGTATGATGAAGTACAGCTGTACCTGCAGAAGTAGGAGATCAGCAGAATCTATTCTTTGAAATTCTCAAGGAAGGAGTGCTCATTTGGTCTAGCCTAATGAGACCTTGAAGCTTGGATGGCAAAGAGTTAAAAGATGGAAAGCTGAAGCTACATTTGTCTTTAAGAGCCATTTTAGCAATAGAGTCAGCCACTTGATTGGCCTCTCTAAAAACATGAAGAAATGAAACTTTTTTGGCCTTAAGATGTAGGTCATCAGCTAACTGAAATAGTTTCCAGTGAGCAGTCATGGGATTCAGAACACATGATATGGCATTCAGACTATCAGATTCAATGATAATGACTTCAGAATAAATACATGCATGATCTAGAGCAAATTTAATGGCAAGGATTTCAGCCTCTAAGACAGAATCAGCTCTGGAAAAAAACTACTAGCTGAAACAAAACCTCCCTGTTATTTCTCACTATTAAACCAACACCTGCTAGATCATTCGATGCAGACCAAGCTGCATCTACATTAAATTTCAGTCCACAAGCAGGTTTAGTCCAAGGTTCAGTCTTTATGCATCATGTTGAGATAGCAGGTCAGCTATCTCAACATCTATTTGATTTGAAATGTATAGAGGTTTGGCACAGAACATGTAGAAGAGCTGATCCTTGATATTATGAAGAACAGTGGGAGCATGCATCTTCACATTATCATATAGCCATCTATTTCTAGCTTTCCATAGATTCCAACAGACTATAGAGGGAGTGAGTCTGAGGATTTTATTATGTAGAGATGAAAGCCCTGGAAAAGTGAGGTAGAAAGATAATCTTTCCCAAATAAAGTAAAAGTGCCTATCCAAAATGCCCATAAAATGATGCATAATTTTCCAAACAGATAAGGAGAAAGCACATGAATTGTAAAAATGATCCAGGGAATCCTCATTTTGACACATAGGGCATTTAGATGGGAGGTTGAATTTCCATTTTTTAAGGATGTTATCAAAGGGTTGAAGGGAATTAATCAACCTCCACATAAAAACTGAGACCTCTTTTTCAAGTTTTGAATCCCATAGATGATGAATAGAAGCAACAGTACCTCTTTGTTCAGAGATGAGATCATAAGCAGATTTGAAAGAGAATATCCCAATGTTGTTAGGCTTCCATATCAGTCTATCATTCCTATGCTTGAAAATCCTGAAAGCCTGCAAAAGAAGGAATATTTCAGTAGAGAGCAGGAAGAGTAACTGGCTCAAGTATGCATCTTTCTGTGAATAGAAATCTGAGACAGTAATATCATTTGGGATGGAGGTGAGGGAAGGGTCACAGTGATCACAGATAGGTCCAACATCTAGCCAATTAGCTGACCAAAAATTGCATTGACCATTCCCTAGAATAACCCTAGAATGGCTTTCACACCAGGCATTCACAGAGCAGATTCTTCTCCAATTTGGAGACTTCTTATATGAAGCAGGTAGTGAAGCCATAAAGTGAGTCCAAAGGGCTTTGGAATTTTGATATTTCCACCACAACTTGGCTGAACATGCATGAATGATGCAAGAGATTGACCTAAAACCCAAACCATTTTGGTTCAAAGGGAAATATAGTTCTTCCCATCTTTTCCAAGATTTTTTGGGTTTCAAATCTTTCTCTCCCCAGAAAAAAATGCTCATTTTCCTTTCTATTTTCCTAATGACCTGCTTAGGGGGAGATATAACAGACCATACATGTTGGGGAATGGAAAAGATGCAAGACTTGATCAGTGTAATTTTACCACCAGTAGACAACCATATATTTTTCCAATTATTTAGCCTTTTATCAATTTGCTCAAATAGAGGTTGAAAATATATATTTTGTGCAATCCCCTTGTAAATTGGGACTCCATGCATATTTTTCATAAATATTAATTGCAAATGATATATTAGACCTGATTTAATACAAATATACAAGTTACAAATAATTCGTTTCAAGACGGTTAGACATGTATATTAGTTTTGGGGCAAAACGTAAATAATAAAAATTAGAGGTACTAAATTGCAAATTTCACAAATATGTTATTTATAAGAAATTGTACACGATCATAAATAATTCTAAATGAAACATGCTTCAAACAAATAATCACATAGTGGAGTCATGTGTGCACTTCCCTTGAACGAATTAGACCCACTGTATGAGTGTTCGTCCTCTATGGTAAAATCATCAAGGATTTAGTCAATCTGTTTTGGAAGAAAGAAAGTTCTAGTTGATTTCAAAATCAGATAAAATATTCATCTGCTTTGATTTGTTGATTCAACTTAACAAAAAAAATAGCTGATTTAAACAGTTGGAGATATTTGATTTTATCTTTTCACGTGCTTTCATGCGTGTGTACAATGCTAATCCTGCGAATTTTATATGATACACACCGTTGGAGATATTTGATTTTATCTTTTCACATGCTTTCATGCGTGTACAAACATTGATCCTGCGAATTAGGTATTCTTTTCGTGATTTTGGAGCATAAACAAGCTCAAGTACTCCATCAAGTGATTGCAAATTTAAACTCTTAAAAAAATGTTGACACTTATAAAGTGAAAAATTTCTCTCTAATTTTCCGATGTGAGATTCTTCCCATTTTCCATACTCGCATGATCATGTCTGAGCATCCATAATTCGGTTATCATTTGTCCGATTTGAGTGTTCGAATGACGATTTTATAGTTCTCGCGGGAGGAGAATCCAACGATACTAAAATCTTGACCTAATTCGATTTCTAACCATCTCAAATTCGTGCCCAAATTTTTTTGGATAAATTACACTATTTCCTTCAAATTTCCAACATATTTTTATGATTTGTATTCATTGTTCTTCATCTGATTGTAAAGATCGTGTATTCATTCATGATATGTGATCGGTGTTGGACATTGTTTCAGTAGTACCATTGAATGAATTGTTATTTTATTTCTTTTTAAAAAACATACATAAAATCATAAGGTTTTAGTCCAAAAAAATAAAAATTCTCAGTTGAGACATTTACTGAATAATAATGTTTAATAGGTAAAAGATCACTTTTAAAAGTAAGTAGAGGATCAATATATAATACACATGCTATCTATATATATGACCAATTCTTCCTCACCCAAGAGGCAGGATCAAATAAACACTCTTTTTGGTGAGATTTGTGAATTAATACAAAAGTTTTGATGAGATGACATGTTTGATGAACTAGCATCGAGGTTTGATGAGGTGGCAGTAATGAAATTTTTCTTATTTGGTCTTGCCTCATGGGTGAGGCTGCCTCACAGGAGAATTACTATATATATATATCTAACTATATACATGAAGACAATCTTTTTTAACAAAACATACTTTACATGCTGGCTGCTGCCATTTGTCATGAGTCATGACACATCATCTGCCACCTCATTTACACCTCATCATCTGACTCACCCCATTAATTTCAGCCCAATTTTAGCTCATCAACTCTTCACAATCTTCCTTTCGGTTTCAAATTCATAAATTCAATTTTGCTTATAATGTCATTAATTTACATAACTTATCTCCATTCTTCAAATTCTTTTACTTCAATACACCTTTCCTCCACCTCTCGGCTCCTCCTCTTCTTCTCCTTCAATTTTTAGTTTTTATATACCTTTCAATTTCATGGATAAATGTCCTTTAACATCTTCTTCTCCTCCTTTCAGTTTCTTACCATTAAAAAACATTAATTCAAATGCCCATTATTCTCATTCAGTTTCTTCACTTAAATTAAAACAATACCTAAATATCCTCCTATAAAACCTGGAATGCAGCTAGATAATATTAAATCAGCATACTACCAAGAATGCACAACTGATTAAAGGATCTTTTTTCCGAATATTATCAACACACACCTCTCCCAAGCATTATCAACGCTCAATTTTTTCGAGTATTAGCCCTAGGCCGCCCTTAATGGCATGGTTCTCATGGTTTTTATTACTTCACCGGACTCTCCAACATATTTGATCCAAAACGCATCGGGCTTGCATGAGTAGATGGAGTTCAGGCTGCGGAGGTAGGGGATTGATGGAATCTCTAGCTTTCGATCGGCTAGCAGATGTACATGAGGAGGCTCGAAATCATCCAGGTAAATATCCCTTCAACTATTAGTTAGTTTGATAGAATTGATTGTAATTTTGTGAACTGATCATTCGTAATTTGAAAAGGAACAATCTGAATTACAAGCCTAGGAACTGAATAGCTAGCTTATGACCAAATAATTGCCGACATTAAACGTATTGCCTTCCTTTTCTTGATCTTTTCACATTTTATTTTCATAATAGCTGCACCCTACAAGTAATATTCTGGAGCGCATTTTGTTTGAATTACATACGTAAACTAATGAGAATCAAGAATAAAATGATAAACAATACATGCAACATAATAATCTTTTTCACATGCATAACGTAACAATTTTGAATTAATCAGATTAGGATGGACGCAACCTATAACAAAACTATCTATCTCAAAAAAATAACTATCTCAATTTGGCATTACATGCTGAGGACATTATAACGAATATCTCGGCGCTAATATGTTCTTTTTAAATTTTTGCAGGTAAATCTAGAGGATTTTGAAGTATTCTACTCGTGATCACTATTTGATGACGGAATATGTAACTACATTTTTTAAACTATTTACAGGCTATGTTTTATTGTACGAAGTGTGTATTGTTTGTTATTCAAAAATATGTATGAACGTTAGTCAAAGAAAATGTATGTAAATATGTACATTAGGTTTTAGATGTATCTGTTTTTCAGTTTTTTTTTCCAATGTAGGCTACCGCAATTCCTACATTGAACCATATCTACAACAATTTTGTTGGATTAACTACTTTCTAATGCAAAGTTGAACTCATTAATTATAGAGCTCTACAAAACATGTGTTTAACCTCTACAATACTCATTGACATTGTTTTTGTAAGAACTTGATCTCGCATATATTAAATGCTCTAAATTTTAATTAGTTGTCTTTGAAAATACACCAAATTCTTTTTTTAAAAGTACTATGCCTAATCACTTTACCGTTTCAACTATTATTCATGAATCATGAAGTTGCTATTAATAATACTCAATTGAATGAGTTTGTGAAATTTTTCGTAACTTTCAGATAATATATAAACTCATCAAAGTGGACGTTTTAGGACTTGATGGTAATTAAGTATAGTTAGGATGAGGCTTGTACGTGGTATGCAAATGGTCTCTTTGATATAAATTGGATATAACTTAAACTATTTTTAACCGCTATTGTATTGTAAAGTACTTTACCATTTATAAAAATGTATATTTAAAATTAAAAACTCTAGAACACTTTTCAAGGAGGAGGTGGTCTCATATAAAACAGGTTTACATTGATATTGATGTTGTTTTTATTTCACGTAGATATTGTTTGATAATTTGGTAAACATAATTAAGTAGATTGACAGAAGACCATATTATATGAGAATTTGTGTTTAAGAAGATATTAGAACAACTTAACTATAATACAAGTATAATTTTTCTAATTATTTTTTAGTTAAATAATTTTTTTTATTTGAAATATTGATCAATTAAAAGCATGCATTTAATCACATTTAACTCTAATTTATCAATTTTATTTAAATAGTAAATTTTATTTAATCAGTAATTAATTTGATATTAAAATATATTTTAATCATTTATAATTCGTAGTAATCACATAAATGTTTTAATTTCAATATAGTTACAACATGTGTGTGGTAAATAACATTATAGATTTTTAATTTTTTTATGTTAATTACACGATGTTATAAAAAACCTAAAGTTAGTTTATAATATTTCATATCTTAATTATATGATGGTACACACAAAAAAATCTAAAACAAATAATCTGGTTGATAGGTAATAACCTTTTCAAATAAATACTTTTGTTAAATTATATTTAGAAATAGATATTTTTATGTTTAATGTAAAATTAATATTTTATTATGTACTAACTTTGTTCACACAATTAGTTAAATTATGTATTAGTAAATATATTTACCCACTTATTTTAAACATGTTAATTTGACTATTATATATAAATTAGTAATTGGGTCATGCGCGGCCTGCCAACGCTAGTATATATAGGGTTTAAAAGTGAGAATCAATATATGTCACTAGTCTCACACGAAACCTTCTCCCAAAATATTTTTCAAAAATTGCTTCCGAGTTTGGTGTGGTTTCTGGGGAAATTTTTTGTTCTAACGAAAAAATGCAGGGCCTTAAAGAAAAACAAATAATCCATCATAGCTGAGCTAATAAGTAGTATTAATTGAACAACTACTACTCTTTAATAATTGACTGATTGATTTTTAACTTTTTCTTCTGTAATCAATGCAGTGGAGTTTCACTGAATTGCCTAATAGGTAATGAACTGGCTCCTGCAATCATATAGTTTACTCAAGTTCTTGATATTGAAGCCTCTTTCTTCATTCAATCATAGCTAAATCATTTGACTATCTCAGGATCAGCTCAGAAAATGTACCGTTTCATATGCATGCTCATAATACTAGTTGCGAGTTGGGAATTCGCAGCCACATTTGAAGCTGATCACGATCATAACACAGGTTAGGTTTTATATTCTCAATTCTCATGTCTGATCTTAATGCAAAAAAACTCACTTTTATTTCACTTGTTCTTACCATATTTAGGTAAAGTCCAAACGTTGCAGTCATCACAGCCATTCAAGGTGAATGCATAAGATTAGAAATGGGATTGTTTTATTTTTCACTTCTGCATCTGATCATATTTAAGGATCATAAACTTTTGTTTTGAATCACATTTTATATAATTCCTGATTCCGCCACTGATGAGTGCTGGTGTGTAACAGCAGCAGATGGAGCCGGAGAAGGATTGCAAAGGGGGGTGGATTAAGATAAACAGACCGGGATCGAAGCCACCGGAATGTGAGCATAAATGCAGAGGGTGTCAACCATGCATTGCAGTTCAGAAACCAGAGAGAAGAGGGCGTTTGAGTGTGGAGTATACCAATTATGAGCCTGAAGGTTGGGTTTGTAAATGTGCTTCTTATTTTTTCATTCCATAATTCCACAGCTAATTGTGTAATTATTGTTCATCTTTGAGTTGTAGCTATCCAACTGATACAATAATGATTCACTCTTTTGCTCCATGTATAATTGGGTTGCTTTAGCCCAGTATTTATTCATCTGTAGTTTGTATTATTGTACTGAAGCTTTCGTGGGTTTAATACGCCATCCGTCCCGATAATATTTTGCAAAAGTACTATTCAATTAACTAGCGTGCCTCGATAAATATTTAATATAATATTAGTGTTACATATTTAATATATATTTTATTTTAATATTTTTGATGTAAAATATTGATGTTAACTGGAGAGGATATTCCATTCACTTTCACCAAAATCAGCAGCAAAAACACACTACTAACCCAATTGATAAAAGCCAATTCCTAATACTCAATTCCGTCCCGGAACCTCCGCGTCGCAGTCATCCGTGGCGGCCTAGCTGGCGGCGCTACGGCTGAGAGGGCAGCATCGAAACCTTCCTCATCGAACGCAAGGTCGACAAGGTCGGAAAATTCGACGTACCACTTAACATCATCTCGTTGTATAGAACTGAATCTTCGGACTATACCAGCCTTCTTTATTTTTCAATTCGAATGCAATTGCTTTACCGATTTCGCCAAGCAATTGGAGTCCAATTGAAAATCAATGATGGGTTAGGGATTAGGATTGCAATTCGAATGAGAGAAGAAGATTACGAAGAAGAAGAGGAGAATGTCGCAGAAGAGAAGAGCAAGAAAGACAAAATAGAAACAAACCCCTCAAAACGACGTCGTTTTGGAAACGTGGGGATTAAAAAAATAAAATCCGAGAGGGGAGATATCAAAAATCAGACCAATATTTGTTTAAATTTACTTTAGGATAAAATTCATGATAGTATGATGAATATTATCATAGAATCTCATGATGCACAATGAAGTCCAGATTCTCTGCACACATTGCTCCTCATAGAGTTTCACACTAAGTTGCTTCTCACTGGGAGCATACACACGTGGTGTATTTTGAAGATTTTAAGAATGGGATAAAAGGAATTCATAGGCGGACTCGTGTCTCACTGCATCTCACTTTAATTCACTAACAAGCAAGTGGTTCTCCTTTCTCTTAAACTTAATCTCACTCTTTTTATACAGAATGAGTTTCCTCTAGGACTCATTCTTTTTGGAGATGCTCTAAGAAGATAATAAGCAGTATTGTTGCCTCGCTTGCAAGGGTTATAAGTCATAACCATAATAATGTTTAAAATAATTTCAAAAATAAAATAAAATGATAATGTTTAAAATATGTTTCGATTGAAGACGAATTTGTTAAGGTTCAATAACTATTTTCAAAATATGTTATCCATGAAAATATTTAATTTATAATAACAACCAAACAGCTCTTAATTAAAATGCACACAATAAAAGCCATTATCTTTTCAAGTTTTCCACATATGATAATAAGAAACTATTGTATTGTACACAATATATTCGACTACCAAATATTGCCTTTTCCTAAACCAAAAATATAATTATTTCTATAATTACACAGAAATCAAACTTATCTTCAAAGGTATTGCCTTTAAAATCAATCCATAACTTAGAAATCGAACTTATCATAAAAGCAACAATGTGCATAGAACTCAATAAAAAATGGCAAAAGAGAAAAAAATTAAAATGAAAAGGAAAACAACTAAACTCACGTGACGCAAAGGAGGTGGACCAAAAGTCACGTGACCACGACCCATGACAAACCAGAAGCAGAGGAATGGACCTAATCTTTTCCCTTAATTAGCGCGTGAAACGCACACACGTAAAGAGCAAGAGAAGAAAAAAGTACACCTCATCCTCACACAGTCACGCACTAAAATCCCCGACGGCGCGTTCAGTTCGTTAGGGATCAGCCCCGCCTATATAAACACCCATCGCCACCACCAAAATTAATTATATAAAAATCCGCCCGTTACGTGTCTGTATATATATACATACCCACACTAGAAGTAGGTTTGTATAGTTGCTTCTTCGGCCTAACTTTAGAGCTGACTGTGTAACCATGGAGCCTCGCGTAGGCAACAAGTATCGCCTCGGTCGCAAAATCGGCAGCGGATCATTTGGGGAGATCTTTTTAGGTTTCTTTGATTCTTGAACTTTTGATTTCTGTTTTTCAATGATTATTTTCAATGATTTTTGGGGTTAATTTAAATTCTTGGTGCAGGGACCCATATACAGACGAACGAGGAAGTGGCAATCAAGCTTGTGAGTGTTGGATACTTATGATTGTTATTGCTTGTGTATTTTTGACTTGGGGGATGTAACTGAAAGCTAGTGTTTTTATCCTTCTTTGTTTGGGGGTTTATATGCTTGGCCCTGTGAATTGATGGTTAAGGTCAAATGTAGTTAAGTTATGATGAGCAATAGTAATTGTGTAGTGCTGGATCCGACGAATCCCGATATCAACCTATATATGTTTTATATGATTCTGTATGCTACGAATGATTGAAAAGCTAATTTATACATGCTTCGTGATTGCGTATGCTATAAGTGATTAGAAAGCCAACGTATACATTCTATTGTGTATGCTACAAAAGATTAATGTTATACATTCTACGTGATTGTGTATGCTATAAATGATGAAAAAGTTAGTATGTATGTTCTATTTGACTGTGTATGCTGTAAATGATTAATCAATGTAGACATTTTATGCGATTGTGTTCTATAAATGATGAAAAAGTTAATTTATACGTTCGTCATGATTGCGTCAGCTATAAATGATTAAAAAGTTATTTTATACGCTTGTTGTATGCTATAAAAGATTAATAATATCATTTTTCGGGTGGGTCGGGTGTGATGTTTTGTCTCGGGGCAGAATTCAATGGCACCTAGTCAATTGGGATTTTAATTAATGCATATTGGCAGTTCATTGTTAATATATCTCGTGGTTTTAACTTTTCTTGCCACGCTGTGCTTAGGAAAATGTGAAGACCAAGCATCCTCAATTACTTTATGAGTCAAAGTTATACAGAATCCTGCAGGGAGGAAGTAAGAAATTGGACATTCTTTTTCTCACTAACTGTGATTAGATTTTGTTTGTGCTGGCATTTTAACATATGTTGCTTGATGTACAGCTGGTGTTCCGAATGTAAGATGGTATGGTGTTGAGGGCGACTTCAATGTCCTAGTAATGGATTTGCTCGGGCCTAGTCTCGAGGACTTGTTCAATTTTTGCAGTCGCAAGCTCTCTCTGAAGACTGTTCTTATGCTTGCTGATCAAATGGTCAGTTATGTGACTTTGTTTCGTGCTACTTTTCGAATGGAGTATTATTGAGCTCTGTTGTGTGATTGATTTGATGTTATGATATCCTTTCAGATCAACCGTGTTGAATTTGTTCATTCCAAGTCATTTCTACATCGTGATATAAAACCTGACAATTTCCTTATGGGCTTGGGACGTCGTGCCAACCAGGTTGTTACGCTGGTGCTCTTGTGCTCTTCCCTTTTTTCAGGAAATATAATCAAGTTTCTAATTATGTGCTGTTTCTTGTTTTCTTTTGTTCTCATAGGTTTACATAATCGACTTTGGTCTTGCTAAGAAATACAGAGATACCAATTCACATCAGCACATTCCTTACAGGTGAGATTAATAAGGATTTCGCAAATATTTTATTTTTTTGGGTAATGTAATGGTAGCGTAACTGTGAGCAGCCTTTAATGTTTAGTCTTTTGTTTCCCTTAATTACTGGGAAAATTTGTTTAAGAAAGTTACGGGCCCTAGTTAATGATATATGTTGACTCTTCTTATAGTTGCTGTTAAGATTTCTGAATTCTAATGTTAAAAATGTCTAACGCATCTTCTGCATTGTATAAAGCATGCAAAGTTTTGATTGGATGCGTAAAGGAATCTTTTACTGGATACCTGAAGGCGATTAACATGCTCATTGTGAATTTGGATCTTTAACTTGCTGATGAATTTGAAAGTTTCTATAAAGTACTTTGATGGGAAAACATTTAAGCTTGTGGGGCTGTACCACTGTATATGATTTAGACTTTGGAGCTCTCAGTACCAAGTTGATGTTCTATAAGCCTTATCCCATTGAGATTGTAGCTTTCACAAAAGTGATAGATTTCCTACGTTTAGTTTTGTTTCTTCCTTGTGGCTTTACAGCGTTTGATTTAAAATAAATAAAAATTCTGGTAAGTAAAATGTGGCTTTAAGTGTAGCATAACAGTCATAATTTTTCCTTAGTTCTGAGGGCAAGGAGTAGAATTTGAACGCCCATCCATATGTCCTGTTGACTGAATCTCTTTGTTGACAATGACATAGAATATCTATTTGCTTTGTTTCGCATGATGCTATTTTCCCACCTCCACTTTAAACTAAGAATGTCAAAATATGTGTCTACAATCACTGCAGGGAAAACAAGAATCTGACAGGAACTGCTAGGTATGCTAGCATGAATACTCACCTTGGAATTGGTATGTATTAATCGATTCAACTTGCTACAGGGGTTTACCTGACTTGTATGCTTATTTTATTTCATCATTGTGCTGTTTGGGTTTTTGTAGAACAAAGCAGGAGGGATGATTTGGAATCTCTTGGATTTGTTCTTATGTATTTCTTGAGAGGAAGGTAAAATTAGTTAGTATTCCTCATTTATTTTTTTGTAGGCTTGTACCCTCTGCTAAACTCTGATGACATGGATGCATGGTTAGTCTTCCATGGCAGGGACTGAAAGCAGGTACAAAGAAACAGAAGTATGATAAGATCAGTGAAAAAAAGGTCTCAACATCTATTGAGGTAATACTTTCTGCAAATTCTTGCATTTTTTTAATATTCGTTATGATTGTTGGATTGGATGGGTCTTTGGCTTCCTTGAGTGATGATTTGCTTTTACAGGCCTTGTGCAGAGGTTATCCTTCTGAATTTGCTTCCTACTTCCATTTTTGCCGATCACTTCGCTTTGAAGACAAGCCCGACTATGCTTATCTGAAGCGCATATTCCGTGATCTTTTCATTCGTGAAGGTTTGTATTGATGTGCTGTTGAGTATATTTTTGGGTTCCCTACTTTGTCAAGCAAGATCCTGTGAGGACAGTTTTGTTATACATTTCATTTGAAATGAGATTTATGTTCTTCTTTGCATTGAGTTGCAGGGTTCCAGTTTGATTATGTTTTTGATTGGACAATTCTGAAATATCAGCAGTCCCAGATTGCTGCCCCTCCTTCCAGGGGTCTTGTAAGTGATTTAGTTTACTTCTCATCACACATCCATCTAACAAGCAAATGAGTAAATTTTCACAAAATTGGTGTCTCATGTTGTAGGGCCCCAATGCTGGAACAAGCTCAGGAATACCCCCTGCGATTCCCAACCTTGAAAGGAAGCAAGGTACACGATTCTTCCTCTCTGTGCTATCTTTCACAGTTAAGGAGATGGAAGTAGTTTTTGTCAATAAAGTATACACTCATTGTTATTTGCTCTCTTTACTGTTTACAGGTGAAGAAGAAGCAAGACAAGGTGGCTTTCCTTCAGCGGATCCTACAAGAATGAGAGCTTTTCATCTAAACTCTGGGAACTTATCTAGGCAGAAGGCCCCTATTGGAAGTGATTCAACAAGCAAAGAAGTTACTGTAAGTCGTTTGCATTCCAAGGACATTTGAGGGCACAATTTGTTGCGGGTTGTACTAGTTCTTGTTACTTTGATCTGTAGTTGTTACTCTGCCTCTTTTTCGTCATAGTTGTAGCACTGGTTGTCATGGTTGTAGCACTCTGGTTGTCATGGTCAAGTTATACCCCTACCGTTTTATTAGCATGATATGGTTAAATATATATTTTAAAACTGTATAGTAGATTCTTGGCATTAATTTGGCTCTGACTTGGACTCTGGACATTAGGCTGTGCCTGTTATGCAATATGTTTTGTTTGACTGTACCTACTGTTCTCTTACAGTTATCAAGCTCTACCCCTATTGGAAGGACAGGCGGATCCTTGAGAATAGGAAATGAATCTGATCCTATTCGATCTCGTACATCTGAGGCTAGTCCAGGGGCAGCACAGAGAAACTCCAGTGGGCAAAGAACCTCACCACTTGTTGGATCCTCAGACCCAAGGCAGATTTCATCTAACAGGGATTATTCTGTTGGTAGAAACTTTGATTCCACACTAAAGGGAATTGAGAGCCTCCGTTTTGATGACTGAGGAATGCATCCTTTTTCATGTGTAAATCTTGAATGTTGGTGTACTAGACATGATATAAAATGCATTAAAGCTCTTGGAAGTTGCATTTTTGGAGTTCTGATCTTTGGGCTACGTCTGTTGTTGGGGTTTCGCCTGAAAGTTGGCTGTAATAAAGAAGAATCAGACAGAAAGTGCAATGGATCTAGAGGCGTTTAATCATTCTCCATGGTGATGGAGATGTTGAATCTCCATCTCTGCTCTGTTTTTTAGTGAGTGCTGAGAACGACTGTGTCGACCATCAGGAAACTGTATATGGAGCAAACTTGATTGTCTGGCCACCATACTGGAACTCCCTATTAAAGTGTGAATTAATATGTCATAGACTACTCTTTTCACAATCTTAGTTTTAGTTCTTTCACAGCTGCTGATTAGATTTTAAACCATTGAGCTTAACAGCTTTCTGTCCCCTATATATAGCAGCTTCTGTTTATTTACTACTTCGTAACCTTGCTTTTAATGATAAACTGACGTTTTCCCATCAGTTATGCGGCCTTTTCTGTTTCTTTGTGTGCCAAATGTCTTCTTTAACTCGTACCAACATCTTGATATATGTTAAAATTAGTAGAAACCTGTCACAGTGTTCAACTTATCCGACTACAGAATTAAGTTCTCAAGTGAAATCAGAAAAGTCATGCTAAGATGATGCCAGTCACTGTACTCATATTGATACACATCACTGTCCAAGCTACAAATACACTACTCTGACTTCACATCACTGAGTATATACTTTGGAATTCAGCAGGATCAGATATTCTGCTTAGATCGTACTGCAAACCCTAAAACTTCCGGCTATGTGTTTTCAAATTGCTACCCTAAAGGTGTTTAAATTGTTTGTCCATTAGAACAAACAAGTACATCTTAAAGGTAAGTACATATTCTAAGGCAATTTAAAGCAATACTAAGCAATTAAAATCTTCCGTTTTCACATGATCTCATCTAGCTAAGTAATCCATCCGTTTTCTCAAGGGTTCAAAGCTGATGAAATGACGTGCTAATTATCTGAGCACATTAATTTAAATCTACACACTTACTGTGATGATTTCTAAAGACCAGGATCGGTTGTGGTCCTTGTGGATGACAAAGCTACAGCAACCAGGCATTCAACTAATCTAATCGAGTAGATGCGAAATTGATTCAACTAATCTAATCCCGCAGACATTGAAATTGATAAAGTTTTTGCTGCTTCTCATACAAAATCAAGGCAATTGTGTCAACTAATCTAATCCAGCAGACACGAAATGTTAAAGTTCCTGCTGCTTCTCATACAAAATCTAAGGCAGCCATAAGTTAAAACGAAATTAATTCCACTAATCCAATCCAGTAGACACGAAATTGATAAAGTTTCTGCTGCTTCTCATACAAAATCTAAAGCAATTGTGTCACAAATATAAGTTAATATAAGGCTGAGACTCTGCTTACAAAAAAATCTTCTTTTTGCAAAGCAATAAGGTCTATACTTTCGAATTTGATAGCCTGGTTGATCACAGGAAATTTACTCTAGTTTAAAATGAATAAAACTCTCTTCGACAAGTACTTGCAAGTTGCAATCTGTAAAACTCTACTGCCCTTTTTGTTTGAACTCTTTTACTACTACAGAACAAAAGAATCCAGCAGAGCATTAGAATAGCAATCGAGCAGACAACAGAAACACATAGAAAAATAGAACAAGCAGCAAGGCAGAGGAACATGTGCAAGGAATTGAGTATTATTAGTAGCACAAAGCACACAATTTGGCATGTAAGATTCAAAAATCAAAACCTCCACTGGCAACATTTTATTTTATGCTCGAGAAAATCATAGCACACTCAGTACACAAACATAAACTATTGGCTCTTTCCTTTCAAGAACTCATGAAAAATACATATGCATCTCAGAAAACAACCTTGTTTTAGGACATCTACCTCCAGCCATAGACCACCTGAGTGTACCTTTCCTTAAGCCACCTAAAGCTCTTCTTGAAGGAACCTTTGACTTTACCTTCGACAGCATAAACCTTGTAGCTGGCAACCCTCTTCTTCCTCTGCAACTCAGGATCATTAAAGTTCCAGTTTTTGGAAGTTGCATTGTTAGTAGACTTTCCTTTCTTGAACTTGGCGTCCCTGGGGCCCATCTCCATCTGGGCACTGTTTGCTACCGACGAGGATGCATATGAAGCGCTGTAGCATCTCAGATCTTGCAGCCCGACCGGGTCCGGATTCGGGTTCGATGCAGGCTTGCTGCCGCCATAGCTGTAGCTTTCCAGTTGATGGTCCCCCGCGTCGCGGTACGAGGTGGATCTGAAATCTTCCATTGCAGTTGCAGAGAGTCGAAACTTGAAAGAGATGATTTTTCTGCTCTTTCTTGAAGAATTAAAGGGGTTTGCAGCTGAATTTATGCATTTTGCAATGTCGGTGGTGGTGGGACTTTGATACAAACGGAGTTGAGTTGTAATTGTCGACTGATCCTAATTCCAGTCCAACTGATTTCTGTACCTATATATAAACCTACGTATCAGAATCTAAATATTTAGTGCTTCGGGTAATGTTTGACTCTAAAAATGGTTGTTAGTCGGTGGAACTTTGAAGAAGTATATTATTGTATTCGAATTGGAAAAAAAATAAAAATTGGTTCGTTTGATAGATATTAATTTTTTTTTCTTGAATTTCTTTGATTAAATTTTTTTTTTTTATAGAATTTTGACATACTTGATCAATATTAACTATGAATCTCCGACCACATTAAGTTTTCACACATTGGGTGTGTTCATTGTTCATGGTGTATTCAAAGTCAAAGGAAATAAAACAATGAAAAATGCACTAGTAATTCTAGTCAATTTGAGTTTTAAAGGGTGTGTCGTAGGATTGTAGCTATATAGAACCCTCAAAATCTAATTTTTGAAATCTGAAAAAATGACTATTACAATGAGATTTCCATAATAAAGTTATTTTTGCCAAACAGCTGTTGGAATTTTAATAGTTTTGACTAAATTTTTTTTTTGGAACAAAATAGTTTTGACTAATTAATTTAGAGATTGTTTGCAATGAATTTTGCACTCAAAATTTTTTAATGTTTCAGTTAATGTTTTACTCTAAAAATGGTTGTTAGTCGTTGTTTGAACTTTGAAGAAATATACTATTCTAAGTGAAAATTATAAATTTTGTTAATTTGATAGATATCAGTTTTTTTTTAAAAAAATCCGGTTAGTGGTAAAATAATGTATTTTAGACTTGCTTGCTCAGCTAAATAATGAAAGACGATAAAAGCCATAAAATAAAATAAATTCAGTGAACTGTAAACAGATATGGTCAAGCATACTAAAATCAATTTGAAATATTTTAAACAGAAAATTTGGAAAGAAAATCTATATAGCTAATCTATTGATGACGTTCGAAAATTAGAGAAAAAGCTTAGAAATTTGAAAATGCAATTTTAGAAGTATTTTATAGGAGTTGTTTTCCTAAATAACCTTATTACTGAAACTAATTCCCAAAATAACACTCTTCTAAAACTAATTCCATAACTAATACTCTTGAATTAAAGATTAATTACTATTAAAACCTATAAATTCTTATATTTCTGACCAGATCCATAAATTTACTAACAACTTATTACTCTGCTACAAATATTAGCACGTACGCAAGCCTGGACTCGATCATGTCGTGCTCCTCCGCTCCTCTCCATTGAACGTTCTTAGTCATAATAGCTACCAACTTGAATTGCTCTCCATTGACGCAAGCATGGCCTCGACCATGTCGGAGGACGTTCTGGAGGTATTGATGAATGATGGCACAATCGACGCCATCCGCTTAAACATCATCTTCCAACTCAAAACCAACGAATAGCTGAAGAATACCACAATCAAAATGGTGGAGCAAAGTAAGGTTTTGAATGCGCCAAGCAAACCAAAAGGGAGCTTTTCCACATCTGTTGATGATTCCAGTAGAGTTCCATGCACATCAAAATGCAAAAACTTGAAGCTCCAGCCTGTGTAGCACTAACCCATTTCATTTTCAAGTTTTCACTTTAACTAGTTGGAATTTATACCAAACAAGTAAATATGGTACTAGTAAGGAATTGTGAACGTGTAAGAAAATCAAGTTGTACCGCCAAACAACTGTGATATGGAAAATTTGTTGTGATAAAAAAAAGAAAAGAAAAACCACAATGATCAGAACAATTCACACACACGGTTCATCACAAATTTGCACAAAATCTAGCTGCACAATATCAAAGAATCTAGCTTAAGAATTGCGCAAGAAATGCATCTCAGCTAGGGACATCAAATCAAAACATGGGTACCGCACACTATATAACCATATTTGAACAACAGCTTGCAGGACTTTTGCTGCCGCGACGAGACTCATCAACTGTGTGATGTTCTGCGTGTTCTTCACGGACGAACTTGCGAAGGTTGCATGAGGAGGGGTCTGGGAGCTGCGGTGGGGCGACATCGAAGTGGAAGAGGTGGGTGGCTGGGAGCTTCGGTGGGGCAACATCGAAGTGGAAGAGATAGGGCGGTGGTGTTTTCGTGCGAACTTCTGTGCCGGAAGGAGGAGCAAGTTGGTAAATTATGGATTTAATCATAATTTATAAGTTTTGATACTAATTAACCTTTAGTCCAAAGTATTAGTTTCAGAAGAGTGTTATTTTAGGAATTAGTTTCCACAATAAGGTTATTTAGGCAAAAAAACTCTATTTTATAGGATTCATTGTACCGCAAACATACTCACATTTCTATATATCTTTGACGGATGGAGAATCAAATTATAATTTAAGGGAGTATAAGAAATAAAAAGGGAGTTTTTTTTTTCATCTTTCTTTTTTACTTTTTCTACTTTTCCAGCTTCAGCGTAGAAAAGTAAACAAACACTGCCTCGATTGGCTTTATTTCATTCATACAACTGGTTACATCTCATTGTTTACAACATGGTTTTCTTTTCTTTTTCTTTTCTCGGTGCCATTTTATATGATGACACTTCCCAGAACATAACTGTCAGGCCAAAATGAACTGAATACCTGCTAACACACAGAACATGGACACTATTTACAGATGGCAGCAATGAAGGCTCGGAAAATTCCAAGTTCGGCTGTGATGCAGTGCCACTGAATTCCATAAGTGATTATGTTCAGCTCGATATCCCTTTTCTGTTCATTAAGTCATGGTAATATAGCAATACACACATTGGCTGGCCAAGGATGCTAAAAAAGCACCAAAACATCATATTCCCAACCTGCACATCAACCGCAGCCATCATTTAATACTTGGCAAATACACGAATTCATTTCTTTGTAGTAAAGATGGAAAAACAAAGAGGACCTACCATAGAATTCTGGAACTTGGCTTGCAAAAAGTTTGTCAATACAACCAATGGAACCTGTTCAGTGAAATAAGAAGTGCTTGAGTCAGATCCATTACCAGCAATGAAAATACTAAAATCACGCACTCAAAGTGCAGCTACCTGGAACATAATACCGATGAATGCCCAAAGCTTGAATATATGGCATGGGACAGCAATACACAGCTGCCAATAAATGCAATTTAGTCATTAATTTGCCTGCTTTCATTACTGCTGAGCAGTGTCCATGGATTCTCCATGACTTGATAAACGAATAGAACCATACCTCGTGGAAAATGGCCGACACGAGGAAAGCAATCAATATGGCAACCCCCTGCAAAAAACAGTCTGGTGGTGAATTTGGAACCACAAATTGGTCATAATGTAGATACTCTATTAATAATAAGATAACCTTCAGTTTTTAATCCATGAAGAATTAACACTCAACTGGCTTGCCAGAAACAGTTAGCTAAACCTAAACTACATATCAACTCGATTCAAGTACGACTTGCCAAAACTCACACCAGGGCCACTGGAATGGCCAGCAGAGCCAGACATAATGAGCAAGAAACGACAAGGTACACCGCTAAGAAATACGCCATTCAATACTTCATCAAGACAGTGCAAAAAGAAATTCAATCTCATGATCCAAAGGAAGAGAGGAAGAAACAAAACTAATGCGACTACTGGACTAGAGACAAATTACCTTGGGTACCCCATTGCGTAAGCAGGGAAAATAGATATGGCGAACCATCCACTTATGGACAGGCTGAAAAAGAAGAAGATTTTAGTGAGCATATTCACCCAAGACGAGTTGGTTCAATTACTATCAGTAATAACAAAAAAGGCATTTCGAAACAACAAAAGATACCACAACCTATTGCATACCGAAGAAATCAACAAGTACAATAATTGACAAAAGTTTTCCTGGATCAAATATTTGAAAGCAGAAATCAAAATTTAGTTTGAGATTTAGTACTTCTGAATATAGGTTGCCAAGGGTATTCCAGCATATTCCAATCTCTACTAGGAACTTCCTGAATTCTAGATCTTCCCTGATCAAATTTCTTAGTATTAACACTTGGGTTCACTAGGGGAATGGGAAGGGAAAGCTGAATCCAGTCTGAAGGAAAGTATAGTCCACTTTATTAAAAACTTATCGTGATCTACTTTTAAAGTTCTGAGTGCAATATTACCTCTTAATCCTTTGTTATCTCCATGTGTTCTTCAATACTTTTTGTTCACTTAGTGTGTTCTGAAGTAAGTAGCTTCATTAAGTGTAAAGTCTACTCATTTTAGGGAAAGGGTTTCTAGAGACCTTGTTTTCCCTGCAGTTCTTTTGTACAAGTTTCCAGCATTGTTTGAATTCAGGGGGCATTTTTTCAACCATGGAAATTGGAATTGGGAGCGGAAACAGAATCAAAACTTAGGGGGTGGGTGGGTTTCAAAAATCCTACTACCAAGATTGAGATATTCAGAATAAAATTCCAATATTTTGAAAACAATAATCACCATCTATTGCTAAGTTTGAACCAACGCTTGTTGTGCATCAAGAAGGCCAGAGCCAAAAACTAAGTTATGTGATACACTTTGGATTTCTTCAATAAAAGCCTATTTTATAAAGAATGATGATCAGCATACAAAATGTAGGAAAAATTGATAAAGCAAACTCATACTTTGAAAATGAAAAACTGAAACTGTTGTGGAAAGGTGTAGGACGTACCATATTCCACATCCTCCAATACTAGTGATAGCATCCGCAACAAAACAACATCCGTCAAAATAAGAAAGAAACAGAAGACATAAGTTTGAAACCCAACAAGGGAAAAGTAAAGAGTAGGAGTCATTTTTTAGTAAAAAAGGTCAAGAGCGACTGTATGAAAATTCAGAACTTATGATGGCCTTACCTCATCAATAGTTTTTGCATTCCACCAATCCTTGTAAAATTCACGATCACCAAAACACAGTAGCTCTGCGAGTATATTTAGCCTATATCACAGGACTGCATGTTAGTAAGATCAGAGCAAATTGATAGACATGAAAACATTAGCAATGTTTTTTTTTTTTTGAATGAGATTATCAATCAAGTAAACCAGATAATATGTGCTAAATATAACCAAAGCAGCCCATCTAATAGCTGAACTGATAAGGGGTTCATGGTCTAAAAAGATTAAATGGGAAGAAAAATCTTCCACATCCCTGAATCAAGAAAGACATACCAAAGATGAAAGAAGCAATAAAACATGCAGAGCCAAACATATAAGTTTGGAACTGAAAGCTTCAAGACCCTTTCTGTGGCATATAAAAGGTTTCCTTTGAGAGGATGTTGCGAGTTTTGCACAATGGGATTAATGTACTGCACAAAAAAGTGACAGTAAGCAGGTAACAGTCGACATTAATTTCTTTACATCTCTCAAAACCCGAAGGAACCAACCTGCTCAATGATAAATCCCATGAATCCAGTAAATATTACCAACTTTATTAGCTGGCGAACAACCCAACCCTTCCGAATGTAAGCAGTACGTGGATAGCTTTTCTGCAATCAAAATACATCAGATTCCATAGCTTAACGTATAAACAGTAACATTGAACCTGTAATCAACATGAAATGAAGTCATCGTAATCATGGAGCCAAGTTTTATCTAAATTACGGTATATCCAAAGGGACACCATGAAACACCTCTTAGTTATATTTCTTTCATTATATCTAAACTTAAATATACAACTCAGTACCAACAAGTTCAAAAAATATAAATGAGGTAGGCACAAGGAAGAATGATTTCCCAAATACAGAAGAGCTAAATAATATAAACATCAAGGAAGGTCCCTAAATTTCCTTCTAGGTATAAGCAAGGCACAAGCTTACGATAAATTTAAGATGAAGTTACCTGGTAGCATAATGTCGGAGCAACCATAAAGTATAACAAAGCCTTGAAGTTGACATCATAGGTGCAATCTGCACTCAAGTAGCTGGGCAACTCCTCGCCCTATAATAGAAAACCAATTAAAAGAATATACTTGGTTTTACATGATTGCAACAAGGATTAGACATAGACTGTGCATGTTCATATCTCTAAATTCAGAGAGAATGCGTTTCTCCAAGAAACTTTGCCTCAATTTACAGTTAATTACTCCAATGAAAAATGCACTACAAACCTTACAAAGTCTCATCTATTTCATTTTAACAATAGCACATTCAACTCATAGAAGACAACATGAAATTGGCAAAAGTATTCAATCAAAATATATAAACAGATATATATATATATAATACATAGTATATTGAAATTTAATTCTTGACAGAAGATTACAGTAAACAATTATAAATTTAAAAAGTTACCAATCATCAAATTTACCTTTTCAAGTGACCTAGAAATAGCTCTCATATCATAGTTTGTATGGGCATAGGATATCGTCTTTAACCATACAATGCAAGCAAACAGCATCAAAGTCACACCCCCGAGGACCGCAGATTCACACCTGTTCATTGCGGACCTTAATGTATCATTTCATTGTACCTTTTAAAAAGCAACAATATGTAGGCATGGCTACTTAAAAATAACATATCCAACATACTTTTATGTATTTTTCAGAACATAAACCCAACAATAATAGCAAAATTTTGTTAAGATCCTTAACGATGGTCTTGTCAGCTAGACCAAAAAAATAAAAAACCACGTCTACTATCTAGAGATGTTTGGCACACAAACCAAATGGTCATCTTCCAATTCCATGTATATTTCTATATTCCATAAAAGAATCATTAAATTTACCCTTAAAGCACAATTATATTTAGTATATTTATCTTCAAAGCACAATATTAGAACACAAATATTATGCAGAAATGCCAAATATTACTTCCAGATACTATTATAGACAATGGTGGTGAAGACAAACCTTAGGATGACTATAACTGGATACAGAATTGAAGTTGCACTTATTATAATGTGTAGAATGACCACCACCTGGAACATCAATGAGTCAGTAATCAAGTTTTTAGCCACCACAACAATAAGAACACAGTGGAAGCATTCATACTAAAGCCTTAAATATCTCAAGAAAGATCCTCGAAAAATGCTTAGAAAAACTGCTCTCTTCCTAAACCTATTGATGATGAAAGTTATTAACTTTATTCATGAGTACATAAGCAAAATATAGCAATGTTGAATGTAAAACAGCATAACCGATTCACAAATACAAGTATCGTGTTCCTGTTACAGATTATTCAAAAGTATCATTTTATGCACTGCATTACTGGATATTGACCCCCAGATTCTGTCCACTTTAAATGAAAACAAGAAAATACAGGAGGGAAAGAAACAGTGAATTTTCTTTCTTCTTTTTTTTGACATTTGAATTTAAAAATATTTCGATAACTCCAATGAACTTATCACAGTCTCCAATAAAAAACGTTATATCACAATTTATTTCCGAAAAATGAAAAAGAGAACTAAAGAAAATTCAACAGAAACAACAGTACACAATGAGCATAAAAAATATATTTTGAGAGAGATAAACTTACTGGTTCGGATATGCACTTTTTCTCAACCAATTTCTCAACCAGGAATGCAGCAAGGGGGAAAACTGGAAGACTTAGACTGCAATATGACCACAAAGGCAATACAATGTTTAGATGTATACATACATCCATGAAAACAAGATTCCTATGCATTTAAATTTTTCCCTTGATAAGAACTACACACAGTAAAGAGTTTATGGATACCTACCAGCACATTAGTTGAGGCCAATCCCCAAGTGAGTGTGAACTAAACCAAAAGCCAGTTCTAATTAACCATCCATACTGCAGAAATGAGATATAACACTCTTAAAAGTTTTAAAAAAAAACTTCATATAAGACAAATGCAAGTATCAAAACCCCCATAAGTATAGCAGTTCCAACTTGACTATATCATCTATAGGCACGGAATATCCAACTCACCTTCATCAAATTTTCAATGATAAGTCGACTGTTCACTGCAACTAGTACCACAATACACAGATTGAAAAGACCTGCATGGCTCTGAAACAGAATTCTCATCAGTATCCATCAATTAACATAATATTTCAACCTGAAATTTAAATAAAGATTTTTTTTGTTAAAGTAAAGATAGGGCATCATTCCCACCCCTTGTTAATCCTAGTTCACTGTGACAGCAAACAGAAACCCATTACACAGATTTTACAAGTAACCTGGTGATATATTCACCTAGCATTCAGACTTAAAAGCAGAGAAGTCACTGTGGCATACATTTTTCCTGCCAAACCAAGACTCCACTTTGGCTATATTTCATAAAGCTAAAAAGATGAAAGGCTAAGAAAAATGACTGAGTTGTTAGACTCCCAAATCAAACCACCAAAGTGAAATACTGTAACATCCAACAGAAGTAAGATCTCAGCAGATCATAATCATACATTTCCCCCGTTCCGTTCAAATCAGAATTCAACTAGTCAACCGTGCAGCCTAAATTAGTTCCCTTTATTACCATATCAAGAGATATATAGACACAAAACGCATTTCCATAAGGAGATCCATAGACTAAAGTAGTCAATCAACACATGCAAGCCAAAACTCAACAACATTTCCACCTAACTGCACTCTGGACAAGACAAAACCATGAAATTCACACTGCAGCAGCTCTATACCTGCTTGAAAATGAGGTCTGAGCTAAGAGGACTCTCCTTGATTCTCCGGTGAGCCGGAGCGGAAGGCCTATAAGCAAACTTGTAGTCAATTCCCCCTCCTCTGCCCTCGCCACTCCCATTTACATCCTTCCCACCACCTGGCTGGCTCCCCGTTTCACCGCCATTCTCTTCTTTACATGCATCATCCACTTTGGAGCTAGAGTCACTCTCCGGCTCCGACGGCGGCTCTTCCACCACCTCCTTCCCCGCAGCAATTACTCTTCTCCTCAGAGAACCGCTCTGATCGCAATTCCCGTTCACCGAGCTCGACATCGCCGTCGTGGTCGTCGCCACAACCGCTTCAACACTCTCCGGCGACTCCGTGATCACCATTACGAAACCTCGAACAACCGGACCGTGAACACTCCTCCGGCGGGGAAGAAACCCCTTTCCGTAAATTTGCAGACAGCAAAAAGGAAAACGTAGAAAGATAGAAAGAAATTGGGTGAAAGCTCGAGAAGTATATAACTCAAAATAAGTAAGCGTTCAAAAATAAATAAAAAGATGATTCTCGCAATAGCGGTATTTCTACGATATAGATATTTATGGAAATTGGTGCCGCTGGGTTGACAAGAATTACTGTAATCTGAATTTTGGAAGCCCGTGCTTAATTTTAAAGCTTTCTGAAATAATTACAAAATATGCATATGTCGGCCATGAATTAGAGGATCTCTCACCAAATGCGAACAAAATACGGGTCAATTTTAAAGTAGAAATATACCCCTTGATTTCATCACTAGTTTAAGGATTATATATATGTACATATTCAAAATTTTGTTAGTACATGCATGTCCACTTTTTATTAAGTTTATTAGAATATTTTTTAAATTAATTCACATTTACTAACTTAATTTAATTTATATTAACTCAATTTAGTTTAATATGATCTCTATTTCATATTTTAATATTAGTTGAATTCATTTTAGTTTACAATATTTCGTTGCCCTTATTTTAGCTCGCTTCATATCAGTTTTGTTCATTAAGTAGAGTTCAATCTAGTCTCAAAATTAAACTACATTATAAGTCCATGATAGTTTAGAAGACGGAGAGAGTTTTGTATGTTTTGATGAAGTATTTATATGGTTACAGTAATTCTGACCATAAGTGGAACGGTGTATGTATTTATGATTTTTAGATCTGAGAATTTGTGTACTTAAACTATTTGACTTTTTCATACTCACTTTTAATAGTAATAATTTAGGTCATTATTAATAAAATGTCTCAAATATTTAAAGGTTCCTTTGAATTTTGAAATGTGTGCACGAATTTTCCGGACCAACATTGACTTTATAAATTATGCCTACTAATTTTCAAACTATTGTTTCCAATCTTTAGGTGACTTGAAAGACATAAAATTCCCTTACCTTGGTCCTCAATACACGAGGATTAAAATTCCCACTGTCTCGTAGATTCTCAATATTTTTATAAGTTTCAGCCAAATATTTGGGTGTCCTTTCAAGTTTTTTGGCCAACATGTCAACGCAGATTATATAAACGCCGACGGGATCAAAGTGAGAAATGTAATTTTCATCTCATGTATTGAGTTCAGGACTATTTATGTTTTTTCATAAACTGAAAATAAGCATGGCAAGACCATAAGAGATTCCAATCAATACAAGTCGAATCCCTTTTCAAAAACTTTTAATATTCTTAAGGAAAGCTACGTGACATGGCATATCACATATCCTTTAGCGATGTTCAGTTTTGTTGATGTTTCTCTAGTTTAAAGTGATGTTAGTGTCGATCATCAGTTTGTAGATGTTTTTTTGTACACAACCCAAATTTGTTGATGTTTCTTATTCATATCATTGAGGTTGACTCATTTTTATAGAACTGTAGTTAGAGTAATGTGTTTTTTTGATCACTAATTTTTTCACCAAATCAAAGTTTTTGATCACTCAACTTTGAAACTCACACTTTTGAGTTTTGAGCATCTTTCAACCACTAACGGGTTCTTTGGCGTTAAATGGTAGTATGTTTTGTGCATGAAGATAATCTGTGTTTTTCCTACTTCTGCTAATGGTTAAAGATAATCAACAGGCAGGAACTAAAACCTGAAATAACAAAAACATGAAACTGATCATGTGTGCCAAAACTCATAAACACCCCAATTAGATGAATTGCAAACCAAAATTGACCTCTCTTCTACAACACAAAACTTAAGAACTCACTTGACTTAAACACTAGCAATATTACCTATAGGTATAACAGAAACAAAAACAGCCCCTCTAGAGCAAATCGGCGACGTTCGACGGCAGCTCCTCTATGACCACATTGTAGAACTTTTGTATATCATAGAGCATCCTCTCATCATCCTTAGTCACAAAGTTGATGGCCACACCCTTCCTCCCAAACCGCCCGCTCCGACCGATCCGGTGGAGGTAGTTCTCCGGCTGAGTGGGGAGGTCATAGTTTATGACCAGTGAAACCTGCTGAACATCAATCCCCCGAGCCAGAAGATCAGTGGTGATGAGGACGCGGGACGAGCCTGACCTGAACTCCCTCATTATGATGTCCCTCGTGTTCTGGTCCATGTCTCCGTGCGTGGCCGAGACCGTGTGGTCTCTGCTGCGGAGCTTGTCGGTCAGCCAGTCCACCTTGCGCCGGGTGTTGACGAAGATCACGCTCTGAGTGATGGCCAGGGTTTCGTACAGGTCGCAGAGAGTTTCCAGCTTCCAGTCCTCCCTCTCGACGTTCACGTGGAACTGCTTGATACCTTCTAGAGTCAGCTCGTCGCGCTTCACGAGGATCCTGACCGGCTTGTTCATGAACTTCCGGGTGATCTCCAGGGCCTCGGGCGGCATTGTCGCGGAAAACACCCCGACCTGGACTTTTGATGGGATCAGCTGGAAGATGTTGTAGATCTGGTAAGAGAAAATACAGTGTCTTTGTTACGCATGAATAAGGAACATGAATGAACGATCCAATCTGAAATGGGAAGTAAATCATGATTACCTGATCCTTGAAGCCTCGAGAGAGCATTTCATCAGCTTCATCCAACACGAACATCTTAAGATAATCAGCGCGAAGAGACTGTCTTCGCAGCATATCAAAGACACGGCCAGGAGTTCCAACCACAACATGAACTCCAGAGGCCAGAATGCGCTGGTCCTCGCGAATGCTGGTCCCACCAACACAAGCGTGCACCTTCACGCCCAGGTAGTCTCCCAGCGCCCGCATCACCTTCTCAATCTGCTGAGCCAGCTCGCGCGTTGGGGCCAGCACCAGAGCCTGGCACTGAACTAGGCCATAGTTGAGCTGCTGAAGAATCCCCGAGCAGAAAGTCGCGGTTTTCCCTGTCCCAGATTGTGCCTGTTGGATAACATCAAGCCCTTGGCAGAAAGGGACAATGCCCCTTTGCTGAATAGCAGACGGTTTTTCGAATCCTAGGATAAGACATGGCAATTCTCAGATCAAAATGCAGAAGATCTGAGACCTCTATAAAGAGAGAGCAAAATTCACCATATGCATAAATGCCTCTGAGGAGATTTTCCTGCAATGCCATGGCATCAAAGCTGTCGAAGACCTCATCGTATGGAGTAAAGAAATCGCTCCCATCGGTCGAGAGCCTGTGAGCAGTAAATCAAGAAAGGTTCAATAACTGCATAGGATCAGATATAGGCTTATGCCATGAATCAGATGAGAAAAATGCATTATACAACTCGGTCAATTGCAGAAAAAGGAGGTTAATTATTCATACAAATCACTCATTTTAGCATCATATTGACGAGCATCGAACTGAGATCCATCTGCTAGCACACCTGCCATGACTGCCAATTATGTAAGTTAGGCACCTGGAAATATATAATGATACCAAATATATATGATTTGTAAGAAATAAAATGCGTGCTATATTGTAAACAAGACTTACACAGAGAAGAAGAATTGCAAGAGAAGTGAGAAAGTGAATGAAGGAATGGCAGTGAAGTAAGTTTGTTTTGTGTTTTTGGTGTGTCCCAAACTCCTCGGATCTACACTGCGGGTGTAAGAGCGGGAAAGGGTCAAAATTATGACTCATTAATCCTTCCTTCCTATTATTATTCACTTTTTGACTCTCTATTTTACACCTGTGCGAAAGATTTCCAAATTCGGCAATGCTCACATTTTTGTTTTATTTAAAAATATTGACAAACTCTTATAATAGGAGGCATTTTAACGAAATCAACCCAAAATTTTCATATAATTTCTCAATTTGTATTCTTTGCTAAACACCATTTTTCTAATTGACAAATTCTTGGGTGAGGCAGCCTTACCCAAGAGGCAGGACCTAAAAATACTTAAGTACAGTACATGGGGCCTTTTTTAAAAGGATTTCCAATATTTGTGGACTAATTTGCAAAATATGGAAAATACATCACTTTCTCCCCCAATTCCCAAGCTTTACGTGTTCTGCAACTTCAAACAGTCAACGGCCACCTCATCCTTAACATCCTTCTTCAAATGGTGGGTGATTGAGTACTCCTTCATCAGCCACAACCCGTAATCCTTGGCAAACCTCCGTTGCGCTCCAGATCGAAAACCTCCATTGTGCAACCGATCAGAATATTTCACCGCAAACTCGATCGGAAACCTCTATCGGCCTTGAGGTTCATATCCTTAGGGATAAGGTTGTGTTGTGGTGGTCTTGTGGCTGTTCTGAGGTTCATGTTCCTACTGGTGAGGTATATGTTGTCAGGGATGAGGTGTCTGGGATGAGGTTGTGTCATCGGGTTGAGGTTCATGATCTTGAAGTTGAGGTTTTGGTTCGTTGAGGTTGAGGTTGAGGTTAGTCTTTTTTATGAGGTTTGTTGAGATAGTGACGAGGTTCAAATTTTGTCAATGAGGTTTGTCGTTGAGATAATGAGATTTGATTTTTTCAATGAGGTTTGTCGTTGAGATAACGATGAGGTTTTGTACTTTTTTGGTCTATCGAGGTATGTAATTTAGTAGATGAGGTTATATAGTTTTCATTGAAGTTGCGTAATTTTCAATGAACTTTTCTTGTTAGTCGATGAGATTTTTGCTTTAGTTGATGAGGTTCCTGCTTTTATTGTTGAGGTTTTGACACTGTTGATGTTATGTATGTTTTTAGTGAGGTTTTGTGTAGTACCCAATGAGGTGACATTGAGATTTGATGAGGTGGCATTGAGGTTTGATGAGGTGGCGTCGATGTATGATTAGTTGGTGTTGAGGTATGATGAGGTGGCATTGAGGTATGATGAGGTGGCGACGAGATTTGATGAGGTGGCGTTGATGTATGATGAGGTGGCAACAAGGTTTGATGAGGTGGCGTTGAGCTATGATGAGGTGGCGTTGAGGTATGATGAGGTGGCGTTGAGGTATGATGAGGTGGCGACGAGATTTGATGAGGTGGCGTTGAGGTATGATGAGGTGGCGTTGAGGTATGATGAGGTGGCGACGAGATTTGATGAGGTGGCGACGAGGTATGATGAGGTGGCGTTGAGGTATGATGAGGTGACGACGAGGTTTGATGAGGTGACAGCAAGGTAGAATGATGAGGTGGCGAAGAAAGAATAAAAATTAGTGATATTTACAAATTAACCCTTGAAATTTTTAATAATTAGCGTTCTTTTATATTTACTTATAATATGGGTCTTATTGGGCCCTGCCTCACAGGAGAATTACTCTTTCTAATTTCTCAAACACCTCACCTTTGGATGACAAAGAAGAAGATTACCGCACTGGTCTTCCTCTTCACCTTAGGCACTAGTTATTAGGGCGGATGCAAATTTGTCCAATACAAGCATCTCCATTCAATATTTCTCATAAAAGTATAACAAAACTAGAAAATGTATTTGTAATTTTGGGATTTATGAGATTTTGTCCCACTAAATAGATGATGAGTTGGTCTCCTGGGTGACCGTCACTATATAGTGACTA
The DNA here is from genome assembly GCA_963678965.1 of Cruciata laevipes. Lineage (NCBI taxonomy): Eukaryota > Viridiplantae > Streptophyta > Magnoliopsida > Gentianales > Rubiaceae > Cruciata > Cruciata laevipes. The sequence goes on along the minus strand of OY787632.1, from coordinate 24,196,870 downwards.
AGGATTAAGTTATAAATAGTTATTTAAGCAAAATACGGAGGGACTAAAATGCAATTTTTAAAACTTTTGATTTTACACGCGCGCATGAGTAATAAAAGAACGTGGGTGGGTACTGGGAGGTGATAAATTGGAAGTGGAACAAATTTATGCAGTATTCTCTCCCCGCGGACCCCACCAAACATATTCTCCATACTCCTCGTAAATTCTACTTGACTTTTTCAAACAATTCATTTTTCCACAATTCCCTCACGTTTTTACTCATAATATAACCTTTTTTTAGGATAAGTCTTGGTAGACACCGTTCTATATAGAAACCGGATTAAATTGTAAATAGTTATATTAGTCAAAAACACGGAGGGATCAATTTGTAATTTCAGAAAATGTTTAAAAATCACGCGCTACAGATTGAAGAACCGAGTTGCTACAGTACCGAGTTGCTACAGTAAAACATAAAACATGAACATTTTAATTTAAAATATAAAACATGAACATTTTAACGTGAAACATGAACAATTTAACTTAAAACATGAATATTTTTTGATACATGAACATTTTAACTTGAAACATAAAACATAAATATTTTAACTTAAAACATAAAACATAAAACATGGACGTTTTAACGTGAAACATGAACACTTTAACTTGAAACATGAGCATTTTAACTTGAAACATAAAACATCAATATTTTAACATAAAACATGAACACTTTAACTTGAAACATGAACACTTTAATTTGAAACATAATACATGAACATTTTAACTTGAAATATAAAACATAAATATTTTAACTTAAAACATAAAACATGGACGTTTTAACGTGAAACGTGAACACTTTAACTTGAAACATTAAACATGAACATTTTAACTTGAAATATAAAACATAAACATTTTAACTTAAAACATAAAACATGGACGTTTTAACGTGAAACATGAACACTTTAATTTGAAACATGAACATTTTAACTTGAAACATAAAACATCAATATTTTAACTTAAAACATAAACATTTTAACTTAAAACATAAAACATGGACGTTTTAACGTGAAACATGAACACTTTAACTTGAAACATGAACATTTTAACTTGAAACAAAAAACATCAATATTTTAACTTAAAACATAAAACATGGACGTTTTAACGTGAAACATGAACACTTTAACTTGAAACATAAAACATGAACATTTTAACTTGAAATATAAAACATAAATATTTTAACTTAAATCATAAAACATGGACGTTTTAACGTGAAACATGAACACTTTAACTTGAAACATTAAACATGAACATTTTAACTTGAAATGTAAAGCATAAACATTTTAACTTAAAACATAAAACATGGACGTTTTAACGTGAAACATAAGGATTTTAATTCAAAACATGAAAATTTTAACATGGAACATAAACTGCAAAAGTTAAAACATGATGATTTTAACCTGAAATATAAACTACAAAAGTTAAAACATGAATAATTTTAATTAAAACATGATAAGTTTAACCTGAAACCTAAACTTAAAAACCATATTTAGAAGAAAAACATGATTTTAAAAAGGAAAAAGTGGGGAGAGATAAATATGGAGTGATGGTGGGCCACCATAAATATGGTGAGATGCTGAAGTGCTGGACAAAAATTATACGCGCGGTAGATTGAATCAATTGTTTCACCGACCATTCACACGCGCCGCGTGAATTTATTACTTTTTCATAAATTACAATTAAGGAGCCGCCTGCTGTAAATTACAGTTGAGACCCTGGTCACTATATAGTGACGGTCACTTCCAAGACTTATTCATAGATGATTTATAGAAAACTTTCTCTTATTTTAAAAGTGACAAAAATGAAGGACATACTACTAGACTCGGATAACGAAATTAATCGAGATACTCCGTCTAAAAAATAAAAAATGGAAAACGGAGGGAGAATTTATCATTGACTTTGTTTGTATGATGTAATTTGTACCACCTGCTCCCACAAAACCTTAAACCACTGACACAAAAATGGCGGCAGCTATGGACTGCACGAACTGGGACCGCAATGCGTACCGGGAATCCATTTTACAGAAGAGGGAAACACTCTCCCGCACCGTTTTCCGAACCGCATTCCCCCTCGATTCCGATCCCTATTCTTCCTCAAGACACCCGGACCTCATCGTTGCCGCCTGCAGCGACGGCTCCATCTCCTCCTACTCCGTCGCTTCTAACCCGGTAAATTCGCTCTCTAATTTTGCTTCAACCAACACTCTTCCTATGCATTGTTCTTTTCAAAGCTGAGATTTTTAATTTGGAACTGGAAGCTTGATTTTATGTTTGTTCTCATGGTTAGGGTTCCAGGCCTGGCGATACCATTGCTGCTCAGAAGTATGTCAATTTGTATGTGTACGTGTTTGTGATGTGATTTTTGTTTATGCATTGTTTGATGTGCTCTTTTGGTTGGCAGTGTGTTGGTGGCGGAACCTAATTGTTTAGTTCAAGGGCATGATGGTCCTGCTTATGATGTTAAATTTTATGGGTGTGGCGAGGATTCGCTGTTATTGAGGTAAGTAATATATCTTATGTGATTTTTCTGCTGTCTGTTGTGGATTGTTTTGTTCCTCACTTGATGCATTGTGCAGCTGCGGAGATGATGGTCGGATCCGAGGTTGGAAAAGGAAACAGCTTTCAGACTTTGAGGAAGGTGATATGATATGCCATTTAAAGCATCTTATTATCATGTTATATGATGGCAGATTTAGTTAAGCTTCTCGACATGTTATTTGATTTAGTTAAGCTTTATTTCACAGGTTTATATTATATTAATGTCCACGACTTCAAAAACAAATATGCCAATTTCATTTTGGATAGACATAGTAATTGATATGGTAATAAAAGTTCAAATATGTTAAAATAATTTTCACTTTGTATAGTTCACTGACTTTATTGTTCATCATCTTCTGCATATAATTCTCCCGGTACTCAAGTTCCCCCATTTTTGTCAGGAACAATAGTATTTTGTTAACTGGTTCCTCGAATTTTGTCTGTAAATTTACTTTAATCACAGCATATGCATTTTTCTTGTTTTTTTATCGTGTCCTGGAGCTAATTCATTACTTTCCAATTTCCAATAGTTGCAGGGGGAGATGTGAAGCCTGTATTTGACTTGGTGAATCCTCAACACAAGTTAGTCACTCTAAACCTCTAATTTAGCTCATCACTAGAGGAATTTTCTTTGATTGTCCTGACTTCAGCATGCCTGTGATTAGTTGCCTAAAACTTTAATTTAGCATAGCACATGGGGAGTCTTCTCTGGATGTGGAGCATAAAATTTTCATCATGCGTCCATTAAAGGATTTTATAATTATAAATTGTGATATACAAATTTGCTGTATCCACTCTTGTTATTTATGCCAATTTCTGTGTTATAGTTACCTATACATATAGAATGATTAAGCTTGCTAAGGTTTCGGAATATGTATAATTACCTATACATATTGTTTTTACCTTTGTTGTAATGTTATTATGTTCATTCACTGTTGCAAATATGTTACTCTACTAGATATATAAACAATTCTCCGTCTTGCAGAGGTCCCTGGGGTGCACTTTCTCCAATTCCTGAGAATAATGCCATTGCTGTTGATAATCAGGTTTGTGGTTGTGTTTTGCTCTTCTTTTCATCAAACTGCTGCTCAGGTAGTAGGTTTTGCTCAAGAGATGCATCCATCCCTCTCTCTAAAAGGATGAAGGGAGAGAAGTAATGTACAGATTGTTGTGACCTCCTTTATTTCTCTTCTTTTTTCTGTCCACAGTGCTTTAAAGTTCATAAACATGACATTTTTATTAGGCACTATTCAGTTCTCATGGTTCAAGTAATAAATTTTTTACTGGCTACTTTTTTACTCGCATACTATGGATAAGATTTCATCCTTTAGAAACATTAGTGTAAGCACCTTGATGTTGACTGAATAAAAATGATACCTTTTTATTATTTTTTATTGTGTGTATCTAGTGATTTTTTATAATATTTTTTGTTATATGATGATACAATTATTTTTTGACCTCCCCAAATGATGCACATGCTTCTTCATCCTCATATTTGCAGGGTGGATCTGTTTTTGCTGCAGCTGGTGACTCTTGTGCTTATTGCTGGGATTTGGTATGTACTATTGTACCTGATGCGTTTGGTTTGTATTAAATAGTTTCCTCATCTTCATTACATTTTTATGTTGCCGTTTTCACTTATAATAACATGTTACATTGTTTCAGGAGACGTGTAAAATGAAAATGGTTTTTGAGGGCCATTCAGATTACCTGCATTCAGTTGTTACTCGAACCTCTTGCAACCAGGTCTAATAAATTTATATTCACTTGCTATTCATTTTTTCTGGGCATTCCATCTCTTGTCTATTCTCTTCCTTGTCATTGGTTGGTCACTAGTTTTTGTTTATGAACCCCTTCTCTTTCTGTAACCTTCATTCTATTATTTCCAGATTGGGATTTTGCTTTAGAATTGAATGTTGTTGGGCCTTTCACATTGTATGAGATGGAACCTTGTCATCTAGTTCTGATGTTTAAATTCTCCACTTACCATCTTCTCACTTTGCACTGTAGATGATTACGGGTTCAGAAGATGGGGAAGTCCGATTATGGGGTAATACAGTTTATTCCTGGTTTGCTGATATATTACCGAATTATTTTAATTTTTCCCCTGCATTTCATGAAAGTAGATTGCAATAGTGGGAAGTGTACACAAATTATTGATCCAAGAAAGAGGAAGAATTTTAAAGTACCCTTTTCACACATCAGTTGCATTGCACTAGACGACAGTGAGAGCTGGTTGGTAAGAATTTATGTGATGTTGATGCCCTTTGTTTAATGCTTTGTATTTGAATTGATCTTCTCAACTTGGTTGATGTTATTGGCATCAAATAACTCAATGTAGATATTCAACAGCATTTTAGTACAAATTTCTTGTTATGTGAAGCGTTGACTAGGCCTTGTTCTCATGAGCACTTACAATGTGTAGGTGTGTGGAAGTGGTAGATCATTGTCACTTTGGAACCTTCCTGCTGGTGAATGTGTGTCAAGGATCACCACCAATGCTTCCATTCAGGATGTTGTTTTTGAAAAGAATGAAGTGAGTCATTTCATTCGACACCTTACTTAGTGGCGTATTTCTCATGATTATCTTGGCTTCTTGTGAAAATTGTCTTTAATCTTTTTGTATTTGGATATGACTTTTCAACAGTAGTTTATAGAGAATGATAGTATTAAAATTGATGTGAAGTCCCTAAATATAAATTCACATGAACGTTTCATATGTTTTAACATACAAAATTGTGTCTTTTAGTGGTTCAGTTCTTTGGTAAATGCATATCTTTTACTGTAGGTGAACTGTTAACCTCTGGATAATGCATTTTCTTATTGGTAATTTTCATTATAATTTATTCAACTATCAGTTTTGCTTTGTCTTGAGAGTGATTTTCTTCTATATGCTTCAGATTTTAGTTGTTGGGGCAGAAGATTCACTCAGCCGATTTAACATGAACGGAGATATGTTATCAAAGATCCAGTGTGCTCCCCAGTCATCCTTTTCTGTCTCCTTGCATTCTTCTGGGGTGAGTTCCACCCTGACATTTCCCAAATGGTCTTTGAAGAAATGAAATCCTAAACCAAATTTATGTTTATTCAGCTGAGTAATGTGTTCCTCATTCTCAAAATAAGAATCAGATTGAAATCATGTCCATCTTGTGAAAAACTCGTGTTTTGCAGTTGCTTGTTTATGTGAACAGCTTCCCAATCTTAAACCGGTATTCTTTCAATCTCAGGTTGTAGCAGTTGCTGGTTATGGAGCACTGGTAGACGTAATCTCACCGTATGGAAGCCACTTGTGCACATTTCGATGCAAAGGACTATAGATGAAGCTCTCCATTTAACGGTGGTGTTCCATGACATTCCTAGCTAGTTCAGAGCAAGATTCTTTGGATAGAGGGTTGGCTGGTTGTTTGCTGTTGTTGGGAATCGAGATTCATGAGATTTTCTAAAGTGTTATTCTTTAGTACTTGTAATTGTAAATTTTAAATTTGTAGATCATTCACAGGATGATATACACCCAACATGTAAACTAAGGGGGAAAGGTGCAACATTTAAAAAAAAAAAATCAAGTGCATCTTTTCCCTCTTATTAGTTATTCCCTAGTTACTCGAAACTACCCTTAAATTCAAATGTGTACCTTGAAACCTTGTAATAGTGAAATTTTGTAACAAGGAGTTCAAATAGTGTGACAAAATATACAGTGAGATGGTTTGTTTTCGATTCAGTTGTATGGTTAATCAAAAAGCACCTTTCTGTAATTATGATTCGCACTGAGTAAAAATAGTGTGTCCCATTTGCTTTCTAAATTTTTTTTAAAAAAACAATGTCTCATTTATACCTAATATATTTTCTTATATAGGTAAAAATCTCATTCATTTCACTGAGAAACATATGTATGATGAGATTTCATTCCTTATTTAGTTATATTATTATTCATTTTCCTATTCTAATTAAGCTAGTAATTAAAGTAATAGCTGTAAACTATTTCCTTTTCTTAGTTAGATTGTTATTCTAGTATATGTCTATATAAAGAGGACATATTCTATGTAATCATTCATTCAATACAATCATTAATTTAATATAAGATGTTTCTTCAAGGTAGGTGAATCACTAATCAAAAAGTTCAATAGGTTGATAGACCACAAATCAAAGGTCATATCCCCCTTGAGGTATCGAATCTCGTCATTTGGTATCAGAGGCAAGTTGAAAATTCGATAACTTTTTTTATCGTTCAAGATTCCAACTCCTCCGATGACTTTCTACATCCCATTCTTGATCGTACATGTGATTTACCAGTTTCGATAGTGGAAATCGTCGCAAGTCCAAACAAAATTAATGCTCATCAACGTGAAATATGAGTTCAACAATGTCAAGGTTTTCGAGTTCAGGTTGCAGTTGAGAGGTGCCTGATCACTTTCGTTGTGGAAGAAGTAGTTCATGCCCTTATCGGATATCCACCATTCAAGAATACTGGATTGCAGATAAATGTTAGTTTTCGAGTATGGTTGATTCCATGGGATGGTTACCCTACCGAAATTTTTGAATGGTTGATTGCGTGGCACATTCATACTATTTCTTGGCTTGCGGACAAGCCTTTTTACAGGGGCGCGGGAATGGTGAGATTTCATTCCTTATTTAGTTGTATTATTATTCATTTTCCTATTCTAATTAAGCTAGTAGTTATAGTAATAGTTGTAAACTATTTCCTTTTCTTAGTTAGATTGTTATTCTAGTATGTCTATATAAAGAGGACATATTCTATGTAATCATTCCTTCAATACAATCATTAATTTAATAGAAAATGTTTCTTCAAGGTAGGTGAATCCCTAATCAAAAAGTTCAATAGGTTGACAAACCATAAATCAAAAGTCATATCCCCTTGAGGTATCGAAGCTCATCAGTATATGAGCTATTCTTTTTAAAAGACGCAAGAAAATAAGCTAATATATTCCTATCCCTAGGGATCCAACAGAGATTCATGAAATCATTATTGCGTTGACCATCCTTTGATTTTTAAAAGAAAAAGAAACAATATAACCTCTACCATATTGCGTTGACCAATGTCTAACCAAACGATTTCGTCCATGGGACAATAAATCTTCATCTTTTGAATGCAAGGGATGAAATTAACTTTTCAAAGTTGGAGTCAAAAATTCTGAATTCGACCAAAGCAAAAATCAAATGGTACTACTTATTCTTATTAATAGCATCGTTCTTTTTTATTTGGAACAATGTTTTACATTGTTAATCTTTCTAATTTTGGTAAAATTCTTTTTTTACCACTCATTTTTATCTTTTCAGCTCTCAAATACATTTAATTTTCCACCTTACTCTCCCTTCTAATAATAATGGTCACAAAAGTAACCGTGCTAATATTGTAAAATCGGAAGAGTACTATATTATATATATATATATATATATATATATATATAATCTTTTACAATCCGAATAAAATATTTAAAATCAATTTCACACATACACGAAAGTTACGAGGTATTACTACTCTACTACCGACTACGTGCCTTTCTCATCAAACACTTCACTCTTTTTAGAGAAGAGGAGATAAAAGTGAAAAAAACCAGCTCCAGCTTCAAACCCTTGCATTTTCAAGGTTTTGTGGTTCGATAATACCGAGGTAAGTCCCCCATTAGCTTTTCTTTCCCCGTACTAGTTAATTAATGTACGAATCACAGTGTACATGATCTTGATTGTTTATTTATGGTTGTTGAAGTCTATGGGATATTTATGATCTTGATCTTGATTATTTTTTATTGTGTATATATGTGTTGAATCTGTGTGTTTGACAGATTATTCTGTGAAAAGCTAGACCTTAAGCTTTGAAAATTGCTGATAAAGATTGTTTATGGTCTCTCATTTACTTTTGTATCACTATTGAATGTGTTAATTGATGTATATGATCTTGATAACATTGTTATTGGGTTTCTGGGATGAGTTTCTGAATAGGTTAAATTTGTGTATGTGACAGATTATTCCGTAGAAGGCTAGTGCTGATAGTAGTTTAGGAGTTCTGAATATGGCTGATAAGGATTCTTCATCCGGGTCAGGCAAAGAAAGGCCAGATGAAAACCAATTGGCTGAATACAATGCTACTGTTGAGAATTTGGTTCAGAGGTTCCGATCCCCTGTCATTCTTGATCAGCAGCACAAATTCTGGGAAACCCAACCTGTTAGGCAGTTTAAGGAAGCTGGAAACCTAGTCCTCCCCGAGGGCCCCATCGAAGAGCCTACCCCGTTGTCCGAGGTCAAACAAGAGCCCTATAATCTCCCTAGCATGTACGAATGGGCAACGTGTGATATGGGGTCCGATGAAATGTGCCACGAGGTTTATGTTCTGCTGACCAACAACTACGTGGAGGATGATGATAACATGTTCAGGTTCAATTACTCTAAAGAGTTTCTTCAGTGGGCGTTGAGATCGCCGGGGTATTTTGCCAGCTGGCACGTGGGAGTTCGCGTCAAGGCTTCCAAGAAGCTGGTTGCTTTCATTAGTGGAATTCCAGTGAACATGAGGGTTCGAGATCAAGTTGTGAAAATGGCTGAGGTTAACTTCTTGTGTGTCCATAAGAAGCTTAGGTCTAAGAGGCTAGCTCCCGTGATGATTAAGGAGGTCACTAGGAGGATTCACTTGGAGAACATTTGGCAAGCCGCTTATACTGCTGGAGTGATTCTTCCAACTCCCATTACTGGTAGCCAATACTGGCACAGGACTCTGAATCCTAAGAAACTGATAGATGTCGGGTTTTCCAAGCTAAATGAGAGGATGACAATGAGCAGAGCCATTAAGCTCTACAAGCTTCCATCTTCAACATCGACCCCCGGGTTAAGAAAAATGGAGGTCCGAGATGTGCCAGCTGTGACCCAGCTGCTCAGGAAGTACTTGAGCAAGTTTGTGGTGGCGCCAGATTTTGATACTGATGATGTGGAGCACTGGCTTCTTCCCAGGGAGAATGTGATTGACAGTTATTTGGTGGAGAGTGAAGAGAGCCATGAGATCACTGACTTTTTCAGCTTCTATACCCTGCCTTCATCCATTCTAAATAGCCGGGAGCACTCGATTCTGAAAGCTGCATATACTTTCTACTATGTCTCGACTAATACTCCACTGCCTCAGCTGATTAATGATGCGCTTATCATTGCTAAGCAGAAGGATTTTGACGTGTTTAATGCGCTTGATGTGATGGATAATGAAGCTTTCTTGAAGGAACTGAAATTCGGCCAAGGTGATGGGCAACTGTACTACTATCTGTACAATTATAGGTTCAATCATGCATTAAAGCCATCAGAGCTCGGGCTCGTACTTTTGTAGCTTGCCATTTGGTTTGTGACAAGGTTGAAGCACCAGTGACCCAGAGGCTCTAGATTGCACTTAATCTATGCGCTAATTCTCGAATGTCTTTTGTGGAGTTTTTTTCTGAAGCAATTCACTGCAATTTGACAGTTTAGTAATTTTGTAGATGATAATGAGTGATTAATTTTGTATGCTACTCTTGCATTTTCAAGTTTCAACACCTTTGATGTTCTGTAGACTCTGTGCCATGGCATGCATTGGAGCCCTTTCTCCAATATGTATGGCTTATGCTGTATGCACATTTTGCACAGAGAGCCGTAGAAATGTAGGTGAAAGGGTTCAGAGGATGGTTTAGCAACAGTAACTAAACACAATACTTCAATGTTCTTGTTATCTTGTCTGTCAAAATCATGCAAACTCAACTTTGTAAAAAAGAATATGCAAATTTTCATCCATCAGAGAACCATCTTCCTATTATCATTACTTTTCCCAGGGAATGGGGAACTAAAAAGAAGATAAGGAAATTAATAAGGGTATACATTGCTTTGCCTAGTAAACTTTAGCCCAAAATACTAGCATCAGTTAGCTAGAAAGCATTTCTTACTGTGCCTTATGTCATTAATATCAATAACCCCTACCCGATTTTACTGAACTTTACATGGCAAAAATTTACAAGCATTTCAGAAACTTGTTTTCTACAGACTAAAAACGCGACGGTTGCCTACACCAACAGTACTATTTCGCCATGCAAACCTGAAATGATCCATTGGTCCTTGTTAAAGACAACATACGAGAAAGATGTGAGGAGAATATCAAATTATGAATATGGAATTTTCTCTCTTTCTTTTTGGCTTACTTCTATTGGATATCTCAAATGCCAAGTGAAGCATCTTCTCTGTTTCTTCAGACATCATTCCTACCCTTTCTGATTCCCTTACAGCTTCAGCTAATAGAAAGGATTTGTTTTCTGCATCTGTAAGTGTAAATGCAGCCGACAGAGTAGCTAGTTCAATTGAATCACCAAGGTAGCCACGAATTGGCGGTGGGGATGGCTGAGCTTTTGGCTGTGGTGGTGTCTGTGCGTTCAGCTGTAGTGGTGGTTGAGCCTTAAATTGTGCGTTGTTTGGTTCCGGAACTGGGGTTTTTGTGACCTCTACGCTGACTTCTGTCTTGAGTTTATAGCAATGGCTTGGAAGCTGCAAACATAATCTCATTACATTTTGATCTTTGTGAAAGAAGTACAGCACTAAATTTTATCAAGCTGTCAGAAGGTAGAGTCAAGGTGAAAAAAACTCTCTAATAAACCTGATGCCCTAGACAAAATAGTGATTTGCAATTAAAGGTTCAATTCATAACCCATGCACACACAATCGGTTGGTGATGCATATTTAATCAGATTATAGTGACTTCATATATTCATCAGTAATTTACAATGGAATGCCAGGAAACTATAATTCTCTAAGCAAGAAACACTAATAATAAAACTATAATTCTCTAAGCAAAAAACACTAATAATAAAACTATAATTCTTTAAGAACTAAACACTAACAATAAAACTAAAGTCAGCAGATTCATCAATCAACACAAGTCACAGTTAACAAACCAAAAGCTATCAAAAATATCTGAGGATATTATTTGATGTAAACAACAGATACCTTTACAAGTTTTTCTGATCTAACAAGCCTTCTGAGCCTTGAATTGAGCATCTTTCTGAAATTTTGGGCATTCGTCGGCATCTCACCCTTTTTCTGCACACATCATTAAAATAAATATATTATGAAATTTGTTTTTTACACATGACATTTGACAATAGATATTAAGAAACTGAATGCAAAACGATAAAGGAGTTTCCAGTAAGATTTGGTCAAGTTACATAAGGGTTTACAACTACTTTCCAATTGATTGGACAACACTGCTTTTCAAGTTCTAAAGACATAGTACTTTCACTACCTTTGGTAAAGAAACAAACTGAACTCCTTCCATCATTTAAACAATACAATACTCCTGACCAAACAAAATGGTGAAGTACAATCGAGTATCTAAAGTACAGTAGTACACGACTCATATAGAGGGATAAATTCTTGGTTCTTATTTTGGAGTGTACCTATAATCGGGTAAAAAATTACGACATTTCACCTAGATGAAGAAAAATAGTTGTGCTAGATGTTTCCTCTAAAGGCCACAGTTGGTTATTGAATAACGCTGCACAATTACATTTGTCACAAGTGACAATTATGACAACTTGGGATGTAGTAATCATAAGGAAGACAGATATAAAGTAATCTAAAAATTTGCAAGAAAAAAATTTTGCACAAGCATCCACAAACAATATTAAGATAATTCTATAAAATCATTTATAGGATTTGACCCCTCAGTAGAACATGTGTACCAAAAGCTCGTTCCGATAATTTATTCCTTCTTTTACCCCCTAAAGACATTTCAGAGCATTTTATTGAATAAAGGTGCATGCAGGCTTTCAGTAGGTGGATTTATCTGAAATTGATCACAAGAAACTATGCACCCATATTCCACATAATGAACTTTAGGGTCACAGGGATTAGATCTTGAATAACAACTTAACTCAATTACAATTTTGAAAGAATAAAAAGTGGAGGCAAGCCAAACCTCAAAGTATTTAATAATTGAAGAAGAATCTGATCCATTTGGGTCATTTAGAGTTGATATTGCCTCACAAATCATAGCATTATACCTGGAATACCAAAAATTAATGCCATGAGCAAAAAATCAAGAATACAACCAAAAGAGTCTTCTAAAGAAACAAATATAACCGAAAGGGTATAATAAAGGAAAAGAAGTAGAAAGAAAAAAAATACTCAACTCAGGCAAGGCAGGTGATAAAAAGTTTATATCTTCATATTCAAACACAATGAATGATTCGAAACAAAAATGTCAACATGCAAGCATGGGATCAAAACATGCAAGGAAGGAATGAAAGATTACTCTGAGACAACTTTTCCATTGAGAACACATTTTGAGGGATCCTCGGTACCAGGGACCTTTTCAACATCTTTTGAGACTGGAGTTGAAGAGGCTGGAGGTGGTGGTGCAAGAGGCGACGGTACAGCAGAAGCATCAGCCAGTACCCTTAGCCATTGAGTTCTTGTTTTATTATTACCCCCCCTTGGGACAACACCAATGGCAGCATTAACAGTCAAATTTCTCCATTTATCCTACAAACACACATGGGGTTAATACCGAAATACATCTAAAAATCACAAAAACAACAAAAAAGAGTATCCAAATCTTTCTACACAGCAAGGTAGTTTCAAACCCCAAAATATTATAATAGTTTCACGACAAAGACTGTGAAAAAGCGTAGTAGATGACATGTCATCAAATAACGGATAAATTTGTATGCTCATCATATTCCACATCACTCACTATCAGGGGCGGAGGCAGGTGGGGGCTGGTGGTGGCTTCAGCCCCCACCAGAAAATACAGTTACAGTGTTAAATTTTTTTTTAACTCTAAATTAATACCAAATTTAAAAAAAAAACACACAATTTAGCACCCACCGGAATTTATGAAATTACAAAACTATAAATTAGCCCCCACCAAAAAAATTTCCTGGTTCCGCCACTGCTCACTATACCATTTCACTGTAAGTATCATTACTCATATTATATATACATATACTCCCTCCGTCCCACTATTTTTTTGCTACCTATCATTCACAGAATCTTCTATATGGTCTTTAAAGTATTTACATCTTTAATAACATACAACAAAAAATTATAACGTATATCTATACAATTTCTACATACATATGACGATACAACAAATGTAATAAGATTACACATGACAATAATCCTACTTACGCACTGATACAAGTTTACAAATCAAAGTTACGAAATTAGATAAGTGACACAGAGCATTCATAGTATAAGAACCCCAGTTTACACAATTTTCATCAGTCAAAACAAAATCGATTGTGCACATGTCAATATTTATGTGTTGGCATCTCAGTAGTCCAGGAAACAAACGAGGATACAGTTAATCCGACAAATACATGTAAAAGAGGGTGGGAAATGAACCTTAAGATCAATGTTTGAACGATTGTAGAGGTGAGGGCTGAATTCAGGGTCGCGTTGGATGAGCTTCCACTTTCCGGGGCCGTACTTTAAGATGCCGCGGCGGAGGGCTTCTTCTTCCTCCGGCGTCCACTTCTGCTTCGGATTACCCATTACTTCCGGCAAGTACTAACTCCCACTGGCTTTTCCTATCTCTGGGGATTTAAAATGTAAACAGTCGCCCTTTAACTGGAACGAAATGGACCATACGACGTCGTTCCCTTCTCAATACTGTGACCTGTAAAGCTTACTATTGTATTGCACAATCTAGCTATTTCCATTTTGATTTTATTCCCGGCCCTTTAAAATTATATATAGGAAAGCTTCCAATTATTAATTTAATCAAATGTTTCAAAAAACATTATTACTTGAATCATAAATTAATCCATTTCTAATCAAAAAAATATTAATTAGTAACAGTCGGTGAAAAAGTAAAATCTCATTCATAGTGCTAAGAATCACACAACAATGATTATAAGTGAATCTGTTTTATAAAATATAGCGTCTTGTGAAACAACAAACAAGACTTTTTTTAATCACAGTGATAGTTAAGTATTCTATTTTCAACTTTTACACAATAATTGTCTTTCTATGTAAATATATAATTTTAAGAGTAATTCTTCTGTGAGACAGCGTTATCCATGAGGTAAGACCAAATAAGAAAAATTTCATTATTGTCATTTCATCATAATTCAACGTCACCTCATCAAACATGTTACATCATCAAAACATTTGTGTCAGTTCATCAAATCTCACCAAAAAAAGTGTTTATTTGGTCCTGCCTCTTGGGTGAGGCTGCCTCACCCAAGAATTGGTCTAATTTTAAATTTGTAACAATTCATATAAATATAATGATCGGTTGCTATTTTTGTTTTTCATTTTATTCTTTTGGTGTGTTTTTTTTATATATTATACAAGTATAGTTTATCAAGTTCAATGAACTTTGATGTTTGTGATGGTGTTTTATAAGAGCAAGTCCAACTGACTAAAAGTCCAACAGATTCTCTACAAGATATAGTACTACATTCTCATAATTTTTTTGCATCAACTCCAACAGCTTCCCTAGTGTGAGGATTAGAATTTAATTTCAGTATTTTATCTCTTTATGTTTTTTTTTCACCATTCAAATATATTTTGGATTCTTAATATTTTAATTATGAATGATAAAAATAATGTAAAAATATATATTATCAAAATATACATCACAACGAACATAACAATATCTCATATGGTAATATTCAAATTTTTATGTACATGTGAACATAGTCATGTATGATCTTGTTTTGTTCGTGATAGTATGAAATTCAATAATATATATTTCTTATAATTTTTTATTATATATAATTAAATATATTCACATTTGAAATATAGGTTTTTAAATTATTTCATTAATTAAGAGAGTAAAATTATCCACATTAATGGAAATAGCATTAAATTTTGCTTCCCCAAGTATTTTTTTTCTCTCTACATAATTGGGAAAGCAACATGGAGATTTTGAAAAAATCTCCAAGTTGGGGAATGAGATAGAGAATGTGTTGGAGTTGAAAATTGGCTCAAATTCCCTAAATTTATTGAAATTCCCCAACTTGGGAAAGCTGTTGGACTTGCTCTAAGTTTTTTATGACATTTAGTCATTTATGATTTAATTATGAGAAAGTCTTGGGTGAGACCTGTCCTTGTGGAGACCAAGAGCAGGGGAATGAGCATTTACTGTTTCTGCTTGATCTTTTAGTCAGTTTGTTTGATCTTTCACTCAATGTCCTTGAGTATTTTTGTTTTGCCTTGATTTTTCAGTTAATTTGATCTTTCGTTCAATTTGCTTGATCTTTCGGTCAATTTTCTTGATCATTTCCTTGGTCAATTTCACCAACGACAAATTCAATCAAGGAAATCGGCGGGTTTAAAGCTCACCAACGACAAATTCAATCAATAACAGTCTCATATAATCTTTGGTCAGGTCTCAAATGAGAATTTGCCTTTAATTATTTATTTAAAACCAGTTAATATTTGTACTACATAATATAATTTTTGTGATGCTTAAAACTTTAGTTTGAGCGTCGTATTTATGCCTGTTGAACTTGTGATGATTTATAGATATGATGATGATGCATTTTTATTATTTTATAGGACATTGAAATTAAGACAAAATCTTGTTTGAATCATAAGATAGTAGTCTGGCAAACCCCTTTTTATATATGCAAGTTTTGGGCTCAAAATTCTAATCTCATTTTTGGCACAATAGTAACAACCTTTCTGTAAAAACAGTCTAAATGTCACCATCTTCCGGCTTCCCCAATGCGATTGAAATTGACGAAGCCCTCAATCATGAATATTGTTACTCCAAACAACCACCATTTGTTGTCCTCCACGTACTACCTTTTCGATTAAATCGGTGGCGAAAACGACTTCTCTACCAAGGAAAATAGCTACGACGACCTCAACGCCTCCTTTAATTTGATCACGCCGATGATGGTTACAAAAAAGATTGGGAGCGAATATTTCTCGTCATTTAGGTGGCGGCAATTTCACTAGTTTCATCGAGTGCCATAAGTATGTGATGATGGGCCCGTGGTGTGGTCTGTGAAGTCGGAATATGCTGCAAGGCTCAATAAAGGTGTACAGTACCAAGTAGATCTGGTTCCCTATACTATGTTGTTTCATAGACGTAGATTTGGTTTCAAGGTTATCTGGTTCAGTATATTGTGCTAAAAGTTCATAGACGTAAGCGTAGATTTTGTCCTTTTATAACATTTTACTTGTTATTTAATAACTGTCATTTCGTTCAATGTTCACTAGTGCCATTTACGCAGAGACTGAAATTCACCATATCTACGACAATACATAATTAGGGTATGTCACATAACAAATTTTATAATTATTAGTGTGGAGAACTTGGCACACATACCTCTAGAATATATCAAAATTGTCATTACATAAACATGATTATCTATTCAGTTTTTCACATCTTTACACAAAGTTGGAAACATTTTTCAAAAAAAGTTGTATAGGTAACTTTTGCAGATTTGTGTGCATTTCCAACAACTTTGTACTCACAAACCGACGCAAGCAAGGGAGATATAGAAAAAACTGTTTCGGTAGTATGCTGAAACCAAATAATATTTTGAGAAAAGTAGAAGCTAAAACCAAAGAAAAGTAGAAGCCGAACAAAAGATAATTGAAATTCACTTTTATAATTTTTTAAAAGCTCCTGGATTGCAAAATTCAAATTTGATCAGTGAAGAAATAAGAGCAGCAAACCAAATTCTTCCCCGAACCCCCCTAACATTTTGTATTGATACTTCATCTAAAAATTTCAACATACTCATGTACATGATAATCACTAAGTAAAGGCCAGAGTGGGCATCAACAAACTAAATGATTAACATGTAGCCTAAATCAAGGTAGGAGTAGAAAATACTGAGAAGAAAATAGAAGGAAAGTTATACTTTTAGGTAGAGAGGATGTTCTAGATGTGTCAATTTATAGATGCATTGTCTAATGGTAATCAATGTGTGTTTTGGTTTATGTTACTGAAAAGACACAACTTTACATGTATAAATGATGTGACTTTTCAATAAGCTAAGAATTTCATGCCCTATGGGTATGTGCTTATCCTACATTGACTTATGATAATCGGTGGAAGTGCTTGCAGTCCCCTATTAGTTAATACTTGAGTCCAAACTTTTTGTCACCCATATCAGAATTCAGTACTCTAAAATACAAGATTTATTTTTTATTTTTTTAATAGCTACAAGCATTTTTAAAAATTATAATTAAAAGTAAAATAATAAGAGATTAATAAAATAAACTAATCATATAAACATGATATAAAAAACTTTTCTACTACGGCCGTATTACCTTACAGGAAAATTTCTCACCTTTAAAAAGACTATAATAATTCTCTTTATCATGATTAAAATAAATAAAGTATAATACAAATGATCTCCAACAAAAATGGTGAACTATATTAAGGTTTGTTAGTTGTAGCTGAAAATAAATACAATCGCAAAATGTCAGATATAGGGGGTCCAATCGGATATAGCCTAGTGTGAAGAGTATAATCAGAAATTGACATGTCAGAACGTCCACACAAAATGTTTACTTTTATATAGATTCGGTCATCAGCTCGTCCATATAATAATTTAATCATAAGAAACTAATAATTAAGCGATTAAATTGGATGAACCGAGCTGGACGAACCAACAGACTTACTTTTTAATTTTTTTTAAAACAACAAATTCTCCTTTCATTCATTTCATGGATTTGAAAAAAATCCAGAATTTGAAAAAATATCTAGAATTGTTTGACAAATAATAAGGGAAACAAACATAAATTAGAGAGCTATATGACTACATGTAATCAGAAAATTGACCCTCAAAAAATTAAAATTATGACCAAAACATGCAAGAGTAAGTGGGAATATTGACTTCTCTTTTACATAGGTGTACCTTCTAAGTTCTAATTACCTTCCTATAATTAATGAAAAAGGTTGAGTTATCTTGGTTTGAATTAGGAATTGGTATATTTATATGCAGAAGAAATTTATTTATTTTTTTGAAAAGACACATCTTTTTGTTTCTTATATTTATTGAAAAGGTATGGGTGTAGAATTACCAAATTACCCTTGCTGGAAGATAAGGAGAAACTTTTATCAAAGTATTCTCATAAAATTGACCCTCAAAAAATTAAAATTATGACCAAAACATGCAAGAGTAAGTGGGAATATTGACTTCTGTTTTAGCTAGGTGTACCTTCTAAGTTCCAATTACCTTCCTATAATTAATGAAAAAGGTTGAGTTATCTTGGTTTTGATTTATGAATTGGTATATTTATATGCAGAAGGAATTTTTTTTTTTTTTTGAAAAGACACATCTTTTTGTTTCTTATATTTATTGAAAAGGTATGAGGTGTAGAATTACCAAATTACAAAGTCTTGGGTGAGACCGTCCTACCATAAGCTTATGGTAGGACGAATGATAGTTCATGTGTTTAATAGATTTGTTCATGTGTTTCACAGTTTTGTTCATGTGTTTCACAGTTTTGTTTGTTATAAGCTGGGTTCATGTGTTTGACAGATTTGTTCTTGTGTTTCACAATTTTGTTTGTTATAATCTGTAACAATATGTAAATGAATTAACAAAGCTGTGAAACACATGAACAAATCCATTAAACACATGAACTATCATTCGTCCTACCATAAGCTTATGGTAGGACGGTCTCACCCAAGACTTTCTCTTACCAAATTACCCTTGCTGGAAGATAAGGAGAAACTCTTATCAAAATATTCTCATTATAGTTTTGGTCTAGCATAAATTTACCACGTGTATGCGCAAAAGTTGAGGGTATGGTGATTATTCCATGTATAGTTGATGGAAATGTGATTGTATTTAATAATTCAAGTTGTAAAAAATAAAAATTCAAAGTTAAATGACATTGATACAGTGTAATGGGTCTGGTTCAGTGTTAATCCACCCTCTCTATAACTTAGAGGTCCAGGGTTCAAAATACACCCCTGTCAAAATTGTGAATATTTGAGCAATTATTGTCAGGGTCTACCCAGTGTAGAAGGACCGGTGGTGGTTTCCCAGGGGCCACGCTGTGGTCTCCCATGCTGCAGGTGGTGACTCATGATGGTGCGATCGGTGGTTCCGGCTTCGGTGGTTCGGTGATTCGTTGGTGCAAGCAGCTAGAGGGCGTCTCAAAGTACATGGATGGAACGTGTATAGTTTCACTGTGCTTACATGGATCTAATGTGGTGCCTCATAGTTAGCCCTAGATTAGGACGTGTATATGTAATAAGTAGGTTGTAATCAATCCTGAATTTAAAAAAATAAAAATGACATTGATACAAAGGTTGTTTCATGTTTGGCATTTTACAAGAACACTACACGTTGTTAAAACTAATCCCATTCACCAGCTCCATACGGTGCTTCATGCTGCTACCTAATCCTCCTCACATGCAGAATGCGTGCATCGTAAACTCAGCAGTCAGCACCAAACCTACAGTACTAAATAAGCACAATCAACGTGTTTCTAGGTCGTTCGTAAGATGATAAAACAAGCCCGCTTTCTCAAGTCCCGGAGCCAATCACAAGCAACCACGTGGTAGCGTAATGAATGGCATTGGAAGATATAATATAAAGTACCCGCTCCCTATCCAAACCTTCCTCACTGTTTGCTCTGCTCATTAGTCAGAATTGGCTTCTGAATCTTGAAAAATATCACATAAATTCAACAAAAACCGCAAGGGTTTTCCGAATTGAGCTCAAAGACTGATTTTTTCTTGCTCTTTCTTCATCTGCATTTCACAATTCTGTGAAATGGCATTGAAACTCAGGAACTGAGCAGTGTGGAGGCTGTAATGGAGTGTTTTGGAGCTCAGAATGTGGCAACAATGGCGGTCTCCAAATGCCCTGCTAGAGGGTCATGTCGGAGAAGGATGAGGCTGCCGAATAAAACTGGGTTATTCCAGCATATGTGCAGTAGGAGAATTGGTGTGCAAGTGAGGTGTATGAGTACAGAAAGCTTTGTGGCTGTTAAGGAAGGCCTTGCTGACCAGGAGGATTTTGTAAAGGCTGGTGGCTCTGAGCTAGTTTATGTCCAAATGCAAAGGGAGAAGCAGATGGAAGAACAGTCTAAATTGTCTGATAAGGTACTCCACTTTTTTGCCTTCCCTGTTGATTTTCTAATTTTATAAGTTCACTTCTTGTTAATGCCTACTTATATAGTGTAATCATTAATTTCTGGAAAAAAATGTATAGTTAATGGCACAACTGTTAAGGCTTTGTTTATTGTCAATTTTGTTTTACTGATTAGATTTTACTGTGCCATAGATGGTAGGCACTGGCTCTTTTTGTTTTTTTTACGCTATGTCAATTCCAATTGGTTTTGAGTTGGATGGTTGGGATTTTTGACTAGGAGTTTCTTGGAACAATAAGTGAATTCTTGTTGATTATTGGCATTAAATTTGTAATTTGGCTGCTGTGACATGTTTGTGTGAATTCATGTCATTTTTGCAGCTCCCTCGGATATCAGTGGATAATGGTATACTTGATTTGGTAGTTATCGGGTGTGGTCCTGCTGGCCTTGCCCTTGCTGCTGAATCAGCCAAGCTAGGATTGAGTGTCGGACTAATCGGGCCAGATCTTCCATTCACAAATAATTATGGTGTCTGGGAAGATGAATTTAAAGGTACTTACAGGAGTCCTTTTATTCTGATGATTATGTTGTTACCATTTTCACTGTTCAATATTCATCATTTGTATGGTTCACATAATCAAGAAAGAACAGGGTTATGAAGGTGAATGTTCTTAGACTGATCTTATTATTATTTAACCTTGACATCATTGAGCAATAAGATTTCCTTAAAAATTAAAGTAACGTGAACACCTCTAAGAATCCTAGTATTAACCTTGGTAGAATGTCATCCAGAAGTGATGTAGCTAAAATATTCTGCATGTGTATTTACTCTGCAAGAACTCTGTTTATATATTGGAACTATCAATTCCTTACTTTATTTTTACCTTCAAAATTGTTTTCTTTGACGTCTATTCAATCGCCATTGTTTCAGACCTCGGGCTTGCTGGATGCATTGAGCATGTATGGAGGGACACTCTAGTATATCTTGATAACAGTGATCCTATTTCCGTTGGTCGTGCTTATGGAAGAGTTAGCCGCCATTTGCTCCATGAAGAGCTAGTGAAAAGGTAAAATTGGCCTTTTTAAGATTCTTCCATTCTCAGCTTACCAAAATTATAAACTTCATAGACGCTTTACTTGCATTAATTTCCTAGGTGTGTCGGGTCAGGTGTTTTATATCTTAACTCGAAGGTGGAGAGAATTGTTGAAGCTGCTGAAGGTCACAGTCTTGTAGAGTGTGAAGGTGACGCTGTAATTCCCTGCCGGTATTGTTAGAATATTTGTTCAGATTATTGCATTTGGATTGGGATGTTGTTGACTGCTCGAATCCTTAAATTTTCATTTCATGTACTCTAGGCTTGCTACTGTTGCATCTGGAGCAGCTTCTGGAAAACTTCTGCAGTATGAACTGGGAGGTCCAAGAGTTTCTGTTCAAACAGCTTATGGAGTGGAGGTTGAGGTAGGGTTTTAAGAGTTTCTGTTTAAAAGTTTTATTTACACTGCACTGAATCTTCGATAGCACTCTTAAAATTTGAATTCTGTAAAAATTTGAACTGCACGTGTGCCACCAATGGATAAGTTAACTGAACCCTTAGGGGATTCAGGATTGAGATTGTATGCATGCCAAGCTGTTTAGATCTTGACACAAAAATGTCGTAGATGATCAATTTTGATTTAGAACTGCGTTCATATTCTCGTGGGAGTGTAGTTGTCAGGTCCTGGAAATTCATAAGTTTAATATGAAATGCAACATTTTATCATTCTTCAGCAGAAGAAGGCTACAATCATATTTTAACCATTTATTGGCCCTGTTTACTAGAGCTTATTTCTTGATGTACTGAACTGAACTGAACTGAACTGAACTGAACTGAACTGAACTGAACTGAAGTGAAAATTGATGTATTGAAAAATGGAATCAGCATGACTGAATTAACCTGAATTTCATCAAATTATATTATCACTGAACTGAACTGAACTGAATTGAACTGAACTGAACTGAACTGAACTGAACTGAACTGAACTGATCTACAGATAAGCTCTGGTAAACAGGGCCATTTACAAATATATCCTTCAGTATATTGAGAGGACTAACAAACATCTTAATAGTTAATAGGACCCCTAAAATAAAGGTCAACTTTTAACTTTAAGTTTAACTTTAATGGACAAAAATAATGTTTTGAGAGAGGGCCCTTCTAATGGAATTAAAGGAGTAGTATGCTTTAATGCCCTGACCACAGAAATAGCTCTGATTCATCATATATCTTGGTTAGTCCTAATGTTAGAAACCATGTTCTTACAGCATTAATTTGCATCCTGCATCAAATGAAGTTAATGGTGATCCGTCCATTTTTCAACATATAGGTGGAAAACAACCCATATGATCCCAACCTGATGGTCTTCATGGATTATAGAAACTACATGAAGGGCAAAGTCGAATCTACCGAGGCAGAATACCCAACATTTCTCTATGCAATGTCAATGTCACCAACTAGAGTTTTCTTTGAGGTCCGTCTTTTACCATCCTTAATCTGCGCCATATTTAACATTACACTGTATTGAAGAAAGTGCATTGCAGGAAACATGCCTGGCTTCCAAAGATGCAATGCCATTTGAACTCTTGAAGAAAAAACTGATGCTAAGATTAGACACTCTGGGAGTTCGAATCATCAAAACATATGAAGAGGTACTGAATTGATTTGCTTTCCTAGAACCACACAGTTGTTCCTAGGTTGTTTGCTGAATTAAGGAAAACAATTATGTAGGAATGGTCTTATATACCAGTAGGTGGATCCTTGCCAAACACTGAGCAAAAGAATCTCGCATTTGGAGCTGCTGCTAGTATGGTACATCCAGCCACAGGTAAATAGCTGATTGTCGATTGAACAGCAAACTCATGCATATTCTTTAAGAATCTCGGAGTGCTTATTTAGCTTCCATCGTGAATGTAGGCTACTCAGTGGTCAGATCATTGTCAGAGGCTCCAAAGTATGCTGCTGCAATAGCAAACATTTTGAAACATGATGATGTGAAAGACAAGCTTACTGTCAATATGTCTGCGCAAGGTATTACTATTCTTCTTCCATATATGAGATGTGCATGTTTGTCGATATGAAATGGTCTTTTAGCACTGGTAAATTTTGTTTGCTAACTTTTGCTGTTCAGCTTGGAACACCCTCTGGCCACAAGAGAGGAAAAGGCAGAGAGCATTTTTCCTTTTTGGGCTGGCACTCATAGTGCAGCTGGATATTGAAGGGATAAGGACATTCTTTCAGACATTTTTCCGCCTTCCTATTTGGTGAGTGCAGAATTAAACCTATGTTTTACACATGTTTCAGCTGAATGCATGTTTCGATATAAAGGTTTTATGGGTGTTTTGGCAGGATGTCACAGGGATTTCTGGGCTCGAGTCTGTCTTCAACAGACCTGATGCTGTTTGCATTGTATATGTTTGTGATAGCGCCAAACGATCTGCGAAAAAGCCTCATAAAGCATCTCTTATCTGATCCCACTGGTGCAACTATGCTAAGAACATATCTCACCTTTTAGAGACCAAGATTTCCCTTCCTGCTTGGAAAACCTCCACCATGTATAGAGCATATATATATAACTCAAGTGCAATTTACAATATTATGGCTTTTGAAGCGGTATCAAGTTTTAGGTTATTAATGTCCCTCCCCAAAATTAACTTTTAATTTTACTCTACTATAATTTTTCAAAAAAAATCTGTATATATAATTGGCAAAATTTACTAAGACGTATCAAAGTATAGTATTTCTAAAACGTTAGTTAACATTTGAGATATACTTCTGCAATATCTAAAAAACTACAAATTGTAAAAGCTTTCAATTTTTTTACGCGCAATGGTATAAGATTTGCAACCAAAAAAAAATAAAATCTACATGCAAATATTAGAGAAAACAACAAAATTTCCACCTATTCTCGTCTTGTTTACGAACACTTACATAGAATGAGATATTGACATATGAGGTTTCTCAATATAAAGTAATACATTTGTCTTACCTCAAACTGTACACTTATTTTTGCAAAGTCAAACATACAAAATTTTGACTGACAATGTAAATTAATATAATTATCATTAAATAAACATAAACACAAAATCATAATCCCTATTTGTAGATCCAAACTTTTTTTTTTGAAAGGGTAGATCCAAACATTTAGATATGGTTGGAACCATCCAAAAATTTAACATACTAATCAAAAATATTAATAATAAAATACAGGTTTTGAAAATTGTGAAAACAAATTTGTGCACATTGGAGTAAGAGTGATGAAGTAGTGAATTTTAATTTTAATTTTTCACTGTCCTAACTCCTAAATCACAAATAAGCACAAATAAGAGAGTTGGTTCGTTTGTTCGTTTGTGTTTGACTGTTCTAAAATTCTTAAACGAACAATTGGAAGCTTCCGAGCAACTTAGTAAACTTGACGCCTCGACGACTCTCATTCCATTTCGGAAAATGTCAGGCATAAGTGGAGGACCTGAAGACGGCGGCGCTGTGGTAGCGGTGGCCGTGAAGAGCGCCGGTGGAAGAGGGAGCCGCCGCGCTGTCGTTTGGACGGCTAAGAACAAGGAGGGGCCAGACCATCGCGTTGTGCTGCTTCATGTTATGCCCAAAATCACTTCTATCCCCACTCCATGTATGTTCACTTCTTGTTCTATACAACCTATGTTGTTAATATCTAGTCTGAATTCCTGAAAATGGCTAAAAACGAATCATCCATTTGTTATTATTCGTGCTTCTACAGCAGGAGATAGAACCCCTGTTGAGGAACTTGATCCCAAGATAGCTAGATTGTATGTGCATGATAGAAAGGAAGATTGTAAAAACATGTTTCTGCCATTCAAAAAGTTACTGAGAAAAAGAGAGGTCAGTTTATCTTTCTCTATCTGGGTAATATCTAAAATTTGTGAAATGGGGAAGTAATATCATCAATTTGTAGGTGGATGTAGTAGTGCTTGAGGGGGATGATCCTGCATCGACCCTTCTAAGTTACATATCAGATTCAGGAATTTCAACTGTAGTAGTTGGTTCTTGTTCTTCCACTTACACTTGTTTTAAAAGGTATGTCGACGCTGCTATCTGAACTGGTCTGTTTGCAATTCACTGACTTTCGTGTTTGGTAATGTCCAAAAGAAGTTATTTTTAGTGTTATGATGATCAGTACGATCCTTAAAGCATGGTTTAGTTTCTGTATTTAGCATGTTACTAGCATATAGACCTCTTGTAAAACCATTCCCTTTTCTCCTTTTTGGGTGCAGGAAACCGAAGAGCTCAATCGTGCCATCAGTTCTCCTGAGAAGTCCTCCTCGTAATTGCCATGTTATTGCTGTATACAGATATGAAGTTGTTACCAGGATCACACCAAGACGCTTTTTGGAAGATCCCTCTTTGGAAGAAGGTATTCTGACATATTGTTTTTACCTTTGAATTTTGGTCAGTGCTTTTGTTGTTTGACATATGTTTCTTGTGTATAATGAAGAAGTTTGGAGCTTCTCAGCTAATGATTGTTCTAAGATGACTTTTTTGTCAACTGTAGAAGGCACTGCTTCACAGATTGATAGAGAACCACCTTTGATAGGTTCATCTTCAGTACAATCGAGAATTTATGCGAACCTTGAATTATCATCAACTTCTGACTTAAGTGGCCATACTTCCTTGCAACAAAACCATCAAAGTGCAGGGGAGAACTTTTTAGATATTGAAGCAGACGAAAATCTCTCGGAAACATCTGCACACTCCAAGCAGGTAAAATTCAATCTTCATGTATACAGCAGAAGCATAACCACCTTACTTGAGAGACTTGGTTACAGCAATTTGTTCCTCAAGGAAATAGTTATGAAAGACATTCAAACTTTTCGATCAAGTTCTGATATTTCAATGGTGTTTATGCAGTCAAATGTTGAAGCTGAAGTAGAGCAAGTGCGCCAAGAAATACTTGGCATGCTTTCCATGTATAACCGAACTTGTGAAGATCTCATCTACACCCAAAAGAAGGTGATGTTCTTGTCATCTTTAAGTATTGCTCTTGGTAAATACCTCATTGATAGGTTATCCACGTATAACTGAAAATTATTAGAATTTTGTAGTATTAAAAAATCTGCTACAACCTACAGGAAGTTGACATTCAGATCATTATCATAAAATGAAACATTTTTGTTTCTCACAGGTTAAGCTGCTTTCTCTTGAGTGCCTTGAGG
Organism: Cruciata laevipes; assembly: GCA_963678965.1. Taxonomy (NCBI): domain Eukaryota; kingdom Viridiplantae; phylum Streptophyta; class Magnoliopsida; order Gentianales; family Rubiaceae; genus Cruciata; species Cruciata laevipes. The sequence continues at coordinate 24,170,047 of OY787632.1, read as the reverse complement.
AAGAAACAAGACTAGATGCTGCAAAACAAAGAGAAGAAAGTCTACAAAAAGTTGCTGCTCAAGAAAAAGAAAAGCATTTGGAGGCCTTGAAGGAGGTTGAACTGGCAAAAGATCAGTGTGCTAAGGAAGTTAATGAGAGGAAGATAGCCGAGGCAAATGTAATTAAGGAGTCCTTCCAGAAGCAGAAAATTGTGGAAGCGCTATTTTCAAATGACAAAAGGTATAGAAGGTACAGCATACATGAAATTAAGGAGGCAACTAGTTTCTTCTCTGAGGAAAAGGTGATTGGTAAAGGAGCATATGGGAAAGTTTACAAATGTATCCTTGACCATACTCCAGTAGCCATCAAAATTCTACAATCGGAAGCATCCCACAAAAAGGAAGAGTTCCTCAAAGAGGTATTTTTCTTCCATCCCTCTTTCAAGTACAATCAATTTATCAAAGAGAAGGATTCATAAAATTAGTTTGTCTAATGTAGGTAGAAGTTCTGAGCCTCCTACGCCACCCCCATATTGTTTTACTTCTAGGTGCCTGTCCGGAGCTAGGTTGCTTAGTTTATGAGTTCATGGAAAATGGAAGCTTGGAAGATCATATATTAGGAAAGAGCCGATCACCTCTCCCATGGGTGATCCGGTTCCGGATAGTCTATGAAGTGGCCTGTGGACTTGCATTCTTACACAACTCAGGGACGGAGCCGATTGTTCATAGAGATTTAAAGCCAGGAAATGTATTGCTTGGTAAAAATTACACTAGTAAAATTGGAGATGTCGGTTTGGCCAAGATCATTTCAGATGTAGTGCCTGATAATGTTACAGAGTACAGAAATTCTGTGATTGCTGGTACTCTCTGTTACATGGATCCCGAGTACCAAAGAACAGGTACTCTAAGGCCAAAATCTGATGTATATGCTTTGGGAGTTATAGCTCTTCAGTTACTTACAGCTAGCTCTCCTAGTGGAATCATACATAAAGTGGAAAAGGCCATGAAAACTGGCTCATTTTTCGATATTCTTGATACATCAGTCTCAAACTGGCCATTGGCTGAAGTTGAGGAACTCGCTCAACTGGCTCTCAAATGCTGCAAGCTGAAGTGCAGAGACCGGCCTGATCTTGAGACTGAAGTTCTGCCTGTCTTAAAACGGCTTGCTGGATTTGCTGATGCAACTAGAAAAGGTGACACTGGCAAAGTTCCAGCACCAAGCCACTATTATTGCCCTATCCTTCAGGTTAGCATTCAACCTGAACTTATAATTGTCTTAACATTAAAAAAATTTCTGTGAGTAAGTATCTCACTTGCTTTCTTGCCAATCAGGACATAATGGACGAGCCGTACATTGCTGCTGACGGTTTCACTTACGAGAAAATCGCAATAAAGATGTGGCTCGAGAGAAGTAATATATCACCAGTCACAAAGAGGAAAATGTCCAGCAATGCTCTCACCCCGAACCACATGCTGAGTTCTGCCATTCAGGAATGGAGGTCTAGGTTTTTATCATCACAGAACTGAGTTCTTTTCCTCCAGGTGCATTTTGCTGAATCCATTCCTTTGTAAATTTGTTCAGATGGATTCATTGTTTGTTGTGTATGGATGATTTGGGATATCTACGTGCAATTCAGTTAGCAGTTTCTTTGTGTTTCTGAAGCACAATAGAATGTTGAAATGAAAAGCAGAGAAAACTCCTGATACATGATTTGTTGTTGCATAAATTGCCTTTAGACTGCATACAATAACTACTGTTTGTGATCATCCTTATATAATCAAGTCATAGGCAGTAATAGGCAACCGAATCAAGTCACAGGCAACTAATAAGTTTGCCTGAAAATGCATCATCCGAACAACAAACAACAAATTCATAGTTTACAGACATATAGCCAAATAAACAACAGTCAGTTTGCACAAAAGTTATGTTTCCAGCTTCTCATAGAGTAGAGCCTAGTCCTTTTTGAAAGGCGCGACTCCTTTTAGTTTCTGGTCCAACTTGTCATGATCTTCCTGAAGGATAAAACAAGTTGTTAGCATATGAAATTATGAATCAAACAAAGTCAGAAAGAGGGTGAATTGAGATATTAACCTGAGGTGCAGTGCGCGGTGAACGTATCTCTGCCATCACCTTGATAAATTCTTGCTTTTTCTCTTCATAATCCGCCTTCGCCTTCTTCAACTGTCCCTTTTCCCACTGCAAATCTTCCACCAGAAGCTCCCTTTCCCACATTTTCTCCTTCAATGATTTCTCAAGGCGATAATAATGTTCTGGCGGAACTCTTTGCTTTGGAGTTGCCAAAAACCTCAACCCTGCCTCAGCCCTGCATTACAATCCAACCAAAAATGCAACAACAGCATCATCAAACAAATACACAAGGGAAATGAAGCATAGTTGGGAGTTTCTTACGGTTTCCTGAGGCAAAGATTGGCACTGCCTATGGGAATGGCAGCACCATCCAATGAAACAGCGCCGTCAACAAGGAAAGGGAGAGCCTGCAACATGTGTGCCTTTGTCTGGTAGACCTGTAGGCGGGAAAACAGCTTCCAAAACAAGGTCTGCCTCAGGCCTACATGATAACCACGAAAGTGTACCAAATTGACAGCAAATCCAACAAAGCCAGCAGGGGTTTCACCATTCGGTAACCTCGGCTGCAGCAAATCAAGCCTTTTCTGTGGGTCATTGGCCACAAATTCTCCAGCATAGGGCCTGAAAACAGAAGAAGAGAAAAGCAGTCAAGTTAACCGAGGAAGATACAGAACTTCAAAAAATAACAGATGAGACATATTCTCAAATGAGACCAGGCTCACTGGGTAATCATGCTTAATAGGTAAAAGATCACTCTTGAAAGTGAGAAGATCAACAATAATACATTGAATGATCATGCTAAATATGAAAAAGGTCGGGCTTGAAAATGAGATATCAATATTTGTCCCTAGAATGCAGATTTTAAAAAGAAACAGATGAAGAAGATATAGACCTAATTTTCTCAAGGCAAATGATGACCCCTTCCAGCCCTTTCTTGTAGGACTCCAGTTCTCTGACACATGCTTGTGTTTTGCAAACTACTGCAAGCATGGTCTCCTGTCCCAAGTAGTCGGATAAAATCCTGTTTCATCCACAAACAACATAAGTACATAGTATTCTAGTTATCATGATTACAAGTGTAAGAAAAGAAAAAGACATAACCTGTTTAGGATGTCAGACTCAGCAACTACTATTGAAGCAACAATGCCGACCACGTCATTGATCCATGTCGGGGACAGGGAGCGCTGTTGCGGTCTCGTCAGATGGGAAATGAGAGCAACTGCAGAATCCGGTGCACTGTCAATTTGTTTCAACAACCTTTGATTGTACTCTGCTATATCCTCGTCCTGTCTGATGCGGGAACTACCATTCGGATCTAACAGTCTCAGAGTGGCTAAGAACAACGACAACCGGATAAGAATAATCAGGCAAGACTAGAGCTGCAAACCAATATAAAAAAGAGAATGTATATTATGAGTTCGTAATCTGTCCTAACCTTGCATGCCTCGAACAGCATCATCGGCAAGCTGTATGCGGCCTTGTAATAATGCCACTCTGTCCTCGTAGTGCTTGATCCTTAGACCAATTGAGCGTAAATATTCTTCCACCTTCTGCAACAATTTCAGTATCACTGTCAATATAAGAGAAACTGAGAAAGTGACTGTGTGTGTATGTGTGTTACCTGGGAATGGCTGAGCATCATGGCAGAAGGTCCAGATCCTGTGTTGTCCATGTCTCCTGCAGTTTCAAATAAACCTTAAAATCCAGATATTTGATGCATGCATTAATTTGCTGGAAAGTATACAATGTAAATATAAAAATATATACTGTGGAACAAACAGAACAGGGGAAATGGTGACACGCTCAGTTAACTACCGCTCCCACTATTTGCTTCATCTATCCTCCATCTTCACACATATAGCAAATGTACACTAAATTTTGCTACTACCACTTATCAAATATACATTTAGGGTAAAAAAATTGATTTTTGTCACCAACATAGAAAAAATCCTCCCTTTGGAGTACCATATAAAAACTTTCATATAAATTTAACTAATATTGGATCTGTTTGTAGAAATTACTACATATAATAGTCTATGACATCATCTGCTAGAGATTTTAGAGCCGGTGCTTTTCTGGATTATCAACGCCCTAATGATAAGTTTTACTCTCAAAAACACTATGAGTGCAGTGTTATCCAAAAAAATAAAAGGAAATTTTGTCAAAATACTGAGATATTGACTATACCTTTACATATGTAACAAACTTATGTACATAAAATGTATATTACCAAGTCACATATGAAATAAATTAGCCAATCTGCCAGGCTCATCTCGGTAAAATTAATTTTATACTTTAAAATCCCAAAAAACGAAAATCCTGAGAACCTTATATTAAGAAAACCGAAAATGATGTCAGATTCTGATGAAAAATGCAGCTCAATGCAAGATACTACTATTGTACATTTTTACATCATCAGAGAAATAGAATCGGTATAAAATTTAAAAACATCCCTCCATTTGGGAATTCTATCTCAACAATTTCCACAAGTACCATAACATGATTTTTAAAATTAATTTAATATGGTACAACGACAACCTTACCTCTTACGCCTGACGATGCTGCCTGACGGTACTCTGACTCCGATTAATTGTAAGATTGTTTCCCTGATTGAGTTGGAGCGGTGGTGGATTGAATAAAATTAGGCGGAGATCGATAGGAGGTAAGGATTTTAGATAAATTGTACAAAGAGAATGGAAAATGAGGATGAGAGCATTGTAAATGTAAGATTGACATGGTAAAAGACAAATTTATCCTTTTCTAGCGTGGAATCACGTGACGAGACATGAATTCATTTTAACGAATTAGCCAATTGGAATTGGCCAGTTGGACATGGCACAATTTGACTCTTTTTTTTTTTTTTGAAAGGAACACAAGTATTAATTAAAAGCAGGATTACAAATTACAAACCATAGGCCTATGACCATGAGTTCATACAAAACAAATACAATAAAGCACATTACATATAATAGTAGAACTATTAACTACTAGGCACAATTTGACTTTTATTGTAGTTTGAGGTGGTAAAAGTGGTCAAAAAGTAGTCGAGGGGCAAAAGTGGACAGTGGTGAAATTTAAGTGACATGGAGACAGTTTCCCATGTCACGTGGAAGGCAGGTGACATGATGGGAAACTATGTTCATTGATTGACCAACAAAGGGGCGCAATTTAAAACTATAATTATTGTGGGTCACACTACAATTCAGTCAATTCATTTCAAGCCATTGGATTTTTTTAAAGGGTAAAGATAAAATTAAAATTATAAATAAAGGAAAAGGTTTAATTTACTTTTACTAAAAATAGATAGGACTGTAAATTTAACCAACTGAACTATAGAATTTTCCTATTATTGTTGATGATACTAATGACTCAGCAAATGAAGCCATCTTTCAGGCAGCTTCTGAGTCACGGGATAAAGAGCAAGGAAATGTGGTCGGCCGATACACACATGGTCGGCCGATACACACATGGTCGGTTCCGGTCCGGTTGAACAACTCTATTTAGGGGGCAAAAATAGACGAAGGGGAATTGAAGGGCAAAAAGTGAACGATAATGAATGTTTAGCCTCATAGAGATGAGCTTGCACTACCCGGGATGGTCAATCTAAAAATTTACTCATACCCGGGATTTTAAGAAAACAAACATGTACTAAATGAAGTTCTTTGCGATGTAACAAAAGACAAATTGCTTTTGTGATTTACCAATGATCTGGTAGAGTTTAATAACCCTATGCCCAGCAGGAGTTGGGATTCAACATTAGTTATAGGTATACATCATTGAATGCACATAGTTTCCCATCGTATCATTCACCTCTTGTGAATCCAGGGTTTTAGAATTGTTCTAAAATTCCTCTAAAAAAAGGTTCCTCTTCCAAGGTTTTTATTAAAAAAAACAGTAGCTACTACACCAACAGTATTATCAAAATGATGCCATTCATTCATAACACAAAAAGTAGTTACTGAGAGGCTTTTAACACAGAAGATGCAGGATCTGCATTTTGAATTCCAATCCTTCTCTTGAGGAAATTTGAATACCAGTGAGCCGAGAGCTTCGGATACCTCCTCATTTGCTTGTCATTCAAATCAACATAGTATAGACCATATCCGGTCTGATAACCGCTAAGCACCTCAAATCCATCCAAGAATGACCACATGAAGTAGCCCTTCATGTTCACGCCATTCCTTCCAACATCAGAACAAACAATCAAAACATCAAAAAATGTGCAGAGGGAGGTAGAATCGATCATTTCAAGAAGTGTGTTTTTTTATACCGTCTTACCTTAAAGCATCAAGCAAAGTTCCAATGTATGACTGCATATATTTCACCCTAGATTCATCATCTAGTGTTCCATTACGCACAGCTGCTAAGCCTGTCAATCATGAGTTATAAACCAAAAGAAGAGGGATAGCCAAGAATGAAAGACACAGACAATCATAAGCAAATACGAGGTAAACAAACACAAATGAAGTGGAAATTAAGAGAGGGAGAACCATTTTCATGAATGTAAGTAGGTGGATTTCCATAAAATGTCTTCAAATACTGCAGAGTCTTATACAGTCCAGATGAATCCACTTCTTTCTGAGAACAATTTACACGGGATTATACTTAAACAACAGAATCAGGTAGGGAAACTTATCAGGAAAAATACGACGAATTGCTTTTAAAAGTGTTGAACCCAACCTCATCTGAAGGTCCAAAATTCCCTGCAGAAACAAGAATGCAGCATTTTACTTGTCTAAAACCACAGGCTTTGCAAAAGAAATCGAATAGCACAACACATATTTTTCTTACATATTAAGGTTAATCCCATGTCACCCATCAAGTCCCGGATTTTCATGTTGAAGCTATCTGGATTATCCTTGATGTAAATCGTAGAGTAATGGTTTAGTCCTATAAAATCAAACGAGCCCTTTAAGAGCTCAACTTCTTGCTTGGTAAATTCCGGTAGCCTTGTTCCTGCATTCTTCTTTACTGTTTCGGGATAGTCTCCAAACACCAAAGGGTGTAGAAACCTGAAGTTAAACAGAAAATATGCATCTTCACATTCTTGCATTTTTAATGTCCAAAACAATCACATCTTACCAGCCAATAAAATAGTCCATAGCCCTTTTAGTAGCATTTACATCTCCTTCAGAATTAGTATCTTTGGGAGATAACCAGTTCGCAAAGAAGTTCAATCCCACAAAACCATGTTGAACAGCCTGCACAAAGAACACATTAAGCAAAATTTGTCCCTGGTGAAGCTATCAAGATTAGGGAGAAAATCTATACATTTACCTTATACTTTCTGTTGTACAGGTTTACAACAGATGAATGAGCCAGCAGAGAATTATGAGCAGCAATATATGGCTCAGTTGAGGAGTTTCCCTTGTTGCAAAAGCTCCCAAAAGGCGACGAGCAACGGCCTGGAGGGGCTAGCCCGGTGTCATAACCGGCCATTACCATTGCATTTGCCTCATTTAAGGTAGTCCAGTATGATACCCTATCACCAAATTCCTTGAAGCACACATCAGCAAAGTTGGTAAAGTCTGTCCTGAAATCACAAAAAAAATCGAAGCTTTGTTATGTATATCCATCACATATGACTAGAACGAAAACAACCAAACGCTTACACGCTATTCCTGCTAAGCCATCCACCGTATTCATCCTCAAGAGACTGAGGAAAATCAAAGTGATACAAGGTGGCGTATGGTTTTATTCCTGTTATCCCACAAAACAAGGATTTAGTCCATGATCAGGTGCATAAATACATTATTTATATTGAGGTTGGGTGATTATTACCATGCTTAACTAGCTCATTAATAAGGTTGTTGTAGTATTGTAATCCTTTGGGGTTGACTGGGCCATTTCCATCTCCAGAAACACAGGTGTGAACCAAAGTGTCAGAAGAATTGAGGATGAACAGATGAAGGAAAACTAAAGATAAATATGCAAGACGCAAGTTAAGTATATATATATACCAGGAATGAGTCTTGACCATGAAATGGAGAATCTGTAGCCCTCCAAACCAGTTTCATCCATGAGTTGGACATCTTCCTGAAATGTCCAAAATGTTCATATAGACAGACTAGACTAGAGAGATTGAACAGAACTAGTTAAATTTTAATGTGGAAAAGCAGAACCTTGTATTTATGGTACTGATCACATGCTACATCTCCAGTGGCCCCGTTGAAGGTTTTCTGAACGAAAACTGCCATCAAAGCATGATGAAGAGATCCCTTTACAACTTTAGGTTTGGTAATAAAACTAGGACATAATCTTTTCTTTCGTAACATATATTCTTGATATCAACATGGTATGCGATGTTGTTTCTTGGACACCGTGAAATAAAAAGAGGACAAAAACAGACCTGTGTCGGAATGCATAAAAGTGTCCCAGATGCTAGCTTTTCTTCCATCTTCAAAAGCAGCCCCTTCTACCTGTGATTGATTCAACAAAACACTTGTAAATCAATCAATCCATCAAGAATAAAACACACTGAAACACACCTGATATGCAGAAGACCCAGCCCCGAACACGAAATCAGCTGGAAAATCTGCCCTGCTGTAATTCTGCACACCCGAAACCGTCGTCATCTCTAGCAGCAAAAACTGCCACATTACTGATATCAATACAAATTTGGAAAACCCAGTCATTTTTTTGTACAGAGCTTGGGAATTTGCAAGCAGCCTACTATATATGCAGGGATTTATTTCTTTTTCGAACTACTTTCTATTTTGTGTAACGGCTCCTTCTTGGAGTCCCGTCTTCCTCGTGAATGCACTGGAAGAGTAAAATATACGACAGAACGCCACGTGCCGCAAGAACCTTTTGTTTAATATAAGGTGCAGTCTACTTGAAAAAACAAATAGTACTATTAAAATTTTATTATCATTAATAACCAATGATTCATAAAAGTTAATGACGCGCTATATTTCTATAATAAGTCTCTTTTTTTTTTCTATAATAAGTCAGATATCAACAATCTCCCAATCTTTGACTACTTCACTTTTATTTCACACGATTTTAAAATTAAATTACCACAAATAAAAAGAATCTTTGCAATAATTTCTTCAATCAGAACAGAGAATAAAATTATTACCAGAATCTACATTCGCTGAATCCTCTTCTAAACAATCTAAGGATTAACAGTATCTTGCATATCTAAACTTTTTTTTTTTAACATTTTTTTAATTAAAATTTTGGGGAATTTATTAGGCACCCCGAACCAACCATACAGAAACAGGAATTGAATCCAACCAAAGTTTAAACGAAAGACCCGACGGTAAACTAAAGTTGACAGATAATAATTTGTTCAAAATTCCATGACCTTATTGATAAAATCTATACTAAGTAAAATAAAAGTAGGAAAAACCAAGTTGCACGTTTTGGCTTTCTAACTGAATATTGCCATTAGGATTCCTTTTATTAGCTTGATTAAGAATAGAAAAAATTAGGCACATTTATGTGCATAGATGAAGGGGGGAGAAGAAACGGCAGAAGATTGTAACTTTGGCAGTATTATCTAGATGGACCAGAACCAAGAAGCCAGGTGACTGACCCGACCCTAACCGGTCCGAGCCGGCCCGACCAGTGACAACCCGACCTGTTGTCTGCAAATCTGAAGCACCGGGTCCTTGGCCAAGGACCCGTGCTAGGCCGTCGCCGGGATCGACCCGTGGCTGGATGTTGCGGCGCCGATGGCTGGACGTTGGGGGAGGCTCGATCTGGACTGGCAATCCTGGATCTGTAGATTGGCGAGGGGATGATGGCCCTAAAAACTGAACAAAAAAGCTACGGTAATGGGAGATTGGGAGTAGGAGGTCACCACCGACCAGCAAGGACGCCGGTCGGAGCCTTCCCGGCGATGGGGAAAAAAGTTTGGGGGGGTTATGGTTTTTCTTTTTTGGGAGCGTTTCTAAACTTAACTTCTTCCCAAGGTTGCATTCACATACTCAAATATTATAAAGTGATTACGACAAAGATTATACGGTGTACAAAGATTCAGTACAATGTATATTATACAAAGATTATACCTACTTTCTAGAGTATCAATGTATATTTACTTCAACCTGAAAGCTTGGTATCTAAAAAACTTCCTGATGAAAACTTTAGCCCTAAACTTGCGTAAATTCCAATGCATTGGCATCTGGATCGCGCGTGAAAATCGCTGGGCGCCCAGATCGACTTAAAGTGTATTCAATTCCTGAAATTGTCAGAACCACAAATCATTCATCCATGGCAAAACCAATACATATTATTTCATAACAAAAAATAAGAAGCTAGGAGAAGGGTAAATGAGTACCAGCTTCATCAAGAATATCTTTCAGCATTGACACATCCTGAATTGCTATACAGGCATGGCGATCCCGGCCTCCATGCTCTGGCCGACCAGTAAGTGGATCGGGATTAGGAAGCTCCATCAAATGTATCATCTCGGGACCCACCCATAACCAAGCACCTCTATACGGAAGCTTGTCATGAGGGCGCGCTTCATTTATTTCCAAACCTGATCTTTGAAGCTAAGTTAGACAGCCACTCACTCAATCACAGCTGTGCAGAAATAGAGAACAGATTTTGCCAGCTCTTGAGCAGAGAGGGGCTAGAAAACCGGAAAAAAAACTTACCAAGAATGTTCTGGTAAAACTGCAGAGACCTTTCAAGGTTCTCACATAAAATTCCAACATGGTGCATACCCACAACTCCAAAATCTACACAATAGTACAAATTTTGGATTAAGCAGCCAAAAACCAACAAATAAAAATCCATGTATCAGGAACGTAAATTTGGATTATGAAATCAATCTTACAACATCGTACAAAGATTAAAATTTTAAGTTCTGATATCCAGTTTTTAATTATCGAAATTTGCCAACCTTAGACTCGAATCCAAAAACATACTATCCGTGCCCAACAATTAGTCTCTCGTTTATTGATAGAATAAAAATGAGATTCCAATCAGCAGACTGGACAGAGTACCATCCAAAAACTTATTCCTAAAATTCTAACATGATGCATACTTACAACTCCAAAATTTACACAATAGCATGAATTTTGGATTAAACACTCCAAAATCCAACAAATAAAAATCCATGTAAATTTGGATTATGAAATCATTCCTAATCCTACAACAACGTATAAAGATTAAAATTTTAAGTTCTGATATCCAGTTTATTATTATCGAAATTTGCCAGCCCAAGACAGGAATCCAAAAACATACTATCCATGTCAAATAATTATTAGTCTCTCGTTTATTAAAAGAATACAAATGAGACTCCAACTATCAGACTGGACAGAGTACATCCTTCAAACATACCATCCAAAAACATACTCTCCTACTCCGATAATTAGAGTCTCTACATTAATCGTCTTACAAACGAGACTCCAATCATGGGACAGAGGGAATACATCCTTCAAAAATACCATTACTCTCCACTGCACACGCCACACTAACAAATCCAAAACAAATACATGGTAAAACACAAAAAATTTTATCAGCAAACTCAGACTTCAAATTGATACTTAATGCAATTAAATACAAAAAACACAGAGAGCTAAAATATAGAGGGAGCATAATAATTACCCCTCTTGTCACCAAGTTCAACACTGACTGAATCTTTTGCAAGTGTATCTGCTTCAGTAGACGATGATTTCGCTTTGATCACCAAATTACGCCTGCAGTTTCCACCATTTTGGAGCTGGAAGTTTCTATTACAAGAAGGTCCCCGGCTTCCGACAATGACCTGAGAAATCAGGTTGCGAATTCTTGAGACTGAGATAAATACTCAAATCGGAACACTATTTCCCTCAATCAATTAGAATCCAGTAAGATAATTGAATTATACCTTGTTTAGGGGTAAAGTGAGAGGTGGGTTCAGTAGAGATGCCATGAGCGGACCTTTAGTAGAGTGCCTTCGAGGTTTTCAGTTGTCGGGATGTTCAGCGAGAAAAAGAGTAAAAGAAGGTTTGATTGCTAATTGCGGTTCAGGAGTTTCGGTCAACAATAACCACTCGATTTTTTTTTTCAGTTCAGAAATTACAAAATTGTAATTCTAAAATAAAAAATTGACCAGACCAATTCTTGAGTGAGGTCAAATAAGCAAAATTTCATTGCTACCTCGCTGCCACCTCATCAAATTTCGACACCACCTTATCAAACTTAGGTGTCAATTCATCAAAATACTACATCATCAAAACCTCGGTATCACTTCATCAAATATTACTCAATAAAATAAAATTAAAAAGAGTTTCGGACCTTTATATTTATTTTTTTAAAATTGCACTCTCAATTTTCTCCTACTAGCAATAGTGAACTGCACGTTGTGTGGTATATTTAATCACTTTTAAAATACTTTCTATGTTATTAATTTTTACAAAACTACTTTAAGAATTTATATGAGAGTTTAACTATGGCCCTGTTTACTAGAGCTTATTTTTTGATGTACTGAACTAAAGGTGCAAATGTATAAAAGACATCGCCATTCATTGACTCAAGGTGTACTATCATCAAATCTAACTGATTCGATAAATAAATTAGGCTCGATCATGCAAAAAATACAATTTGAAGTCAAATAACACATGATCAAACTTATAATATTCTTGCATATTTCTGGGAACAGTTATACTAAACTATAAATACAACAACTTGTGATCAAGAAAAATAAATAAATAAAATTTTAACAAAATACATTATTCCAAAATTTAATACTCTCTCCGTACCATCTGTATTTGCAAGGAATCTTTTTCACAGTGTTTGACTGCTAATATCTTTAACTACATATACTATCAATATATATAAACTAGATATTAATTAACTACATGTTATGATGATTTCAACAATATTAAATACGATGATATTTTTATTTATTTATACATTCAAAAATCCAGTCAAAAAGATTCCTTGCAAATATAGCTGGTGGTCCAAAGGGAGTACATTATTTGACAAACTGCAATAATTGATGAAATGAAAATTTAGTAGCATACAAAATCCTAAGTCTTCCGAAATTCCAAGCCTCATATTACCTGAAAAGTTGAAACTAAAATACAACAATAATCAAAATGAATTTAACAAAATACATCAAACATAGTTCACATATCATGAGTGTAGGCATTACCGAAATATTGACCAACTCACAAATATCTTTCGTGGGTTTCTGCCATTGCCGTAGACGATGGTCAATAAATCAAATCAACCTGCAAAAACACTTTACGAGGTTTGGCCTTTGTCTTTCAACATGGAGTAGCTCCTTCTTGAGATGACACCACATGGAGTGCATATTCAGTTGAATTTATGTTAACTGGCTCTTGAATTTCTTATTAGTAATAACACAAAACCTCGGTTCACCAAGTGTCGAGGCATATCAATTATTTTTATTTTTCAATAATTGACTGGCAACAATTAGTTCAATCGGGAAGTTTTAAATTTTCTTATAAATTACCACAACCTCATCTACATTAATTAGTATGTTTAACATTGCTAAGGTGTTAAGTAGCAGATCAGATGATTGAACAGATCAAGGTCTATTTTGTGCCATGCAAGTATAAGTACTACTCTATATTATATGCCATGCATTATAAATCCACATAATGCCCAGAAAACAAAAGCAACCAAATACAAAACAAAAAATTAAACCCAAAATTTGCAATCAAATAATAAAGACAGTAAAAGCTATCTTGGAGCTTTTCTTCTCAATCTGGGGAGAGTCAAGGGCTATGCTTCTCTACCTACACCAAAATTGTATCAAAATTGATTAAAATCTTTAGAAATATACTATAACTCATTTGAATATATTCTTGTAGATATAGTGTATACATATTTGTTTTTTGATAACAACGTATATAAGTCTTGGTAAAATCATACAATAACGGATCATGCAGTCTAACGGAATCAAACACAACATCATTTTAATTTCTTTATTAACAAATCTTCCAACTTACAAAAAAACCACAAAACGTATAAAAATTACCCATATGATAAAAAAGAGAGCATAAGCCACTAAGAAATCATGACCTCATATGTATACGAAACAAATTCCAAGACTGAACTACTAAATCCATCAATAATATTATTAGTATTCCTTTTTCACCAATACTGTATATATGTAAAATTGAAAAAATGCAAATAGTTAGCATTCCAGGTGAAGAAGGAAACCAAAAACCAAAACACATACACAGAGTCACATTACAGATAACAAATTGCAGATAGGGCTGTGCAACCGGTCCGACCCGGACCGGAACCGGTTTGGACCGGGACCGGAATGTCCATAATTCTTGGACCGAAGACCGGACCGGAAAGGGGATATTCTGGACCGGGACTGGTCCAGAATTATTCCGGGTTTGGGCCGGACCGGACCGGTTAGACCGGAATTTTAATATTTTATTTTTTTAACTTTATTTTTATGTTAAAAAATTAAACTTTTTTTACTACACAAAAATTTAGTAACGTGAAAATTATAATAAAAATAAGTTATATTAAAATAAAGTGTGTGAAACATGATTGCGTGATTTTTAAATATCAAAAGAAGATGCAATGGTCTCACAAAATATTAAAATTGTTCAAAACATAATGAGACTAAACAATTTATAACAACTAAAAACCACCTTTATAAGTCTATAAATTTCAAAAAATATAATTTGAAGTGATAGAATAATACTAATACTAATGACCAAAAATAAAATAACACATAAATTAATTAATAAATATTTAAAAACATAAATTATATTAAATACCGGTCCATCCGGTCCGGACCGGAAAATACCCGGTTTTGGACCGGACCGGACTGGACCCGGAATTCCTAAAAAACTTGGACCGGAGACCGGACCGGAATCCCTTATATCCGGTTCCGGTCCGTTACTTTCCGGTCCGGTCCGGTCCGGTCCATTTTTCCGGTCCGGACCGGTTCATGCACACCCCTAATTGCAGATATTCTTTACACATGTATACTCTATGTTTAGATGATTATAAGTCAGCACGAAAAAACACAAAGATGATCAGATGATGAGAACATTAAAATGAAGCGAAACCTGAAAGAGGCTGCAGAGTGCAAGGGAAGCAGCAAGGCGTCCATGGGCGCGGTGACGTCAACGTCGTTGGTGAGTTTGGTGGCGTTGGGACCAGGCCGTTCTCCATGTAGAATTTGTACTCAGGTTTATCGAACTCGTCGATGTAGGGCGGCGTAGCCAGTTCAAGGTGTGGAGCTCGATCATTATCTCCGTCGACGGACGACATGGCGGCCTTGAGCTAGCGGCGTAGCTGAGCAACTCCTTGCAGTCCTCTACAGTGACATGGTGGTAGGGGTCTTGCTTGGCATCGATCTTGATGTCTTCGATGGCTTTTACACCTTAAACTTGCGTCTGCAAATCAAACTAAACGTAAGATATGAAATCAGTTCTTGATATTTCATATTGTTAATCACATATCGGTTTTGGTAATGATATTGATTTAAAATATTTTAAATGGTAAATATCCTTTATGTGATGATAAAATAGGATTTATTGGTATAATATATTTTGTAATCATATTACTACTATAAATAAATTATTTTGAGTAATCATACCAAATTAATTGGGTGTGCAATTTTCTAATATACCCTTTTAGGCCCTGTTTACCAGAGCTTATCTGTAGTTCAGTTCAGTTCAGTTCAGTTCAATTCAGTTCAGTTCAATTCAGTTAAGTTAAGTTAAGTTCAGTTCAGTTCAGTGAAAATGTAATTTGATGAAATTCAGGTTAATTCAGTCATGCTGATTCCATTTTTCAATACATCAATTTTCAGTTCAGTTCAGTTCAGTTCAATTCAATTCAGTTCAGTTCAGTTCAATTCAATTCAGTTCAGTTCAGTTCAGTTCAGTTCAGTACATCAAGAAATAAGCTCTAGTAAACAAGGCCTTATAAGTATATTTGTATTGTATACATTTGGAAAATTTAATTTTAATCAACAAACAACTAAGCGTAGATTTACCAATCTGTCCATTTTACACACGAAAAATGGAGCAAATTGGCTTTATGTATATACTATATAAGATTATATTCAACTTTGCTTATCACTTCATCACCAACTACCTTGTCGTCACTTCATCCCCACCACGCTACTGCTAATGCCCCCAACCTCAACTGTGTGACCTAAAACTCCAACAACACCAACATCAATGACAGAGACAACAGCCATGCGACATCGAATCTCAACAAGGGCAACCCCCCAACATCAACATTGAAAATATTAACCTCATATCCGGCATCCCCTTACATCAATGTCGGAATCGTAAATACAACTGTAAACACAATGTTGCGACACCCAACTTCAACGCCAGATACCCCAACATTGTGACACCCAACAAACACCAACATTAGCTTATTTTGGATTAATTTTGGGCCAATGGTTAAGTTCAACCGGTTATGATAAGTTTAAGATGTAAATCATGAAGTTCCTATATTTCTAGAGTTAAAAACTAACAAATTAACTATATGAAGTTCATTAAAATGTAATAAAGGCAAATTGCTTTTGAGATTTACCATTGCTCTGGTAATAACCTAATCATTGAACTCTTGTGAAGATTCAAACGCAGCGGGTCCTAGCACATAGTATTCTAGTTATCATGATTACAAGTGTAAGAAAAGAAAAAAGACATAACCTGTTTAGGATGTCAGACTTAGCAACTACTATTGAAGCGACAATGCCGACCACGTCATTGATCCATGTCGAGGACTGGGAGCGTTGTTGCGGTCAGTGGCGGAACCAGGATTGTTTTCGAGGTAGGGCTGTGTAACACTACATATACTCTAGCGTTCGATGGTTGACAATGGTGGTGATTGGTCAATGACAGTGGTGTCTACATAATTGGAGGGTGATGCGGCAGAGTTTTTTCCTTTATTATTTGAGGGTTTCCGGCTGAAGTTGAAGTTTGAAAAGACTGCTCACTCGATAATTGTTAAAATGTCAAACATAGAATTTATTGTTATACACGTAAATGTCTTCAAATTGGGTAAAAGTACTGCTATGGTGTAGTGGTTAACAAGTTGGTTTTGCATACAGGTCTAGAGTTCGATCTTAGAATTCTACTGTATTTGGATATCTCTAAATTTGTATTTTAAAAAATAATTAGTCCAAAAAAATGAAATTTTTGAGTCCCTCCAAGCCTCTAAGTAGGCCCGCCAGTGGTTGTGGTCTCGTCAGATGGGAAACGAGAGCAACTGCAGAATCCGGTGCACTGTCAATTTGTTTCAACAACCTTTGATTGTACTCTGCTATATCCTCGTCATGTCTGATGCGGGAACTACCACGGGCCCAGCCTCTAACAGTCTCAGAGTGGCTAAGAACAATGACAACCGGATCAAAATAATCAGACAAGACTAGAACTGAAAACAATGTAAGAAAGAGAATGTATATTATGAGTTTGTAATCTGTCCTAACCTTGTATGCCTCGAACAGCATCATCAGCAAGTTGTATGTGGCCTTGTAAGAATGCAACGTTGTCCTCGTAATGCTTGATCCTTAGACTAGTTGAGCATAAATCTTCTTACACATTCTGCAACAATTTCAGTATCACTGTCAATATAAAAGAAACTGAGAAAGTGACTGTGTTGTTGGGAAATTTAATCCCTTTTCTTAGTACCAATTCCAATCGCCAGTAGCTAGTACTACTGCAGCGGAACAAGATCAACAAGCACTTGACAACAACGATAAATAAACAAGCAAAAGAACACCAATATAACGTGGTTCGACCGAATTCGGCCTACGTCCACCAGAGAATCCACTAGTATAACTCTAGAGATGATTACAGAGTAATACCGTAGCTACTACCCAGTAACTGAATACCCCTCACAATCACTCTCCATACTATCTATTCTCTCCCAAGAACACTCACCAGAAAATACCCAAAACCCTAGCCACACAACCCGTAAGACTACATTGTGTATTTTCTTTATCTCGTTTCTTTGTCCTATAACAAATAAACTAACCCTGACTATTTATAACCAAACATAAATATTCTATTCTAAATTGACAATATTGGGCTACCAAGTTTATTTAGTTTCCAATTCAAAGAAGACATGTTTTTTTCGAATTCAGTATTGATTGAAATTTGAAACAATCTTCAACATGTGTGTGTTACCTGAGAATGGCTGAGCATCATGGCAGAAGGTCCAGATCCTGTGTTGTCCATGCCTCCTGCAGTTTCAAATAAACCTTAAAATCCAGATATTTGATGCATGCATTAATTTGCTGGAAAGTATACACATGTAAATATAAAAATATATACTGTGGAACAAACAGAACATGGGAAATGGTGACGCGCTCAGTTAACTACTGTTCCCACTATTTGCTTCATCTATCCTCCATCACATATATAGCAAATGCACCACTAAAATATGCTATTACCACTTTTGCTACCACTTATCAAATATACATTTAGGGGTAAAAAAATGATTTTTGTCACCAACATAGAAAAAATCCTTCCTTTGGAGTACCATATAAAAACTTGGCGGTTCACTACATGCAGGACCATTTTTCTCATGCATGACCGATTTTTTACCAAAATGTCCCTTTTATTGTGAAGGCAAAAAAAGCTACTCAAAATGCAATGGTACACTTGGGGTATTATGGTAAAAAATCGATCCTGCATATAGCAATTGGGAAAAACTTTCATATAAATTTAACTAATATTGGATCTGCTTGTAGAAATCGGTCTATGACATCAACTGCCAGAGATATTAGATCCAATGCTTTTCTGGATTATCAACACCCTAGTGATTAAGTTTTACTCTCAAAAACACTATGAGTGCAGTGTTATCCAAATGCTGAAATATCAACTACTATGCCTTTACTATATAACAAACTTATGCACATTCTTACATTTGTGAAAATGTACTGCCATGAAATGTGTATTAGCAAGGTCACATATGAAATAAATTAGTCAATCTACCAGGCTCACCTCTGTAAATTAATTTAAAACTACTATTGTATATGCATAAATTAAATCTACACAAGCTCACCTCTGTAAAAACGAAAATCCAGAGAAACTTAAATTAAGAAAAGCGAAAATGATGTCAAATTCTGATGAAAAATGCAGCTCAATGCAAGATACTACTATTGTACATTTTTTACATCATCAGAGATAGAATCGGTACAAATCACCCAACAATTTTAATAAGTACCATAACATGATTTTTAAAATCAATTTTATATGGTACAACTGAAAGTCCGTGCTTACTAAGATCTATACTATCGTGTCAAGTTTTAACTCAAAAACAATGAAATTAAAACTAAGTGCGGAAAGTAAAGAGACACGATATGATCACCCAGTTCAGTGCAATGCACCTACGTCTGGGGGGCCGTAGCCCGTGTTAAGATCCTTCACTAGATGCAATAAATATTTTCCTGATCTATTACAATCTAGTGGCTACTCTAGCAAGCCTATCACACTACCATTTCTTTCTGATAGCTGTTACAGTGATTACCTTCTTTTCCACGAAGGTGCGGCAAGATCTTGAACACCCGAGCTTTAACACACGTCCCTAGTGTTTTGGTTATTGTAGAAACCGTGGACTGCGTTGCCTTTGCTCTCAAAACGATAAAACTCTGAATTCCAGAATTTTCTGTGTAAAACCGATCAAAACCGAGCACGCAACCGATGTCCTTCTTTTATAGCTCATTGCCGTGAAAACCTTCCTTTTGCACGGCTCTTGAATCCTTCCTTCAAAAGACTTCTCACTAGTGCAGGAACATAGAGTTTAAGGCGGTTATTTTGAGAATGCAAGGCGGTTTTGAACCGCCGTCTCTGGTTGAGCTGTGCATTGTTACACGGCGGTTTTCTTGTATTTAAACCGCCGTGTAAATCTAACGAGTTCGTTATCCGATTAAGTCCAAATTACGAATTCGTTAAACAATAAAATTGTAAGCCTGACGAACTCGGCCGATTATGAAAGTAATGACATCGTACATTACTTAAAAAGGGGTTAAGATGTTGAAATTCGTTAACTGTAATATGGACATTTACGAAATCGTCTTTAAAGCCTGTAGGCTTTCGTCAGCTAAATATTTGAAACGAGTTCGTTTGTTGGAGAATGGGAACGATATCGTAAATCAAGAGCTCTGACGAAATCGTTAGATCGAAAAACAAATGACCGAAGTTACGAGTTCTTTAACGTTGATGGATGATATGGGTATGATTTACGACATCTGGACATATTTTTAGGTTACGAACCGGGAAGCAACTCGGGATACCCCCTGTCTTGGATGTGGCAAATGGTAACTAATTCGTCATGTATTAAGATGTTTTAACGAATTCGTTCGTTTGCAAAAACCTTTTTCCAACCGAAATCTGGGCAGGGTAATAAGCTCGTTAAAGTGCCAGAATATCATTATTAAATTGAATCTGAATATAAATACAGTATAACTTCTACGGGCTAACTTGATTATAAAGAGAATGCATGAAAGATCACGACTTCATTATTCACAAGACAAGTACAATACTAGATAAAATAATAAGCGTCGAACACAAGTTTAGTTCTATCATGAACACAAGTTTTCATAAATTAAACTACACTAACAAAACCCCTTGAACTGCCTTAAAGAAAACTACCATCTACATCACTTGTGGTACAAAACCTCATCTGACCACCATCTCCACGCTCGCTGCAAGAAAAAATAACACAAAAGTTTTACATCTATACAATTTATATTATCAAAACAACAAAAACTTTACAAATTCACTACTGGAATAAAATCCAGCATAATAATTTAAATTCCTAAATTTTCAACTATTTCTGTCTCAACACATATTGTGACATTGACAACATTGTTTACATTTAAGTATAGCATTTCTTTCTTTACAGCATCATCACAACTCATTCAGAAAGACAACAATTAGATATGCATATATTCCCTTATATGTAACAACTAAGTGATAACTCACTTCATCATCAACAACAATAGAAAGCAAGCATTAAAAGAAGAGAACGAAAAAGTGTTTTCCATTTGGTATCGAAATGAGCTGCTTAATCCAATACTCATCCATGATAAATCGTTTACTCCCAGCCCAAAATTACCACCACTCTCATGCACTATTTTCACCACACAAAAAAAAAACATAACTTAAATTTGCTATACATAAAAAGTTTAATGACAAAATACATAACTTAATATTCATGCTTGTACCCAAATACTCAAAACTAGCTATCCCATCTTTTAGCTTAAATTAGTAAGCCGGTAGAAAGCCACACTTCCATGCCCATGATCTCAAACAATTATTGATTCAACAATCTTTGAGAAGAAAAAAACAATTAAAAGAAGATAAAAAGATCTAACCCGAGAAGCTCACGGCGAGACCTAGAGAATACTAGGAAGAGAGAGAAGAGAAAACATGTTGGCTTAGACAAATTATCAAACACTTGCTATGCATTAGTAAATTAGTTTAATTTTACATCTACGGGCAATAGCACAATATGATAACAATAAAAAGGAATTGATTTGAACAGAAGAGAAGAGAGTGAGGAAAGAGATACACGCCCGGGCTAAATCAGACGATGGTGCGGGCTCAATCAAGCGGCAGTGCGGCCTCAATTACCACAGTCTGAATCTCCTGGGATGGATGAGGGAAACGATAAAGGTGATGTACATGTTGATAGGTTAAGCAATAAAAACAAAGTGAAGATCATGGAATCCGAGTGATTACCTGAACACAATCGGGAGATGGTAAGGGCAACGACGACAGCACGTTCTGGCGTATCAGTTTTTAGCATAGGGTTTAATATATGGGGAATAAGACATGTATTTATAATCCAGTATGTTACGAAATCCAGAAATCGTCAACCTTATATTATAGGGAGACGAATTCGTAAACCAGTACTACATGGTAATGAACTCGTAAGATATAGAATTCCTAACAATTTTTTTGGCTAAGTGTAGCTGATAGAGAATTTGAGTAACGAAATAGTAAAATACATTAAAGATATCTAATGAAGTCGTAGTGATACATGGGTTTAGGGTTTAGGGGTTTTAACTTTCAATTAGTTGAACTCAAATTTGTTAATGACTATAGAAAGTCAAATAAGATTAACGTTTGATTAGTTGAACTCAATTTATATAGTTACCGACTAAATACATATATAGAGTCAAGTTAACAGCTGACCTTTGAGTTTTTTTTTTATATTAACCAGCAGTGCTGGAGGGATATTTATTTGGCTCCCTAGACCATATCTCACAAAGTCTTAAAACTTAATACAAATTGTCCAAGAAAAACCCCAACTAAGTGGGATGGAAAAAAAGAAAAAAACAACTAGTTGGGATGAAAAAACTTGGGAAGTTCTAAGTTCTATGAGAAGATTGTAGTTAGCAATTCTTAATCTATATCGACTCAACTGATCTAGTTTAGTGATCGACCAGTTTCCCAGTCGAGAGCACAATTTTGCCCCAGCGAGGATATCACTACAAGGAGCAAGTCTGTGAATATCAAGATGAACTTGAGTAAACACATATTAGCCACTTGAGTGTGCTTAAAAATTGCTAACTTGTGAAATAAATTTGAGTTAGATTTAGTCCATAAGTGCATTTTTACAGAGTAAAAAGAATGAAGTTCTCTCCAGCAGCCAATCTGAGGTTTCCTTTTTGGTGAGAGCTGGCCGTCTGTGTGATGAACTTGGCTCCAGAATCCAACCTCCATATGGGATTTTGAGTTCCAGAATCCAGAAATTCAAGAGAATGCAAGATGTAGTTGAATCTGAGGTCATTTCAACCTACCACAAGGTCAAATGACCTCGTGGTTATCCTGCAGCGAAATATAGTGTCATCAGTACCCGAAGGTAAGAGGTTAAAACAAGTGAACAAAAAAAAAAGGAAGGAGGACACCTGATCCATTATTAGCATTTATAGAAAATCAATTAGCATTTATTAGCATTTATAGAAAATCAATTAAGTTTTGAACTTTCATTACTTATCTTCTTTAAAAATTCAAGTAAGAGTTCAACTCTAATTAGTGAAATTCGATTTAGTTAATTGTGTAGTGTCTGTACAAAGTGTTGAATTTTCACTATAGTTAAACTCATTTTACTTAGTGCCTTTAGAAAATCAAGTAAGACTTTAATTCTGATTAATTAGTTACACTCAATTGAGCTATAAGTGTTTATATAAATTGAGTTAAATATTAGTTGGATTCCTATAGAAATTAACCAAGTTGAGTTTAACCAGTAGTAACAGAATAAACACTAACAACTAAACTGATTCTAATTGGACAAAGATCAACCATTAGCTGAATTTCTGTTAATACTAATCAAATTAAGTTAAAATGTAGTTGGATTTTTATAAATACTAGCCAAATTAAGTTAAACAACAGTAGCAGTATAAACACTAACAACTAAATTGAGTATTTCGGCAATTAATTACGGTATACTAATTAAATTAAGTTAAATTTTAGTTGGATTTCTATAGATGCTAACCAAGTTGATTTTAGACATTAGTAACATCATAATCACTAACAACTAAACTAAGTGTAACTAGAAAAAGTCAATCATATAATACTAATTAAACGAAGTAAAGATTAGTCTGATTACTAAATTGAGTTTAACCAATCATAGTATGACCTTAAATAACTAAATTGAGTTTAACTAAACAAAGATCAAATGTGAACCCCAAACCTGAAACCCTAAGCCATGTAATCTTACAATTTCCTTACCCAACTTTAGTGGGTTTTATGATTTCGTTACCTTAAGGCCGAAGTGTGATTTTGATGAGATCCTGGTAAGGTAACAAATTCGTAACCCTGTCCCTAGAGGTTACACATTCTTTAAATGTGAAAAATTTTCGGGGTTAAGAAACCGAATACGCCGTCAGATACCCAATCAAACAGAACAAAAACGTTAACATTAAATAGACTGCTAACAGATTCTTCACAGCCACAGTGTTTTAATTCATTATTATTAATAAATAATACTAATTTTTTGTTAGCTAATTAATTTAATTCATGACTATCGTGGCTAACGAAATCATTGATTTGTAACCAACCTTCTACGAGTTCGTTTATGTCGACAATGTTGGTCTTTACCTTCAAAGTAACCAATCTAACTATATCGTTGTTAATATATTGAAACTAACGAAATCGTGTTTGTCACCAATGTTGGTCTTTACGAGTTTGCTTTTTATCGACAATGTTGGTCTTTACATTCAAAGTAATCATTCTAACTAATTCTTTACTAATATATTGAAACTAACGAATTCATTTTTGTTAACGATACTGGTCTTTCCCTTCAAAGTAACTAATCTAACTAATTCGTTATTAATATATTGAAACTAAAGAATTCGTGTTTGTCACCAATGCTGGTTTTCACAAGTTCATTTTTGTCGACAGTGTTGATTTTTACCTTCAAAGTAACCATTCTAACTAATTCTTTACTAATATATTGAAACTAACGAATTCATTTTCGTCAACGATAATGGTCTTTACCTACAAAGTAAACCTTTTAGCTATATCGTTTTTAATAACTAGAAGCTAACTAAATCGTTATTAAAGACAACATTGGTCTTTACTTTTAAATTAAAGGGGCTAACGAATTCGTTGATAAAAAAATGACATTAACGATTTCGTTAACGTAATTGCACGGCGGTTTAAAAAAGTATGACATAACCGCCGTGCATCGACGCCTTGTATCGGCCACTTTGCACTAGTGTCTATTCCACATTTAAATCTTCAAGAAAAGGAATTTATGTGTGTCTAATCATCTGATAAATGGAAAACCGATCACCACGAATATTTCCATTCTAATACAGCTGCAAATCACATTGTAGACACCCATTAGGACTGTAGTTTCCATAAACTCCATCGCACAATATTTTCCTTCCATCTTCCAAAACCTGCGCTGGAACCTGGAAAATATTCTATCTTTTTCTTCCAACTGAAGTCATGTTGCAACATGACATTCCACAAAGCAGCCAACAAAATCTGGACTTACAATCTCCCCCTTTGGCAATTTGTGGACCCACTACGTCAGAAGCTTCTACTGCATTTAACATCCCAGAAAACCAACAGCTTCTACTCCATGGATCCAACATAAGAACTTGGCAGAAAAAATAGAATTACCAATTAACTAAGTCATAAACAAAACTCAGTCACAATATATCTCCCCCTGGGGCCATAAAATGCCAAAGGGCCCGAATCAAAACATCCACAGTACGAAAACAAATCAGAGAAGGGGAGAGAGAAAAATACAAAGATCACTGAGCATCATCCTCAGAATCAGAAAGAACTTTGCCTCTTTTCCAGGCAGGAGTGACTGAAATCTTGGTCTTCTTGGCTCGGGGCTGCTTCATATGGCCAGAGGAACTAGCTCTCTTAGAAGACCTGGAGGGAGCAGGCATAGATGGGCTAGAAGCAGGTGGAACAGATGGTTCACCCCTCTCATCTTCTTTGGCTATAGCAGCCAGAATTCGAGCCTTAGCATCCTGAGCCTTCTTTAGCAGCTCACTGTGAAACATAATTTGATCCATGTGCAACTGGATCTCCTTCTCAACAGCCCTCAACTCAAATTGGTTAGACATAACAACATCTCCTGACATCATCTTCTGATCCCAGGGCAGATCTAGCACAGTCCTGTCCAAGGACTTGGCAGTAAAACCAAACTTGCCAGCTGGTTTCATCTCATCCTCATTTGCCTCGAACCCTTCAGCCATCAGAAATGCAGTAATCAGGCACGGATGAGGAAGAGCTTCAGTGCATCTAGATGCATCAAGAGCACCCACAATTCTCCTTAACACATATTCCCCAAGGTTCACCTCACACCCTGAACCAATCCCAAATAGAAGCTCTGCCTGATCTGGAGTCAAGGAAGTGGTGTTGGAAGTTTGCATCCAGCAGTTGATAAGAACTTTGAAGAGCAGCCAAAACCTGAGGGTAAGAGAGCTGGTGGGTACATGTCCAGAAGGCCAGGAGCTGAG
Organism: Cruciata laevipes; assembly: GCA_963678965.1. Taxonomy (NCBI): domain Eukaryota; kingdom Viridiplantae; phylum Streptophyta; class Magnoliopsida; order Gentianales; family Rubiaceae; genus Cruciata; species Cruciata laevipes. Next base: position 24,144,083 of record OY787632.1, on the reverse strand, counting down.
CTTCCCAAATGTCAGTGCTCCGGCCAGCACATGATTGTCCACAATATAGTCTCTGGGATAAGCCATGTCAGAGTCCTCCAGCAACTGAATACCCAGGACTGAGTTCAATTTTTCTGGAGTAAGTGCAACAATTCTCCCCCTGAAGTATAGCTTGCCAGACCAATCATTTCCAGCTTGCAGTGTGCTCCTCTGAAGATTGCTGTAAAATTCCAGCACCATGTCTGGATCATACCTCTTGAAGACAGTGGCCGCTTGCACATAGCCAATTTGACCCAGAAATGTATCAAAGCCACTTTCGGCACACTTCTTAATATCCAGCACCTTTTCTACAAAGAAACCCCTGGAGCTCAATAGATCATAGTGTAGGCTGGCTGTGACAGAATAGAACTTCTCAGAGTGAGCCATGGACAGCAGCTTAGCATTGAGCATCTCACCATCCTCAGTAACATCCTCCTTCCCAGTTGTAGTCTCAAAGTCAACATCTGGATCTTCCAGATCAGCAAGATTCTCATCAGCAGGGGTATCATCAACAGTTGGATCCTCCAAACTAGCATAGACTTCCTCATCTGGAGCTGGATCTGGAGAGGTGGGGGAAAGCAAATCCTGCTCAACATTGATATTATCCAAATGAATTGGAGAGTCTGGTACATTGAGTTTAATAGGACTGAGCTGAGAAGAGGCAGAAACATTGTCAACATGGGCTGGAGAGCGTGAAGATAAAGGATTCTCAGAGCTAGGGTGCAGCTGGTTCTTTCTAGTGACATGTGCAGCAGTTGTAGAACTCTTCCCAGCTAACCTCCTTGATCTCCTAGAGTAGTGCTTGATAGTAGCTGGAGCAGCCCATTCTGAGAACTTCTTCATGTGATATCTGACATCCACCCTTTGTCTTAGGGACAGCAAAACAGCCCCATCGGTCGGGGCATTCAAGGGGGACTTCTTGGCTACCCTAGGTTTAAGCTTGTTCAAGCTTCTGAGTTTGGAGATAGGGAGAGGCACCTCTGTAATAGATACCGATTGGCTAGAGTGACTGGTGCTAAGAGGGACCTCAGACTGAGAATTATGCTCCTCATGAGCATTAACAGTTTCTACAGTTGGCATCTCTGCAGAATTAGAAAGCGGACCCTGGACCTCATCATCAGCATTACCAGTTTCCTGGTCTTCAAGAATGGCAGTCTTGGTTTGGTCCTCAGATTCCACAATCTCAATTTTCTGTGAGGGACTGGGAGAATCTGGTGTTGCAACATGAGAATCTGCTGGCATAGGAGCATCAGTTGGAGCTGGGGCAGGTACTTGTTTCCTCAAACTCCCCAGTATATCAGCAATGAAAATCTCATCCTCCTGAACTTCTTCATCATCTGACAGAGGTTCAAAGCAATCCTCAAGAGTTAGACCATCAGGCACAAATATCACTGCACCAGTCCCACCATACCGGAGAAAATCTAAAGATGCTACTGGAGCTCCACTTGGGTCTAGATAGAGACCTCCTGGAACTTCATCAATAATTCCAGAGGCAGTAACCCGAATCCCTTCATGCTCCTGAGTTGCAGGACCCCTGATATGCTTCAAAATTTGAGGGAAAGATTCATCCTCAAAAGTGGATGTAGCTTTTGGAAAATCTGTGAAGCACTGTATCCTCCTTCCATCATTCCATATCCTACCAGCAGTCTTTTTGGTTCTCCTGGAAACCGCTTGTGTAGGAGTTGAAGCATTAGAGGGAGCAATGGTGGAACCTCCAGTAGAGGTGGCAGGGGAAGAATTAACACCAGGTCCATGGATTGTATCATGGACAGTAGGAACTGGTACCTCCTGAGGCGCTGAATCATCCAGCACAATGGGGGTATCACTGGTATTGGTAAACACAGACTTCAACTTGGTGTTGGATCTGGTGTGATAGGGCCTACTCCCCACACAGGAAACCTTTGCATTTGGAGTCCTCTTAGGAGGCTCAGAGCTGCCATCTCTGTTCTGTCTTCCTGCCATAGATGATCCTCTTGTAGAATACCTGGAAGAGGAAGATGGCCTCAGGTAAGGGTTAACTTTAGATTCAGGCCTCACAAAAGTGGGTTTATAAAGATCAGAGGCTATAATCACATCAGTCTTAGGAGGCTTTGGTCTCATCTGACCATTATAAGAGCATCTGTCAGGATTGTTCCTAGTACCCAAAGCATTATGCAGATAATTGTCTAACCCTTTAGCATATTCCCATACATCCAAATCGTTATAATACTTTTTTAAACGCTCTGCATCTCTGGATCCTGGGGCAGGGATAAAATTTTCTGGAATCGCATCCAGTGCAGGCGATGGGGGTGTTTCAGGCATGGGTTTCACAAATCCAACAACATATGCCTCAGATTCAAACAACTCAGAACATGGATCCCATAAACCCTTAAACCAGCGAGTGTCAGAAACTCCCCCTAAATCTGTCCAATCTTGACTACCAAACCCCAAACTAACTCGGTCACAATCACGGAAATACATAATAAAACCAGATCGAATAATCCACACGCGAAGCACAGAGCTCACAGAAACCCTAATCAATAACTCGAGAGACCGAAAGAAATCAACAGTTCAGGAGAACCAAGATGGTACCTTAAAGAGAAAAGCTGCGGGTTGTGATTTCTGCAAACTCCGATGACGAGTCCGGTGAGTAATAGGGAGATTCCGCTGGGAAGGAGCTGAGATTTCGTGTTGCAATAGGAATAGGGAAAGGTTTCTGGTTGGGCGCGAAGAAAATAGAAGGGAAACCAATTTTCCGCCTTTTTACGCGAAGGAATTAAAGTTGGCCCAACGGTGATAATACCGGCCCAACGGGGCTTTGGGCCAGGAAAGGGGCCCATGGCCCGGGATCAAGAAAGGAGTGCCTTTCCGGGGAAGAGCACGTCCGGACAAGAAGAACGGCAGATAGCGACAAGGAGGAGTGGTCCTGAACCTTATCCAAAGGAGGCAACCTCAACTATAAATAGTGGTCTCAAACAGTGAACAAGGTATGTGACTTATATCTCTCTACTTTATATTGAGAGCACCTTCCGTACGTTTTCCTTCTCCGCTATCCCCATCTCATCATCACGCCGGAGCTTCTTCCCCGGGACGCCTCCCGGGGATTGTTTTGCAGGATTGTAGCGGGCTGATTAACAAAGAGACCCGGATAGCGTTAACCCCGGAGGAACGGACGGATTTCGGTAGCATCAATTGGCACGCCCGGTGGGACCATTTCCACCTTCGTAGGATGGAGTCGCCAAGGAGAGGGCGCGGGCGCCCTAAGAAGAACGCGGCACCTTCAGGGGGAGATTCTCTTCCACCCCCAGGAGACGAGGTGACCTTAAGGCAGTTGCAGGAGGAGGCTAGACACCAGCGAGAGCTAGGGGTACCGCAAGACGGCCACGTTGAAACTGCCTCCGACGAAGCCTACTCGGAAGGAGAGTACCAGGATGAGCAGGAAGGGCTTGGGCTCGCCGGGGATGGCACCACCCGGGACCAGGGACCTGAAGCCCGGGAGGAAGAGCAGCCCTTAGTTAGTACGGAGGAAGTGGCGGCCTTGGAATTCATGAGAGCCAACAAGGAGTTGTACCGCCAGTGGGTACTCTCCACCCGGGAAAGCCTGAGGCGAAGGGAACCCAGGAGGAACCAGGCAGGTCCTCTAGGGGGGTACCAAAGAGAGGTTATCGACTTGGACGGAGCCGTTCAGCCGCCAAAGCTACAGGGGCGTGTAAATTCCTCCACCATCCCACCCTCTTTCCCTCAGAATTTCGGGGTTGGAGGAGGAGCGGCTACGGGACAACAATCGAATCTGGTTCCACATGCTCCACCCTATTACCCGCGTTCCAGTTGGGGGGCGGGACAAATCGGGTATGACCTGCCAGTCATGCCTACAGAGCCGTTTGGGTATCAGGCCCCTGGAACCCAGGGAAACCCGATCCAGTATTCCGGACCCATGTATGGATCAATGGGGATGAACTTCGGTTACCCGGAGAGATACTATCGGGAGGACGATAGGATGCGGGGCTATCAGGTGGCACAGCAGGACCCCAACTCCTTGGAGGCTCGGCTAGACAAACTGGTGGGAAGAAACGGAGCTAAACCTACCTCCCCTTGGGTACCTCGAGTGCTCGCGTACCCATGGCCGCCGGGCCTACGGACCCCGGAGGGAATCCCAACATATAATGGAGAGACAGACCCGGAGGAGTTTGTCAGGACGTACCAGAACCTAATGGTGTCAAGGGACTTCCCGGAGGAATTAAGATGCAAGCTGGTAGGCTGTTACCTGAGAGGAAACTGTCTCTCATGGTTCGATTCGTTGCCTCGAGAAAGTCTCAGAGACTATTACGATTTCTCTAAGGCCCTGCTGTTTAGATACGCCGGATTAAAGAAGGAAGGAAAGCAGTTGACTGAGCTTTTGGCTACCCGGCAGAAGGCTGCAGAAGGGTCACTATCGAAGGTACATGGACGATAGCATGAAGGTTGTCGACAGGCAGCAGCAGGAAAAGGCAGTGATTAGCGGATTTATAAATGGCTTGAGGGATATGGTGCTGTTCCAGAAGTTGATGGAAAATATCCCGGAAACCTTTCACAACTTGCAAATGGCGGTACAACTATACTGCGCGATTAATGATGCCACACGGAAGAGAAAGGAAGAATCTGGGGGATTCCTCCCAGATAAGATAGAAAGAAGGAGAATGGCAGACCCAAGTAGAAGGAACCCCGCTCCCGCACTGGTAAACCGTGCCAGGGCGGACAGTTTCACCCCGCTCAGCAAGTCCCGAGCGGAGATTCATGCTATCCACAAGGACCTGTTCCCGGATCCATTGCCCATCCACGGGACCCCGTCTAGGGAAAACGCGGACAAATGGTGTGCCTACCACAAGTCTTATGGGCATGCGACAGAGGGGTGTAGGATGCTGAGGAACGAGATAGAAAGACTGATAGAACGGGGACAGTTGAGAGATTGCGTGGCAGCGGAGGTAAAGAAGGAGAATCCCCGGGACCAGCCTCAAGAGCAGCCCCGCAGGAGGTGGAGACCTAACCCGGGGAGAGGAAACGGAAGAGTCCAAGGCAACCAAGGTAACAGGGCCCCGGGGAGGCCCGCCATAGCCGCCGCGCCGGTCCAAGCAGTGGAGCCGGCCCCAATACCCAACAGGATGATCAACGTGATCAGTGGAGAAGTCGGAGAAGCATGTCAGTCAGTCTCCGCTATCCGGGCCCGGACCCGGTATGTTCCCCCGGGGGAGGTTCAAGGGAAAAGGTTTCGCCCCGATGAAGCTCTCACTTTCTCTGAAGCGGATGCAGCCCCGCCGCAGATACCCCATTCTGACCCGATGGTGGTAACAGCGGAGATTGAAGGCTTCTTGGTCAAAAGGGTGTTTGTGGACGATGGGAGCAGCGTGGAGATCATGTTCGCTTCTTGTTTCGATCAGTTGGGAATTGGGAGACAGAACCTTAAACCTCTCTTATCTCCCCTGTCAGGGTTCACGGGCAAACCCGAAGTTCCACTAGGTGTTATTCCCCTCGCAGTGTGTATGGTGGATGAGAAGGACCGGAGCAAGAGGATCTCGGTGACATGCAACTTTGCGGTTATTGATGCACCCTCGCCGTACAACGTGATCATAGGAAGGCCATGGCTAACTCAAGCCCGGGCAGCGAGTTGTCCGTATCTGTTGACGATGAAGTTCCCCACTGCGCAAGGTGTGGCGGTCGTGCGGGGTAGTCAAGCAGTCGCAAGAAGTTGCATGATGACGGCGGTGCTGGACGCAAAGAAAGCAGTAGGGGTGGTACACGGGGAAGTTCCCCGCCAGGAGTTGGAGGAGATGCAGGTGGCGGACAAAGGGACGATCACGGTGGGAAAAGACCTCCCGGAGGAAGTAAAAGGCGCACTGAAGGAACTTTTGGCCAAGTATCAGGGAGTATTCTCGTGGAGCCCGGAGGACATGGTGGGGGTGTTACCAGAGTTGGGGGTACACAAGTTGAACATAAGCCCTACAACTAAACCAATCAGGCAGAAGAAAAGGCCTGTAGCACCGGAAAGAGCAGAATTTATAAAGAATGAAGTAAAGAAGCTGGAGAGAGCCGGGGTGGTCGAGGAAATCATCTACCCGGAATGGATAGCTAACCCGATCTTAGTAAAGAAGCACGATGGAAGCTGACGCATGTGTATTGACTTTACGGATTTGAATAAGTGCTGCCCCAAAGACAGCTATCCTCTCCCAAATCTGGACCGGCTGGCAGAGGCTATTGCGGGGTATTCGGTGCTGGCCTTCTTCGACGCACATAAAGGGTATCACCAGGTGCAGATGGATGAGGCGGACAAGGCGAAAACCTCATTCATCACCGATTTTGGAACCTTTTGCTACAAGAAGATGCCCTTCGGGCTAAAGAACGCGGGGGCTACGTACCAGAGAATGGTGGACAAACTCTTCAAGGATCAAGTGGGAAGAAACATGGAGGTGTATGTTGACGACATGGTGGTTAAAAGCAGGGCTTACGGGGCTTTCTTGAATGACCTGGAGGAGATGTTCGAAAAGCTGGAACGGAGCAATCTAAAGCTAAACCCCTCCAAAAGTACCATTGGAGTGGGTGCGGGGAAATTCTTGGGTTTTATGGTGTCAAGCCGGGGCATCGACGTCAACCCGGAGAAGGTGGAAGCCTTAGCTAAGATGACCTCCCCTAGGTCGGTGAAAGAAGTACAGCGGTTAACAGGGTCCCTCGCGGCCCTCAGTCGGTTCCTGTCAAAGGGAGCAGACAGGCAGTTGCCTTTCTTCAACATCCTCAGGAAGGCCAAGGCGTTTGAGTAGTCTGGAGAATGTGAGAAGGAATTCCAAAATCTGAAAGAGCACCTCCAACAGTTGCCAACTTTAAAGAAGCCCCTCCCGGGGGAGGAGCTTTTTCTGTACATAGCGGCGTCCCGGGAGGCGGTAAGTGCCGTACTAATCAAAGAAGAGGATGGAAAGCAGCACCCAATCTATTTTGTTAGCCGGGCACTTCGGGGGGCAGAAACCCGGTATACTGAGTTGGAGCAGTTGGTTCTGGCGCTGGTGCATGCTTCAAGGAGGCTTAAGCCCTACTTCCAGGGCCATCCCATAGTGGTTCTTACCAACTACCCGCTAAGACAAGTCATGTTCAAGCTGGAGGCATCAGGGAGGATGATGAAATGGGCCATAGAGCTGGGAGAGTATGAAATCTGGTATGAGCCAAGGAGGGCTATCAAGGGCCAGGCCCTAGCGGACTTCCTGTTGGAATCAGAAGCAAGGATAAATGAGGAACAGAAGACGCCTAACACTCCGGAGGATACGGCTAAGGCTGAGACAGACCCGGCTTGGAAGCTATATGTGGATGGATCGGCGCACGCCGGGGGCAGTGGAGCAGGAATATTGTTAATCAGCCCGGAAGGGAAGGAGTATCCTTATGCAGTCCAATTCACTTTCAGAACAACCAACAATGAAGCCGAGTACGAAGCTTTGATCGCAGGGTTAAGGTTGGCAAAGGAGATGGACATCAAAACTCTCACGGCACACAGTGATTCCCAAATTGTGGTGCAACAGGTAAAGGGAGAGTATGAAGCCCGGGAAAGGAGCCTGCAAAAATATCTGGAAGTGGTAAAACCTTTGATAGCCGGGTTTAAAACCTTCGACTTGGTTCAAGTTCCCCGGGAGAAGAACAGCAAAGCAGACGTTTTGAGCAAATTGGCCTCCTCAGAGTTGAAACCTGAGCCCGACCAAAAGTTATACTTGGAAGTATTAGGGAGGAGGAGCTACCAGGAGAGCAATCAAGTAATGCTGGTGAACGAGGAAGAATCCTGGATCAGGCCCATGCGGGCGTACCTAGAAGAAGGAACCATCCCGGAGGATAGGGCCCAGGCCCGGAAGCTAAGAGTTAAGGCGCCTAGGTATGTGATCCAGGGAGGGGAGCTGTACAAAAGAGGGTACCTCCAGCCTCTGCTAAAGTGTGTAGAGAGGTTGGAAGGCCGATACCTCATCCGGGAGATGCACGAGGGATCTAACGGGAGCCACCAGGGAGCACGCACCTTGGCCAAAAGGATCTTAAGGCGGGGGTATTATTGGCCGACGTTGTTCAAAGATGCGGAAGAGCATGTACAGAAGTGCCTGGAATGCCAGCATTTGCCCCGCTAATCCATGTTCCCCGGAAAGAGTTAGTCGGAGTCACAGGAGCTTGGCCGTTCAGCAGATGGGGAATTGACCTGGTCGGACCATTCCCGACTGCCCCGGGAGGAGCCAAGTACCTGATCGTAGCGATCGATTACTTCAGCAAATGGGTGGAGGCAGAGCCGCTCACCAACATACGGGGACTAACTTGTGTCAAGTTTTGCTGGAAGAACATCATCTGTCGATTCGGCATCCCGAAGGTCATAGTCACGGATAACGGGGCGCAGTTCAAGAACGATCCTTTCAAATCATGGTGTGTCAAGTATGGTATAGAACAGAAGTTGACGTCGGTGTACCACCCCCAGGCGAACGGGCAAGTAGAGGTCACCAACCGCACCATAATCAAAGGACTAAAAACCCGCTTGGAAGGCGCGCGGGGAAATTGGATCTGGGAGCTACCCAGTGTTCTTTGGGCCCATAGGACTACAGAAAGCTCAGCTACTGGGGAATCTCCGTATGGCTTGGTGTACGGGTCAGAGGCAGTAATACCCGCAGAGATTGGGATCCCAAGCCCTCGAACTCAATATCAGCGCCCGGAAGAAGAAGACGATGGACGACGCCTTGACTTGGATCTCCTGGAAGAGAAGCGAGAGAATGCGGCACTTCAGGAAGCCAAGGTGAAAGAGAAAGTAAAGAGGTACCATGACAGAAGGGTGCGGAAAGAAGTCTTCACCCCAGAAGATTGGGTAATGAGGAGGAACGATAAGAGCCGCCAAGCCCCGGAGGGCAAACTTGCACCCAACTGGGAAGGGCCATACAAGATCAAGGAAGCACACCCGGGAGGGAGCTATGTGCTGGAGGACAAGCAGGGAAAGGAGATCCCCAGGAGATGGAACGTAGCTAACCTGAGAAGGTTTTACGGGAAGTAGAGCACCCCGCATCATACCACAGCTACTAAAGCATGAATATGCCGGGCATGGATATGCTAGGCATAGGTATGCCCCTCCCGGAAGCGTGAATACGCTAAGCATGAATATGCTAGGCATGAATATGCCAGGTATGGATATACCCCTCCCGGAAGCGTGAATACGCTAAGCATGAATATGCTAGGCATGAATATGCCAGGTATGGATATACCCCTCCCGGAAGCATGAATACGCTAAGCATGAATATGCTAGGCATGAATATGCCAGGTATGGATATACCCCTCCCGGAAGCATGAATATGCCCGGAGAGAGAGAGAGAACCCGACGCTTGGCCTCGTTCCGGGTTTAGAGGAATATCTGCTTAAAAGGGACCCATGGGTAGCTCCCATTTGGGTGCCCCGCTAGAATGGACCCGGAGCTTGGATGAAGCCCGGGGATCAAAGAATGTAATGATTACAGGAAAGAGTTAATGAAAAGGGTCTTTCAGAGAAACAATTTTTATTCAATCCTCTTTAAATTACAAATCGCATGAATACGTGGTCATAGTCATGGTAGGACAATTACATAAGCATTTTACATACAAGTATTCCTATCTATTTGCTACTAGACCCACTTGGAACCTGACCCGGAAGCACCCTCAGGGTTACCCGGGCGGAAACCCCCTCCGAAGAATTGAGAGGACAGGAGATCTTCGGTAAAACGGGCATCCGGGGCTTGATTCCACGCAAGCTCCTCTTCCAGTTGCGCAGCGTCCTCTTCGTTCAGTTCAGGGATAGGCACAACCACAGATCCCTCGGGAAGCGGCTCCGCCAGGCGCATTCTTCTCACCCCGGCAGAGATGACGAACCTGTACTTAGGAAACATGACCGCTGCACTTTTACCCTTTTCTTCCCGGCTAATACGAGTGCCCTCGGCGGTTTTAGCACCCTTTGTGGTGACTCCAGAGTCGGCAATCTCCCGGATGCGTCTTATCTGGCGGGCCACCTCGACCGGGTCAATGGATACAGTCATGTCCTCGTACCTTTCGTACGCCACATCCACCTCCACCCGGGCAGGGACTCGGCGAAGGCTAGAGGGATAGGGCTCAGCTTCTCCCGCAGCAATCTTATTATGCCATTCAACGACATCCAGATAGGCCTTATGATTAGGAGCTCCCTCACCAAACTTCTGCGGGTTAGCCTCCATGCGTTCCATCGTCCTACGAACCCCGGCGGGAATGTCGGTAAGAGGAGACACCCCAACTAGGCCGTTCTTGAGACCCAACAGGTGATAGGATAGCCGGGTAACTAGTAGAGCATCCTGAAGGACCCTATTCCTATGAGTAAGGGACCGATTCTCCTTCTCAAAGTCGCAGAGGAGTCGGTTCTGGGCGGAGCGGGTCTCCAAGGTCCTAAGTTTTTCCTGCGCACGCTCTAGTTCGCCCCACACCATACCTAACTCCTTGGCAGTACGATGGCGAGAATCGTCCTGAAGGGCCTGCAGCTCGGCGATGGTCTGGTGGGAATTTAAGGCCTCCCGCATATGATCAGAAGCCAGGTCAAAGCAGTGATTCAGCGAGCCAAATTTGTTTTTGATGGCTTTAAGAAATGAAACCAATGCCTGGATGGACCCGAACTCGTGAACAAACGCGCACAATCCAGCCTCAGACATGGCCCGGATAGCTTGATCGCCTCCAAACCTCCAATGAGCGAGCTTCCTTTGAAGGAATGAACATTGGAGGCACCCAGCGCGGGGGAGAGAGAAATAGGTCCCGGAAGAACAACTAGGGTGAGGGAAAACAAAAGGTACGGATCCCCGCGGGAGATCTCCTTCCAAGTGGTGCTCAGACTACAAAAAATAATAATTTCATCAAATTAAAAGGTAGAACTTATATTAATCAAAATGGGCGCCAAGGCCAAGTTCTACATATGCCTCCCGAGGAGGAAGATTACAAAAAAAACTTAAAACTACAAAAAAATATACTAGAGTCTAGGGGAATACATTATCCTCGGTCGGGCCTCTTTCCCCCGGGGTAGTATGAGCGCCCTTCCACCTCCTTTCCAGCTCGGCCACGTCCGCGTCAGACCAGTTGGGACCACAGTAGGCAGGGGCATCCACCTTTGGCTCGTCTTCCGGGCGCTCAGGAAATCCCACTTTCCGGGTAGACTTCCGGGATTGATAGAGCAAGTCGTCCTGCCCCCTGGGAAGCCCCACAACATATTCACCCGTCCTCTCCTCAACGGCCTGATATCCAAAGTTTTCAGGTATAGCGCAGAACTCATGGTAACTTTCGGACCAGTGAGGCGTCTCCGGGACCACCCCGTAGGCGTTGAAGCACTCCGGGCCAGGGGATTCAGGGATAGCAGCCTCGGTGACCCCCGGAAGCTTGACCCTCTTAATGTCCGAGGCTGAAGGGGCCCGGGAACACATCTTCAGGGAATCCCACAACTGGGGTACCAGATTCTCCAGGTTGGCCTCCTGAAGAGACCTCCAGCGATAGTTGAGCTGATCGCTCGCCTTGGGACGATAATAGGATGCTTGTGCTTCAAGGCGAGCAGGCCCCGGGAGCCAACCCCGCAGACTGCGATACATCTCGTGGCATGCATCGGCACTGGCAGCAGCGGCGATGCCCTCTAGTCTCTTGTCAAAATCGGCAGAGTGGAGGACTTTTCGAACCACAGCGTCCAAGGCTTCGAGCTGGGCCTCCTTCTTCTCCTTCTTAAGAGAAGAATATTTCTTCTCTACTTCCGCCAGCTTCTTTTCTTTCTCGGAGAGCTTTTTCTTCCTCTCGGCTAGCTTCTTCTGAGAAGCCTCCAGTCGGGCGGCCAGGTCATCCCGCTCGGCCAACTTCTCCCGGGCATCAAGGAGTTCCCTCTCCTTCTTAGCAAACAAACCCGCGCTATACTTCGAGTATGTCCGGTTGAGCGCGTCCGTCAGCTGTGAATCCGCCAGGAGAGAGTCGGCGAAAGTAGTGGTCTACAAAATTCAAACAAAGATAAGATTATCCGGAAGGATGGAGGACAAAAGTAGTAATAAGCAACATGGTTAGCGCACCTCTTCCCTCTGCTCGGGGATGGCTTGAGAGTTATCCCTTGAAGGAGAACTCGCAGGGGGAGGAGGAGGAGGCGGCGGGGTCGCACTTTCCAATCTCTGACGGGAAGATGGAGGAGTTTCCTTGTCATCGGCTAAAGGCCGCTTAAACCTGGAACCAGCCCCGCCGCTGTATGTCGGGTGCTGGATGAAAGATTTCCTCCCGGGGGTAGGAGAGGACCCGGGGGCTTTCGGTTGGGAAGAAGGGCGCTGCAGACGGGTCCCTTGGTGGATGAACCCGGGATCCTCAGCAGCCCCCACCCCGACTGGGGATGCTGCTTGCTGCTCGGCTGGAGAGACCAGCCCCCGGTGAGGATTTCCCTGCTGACTATTATCCCCGGAAGGCATCTCTTCGAATAGGGTAGCGTCCGCGTGCAAAGTAGGCTGAACTGAAGTCAGGAAGAACAAAAATAAAGAGATCAGAATAAAACACACATATATGAATACGAAAATAAAGAATAAAGCCTTTAATAGGCACCTCCAGCCGGCCACACAGCGGAGACGGTTGGAAGGGAAAAGAGTTTCTCAGGGTATATCCCGCGGGGCCAATAATAGCCCACGTTCCCAGTCTTAAAGAAAGCGTCCATGTCTAGGGGAGATAGACGGAGGAAGTTATGATCATGGGTGAGGTCTGTTGGAAGAGAGGAAAGGGGTTTCTTGTCTTCAGGAACGAGGGAATCGTTCCAGGGGGGCATTGGATACACCCGGGAATCGCAGCGGAAGAAACCCTTCGCAAGGTACCCTTTGGCGGATCTGGGCTTACCCCTCATAAAGTCCTTCGTCCCGGAACGGATTACGAAAGAAAATACCCCCGGAAAGGACGCGTGAGCGCGTCGGAGGGCATAGAAGGACCGGAAGAGAAGGAGAGAGGGGGAAACATTGCATCTAGCGCAATTAAGTAAGAAGCCCAGTACCAGTACAATCCCGTTGGGGTGTAGCTGGGCCGGGGCCATTCGATAAAAGTTGAAAATTTCTGAAAAAAGAAGAGGGAAAGGAAGGCTGAGCCCGTACTGGAAGTGAATCCGGGGAATGCAAGGTACTTCCCGCTCGGACATCCCCGGGGGAAGTTTTGATAGCGATGCATCCAACGGAAAAGGGATGAAACAACGCCTAACCAAATCTAGAACGTCCCTATCTAAGGAGGGGGGAGGCCCGGGGAGATTAAAAAACCGATGGCCAGAAGGCTTCGCTCCGTGGGTAGGACCCCGGGGAGCATCATTGCCAACTTCCTCATCAAAGGCTTCCCCATCCGGATCCTCCCGGGGAAGATGGGAACGCTGTGTGGGGGATGAACCCGCCCTGTCTAAGGCGGACGTACTCGGTCCGATTGGCTCCGGGGATGTGCTGAAGGTCCCAGAAGGGGTACTCGAGGAGGAGGCGGGAGAAGAAATAGGGTGGGGGGCTCGAAACTGAATTTCAAATTGGCTTTGAACCCCCTCGGTATCTAGGGAGGAAGTGGCAAGGTGCGGGGAACTCATGATGAAAGAGGAGCGGATGAAGCAGAGGAGGAGGATTAGAGCTTACTTGTTAAGGAAAAGCAGAGCGTCTGGAGAGAGTTTGAAGAAAGTAAACTTATGAGAATGGGGGTTAGGTCCCTTATATAGGCGAGTGAATAGGAATCGTCACCTCAAAAGAAGGAAAAGCAATGATGACACGGTGAACGAGGCAGCATCAAATGCAGAATAGGGAGAGGCGGCGTCAGAAATTTATTCCAACACGGATGGGTCCTACTGGACTAGTAGTAGAAGAAGGGAAGTGCGAAAGCCCAATTCCCCGCGGAACGAAAACCCGGGAAACTGGTCTGGGGGGCTAGTGATAATACCGGCCCAACGGGGCTTTGGGCCAGGAAAGGGGCCCATGGCCCGGGATCAAGAAAGGAGTGCCTTTCCGGGGAAGAGCACGTCCGGACAAGAAGAACGGCAGATAGCGACAAGGAGGAGTGGTCCTGAACCTTATCCAAAGGAGGCAACCTCAACTATAAATAGTGGTCTCAAACAGTGAACAAGGTATGTGACTTATATCTCTCTACTTTATATTGAGAGCACCTTCCGTACGTTTTCCTTCTCCGCTATCCCCATCTCATCATCACGCCGGAGCTTCTTCCCCGGGACGCCTCCCGGGGATTGTTTTGCAGGATTGTAGCGGGCTGATTAACAAAGAGACCCGGATAGCGTTAACCCCGGAGGAACGGACGGATTTCGGTAGCATCAAACGGAAAAATAGCCAATAAACCATGTGGGCCCCAGCTGTCCCCTACACTTACACGCGGCATCTTTATCACTTGCACCTTATATCTTCATGTTGCAACATGACATGCAACTTCAACCTTAACCATATTTTTGGTATTTTCTGATTTTTGTAAAATGAAAAACGGAATTCAAAACAACAACTATACACATAGGCAGACTTCAGCACCTCAGATAGTACATACCCCAAGATGTTGTCTCAGGGTTTCAAATGTGGAAGCATCCAAAGGTTTGGTGAAGATATCTGCAAATTGGCTCTCAGTGGGCACATGCTTGAGTTCTACTTCCTTGCGTTCAACTAAGTCTCGGATAAAGTGGTGTCTGATATCTATGTGTTTGGTTCTGTTGTGCTGAACTGGGTTCTTAGAGATATCAATTGCAGATTTATTGTCACATAGAATAGTAAGACTTCCAAGCTTAATACCATAGTCTCGGAGCATCTGTTTCATCCATATCAACTGAGTACAACAGCTCCCTGCAGCTAGGTATTCGGCCTCAGCAGTGGATAAAGAGATAGAGTTCTGCTTCTTACTATACCAAGACACTAAGTTCTCCCCAATAAAAAAACAGCCTCCAGTTGTACTTTTTCGATCATTTGCATTTCCAGCCCAGTCAGAATCACTGTATCCATACACCTGACGACTAGTTCCCTTAGAGTACCAGATGCCATAATCAGCAGTGCCAGAAATGTATCTAATGATTCTCTTTACTGCAGATACATGGGATTCCTTAGGTGCAGCTTGAAATCGGGCACATATTCCCACACTTAGAGAAATATCAGGCCTGCTGGCTGTCAAATATAATAGGTTGCCAATCATGCTTCGATATAGCTTAGTATCAACAGGAACACCTTTTTCATCCTTAGTTAACTTCTCAGTTGTAGACATAGGAGTTCGCACTGCCTTTGCATCTCCTAAGCCAAACTTCTTGATCAGGTTCAAGGCATATTTTGTTTGATTAATAAACAAACCATCATCACCTTGTTTGACTTGTAATCCCAGAAAGTATGAGAGTTCACCCACCATGCTCATCTCAAACTCAGAAGTCATCAACGAGACAAATTCATTTACAAGATCTGTGGAAGTTGAACCAAATACAATATCATCCACATAAATCTGAGCTATTAAGATGTCTGTCCCTTGAGTATACATAAACAGGGTTCGATCAACTCCCCCTCGAATATATCCCTTGTTAAGCAGATATTGAGTCAACCTGTCATACCAGGCTCTTGGTGCTTGTTTGAGACCATATAGAGCTTTCTTGAGTTTAAACACATGGTTTGGAAAGTGAGGATTGATAGACCCTAGATATATTCTTATTTTGTAGCATTTGAGAGCTGTTTTAGATAGTATTTTGTGTATTTATATTAGACTTTTAGACCGAATCATTCATAGTGGTTTGAAATTGAAGACGTGCATTTCGATCTTGAATTGCACTTGCAATGGATTTGAGTGATTTGAAGACCTTCTATGACCGTCCTGACCGCGATTGATACATTGAAGAACCGGTCGTAGAAGTGGCGTGAAGGCACACTCTCGCGAGCCGCGAACCCTAGGTCGCGAACCGCGAGGGTGTGTGTTGCTGTTTTGAACATGCCGAGTTTCGCGCGGCCCGCGAAACTCCGGTCGCGAGCCGCGATGACCAACCAGCACGAGGACCGCCGAGGCACAGACGCGCGGGGCGCGAACCTTCGGCCGCGACACGCGAGGCACAGACGCGCGGGGCGCGAACCTTCGGCCGCGACTCGCGAGGACCAGACGCGCGCGGGGCGCGATTCTTCGGTCGCAAACCGCCGAGACCACGGGCGCGCGGGGCGCGAATCCTCGGCCGCGAACCGCGAGAACCAAGCTCGCGGTCCGCGAAGGATTTCGCGCGACCCGCGAAGTTGCCTGCAACTTGCACTTTGTTTGGCTTTAATTTTAATTGTTTTAGAGTATAAAAAGAACTTATCCTCATTGTTTTGAGGGATCGTTTTTACAGAGCTTTAGAGTGTTTTTCTTCATTTCTCTTTGGATTTTCACTTTGAATTCACCATGTATTATTGTATGGATTATGGTTATGATTGTGTAGTTATGGTTGTAGGCTAAAACCCATCTTGGGTATGTGAGATTAATCCTCTTGTTATGGTTTGAGAACATGGTTTATGAAGCTTAGGAATGGTGGATTTGTCATTGAATGATCATAAATTATATGTGTATTTGATTGTTGAAATGGTTAGGAATGATTTCCTCACTATAGATATGTGTTGGATATGTGTTAGACATTGCCTTTCCATGGTTGAAATGCTATCATTTCTTCTATGTAAAAGTAGTGAATTAGGAATCAAATATATGTTGTTATCAATTGTATTTGTTCTTGAGATCATTCATTAGCATTATATTTATGTCAATTGTGTTATCACATTGCATGGGTAAGGTGGGAAAACATCTAAATTGAATTAGCATTGGTCAATTTATCTATTTGCTATCATATAGATAAGTTTCCAATAAGAGTTGTGAAAATGCTTTCATGATTCACAACTAGAATAGAGATGGTTTCCCATTAAAAACAATCACCATTCTAAAAGTATCATAAGTAGGTTTGAGGAAAAATCCATAACAAGAAGATACAAATCTCATGTACCCAAGTCTCTTATTCTCATTAGTTAATCCTTTAGTTGAATCTTTAGATGCTAAACTAGTTGTAATTCTAAAGTTCTAGTAGTTTTACTTAGTAGTGTCTTAAACAAAACTCAACTCAAACCCCCCCTTGTTTACATTGCTTTTATATATATGTATATGTATATATATCCTACAAGATATACATAGAAATAATCTTTTCCCTGTGGAACGAACCTTACTTGCCATTGTACACTTAATAGTGTGTAAAGGTAGTAAGTGATCTAAAAATGTATATTTGAGAGGTACGGCGACGACCTCCCAAGGATCTTCAAAACCCTTAGGCTGCTCAACATATACCTCTTCATTAACAATGCCATTTAGAAAGGCACTCTTAACGTCCATCTGATGTAGCTTGAAGTTCAGCACACATGACATAGCTAACAGGATTCGAACAGATTCAAGTCTTGCAACAGGGGCAAACGTTTCATCAAAATCCACTCCTTCTACCTGAGTATATCCCTGAGCCACGAGCCTTGCTTTGTTTCTGGTAACTGTTCCATCTCCATCAGATTTATTCTTGAAAATCC
Source organism: Cruciata laevipes (assembly GCA_963678965.1). Classification (NCBI taxonomy): domain Eukaryota; kingdom Viridiplantae; phylum Streptophyta; class Magnoliopsida; order Gentianales; family Rubiaceae; genus Cruciata; species Cruciata laevipes. Next base: position 24,126,562 of record OY787632.1, on the reverse strand, counting down.
ATTTTGTACCAATGACATTAATTTCTTGCGGACGTGCTACTAACTCCCATACATCATTCCGTTCAAATTGACTCAGTTCTTCCTGCATAGCTGAGATCCAGTATTCATCCAATAGGGCTTCCTTATGGTTCTTTGGCTCGATCAAAGACAGAAAACATTGCAGCACATGACGGCTTCCATGGTGCATCTGAGCATAGTTCACAGGGGGCTTTCCTCGGGGATTTTTCTGTCTTGGAGTAATTCCAGTGTCTACTCGTGTTGCTTCTCCATCAGATTCATCGGATGTCTCTGACTCACCTTCAGTTATTGGTTGAATAGGTGCATCAGAGGCAGATGTTTTTGACAAATCCAGCCCTACTGCATTAGTTTGCTCATCTTCAGCAAGTTTCGAAACTTGGTTCTCTCCTGGAGTAGCAGATGATGTTGCAACATGAGAACTGGTACATGGTTCAGGAGATAGGTTGTTCAGACTTGCACTACTTTGGTTAGAGTTGTGCTGAAGCAGCTCTATGTCATCAATATCTTCTGAAATCCTATCAGGCACATCCTTAACTATCACATTAATCGATTTCATAATAGTACCCGTGCGTTTGTTAAACACCCTGTAAGCTCTGCTGTTTAGTGCATAGCCAAGAAACACTCCTTTGTCTGATTTTGACTCAAACTTACCAAGTTTTTCTCTATCCCTGAGAATATAACATTCAGCACCGAATACATGAAAGTGAGCCACACTAGGTTTCTTCCCTTTCCAGATCTCATAAGCCGTTTTCTCTGTCCACGGTCTTAGGTATACTCGATTTATAACATAGCATGCAGTTTTAACAGCTTCGCCCCACCAGCGTTTTTGCACATCATACTCAGCTAGCATGGTCCGAGCCATCTCTTGTATGGTTCTATTTTTGCGTTCAACAATCCCATTCATTGGTGGAGAGAAGGGAGGTGAAAAAATGTGATTGATCCCATATGTAGAACAAAATTCACCCATGGCTGCGTTCTTGAATTCTCCTCCATTGTCTGTTTGAATGCTAACAACTCTCTGATTTGCACTTGCCTTTTCAGTGTTTAGACGAAGTACAAGATCTCTGATAAAGTTCACTGCCTCGGATTTCTCTGTCAATAGCTCAACCCAAGAGAATCTAGAGAAGTCATCAACACACACAAAGATGAATCTCTTTCCAGACACACTAGAGATATTAACTGGCCCCATTAAATCCATATGAAGTAATTCCAAGTTCTGGGAAGTGGTGATGTCATTAATGGCTGAGTGAGGTGCCTTTGTCTGTTTTCCTTCCTTGCATGGACCACAGATCATATCCTTCTGATAAGTGATTTGAGGGAGCCCCCTGATAGCTTCAATCCGAGATGCTCTACTTAGTGCTTTGGTGTTAGCATGGCCCAGTCTTCGATGCCACAGAGTTGAGTTGTCACTCTTAGCACTCAAGCATGTAATTGATGGTTCCAAGATATAACAGTTGTCAGAAGATCTTCTCCCTGTGAGTATTCCATTAGAGCCTTGCTTGACCGTACAGATAGATTCATCAAAATGGACTGTCATATGATGATCACAGAGATGACTGATGCTTATAAGATTTTCCTTGAGATCCTCTACTAGCAATACATCATAGAATACCGGAAAGTTCTGAATATGTAGCTCCCCTTTCCCGATAACCTTGCTGATTTTTCCATCTCCAAATTGAACAGTGCCAATCCAAGGTAACACATTTTTGAGTAAATCTGGAGAACCAGTCATGTGTCTGGAGCATCCGCTATCAAAGTACCACGTGTCCCTGGCATAAACACTATAGCAGGTATGAACTACATAACAGTTGAGAGAGGTTTTAGGAATCCATACCTTCTTGGTCAATTTCTTCTGCAGTTCAGGTTCCATGTTGCAACATGAGACAAATTGCTTGCCTCTCATGATATCTCTAAGTAATTTCATACATCGAGATTCATTATGCCCCTGCATCATACAGTACTCACAACATCTGGGAGGGGTTTTTCTCTCTACAATTCCATAGTTGGACTGATTACTTCTGTTTTTCTTCTGGCTGGTAGATAAATGATTTCCAGCAGATACAAACACAGTCTTCTTCATCTGAGAGTTTGATACCTTGCTGTTGAATCCCAGACCATGCTTATTACCATCAGTTTTTCCCATTATCAGAAGATCATTCAATTTAGCAGTCCCCTTGTTCAATTTCTGAATGGTTGCTTCAGCTTCTTCAGCCCTAGCAATTACAGATCTCAACTTCTTCCCCAGATTGTCACAGTCAATGGTTCTGGCCTTGACCTTTTCTTCAGCATTCACTGCTCTAGAGGTCATAATTTCCAGTTTCTTGACTAGAATTTCAGAAGTTACTTCAGCATCTTTAGCTCTCTTGGTCATTACTTCAAGCTTTATAGATTTCTCCATATCATCCATAGGTTTCTTTCCCTCAGATATCTCACTTTTCTTCAACTGATCAGCAAGAGACTCCTCAGCTTTCTCAGCTCTTTTTGTCATGGATTTAAGTTTCAAAGTTAACTCCTCAATTTCCTGCTCCTCAACCAGTGAATCATTTACTAAGGTGTTGACTTTTACTTTCAGAGACTCAACGTCCTCTGAAAGTCTTAAGACTTCAGTACCTTCACTTTGACCATCCTTCAAATTTTTGATTAATTCAACAGATTTTTCCCATTCCTTGTAAAGCTCATCATAAGCACACTGGATATCAGAACTTTCTGAGTCATCTGGAACTGGTCCTGACTCTACAACTCTAACACCAAAGGATACATGTTTCTCTGGCTGAATCTCATCTTCATCATCACTCCAGGTTTCACCAGATGCTACAAATGCCTTTGGTTGATTCAGGAAGTTTCCACACTGATAGGCAAGATGTCCATAACCCCCACATTCCTTACACTGAGGTTTTCCAGCATGTTTTGTACCTTCAGGACCTCTAGGTAAATCATCAACAGATCTGAGTCTGTTTTGAGAAGTATCACTCCCTTGATAATTTTTGAAATTGTTCTGTGGATCTGTAGGCTGAGCTCCTTGACCCTGATAAGACTGAGCTCCCTGATTCTGAAAAACCTGAGTTCCTTGACCCTGATAGGACTGAGTTCCCTGGTTCTGAAAAGACTGAGCTCCTTGATTTTGGAAAACCTGAGTTCCCTGGCCTTTATTCACTTGAGCTTGTACACCTTGTGGACTTGGAAACCCTCTGACTTGACCCTGAGTACCTTGATTTCCTCTTCCTTGATTTCCAGAGAAACCTCTGCCTTGATTTCCCCTCATGAATCTCCCAAAGTTTCTAGCCAGCAAGGCCATTTCATCTGAACCAGCATTTTCCATCTCCTCCAACTTTCCTTTCCCTTTTGATGTTGCAACATGAAATGACAGGGCCTTTTTGTCCTTACTTTTCTCAGTGCACATCTCTGATGTCTTCATAAACCCTATCAGCTCATCTAGAGTCACAACATCCAGCTGAGAATTAATCTCCAAGTTCATGACTAAAACCGAGAATTTCTCAGGTAGTGACCTCTTCACCTTGTCCAAAACTTGAGCCTCAGTATATCTTTCTCCAAACTGATGTGCTCTATGAATTAAATCTTTCAATCTAGTGCTGAATTCATCAACTGACTCGTGTTCTAACATCTCCAGGCTTTCAAATTCAGATTTGATCATTCCAAGTTTGATTTTTCTGACTGACCTGGAACCTTCATGCTCCTTCTCAAGAGCTTCCCAAGCAGCTTTGGCAGTAGTACACCCCGAGATGATTCTGAATTGGTCATCTTTTACTCCATTGTACAGAGCCCCCAAAACCTTACTGTTGAGCCTCTTCATAGCCTTCTCTGCATCAGTCCATGGAAGAGGTTTAGGAATAGTTTGACCAGCCGGATTTATTGTGGTAGGTGGACTGTAGCCAATCTCAATCATATTCCAAGCATCATCATCAAGCTGATCAATAAATATACGCATGCGCGTCTTCCAGTCCGGGTATCCTCCATCAACCAGTAGAGGAGCTCGTGTGATGGATCCTCCTTCTTTGGCCATAGTAAGCAGATCGGTCACTCACCTCGCAAGAGGATTAAAAAAGTGATTAAGCTCTGATACCAATTGAAAGTCCGTGCTTACTAAGATCTATACTATCGTGTCAAGTTTTAACTCAAAAACAATGAAATTAAAACTAAGTGCGGAAAGTAAAGAGACACGATATGATCACCCAGTTCAGTGCAATGCACCTACGTCTGGGGGGCCGTAGCCCGTGTTAAGATCCTTCACTAGATGCAATAAATATTTTCCTGATCTATTACAATCTAGTGGCTACTCTAGCAAGCCTATCACACTACCATTTCTTTCTGATAGCTATTACAGTGATTACCTTCTTTTCCACGAAGGTGCGGCAAGATCTTGAACACCCGAGCTTTAACACACGTCCCTAGTGTTTTGGTTATTGTAGAAACCGTGGACTGCGTTGCCTTTGCTCTCAAAACGATAAAACTCTGAATTCCAGAATTTTCTGTGTAAAACCGATCAAAACCGAGCACGCAACCGATGTCCTTCTTTTATAGCTCATTGCCGTGAAAACCTTCCTTTTGCACGGCTCTTGAATCCTTCCTTCAAAAGACTTCTATTCCACAATTTAATCTTCAAGAAAAGGAATTTATGTGTGTCTAATCATCTGATAAATGGAAAACCGATCACCACGAATATTTCCATTCTAATACAGCTGCAAATCACATTGTAGACACCCATTAGGACTGTAGTTTCCATAAACTCCATCGCACAATATTTTCCTTCCATCTTCCAAAACCTGCGCTGGAACCTGGAAAATATTCTATCTTTTTCTGCCAACTGAAGTCATGTTGCAACATGACATTCCACAAAGCAGCCAACAAAATCTGGACTTACAACAACGACAACCTTACCTCTTTCGCCTGATGGTGCTCTAACTCTGATTAATTATAAGATTGTTTCCCTGATTGAGTTGGAGCGGTGGTGGATTGAATAAAATTAGGCGGAAATCGATAGGAGGTAAGGGTTTTAGATAAATTGTACAAAGAGAACGGGAAATGAGGATGAGAGCATTGAAAATGTAAGATTGACATGGCAAATTTATCCCTGACTTTCTAACGCGGAATCACGTGACTAGACATGAATTCATTTAACGAATTTATCCCTGACTTTCTTATTTGTAATTTAAGTCCCCTTACCTTTTATATTAAATCTCTCACCTTACATTATATTTTTTACTTTAAAAAATAGAACTATAAACATATTACCTATAACCTTTCACTTTTAATTTAAAACCTTCAAAGTTTGTCATATAATATATAACCTTTCACTTATAACCTTCAAACTTTGACATATAACGTATAACCTTTCATTTTTAACTTAAAACCTTCAAAGTTAAGCATACAACCTATAACCTTTCATTCTTAACTTAAAACCTTCAAACTTTATCATATAACCTATAACCTTTCATTTTTAACTTAAAACATTTCACTTTTAAGTTAAAACCTTCGAACTTTGTCATATAATGTGTAAAACCTTCAAACTTTATCATACAACCTATAACCTTTCATTTTTAATTTAAAACCTTCAAACTTTATCATATAACCTATAACCTTTCATTTTTAACTTTAAACCCTCAAACTTTATCATATAACCTATAACCTTTCATTTTTAACTTTAAACATTTCACTTTTAAGTTACAACTTTCAAACTTTATCATAAAAGTTTTAACTTTTAACTTTTAAAATTTTAACCTTTACACTATTTCTTTCAACATAAAAGTCCAACCTTTTAAATTTTAAATTAAAAAAATACTTTGATGGGTTCTATTTTCCATTTTAGAAATGGACTGCCCATTCAAACGTGAACTGCCCAATAATTAATGGGTTCACGGGTCACAGCTAGGGATGGCACCCGACGGGTATTTGGTGGATACCCGCCCGCCAATCGCCCAACGGGGCGGGTATATATATGAGTTTTTTATACCCGCCATGGGTATGGATGTTGGATTCAAATCCGCCATGGGTAAATGGGTGGGTATGGATATTGATTTTATACCCGCCCCATACCCACCCGCTCCACCCGCCCCATACCCGCCCGTATAATACTTGTATAATATCCATTATATATATAATATTAATAGTATTACTTGTATTTATATTAATAATATTATTAATTTTAGCATTTTTTAAGCATGTTTGGTCTATTTTGAAACATAAAAGGATTTTATAAGTTAATGATTACCATATTATAAATTATTTTGTTCTATTAATATAATATATTTGAATTATTAATGCTTTTATTTAAATTTTTATGATAATTAATAGATTTTAGGTTAATTTTTTATAAATATGGATTAATAAGTCGGATGGGGAATGTGGGTATAACATGGGCATGGATATCCACGAATACCCAGATGAGATGGATATCCAGTTGGATGGGCATGGATATTAAATTCGTACCCGTCATGGGTAAATGGGCGGGGATGGATAGTAAAATTTTAGATGGGGATGGGCATGGATAGTCTACTATCCACGCAAAGTTCGCCCAATGTCATCCCTAGTCACAGCAGGAGAAAAGGTAAACAAAGGAGAAACTTGATTTGGTTTGTAACCAGTGCGAGCGCGCGTGAGTTTTTAATATTTTGAAAATTTTCAAAATGATCTCTCTGTGTTTTTCATCTGATACACTATTTGCATTTTAATTAAGGTCTATATTCTGTCAGAATATAGACGGTCTACTCAGAGACTGACTCTTTATATTTATTATAATTTCTATATAACTTTAACAAAAAGAATAAGTATTGGGAGTGACCGTCACTATATAGGCCCTGTTTACTAGAGCTTATCTTTAGATCAGTTCAGTTCAATTCAGTTCAGTTCAATTCAGTTCAGTTCAGTTCAGTGAAAATGCAATTTGATGAAATTCAGGTTAATTCAGTCATGCTGATTCCATTTTTCAATACATCCATTTTCACTTCAGTTCAGTTCAGTTCAGTTCAGTTCAATTCAGTTCAGTTCAGTTCAGTTCAGTTCAGTACATCAAGAAATAAGCTCTAGTAAACAGGGCCATAGTGACTAGGACTAAATTATAATAATACCATGATATAAAAACACGGAGGGATTTATTTGCAAATTTAAAACATTTTAATAATCATGCGCATACCACGCGCCACGCATTCATTTCCACATGATTGGATCTCTTTTTTAAAGTCTTTCTTTAATTACTTCGTTTAAAATAAAAAATCATAACTTTTAAACCAAAAACATAACCTTTCAAATTATATATTTTATATTTTAAATTAAATCCTAACTTTTGAATTTATGAATCTTTTAAATTAAAAGCCATACTTTTTAAATTAAAAATCATACCTTTAAATTTAAAATATAATTAAAATGAAATACTATACCTTTTAAATTAAGTGATAAACTACTTATCAGGTTTTGTTTTAAATTGCTCGTCTTTTAAATTATAAACTCCATGTTTTACTTTTTCATATAACTAGTTGGGCTCACCCGCACGTTGTGCGGTATATTTTAAATTCTAAATATTTTAATTTATATAATAAATTTAATGATTGTAGTATTTGTACTAACATAGTAATATGAAATATTAGGTGAAATCAAACCAAATATTGAAAATATGATAATATATGTATTTGTTTTATATTATTGAAGAAACGAAAATTAAAAAATTAATTAAAAACTCTTTTAAATGTAATAATGAACCATTCCTCCCAAGCCAAATAGACAAAATATTCATATTCAAAAGAACTGAACCAACAAAATTGAATAAAAATTAAATCCCAACACAAAGTCTCAAATAAGGTTAGCTTATTTGAGAGGTTTAGGTATATTTCAAAATTATATATTTTAACAATCAGTAGAATTTTATATTAACAAATTTACTATTATAATTACAAAAACATATATGTACAAATTTACTAATATAACATACTAACAACGTCTAACTATACAATATAATCAGCACATGCCTAATTTAAAATAATATTTGATATATTTTTATCAAAAATATTATGAATTCTATATATATTAGCTAGCGGGTAAAAGATAAAAGATGTGAAAATAATGATATGACGTAGGTTAAATAGAGTTTAAAAAGGCATATTATTATAGTATGAAGTATTTTAATAGGTTAAATACAGTTTAATGAAGTATTTAATAAAATATTGAGGGAAAATTGGGATTAAGGGTAGTGGAATTAGAAATTGGAAAGTAGGGTGTAAGATACACATAGGCCTCGTTTGGCATTCAGCTGTTAGCTGTTAGCTGATTCCACCAGCAAGCTATTAGCGGATTTAATTAGCTTTTTTGACTAGCGGTTTGTATATGAGTGTTTGGTAAATAACAATTAGCTGTTAGCTGTTTTATTGTGTTAAATGACTAAAATAGACATTATTACAATTCATTATATATATTTTTATTTTGTATCTGTTACTTGTTTTGAAGTATTGAAAAATATTTTTATTACTATATGTTTGTTTTTTTTATGTTATTTGAAAATTGAAAAATTATTCATTATTAATGTTTATACCTATATTTGTTTAAAATTTATTTTTAGATTAAACATGAATGTGTGGCCCCTTTAATTTTATTTATTTATGTGAGGTTTATACTCTTGCATAAAAGATTATTTTTATTTATTGAGGTTTTTAAATAAATACAAAATTAATATTTTGTACGGTTGCCTTCGTACAAAAAGTCACGTAGATAAAAAATATTGAGGTTTTGATGAAATAAAGAAAAAGGAAATTCTTGAGAAATAGGGATAAAAAAGATATTTTGTAATATTTTTTTAATGAAGTTTTTGTAAACGCTGCTCTTTTCAGCGTTTCAGAAACGAGAGGTTTCACCAAAAAAGCTACGTAGAAAAAGCTATTCACCAAACACAGTAACTAGCTGTTTGACTAATCAACTATCCATATTTAGATAAAAAAGCTAAACGCTCTTCAAACCTCTCGTTACCAAACGGGACCATAATTTTTAAAAAGGGCAGTGAATAATTAACTTAATTTTAATTGATATGATTATTAATATAAAGACACTAATACCCCTATTTATATTATTTTTATTTAGATCTTTGTGCTTAGTTAAATTAAGTTTAGTTCAATAAGTTCACTCTAAGTAAATGTATTTATAATAAAATTAGTTCAAGTTAGCCCTATGTCATTTTACGTAGTTTTGGTTCAGTTCAGTTCAGTTTAGTTCATTTTAGTTCATTTTAGTAGTATGCAATTCAGTTCATTTTCATCAAATTTTTTAATTCATTCAAATTTAGTTGAATTCAAACCAATTCCTTTGGTTCAATTTAATATAAATTTATTCAGATCATTCAAAATTGGACGCATTCAATTCGATTCAAGTTCACCTTTTTGTTAGTTTAATTTAGTACCGCTTCACTAAAAGCAATCAAAATCTTGGCAAAAATTCAATACAGGTCAGTTCATATCCAACTAAAAAATTACATTTACTTTTTTTTAGGTCAATTCAATTCAATTTGGTTGACTAAGTTCATTTATATTTTCCTAAATTCAATTTAATTTAGCTCCATCATTTTTCCAAATTTTGAAATCCAATTTAGTTCACTTCCTTGGTATTTAATTGAATAAAATTTCATCAAGTTCATATGAATTTGACTTTTTTGAACTGAATTGAAATGATTTGATCAGAAATAAATTTTATTTAAATTGGAGCTAAATAAATAAAGCTAAACTGAATGTAACTAAATTTAAGGAATTTAAAAATAAAAATAAAAATAAGGGTTTTGTTATCTTTTTGTATTAATAATCATATTGATTAAAAATAAGTTAATATTCACTACCTTTTTCAGAAATTATGTAAAACATACACCCTAATTACTAATTTCTAATATTCCACGGCCCTTATTCCCAATTTTCCCGATGATTTAAACAATATTATTATAGTGTCTATCAATTATGTTATATGTGCCAAAAATTTAATAAAAGGTACAAAATAAATTATATTGTAAAAGGTAAGGTAAGGAAAGGAAATACTTGATTTCATCTATCTAAAAATATATAAATCCCTTTGTTTTTTTTTTCCTGAGATATGTAATATTCTCTTTATTCTAAAATATAGTAAGGAATCAACTAAATCACCTAAATTGAGTATAATGTTTAATATTTTAAGAATCATGAGTGTATCAAGTAATCGATTATAATGATCATTATCGTGGGTAAAGAGACACAAATATAACAAATTGGATAAATTTACCCGTCCAATCAAATAAAAATGTACTAAAATAGGATGTTTAAAAATACTACATGTACTCATTGCGGTGATTGAAAATTGATCACATGCTTTACATTCAAGAAAAACAAAACACAAAATTGCACAAAACGATAAGAATAAAATAAATATATCAACTAATGAATATTGAATGCCGATCAATCTATAACGAAATCAAAACTAACTAATTCTCTGACCTCAAAAAACAATAAAAATGAAAAGAAATCATCTCATTATAAATAAATATAAACGCATAAGAATTGGAGTTTGCAGTTTCTAATCTTTGTTTATTCATGTATACAAAGGTACACATTAAGCAAAATGACTTAAAATAAAATAATATTATAATCTTAACAAAAACCAGGGATATGTTGCATTCTAATCATTAAAGGATAGCACAAAAATCATCAAATTAATAATCAAAAACTTTGATACACTATTATCAAAATTTTATATATAGGCATAATTGAGAAAAAAACTCTACCTACGAATTTTGAAAGATGATGTTTAAACTCATTTTTGTGAGTTTATAGTCGTCTCCACATGAAATCAAGCAATGGACAATCACCAAATGCACAATATTAGAAATAAAATAAAATAAAACAATATAAATCTTCAGACATACCTCAAACTTCCACAGATTTACGGCATGATAGAAGAAAAAAATTGTGATTGAAGAGTATTAGAGATCAAATACATATATATAAAGTTGTAAAATATAAATATGGAAAATATATATTATGAATACATCAGGAAAAAAGAGGAGCTCCTCAAAAAACTAATCACGCAAGCTCTCAGAAGAGAATATTGAATTGAGGCTCAATTAAAAGAGTGCAATATTTAATACCATAATTTCATAAGAAAATACATAAATATTTTATACCATAATTTAACAAAATACCTAAAATAAATATATTGAATCAAATACGACGTCGTTTATTCCACACACATTTTGAAGCGAATAACTATTCTAGTTCCCTTTAGGGATTAACTATATTTCAGGTTTTGTTTTAAAATGCTCATGTTTTACATAATGAGCTCCATGTTTTATTTTTTCATATAATTAACTACCTTTCAGGTTTTGTTTCAAAATGCTCATGTTTTAAGTTACAAACTCCATGTTTTATTATTATATGGTTAACTACCATTCAGGTTTTGTTTAAATATGCTCATATTTTAAGTTATAAACTCCATGTTTTATTTTTATATGATTACCTACCGCTCATGTTTTGTTTTAAAGTGCTCATCTTTTATAAGTTATAAACTTGATGTTTTATTTTTTCATATGATTAACTACCTTTCAGGTTTTATTTTGAAATGCTCATGTTTTAAGTTATAAGTTCCATGTTTTTTTTTTTCATATGATTAACCATCTTTAGGTTTTGTTTTAAAATGCTCATGTTTTAAGTTATAAGCTCCATGTTTTTTTTTTCATATGAATAACTATCTTTCAGATTTTGTTTTAAAATGCTCATGTTTTAAGTTGTAAGTATGAATAACTATGTTTCAGGTTTTGTTTTAGCCCCTGTTTACTAGAGCTTATTTCTTGATGTACTGAACTGAACTGAACTGAATTTAATGGAACTGAACTGAACTGAATTGAACTGAACTTAAGTGAAAATTGATGTATTGAAAAATGGAATCAGCATGACTGAATTAACCTGAATTTCATCAAATTGCATTTTCACTGAACTGAACTGAACTGAACTGATCTGATCTACGGATAAACTCTGGTAAACAGGGCCTTAAAATGCTCATGTTTTAAATTATAAGTTCCATGTTTTATTTTTTTTCATATGATTAACTATCTTTTAAGTTTTATTTTAAAATGCTCATGTTTTAAATTATAAACTCCATGGTCTAGGTTTCTAGACCTGCTTAAAAACTTCATGTATTTTTTTCAAATATACATTCGTCCACTCTCAACGTTTATTGCCTTCACCTCACTTAACCTTTTTCCAGATGCTTCATTTTCCCTAAGTTCAATACTTTCCCACTTTCCCTCTTTTTCTTTCACGTTCACGTACTCACACACTTCTTCGCCTCTTCTCATCTCATCTATATCTTCAGATCGGGTTTCGACATTCACAAAACAACAGATTTCTGAATATAATCATCTGTGATTCAATTTCTGAGATCTTCGAATCGACGGTGATGGATTTGCCGGGAGAAATCGACGGAAAAACCCATCCTTTCTCTCCCAATCCCTTCCTTGCAGCCCGCAACACCAAAATACTTATCGGAGGCCAAAGCATCACCATGAACAACAACTAACCTGGATCTTGAATCGGGGTTGGAGGCCGCTTGGAACGCTTGAATCGGGATTTGGTCTTGAATCGGTTCAATTTCAGATTTGCAATTTTGAGAAATTGGGTTTTCTGATTCGTAAAATTGGGTTTTCTGTGTTTCACTTGGGAAATTTAGGTGTATATATGGCGTGTGTACGCACGCCGGTTTCCATTCGGGTCGACTTGACCCGCGAGATTTTGCTCCCATTTTCTCTATTTACAATCAGGTCCCTAATCACTATATAGCTGGTCACTCAGTAGACCAACTCCAACAAAAATACTTTTATTTTTATCATAATCTTTTTAAAAGGGAAAATTAAAAATTCTAGTCCAACTAGTCCCATTTCATGTTCATCTTTTAACAAAATTAAGAATTTTAGACATTCCTGTCACAATCCTAATTGGTTCCGTCCGGTTGAACAACCCTATTTGGGGGCAAAAATAGACGAAAAAGAATTGAAGGGCAAAAAGTGAACGATAATGAATGTTTAGCCTCATAGAGAAGAGCGCACGTGTATATGTAATACGTAGGTTGTAATCTATCTTGAATTCAAAAAAAAAAGCCTCATAGAGAAGAGATTGCGCTATCCGGGATGGTCAATCTAAAAATTTACTCATACCCGAGATTTTAAGAAAACAAACATATACTAAATGAAGTTCTTTGCGATGTAACAAAAGCCAAATTGCTTTCGCGATTTACCAATGCTCTAATAGAGTTTAATAACCCTATGTCCAGGAGTTGGGATTCAACATTAGTGTATTGGTATTACATCATTGAACTCTTGTGAATCCAGAGTTTAAGAATTGTTCTAAAATTCCTCAAAAAAAACAACAACATAGTAGGTACTACACCAACAGTATCATCAAAATGATGCCATTCATTCATAACACAAAAAGTAGTTACTGAGAGGCTTTTAACACCGAAGATGCAGGATCTGCATTTTGAATTCCAATCCTTCCCTTGAGGAAATTTGAGTACCAATGAGCCGAGAGCTTCGGATACCTCCTCATCTGCTTGTCATTCAAATCAACATAGTATAGACCAAATCCGGTCCGATAACCGCTAAGCACCTCAAATCCATCCAAGAATGACCACATGAAGTAGCCCTTCATGTTCACGCCATTCCTTCCAACATCAGAACAAACAATCAAAACATCAAAAAATGTGCAGAGGGAGGTAGAATCGATCATTTCAAGAAGTGTGTTTTTTTATACCGTCTTACCTTAAAGCATCAAGCAAAGTTCCAATGTGTGACTGCATATATTTCACCCTCGATTCATCATCTAGTGTTCCATTACGCACAGTTGCAATGCCTGTGAATAGTGAGTTATAAGCCAAAAGAAGAGGGATAGTCAAAAATGAAATACACAGACAATCATAAGCAAATACGAGGTAAACAAACACAAATGAAGTGGAAATTAAGAGAGGGAGAACCATTTTCATGAATGTAAGTAGGTGGATTTCCATAAAATGTCTTCAGATACTGCAGAATGTTATACAGTCCAGATGAATCCACTTCTTTCTGAGAACAAAACACACGGGATTATTTTAACACCAGAGTCAGGAATTGAAACTGATCAAAAAAAATACGACGAATTGTCTTTTAAAAGTGTTGAACCCAACCTCATCTGAAGGTCCAAAATTCACTGCAGAAACAAGAAGGCAGCATTTTACTTCTCTAAAACCACAGGCTTTGCAAAAGAAATCGAATAGCACAAGTATTTTTCTTACATATAAAGGTTAATCCCATGTCACCTATCAAGTCCCGGATTTTCATGTTGAAGCTATCTGGATTATCCTTGATGTAAATCGTAGAGTAATGATTTAGTGCTATAAAATCAAACGAGCCCTTTAAAAGCTCAACTTCTTGCTTGGTAAAGACCGGTAGCCTTGTTCCTGCGTTCTTCTTTACTGTTTCAGGATAGTCTCCAAACACCAAAGGATGTAGAAACCTGAAGTTAAACAGAAAATGCATCTTCACATTCTTGCATTTTTAATGTCCAAAAAAATCACATCTTACCAGCCAATAAAATAGTCCAAAGCCGTTTTAGTAGCATTTACATCTCCTTCAGAATTAGTATCTTTGGGAGAAAACCAATTCGCAAAGAAGTTCAATCCCACAAAACCATGTTGAACAGCCTGCACCAAGAACGCATTAAGCAAAATTTCTTCCTAGTGAAGTTATCAAGATTAGGGAGAAAATCTATTCATTTACCTTATACTTTCTGTTGTATAGGTTTACAACAGATGAATGAGCCAGCAGAATATTATGAGCAGCAATATATGGCTCAGTTGAGGAGTTTCCCTTGTTGCAATTGTTCCAAAAAGGCGACGAGCAACGGCCTGGAGGAGCATGCCCGGTGTCATAACCGGCCATTGCCATTGCATTTGCCTCATTTAAGGTAGTCCAGTATGATACCCTATCACCAAATTCCTTGAAGCACACATCAGCAAAGTTGGTAAAGTCTCTCCTGAAATCACAAAAAGAATAAAAAAATTGAAGTTTTGTTATGTATATCCATCATATATGACTAGAATGAAAACAACCAAACGCTTACACGCTATTCCTGCTAAGCCATCCACTGTATTCATCCTCAAGAGACTGAGGAAAATCGAAGTGATACAAGGTGGCGTATGGTTTTATTCCTGTTATTCCACAAAACAAGGATTTAGTCCATGATCAGGTGCATATATATATATATATATATAGTATTTATGTATTTATGTTGAGGTTGGGAGATTATTACCATGCTTAACTAGTTCATTAATGAGGTTGTTGTAGTATTGTAATCCTTTGGGGTTGACAGGGCCATTTCCATCTCCAGAAACACAGGTGTGAACCAAAGTGTCAGAAGAATCGAGAATGAACATATGAAGGAAAACTATAGATATATATGCAACACGAAAGTTAAGTATATACCAGGAATGAGTCTTGACCATGAAATGGAGAATCTGTAGCCCTCCAAACCAGTTTCATCCATGAGTTGGACATCTTCCTGAAATGTCCAAAATGTTCATATAGACTAGACTAGAGAGATTGAACAGAACTTGTTAAATTTTAATGTGGAAAAGCAGAACCTTGTATTTATGGTACTGATCACATGCTACATCTCCAGTGGCCCCATTGAAGGTTTTTCGAGCGTAAACTGCCAGATTTTACCCATCAAAGCATGATGAAGAAATCCCTTTACTTTAAGATTCAATGAATTAAGGGTGGCAATAAAACTAGGACATAATCTTTTATTTCACGGATCTTGCTATATCCAGCGTAACATATATTTTTTATATCAACATGGTATACGATGTTGTTTCTTGGAGACACAGAAAAGACACAAAAACAGACCTGTATCGGAATGAACAAAAGTGTCCCAGATGCTAGCTTTTCTTCCATCTTCAAAAGCAGCCCCTTCTACCTGTGATTGATTTAACAAAAAACTTGTAAATCAATCAATCAAGAATAAAACACAGATACACACACTGAAACAGATGAAGCCACACCTGGTATGCAGAAGACCCAGCCCCGAACACGAAATCAGCTGGAAAATCTGCTCTGCTGTAATTCTGCACACCCGAAACCATCGCCATCTCTAGCAGCAAACACTGCCACATTACTGATATCAACACAAATCTGTAAAACCCGGTCATTTTTTGCATCCAGCTCCTTGGGAATTCGCAAGCAGCCTGCTATATATATGCAGGGATTTGCTATAACCAAGATGTTTATTAGTGTTTATTAAATTCCAAGATGTTTATGAGTGTTTTTTCTTCCGTTATTTATTAGCAATGATATTTTTATTATTTGGTCTTGACTCATGGGTGAGACTGTCTCAGGAGAATTACTCATTAAAAATTTATTATCATTAATAACCAACTGTTCATAAAAATTAATGACGTGCTATATTTCTATAATAAGTCAGATATCAACAATCTCCCAATCTTTGACTAAACTTCACATTTATTTCACACGATTCTTTTCTATAAAAAGAATCTTTGCAATTATTTCTTCAATAACAACAGAGAATAAAATTATCACCAGAATTTACATTGGCTCAATTCTCTTCTACACAATCTAAGGATTAACAGTCTCTTGCATATTTAAACTTAACTTCTTCTCAAGGTTGCATTCACATACTCAAGTATAATAAAAAAATGATTACAACAAAGATTATACAAAGATTCAGTACAATGTATATTATACAAATAGGGTACTGTACCTACTTTCTATAGTATCAATGTATATTTACCAAGTGAAGAACCTGAAAGCTTTGCATCTAAACTTTATCCCTAAACTTGTGTAAATTCCAATGCATTGGCATCTGGATCACGCGTGAAAATCGCTGGGCGCCCAGATCGACTTAAAGTGTATTCAATTCCTGAAATGGTCAGATCCACAAATCATTCATTTATGGCAAAACATACAAATGCAAAACCAATGCAGTTTATTTCATAACCAAAAATAAGAAGCTAGGAAAGTACCAGCTTCATCAAGAATATCTTTGAGATTTGACACATCCTGAATTGCTATACAAGCATGGCGATCCCGGCCTCCATGCTCTGGCCGACCAGTTAGTGGGTCGGGATTAGGAAGCTCCATCAAATGTATCATCTCGGGACCCACCCATAACCAAGCACCTCTATACGGAAGCTTGTCATGAGGGCGCGCTTCATTTATTTCCAAACCTGATCTTTGAAGCTAAGTTAGACAGCTACTCACTCAATCACAACCGTGCAGAAATAGAGAACAGATTATGCCAGCTCTTGAGTAGAGAGGAGCTAGAAAACCGGAAAAAACTTACCAAGAATGTTCTGGTAAAAGTGCAGAGACCTTTCAAGGTTCTCGCATAAAATTCCAACATGATGCATACCCACAACTCCAAAATCTACACAATAGCACGAATTTTGGATCAAGTACTCCAAAAACCAACAAATAAAAATCCATGTATCAGGAATGTAAATTTGTATAATGAAATCATTCTTTATCCTACAACAATGTACAAAGATTAAAATTTTAAGTTCTGATATCCACTTTTTTATTATCGAAATATGCCAGCCTTAGAATCGAATCCAAAAACATACTCTCCATGTCCAATAATTAGTCTCTCGTTTATTGATAGAATACAAATGAGATTCCAATCATCAGACTGGGCAGATTACATCCTTCAAACATACCATCCAAAAACATATTCTCCTAAAATTCCAACATGATGCATACCCACAACTCCAAAATCTACACAATAGCACGAATTTT
Source organism: Cruciata laevipes (assembly GCA_963678965.1). Classification (NCBI taxonomy): domain Eukaryota; kingdom Viridiplantae; phylum Streptophyta; class Magnoliopsida; order Gentianales; family Rubiaceae; genus Cruciata; species Cruciata laevipes. Next base: position 24,108,756 of record OY787632.1, on the reverse strand, counting down.
GGATTAAGCACTCCAAAAATCAAAAAATAAAAATCATCCATGTATCAGGAATGTAAATTTGGATTATGAAATCATTCTTTATTCTACAACAACGTATAAAGATTAAAAATTTAAGTTCTGATATCCAGTTTATGATTATCGAAATTTGCCGCCCAAGGCTCGAATCCAAAAACATACTATCCATGTCAAATAATTAGTCTCTCGTTTATTCAAAGAATACAAATGAGACTTCAGCTATCAGACTGGACAGAGTACATCCAAAAACATACCATCCAAAAACATATGCTCCTACTCCGATTATTATATTAATAGTCTTACAAAGGAGACTCCAATCATGGGACAGAGGGAATACATCCTTAAAAAAATACCATTTCTCTCCACCGCACGCTCCACACTCACAAATCCAAAACTAACACATGGTAAAACACAAGATTTTATCAGCAAACTCAGACTTCAAATTGATACTTAATGCAATTATATATATAAAAAAACACAGACAGCAAAAACATAGAAGGAGCATAATAATTACCCCTCTTGTCAACAAGTTCAACACTGACTGAATCTTTTGCAAGTGTATCTGCTTCAGTAGACGATGATTTCGCTTTAATCACCAAATTACGCCTGCGGTTTCCACCATTTTGGAGCTGGAAGCTTCTATTACAAGAAGATCCCCGGCTTCCGACAATGACCTGAGAAATCAGGTGGCAAATTCTTGAGACTAAGATAAATACTCAAATCGGAACAGTATTTCCCTAAATCAATTAGAATCCAGTAAGATAATTGAATTATACCTTGTTTAGGGGTAAAGTGAGAGGTGGGTTCAGTAGAGATGCCATGAACGGACCTTTAGTTTATCCTCTGACTCAGTGCCTTCGAGGTTTTTAGTTGTCGGAAAGTTCAGCGCGAGAAAGAAGGTTTGATTGCTAATTGCGGATCAGGAGTTTCGGGCAACCATAACCACCCAATATTTTTTATAATTCAGAAATTACAAAATTGTAATTAAAAAATAAAATTAAAGAGAGTTTCGGTCTTCCTATAAATTTTGGTGTCAAATTTGTAAAAAAAAAAAAAAAAAAAAAAAGTAATTTACACTCTCGATGTTCTCTAACTACTTTTGCTATAACTTCATCACCAACTACCTTGTCTTCACTTCATGACCATCGTGCCCCCAACATTTACGTCAAAGACCTCCAATAGGCTAGCACCAACCTTATGACGTCCAACATCAATGTTGTCAACCCCCAACATCAACGTTGGAAATCTCAACCTCATATCTGGCAATCCCTTACATCAATGCCAGAGCCGTAAACACAATCTTGCGACACCCAACCTCAACGCCAAATACCCCAACATCGCGATATCCAACAAACCCAACATTAGCTTACCGTCCGGATTTAGTCATGTTTGGGTTAAAATTATTTTGAATTAATTATTTTGATTTAAGTTCAACCAATTGTTCCTAGGGTTATGATCGAGTTTACGTGTAAATCATGTCGGGATCGGCATGTTAATTAAAAACTGACAAATCTAACTAAATAAAGTCCTAAAATGTAATAAAGGCAAATTGCTTTTGAGATTTACCAATGCTAACTCTTGTGAAGATTCAAAACGAGAGGGTCCTGCTTGCATATTATGCTAAGCATTTTACAAACTCAACAGAAAAACAGCTAACAACGCACACAACATAAACAATTTCAATCAGTTTTAGAATGGTTTCAACTTTCGTTCTTTACTAAGCGTCCTCCTCCCAGGTTGAAAACGAAAAGTAATATAAGTTGGACAATACTATAATACCAACAACATCATCAAAATGATGCCATTCATCATAACACTAAAAGAGGCTTTTAACACAGAAGATGCAGAATCTGCATTTTGACTTTCATTCCTTCCCTTGAGGAAATTTGAGTACCAATGAGCCGACTCCTTCGGATACCTCCTCAATTGCTTGTCATTCAAATCAACATAGTATAGACCATATCCGGTGTGATACCCGTGAAGTATCTCAAATCCATCTAGGAATGACCATAGGAAGTATCCCTTCGTGTTCGCGCCATTCCTTCCAACATCAGAACAAACAATCAAAACATCAAACAATGGATCACGGGGAGATAGAATCAGCATTTCAAGAAGCGCATTTTTTTAAACTGGTTTACCTTATAGCATTAAGCAGAGTTCCAATGTTTGATTGCAAATATTTCACCCTCAATTCATCCTTTAGTGTTGCATTACGCACAGTTGGTATGCCTGTCAATCAAACAGTTATAAATCAAAAGAAGAGGGATATTCAATAATGGTATACATGGACAAAAATAAGCAAACACAAGTAAACAAATACAAATGAAGTACCATTTTCATGGATATAAATAGGTGGATTTCTATAAACTGTCTTCAGATACTGCAGCATTTTATAAAGTCCAGATGAATCCAATTTTTTCTGAGAAGAAACCACAAAGGATTACACTTAAACAACAGAGTTAGGAAGAGGAAACTGGTCAGAAAAAATCCAATGAAACGTCACCCAACCTCATCTGAAGCTCCAAGACTCCCTGCAGAAACAAGAATAAGATGCAGCATTTTAGTTCCCGAAAACCACACGGTCTGCAAAAGAAATCGAATAGCTCAGAACAAAGTATTTTTCTTACATATTAAGGTTGATGCCAGGTCACCATTCATGTCCCAGATTGTTGTGTTCAAGCTGCCTGGATTATCTTTGACGTATATCGTAGAGTAATGGTTTAGCCCTATAAAATCAAACGAGCCATTTAAAAGCTCAACTTCTTGCTTGGTAAAGACTGGTAGCTTTGCTCCTGCTCTCTTCTTAACTGTGTCGGGATAGTCTCCGAACACCAAAGGATGAAGAAACCTGAAGTTAAACAGAAAATGCATCTCATTCTTGCTTTTTTTTTTTTTTGATGTACATATAGACCAAAACAGTCAAATCTTACCAGCCAATAAAAAAGTCCATAGTCCTTTTAGTAGCATTTACATCTGCTTCAGCATTAGTATACGGAGAAAACCAATTCCCAAAGATGTTCAATCCCACAAAACCATGTTGAACAGCCTGCACCAGGAACACATTAAGCTAAATTTCTCGCGAGTTATCAAGAATAGAGCGAAAATCTATACATTCACCTTATACTTTCTGTTGTATAAGTTTACAACAGATGAGTGAGCCAGCAGACAATTATGAGCAGCAATATATGGCTCAATTGAGGAGTTTCCCTTGCTGCAAATCCCAAAAGGCGACGAGCAACGTCCTGGAGGGGCTAGGCCGGAGTCATAACCGGCCATAACCATAATATTGAGCTCATTCAAGGTAGTCCAGTGTGATACCCTATCACCAAATTCCTTGAAGCACACATCAGCATAGTAGGTAAAGTCTCTCCTGAAAGCAACAAAAAGAAAATTTTAAAAAATAGAAGTTGTGCTATATGTATATGTGGCTTCCATCATATTAGATTAGAATGAAAACAATCAAACTCTTACACGCTATTCCTGCTAAGCCATCCACCGTATTCATCTTCAAGAGACTGAGGGAAATCAAAGTGATACAAGGTTATATGTGGTTTTATTCCTGTTATCCCACAAAACAGAAAGATTTAGTCCATGATCAGGGGCATAAATACATGTACTTATGTTGAGGTTGGAGATTATTACCATGCTTGATTAGTTCGTTAATGAGGTTGTTGTAGTATTGTAATCCCTTGGGGTTGACAGTGCCATTTCCATCTCCAGAAACACAAATGTGTGCCAAAGTGTTAGAAGAGTTGAGAACGAATGATGAAAGTATGCAACACGAGAGTTAAGTATATACCGGGAATGAGCCTTGGCCATGAAATGGAGAATCTGTAGGCCTGCAAGCCTGTTTCAACCATGAGTTGGACGTCTTCCTGAAATTTCCAAACGTCACTATAGATTAGATTAGACTAGAGAGACTGAACCGAATAACAAAAAACAAAAACCAGTAAAACGCAATGTGGAATTGCAGAACCTTGTATTTATGGTACTGATCACATGCTACATCTCCATTAGCCCCATTGAAGGTTTTCCTTGAAAATTCTGCCAGATTTTACCCATCAAAGTAAGATGAAAAAACCCCTTTATTCATCATAATCTTTTCTTTCTGGGATCTTGCTATATTCACCATAACATATATTCTTGAGAGCAAAAATCACCAATCAAGTAAAAGAGGAGTTGTAGAAAAGACACAAAAACAGACCTGTGTCGGTATGCATAAAAGTGTCCCAAATGCTAGCTTTTCTTCCATCTTCAAAAGCAGCCCCTTCCACCTGTGATAGATTCACAAAAACACTTCTTAATCAATCAATCAATGAAGAATAAAACACACACAGATACACACACTGAAACACACCTGATATGCAGAAGACCCAGCCCCGAACACGAAATCAGCTGGAAAATCTGCCCTGCTGTAATTCTGCGTACCCGAAACCATCGTCACCTCCAGCAGCAAAAACTGCCACATTACAGAAATCAGCAAAAATCTGTAAAAGCCGGTCATTTTTGGCATCCTGCTAGCTTGTCTGTAGAGAGCTTGTAAATTTGCTCGCAGCTTGTAAATTTGTATGAGATTTTATGTTCAAGATCATTAAATTTCAAGTTCATCATCAGCTTTTTTCCTTTGTTATTTTTTTTCCTTTTGAACTACTAGCCAATCTGTGACGCAGCAGCAACGTTAACGGTTCCTCTTGGAGTCTCGTCTTCACTGGAAGAATACTAGTATGGCGTAACCATCTTTTTTTCAATATAATGGAAATAATAGGGCGAATAATATCGTTATATTACAAATCTTTATCTTTAATTAATGGTTCATAAAAACTAATGACGTACTACATTTTTATAATATATGTTTGTAAAAGTCATATATCAATATTCTCTCAATCTTTGACCAAAACTTCACATTTACTTTTCACACGATTTTAAAATTATATACTACTCTCTTCATCTCAACCAAAACTTCTTAGTTGATTTCGCCTCGAATTTTAAGAAAAATGTATTTTATATCCTAATAGTGAAGTTTTAAGGGGTATAATTAAAATATTACTTATTGTTATGGTTGTTTGTAGGTATTTATTAAGAGTGTATTTGTCTTTTGTAGTTATTTTTTTGCCCAAAGAGTAAAGAATGAAAGAAAGAATTTTTGGTTGGGACAGACCAAAAAGGAAAGTAAGAATTTTTGGTTAGAACGGAGGGTCTTTGACTTTAAATTTGATAACAAATGTAATATTATTGATTCGTAATATAATGTATTTTTTAAAATATAAATTTTTACCACAGCATAGTCATAGATATTAATAGTCAAACAAAATTCTTAGTCGGTTGATAAAAGATAAAGGGTGCAAAAATAGTTGGGACAGTTTTCTTTATGACAGATCAAAACAGAGAATAAATTATTGCTAGAATCTACATTTGAACGATCTAAGGATTCTTTTTTGAAAAATCTAAGGATTGGTTTTTTTTTTTTTGATTGAAACCACACTTTGGTGGAGGGGATTTATTGGGTACCCTAAACCCTTATAATGCCCAAATGGCCGAGAACCAGTGACAGTACAATAACTCGCGATTTGTAAGATTACAGAGAAGTTTATAAACGTCTAACAAATCTTCTCTGTATCTGATGCCGGTAATAACATATCAAGAAACTAAAGTAAAAGTACAACAAAAAGCGGGATACTAAAAGGTCAATACTATAGGCAATTCCGACCAATGCTGGTCTCACAAGTTGGCTGCCCCTTGTAGTATTCAAAATAATAGACTACGTACAGATATTGTCATCACTTTCCGGGTAAGTCTCACGGTAAAAGAAACCTCCAGTAGTTCTGACTTCATCAGCTCAAACACTCTCACTCTCCAGTCAAACTCATGATAAAAGAGATTTTCTGAAAAGCTATATGACAATGTTAAGCACGTTTGAAAGTTATCTAACACGCAAAAGCTGATAAATCAGCCACACGGTCTACTAATCTAGTGAAACAGAGGCGCCAATAAGTGAGTTAACCAACTACTTTTGACTCGAATTTCTCCTCAATGTTCAAACCTAGATTAGAAGGCATAACAAAGTTTACCGAACTAAAAAGGACCCGTCGGAAACTCGATTAGGCAGATAGCATTTCGTCCAATATTCAACAAAAGACTAAAAATAAGCACTTATCCCACTTATGCTACTGAAATAGAAAAATTAAAACAGAACTAAATAAACCAAAAAGAAGGATAAACACCTCCTCCTCCTAAGGGTTCCAGATCCAACAGTACCAATTTTCATCTGACCGTGGGACCAAACCGGGTGACGACCCGACCAGTCAACGGCTGATCGAACCGGACCGGTTTAGAGTGGCTCATGTGTTGACTGCTCGCCTGAAATGGACCTGAGCTCACAGTGTTGGCCACCTGGTGGCGACCCCGATCTGCTCAGTGGCGACGGCGTCTACCACGACTCGGCCACGATGGCGATGGATCTCAGTTCCTCCCGATCTGTGGCGCCAGTCGTCGGGTGGTGAGCTACTAGCCGGAAAAAGTTGAGATCTGTAAAATGTCGGAGGGGAGAGGAGATCCGGTAAGGGGAGAGGGGTGTTTAGAGCTACATCTAGGTGTGGGGGGGAGGTGATCGGCGCGGCTGGTTAACGCTGGCGACCACCTCCCTGTCGGCGGAGTTTTTTTAAAACGTAAAGAGAAGAGAGAGCTTTTGTTTTAGAGAGAGAAGGGCAGGTCCTACTTTTGTTTGAAGGATTGACAGTCTCATGCATCGCATTGCAGATTTAAACTTAACTTCTTCCCAAGGTTGTACTCACACACTCAATGGGCAGTTTAACCAAGCAGAGATTATGCAATGACTCATCTAAACCTGATTTTCGGAGCAAAGTTACACATCCATTCACAATCGTGCAGAAAAGACGAACATCTTACCAAGGAATTTTCTGGTGACCTTTCACGGTTCTCGCATAGAACCCCAACATGGTGCACACCAACAACTCCAAAATCTACACGGTAGCATGAATTTTGGAAACACATATTCCAAAAAAAAGGTTAATAAGTAAAAATAAAAAGACACTGGTACTAACAAACACAACAATAAAGATATATCAAATCTTAAGAAACACAAAAAAAATTATTAATAAATATTTATCCAACCCCTATGACAAAGTCTCTATATAGATGGTCTCCTCGGAAACTATAAACATATATATTATTATACCTATTGTCTCAGAGCGTATCAAACTATTACTATAGAGCTTGGTCAAGCCAAACTTGCTCAAGAGTTGTTAGCGGAGGGTTTAATTCACCTCCAATCTTAATTTATTTTCAACAAAATCTTTATTTTTAATATATTAAAGCAAAATATATCTTTTTGTAGTCTTTTAAAAAACTCTAAGTTAAAATGATTAGTTGTGTATTTAATGTGTCCTTATATCTTATAAATGACTGTTATTAACTTTGTAATTATATAAGATTTATTATTATTATTATTATTATTATATAAAATTTGACATTTGGCCAAGAGCTTGAAAAATTGTAAAATTATATACACGATTATTATCAACACAATTAATGGGAGAATCCGAAGAAACTTAGTACATGCTTGTGCATCTGGTTAAAACCCACCACCACCCTACCCACATCCAAGAGGATTTGTATGATTAATACGAGGCATACAAAAAATATGACAGTTGCTCATGTCAGAAAATGATACTTTGGAGAAACAGCAAATTAGTGGAGATCCTGTGCAATTTCATTTGATTTGTACAATGTTGTATAACACATTCCATTATGTCATGCTAATTTAGCTTTTTGTTGTCTAGGATTCGGAAAAAAAATGATGTTAGGCAAGGGCGGTTTTGGGAAGTTGAAGTAATATCTATGAGAAACCAACTTGATTTACAAATTACACTGCATGATGCATCGACTATGGTATCTTTATCGTGAATTGGTAATATATGCCATTGAGGCCATATGGATCTTTATCGTCAATTTCTAATATAAAGGCCTTTTCCAACTGTTCTTTTGTCTACTAATTCCACCGGCTCGTGAAAAACTCAGAAGCATTAAGATAGTAAATAATATTATATTATATGTTTTTCATATAGACTATTTTATCAAATTTATTATGTTAAAATTTAATAAAAATATTAATTAAAATGATTTAACTGGCGGGATGAAATTATTGTGGGCGATTTTCACCTTCACTATGTGTTTTTCAATCTTCCAGATTTGGTATAGCTTATTTTCAAGCAGATTTTGCCTCTCTTTGGGGAGATTGGGGAGTAAGAAAGTCAGACATACAAACAAAACTATGATGAGCAATTGGAGATCAGGTCAACGGCCTATGTTAACCTTAAGCATCTTGAGGATCTGGCTTACATGGTGCTCAAAGCAGGGAGAGTCACACACCAAGTTGTTGTTTGTGGAGATAAGTTGGAGGAATCTGTGGTGGAAGAGCAAGTACAATCGGAGTCAATGCCGCCAACAAAGCCACTATTTTCTGTAAGCTCACCCAGCACTAGCTCTACTAACTCAGATTATGAAGATCTAGGTGTTATGGAGATTCTATGGAAGCTTCACCATCTCAACACTATGAGCAGGAGAAGATGCCCTAGACCATGGATTGGTCCCATATCTTTCACCAAAACAGAAAGGAATATAACACTATAGTACTGAAGAGATAGGAGGAATGATGATGTGCATGATCTCAAAGCAAGAGGTGGTTGATAGTGCTAAGGAATGGGAATCAACTTTGTTTGCAAGGTAATTGGTGATTCTCCCCCTCGTGTCATTATGAATGGTTTCTTAAGAAGAATATGGAGGAAACCATGTGTGAAAAGGTTTGGTTAGCACGAACAGGGGGTATTTTTGGTGGGATTTGCTAATAAATTGCATAGATACTTAGTAGTGGGGCAATGCTTGTTCTTATTTGGCAATAAACCTGTAATTGTACAAGGTTGGACCCCAAAACTTGACCTTACTCTCCCTACTACAACAGTTCGTGTTTTTTCCCAGGTGACGAGATTCCAAATGAATCTGAGGGGATTGAAGAAAGTATTGGACCTGGTGAGAAGGAGGAAGAACTGGGAGAGGTTGTTGATTCACACAACACAACTATGTTATATGAAGTTTGGGCAGAGAGAAATAGAAGAATTTTTGAAGGGAAATCTTTGGGAGTTGATGCTTTGAAGATTAAATGTAGAATATAACACTGATGGTAAATTTGTTGAGTTGTTTTTTTCCAAAACTATTAGTTAATTGGGTTTGGCTTAAAGTACTGATGGCCTAAACTTTGATGTATTTGTAATTGTTTTGATGATCTTAATGATAACAATCTCGCGAGTTAGAATTGACTCGTACTAACAAAAATTTAGTGATCGTGAGTTGAGTAAGGTCCAGTTCACACTCGATTCGTTTGATAAACATTCTAGCCTCTATTAATATGTGTGATATTGTTCTTACACATTGCTTACAATGTTATTTGATTAGAGCCACGTAACAACGTATGGTGTTATATTTATAAAGTTGGTGATTTATGGGTTTTCAAAAAAAAATTAATTTTGACATTTTTGAAGGTTTTAGCGTGACTTCTTGGTCATTTAAGTTATACTATCAATTACTGTTAAGGTTATATATTAATTAATAATTAATTTTATAAATATAAGTATATAAAAAAAACTAATGCTAATATGACGTCTGGGTGACATCAGTATGACATCATCCGTGAGAGGTGATGCCATCAACTTCAAAATAGTGGAGACGTTGGTTTAGGGGGAATTTATGGAGATGACTTAGAGAATAAGTCTCAATCTAAAATCGTGATATGTCATATGTACTTCTCGCCATTATCAATCCCTTGCCATGCATAGCCCTCTCTTTCTTCTACTTCACAATTTTTCCTCGAGGGTAATTTTTACAAATTCTCATTTTACAATTTTTTTCTCTTCATTTTTTTCCAGATAGTGATTGTTGCATATGAGCCGATCGGATTCCTGGAAGAGGAAGAGATTGAAGGTGAAGTCTTCTCTAGCGACGGTACAATAAAGAGGAGGAGAAGAGTAGACCAATTACCCTACTAAACATAAATCCTTCATATACAATTCCCTCATTTTGATGCTGACGTCATTGATGGCATGTCAATATCCATTTTTCCGATTATAAATTAGTGAAAACAACATTAATATACAGATGGCTTGAAACCACATACAAGCATTAGAAATTTGTAAAGATCAAAATACTGCATTTTTTTAAGGGTGGTAAAATCTCATTTTTGTGTAGAATTCATTGTGTAAATTGAAATCTCAGAAAAGGATGAACATTAGATCATTGGGAATACAGCTATCAAGGAATGGGCCTAAGGTAAGTCATCTCATGTATGCAGATGATACTATTCTCTTCACTAAGGTATCTTATGAAGCCACAAATGCCCTAGCAAAGACTTTAGATTTATATGCTAGATTCTCTGGGCAGAGGCTAAATTTTGAAAAATGTTCAATTATGTTCAGTCCTAATATATCCCAGGAAATGAAACAGTATATGCAATATTCACTGAATATTCATAATCAAGGATTATGTGGGAAATATTTGGGAATTCAGATTGACTTCCAGGCACAAAAGAGGAAAATTATTCAAAATCTTATCAGAAGATTTAAAGAAAAATATGCCTCATGGAAGGTTAAACTGCTAAATTTTTCAGGAAGAGTGACCCTAGCAAAACATGTGTTGAGTCTCTATCAGTCTATCCACTAGGAATCTTCAGAATTCATAAGGAAGTCTTGAAAACTTTGGACAAAATGCTGAAAGATTTTTTTTGGGGTGTAGGGGGTGAATTAGAAGGGAGAACAATTCACTGGAGATCTTGGAAACATGTTAGTAAGTCCAAGTAGGAAGGTGGTCTAGGCCTTAGATCAACTAGGGGAATGAATAAGGCCTTACTAGCAAAGCATGTTTGGAATATAATACGAGATTCATCATCACTGTTAGTGAAGGTAGACAAGGCAAAATACATAGGGGAAAAAATTTGAAGGAGTTGAAAGCAAAACATGGAGACTCATGGGGTTGGAGATCAGTTTCGTGGGCCAAAGATCTAATATTGGATAACCTTGCATGGCAAGTTGGTAGTGGTAAGGACATCTCAATAGCTGATCAATGGATCCCAAACATGTACAACCCACTGGCTAGTGATCATAACATTGTCAATCACACTCAGTTGAAAGTGAGTCATTTAATCACAAGTGTTGGAGAGTGGAGGATGCCTCTGATCATGGTGTTATTTCATGCTGAGATTATACCACATATTCAGGCCATACACTTGAGTAATGGGGGAATAAGAAGGATAGGGCCTTTTGGTATTTGAATAAAAATGGAGGCTACACAGTGAGGAAAGGGTATCACTATGCTATCAAAGAGATAGGTTGTCAAGATCTGAGAAAGAAAAAAACTTTGGGAGAAGATATGGAATCTGAAAGTTCCTTTCAAGATAATAATGTTGCTCTGGAGACTGATTGAAAAGGCTGCTCCTACAGCAGTAAATCTGAGAAGCAGGAAGATCATCCCATCGGAAAATTTCCAAAGATGTTCATCAAGCAGGGAGAATAAAGTACATCTTCTTGTTAATTTCCCAGAATCTAGAAATGTCTGGAATCAGGCAGGCTTCAATCCACCATTAGCCTCTGCAAGCTTTGGAGAATGGCTGCAAGATTGGTGGGAGGGTTTAAACTCAGAGGAACAGAGGTACAAATCCTTGTTTATAATATTGGAAATATGGTCACAAAGGTGCAAACTCGTTATGGAGGGAGTAAGCCTAGACAGTGCAGGAGGGGTCTTGGCAGCAGAACAAAAGTTCAGATTGAATCAGAACCTGAGCATGAAAAAGGAAATTAGGGAGACATTGCATTTTCCAGAGACCTTCATATCAGGAAATGCAGTATTGGGAGGAGACGGCCCTAATACAAATTCATCTAATATTTTCGTGCTAAAAGTGGATGGATCGTATCAAAAGAGAGCACAAGTTGGAGTTGGAGCATGGCCAATCACAAGAATAGCTGAACATGGCCATGAACGAGTATCAGGCTCAGACTTTTTTACGTGTGTTTCTCTATTACAGGCTAAGACTATGGCCTGTTGGAGAGCTTTAAAAGAAGCATGTAGGGCACAGACTCAAAACATTTGCTTGCTTACAGATTCTGCTATGTTGGTGAGAGCACTCAATCGTCTGGAGGAAGCGCCTTGGGAGATCAAAGGCATGATTGAGGAAATAGTTAACTTTCTAGCTACGTCGTTTGTTTATGCTAAAATAATGAAAGTAAGTAGACTAGTGGTTGGTAATGAACATGATAAAGTTATAAGCTTATGTCGTGTAATATGTAATTCGTTATTTCCTTTTTAATAATAGTGTTATTTTCAAAAAAAAAAAACCATTCATCTCTTTTACAAATTCTCATTTGAGACGTGTCTCTACAAGAGATCAAGCATTATAAGAGATCGTTATCAGTTGAAATTATCGTTAATGAGGTTCAATTCCACCGTCGCGGTTAGGTTTTAGATTGTTGGTGTCGCTAGAGTTCAGTCAGCTCACATGGACCGACTCGAGACTGAGTTTCGGTGTGAATTTATATACTCCCTCTGGACCAGCTAGATCTGCACTCTTTAAAGTCAACTTTGTCGGAGCATGTTTGACCGTTAATAACTTTATTTTTATATATTAACCTGGTCTAAAAATTGTATAGTTTAGAAATACAGCGCATTGTGAATCTAACAATATCTCGTGTGATACTATTAAAATACATATACCAATTGAAATTTACGGTCAAACATGCTCCGACAAAATTGACCATAAAGAGTGCAGATCTAGCTGGTACAGAGGGAGTAGAATAATAGTAATATATCAAGGACTATAAATGATAAAGGAAATTGACTGAAAAATTAAGCAAATTGAATGAAAGATCAAATGCAAAACAAGAATACTCAAGGGAACTGATTGAAACATCAACCAAAATGACTAATAGATCAAGCAAAAATAGTAAACATTCATTCCCTTGACCCTTGGTCTCCACAAGAACATGTCTCACCCAAGACTTTCTCTTTATTTTTTTTCCGGATAGTGATTGTTGCATATGAGCCGATCGGATTCCTGGACGAGGAAGAGATTGAAGGTGAAGTCTTTAGACCAATTACCCTACTAAACATAAATCTTTCATAGAAAATTCCCGCATTTTGATGCTGACGTCACTGATGTCATGCCAATATTTATTTTTTTAGATTATTAAATACGGAAAGCAACATTAATATACAGATGGCTTGAAACCACATAAAAGCATTAGAAATTTGTAAAAATCAAAATATTGCATTTTTTGTAACGGTGGTAAAATCTCATTTTTGTGTAGAATTCATCTGTAAACTTGTAGTGTCATAAATGAGACCAGGGAAGTGGAACGCGTAAGAATACTTTACGATTAGTAGGAGGAGGGAACGTGTTAAATTAAGATGGACTCAAAAGCTTATTTATCACGTGCTTGCAAGGTGTTGTTTATTATTATTAAATAATTGTCATTAAAGACACTTAAATCCAAGATTTGACTATTAAACTAAACAATTGAAGAGTTAAATACTTAATACTTGACAGATACAAAATTGCTAAAATAATTGGAAGAAAGTCAATAAACCGATAAGACCAATATCCAGCACCATCCATTCAGGATCTAGCGTTTTTGTTTAAGGAAAAATATAATTTTCCAAGAATGAGGTAACAAGTGACGCAAGCTTTTGTGATGATTACATAGGCCTCGTGGATGGTAAAGAAATGGAGAGTAATCATCAACCACTCAATCAACTCATCACAAAATATTACATCCAATTCACTTAAGCAAGGGAGATTACTTGCTACGCTGGAAATTGCTATTACTATTAGGAATGGAATTATGGTTTTCTTTTGAAACATTAAATTTTATTTCAATAGTTGGTACTTTTAATCACACACAAGAAACTAACATGTGTTTTGTCAAGTTTACTCTTGATAATCACATATTTGCTCGTTGTAGTGATATCCTCGTTGTTGCAAATTTGTGGACTCGACTGGGTAACCTTTCGAGCACAAACCTGGATCAGCTGAGTAGATATGGATTAAAAGTGCTAGCCTTTAAATGCTCAAAGACCTTAAATCTCTTCCAAGTTTTTTCATCCCAACTAGTTGAGTTTTTTTTGAACTTCAAGTTTTTTCATCATACTTTTGTACTCTTGTTGGGGTTTTTCTTGGACAAATTGTATGTTTTTTGAGACTTTGAGATTCATGGTTTAGGGAGCCAAATAAATATCTCTCAAGCAATGTTGGTTTTAAATAATAATAAAAAAGACGTATATCCAAGTACTATCTATAGCACACAAGCAAGGTAACCTATGACGTCATCTTTGTTTTTCCTTGTCAATTTAAGAATAAAAGACGAAAGCTAGCTCCTGAAATAAACGTCACAAGTAAATGCTCGTGTTGGAAATATAATTTTAAACGTGTTTAAATGATTTTTAGTTTACTTGTGACATTTATTTTAGTACAAACGGAATTCAAATTGATACAAAAATAAACGTCACAAGTAAAGAATTGGATTAAAAATATAACTTCAAATATGGTTAGAAAGTTAATTAAAAATCGCGCAGCGGTTTAGTATATGGATGGTGTAAATTACATTTTCAATCTAACTGCAATTCATATAAAGTTAGTTTAATTCAACTTTTAAAAACCTGTGTAATTATAAACTAATAGTTAAATTTGTATATAGTGTTGTTTATTCAATATTTTCCCTACTTTAAAATAAAGAAAACCTAATTTAACTGAAATGCAAATAGGTTATGAAGAATCTATCTTCTTTGGAACCCAGTAGAATTTGACAACTCATGGCTGACGCCACAAATCCAACATAAACTAAATTTAACATGAAGGTAAAATAACTGTCAATTTGACTTATTTTGGTTCAAAAAAATTATACAAGTTGACCGTGTTGACTGTAGTAAAATATAGTACTATGACTGTCTTTACAAAAATTGACCTTCTTAAAAAAAAAAAAAAAACAAAGAGCGGTTAATTTCTTATCCGAGCCTTTTTGAGTCATTTTGACTAAATTAAAGTAGTCATTCTACACATTCCAAAAATAGAAATATTTGGGTGCACTGTTTGGCCGGTTAAATGCTACTTTCTCGGTCCTTTCCTAAAAGATCCTTAAACCCAAAGGCTCTTTAGCTATGGAGAAACTTCCATTTCCAAACGTGCCCTTTATTCGTCACACCTGACACTTCACAAAAGGACAAAAGAGGAACAGATGCCCCGAGTCTGACTGCTGACCCAACCGCGTAAACTTCCGTTACATAACTTAACGATTTGTCTAACAATTGTCAGAAAATGACAACTGAACGGACCTCTGCCCTTTGACATTACTGGAAATCTCATATCCGTTCAAAATGGATTCATTCGTACCGACTTAAATGTACCGCTCTCCATCCCCTTCCATCGTTTTAGCACACATTGACTAAATATTCAAATATTAATTATTAATATTTTACATTTTCAAAAGATTTTTTAAAAAATTATGTTGATACAAAAGAGCATCTCCAATGCTACCCTCAATGTCAAAAAAATCAATTGTCATGTAAGATTGATGATGAAAAAATGTAAGATTAATCTCCAATGCAAGCATCAATGTGAGGGTCAATCTTATGTGGAATATGAGGTGGATTGAAAGCGTCAATTAGACCCTCTATATATTGATGGTCACATTGAAGCCTTCAATTTGATTACTTTGCATATTTAGAACTATTTTCCTTTTTTCTCCAATTCCAAGTTGAATTTAAAACACTAATTTTAGTAGGAAAAAGTTTACATGATAATTGACACTCTTGCATTTGAGCACACGATTTTAAATTGGACATCAACCAAAATTTCAATGTCTATGTCATAGTGATGCCCAATTAAAACTTGACATATGTATCCTATTTTTGCTCTTGACACCCATAGCATTGGAGATGCTCTAATTCATGATATTACAGTAAACCATACAATATTTTAATTTTAAGGCTGAAATTTAGTAACTTTGAGGTCGTTTGGTTCACGTAGGAATTAAGTTCCCACAGAATTTGTAACTACTCGGTTTTTAATTCCTTGTCAAAATTCTCAAAATCTGGTACAATTGTTTAGTTCCATATATACGGAGTTTGTAATTCTTTGAACCGAGAATTTATGAAGAGTAATAAATGTAAAAATATTGTTAAGTATCGAGAATTTGTGAACTACCTAGGCGAACCTCAGTAAGATAATTCCTGCGTTTTGTGGGAAAATTAATTTCTGCGTAATTGTAAATTCTTACGTTTTACATTCTATCCGTCAACCAAACAACCACACACATTCAAAAAAATCTGCGTATTATATAATTACCACGTAATCTACTCATACCAAACAACTCCTTTGTATGAATAACTACTACCGTCAACCTAAAGAGAATGAGATGATTGGTACATACGAAGAATTTAATTTGTTATAGTTAAAGTGTGTTTTTTGACTTTTTTTAATCAATTACATCAATAGGTGATTATTGATAATTTTATTTGATAGTGTAATTATTTGTTATTATTAACCAATTAACTGATTAATTTAATAGACACGTTGGCCCTATTTAGTTATTATTGTGTAATAAATTATTAAGACATGTTGACTAAAAACAAGAGAACTTTAGTAATTTTATTTTATATAAAATGCCCATAAATGGCAGTATATCAAATGAAATTCTAGTATGATTCGTATGAGTACTTCAAAAAGTGGAATATTTTGTTAAATTTTCCTACAAGCATGTAGGTATATAAAGATAATTATTGTTACTAAATATAAAGTGAAATGATGACATAAGATAAGAATGATGGACAATATCCTAGATAAAAATACCGTTCCGTTTGAAATTCCTAATTTAGGCGTACACCAGATAAAGTAGACAACCAATTTCTAAAAATAAAATCCCATTTCCTTCATCCGTACGACTAGAACTGTAAACCCGAGTCAGCGCCCCTACTTGAATCTTCCTGGCCGCGTTCACACGGTGACTCAGACGCGCTTCCTTCCTCTTCATTCAAAACCGTGTCATCAACATATATAAACCATCGCACCCAAACCTCAAAAATCTCAAATCACATATTCAATCTGTTCAGACCGCGATCCAATACCAGAACACCAGAACAAACCTCGTCGTGTTCACACAATCTTTAATCTTTTCAAACACTTTCACACCTCCCATGGAAATTTCTGCTTTCTCACCCTGCACCACTGACGATTATTTCCTCCCATCTTCAAACTTATTTAGCTTCATCCAAGAATTCGATCCCGTCAGCGTTCCCATGAACAAGAGGAAGAGATTAGACAGCGACTTCGACCTGGCTAACAATAACACCTGTACTAATTCCGACACCCCATTTCAGGACATTCTGAACACGTTCTGGAACTTCGAGAACGAGAAGCTGGAGGGCCCAACGGAGGAGGAGTTTCTGGGCTTTCCGGCGATGGGCTCTGCCCCGCCGTCGAGCACTCCCAGCCCGATGAGGAGCCAGGATTTTAGCTTTAACACGGTGGCGCCGGAGACGAAGAGGGCTCGCCGGAATTCCCCCGACGCCGACGGTGCAGAGCCCGGAGCGGGGACCTCGCAGCGGCGGCTGTGGGTGAAGAGCCGGTCAAACGAGTGGTGGGAGAAATACAACAACCCGGAAATCTCCGAGGAGGAGTTCGAGAAGGCGTTCAGGATGAGCAAGGGCACCTTCGAGATGATCTGCGAGGAGCTGGAGTCTGTGGTCACCAAGAAGAACACAATGCTCCGTTTAGCCATTCCCGTCCGGCAAAGGGTCGCCGTCTGCATATGGAGGCTGGCCACCGGAGAACCGCTCCGGGAGGTTTCGAAGCGGTTCGGTCTGGGAATCTCCACCTGCCACAAGCTCGTCTTAGAAGTCTGCTCCGCCATCAGAAACGTCCTGATGCCCAAGTTTCTCCAATGGCCTAACGAAGACAATATGAAGGAGGTCAAAAGAGGGTTCGAGGCGGTTTCCGGCATAAACGAAGTCGGCGGCGCAATCTACACCACACACGTCCCGATCATAGCTCCGAAAGTCAGCGTCGCGTCCTACTTCAACAAGAGGCACACGGAGAGGAACCAGAAGACCTCGTACTCGATCACGGTCCAGGGAGTTGTCGACCCGAAGGGCATCTTCACCGACATCTGCGTGGGCTGGCCGGGGTCGATGGCCGACGACAAGGTCCTCGAGCAGTCTGCATTGTACCAGAGGGCGAACCGCGGCCTTCTGAGGGACGTGTGGATCGTCGGAAACCCCGCGTTTCCGCTCATGGACTGGCTCCTGACGCCGTACACGAAGCAGAACCTGACGTGGACTCAGCACGCGCTCAACGAGAAGGTTGGGGAAGTTCAGGGGATCGCGAAGGAGGCGTTCATGCGGCTCAAGGCGAGGTGGAGCTGCCTGCAGAGGCGGACCGAGGTGAAGCTTCAGGACCTGCCCATTGTTCTTGGAGCTTGCTGTGTTCTGCACAACATCTGCGAAATGCGCGGCGAAGGGCTGAGGAATGAGCTCAGGTTTGATCTGTTTGATGATGAGATGGTGCCTGAGAATCCCACCAGGTCCAGCAATGCAGTGCAGGCCAGGGATCAGATTGCTCACAAGCTGCTGCACTTTAACCAGGCTGGAACCACCTTTTTTTTGTAGTTTAATCATTGGATTGTATTCTTTCATGGCTTGTTTTGGTCATGCTATAAAATAATTGAAGAGTTTCACTACTTTTTGTTTTAGCCCTTTTAGGCTCACTTGTAGAATGAAAATTTGTGCACTTACAATCTTTTTTACTTGAAATAGAAATACCCCCCAATATTAGCATCTCTAATGAAATGCATTAAACCTTTTTTTAAGTATAACATTAAAATTTGATGAAATATGTCATGTTTATCATGTTGAAGTCAACTAAGATTAGATAGGTAGGTGACAAAGGTCAGTTGTTTTGAGGGATACTATGTACGGGTCAGAATCGTTGGATTTAGTATAGATTTCTAGGTTCATCAATTTGATTCACAACTTAGATTGCTGTCAGAAATTGACTTGGTATTGAGGTCGGTTTAAGTGGCCCCCCTAAGGTTGGCAAGAAGTACAAAACTGGTGCTTGTGACTTGCTCTTCATCCTACCAGAATTAGTAGTACTGATAATTACGAAAAAATTTAGTTTCATTTAATTTAGTTTAATTCTGGTCAAACTAAAGATGAGAACAATGGAAATGGACTAGTTCTGGGAACAGATTACCCCCATATTCAAGCAGAGATGAATCATGTTCATAGGATGGTAGCAGTCATTAAAATGTTCATATTATGTCATTTTGAGGACCTTTAACAATGGAAATGGGCGCTTCCCTAAAATAGGGGTGATAGGAGAAAAATGGCATCTTTTGGGTTGAAAAATGTGGGTATTCCTACAATAGGTATTTCGCATTCTTCAAATGCAAAAAACACTATTTCAATTATTAGACAATCACCCACAAAGTTTCTAATAATAGGAAAAATAACCCCAAACTTTAATAATGGTTAATAAGACAAACCCAAACTCAATATATATCATGGGAAAATTAAAATTTTCTGGATATAAACAAATTGAACTACACTGTTACGTAGATACAGGCACAAGCCTCTGTATAGCATCAAAATATGTTATTCCCGAAGAACATTGGGAAAACGTTGCAAGACCTATTCATGTTAAAATTGCAAATGCCACAAGCATTAGAATAACAAAAGTATGTAAAGATTTAAATATTCTTCTAGCAGGAGAAGTCTTTCATATACCAACAGTTTACCAACAAGAATCTGGAATAGATTTTATAATTGGTAATAACTTCTGTCAGTTATATGGACCTTTTGTCCAATATACAGATAGAATTATTTTTACCTTAAAAAATCAACCAATTATTATTGGAAAAATACGAAAATCCTACAAGGTAGGAATACCAGGATATCTAGCGGCTATGAAAAAGAAGTCTAAGACCGTAAAACCTGAACCTATTAACATAACTTCTAATAAAATTCATTTATTAGAGGAGGGGGAGTTATGATACAAAAGATAAAAGAATTTAAAACTTTTGTCTTAAATCAAGAAAAGTTTTCAACCATAGAAAAACTACTTGAAAAAGTATGTTCAGAAAATTCAATTGACCCTCAGAAGTCTAAAAAATGGATGACAGCTAGCATAAAGCTCTTAGATCCCAAGACAATTGTTAAGGTCAAACCTATGCAATACAGTCCTCAGGATAGAGAAGAATTTGGTAAACAAATTCGAGAATTACTAGAACTTAAGGTAATTAAGCCTAGTAAAAGTCCACACATGTCACCGGCCTTCCTTGTAGAAAATGAAGCAGAAAGAAGACGTGGAAAGAAAAGAATGGTGGTTAACTATAAAGCCATTAATCTAGCAACAATAGGAGACAGCCATAATTTACCTAATAAAGATGAACTCTTAAGTCTTATTAGGGGCAAAAAGATTTTCAGTAGTTTTGACTGCAAATCAGGTTTCTGGCAAGTATTGCTAGATAAAGAATCACAGTTATTAACTGCATTTACTTGTCCTCAAGGACATTATCAATGGAATGTTGTACCATTTGGTTTAAAACAAGCACCGTCCATATTTCAAAGACATATGCAGAATGCATTTAGATCCTTTGAAAAATATTGTTGTGTCTATGTTGATGATATTCTCGTCTTTAGCAACAATGAACCAGAACACTATATACATGTAGGAATGGTCTTAAAGAAATGTGAAGAATTAGGAATAATTCTCTCTAAGAAAAAAGCACAACTCTTTAAAGAAAAGATTAATTTCTTAGGATTAGAAATAAATCAAGGAACTCATAGTCCTCAACCTCATATTCTCGAACATATACATAAGTTCCCGAATAAGATAGAAGATAAGAAACAACTTCAGAGATTTCTCGGAATATTAACTTATGCTTCTGACTACATTCCTAAACTCGCAGAAATAAGAAAACCTCTACAGGTAAAACTAAAAGAGGGAGTTTCTTGGGAATGGAAAGATTCTGATACAACCTATGTAGGTAAAATAAAAAAGAATCTAACAAGTTTTGAAAAACTTTATCATCCTCTTCTAGAGGATAAACTCATCATTGAGACAGATGCGTCCAATGAATACTGGGGAGGAATCCTCAAAGCTATAGATAGCAACAATATCGAAAGAATTTGTCGCTACACATCAGGCAGCTTCAAGGCAGCAGAATTAAATTACCATAGTAATGAAAAAGAATATCTTGCAATTATTAAGGTAATAAAAAAGTTTAGCATTTATCTAACTCCTTGCAGGTTCCTTGTCAGGACAGATAACAAGAACTTTACATACTTCCTGAAAATCAACCTAAAAGGTGATAGAAAACAAGGAAGATTAGTTCGATGGCAAATGTGGCTAACACGATATGATTTTGATGTTGAACACATTGCAGGAACAAAGAATGTCTTTGCAGATTTCTTGACAAGAGAGTTTTACAACTAATTCACTCTTATGTTTTCTGCAGCTAATAACCATCATGGATGGGGTATATTAGAGGGTAAAACCTCAGTCTCTATTTGAGATTGTTAAAATCATCATCTTACTATGGATGAAGAACAACAGTTGTTGATAAAAGAAGGACTTCTAGTCCAAGAACTTGCTCTCATCAGAGCTAAACTCAATTTTGTAAGACTTTTTAAGTCTGAACAACAAAAGGATAATTCTGTTCCTTCTTCTGAAACAATGAAGAAAACTGAATCTAGCTCGAGAGTCCGGCTCCGAGTAAAGACACATCAAATCCGGTGAAGGTTGTGAATTTACCAAAAATTCAGACAGAGGTACAGACCTCACAAAAATTGATTAAGCCGATAGATTTAATTCTAAGGCCTAATATGGGAATTCCAGACCCCATTAAATCTGATTCATTATCAGTTTTGGAGAGATTCAATGAAAAGGGAATTCAAATCCCAAATACAAATTCAAAGGCATACTATGTTGTCTTTAATGGTCCCAATGCAGGCATCTATGAAACATGGAGCATTGCGGAAAAAGCCACATGTGGAGTTTCTGGCATTAAGCATAAAAAGTACAGAACTTTCATGGAGGCAAGAACAGCAGCAAATTTATACTGCACAGAGAATAATGTAGCTCCTCTGGAATACATCACCAGTGCTGCAACTCTCAAACCAAACAGCTATGCGCTAGCAATGAGCCAGGCTAAAATGACCAAAGTTTCTCTTGGAAAACTCCCGGTTAAGATCCCTAATCCAGCAAATTACCAGATCTTAGAGTCTCTGACTTTATGTATCTTTATTCCATGGCAAGGCGTGCCACAGAGCAACAATTCGTTGATGAACATTACTTCACCAATGACAAGACCAACATTAGTTATTATAACTTTTGTGAAAATGCTAATCCTCAACAGATAGCAGAGGCATGGACGTGTGGATTGATTCGGACAATCTACCCCAGCAAAAACCTCTTGGAAATCAGTATGCTACCCAAGCAGGTCAAGAAAGCCATCAAGGCTTACAGAACTAAGGTGCTCAAAGAGTCTGAAAAACATATCTTCATCAAAGTTCAAAGTACCCTTCCTTTGTGGAAAGATGGTGTACAAATATATACGCCTCACTACTTGGTTCAAATCGGGGTCAGTAGCGGAAAGCAATACCTTTCTTCAAAGGCAATGGAAGAAAAACTGGAAGAATCAGATCTCCCAGAACTAGCAGAGAAGAGTATTGAAAAATACTTATCTCGTATCTTCAGATTCCATTCAGAAGATAAGATTTTCGTCAATCATGCAGACGATAAGATCTTAATCTTCTCCAGCTCATTCAAACCAATTGGAGAGGAAAGTGAAAAAGCAATCTTATCTTATCAGAGAAAGATTTGCAATAATGGAACCTTCGGGTCCCACAAGACCACTATCTGCAGAATGATGGAGGAAAAAGCACAGAAAGCTGGCATCTACTACATGTGTCAGAAGTGTAAAGGAAGCTGCGACATCCCACCTAAAGATGCCCTTGGCTCCACCAGCTCATCCTCCACCATGTAAAAGTTAGTGGAAGAAAACGTCAGCAATGACGAACCAGACCCTCTCTCCTTGTCTATAAAAGGAAGAGTTTCATTTCAGTTGGGGGCACCACGATTCACACACACACTCCACTACCTTCATCCATCCATCCCAGTTAATAAAGCCTTCATGTTTGAGTAGAATCCTCCACAGAGGAATAGTATAGTCATAGTGCTGATCATGTGTTGATCTTACCTAGCACTATCTGTAACCTTTTTATTATCAATAAAAGCCGTTTAATCTTCACTATATATCTTCATATTTCACCTAAGTAGCATCCTGGAGTCCAACGTCTGAATAGTTCAAAAGTACCGCTTAGACAGGAGGTCGCTAGGGAAAGGAATTGGCAAAGGATTGGATCTACAGGTTCAGAAATTGAAGATGTCAGCTGAAAATTAAGGTACGGCATTATACTTTGATAATATTACAAGGACAGATATTTGCTTTGATATTCTTCGCATGATCTATTACCAGCACTTAAGAACTTTACTATTTCCTCTGAGGAATTTAAAAATATAACTGTTTAAATCAATATCTATCTTGAATGATAAATCATTAAAAGATTTAATTAATCAAATGAGTAAAAACATTTGTAAAACTATTCTCAACAGAGAACTAACTAAAGAAGATAAGAAATTATCTGAATTCTGTAGGGTTTAGCCTAATAGTCAATCCAGATATAGTTTTGGAACTAAGTTTTGTAAAAAAAAACATCAAATCCAAATTTATGTACAATTTATGAATACCTCAAAATTCTGCATAAAATGTATAAAAGAATCTCAAAATTCTGCAAAAGTATGAACCCTCAAAAATCATACAAATGAGCAAAAACGTTTGTAAATCAATTCTTGACAGAGAATTAACTAAAGAAGATAAGAAATTATCTAAATTCCGTAGAATTGGCCCATATAGTCAATCTAGGTATAGTTTTGGAACAAGATTTTGTGAAAAACATCAAACTCTTGTGCATTATATGAACACTTATAAAGGATGCATAATGGGAGGTCGTCGCCATACCTCTCAAATATACAATTTATAGATCTCTTACTACCTTTCCACACTATTAAGTGTACAATGGCAAATAAGGTTCGTTCCACAGGGAAAAGGTTATTTCTATGTATATCTTGTAGGATATATATACATATACATATATAAAAGCAATGTAAACAAGAGGGGGGGGTTTGAGTTGAGTTTTGTTTAAGACACTACTAAATAAAACTATTAGAACTTTAGGATTACAACTACTTTATCATAAGATTACTCTAACTAGAGATTAACTAATGAGAATAAGAGACTTGGGTACATGAGATTTGTATCTTCTTGCTATGGCTTTTTCCTCAAACCTATTTATGATACTTTGAGAATGGTGATTGTTTTTAATGGGAAACCATCTCTATTCTAGTTGTGAATCATGAAAGCATTTTCACAACTCTTGTTGGCAACTTATCTATATGATAGCAAATAGATAAATTGACCAATGCTAATTCAAATTAGATGTTTTCCCACCTTACCCATGCAATGTGATAACACAATTGACATAAATATAATGTTAATGAATGATCTCAAGAACAAATATAATTGATAACAACATATATTTGATTCCTAATTCACTACTTTTACATAGAAGAAATGATAGCATTTCAACCATGGAAAGGCAATGTCTAACACATATCCAATACATATCTATGGTTAGGAAATCATTCCTAACCATTTCAACAATCAAATACACATATAATTTATGATCATTCAATGACAAATCAACCATTCCTAAGCTTCATAAACCATATTCTCAAACCATAACAAGAGGTTTAATCTCACATACCCAAGATGGGTTTTAGCCTACTACCATAGTTATATAATCACAAACATAATCAACACAACAAACCATAGTGAATTCAAAGATCAAAGTGAAGAGAAAATGAAGAAAAGAGTTCTAACTCTGTAAAATTCGATCCCTCAAACAATGAGGATAAGTTCCATTTATACTTCCAAAATTAACAAAAATAAAATGCCACTTGCAGGGCCTTCGCGGGTCGCGCGAAATCCCTCGCGGACCGCGAGCCTGATTCTCGCGGCTCGCGGCCGAGGATTCGCGCCCCGCGCGCCCGTGTCTCGGTCTCGGCGTGGTGCGCGCACCCGTGTCTCGGTCTCGGCGTGGTGCGCGCCCGGAGTCTCGCGCCCGTGTCTCGGCATGGTCCGCGACCGGAGTCTCGCGTCCGTGTCTCGGCGTGGTCCGCGACCGGAGTCTCGCGCCTGTGTCTCGGCGTCTGGTCCTCGCGGCTCGCGTCTGGTCCTCGCGGCTCGCGAAACTCGGCATCTTCAAAATAGCAACACACACCCTCGCGGTTCGCGACCTAGGGTTCGCGGCCCGCGAGAGTGTGCCTTCACGCCACTTCTACGACCGGTTCTTCAATGTATCAAACGCGGTCAGGACGGTCATAGAAGGTCTTCAAATCATTCAAATCCATCGCAAGTGCAATTCAAGATCGAAATGCACGTCTTCAATTTCAAACCACTATGAATGATTCGGTCTAAAAGTCTAATATAATTACACAAAATACTATCTAAGATAGCTCTCAAATGCTACAAAATAAGAGTATATCTAGGGTCTATCACATAAAATGTATAAAAGAAAATTAAAAACTAATTCCGCAACCCAAGAAACTAATTAAAAACTAATTCCGCAACCCAAGAAACTTGGTATCAGAGCCATAAAAACTAAAAATAATTTGAAAGATTCAACTTTGAAATGAATGATTTAAAAGATGTAGAAGAAACAGTTGATGATAATCAAGATGTTTCTAATATTCAAACCTTTGAATCTAATCAAGGATTCAACGGAAGTTTTTTGATAAAACAAGAATTACTCTCAAAAATCAGGTCATCAAGACTTAATTTAAGAAAAGAAAATATTTTTAATATATCTCTTTTAGAAAAACTAAAAAGGAAAAACAGCATCTACTATTTTGTAGGAACTAAAGAAATGCATGTAGATATCAAAGATACTACAGGAGCAGTATATTTACCTTTAATCACTCGAAAAGAGATTGAAGAGAACTTATTAAAAATAGATAGTAAGATTCGATCCACTATCACAATGGTACACTTTGGTGCCATTAAGATCTTATTAAAATCAGAATTTCAAGAAGGAATAAATTCTCCAATTAAAATGGTTTTAATGGATAATAGGATAAATGATAGACAAGACTGCATTTTAGGCGCGGCTAGAGGAAATTTAGCCTACCAAAAATTCATGTTTACAGTATATCCTAAATTTGAAATTAGTCTAGATACAGCAAATTTAGACAAAACATTATCCTTTGTTCATAAATTTGAAAGAGAAAATTTAATGAATAAAGGAGATAAAGTATTTAGCTTAACCTAACTGGTTGCTTATGCGTTAAGCAATAGTCATCACAGTATTGACTACAGAAAGAAAGAATACATTGAACTAGAAGATGTATTTTCACAAATAGGAACTGTTCAAGAAAAACAGTTTTCTGAAGTCACTCCTATGGATGAGTCTTGGGCTATTGATATAGCTAAAAATAAAAAACACCTAGGAGAACCTTATAAATCAAAAATAGAAAGGGATAAGCTTATAATAGGAGAACCTTCCAGAAAGAGTACTTCTAAAGAACCTAGCAAGAGAGATCTCTTGATAGGAATTTCAAAAAGAATAGAAGACATGGAATCACAACTTGAACAAATGTCTTAATGAGTCTTAAAGACATACAAGAAGATATAAATTCTTTAAAAACAAAACTAGAAGAAATTCTAAGTATTCTAACTAACGAAGAAAATAAGTTAGAAGCTGCAGCAGCAAAAATTATTATTGAATTAAAAATAATAATTCAAGAAAACCAGCATAAAGTTTTAGAAGCCATAGAGCAAAAAGATTTAAAAATAACTCCTTTAGACAATGAGGAAAAACCAAAACCTATAGGCTTGGGAAAATATTCCTATCCAAATTATGGAGTA
The DNA here is from genome assembly GCA_963678965.1 of Cruciata laevipes. Taxonomy (NCBI): domain Eukaryota; kingdom Viridiplantae; phylum Streptophyta; class Magnoliopsida; order Gentianales; family Rubiaceae; genus Cruciata; species Cruciata laevipes. Next base: position 24,081,646 of record OY787632.1, on the reverse strand, counting down.
GGAAATGCTGAATTAGGAACATCAGGTAACCCTAACGCATTAACTTGGCCATTTGGAAAGAAATAATAAAATATGACCAATTATATGGATAAGATAGAACAAATCTTCTGGGATCACCTAGAAGATGGTGAATTACAAGTAGAGGAAGAAAACTTTAATCTACTTGACAATGCTGTTAGGTTGCTAGAATTAGACAACGAAGAACTGGCAAACAAAGAAATAGAAAATAGCAGAGAACTAAAACAATTATTTGGATTTGAAAAACACCAAATAAAAATATTAAACAAAGAAGATTCACTAAGTGAACCTGAAACAGAAGAAGAAGTTTCGAACAGTGATTCTGAAACTGAAACTATACCTGAAAATTTTAGGGTAAAATTAGAAGATATAGCTGGACCCTCTAACATAGGAAGGAAAAGAAGAAAACCTAATCAACCTCGGTACTTTCCAGAAAGTGCAAAGACTAGGGTTGGAGGAAGTTCGAAAGGATCTAATGGAGATTTCTTGAATATTGATTGCCAATATGACAGAAAAGAACGCATCGATAAATGGGCAGCAGAACAAAGTTTGATAATACAAACTAATTCTGAAGCTTATGAAGATCGCCGAACCATATTATTATTACTAGAACATAAAAGTCTAGGAATAGCAAAATAATTTATAAAAGATACAAATTGGAGAGAACCTCCAAATGGAGAAATACCACATGACATCTTAGATAAAATCTTAGATGTATTATATACTATATTTCTAGGAATTGACCTTTCCAGTAATAAAGAATATGAAAAGGCAATAGAGCAAGGAAAAGCTAAAAAACGATTAGCAGAGTTGCAACTTTGTGATATTTGTTTTCTAGAAAAATTCAACTGTGATTATGAATTAAATCTTTATAAATTAAATCAAGTTGATTTTCCAGAAATGGTACTTCAGTATCTTAGAAAAATTCCTCTCATAGGAGAAAAATGCTTAAAAAGATTCGAAGATGAAACCAGAGGTAGTACAACCACCAGTTTCAGTCTAGGATATGCTATGAGAATAGTAAAAGATGAATTAGCAAAACTCTGTGAATTAACAAGAACACGGGAAAAACTTAAGAAGTTTAATAAGAGATGTTGTTCCATATCAGGAGAAACTCCTAAAGAATATGGATGTAAAACAGATTATAAAAAGAAGAAAAAATCATTTTTTAAGAAAAATTCTTCTAAATATAAATTTATTAAAAAGAAAAAGAAATTTCAACCAGGAAAGTTCTTTAAAAAGACAGACCATAAATCTGAAAAACAAAAATTCTGTCCAAAAGGAAAGAAAAATTGTAGATGTTGGATATGCAACATAGAAGGACATTATGCAAATGAATGTCCTAATAGACAAAATTCTAATAAAATTAATATATTAGAATTAGCAAATAAGATGGGATATGAACCCATAGAAGAAAAATATGATGAAACAAAAAATGTTTACATTATAGAAAAAATAGAATCAGAGATCAGCTCTAGCTCTTATGAAAAATCAGAGTCAGATGAATCTGACTAAACTAATTGGGCAATACTATAAATACTAGAAACTATTACCCTAGAAATGAAAAGGAAATCAAAACCACCCTAGAAGTAGAAAGAAAATTTCAAACAAGAATAGAAAAGGAAAAACCTCCAATGGAAATGAATGTCAAGTTGTCAACTACTCAACTGGTTGTTCCCTTAAAGGTTTTTGGGAATGTCATAGATTGACTATCGATAAAAATGGACCAACTTTAGGTGATCAGTAGTAGTTTAGTTTATACTTCAGAGTTGTCTACAACTTGGGACTTAGAGCTGACTCTTTCAGTTTGGAGCAAAGTAGTGGAAAATGGAAATGTATGACTTTCTGCATATTTTAAGCTCTCAAACATTGACTAAGGTGCTGTTTATTAGAGTTTATTTTGTGTTACCTTATTTTGTGTTGAACCGAATTAAATTTTATTGAACTGAAATAAATTTAAATATATTGAATTGAACTGGAAAAAATAAATATATTTAACTGAAATAAACTAAACTAAATTGTTCTACAGAAAAGTTATGGCAAACATAGCATAAGAGATCGTGATTCTAATTTGGAGTTTCTTTAAAAATAATTAGTGAAGTCCAGTTTCATTCAATATTATATTTGATCGATTTTTCTAATGTATACTCAGAATCAATCTTACGTGTATTTTTAACTTAACTTATCTCTATAAACAATTGATACATGTTCACTAAAGAGCTGTTGCACCCCTAAATCCCATAAACCGTTCTTCCCCATCTCCATGGGAAACAATGTTTAATCCTTTTATTCATTTTCGGTTCCTGAATAAGTGTGGATTTTTTATAAAGAACATTTAGATTCGATGTTTTTTTATTAAATTGTTTTTTCCTCCGAATATATCCTTTTGATCGAAAATTGATATTTTTATGATTTCGGTTATTTCATCCGTTCAGGGTATTTGGATACTTCGTTTTGTGTTTCATAGTGTCTATGGATTGGTTTAAGGTATTTACGCTATAGTAATGCAGGTCAATGTATTTGTGTGGAGTTGCAGAGATCGCTGCTCGTTAACATGGTTGCAAATCCCTTTGTTAAATTATTTAGGTTATATTCATGAGGATTGAGGACTGTATACGCTATTTTTTGGATTTCTACTTAGTAGTAAGACAATTAGAAGTAATGGATCTAGAGAAATAAATAATAGAGAAGAGAATTGTAGAGAGTTTGAGATTTGAGGAAACACGAGTAAGTTTGAGATTTAAGGAAACACGTACGGAGGCACCGGGGATCAAAACACGATCCGGCCCCCCTTTTGCCGAAACCCAGCCCCCCAAACCCCCCCTTCTACATCGCCGGGGAGGCACTGGCCGGCGCCCTCGCCGGTCCGGTGGTGACCTCCCCACCCCATACTAGTTGTAGTTCTTTTTTAGATACCCCACCTTTCTCCCCTCGAAAAGCTACAGATCTAGTCCCCATCACGTCGCCGACAGCGCCGATTTGGCCAGGGCCACGCCGGATCGGGTCACCCAAGATCCGGCGGGTAGAGCCGTCCAACGCGCTCAACCCCGACTGCCACCAGCGCTCAGCCCCGACGACCACCCCATCCCAGCGCTCAGTCAGCCCCACCCAGCCCCACGGCTTTCAGTGGGCTCGACGGCGACCAGATGCGGGCTCGAGGATCTCAGCCCGACGGGTGACGGCGACCACAGGCGGGCTCGAGCGGATCTCAGTCCTCGGTGAGTGGATCTCAGCCCCGATGGCATGGGCTCGACGGCAACAACGCCGTACAGACGGCGACCACAGGCGGGCTCGAACGGACGGACATTCCCCGAAGTGGGCTCGGCGGATCTCAACGGGCTCAGCGGGCAACGCCAACCGGGTCGGGTCATCCCGGGTCGGGTCGGGTCGGCCAACCGGGTCGATCTGATCATGGCTTCTGGTTCTGGCCCAACTAGAGGGTGAGGTGACTGTTTCCTTTTTCTTTTATTTTAGTTAGTATAGTTTTTATTAATAAGGTCATGGAATTTTTGAACAAATTATTATCTGCCAACCTTAGTTTACCGTCGGGTCTTTCGTTTAAACTTTTGTTGGCTTCAATTCCAGTTTCTGTATGGTTGGTGAGGAGAAATCCTAGTCAAAGTAGTCATCTTCATACTTTTGGCGATACCTTTATCCAATACAGTCTGGACTTGTAGATCGTGGAAGTTAGCTTCAGCAGATTTTCACGTATCAGATAATGATTTTATGCACTTGTTACTGCTATAGCAAACCCTAAATATCCACTATCAGAAAATCCCTTTTACCGTGGAATGACCTTAATGTGATTGATGGGTATGCGACGGTGGTTTCTAAGTTGATAGTATAGTCACAATCATGAAATCCCCTTTTACCCATGTATGACCGCAACGTGACGAAATATCTTAGCATCGTTCAAATCTCCTATACTTTGTGGAACTTGCTGGCTAGTTAGACTCGAACTGGCTGGAATTTGACACTAGTATTAGACCTTATTTAGGGGATATGATTTGGATTTGGTCTTTTTGCGAAGTTACACTGACAGACTTGGGGAGTATTCTTGCCCATTTGTTTGTTATATCTCTCTTTAAACTGGCTACAGTGAGAGAGAAAACCCCATGGGCTTCTGGTCTATCTAGACTAGTAGATTTCGATTATTTAGTTGTAGAATTCGAGTTAAGATACTACGCTTGTCAGGTAACTTTAGTACTATTAGAATATTAGACTATAGTATTTTATGATGTATCCCTAATTCTCTTTTTTCTTTTTCTTTGCGCTTTTACCCTGCGCTTTTGATGTAAGCCTGCGGGCAATCGCATACGGGCAAGTTTATAGGTTCGGGGTGCCTAATAAATTCCCCACACTTCAAGGAAAAAAAAAAAGAGATTTGAGGACTAAGTTTCTTAATTTTTCTAATATTTTGCATAAACGGTACCTATAGTTGATCAAATATGCACTTTGGCGCCAAAAATTAAAATTTTTAACCCAAAAGAAGGTTTTTCGTTTATCCTACGCTTGTAAATATTATTGAGTTCATATCAAATCATCTTCCTTTTTCTTCTTGTGAAAATGTCAGATCATCGCTGCTGTATAGTTTACAGTTTCTCTATCATAATTATGCAACTATGCTAGCGTCTATGATATGAACTTATAGAGCCGGCAATGATTGGAAACGCTTCCCGCCGTATTTCGAGATTTGGATTCTTCGCGAAAAACCACCCTAGTCAGTTTCACTCTTGCAAGAATCCTCCTGACGTGTATCAGTACACTAAAAAGATCTCCCAGCTCGTGGAAGGTCACAAGCTGGATGAAGCCCTGCAAGTGTTTGATAAAATGCCTGTGAAAGACCTCGTCGCATGGAATTCCATGTTGAAGGGGTGCTTACGCTGTGGAGACATGAACATGAGTCTGAAGCTCTTTGATCAAATGCCCCAAAGGAATGTGATTACCTGGACCACTCTGGTGAACGGGTTGTTAAGATATGGAAGAGTCGAGGAAGCAGAAAGGCTGTTTTGGGGGATGCCAGGGAAGGATACAGCAGCTTGGAATGCAATGGTTAATGGGTATTTCGAGAATGGTAGAGTGGAGGATGCGATCAAGCTGTTCGCCATGATACCTTTGCGGAATGTCATATCTTGGACGGGTATGATCAGCGGGCTTGATCAGCACGGGAGGAGTGACGAGGCTAGGTTGTTCTTTTTGGAGATGTTGAAATTTGGAATTTTGCCTACTTCCTGTAGCTTTTCTAGTGTGATCACAGCTTGTGCAAAGGTGCTGGACTTATCATTAGGTGTTCAAATTCATGGTCTTGTGATGAAGCTAGGTGGAGTTTTCGATGTATACGTGACTGCTTCATTCATCACCTTCTATGCTAACTGCAAGCGAATGGAAGATTCTTGCAAAGTTTTTCATCACAGGCTGCACATGGATGTTGCTGTGTGGACATCTCTTATGACCGGATATGGTTCGAACAATAAGCATGAAGAGGCCTTTTGTGTTATGAGGGACATGTTTAGAAATGGGATTCTTCCCAATCAATCGTCCTTTACTAGTGCTCTGAATTCTTGCTCTGAGATGGAGGCCATTGATCTTGGAAGAGAAATACAAGGTGCTGCTATCAAGATTGGATTAAACACCGATGCTTTCGTGGGAAACTCTCTTGTTGTGCTGTATTTTAGATGTGGTAACTTCAATGATGGACTGGACATATTCAATGGGATTTCTAACAAGAACATCGTATCTTGGAATTCTGCAATTGTTGGATGTGCTCAACATGGTTATGGAAAGTGGGCACTGGCCCTTTTCCGTAGAATGTTAGATGCAGGAATCCATCCAGATGATATTACATTTACCGGTTTGCTTTCTGCGTGTAGTCATTCCGGTATGCTTGAGAAAGGGAGATGTATCTTTAGGCATCTGCAGAAAAGTAAACCATCAGAAGTGAAGCTCGAGCACTACGCTTGTATGTTGGATATCCTCTGCCGTGGAGGAGAATTGGAAGAGGCGGAGAATTTAATCAGAAACATGCCCATGAGAGCAAATCTGTCAATGTGGCTCTGTCTTTTAAATGGTTGCAGGAAGCACTCTAATATTGAGGTAGCAGAAAGAGCTGCAAGTGAAACCTTAAACATGGATCCTCAATGTAGTTCTGCTCATATATTGTTGTCCAATATGTACGCCCTAGCTGGAAGATGGAACGATGTTGCGAGAATTCGATTACTGATGAAAAAGAGTGGTACAGTCAAACCTCCGGGAATCAGTTGGGTGACTCAAAAAGGAGTGCGGCACGAATTCGTGTCAGGAAGTAGTTCCCACCCTCTCAGCAGTAAAATATACCAAAAGCTGGAATGGCTGGGAAGGAAGTTGAAGGAATTCGGGTATGTTCCTGAACGTAGATTTGCCTTACACGACGTGGAAGATGAACAGAAGGAAGCAGCATTGTCATTTCACAGCGAGAGGCTGGCCATTTGTTTTGCTCTCCTTACAAACACAGGATGTGGATCTATAACAGTGATGAAGAATCTGCGAGTTTGTGAGGATTGCCACTCTGCTATCAAACTCATAGCGAAAATTGTCAAGCGTGAGATTGTTTTAAGAGACTCCAGCCGTTTCCATCACTTCAGGGACGGAATCTGCTCTTGCAATGACTATTGGTAGTGTGATCAAGATACACAACTTGCATGCCCCAGTCACTGCAGTCACATTGACCTTGTTTCGCTGGTTACAATCCCTTGCTTTTTGATAATTAAGCTTGCTTCTTATGCTTTCATAGTACATGTTAGCTGGCCTTTGGATATTTGTTGTCGTTGCCGGAGGTTTGATGATGTGTATTTTGTGCTTTCGGAGAACACTCTTGTCGTTGCTAGACAAGGTATTGTAATCCAATATAGCTCTAAGCAATGCTCATGTGAATGATGCTCAGCGTGATAGAATTGTTTGATCGTTGGCAGGATCTTCAACACTCTGTAAATAATATTATACAACATCGAACCAATACAAGGTTAGTGTTATTTCATTTGTCATTGATTTACTTATTTTACGAGTATGATTGCTTTGTCTCTATTGTCATTGTTTGCAAAAATAAAAAATAAAATAAAATTGGGCATTGTTTGAAAATTTTGGTTCAGTATGATCTGGTCTACTGAATCTGTTCCTAATTATATCTGTACTTCAATTAATGCGGATGATTTTTGTTTACAGATGATGAGAATATATCTATTCTGAGGCTGTTGTTGCATTTCGAGTCTGAATATAAGTTTTCGGAAATATTGGTTACGGATGATGAGAATATATCTATGCTGAGCCTGTTTGGTTCACGTTGTTGTTGCTTCTGAGTATTCTCAGATCTTATTTCATTTTGGTTCTAGAGTTACTCTGGGTCATTAATCTACATACCTGTCTTGCTGCATGACTGTATAGGATCAGATCTCTATAAATTTTTCTTCCATGTCGTCTGAGAAAATATTTTTGTAAAATGGCAGGTCAAGGTAGAGTATCAGCTGAGGGAATACAGCATTTGCAAGAAAAGGAGTGTGTTTTTCACCAATACTGATGGGAAAAAAGGTAAATTTTGCCTGTCGGTCTATTACATTTCCATATTCTTCTCTGGGAGTCAATGAAATCGGCATGTCTCCATGTTTTGCTCTGATGATGATCTATCCAGAGATATGGTGAGCTGAAACATTTCCACATCACCTGTTTAATTGAAAATGTTAATTTAAATTATTCGGGAATCCACATATTCTATAGGATTTCTACATATGGATTTATTTCATAGCATGCGGGGACTGTGTAGATTATTATGGGAGGGCCTGAACTCTTCCTCTGATGCTTGTTTTGACAAATAAAGAATTCTGAAGTCTTCAAATACTAAATTTTTGCTAACTCGCCATTTCAAAAACTAGGTTCTCCACTATCTATTTAGTAACTTCGATTTCGGTCATGGACTCATCAGATATAGTGTAAACAGTTAAATGCGATAATTTAACATCTTAGTGACCTAGTTATTTCATTAATTCTTACATGAGACGAGATATGCCTATCCTCTTCAAACATGCTCAGACAAATCTGAAACAAAAGCTCTTGTCTAGGTCAAAAGTTGGTTTAAATTTGTCTTGCATTCATCATTGTACATGCTGAAACATAAATATCACAAGCCTCGTTCTTTATAAATGATTCTTAACTTTGCAAGTAAGTCTTTTGCCAGACCCAAGGCTTTTGTGCACAACAAATTTAGAAATAGAACCAAAAAATAAAATAACTGCAGAAGACTCTGGGTTACTGGGTATAAGGAATTTTTCTAATCACGAAGTTTTTGGTTCTGTGTGGATTATTTGCAGAGATGGTTTCTTGAAATGTTGGAAAATTAAAGAACACCGTCGTCAATGGTTCTGATGTTCGTCCTGGAGCTGTATTATCCTATGCTGATAAAGTGTACCACAAGACTTTTCCACCAAACGAAGGATGTTCTTCGCCACTTACAAGATGGGGACATTGTCCTTGTTAGTCCACAGGTGAGTAAATAGTTGGTGCTGGTCTGTTTTATTCACCTTTACAAGAGAATGGGAAGAAACAGAAGAATTCCTTTTTGGAGATGCAAGATGATCTTGATGTTACACAAATATGCTTAAAAAGTATCACACTAGAGGTGAACAATGTGTAATGTGTTCCGGATCTTTGGAGCAGAAATCGACTTCTGGCATTTAAGCTTCGTTGCATACTACATGACTAAATTAGGGGGCTACCAGTTGATATGTGTGTGTTTGATTGTTTGCAGACAATCATAGTACCACAGCTAGCTGCTAAATTCAACATTGTGAATTTAGAATGATATAGAACTACCGTTTTTTTTTTTTTTTGAGAAATCTAAAACTACCATTTTGAAAAGGAGTAAGAGTTAGAATGAATAGATGGCTAATTTTTGAATCATAGATTAGGAAAGGGGGTTTTAATTTTTGATGGATGATAATCTAAAATAAAAGTGGAGAATTAAAAATTTTAAATTAAAAGCATATCTCATCATAAAAAACAAAAAATTTAAATTTAAATATTGAAAATATTGAAAATATTAAATAATTTTTTATATTTAAATATATTTATACCAAATTTATCCCACCTAAATTTTTCTATAAATAAATTTTTTAAACAAATATCATATATTATATATTTAAATTTGATACCACCCATAACAAAAAATGAATAGCTCAATGTACAAGTTGAAAAATTATAAAACTAATAATTATAATTATATAATTATGTAAGGATAAATAACAAATAAAAAGATTCGAGTACAATATATTCGATGTCAATATTTTAAAATAACTTTACTATATAAAAGTTTAATTAGGATCAAAATTTATATTGTATTATTATTTTTATAATATATAATATTAATGAATAAGTATTTTTATATATTCTATATAAATGAATTTCTTATATCTTTTACCTATAAACAAATCCTTTTTGTAAAAAACAAATCCTTTCTGAATAGAAAAACTTGCATCGGATACCATGAAATACATCGAAAAACAATAATGAAAATAATAAAAACACGAAATGATGCGTGTTGCGTCGAGTAGATAACCACATGTAGGAAAAAAAAAATTGAAGATAAAATTGAAGTATTGAAATGATGCGCATGTTGCGTGAGAGGGACGCGCATGGTGCGTGAGAAGGGACGCAAACCCCAACATTTTCACCGCAAACGCTGTCCAGCTGAGTAGTGCCACGTAAATACCTCATAAAAACAAGGGGCGAACCTCACGACCCACCGTTTTGCACCCACCTCAATTCGATATATTCTATATAACCGTTCCTTGACCTTCCCTTCTATCACCATCATTTCCTGTAGTCCGATCCATCCGCCGCGCATCCACCCACCCGCCAGCATCTGCTTGCGTAGGTTGTATGTGCGTGCGTTTTAACGGTTGTGCAGGTTCACCCACCTCCTATATACCGGTTCTGGAATTATAATTATACACGTGCGAATTTTCCTTCGTCGTGTATATGGATATGGAGACACAGGTCGGGAATGTGGTACAGGAGAAGCTGACGGCCGAGTTTGAATCGGAGGTAGAAGAGGAAGAATTAGCGCAAGATGTTATGTCTAGCTTGACACTAGAGCGAGTCGCCGCAGCTAAAAAATACATCGAGGATCACTATAAATCGCATATGAAGCTCATCCAACAAAGAAAAGAAAGGTTAGTGAATAGTAGAATTCTATATCATGCATACAATAAATTAGAATTTAGATGTAATTTTATGCTCTCAAGTTGTACCATCTGTTGATTCCATACCTTGCATGCAATGAATTTGAGTAAATATAACAGGCGGTTAGCACTGGAAACGAAGTTAGCAAACTCAGATGTTACACCAGAGGAGCAAATTAATCTTCTCAAGGATTTGGAGAGGAAAGAGACGGAGTATATGCGGCTTAAAAGAAATAAAATTACTGCTGATGATTTCGAGATGGTAGCAATCATAGGAAGAGGCGCTTTCGGGGAGGTTTGATATTTATGTTAATTAAGTTTCTACATGATTTTTCTTTTCAGTCCTTTTGCCATCTGACTTCTGTTTTTCCACACTCTAATTTCTTATGTGATTGCTTGATATTGTAGAATCAGCTATTGAATTGCTAGTAGAAAAAGTGTTTTTATTGCTCTTGAGTGCAATTGTTGCTTACACAATATCATTATACAGGTCAGGCTGTGTAGGGATAAAAAATCAGGTGAAACATACGCTATGAAAAAATTGAAGAAGTCAGAAATGCTTCGTCGAGGACAGGTGTGATTCGTTTTTGAGCACAGTTATCAATACTTTTGGTAAAAAAAATGACTGCACCTCTAGAATATGTGCTGATGTGATACTGATGATAAATTATCCTCAGCCAATGCCACTGAATGTGGTGGATCACCAGTACACTTACCCCACTCCATTTTCATTGTTTAGAGGTGTTAGCAAGGTGTATTATCCCCTAAACACAATTGTATTCCTAAGTTTAGACTTTCTTTTTATTGCACCTTTTTAGGCCTAGAACTCTATGTTCCATTGTCCTTGAAACATGAGACTGGCAAAAAAGGCATTAGGCCATGAGAGTTCTCTATGAGTTCTTTTAGAATAGCTAAAGATTTTTTTTTTTTCAAGCTATGCAATATTAAGGTCTTGCTTTCTAAATAGGCCAGTATACATTTTTCCATGAAAACATAGAAGTTTACTGATGTGTTGACTGGATATAGGAAGAAAGTCTTCATTATAGAATGGTACACTGTCAGCTGAAGGTGAAAGCAGAAATTTGATGAAAATAATAATAGTATAGATTCGATTGAACCCATTCTATAAATGAGATCTGATATTTTAACATATCATTATACATGTTTCTTTCTTTCAAACCTGTTTGCTTTTTTTTACAGTTGTCTATCCTAGTTGTATACTTTCAAATAACACAATACATATTTTGATTGCTCCTTGAATTCTAGGTTGAACATGTTAAAGCTGAAAGAAATTTGCTAGCTGAAGTTGGCAGCCCCTGCATTGTAAAGCTTTATTACTCTTTTCAAGATGCAGACTTCTTGTATCTTGTTATGGAATACCTTCCTGGAGGGGATATGATGACTTTGCTGATGAGGGAGGAGACATTGACTGAAACAGTTGCAAAATTTTACATTGCTCAGAGTGTCCTTGCGATAGAGTCAATCCATAAGCATCACTATATCCATAGGTATGCAGTGGAAATCAGTTGCTTATCCGTTGGTTGCGGTACTCTTTTTAATATTCACCTCTGTTTGATATTTTTCCATTATTGCAGGGACATTAAACCTGACAATCTTCTCCTGGACAAAAATGGCCACCTTAAACTTTCTGACTTTGGTCTAAGCAAGCCTCTTGATTGTTCGCACTTATTTCCTGTAAGTGAACATGAATTGATTGATGAAAGTAGGAAAGGATCATTTGAATCCAATGGATGCTTCGCTGAGAAGGGAAAAGGAAGCTGTTGGAACAGTTCTTTCGAACAAATGCAGCATTGGCAAATGAATAGAAGAAAATTAGTAAGTTATATAAGACATTGTCAAACTGGAGATTCTTAGAAAGCTTATAAGTGCAGATTCTTTCCTAAAATTGCGAGACAATATGTGTGGATATTTAGTCACCAAGCATAAAGAGTAATTTTATAGTTTTGAGTTTGCCCTTGTGTCATTTAAAAGCTTAATGATCCTATGCCTGATTCGGTGAAAATAAATATGGCTGCCTATCAGCCAACTGAAGCTTAAACTCTATCATAGCAGGGTAACTGTTTCCAATTTTTGTCAAGAACCAATATAGGAACTGGTTATGTATCTCTTTTGAGGGATGATCAGCTCTAAATTTTCATGTAGAATCTCCATCAAAATCTGTCTCTCATTATCCTCAATATGTGATGTTAGAGAAATTCTGATTCAATACTTACTTGAAACTTTTAAATTTGAAGAACTATAAGTTACTGTTAGCCTAAACTCATAGATTTTTAATTTTCCACTATAGGCCTTTTCAACTGTTGGTACACCTGACTATATAGCTCCAGAAGTGTTGCTGAAAAGAGGCTATGGTACTGAGTGTGATTGGTAAGTCTCTTACTCGTATTGCTACTTGCTTTTGGAATATTTTCTCTTAGTGCATCTTGATCTTTATAATAACTCATGTGTTGAAAACCGTTTCAGGTGGTCTCTTGGTGCTATAATGTATGAGATGCTTGTCGGTTATCCCCCATTTTATTCTGATGATCCAGTAACCACTTGCAGAAAGGTATATGTATCTATGTCATGTTTTTATCCTTGTACAGATGTTGATATTAGAAGGCCTCATTCACTATTAGCTTATGCAATTAGATCAGTGTTCATATTTATCTACTTCAATGGGTTATTATCTTCTTAAGATTGAGTTTTTGAATAAATAAACACAATATATATCAGGAGATGACACCTTCATGGTGCTCATCAGTCATCAGCACCAAAGCTGAGAGATATGTTTCCACACTTTAAAAAATACCCGCTTGTAATCTATTCATGTACAAGATCACTAAGAAAGTTTGGTAGAACATTGGATATTGTTTGTGTGGTTGCTTCATCCTGTTGAAATTTTCATTTGCCAGATTGTTAGTTGGAAGCATCACTTAAAATTTCCTGAGGAAACGACGCTCTCTCCTGAAGCAAAGGACCTTATTTCTTGCCTACTTTGTGATGTTAAACACAGGCTTGGAGCTGGTGGAGCGAAGGAAATAAAGGTAATCCATTTTTCATTACTACATTGTGGGATTCTCTTGGGTTAGCTCTGACATATTTCACTTGATTGATGACTATGGCTGCTCTTTTTTTGGGCTCTAAAATGTCATCAGGCTCATCCCTGGTTCAAAGATATCGTGTGGGATAAGCTTTACAGCATGGAGGCAGCATATAAACCCGAGATCAACGGAGACCTTGACACCCAAAATTTCATGAAATTTGACGAGGTAACAAGTCAAAAACCTAATGATAATTTCACTGTAATCATGCTTTTGTTTCTGTTTGAAATTATGTTTAGAAAATTAGAGAATATCCACCCAATCAAAGCTTTGTATTTGTTTTTAACACAAGTTAGCTACTCTAATATAAGTTTCTAATTAGATAATTGGTTATTGTCTAGTGTATTTGAAAAATTCTGGGGATTCATTTATATGAAGTTTAGATTTTCTAAGTAGATGGAAAATAACATTGTAGACCTGCACAACTAGTTCTTCCAAATAAACCAAAGACAGATAATCTATATGTCTACATAATTGATGCTCTTTGTTTCGAACAATTCTAATAACTCATAAATAATATCTTGTATAGGTGGATCCTCCGCAGCCAAAAGCCACTGGAAGAAAGGTATCTATTTTCAGTTTTTTACCTTTAAAAGTTTATTAGGGTAAATGTCTTTTCTTACCATGTTGCAGTGGCTGATTTTATATCTTATTTGTTTGAGTTTACGCTCCTATGAATATATGACATAAATTATATTTAGTTTCAAGTTGTGAGAAACTTGTAATGGTGAATCTCAAAACCTTTATCCTCCTAGCACATGAACACTGTGTTACATATGTTTACTTGGCATGGTAGGATTAAAAATGGATTGTGTTGTTCTGAATTGTGTGTCACTCCAATGGACTGATGAACTCTTCATATTGTTGGAAACGAATTTGAAGATAAATCTATGTACTGCTAATAATTAGATAACTGTTCCAATGTTGATGATAAACCACTCACCATTTGCTTTAAATACTCCGTTGCACTACATTGTTTGATTCACTTATTCCGCTTTCTGCTGCTTCACAGGATCTTATATTCACTTATTCCGTTTTTAATTCTCATTTTTGCCAGTTACATTTAAAGGATTTATGCTTTGTTGGGTATACTTACAAGGATTTTGAGGCTGTCAAGGAATTACGAAGCTCTTGGGGTATGTGGTGTTTTATGGCTTAATAATTATGTTTACCTTCACGTGCTTTGGTATGTGTAGTTGCTTCATGTATACAATTTTGGTCCTCTTTTATTTGTATAGTTGCCTCACTTACTTTGAAAGTCTGATTCATGTCTGCTGAACTGGCTGCAGATACTAAAATCAGCACATCACCTCGGCCTTCCCCTCTTTCTATCAGCAGTAATATTCTCATCTGAAACCCTTTATCTTTATGAATTTTCTTTTAAGTGTTACAAATTAGTCCTTCTTGGAAAAACCTGAGTTATCACCATGCATCCATGAGTCGCACGCGTCAATTCCAAAAAATATTTTGACTGATTCGAGTCACGCTTAGTAGTGACAGCTATGTTATGATAGAAATTTCATTTTGAAAATGTTTTTCTAGAGTTAAGTTATATTCTTTGTTGCCATTTGTAAATTGTAACCAGTGTTTTTAACTGTTAAACCTCAAGTAAACTGTGATTACTAATTAAAAACCGGCAGCTAAGTCACTGATGGAATCATAGGATTTTTTGAGAAGATCAGTTTTGAGCTTGATCACCTATATGAACATCTCTCCAGGTGAACCAAGGAATGACTACTCATGCACCACTGATGATGCAGAAGTTCTGGTGCATGCTGCCGCTGATGTTTCTTCATAGCAAGACAGCTCGAGAACTATTTGTAAAAACTTTCGATTTCAGTGCCGAGTCTTTACAAAGATGTATATAGATGCAACATTTTCGCTCAAACTTTGCTTCAGCTATGCCTGCTCAAACTACTTTGCTTTGCTCAAACTTTTAAGAGACAAGTTCCTGCTAAAACATGAAGAGGGCCACTTGCTTTCTTTACCTGATGGCCTTGGAATAGTTCTGTAGCAAATGTAGTTGCAGGAAAATGTTAAGAGTTTTGTAGGGCTGTAAATGCCATTAGTTAAGTGGCAGTTCTGGCCTTGTACCTTTTTTTGGTTACTCCATCGCCTTTTGTTTTGCTGCAACTAGCTATGATGTAATGAGTTTTTCATATCATGAAAAACGCCATTTCCTACAACTTTTTCTTCTCGTCTTTATGTTCTGGTTTTGATTTTTGAGGTTTGAATTTGTGGGAAATCTTGAGCATGAAATGTTTAACGAACACTTCTAAAGTTCCTCATCATAATTTTTGATAAAAACTAGATAAAAAGTAAAAGTTGTTACGTACTCCCTCCGTCCCCAAATAAATGTCCTATTGAAATAGTCAATTTTTTTCACACCATGTTTGACCACTAATAACTTTTATAATACTTAATATTAGAGTAAATTATTTTAATTTTTAAAAAGTACATCATACGAGTATTCTAACAATATCTCATATAAAAATATATTATAAGTTATTAATGGTCAAATATGGTGTGAAAAAAGTTGATTATTTCAATAGGACATTTATTAATAGTCAAATGAGTACTATGGCCCTGTCCATTAGGGCGCTGGAATTGGTAGCTGGTGCTGGTAGGTGCTGGAGGGTGCTGGAGGGTGCTGGAAGGTGCTGGAGGGTGCTGGAGGGTGCTGGAAGGTGCTGGAGGGTGCTGGTAGGTGCTGGAGGGTGCTGGTAGGTGCTGGAGTGTATTTAAATTAAATTAAAATTGTATAATTATGATGTACTTAATTATGTATTGTGATTAATAAAATAATATCAATGTTATACTCATGTACATATTATTAATATTAATTTTATAAATTTAAAAAATTTATATTAATAATATGATTTTACTTTGGAGACATGTAATTGTATCCCAAACGATGAATGCTTTGGTGATATTGTCGCACGATATCATTAGGCCTCATCGTGATTTATTGGAGCCTTCCCCGGAGGTTACAAACGATGCACGATATTGGCCTTTTTTTGAGGTGATGTGTTGTACTAAATTTCTATTCTTTTGGTCATACCAGTTTGAATCATTTTATATGATGAATATGTTTCAGTATGCTATTGGAGCTCTAGATGGAACTCTTATAGATGCAGTTGTTGGTGATGAACAAGGTGTTCCCTTTTTCACTCGCAAGGGTAAAAAAAGTTGGAATTGCTTAGCACTATGTTCTTTTAATAAAATATTCACATATATTCATGTGGGCTGGGAAGGAAGTGCCCACGACTCAACAGTGTGGAGAGATGCATTGGGTAACCCAGAATTCTGTTTTCCTCATCCCCCAGAAGGTAATATTTTAAATGTACATCAACTTACCTAACAAATAATATTGTATAATTTGTGTACATCAACTTACCTAACAATTTGTGTATGAAAATATTATTTGGTAGATTCAGGATATCCAAACACCCTTGGATACTTGGCTCCATATAGTGATGGAGTAAGTCGAAGGCATCTACCGCAATTTAGAAACACACCACCTCAAGGTATGAAGGAACATTTTAACAAACGACATTCTTCTTTAAGAATGAAAGTAGAAGGAGCTTTCGGTCAGTTGAAGAGTTCTTGGAAAATGTTAAAAAGAATGTCCCAAACTGACATTGATTCCCAAAAAGCAATAATTGTTGCATGTTTCACACTTCATAACTTCATTCGAATGCAACAACTAGACATTCCCGTGTTAGATCATCCTGAGAGTGTAGGAAGTAGTGATTCAGGTTTGTACGATGATGATCGAAAAGCTGCTATGAACGAAGTGCGTGAGAGTATTGCCTTACAAATTTGGCATTTAGGAGGTGTTGATTTAGAAGGTAGTGATGTTGGCGAAGATGAATCATTAGATGATAGCGATTAGTAGTATATATGTGATTTGTAATATTATTGGAAGTACGAATATGTTTGTAACAGTTGTAAAATATTTATTTATAAATTTTTGATTTACCAGTACGAAATTGTTATTTAAATATATTTGAAAAATGATTAATAATTATGAAACTATATATTTGAAGCATGATTAATTCATACAAAACATATTGAAACTAATTCTAAAGAGAAATCATCCTTTTTTTGTAAAAAAAAAATTTCAAACAATTCATGTCTGTGAATAGTGACAAGTGCTGGAGGGTGCTGGTAGGTGCTGGAGGGTGCTGGAGGTGCTGGAAATAAGCACTAATGGACAGGGCCTATATAAGAACGGGGAAAAAAATTCCTAGAACCAAGTCGTCAAGAAAGTCACCGACAGTACTCATTTCACCTTCTCATAATCTCATGCCTGCCATTCAAGATCAACACAAACCATTCTCATTCATGTATCCATTAATCTATCCAACATAAGTTAAAACTTTTACTGTCAAAAAAAAAAACTTAAAACTTAAAACTTAAAACATTAGATTAATTAATTAATCACTTGCATAATATACACAAATGCACGATACATGCACAGTAGACGCACATGCACAATAGGTGCACAAAAAGAAATAAGTCAAAACAATAGAATAATATAAATCATTTGCACATGCTGCACAATAGATGCACATTAGATGCACAATAGTTGTACTCCTGTACCGGCTGTTTTCGCACATGAGATTTTTTCAGTAAGCTATGCTAAATTTTGACTAAATTTTTGAATGTATAGATAAATAAAAATAGTATAATATCTAATATTGTTGGAATCGTCATAACATGTAATTTATTAATTAATATCAAATTTTTATATCTTGATAATATACGTAGTTAAAGATATTAGCAGTCAAATACGTGTATTGAAGACCGTGAAAAGTCAACAGTGCAGCTGGTACGGAGGGAGTACTAGAATTCACAATAGTTATACTACATATTCATAATTCCCTATTTACGGATTATTTACTAAAAATAATCCTTTTAAGATCTGCATTTAGGGAATATTGATATGTATATATATTATATATATATATATGTATATATCTTGTGTATAGATATTCATGTTGGATCAATAAGCACATTGGATCTCCTATAGTTGGAACAAAGTGAGGGAGAGTTTGAAAGTATAGAGCACAATTCTGCTCATTTTAAAAAAAAAATAAATTTGATAATACAATTCTGCTCATTTTAGATATCACTAAGGCCCTGTTTACCAGAGCTTATCTGTAGATCAGTTCAGTTCAGTTCACCTGCATAATAATAATTATCGACCATATGATAATAAACACTAGCATGCAAAAGAATGGTTTTTTTTTTTCTTTCCCCTCCATTTCTTAACTCAACCTAAACAACATCTCCCTTTCACCAAAAGAAAAGAAAAGAAGAAAAAAACATAAGATCTAATTACGAATCAAAGATAAAACCACAAATTAATCGATTTCAATACTGAAACAAACATGAGAAAGTCTTGGGTGAGACCTGTCCTTGTGGAGACCAAGAGCAGAGGAATGAGCATTTACTGTTTCTGCTTGATCTTTTAGTCAGTTTGTTTGATCTTTCAATCAATGTCCTTGAGTATTTTTGTTTTGTCTTGATTTTCAGTTAATTTGATCTTTCGTTCAATTTGCTTGA
Organism: Cruciata laevipes; assembly: GCA_963678965.1. Lineage (NCBI taxonomy): Eukaryota > Viridiplantae > Streptophyta > Magnoliopsida > Gentianales > Rubiaceae > Cruciata > Cruciata laevipes. The sequence goes on along the minus strand of OY787632.1, from coordinate 24,062,748 downwards.
TCTTTCGGTCAATTTTCTTGATAATTTCATTGGTCAATTTCACCAACGACAAATTTAATCAAGGAAATCGGCGGGTTTAAAGCTCACCAACGACAAATTCAATCAATAGCAGTTTCATATAATCTTTGGTCTCATTTGAGACAGGTCTCAAATGAGAATTTGTAAACAAACATATACAACAAAAATAACAAATTCAAGGGATTTCCCCTGATGAAACTGATTGAAGCATTATTGAGATGTTATTCAATGTAAAATCAATTTCTCCACTGAGCTTCACATTTGTTGCTGATTTGGACCAAACATTAAATTAATAATAAAAATCCAACATGATTAGAGATCTAAAAGTAAACCACACATACCTAAATTAATTAAATAAATCTAATCAATTATTTGACTCGATTTATCAGCTAAATAGTGTTTTCTATGCGAAGATTTCAGTTATAGTAAAATGTTTACATATTTAATTACATATTGTACTCCCTTTGTAAAACAGTTATATTTAGGGGGTGCTTGGTTGAGGGGTTTGGAGGTGGGTAATGGGTTTGATTATAGAGTATGAGTGTTTGGTTGAGTATTATGATTATATGGGCCCACCTTCATTACCCAAAACTGGTCAATCACCCAAACCCCCCAAAATTGACAACTATGGGTTTCATTACCTAGTTGTTTACTATATTTAGCCACTCCGTCATTTTAGTTTACTAATTTTAGCCATTCCCTAATGCAAACCAAACAACAACATTATAATCATTACCCCTATAATCATTATACCCTATTATCATTCCCATTCCGATTCTCATTCCTCTATTTCAACCAAGCACCCCCTTAAAATATTTTAGAAATATTTAAATATGTAAATATTTAGCCCATTCATGAGAAAAGCGAGGATAATTAAACATACGTGTGTGTGCACGTGCTACTAATTCGATTTAGAAATATAAGCGAGGATGATTTGAGATGTGAAATAAATTTAATATTCTTGTAACTAAATTTTCCTTGAATCAAAGTGAGTTGAAATTGTTTGAACTGAGTCCAATTGAATAGAGTTGAATTAAATTAAATTGACTTGAACTAGTTAAACAAAAATTGAATAGAGCTGAGTTAAGTTGAAATAAATTTAACTTTAAATGAATGGGCTAAATGAATTTGAATTTAACTAATTTAATCAAGATTGTGAACATCTCGCACTTCCAATTTTAATTTTATTGAAATGATTTGTGATTTGTGAATGCACTTAAGTATTGTTCTTTAAAATCTATCATTAGTTCAATTCATTTTCTTTCTGTTTAGTTTCGTTTAGTTCAATTTAGCAAAATATAATGAATGGATTCAAGTTAATTTATTCATATCGAATTTCTTTTCAACTGATCTTCACTTAATTAGTTCAATCTAGTTCATTTCATGATAAATTTCTCAGTGCGACTAAATTAATCTTAATTTCATGACATTTTTTCTCCAAAACTAAGGTGAATTGAGCTAATATATTGACAAACTCAAGAGAACATGATCTAAGCCCCTATTTACTCAAACTTATCAGAATATCAGTTCAGTTATATTTTGTTTAGTTTAAAAAAATTATTTTATTAAATTTAGTTTAATTTAATAATACTTATTTTACAATAATTTGCATTTTATGTGTATACTATATATTCCATGTGTTCCAACCAAAATTTTTAGTTGACTTTGACTCGAATTTTAAGGAGAATGTATTTTATATCTTATATAAGTGAAGTTTAAGGGTTGGGAAGATCTTGGGTGAGACATGCCCTAGTGGAGACCAATGGTTAAAGGTTTACAATAATGCAGCAAATTTAAAATGCGGGGTCAACTGGTAAATATTATTTTCGGTGCTATTTGATAATTAAGCCAAAATATATGGACCATTATGCAAAAATCTATCAAACCTTATAGTTCTTCCTTAATTTTACCCACAAAATCCAATTTTATTTCTTCTTCTCCGATGATGTCACGACAATTCCCAAATTGAACACGATGATCCCGCCGATGAAGGTGACTCAGAGGGCGGCACAGAAGGTGGTTGAGAATCAGAGCAAGTGGACGGGCTTGAGGATGGAGAGGAACGTGTTCGACGTCTGGTCGGAGGTTGACCAGAATGTTTCGGCTGAGAATAGAACTCCGTTAACTAATTACTGTGACCAAAAACCTGGTCATCCACCCCATTGTTAGGTGATCGGAGCTCCGATCGAACATATCAAACTACACAAAGTCCTACAATAACAGCCATCAACCACCGCTTTTTTTGAAGGCAAAGATATTATGATGGTCGAGGGAGTTTGCTAAGGTGCTCAAAATGACTACATGATAATACAATTAGGGGGTTGCTCCATGCAGGTACGTTTTTCTTATGCAGGTCCAAATTTTTACAAAATTGCCCTTAATATTACTAAGGCTAAAAAAGCTAGCCAAAATGCAAGGGGGGCATATTAGGGTATTTTGGTAAAAATGTGGACATGCATGAGAAAAACGTACTTGCATGGAGAAATCCGGTACAATTATTGGTCCTGGATGCAAAAGTATGATTAATCCTTTAGTCAGTATACTTGAGCATTCATGTTTTGTCGATCTTTCAATTTCTTTTAGTTAATGTGCTGAGTTTTCACTGTGATGTCTTGATCATTTAGTCATTGTGCTTGAGCATTCTGTCTTATTGTCTTGTCTTGATCTTTGAGTCAATTTACTTGATCTTTTAGTCAACTTGCTTGAGCATTTTCTGTGATGTTTTGATCTTTTAGTCACTATGCCTGAGCTTTTATTGTGATGTCTTGATCTTTTAGTCAATGTGCTTGAGTTTTTACTAGATGTCTTGATCTTTTAGTCATTGTGCCTGAACATTCTATTTAATTGACTTGTCTTGATATTTCAGTCAATTTACTTGATCTTTTATTCAATTTGCTTGAGCATTTTCTGTGACGTTATGATATTTTAGTCACTATGCCTCAGCATTTACTATTTTGTATTGATTTTTCAGTCAATTTATTTGATCTTTTAGTCAATTTGCTTGAGCATTTACTGTGGATGTCTTGATCTTTTAGTCACTTGACATGAGTATTTACTTTTTTTCTTTTGATCTTTCAATCAATTTTCTTGATCATTTATTGTTTGCAGTGCTTTGTACCAGCTCAATCTGGTGAAAGCGGAAATGGCGAGAGCGTTGATTCTCAATGGATTCCTGTGTTTTGATGAGTAATTCATGTGTGTTTTCTGGACATCTTATGGTCATTGCAGGCATTGTTTGGAACCCCCACTTCTTGTGGGTAACTCTGTTCAAATTTGGAATCCCCATTTTTTGTGATTGGGGGCAACAGATTTGGTTCTCACCGAAAATCGGAAAGCACGAGTTTTGAAATCGCCGTTTTCAAATTGGATCAAGATCGTCGGCGGAGGATCTAAATAGCGATGCGGGAAGGAGAGATTGGGGAAATTCGCTGTGGAAAATTGTACCGGAGTTGCAAAGTTGCAGCTGGAGGGAAGGTGGGAGGAAGAAAGAAATAAATACAATTTGCAATTAAGTCACTGTAGTTAGTCGTGTTCTTTAATTTACACCCACAATTTCTGGAAAATTTCTATAGTACATGGTCTTTGTAGAGACAGGACTCAAACAAGAATTTGTATTAAGGGTTATAAATGAAATATCACTTATTGTTATGCTTGTTTGTAAAAATTTACTAAAGGCATATTTGCCTTTGTAGTTATTTTATTTGCCAAAAGAGGAGATAATTAAAGTAATATGTGTTGGTTGGGACGGATGGAGTATAAAACTAGAATTTTTGAATTCACATGGCACCTTCACATTGAGTGTGACAATGGCACTTTCACAATAATCCACATCAACTTTTTTAAGAACTAAAATGGTTATTAAATAACCCCTATATAATTAGCTCATATCTTCATTCTTCTAGAATAGTCTCTTTTTTTTCTTCTCTCATATACTTTCTCTTACTTTTTTTCGGAATCTTTATCATTTTTATATTATTTTTCAATTATTTTCCATAATTAATATAAACCACTAAGGCCTTGTTTGTCAGAGATTTTTAGTAGTTTAATTCATTTAAGTTCCGTGAAAACGTAATTTGATGAATTCAGGTTAATTCAATCATGCTTATTCTTTTTTTTCAATACATTAATTTTGCATTTAATTCAGTTTAATCCAGTTCAGTTCAGCAAGAAATAAACTCTAGCAAACAGGGCCTAAGAATTACTATTTTATGTTTTATTCAATTTCTTACCTTTTATTTTTCACAATCAATATATTACACATACTTTATTTCTCTTTTAAAAACTTAATTAATAAAAATTATGGCATCACCCGAAGTATTATATAGTTAAGTTAGGTCCTACTTTCCCCATGTTATTTGAACTTATCTAAACTTAAAAAACTTTATTTGAAAACTTAAAAAAGATTATCTGAACTCATCTGAACTTAAAAAATTTATTTGAACTCATCTAAACTGAGCTGAATTGAAATATGTAGACGAACCGAACTAAACTAAATTGAAATGGACTGAAATATATATAATCATTACAACTAAGTTTATTTTATATTGAATTAAATTGAACTGAAGTGAAAGTTAATACTCCGTATATTGGAAAAAAAAGAATCGATAAGACTAAATTAACCTAAATTTCATCAAATCATATTTTTAAGAGAGAATTTTATAAAGACCCCCCAACCTTTGCAAAACTGTCAGTTTGACCCCCTATATAATTTTAATGTCAAAAAGACCCCTAACCTTTCATTTTTGCTTCGTTTGGACCCCCTATGTGCCTAACTGGGCTGTTATCTCATTAAAAACAGTTAAAGCTTGAGGGTATAACAGTAATTTTATGTTTAATTTAATGGAAAAAAAGGTGCAACAAGTGGGTTTGAATCCGGGTCACCCAAAACTACAGACAGAGCTATTACTATTATGCCACAATGGCGTTAAAACGCTCAAAAACTTGAGGTCCTTGTGGCATAATGGTAATAGTTTTGTGTGTAGTTTGGGAGGTCCGGGTTCAAATCTACTTCTTGCACTTTTTCCATTAAATTAAACATAAAATTACTGTTATACCCTCAAAATTTAACTGTTTTTAATGAGTTAACATCCCAATTAGGCATAGGGGTCCGAACGAAACAAAAATGAAAATTTATAGGGTCTTTTTGACATTAAAATTCGATAGGGGGTCAAACTAACAGTTTTGCAAAGGATGGGGGGTCTCCATAAAATTCTCTCTATTTTTAATGAAACTGAACTAACCTGAATTGAATTGAACAGAACTGATATGAACAATTATGCTCAATAGAACAAGGTCTACGGAGCATGATAGTAAAATCACACAATATTTTTGAAATTATTTAAATTATTATACTAATATACAATATTAAATAGAACTGAACTGAATTAACATGAAAAAATATCAAACATAAATAAGTTGTCAGATAAGTTACTGAACTGAACTCATATGAAAAATAATTAAGTTTACTGAACTGAACTCATCTAAAAAATAAATACGTTTACTGAGCTGAATTCATCCGAACTGGAAAAAAATTATTTAAACTGAAAAATATTTGTATGAACCAAAAAAAGCATTTTTGTAAACTGAAAAAATTGTATCAAAACTCAAAAAACTCAAAAGACCTTAATAAAGCAATAAGCTCAAGAGAGCCTCAAAGTAACTGTATCGTTAATGCAATAAGTTTGGGCTGGTCTGAACTAGAAAAGGACCAAAATGTCCGTGATAGATTCTAGCTTTCGACAATACTATGTTATTCTAGTCATGATCACAAGGATCCAGGTTGGAATCGGATTACAAGTACTAACTCGGGGCTCCACGAAATGACGGGCTGAAACCCGGTGAATAGTCCAACGTTATTTCTCCCCCTCTTCTTCCACCCCTCCTCCGCGACGACCCACCGATCAAGCTCCTCCGTCTGCGTAAACTTATTTTCTTTCTCTTCTCCGTTCTCACAGGTACTGTTTCTCGTTGTCAGCTATTGCAATTCGCTGCTGATTGCTCTTGTTGATTCAGCTTTTTTTCGCGTTTATGCAATTAATTCACCTTTTGTTATTTGATGAGGTCTATGATTAGTGTTAATCCCTTTTCAAAAAAGCTTTTTCTCTCTTCATTTTTTTAACTTTTGAAAACCCTAATTGAACCCTCAGTTGATCAATTTTGACGCTTGCTGAAATGATTCGGGAATTTTTGAATCACATGTGCTCTGGATCACCTTCTCAGATTTTCGTTTTTCGTGCATCTTAGCAGTTAATTTAAATAAGTAAGACGATTTTTTGCTGTAAAGTAATAACCCTGGATTTGGTTATGCAGTATGCAATCTGTTTTGAGCACTGTTGGGTTTTTATGTTTTGAATCTGAGCTTGCTGTTTGATCCATCAGCCAGTCATTGGGTTGGGTTTTTTTTCCCGGGTGCAACTGGGGAAAATGAAGTTGTAGTAAAATCTAATAGATAACTGTATTCAATAAGTTATGAATATATGCTATGATCAGAAAAGACCCAAGTTGAGTGCCAAGTAGGACTTTTTAGTTCGTTTCATTGTGTTATTGATGGCTTTTATATTTTATATGTTTGAACTCCAAGCTGTTGTTAGAACGATCAGACAGTCACTGCAAATTAGGATGGGGATATTCGGATTTTGTTTAGTTCAATTGTTAAAGAGGGATGAAATACTGAAATGGATAAATTCTAATTATATGCAATAAATATTATTAGCTAGTTCATTAAAAGTATTATAGACATAAATCTATATGCTCGCCAAGCAATTATGACGTAAGTTGAGGGACAACTATGATGTACAGTCCATCTATTAGCATGTTTAATGCAGTATACAGAACAAGGCATCAGAGGGAGCCCAAATCTTTAAAAAGTGTCTTTATTAATTCCAAAACAAATTCATCCATTGCATTTTTTAAAGACAAAATTTATCCTATCATGAACATTTTGTACTATAAAGATCTAAATTTTTTATCTGGTATACTTTTAGCAAAAAATTGTTATCTTTTTAGTAAGTATCGTCACTCATAACATAAATGAAGTATTTTAAATAATTTTATGGGGCCCTGATTCCTATTATACACATAAGGTTTCAAGAATGTTTAAGCTGGACTTGATTGTTGAGTTGGTTTCCATCTAGGGAGGGAGTGAGGGGGTGGGTGAAAAATCATTCTTGGGAGTTGGCTTTTGTTAATTAGCTGTAATGATATAATATTTGGCATCTAGGGTTTTCCTGCTGTAAACCTCATAAATTTATTGATTTGTAATTTATTGATGCACTTAGTAATATTGTCTTTTAATATCATAATGGGGTTTCTGTTGGCGGATAATTTATTCTTCAGTGTTGGTAAGCTTTTATGGTAATGTGGTTGAAATTGTTGAATTTGATTTTGACATGCTTTTAAGTTTTTGTTAACATTAGTATAATCTTTTTCAGGAGTATTTCTTACCATCTTCTGCATTTCTTCCAAGTTTATGCTGGATTTCATGCTTTTCAATTGTACAATATTGCCATGCGCAACTGTGTAAAAGGGGTTTGCGACATAGAGATTGTGTGGAAACTGATGCGATGTCGGCATCTAGCAAATTTGATCTATCTTCTGGTAGCCCAGATAAGTCGGTATTCACCTCTGGGCAGCGTACATCTTATGCGGCAGGCTCATTGGATAGATCTAGTAGCTTTAGGGAAAACATGGAGAACCCAACCTTACCAGCTCCTCCAAACTTAACTAGAGGAAGTACCTCATCAACACAAGATGTTATAAGTTTCTTTCAGTGCTTACGTTTTGATCCAAAATTAATAGTTACAGACCACAAACTCGATCGAGTAGATATTAAACGACTAGCCAATGCTTCTCTTGGAATACCAGATGATTCTCCATCCGTTTCTTCAAAAGGAAAGCCTCCGTCATCATCTTTTTCACTCGAGGCTTGTAAACGCTTCAAAGCTGCTGTTCGAGAGAGCCATTATAAATCTAGGTAGATGATCTGTTTTATTTTTATATTTTCTCTTGATTATTATGTGGATCTATTTGGATGATGATATTAATGTTTGAACTGTCAAACCAAATATCAGGGAGCGGCAAAAGGCATTAAATGAATCGCTGTCTTTAATGCAAAAGTGGTTTCCCACTCTTCCATCAAGGAAGAGATCCCGGTCTGATTTCCTTTCCAGTGACCGATCCAGTGCCTTGTATCCTGCTGATCAAACAGTCATCGCCAAGTTGGGACCTCAGAATCATGCTAGTGCAAATGGTTTTGATGTGGAGTCCAAATCAGAAGAAAGGATGAAAAGTTCTGTCCCAAGCAAGCGTCCTAGGACATCTATGACAGATTCCAGGGTATGTAGAGTTATATTATGATTCTGAATGTCCTATCATCTTCTTGGCTTATAAATCTGTTAATGCATTTACTTACTTAAATGTTGTTCTGCGGAGCTATATGTGAAAGATGGGGCTTGCATCATATTGCCCAGCTTTGATTCGTTTTGTTTTATTTTATTTTATATATACTCTCTCTGTGCCACTATTTTGGTTATAGACTCATAGTACTGATGTGCACAGAGATTGATGAGGAGGAATGCGTCGAAGAATGGTAAGAAAGAGAATAAATAGATGTGTTGAGTTAAGTAATTAAATGAGTTAATGCGTATGAATGGAATTTTTTCCAAAATAGGAATAAAGTTAAAGTAGGACATAAGAGTGGGACTTCCAAAAATGGAAAGTAGGATAATTTTAATGTCACAGAGAAAGCCTTTTAATCTGATTAATCTTAAAAGCTCTATTAATCTGATAGGATTTTACTTAGGGGATTTGTTGTTGTTGATATTGGGTGTAGGCTCATAGTTGTGCGAGTCTGCTAAATTTGACTGACAAAGGTTCCCTTCTCCATATAATGTTTTGAAGCCACTCTTACTAGTTCATATATATGTGGGAAAAAAAGACTAGTATTTTACATTTTAGTGAACAGAGGAAGCATATGTTTTTGCGATTGGTTGGGCTTATATTTAAAGTTCTCTATTAATCTGATGGGATTCTACTTTGGGGATTCGTTGTTGTTGATATTGGAGATATATTGGCTTACAGTTGTACGAGTCTGCTTGTTAAGGAACGAGAATTTGACTGGGTCATCTTTGCCTAATGTTTTTAAGTCACTCCTACCCCTTAACTGTAGATTGCAGTTCATATACACGGCAAAAGGACTATTTTAGTTAAAAATTGTATAGAACACTTTTTTTCATGATATAAGTACTTGCAGAACTCCTATCCCCTTTCCCTCTCCAAGCAGAAGAGGCTTCATTTCATAGACTGGCATTTTGGCCTTTCCAGTCTCCACCTAGTTAGGTTTTGCAAAGTGAGATCTGGACTACATCTTCTACTAGAAAATTAATTTTTCTAATTATATCTTTTCAATTATTTTGGTTGACCTAGCCGGATGCAAGGGCCAGTACTCCAGCAAGGCCTACTGGGGCTGTAGATAGAGATAGAGAGGTTTTAAAGATTCCAAATAGTGTTGCTGGCCAGGGTGAGGAGCGAACACTATCAATCAGTGATGGCTGGGAGAAGTCAAAGATGAAAAAGAAGCGTTCTGGGATAAAGCCAGATAGTTCCAGTAGCCCATCAGCTGCAAAACCAATAGATGTCTCAAGAGATTCTAAACAAGGAATGGGACGGCTATTGCCTGAAGCTCGATCAAGGCTGACTGATGCCCACACCTTCAGGTTCAACTTCCGTCTGGCTCTATGATTTTGATATGGTCTGTCTCTGTCATACATTGATGATTTTCTAGATTTTTGTAGGTTGTTGCTTTTACTTTGAAGGTTTTCCTGTTGGCTTGGTGCTAGCATGCTTAAAGTATAGCTAGACTATATGTATTGACTGCTAGCGAACAATATGATATCACTAGTATTAACTCCTTTTATGCTCTGTGCTAACATATATCCTAATCATGTATCTTCATCTTCTGATGCAGGCCTGGTGTAGTTAATGGAGGTGTAGGTAAAATTGATGGTGTGTCACAGCAAATTAGTCCTGGCATGCGCCCTCTGGTTCCTCGGCCTGAACAAGATTGTAGCCCAAAAAGAGACCGGTCAGTAGAGAAAGAAAGAGCTAATTTGAAAGCTATTAGCAAGTAAGGATAAATATTATTTAATTTATATATATGGCTACTTTACATGTGGGGAATGACTTAGGTCCATATAAATTAAGTTAATTTTGTTTTGGATGTAACAGGAGTGTATCAATTAACACATGAAAATTCCTACCGTTCTTCAATATGTTTTAAACTTATGAAATAAATTCCTAACTGCCACTGAATTTGTTATGCCCGTATGAAAGTTGTTTTGGAGTCAAACTGCTCATAGTCATTTAATCATCCTATTCTTAAATTGGTTTGAAATAATTAATAAATCCACATGAGGTTACTTATAGATGGTATTTGAAATGCTTTTTTTAAATGGATGGAATTAAATTAAATGCAATCGATGCTAATTTCATCTGTATATATCCAGGACGAGTAGCAGAGAAGATTTTAGTTCAGGTAGCCCAACATCGAGTACAAAATTAAATGCCAATGCCAGAGCTCCACGATCAGGTTCAAGCGTTGGACCTAAATTATCTCCAGTGGTTTCTCGGGCAAATTCTGGAAACGATTGGGAGATTTCTCAATGCACAAATAAAATTCCTGCTACAGGGGGTGTGAATAGTCGCAAGCGCACACCATCAATGAGGTCTTCATCACCTCCGGTACAGTGGGCTAATCAGAGGGCCCAGAAGAACTCCCGATCAGCAAGGAGGACGAATTTGGTACCAATAGTTCAGAGCAATGATGAATCTTCCATTTTGGATGTAGCATCTGTTATTGGCAATGAAAGGCGATTTTCTGGAAATTCACCTCAGCAAGTCAAGTTTAAAAGTGATCACTTCTCCACATCGGGATTATCTGAAAGTGAGGAATCTGGTGCTGCCGAGATGAAGGTCAAAGATAAAACCAAGAAGCCTGATGATATGGATGAAAAATCTGGGCAGAATGTTCAGAAGATGTCAAATCTGATGCTCCCACCAAAAAAGAACAAGGTCATGAGCGGGGAAGACCACGGAGATGGTGTTCGTAGACAAGGTAGAACTGGCCGTGGTTTCACTTCAACTAGGGCCCTCATGGCTGAGAGGCTTGGAAATGTTGGGACTGCAAAGCAGCTTAGGAGTGCCAAACTTGGTTTTGATAAGTCCAAGAGGTATGATTGTTTAGATACTCCCTCCGTCCCTTAAAAGAGTGTCTCACCTTTCAGTCAAACGTTTTCACCATGTTTGACCATTAATAATTTTTATTACATTTAATAACAATGTATGGAACTTTGATATTTAAAATGTACATCATACGTGGATTCTAATGATATATTTGATATTATGTGATGGTCAAGCATGGTGTAAAATATTTGATTGAAAAGTGAGACAATCTTTGAGGGACAGAGGGAGTACATATTAAATGTGTGTATGTCTTTAGCTAGATTCAGGATAACCTCTATCTGGTGCCATCATTAACATCCATTTCTTATATTATTGTGAATATCATGTGCAGTAAACTAGGTCGCCCTCCCACTCGAAAGCTCTCTGATAGTAAGGCTTACACCCGGCAGAAGCACACTATAGTCAATACAGCAGCTGATTTTCTAGGTAAAGTGAATTTTTTTATATTATTTTGTTTTAAATTATTTTGTTTTAAATTTTTATTGATTAATTTTGCTGGTTGTTCAGATGATGGGCATGAGGAGCTACTGGCTGCTGCCAAAGCTGTTACCAATCCAGGTAAATTAATGGTTGTATCCTAAAGAGAAGGGAAAAGAGGAGCCTGTTAAAAAAGAATGCTATACTTAGTTCTAAAATGCAATTCTCTTGGAGAAATAACTTATCCACTTTGATTTGCAGCTCAAGCATTGTCTAGTGCATTTTGGAAGCAGATGGAGTCATTCTTTCGCTTCATGTCCGACAAAGATGTTGCCTTTCTAAAGCAGCAGGTTATGCTTTTAACTAGTTCACTTTTTATTTACCTCATTGGAAAGTCATTGTGTTTCAATGCTTGTTTGTTGTATGATGGTTCCATGACTAAGCTACCTTTGCATTTTTGCATTTCATTTGGCATCTATGTCTTTTCTTGCATATATGAGCTGTTTAAGTGAGTGAATTGGATTTTTCCAGTTTTGGTACTGTATAAAATCTTCATAAACGCCTGACGTCCTTGTGTATGGCCCATGCACTTTCTCTCATGAAGTTGAAATATGCATTTTTTTTTCCAATTTATTAATAGAAGCAATAAACAATGTTTAGTTCTTGTGTAAGCCATGGATGTGAATGTTACCTCTACCGCTGCACTTCCAAAAATCATTAAGACCTTGTAGAAATTAAAATAGTTGGAGATTCATAGATTAGCTTTCCAGTAATCTGCTTTATGGGATCAATATGATAATCTGCTTCCTGTATTGATGTCTGAAATTGTAATTTAATTTCAAAAACTATTAAAATGTTTTGAGTTTTCATGTGAATGAAATTCAGCTCTCTTGTTGATTGGAGTACATTGAGAGTTCAGGCATTGAGATGATCTGCATGCTTAAATCATCTAAAAGATTTGTCTTCCAATGTCATATTCTAATATCTATCTACACAATCCTAATTATCTTAACAGATTGATGCGAAACCAATTTTACCATCACCTATACAGGACTCTTCTGGCATGGAGGATGTCAATATTTTGGGCAACGGCTTTTGTAGTAATGAAATTGCAAGTGGGGGAATTACAACGTCGAATGTTGAGCATGCTAAAGAGCATTTAGCCCCTGGGATGCAAACTTTTAATGTGGTGCCCCCCCTCTACCAGAGACTGATTTCAGCTCTCATTTCTGAGGGAGATGAAGAATATCCTTGTAGTGGTAACCAAGACCTGAGGTTTGATGTTTATGAATCTGGGTTTGAGCAGGATATCAGTGTGAAATCAGATAGTAATCATCTTGGGTTCTTACAAAACTATACTTCGTCTGCATATCCTACTGCTAATGGTTTTAAAATAAACGCTGGTGGGAAGTCTTATAATGAGCCACATGATAACAGCCCATCGATTCCAGATGCAGTCACTCCAGGCTATGATAATTCACTAAATGGATATATTCCTGAACAGCCTGGCAACTGCACCGAGGTACAGTATAATAATATGTCCATAGAGGAAAGGCTTCTACTGGAGATTCATTGTTTAGGGATCTTTCCTGAACTTGAGGTGAGTTTGTTTTTCTTGGTAGTAATTGTCACACTTCAATCAACGTAACTAACAACCATAATACGTGTCTTTATCCTCATTCAGCCTGATTCTGCACATTCTGAGGATGGAGAGATATCTGCAGAACTCAATAAACTGGATGATATGTACCATGAACAGGTACGGTCTACTGCAACATGAAAATTTCATGTCATAAATATTGTGTGTGTGTAAATGAAGATCAAGCTTTGGAAATTCTAATATTCCTTTCAACATGTTTTATTTCTTTGGACTTGGATGTTGTAAATTCTTAATGTAATCTTCTAGTTTTCTCCCGTGTTTTTTCGGATGTATTAATGTTTCTTTTTTGTGTAATGTTTATCTTTGATACTTGATAGTGGTGGTATTATTTCTAGAGTGTTTTATTTGTTTTTGTTTTTGTTTTATTTATGTGTTCTTCAACTGTAGGTTTCAAAGAAGAAGAGTTTTCTTAGTAGGCTATTGGTGTCTACTATTGAAGCAAGAGAGATTCAAGACAAGTAAAAAAATATTATTTATTATTCTTGATGTGTCTATCAATTGTCTTTTTTGTTTGTTGGGCTGCCAATGTGAACTAACACACTCTGTATGTTGCTATAGGGAATTTGAACAGCATGCTCTCTACAAACTCATAGTGATGGCGTATGAAAAGTACATGGTAAATCCTGATTGTTTTACCTGGCTATTTCTGCTCCATTGGAAGGTTACAGTAGTTTTTGTGCTGATAGAATAATCACCATGATGGAATCTGGACTTGTTTAGTCTAGCTGACTGGTTAGCATAGTTGATTGTGAAACATGTAGCTGACATGCTTCTATTGTGTAGGCTTGCTGGGGTCCTAATGCTCATGGGATGAAGAGTGCGGGTGGTAAAATGGCCAAACAAGCTGCCTTAGCTTTTGTCAGGAGGACATTGAAGCGATGCCAGGAGTTCCAGGAGACAGGAAAAAGTTGCTTTGATGAACCTATGTTCAGGGATATTTTTATTTCTGGATGCTCCTGGCTTGCAGATGGGAATACAGTAGAATCCATTGGTAAAGGTGAATCTGGCAAGCTGGAAGTCAGGCCTTCAGGTAATTATCTGTGTACAAACGTACCCACATTAACTACTGTCTGCTATTGCTAGCAAGGTTGCCGAAGCTTGTGTTTGCCATATTTTGGAGACTGAAGTACTTTGCCTACAGAATCTTCTATGCATTCCTTAAAATTATATTTCTCTTGCTCACATAACAAGATCTATAATCCTATGTTTTCTATGTTTCCAGCTTCCTTGGGTGCACAGCAGAGTCCTTCATTAATCAATCCAGAAACGTATTCTGCTGATAACCTTCTACCTCCAAATTTGTCTTTAGAGGAGATTTGCGGTAAAGGAGAGAGTTGGTCAAACAGAGCGAAAAAGAAAGAATTATTACTTGATGATGTTGGTGGTGGTGCAAACATGCCAGGTGCTGGTAGTCCATTTTCAAGCAGTACAAAAGGAAAGAGGAGTGAGAGGGATAGAGAAGGAAAAGGTAGTAGTAGGGAGGCTATATCCAGAAGTGGAACAACTAAGATAGGGCGTCCTTCAACCAATAGTAAGGGTGAAAGGAAGACTAAGACAAAATCTAAGCAAAAAACTACCCAGTTATCTGCCTCAGTCAATGGCCCTCTTGGGAAAATGTCCGAGAAGCCAAAAGGACCTTTGCCTTCAACTCAAAGAGCAAGTAATGCAAACCCTAGCGGTGCTGACAGGGATAAAAATGATCCAGATTTGGATGATTTAGAAGAACCTCTCGACTTTTCTGGCCTACAAATTCCTGAAATGGACTTAGGTGTTCCTGGTGATTTTGGAGGTCAGGGGCAAGATATCGGATCATGGTTGAACATTGATGATGATGGGCTACAGGATGATGACTTTATGGGTCTGGAAATACCAATGGATGATCTAACCGACTTGAATATGATGGTCTGAAGTTGTTGTATATTCATGTACATGACAGAGCGAATCCTTGATAGCAAAAAATGACCGGTCACTTTATGTTATGGTCGACTTGAAATTAGGCTATATATTCTTTGAGACAGTAGTGGGCAAGTTGATTGTTGGGTGAACCCTACCTGCTGATGGATTTTGTATCTGTTCATGTTGATGAGTTCCGACTGTAAAAATCTTTTTGTTCTACCTAATAGTTAGCATGTAGAGTCTTAGAACACCGTATTTTGTTTGTAGTGAAGATTACAGATAAGAGAAGAAAGCCTTTGTACATAGAATTTTATGATTCTAATAAAATCTTTAATTTCTTGAGTAGTCAGTTGCAGTAATATTGGATTTAAATAAAAAACTTCTGATTGTTACCGTCTCCTCTTTGTTCTTCCTGATGTTTGAAGGGAAAGATCATTTTTGCTTCTTGATAGAGTGACTGATGCTCGGGTTGATAATGTGCCTGCTTGCTGGTAAGGTCAACCCATTCCAGCAAACAGAATCCTGTCCTCAGCATGTTGCCCTCTGTAAGATATCTGTTCTTTTTTTCTCATGATTCCTTGCTTCAGCAGAAATCTTGTAGTTTCAAATTTGCCAGCTTACTCAAATTTCTCTGCTTCTGTAACAGGTCAAAAGTTGTGTAACTGTTTGTTGCTAGTCCATGCAGCTGAACCTCTTCTTTGCCTGAAATCCATGAGGATCAGCTGGGCTTGCCATGTGTTTCTAGGTTTCACTACTCTTTTGGCATTTTTATTGAAATTAAGGCGAGGTGTAGCTTAATCCACATATTTGGAAAAGGTACTGTGCTTGTGCTAATCTTTTTCCATCAAATACTTTCATTTGAATTAGATAGTTCATATTAAGTTCATGAAACATGGTTTTCATTTTTATAAGGGTCAAATGATCGGATGGCTCTAGTGGTAACCCTGAATTCAGTTGACTGTTGTATCGGCTTCCCAGCATGTTTTATGATATTTTAGAAGCACTCTTCAGTCTTCTCCACTAGGTTCAGTATAATTTATCTCCTAGACTTTATCAAGCTAGTACTAGTACTAGCACGAGCTTGTGAGTTATAGAGTACTCCCTCCATTTCACTGAGAGTGGCCCCTTTCAAGTTATGACTTTCGTCATTCTCGGCCACCTATTTACTTCTCATAATTTTTCTACTCTTTCCACCACATATCTCTTTCATGAATTAGAGTTCTCAAAAGCGATGGGACTATCTTAGAGAAATAGGGAGTAATTATATTTACAAAGAAGATTACTAAATGTCCATGGCAACTAAGAAGACATGGAAAATAAACTAAATTGATTACTCTCACCCAAAACTGCAGCTGACTTTTGACTTTACACGGTCTTCAATAATCATCTTTGACGGTTAATAACTTTGACTACATATAAAAATAATATATTCAGAATTACTTTTTAGGAAAATAGATGTTATCATGAATCTAATATATTTCATATGATAGTTTTATCATTTATATATTAAGCAATTTACAGTCAAAATTTTCTAAGTTTGACTATGAAAAGTCAACGGTGCAGTTAGAGGTGAGACATGATTACTCTAAAGTGTGGCTAATGCTGGCTATTGTTGTCCATGTAGATGCCGGTTGATGCCTTTATAAGCATTCGTTCACTGCTGTATTACTAGTTAAGATTTTGTTGCATAATTGTTACCAATGTGACAGTGTTTTGCATTTGCTGGTAAAAAAAGGGAGCTGAAGGTGGGTTGTCATTATTTAGGAGCACTGGTTGCATTTTGCCATTTTAGTTTGTGCTGCTTTCTATCCTGGTTGGCAAAGAGTGTACTCGTCGATTAGGACTTTCTAAGTTTATCGCATGTCAGTGTATTCCTATCCCTGTAAGTTCCTCTCCCAGGCTCTAACAACATTAGCCTTTTCCTATCAGTAGTATACTTTGTGTTGGCTACTGTGACCATAACTAGTAGAAGATCCGTCTCTCACAAAATATGAAAACCCCAACTTTCTTTCGTTTCATATGTGTTGGTATTCTTGGGTCCATAACTTTCCACTATAACATATAGCCAGAAATCGAACTCGTGTCTAGATTCCCCGTTTTTTTTTGTTGTTGTTGTTGATATCCTTTACATGTTTATGCTGAAGTTGTGAGCTACTCAAGGAGGGAAAACAAAGCCTGTGCCCCTGGTGATTGACATTTTCCATTCTAAACGGTAACCTTGGTAGTAACTACTACTAGGCTATAGACTATAGTATGCCAATGTTGGTGATGTAATTCATAAATCCGTGCTGCCGCGCATTTACAATCACTAATGACTTGATGAGATTAATTCGATTGATATTTGGTGCTACAAGAGCTGGTGCGTTTTATTTTGTCCTTGTGCTCTGAATCTTCCTCCCTGCCTCGAAAACAGTCTGTATTTAGCGTTGATCGAATAAAGTTGTGAGTTGTGGCGGGCTGGTAGAATTCTGATATAGCCCGCCGAACTCAAATACATCAGTCGTTTGGACGATTCAAATTGCAGAAGAGCTACTTGATAACAGGAGCTTGATAAACGGGCACTATTACCTATTACCAGCTTTGTTTGTGGTGCATGATAAACGGTCTTATGTAATTTGCTCTCATTACATCTTTGTTTTGAATGAACCAATACAATAATCCATCGGATTTGTAACAGAGAAATGGAAAGCTAGATTAACATTAGTAGAATGTTTCATATATTTTGAGCATCTAGAAGGAATATTTTGACCAAGCAACCTAGTGTAAATACATGTTCTTTTCCAGTCAATGTTTTATGACTACCACTTTTGCAAGCAATTATTAGCAATGAATTTTACTAACAGCAATGTTAAGAGCCGTGTCCTTCATTGTCACGAAAACCCGCAAACATGTTATTCCGTAATCAATTATCATACTCCTCTTCTTTTACTCCTCTGGTTTGTTTGTTTGTTTTTTTTTTTTTTTTCAAATGGGAAATCAATTTTGTCATTTGTCATTTGTCATTTGTGCCATGACATATCCAAACCAAAATCCATCTTGTTTAGCTAGCCAGATACAAGTTTGATCAAAATCAAGACCACAATGATTTTTAGCAAATGAATAGTCCATAACAACAAATGATTTGTCTTTCTTTCCCCACCAAAAATGACAAAAATATAAAGTACTTTGTACGAAATTCATATGGAACGTCCAAGTGACGCTTTGACCATTATGAAGGTAGAGGTAACCAATATCATCGTCTTTTGATGCACAATGAACCCAAATAGCATCATTGTTCAGTAGCCCGTTTTGAACTTGCATATGGTACACCTCTCTCGTTTGACTTTCTGCTCTCAATTGGGCAAAACTTTGAAAACACAAAAAGGTAACGAAGACGATGCAAGTTTTGTCTCGCAACATTTTGAGTTCTACTCCTCTGGTTTGGTTATTTGATCAGAAGATTCAGAACACTATAAGACGGTAAGTTTGACTATCAAACTACCAATAACTTTAACATATAAGAACTAAATTTTAAATTTTAAATATTAGAAAATACATTTTTAAAAGAATTCATATCATATAACAATATTATTATTCATATAATACTTCAAATTTACTGTCAAACATGCAACAAAAACTTTTATTTATTAATAGTAAAGTGACAATAAAACAAAATCAGAGATAGTACTTTGTTAATCTCACTTTAAATTGTATATTTAACTTAAAAAAATTATGAGAAAGCTTATAAAAAGATTTGACTACAATTACAATATGAGATATTGTTATCAATAGTTAGTTATTGTTTATTGGAGATGTTGATAATAACTAGTTAGTATATAAATGAATTTTATATAAAAGCTTATTAATAATATTTAGTTCCCGGTTTGGCTGAATTCATAATTTAGTTGTTCGTCGGTGTTTTGTTCCCAATCTGATTGGTCAGGTCGTGGTTTATGTTTTTTATTTATAGTCTTTGATCTGGTTGGACAAGTTGTGGATCGTGTTCCCGTTCGTGATCTATGATTTTCAAGATGTTAGTTTGAATAACATATATCGTGGTTTGGATCTAGTGGTGTTGCGGTTGTAGCAGATCCCCGATTGACGGAGTGATTGATGCAGGAGACACTCCTCTCTGCCAAGCGGTTGTAGTGTTCGCAGTTGCAAAATAATATCCCCGAGTGCGGTATTACAGTTTTTTTATTGGATCTCTCAATTTATAATAGTACAGACGATATGAGCCTGATTAGCATATGATTTAGTTAGCCTTGTAATAAACTAGTTGATTAGATGTACATAAATTTGAAGATGTAGTCAATGATAACATTTTTTTATATGGAATTACGTAAAATGACAGAAAATAAATTTGGGTTATAAAACGACCAAAATTATTTGTTGGATATAAAGTGTTCATTTTATTTGTTAAGGTGAGAAGTAACCATTTAACATTTTTCACGATATTTAAAATTAACCATTTAACTACACGGAGGTAAAGAGGGTTATACTGCAGGGGAAGCAAAAGTAAATTCTACACGGGTCACAAAAAAACATAAAGGTGCCTCAGAATTGGAATTGGGTTCACAACAGTTTTGGCAGAAATACCACGAGGACAAAAAAGTGAAACACAAAGGCACGGGCTACAAAGGAATGCTTATAAATCATGCAGAGAAAGCTATATCAACGAGAATTGGTTATAAGTTGGTACGATTTATGGTTCCTGGTAGTCTGACATGGACGTGGAAAAAAGTGAGGAAAAAAAGGCATGTATGAACTCAAGAGAAAGAATTATGCAGGACGAGGCATGAACTTAGAATCACCTCAAGACAAGAAGCGGAGAATGAATAGCATGAAAGAGACGCTTGAAGATATCAGAAAGCAAGGCTGCAAATTTGAAAATTTGGCCTTTGATATACAACAAGCTGGTACTTACTGGGCTCCTGGATATACACAACCCTCTCAAAGTTTGAGTAACCAAAAGAGGGAACATTATCAAAGGCTTCAAATGAAACGTGTTGCAAAAGATATCCAGGAAAGGATATATGCAATAACAAAGCAGGAGGCTTCACAACTTAGGATCACTGCCCTGGGGAGACATAACGAGAATTCTAGTGGTTTACTCATTGATAGCAATTCAAGCCAACAGGAAAGTTGGTACGAGGATGCGAAGCCAAGGCAACTTGTTGAATCAGGCTCAACTAAGTCTCCACCAAATTATGTTAAGGTGTTCTCAATGGTAGCTCCATTTGCCGAGGATTCACAATGAGCTCAATTCATCAAGACAGTTGATCTGTTGAAGGGCAAGAGAATAGCAAGAGAGCAAAAAGGGGAAGAAGAAATCATGAACGCATACCTGCTAATGATTTTGGCATTCTACATGCACATTCTGCTTTGTATTGTCGCCACCTCATTCTATCCTGAGCAGACAGAACAAGAGAAGGTGTTGTGGAGCTGGAATGAGGAAGATAGAGAATCATTTGAAATGCTATCTTATGGCTTTACAGATTTAAGAAGAAGAAGCCCGTGGAGCAAAATTTGGAACTTTAAAGTCCCTTATAAGCTGATCACTCACACATGGAGTTTTGGTACAGCAGACGCATGGACTGATAACAAGGTAACATACAAGCTGCTACATCATATTTGGAGTTGGAAGTTAATCTATGCTTGGGTGGATGGCAATCGGAAGAAATTATGGAGCAAGATCTGGAACTTTAAAGTGCCATATAAACCTTGGACTAACAATAAAGCAGAAAGTCGCAATGACCACTACATGAATCAAGTTGTGATGCATACTAATTCAGGGTTCACTCTATGCATCTCCTCATCACTAGCAATTCTAATAGCTTGTTGGGGAATTCTAAAAGCAGCAACTAGGGTTTCATCCCAAAATGTTGACTTGCTTACGGTTTCGTCCGTTAACTGGCCAGCACTCTTCCATCACGAGTCAGTGCCTCGGGAAAACTGGAGCACGGAGGAGAACAACCTAAGTTTCTCGTCTACTCCCTTCTCTCAACCCTTAGGAGTTAGTTGTACTAGTTTTATGTGTGTAAAGGCGTTATGCCTAGTGTGCTTTCTAGCATTTGCTACGTATGTACTCATGGCCATAGGCCTAGAGACTGTAATTTGTATTCCTGTTTTTTAATTAATATTAGTGTTCCTTTAAAAAAATAAAAAAATTAACCATTTAACATTTTGCAGCCCCTAATTTTCTTCAACTGTGAAAAGGTTGGGAGAAAAATATCTGTGCATGGCGTGGCGAGTTGAGAGAGGATCGGACCCCACCGGATTTGAAAAGGGCAAAAAAACCGGAAAACAAATTCCGAGTTTAAAAAACGCCTCTGATTTTATTATTATTTATTATTAGCTCACCGAAAGGACCGCAAGGAGGCCCAGCAAATAAACAACAGCCATCTGTCCAGACAGGTGTCCAGTTATATGGGCCCCTCGTCACATAAAGTATGGGAAAGGAAAGCTGTCTGTGAACCATAATTAAGATAATGACGTAGGACTGTCCTTAGGTGACACATGTAGATGATGCTGCGTGAGTGTGTCTCTGTTTTATTTTCTACCTAAAATTGTCATTTTTTACTTTAGAAACAATCTGTAATAATTCGAAACTATTATAATCTTCCGTTGCACACTTAAAAATTTGAAGGGAGTATTTGTTTATTGTAGATCAAGAAAGTAAAGGCGGGTTGGGTTTATTTCTTGCTGTGCTGAACTGGATTAAACTGAATTGAACTGAAATGAACATGATTGAACTAAACTGAATTGAAAATTAATGGAATAAAAGAATCAACATGATTGAATTAATCTGAATTTCATCAAATTATATTTTCACTAAATTAAATTAAATTGCATTGTACTAAATTGAACTGAACAGAATTACAAAATCGAACAATTTAAATAAGTTGTTGGAAAAGAAGAATCTTGCAAAAAAAAAAAAGTAATAAAGAGCATCGCTGTTAAAAATTATCAAAATAAGTATTTGTGGCAACATATCAAAAAAATGAACTCCCACTTTCCACTTATTTATTTAGTTTGACTATTAGTATTTGTTTAGTCAAACTTTCATTTTAAAACAGAATTGATAAATAATTTTAAATGTGAACGTATGAAATTTTTTTCATTTACGTTTTCAAAATATTAAAATTTTGTAACTTATATTTTCATTTAATTAAAAATATTATTAATAATGAAAAAGATTAAGTCAACGGGTGAAAGTCAAATCGTATAAAAACAGTTGAAATGAAATAAATGAAGGTGAGTAGTATCGGTTTAGGAAGAAATGGAGGATGAAGTAAACTATTATTTGGCGCATGTGTTGTCAGAACCTGGTATGTACACACCTCAAAGTTTCAAAATGGTAAGCAACCTACTTTCTTCCTTGCTCGCCTTTACTTTTATTTTAACCTCCATGATTGCCTTCATTTCTAACGTTTTTTAAAAATTTGAGGTGCAATCCTAAAAGATCTTTTCTGGGATTTTCATTTTTTTGGACTGCACAATTGATACGTGTCCCTCCCCCAAATTTAATTTATTTAATTTCTCCCGGAATTATTTGACTTATGATTGACTCTCAGGCACAGGCTTTGTTATTGATTGTTGGAGCCTCCTTCTTCCTCCTCTCGTTCCTCTAGTATTATATGTATCTGCGTTTGAGATCTAGCCCAAGATTGGATTTTTATCCCTCTTCTGTGTCCGAGTGAGGTGGGTTCTTGATCTTTTCTTGTTTCTGATTCTAATCTAATCTGGTAGCTTTTTGATTTGTGGGGATTTGTGGCTGATTCTTACGTTGTTGTTGTTGTTGTTTTTGATGATGATGATGCCTTGTTCTTTGATTCGATTCTGATTCCTTGCATCATCATATATCCTTTTTGTTGTTGAATTGTTCTTAGCTGGATTTGCCTGGGAGGAATTCTTGAATTTTCCCTTTTTTCTTGATCTCTTGTGGGGTGGTGTGGTCTGTGGTTGTGAACCTAGGAAGTTGGTTAATTTTGTCTGAGAGTTGAGATGCCATATAATCTAGGGAATTTCATCTATGACGAGTCTGTCATAACCAACTGCGTTGACATCAATGGGATTGATCTCATATCCAACACCACAGGAAGCCTGTTGTCTGAACCCACAAGGTCAAAGTTTCCTCCTGTAAGGTCCTTCTCTCTTGAGAACAGGAGCTATGGGAATTACAGGGTGAATGGAACTGGGATCCTCCCTATGGTAGTCGAAAATGATAATTCCTTGGTTCCTGGGGATCTTACTGGTTCCGACCCGGATTCTGGGACCTTTGTTGTAACCTTAGACGGGATGATCAACGGTACTCAACAGAGTATCGCGAAATCTTATTCCTGGGATCCGGCCATCGCAGCTGAGATTGTTGAGGATCTTGTTTCTGGATCTTCTGGACAGAACGAGGTTGTCCTGATTAAAGATTCCAGGGAGCTGCTGCCTCCTTCTGTTCTTGAGGTCTCCAAGAAAATTAAGGTTGAAAGACCTAGTGTTCTCCGTCTGGATGCTCCTCCCCTATGGGGGTTCTCCTCTGTTCGAGGTAGAAGGCCGGAAATGGAGGATACCGTGACTACTTTGCCCCGTTTCTTGAAAGTCCCCTGTGAGATGCTGGTTGATGGTATTGTCCCTAATGCAATCAATCAACAGCTCACATCTGACTTCTATGGAGTCTATGATGGCCACGGAGGCAGTCAAGTAAGTTCAATCCGCTCTATCCATGGTTTAAGATTGTTGTGTACTTTGCCTAGTCAGCATCTTTATATGTTCTCTTTCCTTGTCATAGGTTGCTGATTACTGTCGTGACCGTGTGCACTCGGCTCTGTCCGAAGAGATGAATGTCAAGTCTGAGTATGGTAGGAAATACCTGTGGGAGAGAATATTTATGAGCTGTTTCCATAAGGTTGACGATGAGGTGGGAGGACTCAGATCTTGTGATCCAACCATTGTTGAACCTGTACCTTTGGCTCCCGAGGCTGTAGGAACTACAGCTGTGGTAGCTATTGTTAGTCCCTCCCATATCATCGTGGCTAACTGTGGTGATTCAAGGGCAGTCTTATGCCGCGGAAAAGTGGCTCTACCTCTGTCCGTTGACCATAAAGTATGGCTTGCTATTGTTTGATAGATTTACACATTTGTTTGAATCCTTACCCTTGCTGCCTCTTACATGTTCTCTTGGTCTTAACCTCCAGCCAAACAGAGAAGATGAGTATGAACGCATAGAATCTGCGGGTGGCAAGGTCATTGATTGGGGTGGATACCGCGTTTCTGGTGTGCTTGGGATGTCCAGGTCCATTGGTATGCTTCTTCTCCTCCTCCTCCTTCTCCTTCTGTGTATTTTTCCTAGTTTTCATGGAACAGATGTTGAAATGGCACATAGTTACTTTTTATTGATCAGTGTTTGAATTTTGGGGACTGCAGGTGACAGATACTTGAGGCCATATGTGATCCCTGACCCAGAAACGATACTCGTGCCTCGGGAAAAGGATGACGACTGCCTCATTCTAGCCAGTGATGGTCTCTGGGATGTGATGACAAATGAAGAGGTTTGTGAAGTGGCTCGAAGGCGGATCCTGCTCTGGCACAAGAAGAACGGGCTTGCTGGCCTTTCTAAGGAAAGAGGGGAGGATGTAGACCCTGCAGCACAAGATGCAGCTGACTATCTCACGCGCCTTGCTCTTCAAAGGGGAAGCAAGGACAACATTACTGTGGTCGTGGTAGATCTGAAAGTCGCAAGGAAGTTTAAGAAGAAAACTTAGTTTAAATCGATAAATGTATTTGACTCTAATGTGGCTGAGAGAATCAAGAAGGGGCTCTTTGTGTACAGAAGCAAGCGGAGTTTTCTGGACTCATCAAGTAGTCCTTGTCTGAATTGTGCTTGCTTTAACACCATTAGTAGTAATATTTACATGAGCTGCACGGTTATCAGAATCCATTTGATTCATTTGTGAATCGAGGAACGTTCAATAAGATTTCCTGGCAATTATCCATCTTGTTTTCTGTCTGTTTCATCTTTAAGCAATCTTTCTATGATGCATTTATATGAAGAAGAAGATGGGTGCAAAACGGACACTTCAGTTCCATTAATATGAGTGGTACAGATTACATAATCAACCACTGGCAATAACAAGACAAACAAAACTATCAATGACAAAATCATCTTCATTCGATTCGAAAACAACAATGTGACAATTCCTCAACAAAACTGTGACAATCACAACAGTTGTGCTCTTTCTTTAACTAGAACACTAAATAAACCCTCCTCTTTCCTTGTGTATCCAAGCCAGTTCAAAATGTAGCAAGGGGAGGACCAGCACTGGTGAAGTAAGGTGCAAGATCAATGTCCAGATCTCCATATTTGCTGAGAAATGGATGCATCTGGAGAGCATAAAATCGTTAGCCATCACACAGCAAGATTTATGTAGCTCCAAGCAAGTAGATGAAATCCTTACCATGAGTTCATTTGCTGATAGTCTATTCTTAGGATCTTTCTGTATGCTGGAGGAGATAAGGAGCAAGATATTGTCAAAAACACGTGGTGTCAAAAACAGATGATTAAGACGTATACTCTATACATGCATATGAAGGGAAGCTCCTTATCATCCATAAAATCTTCAGTCTTAACTGTGCAGATAAGCAAGCTCAAACATGATGAATTTTGCGGAACATTTGGAGAAGTGATAAATTACCATGCAGAGATAAAGGAGCAGAACTCCGGAGAGAAGAGATCTGCAGGGGCAACTGGAGCAGGTTTATCAACAATGGATTCCATTAGCTCATACACATTGGTCCATCCTTCCCCCGGCTGTGGTGGTGAGTAAGGAAATTGGCCAGTTGCACACTCCAAGAAAACTAGTCCCAAGCTCCAAATATCACTTCTGTAACCGTAGCTGCCTCCAACAATCCTCTCTGGCTACAACACAAATTAAAAATAGATAAGCCAAACAAGTTAATATAGGGGAAGTTACATTTGCATTGTGCTATCTTGTTCATAAGCCACAAAAAAACCAGTCAATGTATTACAATAACAAAATAATATAGGCAGAGCTGTTTTAGTTAATTCAGAAATGGCAATTAATTATTAATCTATTTAGCATTAGGGAGTCAAAACTCACAGACATATAGTTGTATGTGCCAACAAAGGTATTTGCTACTCCAGATGTGCTAGCTAGTATCGCGCTAACACCAAAGTCGGTTATCTTGACTTCACCTCGGTGATTTATCAGCAGATTTGAAGGTTTCAAATCCCTGTGGATGATATGCTTCTCATGATGAAGATACCACAGACCCTTGAGCACCTACGCAATAACAAAAAAAATTACATGAAACAATAGGAAAAGTCTATTGCTGTAGGTTTTAAACTACAGTATTGAGTAATAGATTTGCTACCTGTTTGCAGATGGCAGCAAGGTATGGCTCTGGGATTGTGTTAACCTTCTTCAGAAAATCAAGCAGGGACCCTCCATCCATGTACTCGAGGATTATGGATATAGCACCATTATCATAAAAAGACTGGTAGCTTACGACAACAAATGGACATTGGGAAGACTGGTTGATTTTCAATTCTTGTGCAATGTTTTTCCGAGCTGACTCTTCAATATTCATTTGAATAACCTACACATAAAATGATCCTATCAAAAGTAAACCTTGAAAAGGATAACAAGTTACAGTGAATTTTTAAGCTTATAAGTGCATGGTTTGTGATAAGAAATGTTATTGGACACATATGGTTACAAGTTGTAAAAACAGCAAACTTCCCATGACAGTGATGCTCAGCTATGTGAAGATACAGCTTCTTTACACATTCTGCATCCAAACATGGAAAATGCACACTAAATTTCAAAAGGATGTCTGGGATAATACCTTCAAAGCGAAAAATTGGCCAGTCCATTTATGTTGTACCAAACGGACAATGCCACCATTCCCCTTCCCTATAACTTTAATCGCATCAAAATCTGCTAAGCTCAATTGATTGTCTTCTGGTTGTATAAGAGATGGCTGAGGAAGGAAACAGCACAATCGTGAAGCTAAAGATAGTAAAAACTAAAAAAAAAAAAAAAAAGGAAATGTCCAAGAACTACAGAAATCACATAGCTATACCATATATACTCAATCAACAACAATTTGTTGACAACAAATATCAATGAGGGACATGTACAAACATGTTAGAGCATCCACAATGGTGCTGCTTAAGTGCACTTTTCTTAACAAAGAGTATTCCTTATTTAAGAATGTCCACTGTTGAGTTTTAAGAACCACTTCTTAATAAGGACTTGCTCCTTACTTAAGGAGTGGTTACCTCTTTTTTTGTGTTCAACCAACCAATGGATGAATTCCACTTGATATTTCGTATTTTAGTTTTTAAAAATAAATTACATACTAAATGTAAGAAGTGATCCTTAAAATTGTCTTCCATTGTTAGTAGTTAGTTTTTACCTAATCTTTATCAGAAGTTAAAATATGGCACATAATATTATGAGGGATATATACAAACATGTTATGTGCACTTCTTGATATATCCCTATATAGTTGATAAAAATCCTAAGAATATACTTTCCTCAAGAAAATGTTCGCACCACCTATATTCCTAAAGTGAACCCAAATGTAAATGGCACCCAGATTGAACACATACTAAACTAGTAATCATTCCAAATTCAGTCTACGAAGTTACAACCTAGGTGTAAGAGATCTCAGCCACACTAGCTAGGCCTAGCACTAATTCATTAGAACCTCAGAAGAACAAAACATAAATGTAAAGACAGTCTTACAGCTACAACTTCATCCCGAGGAACAATTCGAACCCCGTCTCTGTTGACAAGCAGATCACCATCCTTAAACGTGCCAGATTGAGTCCTACGAAAGGGGGAAAAATTCATTACAAAAAAAAAAAAGCTTCTTTAACAAAAACAGAAAGGCAGAAAGTGACTCACAGGAATTTAGAAAGGGATTCTTCATCCGGAGAAGGGAGGGAGAGCTTGAGCTTAGGGGCCAAGCTGCCTTTCTTCATTCTGCCAAAATCCCGAATCCCAGAAAGACAATTCCTCAAGAATCTGAGCTGTTGATCTTCGAGGAAAAGAAAGGGAGCATTAGTGTTGAAAGTTAATCATTACTTTATGTGACAGTGAGATTCAGCAGTAAAACCCAATAAACGGGAGCATAAATAAGTAGGAGAAACGCGGTATTCTGGGCAGATTAGTCCGGCAGGAAAAACTGTGACTTGGGTCAAAAATGGAGAAGAACTTTGGTCTATCAATTCTTTTAACTTGTGAATATTTTTCCAGTATTAATATTAGGTTGGTCAACGGATGAGAGGAGACCGGAGAAGGGAGACTCAACAGTGTAGCCAAGAACTTTTCTACCAAATCCTCCAATCATTTTCCTCCGATTAAATTGTACATTTGTACCCTCCGATTTATAGCCAATGATTTTTAGTTTTTCGAAATGGTTACATCTATGTAAATTTAGGGGTTTGCTAGATGCATGTCCATTTTTCGCTTGCATGTCCGTATTTTTACCATAATACTCCTAATATTGTTAAGGTAAAAAAATAGGCTTGAAATTAGGATAAAAATTATGGTAAAATGTCTCCAATGGACCTGTAAGAGAAAAATTTATATGCATGTAGAAATTGCCTAAATTTGTCAACAAACACTCTTGCACGCTCACTCAAAATGAATACTCCCTCCTTCCTGTATTTATGTGTCCAAGTGCTTTTGGCACATTTTTTTAAGAAAGCTGATGTGGCATTGATGTGGATGGTGGGGTTGGTGAAGTATGTGAGAGAAAGTTGATAGTTTATATTATAGTTTTTTGCCAAAAAGGGAAATGAGTAAATCTCTTTGGAAAATTGGATACATGTGTTTGGGACGGAGGGAGTATAAAAAATGATATACTTAACCTTTTTTACCTCAATTTTTTTTTGAAACATCTCTATTTTCCATTATCTATGATTTTTTTTTTTCTATTTACTCGAACTTTTGAACCATTTGATTGTTAGATTTATCATTGTTCTCCCGTCCACACCTCACAAGTTTGCTCCAAACATTTACTCAATATAAGGCTGTATATACATTCGTCTTATAACTCAAAATATTAATGTTACACGTTTTATTGGTGGTATCTCATTCTCATCTACGTCATATCAGTGTCCAAATTTTTCAAGACCTAATCTTTTATTTTTTTGAAAAGAATAAGGTCCAAAGGTTATCTTTTATTTTCCAAACAACAGAACAAAACACAGTTTTCAAACCTACCACGAGTTTGACTTATGCAGATATTCCCCTTTTGAGATATTTGTACTATAATCCAGATTCCAGAGTTCAACTTGTAATTTTTGAGTAGAAAATGAATAAATTTCAAAGGCTCAGATTGACATTCTAAACAGCACCATCACAGATTCACAGTACTGAACCAGATTGTATTTATTTAGAAAAACACACATAACCAAAATACCAGTAGCCTTCCAAACTGCTATATAGCTATACATCAATCTGAATTCACAACGTTGAAAGAGAATTTGGACAGCAGCTGTGGCACTCCTGATATTACAGCTCCATACGTCTGAAAAACACACACACACACACACAGAGGCACTATAAGCACCATCAGTCGAAAACCGAAAGCAAAGCTGACAGCATGTAATTACAGCCTATAATCTTCCATGAAACCTACCTTATCATTTTTGTGGATTTGAAAGAGAGGAACGGCCAGAAGCTTGAAATTACGCGCAACCGTGAAGCTCTGACACTCAGGCAACTTGACAAGGAAGAGTTTTGTGCACTCCTAAGAATACAAATGTCATCTTCTTACTTAGTATTTGAAGCTTAAGAGCTAATCAAAAGAAGCCACAAAATCAGTACCTTGGGTCTTTTTATGTTAGGAGGCAAACAAGGGTAAAGAAGGGTATCGAAATCAGGCCTCCACCACACACCAAGACATTCTCCCACCTGAAAACCGAAAACTAGCTCAGGCAAACAATGTTGCTCTATTTATCAAACGTAATCAACTCAAAATTGCCTAGAGGTTAACCAAAAGTGTCAAATTGTCCTAAAATGAACACCGGAACTTCGCTTATGGTAACCTGCCAGTCAGGTGCAGCAGCATCATCTCCAATAAGAGCTAGCTTACTCGAGAGTTTCCGCTTCAGGCCGTCGACTTCTATGATTCAGAGCCAAAAAAAAAAAAAAAAAACTATTTAGCATTCAGTTTCTAAATTAAGATAACAGGTTAAGTAACATCAATTTGTATCTCCCAAAATAGTATCAACCTGATTCTCGTGGCCTTAAGCGGCCACCAGGAAGATTATAAATGGAGTTTCTGAATTGCAGCAA
Source organism: Cruciata laevipes (assembly GCA_963678965.1). NCBI lineage: Eukaryota > Viridiplantae > Streptophyta > Magnoliopsida > Gentianales > Rubiaceae > Cruciata > Cruciata laevipes. Next base: position 24,032,211 of record OY787632.1, on the reverse strand, counting down.
CAAAAGATGAGGCTGATTCAACAGCTCAACCTGTGCCACACATCATATTTTTCTTAATTAATAGAATTGGACAATTAAATCTTCAAATTAGAAATATCACACAATGTGAAGACAGACTGAATAATCAAAATTGGTACCAGCATAACAGCTTGCACACTGGTCCTCATTCCACGAGCATCATAACTGAAATATCAAAACACAAACATTATTTTTAAAATCACACATTAACCAAATTCAAAAAGAAACATATATACATATTACCATTACTATGAAGATTTTCATGGTCGGAATAAGAAGTGGAGCTACTTACTTGGCTTTCATACGACGGAGACGAACGGCAAAGGTTTCGTCTTTAACGGGAGAAGCATCCTTGGAGCCAAAATAGTAATAACTCAGTGGATATATATCCAATACTCTGCTGCCGCTGTTCTGATCGGCGTCGGTTCCGGTTCCGGCTCCGATGATTACAGCTCTGTTCATCTTCGCTGCTCAAATTCTGAATACTCGAGCAATTGTGGCGGTGACTTGAGGAAGCATCAGATTTATTTGTAAAAAGATTTGAAGATACGTGTCAGTTTATGATATATAAATTACCGACGTGGAACGTCGGTCAGCCGCCGTGGCTCGGCGGGCCAGTGGTTCCACGACTTTCTGGATAACCATTGTAAATGCTAATGCGTTTGCTTTATTAAATCATCAATCATAACTCCTGGTTTCCAGACGATTCACGAATCGCTCCAACCAATTCGATCATACACAAATGCTCTCGTAGCCTCAAATTTTCTTATCATTGTAAACATATCCTCAAATTTTGAACTTTACACAATGGTTTGAACACATATCATCATTTCTTAGAAAAACTAAGTAAAATCATTTAGGTAAGAAAAATAAGAAGCACTTCTTAATTGCTATTTATTATTTTTAATTTTAAATAGTAAGACAATGGCTTCCATTTATTGGTTAGTTAGATACTCCGTATAAAAAAAAGTAATCACTCCCTAAGTAAGGAGCAAGTCTTTATTAATAAGTGGTTCTTAAAACTCAATAATGGACCTTCTTAAATAAGGAGTGTTCCTTATTAAGAAAAGTGCACTTAAGGAGAATCATTGTGGATGCTCTTAACTTTTGTTGTTTGAGATAGATCCGGTAAGGTTAAAAAAGTTAAACAAAATACAAAAATAGATTTGAGGGTATTTTGGTAAAAATATGAATTTTTATAAGAAAAATATGCCTACAAAAGAGAAATTCAGTAATTTTTATAAGAAAAATATGCCTACATGTGCCCTGCTCTGAACAACCATATTTGTATGTATTTAGGGTACATTAAATTGTCTTCTATCATTTCGCTTTGTGACCCCAATTATACAAGTTAGAAAAAGTATTTTCAACTAAAAATCATTTTCTTGAAATGTTTGGAAAAATCAATAGCGCGTTCATCCTGTTTGAGATTGGAATTGTGAAGACTCGCTAACTTCATTCTATAAGTACGCATAAATGATAATAAATTGTTGAAGCAAGAATGTGGCGTTTATCGACATTATAACAAAACAAATGATAATGGGAAGGGCCGGCAATATTGGGATGCATGGTTTTGTTAGGGAATGTTCGATAAACATTTTGTTTATGAAAGTACGAAATAATATTTGTCCATAAGTTGTGCAATTTTTTTCAAATTGTTGCCTTTCCTACCCCTTTTATTGATTTTTCACTTCTCATGCCCTCTCATTCTAAATCTCATAGCATTTCTCACATTCATCGATACTTTTTTCTTAGATATGTCATGTTGCCATCAAATATGCATTGTAGTCGGGTTTTTTCACGGAAGCCATGAAAAGGTTGAAGTGGAGACATTAACATTAGTATAGTGGAACAACGACAATAGGCCGAATAGGTACAATTTCACCGAGAAGGCCTTTTTCGGGTACAATTTCACCGAGAAGGCCTTTTTCGGGCACAATCCGCGATGACTAATATGCAGAGCTACCTCAATCGAATAAGGCAAGAGCTATCTTCTTTTTAAATAAAAATTGTGAGGAATTTATTAGGCACTCCGAACCTATAAACTTGCCCGTAGGCGATTGCCCGCAGGCTTACATCAAAAGCGCAGGGTAAAAGCGCAAAAAAGAAAAAAGAAAAATAGGGGATACATCATAAAATACTATAGTCTAATACTCTAAGAGTGCTAAAGTTACATGACAAACGTAGTATCTTAACTCGATTTCTACAACTAAATAAACGAAGTCTACTAGTCTAGATAGACCAGAAGACCATGGGGTTTTCTCTCTCACCGTAGCCAGTTTAAAGAGAGATAAAACAAACTAATGGGTAAGAATACTCCCTAAGTCTGTTAGTGTAACTTCGCAAAAAGACCAAATCCAAATCATATCCCCTAAATAAGGTCTAATACTAGTGTCAAATTCCAGCCAGTTCGAGTCTAACTAGCCAACAAGTTCCACAAAGTATAGGAAATTTGAACGATGCTAAGATATTTCGTCACGTTGCGGTCATCCCTGGGTAAAAGGGGATTTCCTGATTATGACTATATTATCAACTCAGAAACCACCGTCGCATACCCATCAATCACATTGCGGTCATCCCACGGTAAAAGAGATTTTCTAATAGTGAATTTTTAGGGTTTGCTGTAGCAGTAACAAGCGCATAAAATCATTATCAGACACGTGTAAAGCTGCTAACTTCCACGATCTACAAGTCCAGACTGTAATGGATAAAGGTATCGCCAAAAGTATGAAGATTACTACTTTGACTAGGATTTCTCCTCACCATCCATACAGAAACTGGAATTGAAGCCAACCAAAGTTTAAACGAAAGACCTGACGGTAAACTAAGGTTGGTATATAATAATTTGTTCAAAAATTCCATGACCTTATTAATAAAAAACTATACTAACTAAAATAAAAGTCAGAAAAACCACCTCACCCTCTAGTTGGACCAGATCCAGAGCTCATGTTTGGACCGAGCCGGATGAACCGACCCAACCCGGTTGCCCGACCCGACCCGATTGAGCCGACGTGCTAAGGACCGCTGTTGACGATCTGCTCCGGTGAGGCCAGATCTGGATCTGCCTGCTGCGTCTGTTGCCGGGGAGCCATCGTCGGGGATCGCTGGACGTCGGGGATGAGCGCTGCATTGCCAGGGCGCTACCCGCCGGATCTACTGGGTGACCCGATCCGGCGTGTCCCCTGCAAAATCTGTGCCGTCGGCGACTTAACGGGAACTGGATCTAGATCTGTAGTTTTTCGAGGGATAAAAGGTGGGATAGCTAAGACACAACTAAACTACAGCTAATAGGGGGTGGGGAGGTCACCATCGGACCGGTGCCTCCCCGGCGATGCAGATGGGGGGGCTGGGCTTCGGCGTTGGGGGGCGAAAAAGCTGCTTTTCGGGAGCAGGCAAGAGCTATCTAATGTTGATGGATCTTCTGTTACGGCAGATAGAGTGGGACTGAGAGTGGTAATTAGAGACACTAGAGGTTGTGTTATATTATATCTATGCACATGAAATATACTAGTGCTATCTCCCCCTTGCATGCTCAGTTACTGTCAATCCAGTTTAGATTACATTTAGGTATTGCCTTTGGTGCTTCTTTTATTATTGAAACTGATTGCCAAAAGGCAATGAAATGAATTCAAAACCCTACCAGTGCTAACTGGACAGTTTTGAGCTTATGTTATGAACTGAAATGTCATGCCAATAGAATCCATCATGTGTTCAGGGAATGTAACTCTATAGCTGATTTCCTTGCCAAATCTAGCTCCGAGTTAGTCTCTTCTGATAAAATGAATTTTTTTTGAGGCCCCTTCAAAACTGAGAGGCTTAACTAACCTTGACGGACTTGAAACCCATATGTCATGGTCACACATTCAATCTCTGATTGATTTTCTTAATTGTCAACTCTATCTCTCTTCCTTATGGTATGATTGCAAAAAAAAATTAAAACGGAAGTCGTGATATTGTTATGCCTTTATTTGCATATTGGGGTGAAGGCCCTCTGGAAACCAATTTTAAGAGGCGGTGATCTATGAAAGCTTATGCTAGTGTCCCTCCAGTCCTCACTAACCAAGTACCGGGAGCTCTAAACGCGCATCAACTTGATCCATAGTACTTCCTAGATGCAGTTTTTTGCCTCACGGCTGTTGTACATATCAACTTATTATTATTCATTTTGTTTGGGCAGGATTGGAGATATGTTTTTCTACACCAAGTGGCAGAGTTGTGCTTCGCAAGTCGGTCACTAAATTGCTCCTTGGTCTTTAGGAAACTATGTTCTTCTCTTGTATTTCCTAGCCCTTCAATTATCTAGGCTTTAGTCTAGGTTATTCTCTTGAAAGCAAAATAATTTATACAATTCACGCTTGGTAGCTCTATGCATACATTACATAATACACACCCAATATATATGTAGTGGTGCGCAACATTGTACGGGTATATCAAACTGATTCGACTACTCCAACACGACCCAACATTGCAAAACTCGACCCAATTTGAATCAATTAAACTTTTTAAAACACCATTGTCCATTGATAAATTTGGGTATGGATTAGGTTTATCCAAACCAATACGTTTCTTTTCTTTTATGTATATATCTATTCAAGTATTTTCAAATAAATATATAAATAATATATAAAAAATGAGGGGATCGCACTAAATTAATATTCCATTCTAGATCAATGAATATGCCATCGCCATAACCAAATCCAAATATACTTTTAACTGTTCTATCTTATCCTATGTGAAGTGAAAAAACAAAAGCTAGGACAGGGGAAGAGTCAACCAAAGCAACCACCGTTTGTATTTCTGCGCTCATACCGGCCGTATTAGACTCTTATTTTAGTCATCTAATGGTCCATACTCAAATTGATTAGGAACGATCCAAGTTAAGCAAACGCCCCTTTCCGGCTGCTTCAGGTACGCTTCCCCATCTTCCTCTTCCTTGGATTCCTGGTTTTATCAACACTCCATTTTTTCCAACTTTTTGAGCCACCTTTTTTTACCTTCAAGAATTCAGCTTTACCACCCCAGATCATCAGTTTTCTTACTCAAAACTCCATAAAGACAGGTTTTTTGCCAGTTTAATTGGGTGCTTTTGATTCCCATTTTTTGTTTTTAGAGAGAATCCCTTTTTAGGATTGGGGTTTTTGTAACTGTGACTTGTGAATTTCGTTTCCTTTCGCTTTGTTAGTGTGATTTGATTGCAAGAATGAGAATTAGGCTTGTTCATGTTGAATTCCATTTAAAGTTACCTTTTTGATTAAATTTTAAGCTATACTTCTGCCATCATTGTTGATCAGTTCCATAATTTTGACCTTATTGTTTGTCTAGTGATCCTGAAATTGTCATTCTTTCTAAAGGTATCAGGTGTTGCTGAATTCTTCAAAGACATTTTCATTCAAAATGGACCACAGTGAGTACCTTCAATCTGAATTGCTTTTCTTCGGAAAGATCTTCCTTAAGCATTTTGTAATCAACGTGTTAGAATTTCTTATGTTGTGATCCTGTATCATGTTAAGTTGAGAAGCATGTATGTTTTGAACTATCTTTGAGGAAGAAAGACTATCTTGGGAATTAGGCATGAACAAGGTTGGGAGTCATGTTCCCATATTATCTCATTCAAATACGGTGTTTGGGATAGTTTCACAATATTTTCAAATTCACTACTAGTATGTTTTTGAATAGGCACCATTGTTATTGTATAGTGCATTAGATGCTACACTGCATACCACTGTTTCTGCATCATCCAGTGCCACGTTAAACATGTACCCCTTAGCATTACTGTCTAGTTTTGGTAAGGCTGCCTAGCTGAATTTGGCATGCATTCTTAGGTTTTTGCAGCGTTGGCTGCTAGATGAGGTCAATATATAAAATTAGTGATGATGATAAAACGGATATAGTTGTGAATACCAGCTGATGTCAGTGTGTTGGGACTGTTACAGATATTAATATTGATGAAGGCGATGGAAAAAATGCCGTTGAGTTGGTGAGATCAGCTTCTGATAAACATCTTGATCTCTTAAGACCATCATCTCGATATTATTCAATGTTTAAAGGTATTTTTTTTATATTACACGTTTGTAGTATTATAATATTATCCATTACTTTCATCTTAAAATTATCAGGAAGGTTATCTTCATATGCTAAAACTGTACATATACTATTTCGAGTGCTTAAGAGCAGAGGTTGCTTTCTGTTTGTACACTGTCTGATTTATTGAAGTATTATCATTTAATAATAGGACAATTGGCAGATGCATCTGACCGTGAAAAGGGAAAGTATACCTTGATCAAAGATGCTGATGACTTTCAGCCAGGGATGTTTGACAAGCCCTTACCATGCTTTGGCTGTGGAGTTGGATGGTTTTCGTAAGCTCCTTAAACATTGCTGGTGTTAGTCAAGTATACTTATCATTACATGTGCATCAATAATCGATCTTTTATTTCTTTCCTTTAGCTTTCTATTAGGGTTTGTGTGCCCGCTTATGTGGTACTACGCCACTATCCTTTATTTTGGTAATTACTACAAGAGGGATCCCAGAGAAAGAGCTGGCCTTGCTGCTTCCGCTATTGCAGTAAGTAATCCTCTTAAACGTTCATGCATTTCTCCAATTTCTTCAACAATTTATGTATGGTGGTTCTTATTCAGTGGTTTCTAACGCAGGCATTGGGTTGCTCTGTTGTGTTGTTTATCGTGCTTCTTGTTCTGTACATTTGACTCCCACCTTGATGGTTGCGTGGCGCCATTTGCATCTTCAAGAGTTGGATGTGTGGCGTTCTGGAGACAGTATATTTGTCACCAAGGCCGGCTACATATTTTATGTAGATATCAACTTCACAGAAATATCAGTCCTTTCTAATTGAAGGACCAGAGAGAGGAAATGATCTATATATGTTTAGAGGAATTATAGAAGGCATAGTGTGTTCAGATTATTGTTACCTTGAAGGAATAATAGTAATTTCTTTACAGGAGTATGAAAGTTCACTTGTATTTAAACTTGCAATTGTATCCATTGTCCTGAAAATTACTTGTATTTGCAGTTTGATGAACAAACGACCACATGACTTAATTCGTAGCAAGAACAATCAAAAGAGCAGTTTTTGATGATCAAAAATATTATTGCCAAAAGCCAAAACGTATAACTAGAAGTTTGACAATAAGGTTACACCGAAAAGTACCAACAATGCAATTACCCTCTCCATGTAATAGATTCAAATGTCTGCCGAATAGGGATACAAAATTAGAGTCTCCAGACTCAAAAATTTCCAGCATAGTGAGGATATATGCTCCAGAAGGCACTCGGGTATTTGTAGACGATTCAGCATGAAATGAAGATTTCTTCAAAAGCACCTGGATTTTGAGTGTCATTCATTTTTCACAACTAATCGGACATATTTGCCATCAATAACAAATCTCGAGCTTGCACGGATCTGCAGAGCATGAACAGATACAGTTCATGACTAAAATTTTGTTTCATAATAAATATGAACAATTTTCTATGGCATCAAGTTACCTTTTGCTCAATAATTTCAGGAACTTGGCTCTCATTGATGGTGTTGCTAGATTCCTTCAGAGACTTCAGAACTAGCTTGATCAGCTTCTTTAATTTTAAACTGCCATCTGATTTCTATCAAAAGAAATGCATCAAATTAGACAAGAGAATATGAGTTGAATAAAAAAAATTACCAACAAAGCCACCATGAGATACATACAGATTTCAGGGATGACGTAATGAGCTTTTTCCACTTAATCTTTTTCTTCTTATCTTCCTTTTCTGAGTCGCTATCCACTGCTTTGGCACCTTCAGATACACTCCCTTTAACTTTTTTCTTTGAGTGCTGTTTATCTTCAACCTGAATAACTTCGCCATTGCCTAATTCAGTAGCCGTGTCAACTCCAGACGCCTTTCTTTTTTTACTTGGCACTGAAGTATCATTTTCTGCCTGCCTGGTGGCCAAATCTGAAGGCTCCTCCACCTTTTGTTTGTCCACGGATTCCACTTCCTTCTTTGCATCAATTCCACTTCCATCATTGGCATTCAAAGGGGTTACTTCTTCCTTTGCAGGCTGCTGCTTAAAATGATACCCCTTTGCTTTTGCAATGTGCTTTTTCCCCTCTGCATGGGAAAATAGGGTTTGCTGACTAGTAACTGTCGTATTACATAGGCTGCAAAAATGAGCAAAAAAAAGTCAGCACAAATCAGAAACAGTTCAATTATTAACTTTGACAGCACAAATAAAGCAGGAGAACACTAAACATAGCACAACCAAAAGACAAGTAGATAAAACACATTGAATCCTTTAGTTCCTAGAATCTCAATAAGTATGGACAATAAAATCAAAAAAATTTCATGAGCCTCAAGAAAGAAAGAATATCTGTATACTGACATATATTTTTACAACTGGAAGATTATTTTTTAATCACTCTAAACTTCTGACTTCAAACCATGTATTACGAGATGCAAAGAGTTTGAGGCACTACTCAACAATGGAAACAACTCAAACAAGCATCTGTAGGTAATGCAAACGATGCAAACACTCTCTACCGAGAAGTAACTCTGAGCTCGTCACATCATACTGAATTTTGTTGAAACCAAAATTTCCAATTTTCCCAGAAATGCAAGTAATCCGAACACTATCAATTGTGAAATACTTCTGAGCTCATCACATTATTCACATCATTAGGCATAAACTAACCGTATTTTATTTAAACCAAAATTTTCTTCCGGGAATGGATACATGCAAAAAGAAGGATAACACCTCAAGAATGGCTTACCTGCAAGACCAAGGGGGTCGTTGGGACAACCCAACGTGCAAGTCAATATCTGGCTTCGGCTTCGAACCACTGTTTGCCTTACCATTACTAACAGCTTTTCCTACACCCTTGGGGCCATACTTTTCCTGAAACAAAGAGAGCAACAAACCATTACAGCCACTAGATTAAGGCCTTGTTCTCCAACACTAAGTACAATTCAGATCAATTGTTACTCCGAATAAGTTTTTCAGAGTTGAAACACTATACAAGATCCACAATCTCTCCCCCAAAAAGAAAGGGTCAGTGGCAAATGTGGTCATAACAAAATTATTTAAAACACTCATTTGGTATATGAAAAATTAGGGCCGATACCATTTCGGTGATGCACTGGGTATGACCTTCGACATCATCTCGGCCGAATACTTTGCCGCAATCGATACACGACAGCTGCAAAAGTGAAATCAAGATAAATAATCTGAGAAAACGGAGCAGTAGAGGAAGGAATGAGAGGCGGGAAAAAGAATGAAAAAGTGAGACCTTGCTGGCATAGCACTGCCTGAAGTGGTTGGGGAGCTTAGGTTTCTTCAGGTTCTCTCCGCAGTCTTCGCACTGAAACCACACCATCTCTGCGAGTACAAAAGCTGCAGACAAATTGTTTTTTGATTATTGATTTGGGATTTTGGGGGTTTAAGATTTAGGGTTTTCGGGCAGCAACTGAATAGTAGAAGTCTATTTTAATTTGTTCTTTTCAAAAACAAGAAGCCCATATTGCTGGGCTGGATAATGATTCCACTTGTACGTAAGCCCGATGGGATTGTTTTTTTTGTTTTTAGAAATCAATAGTGCACTAAATTAGGATGTTTATTTGAAAGCTAAATTGTTTTTTATAATTTCAAAAAATTTCAAATGAATAAGTTTTTGCCCCAAAAAATAAATTGCCCAATTTTTATCCCAACAAATAAATTTGAACATTTTTTGGCCTTTAAGCCAAAAATTATTTCTCGCTGAAATTAAATTGAACTGAACTAAAGTGAAATTTAGTAGATTGAAAAATAAAATTAGAATTTACCTAAATTTGATAAAATTATTAATAGCTTAACTGAATTGAACTGATATATTGATAAGTTCAAGAGTAGATGATAATATATTTAAACTGATTTTTTGTTCAGTTCAATTAAACATATTTAAACAGACAAATTCTCAATTGAGACCGTCTCAATTGGTTTCACTAAATAATCATGTTTAATACGTTAAATGTCATTCTTAAAAGCGAGAACATCATCAATAATACACTGAATGATCATGATTAATATGTTAAAAATCGGAGTTGAAAGTGAGGATATCAACATTTGTTTTTAGTCTCACTTGAGACTAGTTGCATAGGAAGATCTTCTCTTTTGGTTGAGTTCAATTAGACTTACTTAATTCAGTTCCATTCAAATTAATTTACTTCAATTCATTTTTGCGGTAAAAAGGGGTAACAGTACATGTGGTCTAAAAGTCCATCCTTTCCCTTATTGTTACTCCCTCGTCCCGGTCCAATCTGCACACTTTGACTTTGATCAGTTGACTCACAAAATATTTGGTCATTTATATCTTTAATTATGTGTAAAAACAAGTCGTGAATATTTGATATTGTGAAAATACATGATATTATAAATCTAACAAGATCAAGTGTGATAATTTTTTAAGTTATTTATCAATTTAATTTTAACTTTATGAATAGTTTATGTGCAAATTGGGTTGGGAGTTGGGACAGAGAGAGTAGTATAATTTAATTCATAATTTCATTACATTATCACTAGAGTTCCACCGTTCAATCAAACAATTGTACAGTTATGTACAGTCTTCAATTTGTTTTCATCACTTTCAAGTAGCTGGATTTGTCTTCGAAACGATTATGTGCAACTCCCTTCTCTAAAATACTGAATAAAGGATGAAGCATTCATTTATTATATAATGCACATGCACTTATAATAAATTCTCCCAAAATGAAGTTGTTTAATTGATTTGCAGCTGGCTAAGCTATTGCCTACGTAGCCAAAAAAATGGATACTCATGTGTCAACATTAGAAGTCAGATGACTTGTTATTATCAAGAAACAATGCATCTCTATTATTTTCTGGATTCAACGTACTCCCTCCGTTTCTACCACTTTGGCACTTATGGCAATATGTCACTATTCATTTTATTTGTTGGAAACTAAAAATTTTCTCTATATTATCTTTAATCCTAGACCAAAACTATAATGAGAATACTTTGATAAAAGTTTCTCCTTATCTTCCAGCAAGGGTAATTTGGTGATTCTACATCACATGTGGGTTAAATGAAACTTAATATAAAATAATAAAACATAAGCACCTTATTCCTAGACCAAAACTATAATGAGAATACTTTGATAAAAGTTTCTCCTTATCTTCCAGCAAGGGTAATTTGGTGATTCTACATCACATGTGGGTTAAATGAAACTTAATATAAAATAATAAAACATAAGCACCTTATTGAACAGTCACATCATTTATACATGTAAAGTTGTGTCTTTTCAGTAATATAAACCAAAACACACATTGATTAACATTGGACAATTCATCTAACATCTATATCATCCTCTCTACCTAGAGGTATAAATTTCCTTCTATTTTCTTTTCAGTATTTTCTGTTCCTACCTTGATTTAGGCTACATGTTAATCATATAGTTTATTGATGCTCACTCAGGTCTTTACTTAGTGACTATCATATACATGAGTATGTTGAAATTTTTAGATGAAGTATCAATACAAAATGTTTGGGGGATTCTGGGAAGAATTTGGTTGCTGCTCTTATTTCTTCACTGATCAAATTTGCATTTTGCATTCCACGAGTTTCTAAAAAATAATATAAGTGAATTTCAATGATCTTGTGTTCGGCTTATACTTTTCAATGGTTTTAGCTTCTACTTTTCTCAAAATATTATTTGGTTTCAGCATACTGCCCAAACAGTTCTTTCTATATCTCCCTTGATTGCGTCGGTTTGTGAGAACAAAGTTGTGGCATTATACTACCATTGAACCCTAATGGCTTGAATGATCTGACTAGCATGTTGGAAAATGCACACATATCTGCACAACTTTTGAAAAATGTTTCCAATTGTTGAGTGTGTGTAAAAATGTGAAAAACTGAATAAATAATTATGTTTATGTAATGACAAATTTAATATATTCTAGAGGCATGTGTGTCAAGTCCTCCACGCTATTAAATAATAAAACTTATACTACAATATTATACTAATCGACTAAATACTAAATATAATTTAAATTAACCAAATCTATATAGTAATTATAGGTAAAATATTATTTCTTCCTCTTCTCACTTTTGTTGGCACTATTCACAGTGCCAAAGTGAAAGAAATAGAGGGAGTACTATATTCTAATCATTGCCTCCCTAACAATAAATTGATTGAGCTATCAACAAATTTTATTTTATTTTAAGATAAAATATTTATTTTTTTCGTAAATTACTGGAAATTGTCCAGGCGCGGTTGAACATGGTTAAGAAGAGTTCTCTCTAGTAGAGTGCTCGACTCTGTGAGTAACGCTAGGGATTGAGGTAAACAAAATATTTAAGAATAAGGGGACCAACATGGTTCTGTAAATGTACTAATCCATAACTCAGATGTGAACTTCTCCATTGGCATTGTCTCGACTTCCGGACAAACTTTTCTTACAGCGAAGGGCTTCCAAAGGGGTTACTCATCCTCTTCCTTTCATGAGATGCCTCCGGAAGAACCTCAGGCATCAGCTCCTACCTCGACAAGATGTAGCTTCTCGCCGGTTATTGGTATTATAACAGAATACTGGAACGAAAAAATAACAAAAAATAAAAGAAAACAACCACGCGCAAATTTCTCATGTGCCTCAAACCGTTTCGCCAAGGTATCCATTATAGAAGCATCCACCAGACGGCGCCACCAAAGTGGTTTCCACACCTTTTCGAACGCGCCGGGGATCCGTTCCTAGGGATAGCGGTTTCGGAGTCTGATATTCCCCACCAGCAAGAAACGGACGTCGTTGCCCTCCGTCACCGGACAAATCTCTTCCCGTTCGTCTGCTATCAGGGTTAAACCTCATATTCTTGATGCAATAACCTCCATAGTGGTGATGCTTCTGCGCAAAAAGGTTACTGCTCTCTGGTTCTTGGTTTTGCTCTTCGATCAGCTTGAATTTATCGGAGGCGGCGACCAAGATTTGGTTCTTGCGGACGCAAGTCTTCTTCTCTTTAAACCTTAGGGTTTAGAGAGTCGGCGGTAATGGATCTCTCAAAAATCTTGGTGCCATGTTCCAGCAGAAAGTGGAGCGAATCACGACACGTAGTTTGATGATTGGCGGGGGTTACCGTCGCGATGGAGGTCGCCGGAGGCAACCCCGAATTGGATCTGGCGGCGGAAGCTTCTATTGAGCTATCAACAAACTGATTTTAGAGGAAAACAAAATATTGTTAAAATTGGAAAACACGGGTGATCAAAGTGTATATTACAGGTTATCGAATATTCTATTTAGCGATACCAAAGTAAGGGAGAAAATCGTCTAAAAGTTAGATTATTGATGTTTTTAAATAATTTGTTCACGTTGATTTACGCAATGTAATTGATTTTGTGTATTCATTTATTGAATTTTGTCTTATTTTCAATGAACTTAGCGTAAATTTTTTGTTTTTATGATATTTGTGGTTAAATATTTTATTGTCTAATCTATAATTAGTCTCATATGATAACTTTATTTAATTATTCTCTTGTCTATTCAAGGAATTATAAAATTTGTTTTTCATCACCTAAGAAACATATTTTTCCACATTTCAACAGTTGAACATCATGCATCTAATGAATTCTTGATTAATGATTAGGAAATCAATCATGTTGAGAAAAAGTAATTTGTACGCATGGCACAAAATCCTACCTAATTCGTGGGTTTGAGTTCAATCAAAGATCAATGATCAAATGCAGTACGTAGTACGTAATGCTATGTATCTCAATAATAACCAACTAAGCACACTTCGATATAACGACAGAATTAAAACAATTCATTTCGTGAACATTTTCAAATCTTGTGCAACAATTCATTTCTTTTTAGCTAGGTTGCTTTCAATCATGCATATGAAATCCACTTTTTTTTGACAAATTCTCAATCAATTTTACGCAATAATCAGACTTAATAGGTAGATCAGTCTTAAAGTAAAAAAATTATAGAAAATAAGATGGTTAACAATAATACATTGAATGATCACGTTTAATATGTAAAAGATTAGGGTTAAAAGTGAGAAGATCAATATTTGTCTAGAGTTTCGAACTTTCGATTGAGACTTTACACCTTCTCAATCCACTTAGCTTGATTTAATTTAGTCCATAATTCCATATATTATTAACACATTTTATTTAATTTTTGCTCAATCCAAATCCCAAACATTGCTATACTTATCTCTTTTGCCTTAGTTTTTTGAAGAAATTCTTTCATGGTACTGGAAAACGCCTAGAAACGATTACAATGAGTGGAATTGACATCTAATTCGACTAGTCTATTACAAGAACAACCGAACAAAATGTCAACCAGACTTATAGTAACAAGTCTGTACTATTACAGTTTGAGAGATCCAATAAAAAGTGTAATACCGCCCCAGGGATATTATCTAATAACTGGTGAAACCACATCTGCTTGGCATAGAGGAGCGTCTCCTGCATCAATCACTTTGCCAATCAGGGATCTACTACAAACGCAACACCACTTGATCCAAAACATGATCAATGTTCTTCAAACTGCAAGCACCTTGAAACCCATAAATAATGACCGGAAACACGATCTGTATAATCAGATCAGAACAATAGACACAAATCATAAAACACGATCCTTATAATTGGATCGAGAACAAAACTTCGACATAAATCAAGATCTAGTCGAAGAACTTATTATGTGGATTGAAACCCACTTATTCAACGGTATTAAAAACAATAAACAGAAGAACGATTGCTTCCTCGTCTCTCAATTATGGGAAGACGGGGAAGAAAATTGAAGAAGAAAAGAAGGAGTTTGGGGAGGATTTTGGGAGAGGGGCGGCTAGGGTTTTGGGGAGAGGTAGACTAAAATAAATATCTCTTTTGCCTTAGTTAACTATTTGTCAAAGAAATTCTCGCATCAGATCTTAACATCCGTATAGTATATATTATTTAATTTTTTTTATTGGGCACACTGTCTTTAACAAAGACCGAATCTGATACAATTATCTTACTCTATACTAATACAATCTTACTTTACCCTAGTCTACTGATCTCTTATATATAGTGGACTAGTTCCCGACTTCCAGCTTGGTTTTGAGCGGATTTGAGGACCCCACTTACACCGCTGATGCAACTTCTTACCTCAATTGTCCTATAAATATTATAACCTTTACATTCACATGGTTGCGATACAAATTATTAAAGTCAATGATAGCACTTCTCTGGGGTTAAGTAAAATCATAAATTAATTGTTACTTTCATATATATTGACGCCGATGTAGAGAATCGGGGAGTAAAATAGGAGACCAGTATTCCAACATGACAAACTCAACAATAATAAACATTGAAAAAATGGCCAGCAATCAATTGATTGATTTTTATTTAATTTTTTTCGATTTTTTAAGAAGTACTCCTACGGTTCGTCGACAACCATCCAACTATTCTCATTGTGAGACGGATTCAGATCCAGAATTAATCAACCCATATTTCTGGGTGGATATTGCTTTTAAAAATTAAAAAATTAGAAATAAACAGAAAAACGTTGGACTCATGTTTAGTGGCCATTAACCTTAGGTCAGTCCTAATTAAGCCAAAGAGTTTAATTCAATAACTCTTGGTTTTCAAAATTATAAACTGATCATTTAATTGTTACGCAGTCGGAATATTCGAGATTCGTCAGCACAAATAATATGTAAAGAACAATTAAAGGTTCACAAGCGCGAAATTTGAAGGTTTAGGTTTTGAAATCCATCAGAAAAAAGAGAAAAGTCTCAAAAATAATAATAATAGATTGAATTTAAATCGTGACTATTACAAGATGTATTTATTTACCTAGGCTAAAAATAAACTTATATATTCTAAAATAGAAAATAAATATACTAAAATAATAAATCTTGAATTTAAGCCCCTAAATAATTTCAAATGGCTAAAACAGTATGTTGCTTACTACAAAATAGTAAGTAATATTTACTTGTAAGATTTCCTTTATGAGAAAACATAATATGATGTCATTCATACGTCGATTTAAGATTGTGCCCCTGCTTAGTCCGAAGATAGTTTTTCTTCATTTGGTTTATTATTGGTTCCCAAAAATTAATGTAAAAGGAATATTATAATAACATTCTAGCTACAACGTATCACAATCTTTTTTTTCATACTGTACATATCTTGAAAAGCATATATCACAAACGAAAACTCGATTTATTCATTTTATTTTTGTTCTATTCTATTCAAATTGTATATTTTTCCATTTATTAAAATTCACCTTAGTTTAAGACAGCAACTACTCCGTTAGTATATCTATTTCAGATAAAAAATGTTAATTTAATTTGATTCAAACCAGATAGCTAGAATTCTGTATCAAAGAATAATAACCTTAACTAAATAATTACATTGCTAATGTGTGAAGTTGTCATTGGAAGTTAAATACACTATTTTGTTTGTTTATATGAGTTTCGTATAGCTACGGATAGCAATAATTATAATAAGATTACTTAAGCCATGTTTAATAGAGTTTATTTTTTAATGTACTGAACTGAACTAAAGTAAAAATTAATGTATTGAAAAAAGGAATCAGCATGACTGAATTAACATGAATTTCATCAAATTACATTTTCACTGAACTAAACTGAACTAAACTAATTTACAAATAAGTTCTGGCAAATGCTGTAGTAAAGAAATGGACGTAATAAGATATAGTTGGGGGTTGGTCATATTTTGCTAGCTCACAAATTGTGGGGATCGGACTTCTTATTATTTTATTTGTAATAAAGCATTTGATTTAATTACACGCATGTTTTGAACTGGACATGAGTATATAGGATGCTTATGTGGCTGATGAATAAATTAATTAATTGGAGTTTTCTTTATCATTGTGAAATCATTGGGTTGAAAATAGACCGTTTCATGATAAACTTGAACACTACATTACATTTTAATAGTTTAGCCTTTTACGAAAGTGAAAGAGGCCTTAATGAACTATGATTGTATTACTTACAAACAATATTTTACAATATTACAAAGGATTGCAGTATGTTAGATTATTACTATGTTTATTTATAGTTTGATTCAATTTAGTTTTATTTTGTGAACAAATTATATAAAACTGTTACATTATACATTACGTTTTATATTTTTGAAAAGTTCATTCATGGTACTGGGAAAACGCCATTTAATCAACTATACTATTACAAGCCTAACTAAATCATATGCTAACCAGACTAATACCGTCTGTACTATTACAAATTGAGAGATCCAATAAAAAAACTGTAATACCGCCATCGGGGATATTATTATGCAACCGCGAACACCACAACCGCTTGGCAGAGAGGAGCGTCTTCCGCATCAATCACCGCGCCAATCGGGATCTCCTTCAACCGCAACACCACTAGATCCAAACCACGATCTATGTTCTTCAAACTGTAAACACCTTGACAATCATAGATCACGAACGAAACACGATCCACGACCTGTCCAACCAGATCAAGAACTATAAACAAAAAACATAAACCACGACATGTCCAACCAGATCGGGAACAAAAATAACGACGAACAACTAAATCATGGATTTAGCCGATCAAATCGAGAACTAATTCATTGTGTGAACCAAACTTATTCAATGTAAGATTGAATCAATAAACGGAAAAGCAACTTGGGAGATGGGGAAAAGATTGAAGAAGAAGAGAGGTTTTTTTTTCTGGGGCGGTAGGGTTTAGGAGTTTTTTGTGTGTTATTCTGATTTGATTTAATGTATGTTAATACATTATACAATACGTTTATCGTTACTTTTATGATTTATTTTAAAAATATTATGTGAGTATCGTATGTTCATTCAATTAAATCTAACAAAACTTATATAATAACCAGATAATATATAATAATGATCACATCATAATTTAATATATAATAAGATTATATTTATGCTATTAACAAATAAAAATATGAGAAATTACATTATTTATTATTATAGAACAACGTTATCACAAAACACTTGTATTATTGTATGAGTCAGCATCACTATTAGACGGTTGATGCTACTTTAATAGTATGATGAGGTTCATATTAGAAGTGAGCAATATTGTTCGCAAAATGTCTCATCACGAGTGTGCCTCATATAAAACTTTTTCATTAACAATATATCGAATTTTAATTTAGTTTAAGGAGAAAGGACAATGTCTACTTGTAAACTTTTTTTCTTCAAGAATCTCTTATTTTAACCCACCGCCAACATGCACCACCAGGTCCACCACCGGGTCGGACGTCATGTCATATGAATTATTGAATTCAATGCCAAAGTCCTGTTTTCCTCTAACATATGGCCTCGATTTTCATGTGTGACAGCTTAATTAATGTAGAAATTAATTCATTAATTCATTTTATATAGTAATCACCTCCGTTCAAATAATACAAAAATTTAAGGTTTTTGTACTAACTCAAAAGCCAGGGTTCTCAAAAGTTTCAATGGGATTTACGTTTTGGTATCATTGGGATTGAGCTGAGTGGAAAAAGTATATGCTCGTGATCCAACTTGGATTAAGCTCGATTCAATTATCTACAAAACCCCACAAACCAAGTTTTGTTGGCACGTTTGGTGAAGCAAAAGGAAATTAGGAATTAGGTTAAAAGAAACGAACATGTGGATTGAACTGAATTTGACGATCCAGAAAAATTAAGTTCCTTTGTTGAAAATTTTAAGTCCCGCTGTTATTTCAAGTCCTAATCCCTATAATTTAAATATTGTAACTATGTAAAGGCGAGCCCATGTTTTAACGTTTGGGTTATTTGATTCGTTTTAATTTAGTTTAGTTATGTGACTGTTGCGAAAATTGGAATGAGTTTTTTAAGTTACTATTTTGAGTCATGTGACACATGCTAGTTGTGACAAAGTCCAAGTTGGTGAAGACAAGTTTATTCAAATTTACGAAAGTAAAAGCCTAAAAGGTACTTATCTATTTCTCTTATTGTGTCACATTTGATCAAAACATTATTTTGACGGGAAGTTTTTTTTTTAAAGGTAAATCTTTATTGCTTTCGCAATTTACTGGAAATCATCCAGCTGCGATTGAACATGGTCAGGTAGAGCTCCCTCTAGTAGGGCGCTAGACTCTGTGAGCATCACTAGGGATTGAACTAAATAACATAATGAAGTCCAAGGTGACCAACATGGTCCCGTAATTGTACTAATCCCTAACTCAGATAATTTCACCATTGGCATTGTCACGGCTGGACAAACTTTCCGTACAGCGAATGGCTTCTAGTGGGGTTCCTCATCTTCTTGCTCCCATGAGATGCCTTCGGGAGATCCTCGGGCATCGACTCCTACCTCGGTGAGCTGTAACTCCTCGCCGGTTATTTGCAATAAAACAAAAATAGTAAACCATCACCGGAACAAAATAACAAACTGAGGAACATACTAGTGTGCCTATTCTGAACCATCTGGTCATCTTTCCATGGAATTAGGCCTTCCAGATGGTTCCAGCTGCATTGACTCATAGATCATGGCGGGACTGGGCTTCATTGCCAGTCTTCGCCTGAGTTTCAGCACTCTCGTCGCCATGATCGATATCTCTACCACTCCTAAGCTTATTGTGTTCAGGTGAGGTCTCCTCCTTATTTGTAACATTCTCCAACATAGCAGGTCTGGCCCTTCCACGCCCCCTGCTTCGACATCATGTTCCAAATAGCCATGATGGGACAAAGTGTATGGCCCTTCCACGCCCCCTGCTTCGACATCGTGTTCCAAATAGCCATGATTGGACAAAATGTATGGCCCTTCCACGCCCTTCTTTGCCTCCAAATTACCAGCCTGATCAGCAGAATTGGCCTCAACGAGAGTCTGGCAATCCTTAGCATCCTGAAGGCAACTCTGATCTTAGCCCCGTTCTTCCTGTCATTGACCTTTTTCTGCAACCAATTGGGGTAATCCCCAAGCCTGTACTCCTTATACCCTTTCCCGGACAGCTTCGCCTGCGCCTTTATTCGTCACGACGAAGTCGAAGATCCCGAAGCATATGAGCAGGATGATCAGCAGGAACATGACCACCAGGTACAGCCACCGGACGCCACAACACTCACCGATCACGCCGAGGAGTGAAACCACAAGCAGGAAGACGCTGACGGCAATCGTCGCCTTCTGGAAAAAGCCCTCGCACTCGGTGCTGTCGTGCCTCTCCAGCCATCCGCCGTCGAGAATCACCACTGAGAGGATTAAGCTCACGGTGTTCAGCAGCCCCACCAAACTTTTGCTAACCTCTATAGATCTCAGATCTCCCAAAAGGCTGATCCCCTTCCTTGGTTGATAGAAGAACAGTCGATTCATGTTCTTGCTCGCTCGGTCCCCTGTTCTTCCCCGTTCGAATGGGAATTCGCTGCCGCTCAGTATTCCAGCGGGCTTGAACAGTCCGGCGGCCATCCGAGCTTTCAAAAACCTCGTCGGAAAGCTCTCGTTCACCTTTCCCGCGGACTCGCGTCGGAATGGCGTAAGGGATTCGTAATCGCGATTTTGGTGTCATTCTCCACCGTGATTTCTGCAGTGTTGCTGATGATAATCAACGGAAGATTGGCTCCAAATTATGGTGGGAATCGATCGTTTTTCGGAATCCTTGTTAGACAAGGTAAAATTCTCCCTAAACCCTAGAGGCTTGAGAGTCGCCACCACAAAACATTACTTTTCCTTTTATTTTGACGGAAAGTTTGACCATTAATAAGAATCCAAGTTAGTAAGAATCCAAAAGTATATCATACAATCATATTACTATTCATATATCTCTTTAAATTGATGGTAAAACTCAAAAAAAATTATGATGAATAGTTGAGTGACAATATAAGAGAAACGGAGAGAGTAGCGAGAGTATTGAATTAATGGGGTTTAGTGTTTTTCTTCTTTTGGCAAAAGTGTGTGTGACTAAAGGCATCCTTTGGTGTATTGATGCAAAAGGAGCTCTAGTTTTAATGATTACGACCACGCTCCAATCTGAATTCGAATGATCAACTGTCTCTTATTAATTTTCGTACGATGATTGGTGGAAATTTTCCCATATTTGGCTGAATTTAAACATTTGAAAAGGTTTATTTGCAGTTCTTACGTGCAATACTCACGTTAACTGTTCTACATAATTTTTTTTATTTTTTTAAGAAATTCATTCAGGGTACTGGGAAACGATCAGAATTGATTACAATGAGTGGAATTGACATCCAATTCAACTAACCTATTACAAGAATAACCGAACTACATGTCAACCAGTCTAATAGTGTTTGTACTATTACATCTTGTGAGATCTAATAAAAAGTATAATACCGCCCTCGGGGATATTATCTTGCAACCGCGAAAACTACATCAGCTTGGCAGAGAGGAGCGTCTCCCGCATCAATCACTTCGACAATCAGGGATCTAGTACAACTGCAACACCACTTTAATCCAAAGCATGATCCATGTTCTTCAAACTGCAAACACCTTGAAACCCATAAATCACCACCGTAAACACAATCCGCAAAACTATATCAAGAACAATAAACATAAACCATAAAATACGATCTTTATAATTAGATCGAGAATAAAACATCGAAGAGAGCAAATCGAAGCACAATTATAATGCACGAATAAATCTACACTTTTTCAATGACATTAAATCAATAAATAAAGAAGGAATTTCTTCCCCATTTCTTCATGACGGAAAGATGGGGAAGATTGAAGGGAGTTGTTGTGTGGGTGCGGCGGCGGTGAGGGTTTAATGGAGAGGGCGTAAAATTGACAATGATATTTATGAGTTTGATTCCATACGGATGGACATGTTCTATATAATTACTAATATTTATTGTTTATTTTTATAATAAAAAATTATGTTCTTTAACATAGAATTTGATGAATGTTTTTGAATAAAATCCAAATTAATCTGCTTATTGTCGATTGATGAAATCTAAAGAGTGTCTCTTGGATTTAACAACATGTTAGAGCAGTTTTTTAAAACAAATCTTCCATGCACCTTTGTCTTTGTGAAAATATAACTTCATTCAAAGCCTAAGCTTTTTACATCACCGGATAAATTTGTCGTCCAAATCACGCACGTTATACCACCATCATGCAAGTTACATCACCTTTCAAATTACGCACGTTAATATCACCGTCCACATCATGCACGTTATATCACCTTTTTTTTTTTTTTTTGTAACATTAAATAACTGCGGCTATATGGCCCTGTCTAACAGGGTGTTGAAAAGTGTTGAACCTTGCTGAAGGGTGCTGAACTTAGCTGAAGGGTGCTGAACCTTGGTGAATGGTGTTGAATATGCTGAAAATAAGCTGAAGGGTGCTGAAAATAAGCTGAAGGGTGCTGAAAATAAGCTGAAATTGAATTAAAATTGTATGATATATATAATTATGTGTTGTGATTAATAAAATAATGTCAATGTTACATTTTGAAATGCATTGAATAAAATTTTTTAGTGGTTGAACATAAGTTTGATTTGGCATAAGTGTATCATAAAATAATATCCAATAGAATAACTATAATCCATCTATATATTATCATCTATATATTATTAATATTAATTGGTAGATTCGGGACATAATAATGTATAATTCATTTACGTATTGGTCAATCTATGCAGCAAAATATTATTTGGTAGATTCGGCATATCCAAACACCCTTGGATACTTGGCTTCATAAAGTGATGGAGTAAGCCGAACACACCGCACTACCTCGAGGTATGAAGGAACATTTTAACAAACGAAGTTTTTCTTTAAGAATGAAAGTAGAAGGAGCTTTCGGTCAGTTGAAGAGTACTTGGAAAATCTTAAAAAGAATGACCCAAACTGACATTGATTCCCAAAAAGCAATAATTGTTTCATGTTTCACACTTCATAACTTCATTCGAATGCAAAAACGAGCATTCATGTGTTATATCATTTTGAGGGTGAAGGAAGTAGTGATTCATGTTTGTACGCTTATGATCGAAAAGCTGCTATGAATGAAGTGCGTGAGAGTATTGCCTTACAAATTTGGCATTCGGGAGGTGGTGATTTAGAAAGTGATGTTGGCGAAGATGAATCATTATATGATAGCGATTAGTAGTATATGTAATTTGTAATATTATTGGAAGTACTAATATGTTTGCAACAGTTGTAAAAAATTTATTTATAAATTTGGTTTACCAATACGAAATTGTTATTTATATATATTTGAAAAATAATTAATAATTATGAAACTATATATTTGAAAAATGATTAATTCGTATTTTCAAAAGAAAAATTTTTCCTATTTTTTTTTAAAAAAATTATAACAATTCATGTATGTGTCAAGTGCTGAAACGTGCTGAAAATAAGCTGAAGGGTGCTGAAGAGGTGCTGAAAGGTGATGAACATTGCTGAAGGGTGCTGAACTTTGCTAAAGGGTGCTGAACCTTGCTAAAGGGTGCTGAAAATGCTGAAAATAAGCTGAACTGGACAGGGCCTATGTGTGTGAGAGAGATTTTGACATGAATCGAATCCATTGATTGAATCAAAAAGTAAATCTACAAAGAAATGGAGGCATAGCCTCAGAATCTGGGATGAGAATGAGTTACAGAGTTAGATGAGAGAGAAGATATCTTGACCGGAATTACATCTCCATGATTACCGATACTCATCTCCTAGCTAATCCTATATTATATAGCAGTGGAATCACTGGAATGGCAGTTGTGAAACTTACAACAGACTGGCGGTTATGAACTCCGGCCACCGCTGAGCTGTCTTGCTGAGTGAGTGCGGAAGTTACCATTTTACCCCTCCTATATTGGCCCAATCATGACAATTCCCTCCCTCTTATGGAACAGCTTGTCCTCAAGCTAGTAACATCAACACCAAGTACAACAGCAACTGCAGACTTCAAAGATAAAGAACTGCAACAGAGACGCGATGAGCAAAAGCACTAACTGTGAAAAACAAGCTTGAGCTGAACCAGTTTTGTCCTTAACCCACTTGTTGAGTTCTTGATCAGCAGCACCCCACCTAAAGAAAGTTCCATGCATATAAAGGAGCAAACCTTTATTGACTTTATATGGTGTATTCTATGTGCCAAACTCAATTTATCACCATAAATTGCTTTCATGTTGATACGTGCTGCCAAACACAAATAATCACCATAATCATGTGCCATTTTGACCAATGCTGCCATCTGAAGAATAGGCCAAGAAATTGCATCAGACTGAATGTTTCTTTTTAGCAGTTTTCCTTTATATATCCATAATCCCATCAGACACAAAGTCCCTCCTCTGAATACAGTGGCCATTTTATCCCAAGATTTAATCAAACCTGAAATTTGTAAATGCAGCTCACTAATATCCCTTTTTTTCTGTAGCAACTTGTCCAAAACTCCAGATAACTTCTTCAACCAAAATTCAAACTCCTTTTGTTGATATCTTAGAAATCCACCTTCTTTCAATAGTCCAAGCTCGGTTTCAATCAAGGTGCTTAAAGACACAGTTGATAGCATTTCATCTTCATTGATGCATAACAATACAACCTTTTGTCCATATATTCCCTCCTTGTTAAATTTGAGCTTGTCCTCAAGCTCATGTAAAAACAAATAGAGAACTGAACTTATCCTGACCTCTGGTTGTTTGCATTCAGAATATTTCATCTTCACACCTCTCTCCAAGGAAAACCACATCCTTGCTCCAATCTCCAAGCTGAAACTGAGTGAACAGATCAACCATATCATTGCTTGATCATTCTGCGTAATCAATTTCCAGATTGTGCTACGCAGGAGCGATGCATTAGACTCATTTCTCACATGGCATAGCTCAGATAGATGATCTTCATATTCCTGATGAAGAGGCTCCCTTACAGTACCCAACTTGATGCACTTGAAATCTGCACAAGAACTCTTCAAATGTGATGAATGCAACCTCAGAAAGAACTTTTCAATTGGTTTTGTAAAATTAGAATGAATTCTTGATGAAATTTCCTCCCTGCCATCTTTGAGCTCGTCTGAGACAGCGGTAACCAACTGATTCTCTGCTACCAGATTCTTGCACCACGACATCCCATCGAATAGAACTCTAGCTCCACCCTTGAATGTTGTTGTGTATACATTCCATGAGTTGGGAGTTCTTCTGATGCATCCAGTGATGTTGTAACATGCTCCCATCCACTTCAAGGACCCCCATCCAGATTTAGCAAAATAAGATGCCTTTGTTACCGAGATCAGTTCACTAAAAGTGTGGAAGATTGTAAATCCTTGAATCGGTACAGACAAGCCAACCATTTGAGCATAACTATCTTCATGCACATCATTCCCATTATAAAAACCAGTCCTTTCGTCACCAGAAGCTTTCAGTCTCAGTTGCCACTGGATTTTCAGAATTCTCCTCCTTCCAAAGCAAATATGAAACTCTCCAACGATATTCCATGCATCATAAGAACTGATATATCTGCTAACACACTTCTCTAAATCATCACTCCCAGTGATATGGTAACATAACGAGCTCCAATAGCCAAGTTCATTAATAGAATGAGAATCCAATTCTCTAGCCAGATACTTGCTGACGATGTGGTCCTTAACCTGCTCTGGATTCAACACATTCAAGATTGGTTCAAACAAAACCATGAGGCTCATTAGTAAAGTCTGAGCAACAACTGCTTCTTCATCCTTTACCATAGAACCAAAATGCCTAGAAGCAACTAGGTCCCCATTTCTTGATTTTCCAGAATATTCCCACAACTTCAAAGATATAACCTCATCAGATAATGGATTTGTCAACTCTTCCATGCCATTATCAAAATCTATAAAATCACAGCCTACATTAACTCCAGACATACCCTGAACAGCTTCACAACAAACCTCAGTTCCATCTATTTCCACTTCCAGATAGCCATCTCTAAAGATACTCACTCGTGCCAAGTTTTCCTTACTCTCTACTGTAACATTTCTTTTAGTTTGCACTTCGCTTAAACACTCATGGTTTTCTTCTGTAATACCCGGATCATAACACATTTCAGACTCACAATATTCACTACCATCCTCATTCAGTCCCAAAACTTCAGAAACTTCAGAATTATCACATTTGTTACTTTCAAAATCACCTCCTATCACACTCTTAAGCTCTGCTATTTCACAGCACTCAAACAATTGGCTTTTTCTAGCACTTCTCATCACATTCTTATCAATATTCTCAAGATAATAAGGGTCAACAATAGTCATTTTATTCACCAAATTGATATCAATTTCACCAAGAGTATCATATCTAGCAGAACCTAGATTCAGTTTCTCACCAATACCAGGATCAAAACACATAACATTCTCATAAACTCCAACATTAGCAACATTAAGACTATCAAGTTCAGCAGATGCAATCAAGTCCTTACCCTTAGATTTCTTTTCCACACATTGTTTATCACTTATCATAAAATCAAGTTCACAAGTATACTCTTCATATTTTCCTATCACCAAATCAGTTGAAACCTGAAAGTGACTCATAGAATTGAGAGAATATGTACCATCGAAACTTGTGACAGTGACCTCCATTTCTTTTTCCGGAACCGCTTCAGGTTCATCTTCTGGAATTCCTTCAGCTTCAAGATCCAAAAAAGTTCCTTCATCAAGAACTATTGCAGGAGAACCGTCCCTAGAAATTAACCGTTCTGCAATAACCGTTGCCTGCAAACCGTCATCACGAACGGCCGTCTCCGTCAGAAAATCCTCCATTGAAGTTTGTTTCTCTCCAATTCTTACATTCAACGCATCAGCTTCCATCTGCATCCTAAGCTCGTCGATTTCATCGATTTGCAAAACATCTTGCTCCAAATGAAAGCTGGATGATTCCTCAATTTCCGGTGTCGTCCAAACTTCCGAAAAGATGTAATCGTCGGCCACTGGATGGCACACCTTCCACTGAATCGCAAGCTTAGATAGCATCAACTGTATTGACATGAAACTCGCCGCCTGTTGTTCGCGACAATTTTTCATAGTCTCTTCGAGCTGCTTCTGCGACTGCTCCAATCGAAGCCGCGACTGCTCCAATCGAAGCTCCGATGAACTAGTTTCTACCATTATCGAGCCGAGGATCAGGTTGCTCTGATACCAGTTGACATGAATCGAATCCATTGATTGAATCAAAAAGTAAATCTACAAAGAAATGGAGGCATAGCCTCAGAATCTGGGATGAGAATGAGTTACAGAGTTAGATGAGAGAGAAGATATCTTGACCGGAATTACATCTCCATGATTACCGATACTCATCTCCTAGCTAATCCTATATTATATAGCAGTGGAATCACTGGAATGGCAGTTGTGAAACTTACAACAGACTGGCGGTTATGAACTCCGGCCACCGCTGAGCTGTCTTGCTGAGTGAGTGCGGAAGTTACCATTTTACCCCTCCTATATTGGCCCAATCATGACAGATTTGTGCGTGCGTGTACGGCTATGAGTATAGCAATGGATATACAAGTTAAGTCAATTAATTTTTCCTTAGTGTGGAGAAAATAAATATGGGAAAATTGGGATTAAGGACAGTGGAACATTAGAAATTGGAAAGTGGGATATAAGTTTTATATAATTTCTGAAAAGGTAGTGAATAATCAACTTAATTTTAATTAATATGATTATTAATATAAACACAACAATACCCTTATTTTTGTTTAGATCCTTTATATTTAGTTAAATTCAGCTTAGCTATATTTGTTTTACTCCAATTAATTTAAATAAAATTTATTTCTAATCAAATCTTTTCAATTCAGCTCAAAGTAGTCCAATTCATATGAACTTGATGAAACTTAATTGAATTAAATTCCAAGGAAGGGAACTAAATTGGATTAATAAATCTGAAAAAATTGATGGAGCTTAATTAAATTGAATTTAGCCAAGTATATATGAATTTAGTAAACCAAATTGAATTGAATTGAACTAAACAAAAGTAAATATTTTTTGATGGATATGATTTGACTTGGATTTAATTTTAACCAAAATATTGATTAAATTTAATGAAGTTGGACTGAATTAAACTAAAAAAAATGTGAAATTAAATTGAATTAAATTCATCCAATTTTGTATTATCGGAATAAAGTTAATTTAAATTGAACAAGTAAAAGGGAAAGAAATTGAATTGAATTCAACTAAATTTGAGTGAATTCATATAATTTAATGAAATGAAACTGAATCGAATACTACTACAATGAACTAAATTCAATTGAACCAAAACTACATAAAGTGACATAGGGCTAAATTGGACTAATTTGAATATAAATACATTTATTTAGATATTGGAGTAAACTTATTGAAACTAAACTAAATTTAACTAAGCACAACCAGTCTAAATAAAAATAATAGAAGTAAGGGTATTGTCGTCTTTATATTAATAATTATATTTATTAAAATTTATTTAATTATTCACTGCCCTTTTCAGAAATTATGTGAAATTTACACCACACTTTCCAATTTCTAATGTTCCACGGCCCTTAATCCCAATTTTCCCAATAAATATTGTGTTGCAGATACGACCGTGTATTTCCTTAGTTTTTGGGCTTTTTACGTGCGACTCCCGCTATTTTTTACAAGTAAAACTCTCTCCTATGACACACATGTTGTAACATTCCAAAGATGCTGCTCACAGTAGGGCTGGAATCGGTACGGATATACCATGTTTTTTTCTCAATACCATGTACCATACCAAATATGTTGGTACACGTATTTTAAAAATCAATACCAACCAAATATGTCGGTATACCAATATGTTGGTAACCAACAAGTTCGGTTGGTATTCGGTATATACCGTTACCGTACCAAGATTATAAAAATGGTAAGAAATGTTTAAATTTGTGGGAAAAATTTCGAACTCAAAAATTTGTTTACTTAAATCATATAGTGGTGATTCAAGATGAAATTTGGTTGCTTAAATCTTACAATTTGAACCTTAAATATGCAATTTAGTAGTTTCCAACCAGTTCAGTCTTAAATATGCATTTCATAGTGAAAATCAAAATAGGCTTTATGCAAGTGGTATTAAATAAGTTTTTAATTTTGAACTCATTGGATGACGATGAATCCCTAGAGACTAATTAGTAGTTTAAAGAAGAAGAGTAATGGGTGATTAGTCTTGGAAATAGAAACTTAGTTGGCATGTTCAAAGAATTTAATTTGAAAAATAATACTAGGAGACTTGAAAATGGAAAGAAATTAATGATAATTAAAATTATAGGGTAATTAAATAATTTAAATAATTTAATTACATATGTTGGTACGGTACGGTAATACCGTGGTATTTAAAATTTAATACCAATACCATCCCAACATTAAATCATAGTATGGGAATACCGTACCAACATTGTCGGTAACCAATTTAATTGGTATTGTTTGATAATGGTACGGCTGGTAAGTCGGTTGGTACAGTATTTTGGTACAAAATTCCAGCCCTAGCTCACAGTACAAATGGACACATTATTCACTTATGATAGTCCATTTGTTTGAGCAATATTTTGTTATTGTTAATAAATTAATATGCCAATAGATTTTCAATCCATTCCATATCCATGGATCTTGAATAGCGTTGAGATTGAAACCTAATCTACTATTTATACCTTGGTTGTTATATAATAACAAAGAATTGGATATGAACAGATATAAACATCTAGATGACATTTAGAGGTTTTAGGGGTAAAATTTACAAACACATTGCTGGTTTAGGGGTACTAGTATACTTTTTTCTTTAAAAACATTGACTGACAACTAATGTTTTATACATACTTGAGTCCAGTTTCGCTACTGAAAATGACAAACAAACATTGCATCTCCCTAAACATGAACATTTGGAAATATAAATGAGATCGAGTGATGGCGCTACAAAGATTGCCCACCAAGCTAGTTCAGATAAATTGGCACAGTTGACCAAAATTACTATTTGATGGTAAGTTTGACCATCGATAACTTTATATACATATATTAAGTATATCTAAAATTTTCATTTTTAGAAAATATGTGTTAAGGAGAATCCAAAACTATATCATACATGAATATTATTATTCATATATTACTTCAAATCTATAGTCAAACTTGCAACATAAACTATGATGAATAGTAGGGTGACATTTAAACAAAACTAGAGGTGGTACGTAATTGCTTTTTCTAAAAGGGATAATGCCCTGAAAATGATTAATAAAAGGGAGGAGGTTTCACACCGTCCCTTACACTTAAACCACTAATTATCATAAATTGCTTGCTGGTATTGTCACCTTCCGACCCAAAACATCCCATAAAAGCTAAACTAAAGGGATCAGCTGGGAAGCTTTGTGAACAGCCTCTTCTATCCAACTTTTAAAACTACTCTCCTTCAACAAGCATTAAATTATTTTTTATGGCCTAAATATTTGTAAAATGGTCATGAAATTTTAGCCTCAAGTGTCAAGGTGGGGTGTTACAGTGTCTCTGATATATAATTTTGGACGTTAGTTTTTACGTATCAATTATGACTCAAAATTACAAAAATACCCCTTTAAACGTTATGTTACAAATGTTGGAGTCATACAGCAGCAGACAAGATCTTTGCATGGCAGATCATATGATCGGCCATTTTAAAAAAAATTAAAAAAATTTAGAGGTGTAATTTTTAAATGACAAATTCTTGGGTGAGGCTGGGTGAGGCAGCCTCACCCAAGAGGCAGGACTAATTAAACAATATTTTTGGTGAGATTTGATGAACAGACACAAAGGTTTTGATGAGATGACATGTTTGATGAACTGACACCGATGTTTGATGAGATGGAGTCGAGATTTGATGAGGTGGTAGTAAGTTATGATAAGGTGGTAATGAGTTATGATGAGGTGGCAGCAATGAAATTTTCCTTATTTGGTCTTGCCTCATGGGTGAGGCTGCCTCACAGGAGAATTACTCTTTTAAAATAATTTTATTTTAATATTTTTTGTGTTAACAATTTCTATTTATATTAAATTTGACCTACCATAATAAAATTTATCTGTCTGTCATACAAAACCATTTATTTGGTTATTTTTTACAAAGTAAAGGTTGTAACATTTGGTTGGTTCAAGTTTTGTATATTCTGTATGAGTGAATAGGTTGTCACAAGTAGGTTGCATTTGTATTTAAAACATTAAAATTCAACTAATACAAAGTTTTAATCCAACCTAATTGGGCATGTCAACAATAAATGCGAAGAGGATTATTAAAAGGTGCCAAATTTCAAGTCAAGTCCCACATCTTCAATAATTTCATCAAAGTCGTGGATTTAACGTACTCAAGTTAGGAACCATAAAATACCCAGATCTGAGTTTTGAATATTCAGAGCCACCAAACGCAAAACATAGTACAGATACAATTCAAGAAAATTAATCCAATCTTAATCAAATTTAATTTCCAAACACTATATATAACAGCTCATTATAGTTAAAATTCCCTTTCAATTAAAATAACGATAGATGAAAGGTATGTATTCGACATCTCATATTATATAACCTGAACTAACTGAACATTATACTTTAAAGTTTAATTGATACTTAAAGTTATTGACAATTAGCGAAACGCTAAGGTTTTATTTAGAATCTCATATATTGTCATCTAAATAATATTGACTATTAGTGAAATACATACTAAATTGTTAATTGTCAAACCTTTCATGAATTTGTGACAATATATATATTTTTACGAGACAAGTGTTTATATAAATAACGGAGATCACAACGCAAATGAGCTTTTTTGTACATTTGGCCAACGTGTTTTAATGGATTCACCTTGTATAAAGAATTTTCATCTCATGTATCGAACTCATGATTCAAGTTTGCTTTAACATTTCAAGTTACTCAAAAATTGAAAATAAATAGTTCGATGCAAACAAATAGACTTATCAAACAATTTGCAATTTCTAAATAAATTAAAATCCAAATGAAATGAATATAATAAGCTAACAATGATTGATGCTAATTAAGAAGAGGAAGAAAATTAGTAGATTTGATGAGCACCTCAATAAACTGTTCTCGTACAGTATACTCACTTTTTTTTTTCCCTTTCGTGCATTGGGGATATTCATATAAATAGGATCCAAATGAGCCTTGCATTTTTCATAATGATTCAAACGACAAACTTTTGGCTTTTGTTTTCTTACAAACTTTTAAAATCTCCTCCACCTAAAGCCCTTACCAAACCACCGCATGGAACCAGACGGCGACCCACCACCTTTCTGGTCTCCCTCCACCGCCACCATCCTCCGCCAGCAGCGGCAGCGTCGCCGCGCTCCGTCGCCGATCCTCAGCCCCGTCTCCCTCATCCTCCTCCTCCCCATTCTCGCCCTGCTCATCATCTTCTTCTTGCTCCCGCCGTTTCTCTCCCACACTTCTCAGCTTCTCCGCCCCACTTATTCCGTCAAGAAGAGCTGGGATTCATTCAACATCCTTTTAGTTGTCTTCGCGATTCTCTGCGGCGTATTCGCCCGGAGAAACGCGGAGGAAGCTCCCGGTGGTGATCAGAGTGCCCCTGCCCCTGCCGCTGCTGCTGATGATGTTGCTGGCTCTGATCATGTTTCTTTTAGTGGCGTTGCAGCGGTTGATCGGAATATTAATGAAGACGAAGCCGTTCGAGTGGCGCGGTGGTTTGAAGGTGGATTGCCGCCCACCAGCGTTGGCGGTGGCGGGGCTAACCGGCTGAGGAGGAGCAGTAGCTCGTATCCTGATTTAAGACAGCAGGATTTGCTTTGGGAAACCGGAGATGTCCGGTACCGGTTTTATGATGATATTGATGTTAACTTGTACAGGCAACCGGCTGGTTCGGTTGAGCTGAACCGCAGTGCACGGCGGGAGGAGAGCGCCGTGAGGGTGATTCCGGTGGATACGTTTGAGGTTCATTCAGCTCGGCCGCCTTCCCCTGACCCGCCGCCAAAGGCTCCAACGCCACCACCTCCGCCGCCACCGCCTCCGGTGAACTCGAAGCCGCGGCAATCTCTGCATACCGTACCGCGCAAGCAGAAGGTGGAAAAAGTACCGGACGAAAATCGATCGGCGCCGCCGCTGAACTCGAAGCCGAGGCAATTGCGCCGCCGTAATCGGGAGCCGGAACGATTACGTTTTGAACCTAAGGTTGCAGCGGAGACCGAAATAGAAGAAATTGCAGCTCCGCCACCGCCGCCAGTGGTTGAAGTGGAGCGGTTTTCGGAGCGGAGACTCCAAAGGAAAAAGAGTGGGGCCAAGGAACTGGCAACTGCTATAGCTTCGCTGTACACTGACCGGAAACGAAAAAAGAAATTAAAACGGAAAAGCATTTCCGAAAGCTCTAGTGAAAGTTCCCCCAGTTATGTACTCCCGTACATTCCCCCGCCGCCACCACCACCACCTCCTCCTCCGGTGAAGGTCTTCCAGAATCTGTTCAAAAAGAGCACCAAACACAAACGCGTGCACTCAGTTGCAGCAACGGCGCCGCCTCCTCCGCCACCACCACCGCCTCCGAGCTCAATTTTCAATAATATCTTCAAAACCGGGAAGAGCAAGCGCTTCAGTAATATTAATACATCCACCTTGAGCTCTCCGCCGCCTCCGCCACCACCTCCGCCGCCGTCTTCCATCCTCAACACCATTTTCAAGCAAGGTAATAAAAGCAGGCGGCACAAGTACGAAACCAGAGCTCCGCCGCCACCCTCAGAACCGGTACAATCCAGACGGAAACCGAGAACAGCTCAGACGGAACCCCAGGAGCCATCCCGGCGACGGCCGCAGGCCTCCTGGAAGCCGCCGCTGCCTTCAAAACAGAACCCCTACTACGATGAATACCTGAACAGCGGCGCTCAGTCGCCACTGGTGCCGCTGCCACCACCTCCGCCGCCGCCGTTCAAAATGCCGGACTTCAAATTCGTAGCACGCGGAGATTTTGTTAGGATCCTCAGCGCGCACAGCTCGCGATGCAGCTCACCGGAGAGGCCAGACCTGGAGGACGTGGAGGTGATGTCAGTAAAGTCAGCAGACGGCGGCGATTCAATGGGCGGGCCCGGGCCGTCGGGGTTTTGTCCAAGCCCGGACGTAAACCTGAAAGCCGACTCTTTCATTGCCAGGTTGAAAGGTGAATGGAGGATGGATAAAATGAACTCCCTCGCATGACCCACCCGACCCGGCATTGAAGCAAGTTTGTTGTCTGAATAATTTGATTTGCTTGGCCGATTATACAAAACTAATTTTTGTCCCTAATCCGAAAAAGAGACAGAATAGTGGATTTGTACAGCAGTGTAGTCGGATGAAATCTGCTCTGGTTGAGTGTTTTGGCCAATCAATTGGAGCAGCATTTTGAGGTTAGGCAGTTAGTGTGTGTGGGCTGTTGTAGAGAGAGCTTGAGAATGGAGATGAGACCTGATTGTGTTTGTTTAAAATGCATGATTGCTGTGGAAGCAATTTTGGGTCCAAATGTTTGTTTTGGGGTTTGATGGAATCTACTGTAACTGGTTTTACTTATTGGTCAAGAAATCTAGTGCAACTCCACAAAACTTATATGAGTTTTGCTCCACAAAGATATATAATTATATGAGTTATTGTTCTTTAATTTTAAGGTTGTTAGTTGTAAATTTTGTGGGTGAAATTAAGGTTGTGGGTGATTTGATTTGATTCAAAATTGTGGGTGAAATAGTGTATTGTTAGTTTGATTTGATTTGATTCAAGATTGTGGGTGAAATAGTGTGATGTTACTTTGATTTAATTTGATTCAATTCAAGGTTATTCCTATTATGGGTGAATCGTTGTCCTATTATGTTTGATTTGATCTTATTCAAACTTTTTGTGGGTAAAATAGTACTCCAATTTCATTGGTGTTGTATTAATCTTCATATTTCAACGAAATCGTTACCTTAACTGGACTCCATTTGTATTGGTGTTTATTGGTGGTAGTTTTATGTTCTTACTTTATCGGCCGATTCAACCATCAATTTCCTTTTTACAATATTTTATAGAAGTTACGAACTCGTAGCTTTGTACGCCGAATTTTTTAAGCATGAAATATAAAATTCAGAGAAAAGTGTTCAGAGCATCCACAATGGTAAAGAAGTAATATAAGGAGGCAATCACAATATCTACTATAAGAGGAATACGTGCTAAAATTATCCCATGGGCCTGTTTTAGCCCGGTACCCGGTCAACCTCTTCATTTTTCTCTTTCAGCGCCCGCCTTTCCTCCTGCTTGCTTCACCCAATTTGTAGCTGCTTCTTCCGGTCACCCTCCACCAAACCAACGCCTTCTCCATTTTGCCCCTTGCCTGTTCTGGGCCTGGTAACCGGTTCCTTTTTCTCCACCCTGCTTCACTAATTCTGATTTTTTCTGCTGGTTCTTCGGGTCATGGCACCCAGCCTGCTCCAACAGATTGAACCATATATCCCCGCCACGGTGCTGCCGAGTGGATTCGATTTCGCAGCCACTTGCCACCCACCTGACTGTTTCAGCATCGAACTCCGTCTCACGCCGCCACGAACTTGCTTGCTTTAGTTACGGTAACGGTAAGGTTAGTCTTGTTTTGTATTTTCACTTAGGTTTTCTTTAATCCCTGTTGTTGTAAGCATCCGTGCTTTCTTCATTGTTATCTGGTGACTTCCATATTAACCTTTCCTGCGTATTATGCATTTCAACTATTCGATAAAATGCTTCAATTAAGTTTCGACTTTCGAATGTATATTGTGTTCCTTGCAGTTATTGGAAAGTAATTTTTTCGTGATGTTTTTCCATTATGACGGCCTTGTTGATGAATGGAAGGATTTAGATTTGTTGTGCGCATATACTTGCTTTGAATAAAACAAAATGGTATGATGATGTATGATCAAATGATACATTTTTTTAAAGGTGAAAACTGGTGGTTTTCCAAGCGATTCCTACATCCGATATTGCTGCAGATTATCACTATGTTTTTCTCTGGAGGAAGACATTGGAGTGTAGAGGCACGGGACTTATTTTTATTCCACGAAATAGAATTACAAGCTGAACCTAATGATGCATCGTAAATATTGATCATAAGATGCAGCTATCTAAAGCATCATCTGGATGATAGGTAATTGTTGAAAATTTATTTTTATCTCTTTACCTTTTTAGTTTCAATTACAATGAAAGGTGTATAAAATAATGTAAACACAACTAACCTAAAGCAATAATTAAGTTTTCGTGTCTTGATTCCTCTATGATTAATTATCCTATGTTTGTAAACGTGAAATTTTGTAACATACATTTTAGTATCAGCAATGGATTAGGATGGTTAACACACCAGAATAATTTATGCTTCAATTATGATACCTGGATTTGAATATTGTATTATTAAGAAATTGAATTTATTTGAGTGAAAGTTTTGTGCTTGTTAGTTCTACGGCATATACATTCGTATTGCGTACTTCACCTTTTCTGTATGTTCACCTCTGTCTCTGTCTATTGGACATGCATTGAAAGGGATTTTGATCAAGTATTTATGACTAGCTTTTCTTATTAATTCTGATACATCATGTATCATACTTATCAATCCTGATAAACGGAACATTGTTTTGTCTTTTTAGCACAATGCTGGCTTATCAGTTCCACAGGTGACCTTTTCATCCTCAATTGAGGTGGACCTCTCTTTAAACTGTAATGTCATTTTTATGGTATTAATTTACTCATCTGAAGTTGCTAATCCCTTATTTTATTCTGATTAAGTGATCTGAAATATTTATGAATAGCGTAGTCAAATTTTATCAATTCATGCACAATATTTTGTCTGGTTAATGTTGTAATCAGCTTTACAAGTCCGCGTTATTTTCTTCTTTTTCTCACATCCACATGAAGCAAGATACTTCCAAATATGAATTGACTCGTAGTGTTTGCTTGGAGCAAGTTAAAGTAGGTGAACTTGTCCATAGTTTACCGTGCTTGCATTAGTTTTGCTATCTTTCCTATTTGAATTAAAAAACAATACGTATTGGTTTCAATGTGTTCTCAACATGAAAGTTTAAAATGATGAATTAAAGTATAAACTTATCTGGTGGCTGTAAGGATCATATGTATATATAATTAAATAAGTTCCTATTCTGGTAGCGATGTTTACTTTTCTTCTTTTGTTACTACCAGTTGCAGCATGACTTTAAACAGATTTCAACTACTATTGCTTTGGGTTTTAACTTCATCAATAGCTGAATGAGACATCATTCTTTCTTCCCTCCGTACGTTTTCTTAGCAGTATCAGCTGGCAGAGTTCATAGAATGATAGAAAGCCGTTTCCATGGAATTAGATTGGCGACTAAGAAGCAATCAGATTGCTACCATAGGATTGCCTGTCATTCTTCGTTTTGAGTTGCTCTTAGTAGTAGAGATATACGGATGATCAATGCTTTCCAAGGCTTTTTTTCAAGTACTGTTGTAGGTTTATTACTTACTTAAATTTCATATGCAATCAATATCCCTGTATTTTTATTTGAACATTGATGTTTGAATCTCCAAAAAGAAATTTACAAGTGTGCTGCAAAAAAATCTAATTATACTCTTATAAATATTTTTCTCCATCCGGGCTAATGCCGCACTTGGTGCGGCACATACATCTAGTTAGAGTATAAAATACAGACAACCACAACCACTCCTTAAATAATGAGCAACTATTAAGGAGTGATTTTTTTTTTTGAAAAATTCATTTATAATGTTGGGAACCGCTTACAATAAGGGGAAACAAGCATGTAGTCCATGTATCCTATCAAGGATAGTCAAACTAAATACTAATTAGACTAATTGTCCTATTACAAAGATGAGATCCAATAAAAAAGAAATATCCCCTCAAGAATATACTGCCACCAGCAAAGTCGTACCTGCAAAAGCTATAATCAGCTTAACAAGGGATCAAGCATAATCAACCATATTAATCAAGGACCTTCAACATCTGCAACACCACGAACACGTTGACATGTGTAGTTCAAGCTTAAACACCTTTATTCAAATTGTAAACACCTTGATCCAAACTGCATACGCATTGAAACACAAAACCAAGCATCCAAATATAAGATCCGGACGAAGTAACCGAATCGAGTGAACCTCAATCTAGATATAGAATGAGTATGAGTTTCGATCACAAGGACTGTCATAAAAGAAAAACTTATTAAAAACTTCAGATCCAAGGATCCAAAGCATCTGTATGAAAATTCCACACTTATTCAGAAACAAAATTCAATAAAAGCAGTTAAAAGATTGCTTCTCTATCTCCCCAAAGGGTTTGGGGAGACGGGGAAGAAAGAAGAACTTTTAGGGTTTGGGTGGTTTGGGTGGCCGCAAGGAGGGTTTAGGAGAGAGGAGGTTCGTAGTCAAAGATGATACCCTGGTTGTTTATTAAGGAGTGATTCATATTATTTATTAAGAAAAGTTAGTTTAAGGAGCACCATTGTGAATGCTCTTATGTATCCCGAGTTTTTTGTTAAGTGCTCATGTACCCTTGAATTTTTGAAAATAACTCGGGATATATTGACATTTTTATCTAGAATATAAGAACAACTACAATCTTATAAGTGCACTATCTATTTAGTTATTATGCATTTCAATATTAATATAATAGTAATAATTTTAAATGCACAATATGATACATAAGATGCACAGTTTTATAAATTTGAATGCACAAAATAATATTGGTTTCCAGACTCATTTGTCCCTAATCGGCTAATCCATATAATTTGCCTTAACTTGGGCCAAAACTTCTAAGCCCTATTATTATAAAAGAAAATTAATTTGCTAAAACCCCAACCCAGCAACATTAAAAATTCCCAACCTATAAATAAAATTCCATTTCACGTTCATTTTTAATCAGCTTTCAAACTGCTCCGGTTCCACCATATTGCGAGTTAAAAGAAAAAATCAGATGCTTGCATAGTTGCATTAACAATTTGTGAAAAGGTGTTCAAAAACAAAACTAAATAACAGATACTATAACTTTTTAATTACGTCATATGGACATTTTGTTTAATTAAAATAATTAAATACTTTAAAAAAATGAAAAGTGGTTCTGTATTTGGTGGCAAAGGGTACCTTTGCCAGCTGGTTCTAGCATTGAGGAATACGGCACCAACTATTGGTTTATCAGTTGGTCACTATAAAATATTTGGATTTTGTGGTAAGTTTTTCTCGTTGAGATTCAAAATGAATTTACCAGTCACTTTCAGTTTCAGGGAAAAGCTGCGGCTGAGTTTGGCGGCAGCCGACCATTTGACCGAGTCTTCATTTCATTGCGTGATTGTGTCAAGCTCTAATTTTAAAGGCCAAATTCTAGGACCTTGATTTCTTATTACTTATTAGCAATACATATCTAGTATAACTTTTCTTGCATTTTAAACAACGGTTTTTCTAATATATGCAATTTAAATGGAATTCTGACACTTACGTATTTGTTTACCTATTTGCACACAATTCAATCTATCCAACATAAAATTAAATTTTACAGTATTTTAGGTGCTATCTACGTATATTAAACATGACACAAAATAATATTTTACAATTACTAGTAAAATTTATTGAAACAAAAACTTAGTAAATTTTTTAAAAAAGTATCAATCGTATGTTTATTAAAAATACACGTTGTTATTTAATATTTATTAAGAATATATTCCATCGTCAAAATTATAAAATTAAACAAAATAGTATAAAAAATCAATACAATTTTAAACACATAAAATCAAATTTGAATAACAAAAACAAGTGAATAAAATATCATAATTTTCCATTTACATATTTATCGCTTTTACTTACCTATTTACCTATCAATATACATACATTTACAAATAAAAAACATGTATATTTCTTCTTCCTAGCCGGTGCAATTTTTTTTTTTCAAAAACGAAAAAAAATGTATATTTCTTCGAAAATTAGAAGGTTAATTTTTTTATTTTCTATCCTCTGAAAATTAATAACATTCACATCTCAATAAAAAAATAAATATCATAAAATTAATATTTATATTTATAATTATAATAGTGTAAGATTTAGTTAAACAAAATTCAACTAAAATATGTTCAACGTATATAATTTAAAATAATTGTGTAAAAAATAATTCGAGTAAAATATTGGTAATGTCGGGCATACATAAAATCAAAACAATGACAAATATGGTTTACACTTTACAGGATTATATAACATGGTAATGTTTGGCATACGTAAATCAAAACGGTGAATAATAAATTTACCTGTAAGGCAGAATTTTTATTGCGTGCAAATAGGTAAACATGGAATTCTATTTAAATTTACACGGTCGAATTGATTTATCATATGCCTATGCAAAAACCGTTTAAACAAAATAATTTTTTTATATTATAAGTTATAAAAATGCTGATGAACTTGTTAGAAAGTAAACTTGCTCACTATTAGTTGGCTCCAATCCAATCGGCATATTTTGACTTTGTTAGTTGAATTATAAAATATTTGATCATTACTATTTAATTACGTGTATATATAAACAATAAAAATTATTTAACATTATAAATCTAATAAAACTAAATATAGTTAATCTACTGAGATGAAACAGATTAATAAAGAACTGAAATAGAGTATCCAAAACATCATCATGGGAGTCGCAGTGTACGTCTCTGCAAACATGCGGGCACAATTTGTGTGAATTCCCAGAATCAAGAGAAACGTCTTCAATTGTTTAAAGTAGATTAAATTATGATTATCAGGAGAATCAAAGCCGCAAAGACCGGCATTAGAATAAAACAAGAGTACGAAACATTACATTTACAACTGATACGCACCTAAATCCAGCTTAAAGCTTTGATTAACCTTTAATAAACTAGAGTTTTAAAATCTAACCCGGTCTTGATTGTTGGTTTTGGTGTTACCCGTTCTAGGGGGACGGGTTCGTTTCTCTCTCTATTTGTCTAAACTGGCTCTGTGGGCGGACCCAGAAATTAAGGTTGAGGGATCATAACATAATATAACTAAAAATATAGTACTAAATTTTAATATTCATAAAATATTACAATGGCATAATATGCAATTTTAAATTTTTTGGCCACCCCTAAGTCCGCCCATGCCGGCCTCTAAAATAATCAAAATAAATATGAAGACTTTTGGTTCTAAAATAAAATAGTGCATGCGTTGATGGTCCATAAATGGGATGTAACCTTAGTATCGACAATCAAAAAAGCTCGAGATTGGCAATCTACTTTTTATTGTCGGCCACCACAATCATCACTACAATCTCACTGTTAGTAACATAAAACTGAATTTCGACTCAATCTAAACGTTACTAACCAAAGTCTCAATGCTTACAATCCAAACATCAACATCAACATCGAACTCTAATGACCCTAATTTCATTGATGACAACTCAACTATTGACCCAAATTCGAACACTGATCTAAACACCAGCGACCACAAACCTCATCAGTGATCCCTAAATCTCACCATAGTGTCCCAAACCTTAACATATGAACGCTAGCTAGTCAGACCCCAACGCTCGAAACCCTAAATTACATTGCTTGTGACTAAAACCTGAATGTCGATGGTCCAACCTCAACGTCATGACAAAAAAACTCAACACCAACGATTGAATCTTCAACATCAGTAGTCCAAATCTTTAATGCTTATGACTCAGCTTTAACAGTGACTATCTAAACTTCAACGCCTGTAACCCTAACCTCAACCCTAACTTCAGTGCCAGTGACCCAAATTTCATTGCAGGTGACCCAACATCAATGGTGCTAGTCTAAAATGGGATTTGAAAAGAAATGTTTTTGCTCAAAATTTGTAGAAAATGAGATTTGTTAAACCCTTTACTGGCATTAGTATTATGATATAAATATTGTATTTTATTATTAGAGTAGTATAACATAAAATGAAATTACCACAATGTATATATTCCAAATATCAAATTTCCATAACTTTTACTTTTAATTAGTATATAT
Organism: Cruciata laevipes; assembly: GCA_963678965.1. Lineage (NCBI taxonomy): Eukaryota > Viridiplantae > Streptophyta > Magnoliopsida > Gentianales > Rubiaceae > Cruciata > Cruciata laevipes. The sequence continues at coordinate 23,990,371 of OY787632.1, read as the reverse complement.
TTATATAATGATACCAAAATATATGTACTTTCGGGTAAAGTTAAAGACCAATTATTGGGTGAGACAGGCTCACCCAAGAGGCAGGACCAAGTTAACACTTTTTTTGGTGAGATTCGATGAACTAACACAAAGGTTTCGATGACATGACATGTTTGATAAACTAGCACCGATGTTTGATGATGTGACATCGAGGTTTGATGAGGTGGTAGTGAGTTATGATGATGTGGCAGTAATGAAATTTTCCTTATTTGGCCTTGACTCATGGGTGAGGCTGCCTCACAGGAGAATTACTTAAAGTTAAATGAGAAGATATAGTTTATTACAAATAGAATATTGGAATTGAAATTACTATTTGTTTTTAATTTGACACTACGCCGAAATTTGTTTCAATTATGTAAATCTACTACCTCCAACTCCGCAAATCTATTTTATTTATTTAAATTGGAAGTTTATGGCTGTTCAAGCCGTTTTATTTTATTTTATAATAAGATCATTTACATCGAAGGATTCGGGTTGAGTCTCCGTCTTATTGAAATTAATTGAAAAGATACGTATTTGTATACCGAGATGCTTTAATATAATATTATTTTCGAAAAAAAACAGAGAAAAACTCATTAAATTTAAATTGAAAAAGAGCTTGAGAGTTTTAGAGGAGAAACAAAGCAAGCTGCGCCTACACACAAACCAGCTAAAATTTTAGAGCGAGAAACTAAACACACCATCATCATTTCCACGTTACTTTCCCAATTCCTACCTTTTCAAATTAATTATTACCAAACTTAAATAAATTATTTTCGATGTATTGGAGAGTTACAGAGAGAGAGCTTTTTGATTGATTTTGAACAGTTTTAGAAGAATTACAGGTTGTTATATCTATTTTCGGAATAAAAGGTCTGTTGTTTGGCTGTGGATTTTTGTAATCGCGTTTGCTGAAAGCTTGGAGCTCCGAGTTGGCTCCGATCTGAACTCAGCGAGTCAGAGCTTCCGTGCTTGATGAGTTGGAGGACACGACGAACAGGAGAAGATCGTTTGTAACGGAGCCTCGTCAATGGTAAAGTTTTGTTTTTTTATTTCTCCGCTTTCCTGATTTTTAGCTCAAGTCAAATTTGTTCAACTTAATTTCCGCGATTTCGTTTTGAAATAAAAGTTTGTAAATTTGAATTTTGAACTGTGGGTGGGAACTTGTTTGGTTTGGTTTTAGTTTTATTGTTTTCACGGAATTGTATGTTTAGTTTGTTACAGTAATGGTGGTTTATCTTGAGCCTGCTAAGCCATGTTTGAATCAGTTCTCTTTGGTAATATGGATTATGGAGTAGTGCGTCAGTTTTGTTCATTTTCGCATTGGAAAACTATGTTCATACTTTGGCAGCATTGCTTTGAGTAACGAATTTGCCATACCTCCTCCCACAACCTGTGGTGTCGGGAGTTGGGGTTTGCTTGTTATGCAAACAGGCAACATGTCTTTTTTTCCAACAAGAAGTGAATTTTCCGTACCACCCACGACCTGTGGTGTCTGGTATTAGGGCATCCACAGCGATGTAGTCTTTTTTGCTACAAGAAATGTATTCGCTATATATCAAAACAAACTAACTTTAAAATGAATGCAAATGCAATTAAAGCTTCCAGAACTGGAAACTAGTCTATGTTAAGGGACCAAGTGATTAATTTTTTCTTAATGTCAAATTGTCGGTTTTGGACTATCGTTTGTTTAGGTTAGAATCCCACATTTATTATTTAATGCGGGCTCGTTTTTTTACCTCTTTTAGCCTAATAATTGTTCATACTTATTATAAGTTTATGCTTATTCTACCTATGGTGCATATCTTTTACCGTGGACAACTCCTAGGGTCGATATTTGGTTTTGCTGACAGAATTTTAAACCCTTAAACCCCAATCACTTTTCTGTGAGGTTAGTAGAAGGGGGCGGGTGGTTGGGAGGGGGTAGAATCAACAAAATCTGCGCTCTAGGCATAGTTCTATTTGTTTTCTGGAATACATATTAAATTGTGGATAATGTATGTGTAGCAAATTGTAATGCTTAAATTTTATGAAATATTTGTTTCAAAAGTGTGGGTGATGAACTTGTTGTAAAAATTTTCTAGTCAGGGGTTTGTTTCTTGAGCAGAAAACTCCAGTTTGAAATGAAAGGAGTGACTTTTATTGTTCAATGTTTGTTTAACATTTTGCAGGGATCACCAGTCAATATTATCGTTGGTTCTCATGTATGGGTTGAGGACTCAACCTTGGCATGGATTGATGGAGAAGTAACTCAGATTAAAGGTCAAGATGTTCATATTTCCACAACAAATGGGAAAAATGTGAGTGCTTGAATATTTTGCTGGTTTAATTGTGCATTCATATACTCCTACTGTGTTGAGTGTTCATATATATGCTTTTAACACCCCTTTGGTGAATCCTGGTGATTAAATTTATAAGTGTATGATCGCAAGGCCATGAACTTGTTTTTTATGTATTTATGCGGCTAAAAGCTTTCATTTACAATAGAAATGCCTCTTTTGGTAAAGCATCTTCTCGGTTTAGGAGTTTCTGAACCTTCAGCTATCTTCCTATGACATACTTTAGTACTAGTTCCTGTAGCTCTTGTAGCTATGCCTCCAATAACTTTCTTTTACAATATCAATTGAACTTGAGAGATATGGCTCTTTTGTTAAAGCATCTTTTTGTAAAGACCGAATTTAGTGTTAGTTCCTATAATTTCTGTATGTTTTTGTTAATTATTTTATTAATGAGTAGTTATAAAATGTAAAAATCATAATTATCAACATGGGTGTATACATATCCAGCAAATTGCAGTATTCATGATGATTTTAGCTGTATCTTTACTTTTTATATTGATTATGGACTTTGACACTAAGTTGATATGCTAAGGGAATTTGATGTGTCAAATCCTTTGTGAATGGAATATAATCAAGAGTTACATTGGATAATGCTTTCTGTGAAAAAATTCTTTGGGGGCCTAGATGGTTTTGTCAGTAGGGGAAAAAATGATTTTATAAGATTTTGTAATTGTGAAATTGATCAGGTTGTCGCGAACATTTCGAAAGTGTTCCCAAAGGATACTGAAGCTCCCCCTGGAGGTGTTGACGACATGACTAAGCTTTCATACTTGCATGAACCTGGTGTGTTGGAAAATCTGGCCACAAGATATGAACTCAATGAGATATATGTAAGTTTTCTGTTTGCAACTGATAAAAATATGCTCAATGAGATCATTTGATGGAAGAAACACATTTCTGATGTCTGAGTGTCTCTTAATAATTCCACAGACATACACTGGAAATATATTGATTGCAGTAAATCCTTTTCAAAAAATTCCTCATCTATATGATACTCATATGATGGAACAATATAAAGGAGCTGGATTTGGAGAGCTCAGTCCACATGTTTTTGCCATTGCTGATGTATCGTATAGGTGGGTATTCCATTTTCGATTATCTATCTCTGTACTTGAATTCACACACAGTTTCACTTTCTCTTTCATGCCACAATATCCTTCGTATAATTTTTTAAAATTATATATATATACAGGCAAATGATGAATGAGGGAAAAAGCAACTCAATCTTGGTTAGTGGAGAAAGTGGTGCTGGCAAAACTGAAACAACAAAGATGCTAATGAGATATCTTGCACATCTGGGTGGTCGTAAGGGAGTTGAAGGACGGACAGTTGAACAGCAAGTTCTGGAAGTAAGTAAAAATAATTTGTTAACGTTCCTTTAAAAGAAAACCATTTTCCATTCATAGAGGGGCTGCAGTTTTTTTCCATTTCCCCCACATAAGTTGGGTATTTCTTGAGTTCACATGGAAAAATATCGTTGGCCAATCTAACATATTACTTCTGCAGTCCAATCCAGTTCTTGAAGCTTTTGGAAATGCTAAGACTGTAAGGAATAATAACTCAAGGTAAAGAACTATAGATAATTTTACCGTCTTCAGTTTCTGCATTTCCTGGCGTTTCATTTGAAATTTGTTGAGCTTGTAATTCAACTTGGTTGTTATATCTCGATACAGTCGCTTTGGTAAATTTGTTGAGATACAATTTGATAAGAGTGGAAGGATATCCGGAGCAGCTATTCGAACATACTTGCTGGAAAGATCTCGTGTTTGTCAAATTTCACCACCAGAAAGAAACTACCACTGCTTTTATCTTCTTTGTGCGGCTCCACAAGAGGTATATTTTTCCTCCATATAGAACTGATGAGTGACCGGTTGAGCTTACTTCCCGAGCTACAAACTGATAGTTTAGCTTTAATGCACAGGAGAGGGAGAAGTATAAGTTGCAGGACCCAACATCGTTCCATTACCTCAATCAGTCAAACTGTTATGAACTTGATGGAGTAAATGATGCAGAAGAATATCTTGCTACAAGAAGGGCCATGGATATTGTAGGAATCAGTGAGGAAGAACAGGTTGGACTGCCCCCCCCCAAATTTCATTTGACTAAGATTTATTGTATTCTTCGTTAATTTACTTTATGAAGATTTTTTCAGGATGCAATTTTCAGAGTTGTTGCTGCAGTTCTTCATATTGGCAATGTTGAGTTTGCCAAGGGAAAGGAGATTGATTCTTCTGTGATTAAGGATGATAAGTCTAGGTTTCATCTTAATATGACCGCAGAATTGCTCAGGTTGGTTTCTTACCTTTGATTTTCAGTCTCTGTGTTACTCTGAAATCAGTTATTTGAAATAAACACCATGGAGCAGGTGTGATGCTAAAAGTTTGGAAGATGCACTTATTAAACGTGTGATGGTGACCCCAGAAGAAGTTATTACCAGGACTCTTGATCCAGAAGCAGCCACTGGCAGCAGGGATGCCTTGGCTAAAACTGTATACTCTCGTCTATTTGATTGGTGAGGAATGTTGTTCGCTTACTACTCGCCTATTTCAGTCTCTAGATGCAACCATTTTCTTTCCTAATTGTTTTCAATTTCTATCAGGATTGTGCAGAAAATAAACATATCAATTGGGCAGGATCCCAACTCAAAATCAATAATAGGAGTACTTGATATATATGGCTTTGAGAGTTTTAAGCTGAACAGGTAACTTAATGAAAAATGTGACATCAAGGGTTAAGTTTTATTTCATCTCTTGTTCTCTGGAGTTGTATCTGATTTACGCCTTTTTTAATCATATAGTTTTGAGCAGTTCTGTATCAATTTCACAAATGAAAAGCTGCAGCAACATTTCAACCAGGTGAAATCCCATTCTCGTCTTCTGTCAATCCTTTGACCACAATGCTTGACTTTCTTATGGACTGTCTGTTGATTTTCTTGATTGCAGCATGTATTCAAAATGGAGCAAGAAGAATATGAAAAGGAACAGATAAATTGGAGCTACATTGAATTTGTTGATAATCAAGATGTTCTTGATTTGATTGAAAAGGTATGAGATCTGCCCTTTTCTGCATGGTTCTATTTAAATAAGCAACAAAGGTTTTTGGACCTTCTTGTCCACGTCTTATACTCCATTATCTAAGGTGTTTAAATTGTACGCAGAAACCTGGAGGAATCATTGCACTTCTGGATGAAGCATGGTGTGTAACTTCTGTTTGTAGTTATTTGTCCAGATCTATAAAATTGTTGTTATCCTTTAGGATATATTCTCTTTAATATTGAATTAGAATATTTGCCATCACATTTTGTTCTTATTTACCCTCAGCGATGTGTACAACAGTCATACTTACCTCTCTTTATCCTACAGCCTGACATCTAATTTAATGTAAGTTTCTCATTTGCATGATGCAGTATGTTCCCTAAATCAACTCATGAAACATTTGCCCAAAAACTGTATCAAACATACACCAAAAATAAGCGGTTCATCAAGCCGAAACTGTCACGGACCAACTTCACTATATCTCACTATGCTGGCGAGGTATGATAATTTATCCTGTATATTTCTGAGTTCTTATACTTCTTTTGCCAATACCATTTTTCTGGTCCTTATTTGCAGGTAACCTACATGGCAGACTTATTTTTGGATAAAAACAAAGATTATGTAGTTGCAGAACATCAGGATCTCTTAACAGCTTCAGAGTGCCACTTCGTAGCTGGTTTATTTCCTCCACTGCCTGAAGAATCTTCTAAATCATCCAAATTTTCTTCAATTGGTTCCCGCTTTAAGGTACTTCTCTCTTTACCTACCCCAGATGTATGGACTTACTTACCTTCTCTTAATCAATATCTTCCAATGATTATTGCAGCTGCAACTCCAATCTTTGATGGAGACTTTGAGCTCAACAGAACCTCACTACATTCGATGCGTGAAGCCCAATAATGTTCTGAAACCTGCTATTTTTGAGAATCAGAATGTCATTCAACAATTGCGATGTGGTGTGAGTACATAATACACCTTTTGCTTTTGCAAATAATTTATAAAAACATTTCCGAAGAATATTAAAGTTCTTGGTTTGTCCAGGGTGTTCTTGAAGCAATTAGAATCAGCTGTGCTGGGTATCCTACTAGGCGAACTTTTGATGAGTTTCTCCTTCGATTTGGTGTTCTTGCTCCAGAAGTTTTGGATGGAAGGTACATAAATGCTGCTTCTTTTCTACAGGGCATTTTGACATAATACTTTTCGTTTGCATGTCCTTGATATTCTTATCCGCATATTCTTGTTTAATACTGCATACCGTCTAAACTGGCTGGTTTGTGTTCTGATCTTGGCAAAATTGCTAATTGCAGTTACGATGACAAGGTTGCATGCCAAATGATTCTGGACAAAATGGGACTAAAAGGCTATCAGGTAAATCTGCTTGCCTATTGCAAGCAAAAATTAATACGTGTGCCTTTCTTTTGATGCTCATCCATGTGCACTATATGTGTGGTGTGTCACTGGATTTTCAGATGGGCAAAACAAAAGTCTTTCTCAGAGCTGGTCAAATGGCTGAGCTAGATGCGAGGAGAGCAGAGGTTCTTGGAAATGCAGCCAGAATCATTCAGAGACAAATCCGGACTTATATAGCAAGGAAGGAGTTCATCTCTACACGTCAAGCAGCAATTCGCTTGCAATCTTGCTGGCGAGGTAATGTTTATTGGTGATATTTTTGTTATAATGCCCTAGATGATATGAAGTTACCATATTTTCAATGTACTGATTCATTTTCACTGTGTCTGCTGGGGATAATTAGCAATGACGGCATGTAAGCTATATGAACAATTACGACGTGAAGCAGCTGCGCTGAAGATACAGAAGAACTTCAGATGTTATGTCGCTTGGAGGTCCTACTCTACATTGCGTAATTCAGCAATCACATTGCAGATGGGTATGAGAGCTTTTAGTGCCAGAAATGAATTCAGATACCGGAAACAAACGAAGGCTGCCATTAAAATTCAGGTAACATTTTGCCACTAAATTGTCCACTTCTGAATACATATAACCTGGAAAAGACTATATGCTCCCACTATTGGACATTTCTGATCCATCAATCTTCTACGCAGGCTCATGTGCGTTCACACAGGGCATTCTCTTACTACAGAAGTCTTCAGAGAGCTTCTCTTATCACACAATGTGCATGGAGAGCACGGGTTGCTAGGAAAGAGCTTCGCATGCTTAAAATGGTTTGGACTTTGTCACTATACCCTTATAAGCATTTGTTTGACGCATCATGTGCTGAAGCATAATAAATGCATTTTCAACAATCATTGGTATGGCCAACTATGCAGGCGGCAAGGGAAACAGGTGCTCTTAAGCAAGCAAAGGACATGCTAGAAAAGAAAGTGGAAGACCTTACATGGCGCCTGCAATTTGAAAAGCGACTACGGGTAATGTACTTTAAATTATATTTGGGTTTTCAGAGATTTGAATGGGTCTTGACTTGGGGTCTTGTGGCCAATTTTCTTACAGACTGAACTGGAAGAGACAAAAGGCCAGGAAATTGCAAAATTGCAGGATGCTTTGCGTGCAATGCAGAGTCAAGTAGATGAGGCAAATGCCAGAGTCATTAAAGAGCAAGAAGCAGCAAGAAAAACCATTGAAGAAGCTCCACCTGTAATTAAGGAGACCCCTGTTATAGTACAGGACACAGCAAAGGTTGAAGCATTAACAGCTGAGGTTGAAAATTTGGAGGTATGAATAGTTATATTTGGACTACATAGTTTTTATTTTTCGTAGTACGAGTTCTCTACTTCTGTTCTACAGAGGCATGTCAAAAGAAACTGAAACTAAGACTGTCAAGTCACATGTGTCATTTACTGTCACTTACAATTGCATATGTGAATCATGCATATTAATTTTTATCCAGTATTAGGTAATTTAGATTTCACATAATTTATTGCTTATATTTCTTGATCTCTGGATATAATTTGAAGTGATCTACTATGGTAGATTTGACAAAGTTTATTCATCGTCTACTCTGGTAGTAGTTTTGATAATGCTTTCATCAGATGTGATATAATTATTCTGGTTTTTGCAGGCCTCTCTGAAGTCAGAGAAGCAGGTTGCAGAAGAGGCAAGAAAGGCTTCTATAGATGCTGAGGCAAGAAATGCTGACCTTGTAAAAACACTTGAAGGTGCAGAACAAAAGGTTGATCAACTTCAGGCAAATGTCCAAAGGTGTGTGACTGAAATTATAGTGCCCATCCCAAATGTGTGTATAATAATGCAATGTTGTTGCCCAAATCTATACTATACATAAAGGGAGAAGCATGTCAAAGTCATTGTGGAAGCGCCAATGGCGCTCTCACAAAAATCCCCATCTAGATATGTAGAAACTCTCTGTAATTTCATACTGTTACACATCCCTTTTAGTAAATCAATTTTGATTTGATCCTTGTTTCAGACTTGAAGAAAAGCTGTCCAATCTAGAGTCAGAGAATCAAGTTCTCCGCCAACAATCCTTGACCATGTCACCAACCGGAAAAACTTCACGACCCAAGATGACAATTTTACAGGTAATTGTCTCAGTCATTTGAGTTATGGTTTCCATGGTCAGACTTACTGAAAGGAGTTTTTTTCACTCGCAGAGAACACCGGAAAATGGAAATATCTTAAATGGAGAAACCAGGGTTGCATATGTAAGGAGAATCAGTACATGATTTTACGTACTAATTTTACATGCTGATTTTACCTACTAAACTTTTATATCATAATTTGTGTGTTTCAGGACTTGAGTCCTGCTACTGCAAGTCCAAAGGATATGGAATCTGAGGAGAAACCACAAAAGTCTTTGAATGAAAAGCAGCAGGTTAGTGCTTTTGGATGTTTAAAACCCCTTTGTTGTGGTAATGATTATGATTTTTGATTCTCAATGGCCTGGTGTATTATTTCAGGAGAACCAAGATTTGCTAATCAAGTGTATTTCACAAGATTTGGGATTTTCTAGTGGCAAACCTATTGCTGCTTGTATGATTTACAAGTGCCTTTTACACTGGCGGTCCTTTGAAGTTGAGAGAACTACTGTGTTTGACCGAATCATTCAAACAATAGCTTCAGCAGTAGAGGTATGAGCTTCATGCTGCAAACAAATCATTATCTGCTGGTCCTTTATTTTTAGAGTGATTGAAACAGTCATGGCTGGTATTAATTCAATAAACATTATATGAAGGTACCTGACAACAATGACGTGTTAACTTACTGGTTGTGCAATACATCCACATTGTTGATGCTACTCCAACACACTCTTAAGGCTACTGGGGCAGCTAGTCTGACTCCACAGAGGCGGAGGTCGTCATCAGCATCACTCTTTAATAGGATGTCCCAAGTACGTGCATATTCTTTGTGTGTGGCTACTTTGTCTCACTAATTTTCCAGTGTTTAACCATGGCCTTCCTGTATTTTGTCGTATAGGGACTTCGGGCCTCTCCGCAAAGTGGTGGAATATCATTTCTGAATGGACGCGTACTTGGTAGACTGGATGACTTGAGACAAGTTGAAGCAAAATATCCTGCTTTGTTATTTAAGCAGCAACTCACTGCTTTCCTTGAAAAGATATATGGAATGATAAGAGACAACCTAAAGAAAGAGATTTCTCCATTACTGGGCCTGTGCATACAGGTATGTATTTTTTTTTTCTGTTGTAGTTTCAGGGGTTGTGCACGTAATTGCTTAATATATACTCACTCTGGATGCAGGCTCCTCGAACCTCTCGTGCAAGTTTGGTAAAAGGGCGCTCTCAAGCTAATGCTGTTGCTCAACAAGCTTTGATTGCTCACTGGCAAAGCATTGTAAAAAGCTTAGATAATTATTTGAAGTTAATGAAGGCAAACAATGTGAGTTCCAAAGTTCTCTTCGATTTAAATACTATTTTCTTGCAGATGCATAGAAACAAAATGCTCCAGTTCTTTTTCTATCTTTGATGGTTCTCTCTACAATTACGCTATTGCAGGTGCCTGCATTCTTGGTCCGAAAAATTTTCACGCAGATATTCTCATTTATCAATGTTCAACTTTTCAATAGGTAAATTAATAAATTAAATAAGGGATATTGCAACCTATTAGTTGAATTATGATATCATTTCTCTTCATGTTGACTGTTTATTGTCCAGTCTTCTTCTGCGACGTGAGTGCTGCTCGTTTAGCAATGGAGAGTATGTTAAATCAGGGCTAGCTGAATTGGAGCAATGGTGCTCTTTTGCAACTGAAGATGTATGTGGAAGTCAATGATTTAACTTATATTAACTATCCACTTTATTTGTTAAACCTCTAATAGTTGTGTCCTTTTTATCAGTTTGTGGGCACTGCTTGGGATGAACTTAAGCACATCAGACAGGCTGTTGGATTCCTTGTAAGTTGACTTTGATCCTCAATACATTTCTTATTTATTGTATGGGCAATCTATTATATTGTTTGAATCTGCAGGTGATTCATCAAAAGCCCAAAAAGACTTTGAACGAAATTACCATTGAGCTGTGTCCTGTAAGCAAAATTTTTTAGATGGCTGATTTATTGGAGGTGCATTAATCTTCATATTGGGTCCTGATCTTTGTTGGTTTCTTCTGCAGGTGCTTAGCATACAGCAATTATACAGAATAAGTACTATGTACTGGGATGACAAATACGGCACCCATAGTGTCTCTTCCGATGTAAGTTCTTTACTTGGGAGTATAAATTTCTTAGAAATGTGATTTCTCAATAGTATTTTATGGTGTGTGTGTGTGTGCTTAAAACTACATTCCTGGACATGTAGGTTATTTCAAGTATGAGAGTTATGATGACAGAGGACTCAAACAACGCTGTTAGCAGTTCCTTTTTGTTGGATGATGATTCAAGGTACCTTTTTGTTAATCTTTGTATCTAGGAATCATGTTAGGGATGTATTTTAAAGTTCTTCTAAATAATCAGAAGAAAGAGATCAGTTGATCGAATTCTCTATATCTTCTCTCCTTAATGGGCGGGCAAGGGAAAAAGTCAGCAGTTGTTTTTCTTTCCTTCTTCACCATTATCTATTTGAAACAGATTAAATCCTCTCCAGAAACTATTTCCGAGATTTATCTTAACTAAATCGTTTTATGGTGCAGCATTCCTTTCACTGTGGATGAGATATCCAAAACAATGCAACCAGTAGACGTTGCCACCATCGAGGCTCCCCCTTTAATCCGGGAAAACTCAGGTTTTGCATTCTTGCATTAGCTTTCTGGATCGTGGTGATGATTGTGGACTCATTCTAAAGCCCATCCTCATCACCATAAAGCTGGAATCTGCACCTGTGGAGTTGTGTGCAGGAACTTGTGCATATATTTTTTGGCTATTTATTTTCCTCCATTCCATGATAGTTGTCCATTGTACATTTTACACTAGTAGCTCAGACAACGATTAATGCATGTTGTCTGGGTCAATTTTTTGTGGGCCCTCAGGCATTTCGCCGAAACGGGGGTTATCGTAGTTTGCGAAGGAAATAGGGGATGCTAGTGTGGTGGAATGAAACTAGAAATAGTGGTGATTGGTTTTTGAGCTGGTGCTTGCAGATTGGGGTTTTTGAGTGTACATTATCATTGTTAGTGTGGAAATTAGAGATTGAGCTAGGGTTGTACTCTGTATGTTGCAAAACACAGAATTCTTTGTCTGTGTGGTAATATTGTGTTTTATCATTTGGAAGATCGATCCAAAGGTTGGATCATTCATCGTATTTTCACATTCTGGTTTCTCTCCATTTGGAAGTTCAGTCCAAAGGTTTGATATGATTCAAGATCCATGCTTGAATGCACGGAATTACCGTTGCTGTTAACACCTGTCGTTTTTATTTTTATTTTTATTTTTGCCAGTGATCATGATCTAGCATGGGTTCAACAAAAAATGTTCTTGGTCTTGTCTCTTATCTAAGGAGATATAATCAAGGATCAATTGCTAGTCGTGTAACGCTTAGTCGCTTGGAATTTAATATTTTTCACAGAAACTGCTGCATACTATCGTGTTGAATGAAATTTGTTCCAATGGAGTAGTAACTTTTCGTTTGCCATATAATCCTCGACCTCGTGTGGAAATACAAGAGGGCATGGACGCATAGGCACCACACCAGAGGGCAGAGTCCAATCTCACGTTCAGTTCTTCACGAAAGTTACTAAGAATTACATGTTACGAAAACTTTGATAAGAATCTTGTATGAATCACAAACTGCAAAATAATCTTTGATTTAGGTCACCTTTACATGTAACCAGACTTCGTATGTAGCATTATTTGACAACTAGAGCACAAATCCAGAAAGCCACTCAATTTGCATGTCCTAAACTATAATGGCAACTATGGAACACCCATTTAGTAAAAGATATCACACAGTCACACTGTAATTTGTAATACACCAAAAGATACAGCCAAAATTCAAGCTTTGAAGTTTGTAACCTTTCCACTAACTTCTTTCTTCCTTGTTGCCTTTTTGATACCAGCGCCACCTAAATAGAGAACTCTTTTCAACACCGTGGGAAACAAATGGCATCAGCTAATTTCTTTTGTTTTTTTCCATGTTTTGCTAGTGAAGTGAAGGTGTGTTCCAGCTATGCGGTTTGAGGATCTGAAGAGTTACTTGGTTTTGCGGAGTTCTCTTCTGAAACTGTAGCTTGCTCTGCCTCAGCCTGCACAGACTTCCTCTCTGATTTTTTCTTCTCTTTCATAACATATTGTCTTGGCATCACTTCAAGTAAGAAGTTTCCCCCATTCCATACGGTTGCCGTGACTTTGAGGACTTGGAAAAGGATAGACAGTCTGTAAGATAAGAATATCGGGACAGTTAATGCCATTGTTGCCACTGTAAAAGCTGCTTGAAGAACAATATACATCAGCAGGCGATTATTATCCCCAAGAACACCGCTTAGCCGCCACCACAAGTTGTTGGCTTTCTGTGCTTTCTTAGAGAGCTCCCTGTCACATTGAGAATGATGGTAAGGGTGAGAATGACTTAAACATAAATCAAAGAGGAAGATCAAGATTACCGGACAGATCAATGATATAGTTATATTACCTGTAAGAATTCATGACTTCTGGATCATTTACAAATCTCTGGCGACGTAGGACATCTACAATCAGAAAATAAAGAGCCTGCCACAGGCAGTAAGCAACTAAGGGAACGAGAAACAGGTAAGTCCAGAGATTGTATTTGCTTTCAACATAAGGCCATGAAGGTCTCCGAGGGGTTCCAACAGGATGCATAGCTTCAAAGAATGCAGGATCCCACCATCGAATTGTGAAGAAAACCAAACCTGGCCCAGGTAATTGTATTAGAATATGGTTTGGTCCAGATAATTGTATTAGAATAAACACGGGAACTAAGAAACATATTAACCTATAAATATAACTATTGAAACATATCCATGTGAAATCTTAAGAATGATACGTGTAGTGCAGGTTGCAGCAAGCATCTGAGTTAATATTACATGAAGTTGCATAATAATCACAAATGCTGCAAACAAATTCTACTTCTGATGAAATTACGATGGAACAATCAAAATTGGCACTTTGTTGCTTTACATTAAACATTACAACTAAGCCTAGCTAAATAACACTAATGAAATGAAATAAAGCAGAAGTACGCAAATTCAACAATTGATATGCAGTTGAAGAAATATGTGAAAACCTGCTTAAACATATTTGATTTCCAGTCATTATAACAGTATGGAACAACGAAGGTCTTGGTTCTAACTTTGGATGCTAATTTTCTCCAGCTCTATGCCATGTATGGTCTTACAGCATAACATATTTAATTCTTACACTAAAGGGAATCCTGCCTCTGTTGCTATAAGTTACTACATTAACATGACGGAATCAGGTAAGAGATACTTACCATTTGACAAAACTGATTCATGATAGATAAACTAAAATGTGTTTTCATTAAGCAGTCGAAAAGCAATATAAATCTAGAAAGTCGACAGAATAAAGCACAGGCAAAAATTCAATTTCTTATCATCAAATATGACCTTGCTTTAAAATAAGAAAATGAATCACATGAAATTATGAAAGGAAAAGAGACAATCCAACTTACCAGGCAAAAGATGTATGAAGACGCTTACAATTTTATCAAAAGAGTTGAACACTAAGCTGCACCTCCATACAATTAGCGCCCATGCTAGAGGCCCCTGCATTTGAATTGGTGGAAGTCAAGATATAGAACAAACATCATAAAACACTACCAAGATAGCAGCTCCTCAACAAAAGCTCACCTCAGCGAATGAGAAGCAAATCATAAAGAACTTCTCATTTCTAGGGAAAAACAGAAGCATCACCAAGAAGATTGTATTGGCATAATAGCAGAAATCCTGCACAGCACAACAAAAAAGTGCTTCCTTTAGAACCAAATATCTCAACTCTGGTTACAAGCCCCAAAAAAAAAGTATAGCAACGCAAACTCGAGCTCCTAAGTAAACATTCTTATTGACCCTGTATACTAGGGTAACTCGTCTACAACCAAAGCCTATTTGTAATTATGCCCAAAAGGTTAAATCACACATATCATGGCATACACTTGAACTCGGAAGTAATTTAAGTAGTATAGCCAATGAAAACCAAATAGAGAGTGGAAGCTTACCAGGAGGTAATAATGCCATTTCTTGTATCTGTAATAAATCCATCTCATTGGAACAAACATAACATAAAGCAAACAGTATACATAGGGTACATCTTGAGGCCCTGCAACACAAGAAAGAACCCAGCAGAGAAACATAAGTCATCAAACAATGCTGTATTGCCTATCCTATCTCACTAATTAACTTCAGAAACAAGAAAACTTACTGGCTCCCCACAGAAAGCAGAATGTTCCAAACCCAATAACACTTAACAAATAAGTCACCTGCAAATTAACAGACACTTGTAGCTCCAGCAAATTATAAAAACGATGCTAATGAACGGGGAGCCGAAAAGGGACCTTATTGATGAATCTTTCGTGTTCTTCAGCCCGTTTGGCAATCTTGTCTGCATGCTTGGACAAGATCTTCTTGGTCATCTCTTTGGTTTCCGCCATTTTCTGCCCAAACAAAAACAATCAAAAGCAAAATCCTGTTTAGGATCACCACCACCGAATCACACAAGTAGGAAGGAAGGAAGGAAGCACAGGTACAACCTTGGATTGATCTTTGAGCTTTTTACGAAACATCCCTTTAGTTTCCCCGTTCGATTCCTCCATAAATTCTTCGTCGCTCGACATTTCTTCGCTTGTTGATCCTTTGTGCACACGAATCAAGGCGGTGGCGCGCTTCTTGGATTGTATTTATGGTTCTGAGATTCTATGGAAGCATTCAATTTCTTTCTGTCCCTAATACTGTCCATATATAAATTACGTTTCAAAATATATAAATACAAAGATGGTTCTGGATGTTTTCCCCAATTGACTCATTTTGGGATATCATTTTATATTCCGAGTAATATTCTTCCTTTGCAATTAGGTCTTGTTCATATGAACTTAAATAAAAATAATTATCTGAACTAAAAAAGTTTATCTGAACTTAAAATAAATTCCCCGAACTCAACTGAACTTAAAAAACTTTATCTGAACTCAACTCAATTGTATTTAAAAATTTTATCTGAACTCATTTGAACTTAAAAAACTGAGCTGAATTAAAATATATAGATAAAATGTACTAAACTAAATTGAAACTTACTGAAATATATGTGATCATTTCCAATATATTTGAAATTTTTTAATCTAAATATAACATAATATATTTAATATTAAAATATATTGAATTGAGTTGCACTGATGTAGATAAACTGAACTGAACGGAATTGAAATACACATGATCAATTTCAATAATTGGTATAACTTAATTAGCATTATTTTTATCAAATTATATTTTTACTGAACTATATTGAATTGAACTGAACTGAACTAAATTGAACTGAATCTAAGTAAAAATTAATGTGTTGAAAAAAGCGGTATGAATAAATTAACCATAACTGTATCAAATTATATTTTTGCTGAGCTAAACTGAACTGAAGTGAAAATTAATGTATTGAAAAAAAGCATCGGTATGACTATACTAAACTGAACTGAATTTCATCAAATCACATTTTTGTTGAAACTAAGCTAAACTAAATGGAATTGAATTGAACTGATATGAACAATTAAGCTCAAAAGAACATGGTCTACAACGCATGATAGTAAAATCACAAAATATCTTTAGCATTATTTAAATTATTATAATACACAATATTGAACATGACAGAATATAAAAATGTTGAACTTATCAAAACTGAACTGAACTAAAAAACAAATAAATATACTGAACTTAACTTATATGAAAAATAAATAAGTTTGCTGAATGGTGCGTCGTTTTACACCAAAAATATTACAGCTCACACGTTCAGGTTCTGGCAGTCGGTATGGGCATACCGACCAGTACAGTGGCGAGCAGGATCGAATCCTAAGAGACTGCGAGTTTTCTTCCTTAACCTTGACCTGCGAAACAGTCACCAAAAAGAGGGTTTTGAGATTTAAAGATGATTTAACGAAAATTAAACAAGAACAAAACAGAGAATGATTTTCTAAGGTTTAGACAATGGAGAGAGAATTCCGGTTCCAAACAGTTCCATGCTGGCATAACGTTCTTGATCGAGAATGCAAAGATAACTTTAAACACATGCATATAAATTGGTTTAGTTGTAAAACAACAAATCCTTCCTTACCTTATCGATAGAAAGGAGGACGCCTCACTAACTATTTCTCTAACCCACATATAACCTAAGAGACGCTCTATAGATTTAATATGTAAGCAGCATGAAGAACAAGAAAGACCCAAAACATATTCAACAAACTCGATTAGCCGATTTATTTAAATTAAGACTGTCAATCTCTAAACCCTAATTAAACTTGGACCACAATTACGGATGATCGGTTTAATTGGCATTCAATTAACAAGCATGCAAACAAGTATTGTACACTATTTAAAAACATGCAAGTAATCATAGATTAAGAACAAGATAAACAGATATAAGCATGCAATTCAAAGTATATATTAAAACAAATTAGATCTCCCAAGAATCAAAGCCAGCACTTCCCTGATCTTCACCAGAATAAAGGGGTTTAGCTAGAAAACATGATAGTAATCATATTCACAAGCATTGAAAAAAATGATTTTTATTGAATGAAGGGTAAAAACTGGTGGCCAATAACGTCTGCGCCCAAAACCTGAAATCAGTCTAAGTCTCTGAAAGAAAAAGTATGTGTGTATGTGTATGCGTATACTAATTTTACAACAAACATGGAATATATAGTTTTTTCCATGTCTTAAAAAGATAAGAATAGAATAATAAGATATCTCTTTTTCCATAAAAAATTAGAAACCTTCAAGGAATCCCTTTCCAAATATGACTCTGACTTTGCTAAATCAGT
This sequence comes from Cruciata laevipes, assembly GCA_963678965.1. Classification (NCBI taxonomy): domain Eukaryota; kingdom Viridiplantae; phylum Streptophyta; class Magnoliopsida; order Gentianales; family Rubiaceae; genus Cruciata; species Cruciata laevipes. The sequence continues at coordinate 23,972,607 of OY787632.1, read as the reverse complement.
CTCCATGAAATATTTCTTTCCTTGCTCCAACATGACTCCAGCAAGACTGAATTCTGCAGAAACAGCTACGTCCATCTCCCCTCCATGCGTTGAGTCCAGCCTTCTTCTCCATCTTTCTGATTTTCTCCATAAATTGCAGATAATAATATTTAATTATCTTTTCCTCCAATTCTGCAATAAGTCAACAAAACATAAGATTTCCATAGAATAATAATATAATTCAGCCCAAATATCCAGGAAATTATGTGGTAAATTCAGCCCAATCACTGAACTGAACTGAACTGAAAAAAGATAATCTGTACTTATTTGAACTCATCTGAACTAAAAAACATTTATCTGAACTAAAAAAAGTTTATTTGAACTCATCTGAACTAAAAAAAAAAAATCAGATAAGCTCTAGAGAACATGACCTTAATCCCTCTAATTCTCTAATAAGAGCATCTTCAATGGTAGGATGTAGGCATGTAGCTTGACTTGTCACGTCACATTTCAACCTATATGTCAAGCTACATAGTGATATTACTGGATTAATCATATTAATGTTATAAATATTTTGTGATAGCAAGTAAAGTGTGAGAATTATATGCCACTAATTAAATAGTGTATATTATCCCCATCAATCTACATGCTAAAGAAATGAAACAAGATAAGAGAGAGAATATGAATGACAAGGGGAAGTAAAGAGAAGACTTTATTTCTTCACTTAGGGATGATCTTACAATGGAGAAAACGACCTCTATTTATAGGCCTACAAAGGGAGGAGAAGAGTACTCTAGAAGATTGCTTTTACTTGGAGCCAAATAATGCTTGGAGCCAAAGTTTGTAGTGGCTATGTCTTGGAGCCAAAGCAAGCTCATGACACAATCTCCATGTGCTCAAATGGACATCCACAAATTAATTCATAACACTCCCCCTTGGATGTCCATTCCCTGAAGAGATGCCTCGTTAAAACCTTACATGGAAAAACCCAGTTTGGGAAAAATCCATGGTGAAGGAAAAAAAGTACACCCTTTTATGGGAGCGATGCCTCGTTAAAACCTTACATGGAAAAACCCGATATGGGAAAAATCCACGGTAAAGGAAAAAGAGTACATCCTCCAGTTACGACACTGCCTCATTAAAAACCTTACCGTGAAAAACCCAGTGGGAAAAATCCATGGTTAAGGGAAAAAGAGTACAATGTGTAACGCATGCCGATCTTGTGAACTAACTTTTCAAATGTTGAAGTCGGCAGTGACTTAGTGAATAGGTCCGCCGAATTTTCACTTGATCGAATCTGCTGAATATCGACTGTACAATTTTTTTGAAGCTCATGGGTGAAGAAGAATTTCGGTGAGATGTGTTTAGTTCGATTACCTTTGATATATCCTTCCTTTAACTGAACGATGCATGCTGAATTATCTTCAAATAGTTTAGTCGGGTCTTTCTTCAAGGGAAATCATCATCTCATGTTTCTCGAATATGATGGATTACCGACCTCAACCAAAAGCATTCCCGGCTTGCTTCGTGGATTGCCAATAATTCTGCATGATTAGAAGAAGTAGCAGCTATGGTCTGCTTCATAGAACGCCAAGATATCGCGGTATCACCACTCGTGAATATACTGTGTATAGGCTGATTAGTCATCTTGAATTTTCAAGTTATCTTGAATTTTTCCTGCAAAACAATAAACAACCAACTGGATTTCTCCATTTAGTCTCTTTCAAGGGTTTCGTTAGTTATCAGCTTATAAATCATGATAGACTCGGATCCGGATCCTAAACCTAATGATAATGCATGCATTTTTAGAGTTGTACATGATATAATATTATGCATACGATTTAGTTCTCGAGAACATATATAATGCCTCAATGGCAATCAAATCCCTTAAGGATTTTCATATATATCTTGATATCAAGTAAGTTATATCTTAAGTCTTTTACTTGCTGCCAGATTAGGCAAGTAACGAAAAGTGATTGCATCCACCATGAGTATTTTCTCATATTTAACACCCGGCCCTTTGGGAAAAATTTTGTGCGATAACTCGTGCTTTTAAATAGCACCAATTTTATTTTCTCATCAATCTTTCGCACAAGAACCCATTTTATGGCTCACGGGTTTGCACATTTTTATATGTGCGTAAAAGACTTTTCGTTTAGACAATGACATCAATTCTTCTTGAATTGCGTCTTTTCATTTTGGCCAATCATTTCTACGTCTGCATTCATCTACAGACTTTGGCTCATGATCCTCATTTTTATTCATAACGGCAACTGCTGTAGCATAAGCAAATTTATCATCGACGTCGATTTCACATTTGGTTCCATATTTCACCAGTCATGACATAAGTTATTGAGATCTCAATATTTTCAGGTACCTGAGCTTCCTTATGAAGCATTTCATTTGTCATGATGGGAGACTCTTTAGGAGTCATCAATGATTCCAAAAATCATTGATACCGCGATTTTGCCATCTCAATTATTTGCTCCTTTTATCTTTCGAGGATTTTCATATTTGGAACCAATTGTTCTACCACGATTTCATAGTTGCCTTTATTTTATTCTGGTGGTAGGTCCCTCATGGACATCAATTGAAATAGGAGCATTTGCAGCTGGTACATGTGACTTATTCACACATTTTAGGTCAAGATATAAATCTGGCATTCATTTCCCAAACTGAATCATCCATTGAACTCTTATAGTTCATAAATTTTAGTACGAGGATCATGATGATGATTCATTTCAATTTTCTTGACCATCTGCTTATTTTCTTCCCCTGATGTCAGGTATATTAACTCGTTGAAATAATATACGAGTATTTAACAAATCTCTTGCCATTTGTTCTAGGCACTTTACAATTGAATGAGATTTGTAACCGACATATAATCACAACCTCATTGAGGTCCCATCTTGGTGTGGTGTGGTGGAGCAACTGATTCATAAATCGTACACCCAAAATTTCGAGATGGGAAATACATGGCTCTTGACCAAAACCATTTGTTGGGGAGATATCTCATTATAACTTTAGGCATTTATGCGAACAAGTGTTGCTTCATGTAGCATGTCTTCAGATCAACGACATGTTTAGTTTAATGACATTTTAGTTCTCAAGAACAATGGACTTGTAAAATCAATAATACTTATCTCAATTGCCAAATTAATCCCGGAAGTAACTTTGCAAACTTCGGGTTGTGAGTAGCATACGTGCGACCATTTCGTCGATGCATCGGTTTATATATACCGAAATGGTCGGTGGGTGAATAGGCCCACATTCATGTATGCTTTCTCAAACGGCAAGAGATCATTTCGAACTTTTGTTCGAAGGCCTTATCATCAATTTGTCTTGAGAACAAGCAACACACGAGAATTGGCTTTTGATTGAACGCCCATAATTCTCTTATATTTTTCGTATCATTATCAAACCGGGATGGCTCAACCGGCAATGCCAAGTGATGAAATCATAATTAGTAAACTCCTCGTTTACATCTTTCGGTCTCAATGATATCAAGTCCAAATTAATGGAGACCTTTAGGGGAGATATTTCATCACTTATCCTTTGAGATTATTAATTCTCTATATGGACTTGTAATTGCTCTTTTAGAGCTTCAACAAAAACAATTAACATTTATAAACATGAAATATAAACAAGATTTATAACAATAAAAAATAAATCCCTCATGTATATAACATGCATATTTATAAATTTTATCATGCAATGAAGTATCATAGACACATAATAAGTACAATTAACAAATTAAGTTTAGAAAATTGCATTCATCATTAATCAACATTAAATTTCATAATCAATATTTAAGTACAAATAACATATTTAAGGTTTATCAAGAATGCATCATATAAATTACCTTCACAATATTTTCAATACTTCATGTATATCACAGCCATTTCAATATCATATAAATGGGGTAACATTATTTAAATTCAACACTATTACCTCCCGGGTGTAGCACCGATCAATTTTAGATATCACTTTCTTGAAAATTGGCAAAGAAGTTGGAATCATCTGAACAAGTAAATTCTTTAAAGCAAATTGTTACTAGGAATATGTTTAGCATCATATAAAACTCATCTCTATCATTTTTTCTATATATTCATCAATGATTATCGGTGTGGAAAAGACCATTGGTACCGTACATGTCGTACGCCAAGGCATCTTGTTGATCTCTATCGAGAATAACTTATAATGACCACGTCCACACCCTCGGGCTCGATCACGGCCTCGATATTTCTCATTGTGGGCTATTACGTTTTCTTCAAGAAACGGAGTCACACTAGTTGGACGGGTCTCATGATTTTCATGGACTTTTGTGTCACCACTACGGTCATTATATAACCGACCACGTTCATGCCTTTGCCCATACCCATGGTCTTTACCATGACATTAATTATAACCTGCCGTATTTATTTCAGGACATACGACAGCGCCACTTGGGCGGACTTCGTGGGTTTTCATCAAAAGCTCATTATTTTGCCCGCAACAAGAAATCAGTTCAAATATTTCTTTTCGCGATATTGCTAGTTCAATAGCACATTCGATGCGTGAAAAGTGGAGAAAGTCTTTTCATCAACGACTTTCTCTCTGTATGATTTCAATCTTGAACTGTTTCAATTGTTGTTGAATTATGCTTACTTATAATCACATAAGCATAAATCCATCCAATCATATTGAGCCTTTGGAAGAATTAACACAATAAGGTGGTCATACCTTTGTTTTAGGGTTTTCACTCAAGACACACGGATCTTTCACCGTTAAAATTTTAGTCTTGAACCCTTCATCATTGTGGTGACAAAGAAATATTTTTGGCTAGTAGCCTTGATTCCCCAAGATTAAACATATTCAAATAAATCTTGGCATATAGAACTTATGACGTATAATTTTAAAAATATCAAGAGTGCCAAACTCCAATTTTGAAAGATCAAACATGTTGAGTACAATAATCAACAAAATAAAAACTTACCAAACTTACTTTCTTGGATAGACTCAATTGGTTAGGGCTCATGCTGATAACGTGTTATAAATATTTTGTGATAGCGAGTAAAGTGTGAGAATTATATGCCACTAATTAAATAGTGTATATTATTCCCATCAATCTACATGCTAAAGAAATGAAACAAGATAAGAGAGAGAATATGAATGACAAGGGGAAGTAAAGAGAAGACTTTATTTCTTCACTAAGGGATGATCTTACAAGGGAGAAAACGACTTCTATTTATAGGCGTACAAAAGGGAGGAGAAGAGTACTCTAGAAGATGACTTTTACTTGGAGCCAAAGAATGCTTGCAGCCAAAGTTTGTAGTGGCTATGTCTTGGAGCCAAAGCAAGCTCATGACACAATCTCCATGTGCTCAAATGGACATCCACAAATTAATTCATAACAATTAATACCTTTTCAATGTATTATACTAATCATTCAGTTGTGATGGGAGGTATTGACGTTTGAATAAATTTATATCAAGTGCCAGGGTTCATTATCTTAGTAGATGTGTTTTTAAAACTATAATATGAATTTATATAATCTAGCATTTTTTTTACCATCAATAATCTAGTTTTTTTTTTTTGAAAATAACACTAACATTAATATGAAAACAACGAGTTACATATTATCCGACCTAGGCTTATAGCCTTGTCGTGTTCATTACTTACTACTAGTCTTCCTACTTTCATTATTTTAGCAAAGACAAAAGATGTCTCTAAGAAGTTAACTATTTCCTCGACCATGCTTTTAATCTCCCAAGGGGCTTCCTCAGGACGATTTAGAGCTGTCACTAGTGTGGCTGAGTCTGTAAGTAGGCAAATGTTTTGGGTCTGTGCCCTCCATGCTGCTTTAAGAGCTCTCCAACAAGCCATAACTTCAGCCTGCAATGGAGAAACACACGTGAAGAAGTCTGAGCCTGTTCTTCCTTTATGTCCATGTTCTGCCACCCTTGTTATTGACCATGCTCCCGCTCCAATCTGTGCCCTTTTCTGATAAGATCCGCCTACCTTTACCACAGACATATTCTCCAGATTTCTATAACTGTCATCCCTCCCATTTTCCGAGTTTCAGGAAATGAAAGTTTCCTGTACAGTCAAGTTGTATCCCTTTCATCACTAGTTTACATCTCTGTGCCCAGATCTCCCATAACACAAACAGTGATTTATTCAGATTTTCCTCTGAATTCATGCTTTCCATCCAATTTATGAACCATTCTCCAAAACCTGTCGTTGCCATAGGTGGATGGAAACCAGCTTGGTTCCATACATTTCTTGATTCCTGACAGATTACAAATAGATGAGCCTCATTCTCAATGTTTGCTGCACATCTCCTGCACAATGCTGATGGGATTATGTTCCTTTTACTCAGATTTGCTTCTGTTGGTGCTGCTTTCTCAATCAGTCTCCATAACAATATGATGATCTTGTATGGGACTTTGAGGTTCCATATTTTCTCCCAAAGTTTCTTCCTTCTCAAGTCCTGACATCCTATTTCCTTTATTGCAAAATGATAGCCCTTTCTCACTGTATAGCTACCATTATTATTCAGAAACCATAATGCTCTATCTTTCCTGTTTCCACTACTGGTCAGATGTATAGCTTGGATGTGTGGAATGACTTCAGGAGGAAATAAAACCCTGATTAGTGGCATTCTCCATTTCCAGTGATCAGATGACTTACCTTCAAGTGAGTGTGCTGAGCTACATTTTGTTCCCCAGCCAGCGGATTATTTATGTTTGGAATCCACTGATCTGATATTGCAATGTCCCTGCCATCTCCTACTTGCCAAGCAAGGTTGTCCAAAATCAGATCTTTTGCCCATAAAATTGATCTCCAGCCCCATGAATCACCAGGTTTTGCCTTGATCTCTTTCAAAAAATTTCCTCCTTTGTACTTTGCCTGGTACAATTGCACTAGTAATGATGATGAGTTTCTCACTATATTCAAAACATGCTTAGCCAGTAAAGCCTTATTCATTCCCCCTGATGACCTTAAGCCCAGCTCCTCTTCCTGTTTAGACTTGCTAACATGCTTCCAAGATCTCCAATGAATGGTTCTGCCTTCAATCTCTCCTCCCCAGATAAATCTTGCTGTCATCTTGTCTAAAGTTCTTAAGACCTCATTCTGAAACCTAAACACTCCTAAGGGGTAAACTGAGAGAGAACCTAACACGTGCTTTGCCAATGTGACCCTACCTGGTAGATTTAGCAGTTTCACATTCCGGGATCCATATTTCTCCTTAAACCTTCTTATCAGGTTCTGAAAAATATCCTTCCTCTGAGCCTGGTAATCTATCTGAATTCCCAAATATTTCCCCCCTAATCCTTGATGATGAATATTCAAAGAGTATTGCATATACTGTTTCATCTCCTTAGAAGTGTTGGGGCTAAACATTATTGAGCACTTTTCAAAGTTCAATCTCTGCCTAGAAAACCTAGCATATAAATCTAAGGCCTTTGCTAGGGCATTAGTAGCCTCATAAGTAAATTTGGTGAAAAGAATCGTATCATTAGCATACATTAAGTGGCTGATCTTTGGACCATTTCTTGACAGTTGAATTCCCAGTGAACCAACTCTCTCCATTTTCTGGACAAGCCATGCAGACATGAACTGTTGTGCTATAATAAATAAATACGGAGATAACGGAAAACCTTGTCTGGAATGAAGTATGTAGAAGGAATTCCATTCACCGAAACTTGATATGAGACTGATTGTATACACCACATTATTAGATCTATCCACTTTCTTGGAAATTGGATGTGTTCCAATGCCTTTTGTAAAAATTCCCAGGAGATTCTGTCATATGCTTTGCTCATGTCCAGTTTAAGAGCTGTTACACCCTCTATTCATGTCTTTTTTCTCCTTATGTGATGTACCATCTCATGTGCCAACAGAACGTTTTCAGCAATATTCCTCTTCGGTACAAAACCATTCTGATTATTATCCACAATAGACCCAATGCAGCTCTTCAGCCTTCTAGCTAATATCTTGGAAATGACTTTATATTTAACATTGCAGAGGGATATAGGCCTGAAATCCCCCGCTTTCCTGGGCATCTTAACCTTTGGAATTAACACCAGCTGTATTCTATTCCAGCTTGCTGGAAACTTCCCTCTTCTCAAACAATCTAGCACATTGCCTGCAAAGTCCTTCCCTAGAATTTTCCAGTATTGCTTATAAAATCCCATTGGAAGGCCATCTTCTCCTGGAGACGTTTAAGATTTCATATTTCTCACAGCATCCCAAACTTCTTTCTCATTAAAGTCTCTGTTCAGTTTTCTCTGTTGTGACCCCGACAATTTCTTTATGTTGGCATTCAAAAATTCTTCCATCTGAACATCTCCCGCGCTTGCCAACGGATACCATGCTGGAATCACAAAAATTGATTTGACCTGCTCTGTCACTGTCTTCACTATCCCTTGCTCCTCTGTGATCCAATTTCCTTCTGCATCCTCCACCCCTTGTATTAAGTTCGTGTTCTTCCTTTTCGTCGCCCACATATGGAAGAAAGCGGTATTTTTCTCCCCTTCAAACATCCATTTCACTTTTGCTCTCTGTTTCCAGTACTCAGCCTGGTTTTCTAACAAATCCTCTAACTCATATGAGATGCCTCTGATCTTTTCCTGATATCTTAAAGGATCTTGGCTCTTCTGCAAATACTATAATCTTTCCTTCAGTTCCTTAATTCTTCTCTCCATGTCTCCGAATGTTTTCCTATGCCAATTAGCCATATGATCTAAAGTGATTTGCATGCTTTCATCCAACATTTCAACTGTAAGCAGCTCACTTCCACCTCTGGCTTTCTGGTTCCTCCAAACTTTTGTTATAATCTCCTCTGGTGGATCCAATTTTGCCCAAAATGCCTCAAATCTGTTTCTTCTGCGTTTCTTCAGTAACTTCGGTTTTGTCTCCAGTATTAAAGCTCCATGATCTGAATGAAAAATAGACAGATTGTTAACCAGTGTCTCTGGGAACTCATCTCTCCACTTCCTGTTTGCAAAGCATCTATCTAGTCTCTCCAGTACTGTATCTGGAACTTTCCTCTTGTTCGACCAAGTGTACCATAAACCTTTGTTTCTGACTTCCATCAAATCATACTTCTCTATTATTTTGTGGATACCAGTGAACAAGTTCTGTGGTACTGGCACTCCTCCCTTCTTGTCTTGCTGATGTAGAATCTGATTATAATCTCCCAGGATTGCTGAAGGGAAATTCCTAATATAATCAAAAGCCAATATTTTATTCCAAACCAAAGGACGCTCCGCCGCCTCAGGAGCTCCATACAAAAAAACCAGACACCTTTTAATCTGATCGATGCCTGTTACAAGAGTTGAAAAGAAATTTTCTGACTTGTCTACTACTTCTACTACTATAGCATCAGTCCATAATAATACTACCCCCGATCTCCCCACTGCTTCCACAATGTCTGCCTTGGTGAAATATGTGCTTTCCATCCATTTGAGAATACCTTCCTTTTGCATTTTTGTTTCAAAAAGACATAAAACTTCCGGTTTCCATTGTTTCAGCAGTTGGTCGACCTCTTTCTTCGTAGAGGCCTTGTTCAAGTCTCTACAGTTCCAGGTACCGCCTATCATGGCCCCTGTCGGGGTTGATAAGGTTCAACCCTCGAAAATCTCCGTTGAATCAGGTTTTGTACCTCTCTTCTTCTGGCGCTACAAGTCGTGTCCTCTTCTTCTGCTTCAACATTAGCAGGTTCCTTCTGTTGAGCTTCCCCACTCAGCTGGGTTCTAACCCATCCTTTAATCTTGACCTCCCTGTCTTCTGTTCGGGTTTCATCTCCATCTTTAAAACCCCATATGTGTATTTCCCTTTTGCATCTCTTTAGCTTGCCTTGTTCCTCACACTCATCCTGCAACATTGTGTCATCTCCTTCTGATCTTGCCCTTTTCACTCCTTGTTCTTTGGTCTGCTCCATTAGAGGCTGAGAAAACGCATTCTGATTCAAGAGTGATCTCCATGTCATCGGACGAGGGCACTTCCTCCAGCTCTGACCCGTACCTTCTGTGATCTTTCCAGCCTCTTCCAGTCTTGCTCTCTTGTTGCTTGGCTCCCCATCTTCTCTTAAATATCTCTGGACTCGAAAGAGCTTCTTTTATTCAACCGCTGTCATCCATTTTCTATCCCTAGATTGACCCCTTCTCAGATCACTCCTCAAATCTTCCTCCTCAGAATCACCCAAGCTTATTTTCCTTTTGCCACCAGCTCTTTCTCTTCTCAATTCAGGCAAGCTCTCATCACGCCTCTCATGATTTAAATTCCTTGCATTAGCCTCATCCTCTTGATGTCTTTGAACTTCACTTTCCTGCCTATCCGTATGCTCCTCACTAAAGTCCAAAGAGGCAGTCATCCCAGTTTCACTAGACAACTGTTCCGCCACAGCTTCATCTCTTGCTACTTCCTCCAGGAACCTCTCCACTCTTTCATTCAGAGACTCCGAGTTCACAGAGCTATCTATTTCTGTTTGCTCTTCCTCACTTGATGAGATGACTATCACCTCATCCTCCTCTCTGATCCTTAGTGCCTCCGGATTCGATTCCTCTTCTTCTGCAACAAATTCATGTTCCTGAATCTCTTCCTCATACTGACCCTGGGCCTCTAGTTCCCGTTCCCGGCCTAGCTGCAAACCTCTCATCAGCTCTGCATGTTCCTCAACCTGATCTTGCATCATTCCTTGCACTTCATGAATGTCCCTATCTTGAAAATCCTCAATTATGATTGGATCCTCCTCTTGTCTTTGTCTTATAGGAATAGCATTTTCCCGTATCCTCATCATTTCCCCGACATTAACTGATGGTTCCCTTTCCTCCACCAGCTGATCTACCTCCATCTGTTGGGCACTCCTTTCAACTTCGGCCTCATTTTCCTGATGAACCTCCTGTGGGTTCTGCCTCCCAAAATAAGGATCAAAGAACTCATGTTGATGTATTTCATGACCTAGACCTCCCTCAGGACCAACATAATCCTCCTGCCTCACTATCTCATCTTCATATACCGAGAAGAAGAAACCTTCTTGCACATCTGCATCCGCCAGAGCTCTATATCTTTCCCACCTTGTTGTCATATAGTTCTCCGGAATATTCGTATTTCTGCGCTCAGGCCTGTTCCTATGAGCATTCATATATGCAGGGAATAATTCCCTTCCTTCATCAAAAGCAATGTCAGTACCCCTCTCTGCATTATGCCTTCTGATTTTCCTATCAACGAATCTGTGCAGGTCCATGTTACTCATTATTGGACATCTATGGATTGGATGTCCAATAACTCCGCATCTCCTACAAAATGTGTGCATCTTTCATACCTCATCTGCAGCCATTCAAATTTCCCAGACACCAATTGAACATAAAATCCCGAGAGCAGTGGCTCCCCAGGTCTTATCCACATGGTCGCCCGTAAACATTTGATATTTCTCGCTGGACTTGCATCAATATCCACATCTATGATCTCTCCCGCCATGTTAGCAGCCTTGATCGCCGCCATTGGATCAAAATATTCCCCCGGTAAACCATGTATTTGAACTGCCACCTTCACCTTTTCCACTTTAACCCTCATTAGTGGAATGTCAGCTCTATATCTCTTCAGCGCCAGCATTCCTCCATCCACTACAAATGGACTTGTATGCAGCGTCGCTAGTGCTTCCTCTCTGGTTCTGAACTTTATCACAAAGAAGCAATCACATTTGTGAATCACTTCCACATCTAATTTCCAATATTCTTTCACATGAGCGTCCATTGTTTCCAAACTGAAATTGAAATCATCAATCCAGTAAGCCAATAAGCAATTTTGTGCCATCTCCACTGAGCTCGCTATATCCTCAGGACTATCAAATCAAATTGATGGATTGATTTGAAGGAAATTGGGGGTTTTTGTTTGGCTTCTTCAATACGAGAAAGTGTTTTTGCTTCTCTCTATTTTAGAGAGAGAAAGTGTCAACAACACCATTTCCCCTATCAATAATCTAGTTAGATAGAAGATGTGTGAATAGAATCTAGTTACATTGCACTTTAAAATTTTTTAAAAATAAAGTGTTAGAATGGTTTTAGCAGAAGACAATAATTAAGCATAATATAAGCAAAGATTATTAATTAACTTCAGAGAGTGCTTGAGGAGGATGAGAAGAATGGTAGGATGGAGAAAGAGAATAAGTTTCCACCGACTTATCAGCATCTTCTATAATGTATGGAGGGAGAGGAATAACAGAATCTTTGAGGGGAAATTTAGGCAGATGGATGCTCTAAAGGTGATGATTGAAACAGGCTATGACCCCTTTGATTGATGTTGAGGATGGTGTGAATGGATCCTAGTATGAACTTGGTACATATGTCGTAAGTACCGCACTGATTACCTTTGGTATTTCAGAGGTGTTGGGCTGCTGGTGTAAGAACCAGTTACCCAGCCTTGGCCCGTGACACTATCTAAAGACTTGACGGATTGGTTTTGGGGATATATCCCCAGTATGAAACTTGTACATATGTCGTAGGTACCGCACTGATTACCTTTTGGTATTTCAGAGGTGTTGGGCTGCTGGTATAAAAGCCAGTTACCCAACCTTGGCCCATGACACTATCAAAAATATTTGACGGACTGGATGAGGGATTATGGCCCTAGTATGAAACTCGTACATATGTCGTAGGTACCGCACTGATTACCTTTGGTATTTCAGAGGTGTTGGGCTGCTGGATAAAACCAGCTACCCAACCTTGGCCCATGACACTATCTAAGGACTTGACGGGCTGGATCGAAGAAGATTAGAAGCATACTCAGACCAGACTACATATGGCTTATTTGATTTCTATGGGAACTGAACAGGGGCAGACTTGTGTTTTGACATGTCAATTCACAGATATGCTACGGTGGATTTTCCCTTAATCATATACGAGATGGAGATAGAAATGGAACGTTGAAGACACCAAAGCTCCAAAGGTGGATGCGGATTTAGCAAGATATGCAAGGACAGATGGAATGGAAGTGCATTCATGATAGTTATTCTAAAATCCTAGCAATATCTTGATGAACTAGTTATGATCATAGCCACTTGCATTTCATATGGCTGTAGAATAGTTGTTTTTCTCTTTTTGGTTAGTTATTTATATTTGTTGAATGTTTGGCTTAGAGTGATGGCCAAATCAGTTGTATGAAGTTTTTGAGCAATTTAATAGAAGAAAATATTACATCAAAAAAGATTATTAATCAATATCATCAAATATTACTTTAAAATATGGAGATTTTACAAAATTCCTAATTTTCTATTACATTGTTGGATTATGCATCTACAATCACTACACATTTTGTACAATAGTTACAATTACTACACATTTTGTACAATAGTTACAATTACTACACATTTTGATAGCTGCTACATATTACATGACCCATTGAACGGGAGGGCTTGTGACCAATTGAAGAGGAGGAATTATTGCGCTTGTGTTCTCTAGCCTTTCCATGATTAACCTATGCAATGCACTTAGGTTATTAGGAGTAAGCTTGATTAGATGATTCTTCTTCTGGTTCTTGAATGATTGTTGTTTCCTAACTTCCAAATTGATCTTCACCTTTACCTCCACCTTCTTTGGTTCCTCCCATGGATCGGCGGGAAGATCTGAATAGTTTTCCTTTCTATGAGACTTTCTAATTCTCAAGTTTGAGACTAGAGCAACATGGTCGGATGACCACTGAGGCGTTGGAAGTTGCCTCTTCATCGCAATGCTTTCGTAAAAAGGAAATTCTAGAACACCGTCGAGTTTCAACTTGTTTTCAGAATAAAAGATATAATCCAATGTTTCATTTTCATGTTCATCAAGTGCTCCCGAATATGCATTAGCTAATTTCATGGAATGAATTAGTTTAAGATGCTTAGTTATCCCTAAAACATCTTTCTTCTCCTGTCTAAAATACCCTAGTTTACCTTTTGTAACAAACTCAAGAGTATTGCTTCCCGGCAAAGAATTCATATCACCACAAACTAGAACCGGAATTCCTAATGAATCTATCTTTTGGAGCCCCTGAATGAGACTGATAGACTGAAATAGCCTAACATCAGAAACATCTTTACCGCTGTGTAAATGAGTGTTCGCCACACAAATTCTCGAATGGTGAATTCCCGTTTCTTCTAAAATGAGTACATTAGCGATATTATCCTTCAAAAAACGGCTAAGAGCTTCAATTTTCTTCTCCGGTGACTCGAATGTTAGCTTGTTAATCAAAATTTTTGCCATTTTTTCAAATTCTACTCCGTAATTTCTAACCAATTTAAACTTATCGGAGCGGAAAAATGTGGCACATCCATCAGTCACATGTTGTTTTCCACTCCACAAAGTTCTCGTCTTTCCCTTATTAATGGCTGAGTATCCAAATTTGGAAAATTCGGGTTGGAAAAAGTTGCTAAAATGATCACTTTGCACCTCTTGAAGACACAAAATATCAGCATCGTAAGAAAGAATTTCGGCTAACAGGTTCTGCCTCCTATAATCCCAACTAAGTTGAAACGTCGGACAATGATCATACTGATCTCTACCGGTCTTAGCATATACATCAGCTAGCAAATTATAGGACAAAACCTTAAAATTTGACTTATCCATAAAATATTTTGGTCTGGTTAATCTTTTCAGACCAGAATTAGTTGGAACGAAAATCCTAGGAGACGGACTAACAGGCCTAACCGGACTAGTAGTGTCAACAATAACAGAAGATGATATTTGAAATCCTCCATCATCGACAACGTGTGAAGCTAACCTCAAACAATGGCCGACGTCATCCTTGGACGGAATGTATGTTGCAGAAGACCCTATCTCGCTCCAAACCTTGAGTGGTGACCAACACAACAAGTCTCTGGACCAAGTGAAGACCACCTTAGAATTGGGGGCAATGATGTCGGTGCCGGTGTACTTCACGGTGGCGACAGGTTTGAGCTCGACTCCGACCTCCGGGAAAATGCGGTTACACTGCAGCTGGACTTCTAACGAAACCGGCGAATCCATAGCTTCGGCAAGATGTGAAAGGTTGCTTAATCGAGCCAAATATGGTTTGGAAGATTAACTACTTTATCAAACCAAGAATGGTTTGAAAAATGGTTTGGAAGATTAGTTGCTAAATCGAACCAGAAATGGGTTGGTTGATTAATGATAGGCAAAGAAGTGGGTTTCGTATTATATAGGATGGGAATGAAACAGAATCCAAATGGGAATAGGATTATAAGATATTTCTGGAAATCCGTCTCCCTTTTCCGTTTACGAACTGGAAAAGGTTTTCCTAATACAAACCAAAAATGTTTTGTTTGTACTACTTCTCCAAGTGGGCCACCCGGACACATATACAAAGACGTCACAATCAGTAAAAAACCCAAGGGCAGACTTGTCTTTTTCCTCTGAAGCGTTTGACATTGGGCAATTCATCGTTACATCTGGGGATTTACATCTGGTATCAAAGCCGGCCGATTCAACACTCATTATGAATAATTTACATCGTTATGAATAATTACAACAATTTCTTAGTTTTATTAGGCCTTATCAGGCCACACGAATAAAACATACAACTATTCACTACAAGTTGTGACCAAATAACAAAACATAAGGTTACCAAGATAATGTATAAGTACTACTAAGATGAACGAAAAGCTGGTATATTTCTTTATGCAAATGCAACCACGTAGTAGGCAACATAGACTAAAACTTAAAAATATTACAGCGTTCTTCTTGAAACATGGTCCCAGAAGAATTGAAACTAAATGACCAAGAAAACACAGAGCCAATAACTAGACCAATCATCAAGAAAAACACAAGCACAGCCCCAATAGTCTCGGTACGCTGATACGGCATAGCCTTAGCTAGCCCAGAAATCATAAGCAAGTCGCTAAAATAGCCATTGATGAATCCCAGAATACATGTCAGAAAAGACCCCAGAATCTCACTTCTGTAGAACTCAGGTCCATGCAGTCATGAAAAAGAGGCAAGAACAGCCTAGTCAACCTTAGCATCCTTGATAAAGCATATAGAATGATCCCATCAAGTTGAAGATAGTATATGACAAAGTCGACAATATTAAACCATGTGATGAGAATGATCCCATACCAGTCTTCAAAATATTTTGAAAGCCATTTTCTTCTGTTATGAATCCGAGATGTCTAATCCATCCTGGAGCTAAATGCATACCATTTCATGAAGGCTAGCGTTTCTCCAGGATTGTGGATCCTTTCACATGATTCATAGCACAATATTTGAGCTCGTCGTAAAATCGTATGACTTTAAGCTTGAAGTAGTAGAGGTTTGCACTGTTTCTTATCCCTTGCACTGACTTGGTCAAAGGTCTCAAGACTTACAAGTACCAGTCCTTAAGAATACTGAATCCAAGAGTGTGTACCTTAAGAACAATACACAAAACTTAAGAGCTAGCAATCTCCAGAATGTTCCCTTTCATTTTAATTGGAGCTTCAGTCACAAGCAGAAAAATCATACACGTTATAAATTAGCAGGTTCTAAGGTACTTTTTTTTTTTTAATTAAAATCACCTATGAAAGGTGAAGGGATTTTCATTAAGTTCCCCAAGCCTATTAGAAATGAACTGAAAAATAAAAGTTAAGCACAGAGCTCAGTTTTACAACATATGTATCTTAAAAGAAAACCATAAAGATGAGTTTTGAGGCTCATCAATCTAGTTACAACCTCTAGAAGAGAGGATAAGGCAGTGAGAGCTGAAAGTGTTCATAAATCCCTATCCCTAGACCATACAAACCCCAAGCAGTTCTGTGAAAACAAAACAAATCGAATCACAACTTTGCTTAGAGCTATAAGTCTTCAGGTGGGGAGAAACACTCAGTATTGCCAACAATCTGCACTTTGGTGCTTTGGTGGGGTGAGATGGTTGCAGCTAAAAGCATCCTCCATTCCTTAGTCCTTTTGGCATGTAGAGTTGGTCTGGAACTTTCTTCCTTGTAGATACCCAAGATGTCTTTAGTTGCGTCTGATTTTAGCTATTTACCTGCAAAGAGTTAAAGACTGGATCAGCAGCATCCATTCTCATGAATTAAGGATTCTAATAGATGGAACTTGAGCAAGATCCAACTGTATTAGGGCCTTAATGTGAGCTGACAGAGATGAAAAGGAGACATAGGTGTTTAATTTGAGAGCTAAAGCATTCTTAGATAATGCATCTGCCACCCTATTTCCTTCTCTATATGTATGAATCAATGAAAAATTACCAAGCATGCATTTAATATCATCACACAGTGCAAACAACTTCCAGTGAGCAGTAATAGGATTCAAAATCATGGAGATTCCTTTTAAACAGTCAGATTCAATTATACATTGACTACCAGGCATGCAATGACAAAAAATGATTCCTCTTTTTATAGCAAGCATCTCTGCTTCCAAAGGGGACTGAGCATGTGTATAACTGTATTCAGCATGAACAAAATATCCAAATTGATCCCTGCAGATTAAGCCTATACCTGCCATATTATCTACTGAAGACCAAGATGCATCAACATTGACCTTAAAACCAATATTTGGACATTTCCATTTAATAGGGGCCATCTTTGGCTTTGGTCGTTTTTTCAGTAGAGGAATAGGGGCATATGAGGCAAGCTCTCTATCAAAATGGGAGGTAACAAACAGAGGTTTTGCAACAAAGGAGTTAAAAACCAGATCTCTGATGTCCTTAATGAGAAGAGTCTTTACTGGAGGCATGTTTTCAAAAAACCATCTATTTCTAGCTTTCCAAAGAAACCAACATGTGAAACAAGTAATCATTTGGATCAGTTTGGTATGGAGGGCAGAACTGCCAGAGTAGCTAAGATAGAAAGATAGTCTATTCCAAAGAGTTGAAAAAGTCCTATCCAGTATGCCTACACATGCCAAACTTTCCTTCCAGATGGACAAAGATAAATCACACTCATTGAAAAAATGCTCAGTGGAATCACAGTTCATGCAAAAACAGCACTTAGATGCAAATGTAAAACCCATATGAGTGAGGATATTGTCAAATGGTAGCAATGAATTTAGCAATCTCCACATAAACACTGAAATCTTCTTTTGGATCCTATTATTCCAAATTTTAGATAGAGAAGCAAAGGTACCTTGAATCTCCCTCAAGGCATTGTAAGTGGATTTAAATGAGAAAGTCCCTGTGTCTTCAAGCTTCCATATCAACCTGTCCACTCTATGACTGTGAGCTCTGGCATTCTGCAGACACACCACCAAGTCAGTGTGAATAAAAGGAGAAATAGAGGGTAGGTATTGCAACTGATGCCCAATAAAATGAGCTACTGTGGCATCCCTAAGGTACTCAATTTAACACACACACAAAAACGGAACTTGGATCCATTGTCTTTTCTGAGCACAAACAAAAATGGAACTTGGCAGAAAATTAACCAAGATGATTGGCCGAAAAGCTAATGTATAGTGTTGTCTCACCAGAAAATTAACCAACTGAGCACAAACAACTCACTTGCCCCAATGTATAGTGTTGTCTCACCTCCCTCTTCCGTGGTTCCGTCAAATACTGCATTTCACTAGTTGGTAAATGAACACTCTCATTGTGATATATTCACACACTCATACTGCCACCAAAATCAAAATCTAACCCGACATCCTGACATATTCAAATGCTTGTATAAACCCAGTACTATTCTTTACCTTAATTTGGTTTTTCATTGTGCTAAAATCCATAGGCCAATCAATTACATAGAATGAATAAGTTAATGCAATCTCACACTTTCTAAGAACTTCTGAAAAACAAGTAAAATTTAAGTAACAAAAAGAATTAGAACCTCGCGATAATATTTTTCAAGGCTTTTCTTACTACCTAAGATAATTCTCCAGCCATATAATGAAAACTCGTTTTCCAAGTAGTTCACA
Organism: Cruciata laevipes; assembly: GCA_963678965.1. Lineage (NCBI taxonomy): Eukaryota > Viridiplantae > Streptophyta > Magnoliopsida > Gentianales > Rubiaceae > Cruciata > Cruciata laevipes. Next base: position 23,953,768 of record OY787632.1, on the reverse strand, counting down.
CTTCACATGATATGAGCTATAGTATCAAGTTTTTTTGATAGACAAAGATGTGAGTGGTCTTCATCCAATATTAGTAATATCTAAGCCAGCATCCAGTACCACTATTACCTTGAGTTATTTGACCCTAACATAAATCATAAGAAGTCAGAATTGTTATTTTTAAAAGTTCTTGATTGTTCCAGCTAATGCAACAACAAAAACTACACCTTGGTATCGGTAGAAAACCCAACAACTATGAAATCCTACAAGAACCACACTACAAAAACTTGAGCTGCTTACACAACTGACCAGGTTGAACATTAACAGCAACAAAAAAGCGAGTATGAAGGGAAGTTGACAATATGCATCAAGAAAAAAACAACATGGTCATAGCACTGTAACCCAGCCGTTTCTGGCTTAGTGACGATAAGCATAACTATGGTTCCTGCGAAAAGAAACTCTACAACATTCAAAATTTTAAGTACAGATAGATACATTAATCATGTTCAACCTCATAAGAGTAATATGACCATTTAATAATTATAAAACCGGTGAGTATCCAAATGGGGGCCTTCAATGTCAAACCATTACCAGAGCTGAACAGAAAATAGCCAGCCAAGCAAACCAATATACTTCCTCCGTCCCCAAATAAATGTCCTACTGGAATAGTCAATTTTTTTCACACCATGTTTGAAATTCTGCACAATTCAAATGCCTGAACAAAAATCGACCCTTTCTGAAAAGTGTTTTTTCATGGATATCCCTGTAGCTCAGCTATGTTAACAACCATCTCAAAACAAACCTAAACAATTAAAATTCATTTGAATTGAATTTTATGTCCATAAAAATTGGTAACTTACTGACATAAATATGTGCATTCCAAAAAGCAATTCAAATCCCTTTTTCCACTACTATACTACTAAACAATCAATACCATTGTTCCAAACAATACTCCTACACAAGCCATCGACATATTCTTGTAGAAATAAGGGGGTTGAACAATATTTTAGGTAGCTTTTAGGCTTTGACAGGAACTTACAGAAACTAAAGTACGTGCTACCTAATAATTGACATAGTATGAAAAAGAAGGATTAGCAACACTTCGAGAGCTTTTACACTGTTCTATAAAATAATGTTGCAGCAAAAAAGAATATAACGTGAGAAAGATGACTATGCATATAGAGAGCTAATAAGGATAAGTACTAAATTAAATCAAACTAAAACAAAGAAAAGTTTAAAAAAAATAAATACTAAACAGTTACCTCTCTTCAAGCTAATAAGGATAAGTACTAAATCCTGTCTTCAGGAAGTGCTCCATCTTTATTAGAAACTCACTATCTTCTTTTCAGAATATGTCGTTTGATACCTAAACAGTTAACACAGATACCTCAACAAATTAGCTAATACATATGTTTCAGCATGCAATTTAAAAACAGAATACAGTGCATCCAACAAGAAAAAAAAAATCAAATTTCAAGTAGCGGAAATCTGGACTAGCACTGTGTAGGGAAAATCACAAGCAGTTCCAATTAAAGAATGTGAAATCTGGATTTTAGTAAACAAGGGTACCCAAACTACATCCTAAATATTGAATATAAACATATCCAACGCAGATTTAAATTCAATGCCAGACATGGTACATGTAGTGCGAAAATTGGGGAAGAAATTAGCAATTTGGGCATTCTCTTTAGAGTACTGATGTGCTTATAACTTGAAGATCTTTACCTTAGTGATCTTCCCAACTTTGTAGAAAGAAAAATAAAAACTGGCTTAAAAGTTTTTTGGTCTAATTTAGACCCATAAAAGTCAATTTTGGTTTCATTTAGTCCCTCCTTTACTCGCGGGATTTCTAAATTTGACCAGCAGTAAATTTTAATAATTACAAAAATACCCTCCATGTTTAAAGCAATTTAAATTAACCTAACATATATATATTTTAATTGAACAAAATCAATAACTAAAAAAACAAATTAAAGAGGCTTGAACTTTGGTCAAACACATGGGCTAAAGCTTTTTTACTAATTTAACCCAAAGATTTGTTACAGATGAATCTGACACTCCTATGAAAGCTCGAGATACTTGCTGTATAAAGGTTTTGCTGCCATAGATTAAGTTGAAGGAAAAAAAAACGGAATCGAACCAGGCCACTAATGGCTCATGCATGGAGACGGTCATTAGTGTAAATATGTGAAGGGTAGCTTTCTGATTGGTGTGCAAGTTAAAATGAAGAAAATTTTAAATTACTTTAAAGATAGAGGGTGTTTTTGTAGTTCTTTAAACTTTACCAATAGTCAAAATTAGGATTCTGTTAGTTGACTAGCAGTGGGGCTAAAAAAACCAAAATTGACTCTAACGGGATTATCCACGTGACAGCTTAAAGCCATAAAGTCAGAAACAAAGTAAACAGACAATAGTAACTTCATAATTATATTGTGCAAAACATTTTGAGGTTCACTATAAGATATATATTTGTCTCAAGAGGAACAAGGGGAAGACTTTCTATTCCCTGCCATGTTAACACAAAAAGTGTTGATTTTAAATCATTCGACTGGAAATAAGGGCGTGCATTGAAAAACTGGTTGCAAAAATCTATTTCGTATATTGCACTCTGTAACTCATAACAAGTTGTATATTAAAAAAAGTACACACTCGACCCTATTTGTGGGATTGAGTAAATTAAGTAGACTCTTTTTCCCTTCCAAGTTCCAACTTCAAGCATTAGCTTGTTCAAAGAATGTTAATGGAAATTGCTAGAGCATATTTCTTGTTCTGAAACATCAAATGCTTACCTTGTACCTAGTTGTTCCAAAATTGGAAATGGACTACAAATATCCTAATTTGGCACATAACTATATACCCAATAAACACTTTCGAAGATAAAACATTCTAGCACTATCCCGCGTTTTTGACGGAATTTCTGGCTAATCAGAATTTCATTGCAAAACACATTAGTGCTAGAAAACATACCAGACTCAAAGTGCAAAACATACCAGACTCAAAGTAAAAAACATAATTATAATGAACAATTATTCAAGTTAAAGGACAGACTATTGACTACCCATCATATAGAACCTCCAGAATAGTTGATAAGCACAAAAGAAATTTGACAGTGAAACATTACAGAACCAAGAGAACCGGACATACAATTTCCAACATAACCAAAAAAGAAAAGTGGAGTATATAATATTAAATAATGGAAAACAAAAATAAAACAATGGAGAGCCATTTGACCTAACCTCCTCACTTTGTTTCTCTTTCAGAACACGATCCATCTCCTCTTCTGCAGCCTTCAATTCAATATATATTCCTCAAATAATGCCTCCTTATCTTCATGCTTAACAGATTTGTCACGAGGATCATTCCTAAAACTATCTTTCACCTGCCAAATAATAATAAACTGAGTCCGCCAATCCCCAAAATGCCAGCTCAATGGGTAGAGTATAGCTAAAAGTGAGTCCGAAAAACTAATATTTCTGTATCGACATTAGACAATGAACTGATAATTTATTGTGAGATGTAAAATTATATGGAACTAAGGAAGAGCTCATTAACCATAAGACTGAAGTAGCATATGAATACTCAGACAACAAAAGTATGTGTCTCTCTTATGTAGTACAGATAGGTCATAGTGATAAAATAGAGAACATACACTAAGCTTGTGGAAAAGTTGCAAACAACAAGTATTCGGGTCCAGTAACTAAGAGGGTAGCTTTTGTAGCCTATCATTTAAAGCATTTTTTGAGAGAGTGATACCGATTTAATTAGGCATGCACGGCGGATAGAGGTAAGTTGAGATGAACAACAACTCCATACCTTTGACCAGCCAGAAGATAAAGTAATATCACCTTTCTCTTTAAACATGGATTTAAAACTTGAAATAGTTGCAGCACGAACAGCTTGAGCTTTTTCTTCAGCAGTTCTTTTGAGTGGCAGAATCCTGGACATGCATAAAACCATGCATTAGATGCATGTAAAAATTATATAATAACAACATATACTAAATCTTTATCCCCTCATATTGTAAACAGCAGATCATAAAAAAGTTACATGTAATGAAAAAGTGATCCTGCTTCCATGAACAGAAAAGTAAATTAGTTCAAATTGGCAGAATAATGAAGTTGATGATATATGATCTGAAGTTCATGTATACTTTGTCTAAAGAGTACAGTTTTCTTGCTTTGCATTTAATCAATGTATCTGGGGGGAAAGAAGGTGCCAATATTTACTATGTTCACAACAAAAAAGGGAGGAACAAAGGCATGGTACACTTGCTCCAACAGTCCTTCTCTTCTGTCTCACGCTCGCAATTTCGAGTTAAAGTTAGAGATATATTAGGTCACACACACTTTCAGGACCTTTAGAAAATAGCTAACGGTGTCAAAGAAAACATAGAACTGGCAAAGCCCACCCTTAACTCATATTGCTTTGCCACTCATAGTGTAGGGAAAGACAACTCAGGGATGAGCATTCATTCCAATGAGTACTTGCATTAGCTTATATCAGATACGATGTTTGAGAGTCGAACTCAATGTTTAATCCCTCAAACAAGTTCTAGCAGTTGCGCCGTTGCAATATGATGTAAAGATGTCAAGTCAATTTCATTCATACCTTTCATTCAACAAAGAAAAGAATTTTGCTAATGAAAATAAATTTAAGATAAGAAAATTAGTTGTGTAATCTTGTGATCCAGTTCATCATCATCAATATCCGAGTCTTAGCTAGAATTGTATGCTTTCAACAATGACTTTTATGTGTAAGACTGTAAGTGTATAGCTGGTTTTGAACAAGTGATAAACCAAACTCCCAGAAGCAAAGAGAGTTGAGGAACTCTGGAAGGAGTAAAAGAGATTTATAATCCCAAAGCAATGATCCTCTGATAAAGAGGATAACAAATTCATAAACCTTCATCTGATAAAGTAGTTTCTAAAAGCCATAAGAATGCGCAGAAATACAATGATTAAAGACAAGATCAAATTACACAATGATAAACCTTTTAAGTGGGAGCTACTGCTGTATCATCATATTCATATTCATATTCATATTCATATTCTATCATCAAAGGCACAGAATATGAATATGATGATAGAGCATTTAAAAGGGGAGCATACCCAGTAGCTCTTTCTGAAAGAGAAGCAAGGTAAGTAGATTGGCTTCAGACTGACTATGATACTTCAGGTGCCAATGATACTTCCTGCCATCTAGGCCAACCCATGAACTCTCCTTTTGGATCCCTCTCATAATGGGAGGAGGACAATTGATTGATTCTATTCTATTTACAACAAAATAAGAACCACGCGACGGTTTGGAGGCGGCGAGCTGCAGTTTCTGGTGTAGTGACTGTGTATGGTTGACTGAATAGACTTATTTGATCCATATCTTCTTAAACTTAACTCTATTAATCCCAATTATAATTAGAACAAGTAGAGTGACACATCCATAAACACCGGTTAGAGCAAGTCCAACAGGTTTTCTAAATCTTTTTCTAAAGTAGAGAGAAAAAGGTGATATTTGCTATTTTAGAGATTTTAGAGGGAAAATGGAATATTTTTTCAAAAATTTTGCTAAAAATAGGAATTCTAATTCAATTCCCATAAATTTCGTTCTCCAAATTTACTCTCTCATTAGAGCAAGTCCAACAGCTTTGCTATAAATTTTTCTAAAGTAGAGAATGAAAGCCAATAATTTTCATATTATTTTTTCTTAACTCCAACAGAATCTCTATATTATTTTGAATTAATCTCCTATTTTTGGCATATTGTGTGGTGGAGAATTTGATGAGAGTTAGAAAGGTAATTTAATTCCTATTTTTAGTAAACATACCATAAAATTAGTTCTCTAAAAATTTGTTTACAATCTGCATATATAGAGATTTTTTTCTTCTCTCTCCTCATTTTTCTATTTTAGAGAATCATATAGAGATTCTGTTGGAGTGAAAAATTTGTCAAAATCTCCAAATTTGAATAAAATCTCTATTATAGCAAAACTGTTGGACTTGCTCTTATGCATATATAGAGAATGAAATCTTCTCTCTCATCATTTTTCTATAATAGAGATTGAGATAGCAAATCTGCTGGAGACAAAAAACTCTAAAAATATAGAAAATCTCTATTATAGAGATCCTGTTGGACTTGCTCTTACATTATGGATTTGTAACAGATTCGAAAATAGCAATAATAATATAGTAATTTTAGCAGCTAAAAGCTGAGAAATTAGAGTAAGACAAGGAAGAACATAAGGATTTTTTAGGAGAGAGAATAAGCTAGCTACGAACTACAATTATCAATCAGATTTTTCATACTCTTTCCTAACCACAATTGTCAGCTTATCCTTCTCCGTGTGCCCCTCACGTGACTTCTCTGTATCAGCTAACAAAAGAAACTCAGTTCCTGGAAATTACCAAAATGCCCTCGATGGTTTTAATGAATTGTAACAATCCCTCATGCTGAAATTGTGCTTGTCCTCAAGCACTGAAACTGCAGAAATTTCTATTTGGTAGAAGTTGACTCCCTGCGTGTTGTTTCTTCCACTTGAACAGAGGCGCCATGAACTGAAGACGGGCAATCTGATTCTTAAAATTTTCCAAGCCATGCTTCACCTCCTTAGAATACAGAAGCAAGTTGTCCCAAGCTTTGTGAAGAGTTTTCACTTGATTACACTATTTTCCAATCTGGAAAAAGGTGTGTTCCATAAAATAGCTCTAGTGAAGAATATATGCAGCATTGTAGAAAAGTCTTGGCCCCACAAGCCATAGGTAACTTCATTCCATGCTATCAATCAAACCTTGGTTGTATTCCTCATCACCAAGTCAACGTGGATCTTGTCTACTTTATGACAATTCTCACACACGAATTTCCAATTCTCATCAATCATCCTTCTCATTTCTCCATTTATGTCAATGGCTCCAAGAAATGTTTTGAAAATCATGATCTCGTGAGGAAAGGAATGACATGTATCTGCTACTATATCCTCATTGATTTCCAGTGAGGAAAACTTCAACTTCAAAACCATCATCTCTAAACACCTTGAATCATTATTATCAGCTTCATCAAGTTCTTGACACGTCCCGGTGAACCAAGTTGCTGTTTTGAGTTTCTGAAAGTTTCTTCTTGGTTGCATTTTTCCTTTTCCGGAGGAACTGTGATATTCATAAACTTCCAAAATGATGGTCTCACCTTTGGATTGCCCTATTTCATAAACTTCATCCCAAATGGACATCAATGAACTCAAGAACTGATCTCTCTTCTCTTTTTCAATTATTCTGCCTTGAATCCTTGTTCTTCCAAGAGCACTGCAATGCCACGTGTTCAGTTCAACAAGCCAATTCAAATCCAAGCCAATCCTACTCATTTCCATGGTGTCACTCAAAAAACAAGGCAACTTATCACAGTGAATCACCTTGGTACATTTCCTCCTGCTTGAATCGCAGCTTGACCTCAAGCTGTAATTTATAAGCCTGTTGGTACAGATATAAACTGAGTGGAAAGCAATAAAATCCCATCTCTTATATCCTCGCAGGGCAGCCATGCCATACAAACTTAAAACCTTAGAAATTATCAACATGTTCTTGTATGTGAGTTCTGCCAAAGTAAAGCCTTCAAACATTTCTAAGTGCAGCAACAACATAGCAATCTTGATAAAAAGAAGTTTGTATCTGAGACTTGCTGAAATGATCACAACTTGACAGCTTTTCCTCATACCTATCCAGACCCCATTATTGTGCCAATGTCGAAACTTAACCATCTGACTCTGAAGTCCATCTGTTGAACCATTCTCACTACCTAGAAGCTCTCTTTCCCCCTTAAAATAAAGCTTGACCTCAAGCTTTAAAATGCAGAAACCAGTGGCTGTACAACACTGCCATAGACTCTCAGATAGTGATTTTTGTTTCAATTTTGCTAAAACATTTGAGAAACTGATTATAACATGTATCATTGAATCATTCCAACATTCTGTGTTCTGGTCATCTTCTTCAAGTCCTCTCCTTGGATCACATAAAATTTCTTTAACAGATCTGTAAAGTTTCCTTTCAACCGGAACATCCCGAACTGAAGAAGCATGTTCCTGTGATACTTTTGCTACTTTTGCATCAAGGTTTTTATCCCCTTCAGTAGTAAAACATGCTCTATTAAGCCACCCATTAAAATCTTCATGATGCTTCTTTATGCCTTCTGCCTTAACCACTTTCATCTCAGAAATTAATTTTCTGCGCTCACCATTTAATTCTCCAGAAACTAACTTTCTGCCCAGCTGAAAATTATCCCCATCTGGTATCTCTATAACCCGCTCAACATTATCACCGTAGAGGAGTATGTCACGGTGAAAAAGACACAAATTCAGGTTGAGCAAAGTTGCCATAACAATAACAAACCTTCCGGAATGTGGCCTATCTTGTACATGATCATGCATGGTTACGTCCCTCTGCAATTTACCGTCATGGAAAAGATCCCAACACAACAGCAGCTTCTCTATTTGCAGATTCTGAAATTCACAAAGTTCGTTCGTAATCCATTCCCAAGAACCCCTAGTATCCAGAATCATTTCTCCAGCCACAAAGCTACCCACTCCAACAAATTCCATACTTATATCATTCTTTATAATACCAGGATCATAACACTTAAGAGGTTCTATCATTTTCCTATCCTTATCAGTTCCATATTCCACCTTAAATACTTCTAATTCGCATCTCAGAACTGAAGATAGACTCCCACAATAGCTTACTGTAACCAACACTTCTTCATTAATCATAGAATAATTCATTTTTACAGTCACAACCAAAGGCCAGTAATTGTCAAGGATTAAATGTGGTTGGACAACATTATTTTGAGCTTCCTGATTCCTAGAATTCCCCTCAGAATTAATGTTTTCATCCTCAGAATTCTCCTTCCCACCAAGTACCAGCTCATTATCACCCAGAATCACCCTATAGCTTCTAAATTTCCAAAAATAATCTTTAGCAGCTAAGCATTTCCTACAATATCCCAACCTTTTGATAAAGTCATCCTTCAAGAATTCACAAAACTGTTCAGAACATTTAAGAGATTCAAGAAGTCCAGTCCTAGCTCTCTCACCAACGTTCTTCACAAAAATAGGGATGTCTTTTCCAAACAAACAATCAAACCTATTATCATGCTTTTCATTTCCAAAACGAATCTCACATTTGCCAGGGTCAAAACACCTAATAGGTTTAACCAGTTCTTTGTTATCATCACTTCTCAGGCCAAAACTTCCATTCAAACATACATCATTTTCATCCAAGGCCTCAAGCAAATAACCAGAACTTTCACCGTTCAAGTAAACATCAACTGAATCGAAGGAGCAAGAAGAGTAAGAGAATTTCATACTCTTGGAGTTATCGATCGAGCTTGGAGTCATTTCTGGCATTTGCAACCAAAATTTCTTTACAGATAGCTCGTCGCGAACCAGTTCTGGAGATTTTTCCTCGACCGGTGCTTGCAAATTGCCGCCAATAACCGTCGTTGATGGAGAGGAGTCGTCGGTGATTCGCGCCGGAAAATTTTCTCTGGAATGATTTGACTGATAAGATTCCGCCAGCTCTGCGGCCGCCGCCGAGGTTTCAGCAAAATCCTCACTCTGGCGCGGCAAGCTACTCATCAACACACTCAACTGCCTTTTAATCTCACTCGAGCTCTGCGCTGCCTCCAGCTGTTGTTTGCGGAACTCCGATTGCGGCTCCTTCAGTGATTGATCCATGTGATTCTGGAGCTCTTCGTGGTGTTGCTCAATCGCCGCCGTATTCAGCCGCATCTTCGTCGCGTTATTCTGGAGCCCTAAGGAAACATCACCGATCTTCCCCTCCAAGTCCGAGACGTGGTTCTCCATCGTTGCTTTCATCCGCGCTTCTGCCATGGATTCCAAGGAGCGTTTGAACTCGACGAATTCGTAGTCCAGAGATAGAGGATAACTCCAATCTTCAGTGATTTCATCTGCACCGAATCGATGGACGAGATACTCCGCAAACTCTTCCCAAGAAGCTTGACCAATTACGCGTCGGAATAAATCAAACCATGAAGCTGCTCGTCCTTTCAAATACGGCTCCACCTGGTTCAATCTCTGATCCTCCGGAGTCGAATTCGCTGAAAACAATTGATCGAATTTCTCCACCCAAATTCTAGGGTTCTTGCCACCAAAATTAGGGAAATTCGCCACATAACAACCGTCATCTAAAATCCCCATTTCTTCAGGCCGAGAATAGACCTGCTCTGATACCACATGTAACAGATTCGAAAATAGCAATAATAATATAGTAATTTTAGCAGCTAAAAGCTGAGAAATTAGAGTAAGACAAGGAAGAACAAGGATTTTTTAGGAGAGAGAATAAGCTAGCTACGAACTACAATTATCAATCAGATTTTTCATAATCTTTCCTAACCACAATTGTCAGCTTATCCTTCTCCGTGTGCCCCTCACGTGACTTCTCTGTATCAGCTAACAAAAGAAACTCAGTTCCTGGAAATTACCAAAATGCCCTCGATGGTTTTAATGAATTGTAACAGGATTTAAGAAAAACATGCATACGGTGACTCCTGATTTTGGCTGTATCAGGTTTGAAATTCTATCTACTTAAAATAAACAATTGCTTATTACTAGATTCTGCCTATCATGATGTTCTAACATGAAATGAAATAAAGTGCATAAAAGTAAATGATACAAGCCATTGGTTACGCAGTTCGATGCAACGCATCTACGTTCGCGGGGCCTTGCCCAGTGTAGTAACCATCCACTAGTAAGTCAAAGATACAGATTACAGAATACTTATCTTTACTACTCTATTTGTGGATTTGCAACTCCCTTGCTGCCAATTGGCCTGACTAGCTATATTATTAGTTGAATGCTCAATCACCTCTCCCGAGATTTTATGGCTGGGTTACTACACTAAACATCATGTCCCAGAGTAGGTATCATGAATATCTATGGACCTTGCTGCCTATCGCTGCTCTATACAATCCTGGATACAGAATTGTTCTTCAATAAAATCAGTGAGCTTCGCGTTGCAGCTGCTGTCTCATTTATAGCTCAGTGTTGTGTCCTTTATCAGTTTGCACGGCTGAAGAATTCTTCTTCCTCAATAACTCTCATTCAGTTCGTTAACAGCCTAGAAGAAAGAATCCTGAATATCTCCAACTCCTTGATTATCGCCAAGCAATAATTATCTCTTCAAATCAAACCCTTTGCGATATTATCTGAAATTCTGAGCTGAGAATATTCCATCGGCTGTATTCATACAACAAATACGACGCGCTACAATATTCCATAGCAGGAAGTTACCATAAATGAGCCTTGCGCATTCCACATTCTAAACCCTGCTGGTATCTGTCTGCATGATGTTGGAACATCGATTTCCACAAATTAGCCAATCAAAACGCGGACTTTTCAAGGTTAGCCAATCAGAATCACATACTGATACGGTGACTTCTGTATTTATTATCATTCATTTGGAAAATGAAGAAAGGTTAGAGCAAGTCCAACAGCTTCCCTGCAAGATTCTCCAAGATATAGTACTAAATCCTCATATTCCTTATCTTTTTTTGCTTCAACTCCAACAGCTTCTCTAGTGTGGGGATTAGAATTTAATGCATGTGCATTAAATTTCAGTATTTTATCTCTTTATTTTTTTTTCACCATTCAAGTATATTTTGAAATCTTAATATTTTAAATTACGTATGATAAAAAATGTGGAAAATATATATTATTAAAACGAACATAACAAGATCTCACATGACAATATTCAAATTTTTATAAACATGTAAACATAGTCATGTATGATCTTGTTTTGCTCGTCAAAATATGAAATTAAATAATATATATTTCTTATAATTCTATATTATATACAATTAAAGATAATCACATTTATATGTATTTGAATTATAAAACTAATAAAGAGAGGTAAAGGATCAACATAAATGCACTAAGCATTAAATTTTGCTTCCCCGAGCTTTTTTTCTCTCTACAGATTTGGGGAAACAACATGTAGATTTTTTCAAAATCCCCAAGTTGGGGAATGAGATAGGGAATCTGTTGGAGCTGAAAAATTGCTCATATTCCCTAAATTTATTGAAATCCCCCAACTTGGGGAAGATGTTAGACTTGCTGTTCGAAGCTCGGCCATATTTATGCAAATAACGAATGTGAATGATTTCACCTAACCTGAATCACATCCCCATTCCCCCACACCGCCCCTTTCCCTTTGAGTTTGGCGCTTAAATTGAAGTTTTAAACCAGACCAGACTAGAGTAGATATTGGTGGGGTGGCTATAGACGCTCCTTCTTCTTCTTCTTATTTTTCTTTTATTTTTTTAACATAATAAGCCTACACATCACGTGATCCTCGAGGGCTTGTTATTAATTATTGACAAATACCATTAATAATAAGGCACTGTTTCCTAGAGTTTAAATCTTGCTGAACAGAACTGAAGTGAAAATTAATGTATAGAAAAATGGAATCAGCATGACTAAATTAACCTGAATTTCATCAAATTGCATTTTCACTGAACTGAGTTGATCTACAGATAAGCTCTGGCAAACAGGGACTAAGTATATATATTTCATAAAGATGCAGGATCTGAAAGTTCAAATCAATACTATAATACTAAAACAACAAGTTTTGTGCCACGCGACACTCACAAAGAAATCCATCTCAACCTCCAAAAATAATTCTAAAAGAAAATATTTTTCTAAATGTTTGTTAAAACACTTCATTTATGTCTCCTAACTTTTTTTTTTGAAAGGTATGTCTCCTAACTTCATTCTTATAGATTCTTCTTCTTTTTTCCTTTTCATATACTCCCTCTGTTTCCTTCACTTTGCCAGCCTGGACAGTAAGGCAAAAAGTTATTCCACATGGGAGACAACATTAGACACGTGTCATTCAGGAGAGAGAGCCGCATGATCCATTAATTAATCTGTGGTTTTCTTGTAAATAAAAAAGGAAGCAAGGGTAGTCAACATATTCTTCTTAATTTCTTCTTTCTTACAAATTTTTTTACCATTTTTATATTATTTTATAATTATTTTTCCATAATTAATATATAATACTGACTAAGATTTAGTATTATTTTATATTTTATTCATTCTCTTACATATTATTTTTGCAATTCAGCATGTTGCATATACATTATTTCTATTCTAAAATTGTCGTATTTTATATAATTAATTAATGAAAATTCGGGCACCGTCCAGATATTATCTAGTATTTTGTCTAGAAAGATTGCTATTTTATTCTTTATACCTTTCTTATATAGTTCATTTGACTTTTAACATTCAAACATATTAATTTTTATACATTTACTTTAAAATATGATTTGACTTGATGCTGCTATTTCAATCTGACTTACCATAATCATATCTCATCATATACTTTCTACCTAACAAAATATATTACCTAACAAAATATATGTACAAAGACTATAAACTGTAATAATGGATGTATATATATCATGAAGAATCAAGAAAAACAAACATTGTAATCTACTCCATTTTCTGGCATGTACGTGGCCTTATTTTAATTGTTGTAGTTGAATATTAAAAGGGAGGGAGAATAAAAACTTGAGAAAACGCATGGATTTTTTTTTGATTTTGTTTTAGAAGTATTAGTTCCCCACGTGTTTTGGCAAATTATTGTGGTGTCTTGTCATGAATCCAGTTTGACAATGACCCTGTTTACTAGAGCTTATTTCTTGATGTACTGAACTGAACTGGACTAAACTGAACTGAATTAAACTGAACTGAACTGAACTAAAGTGAAAATTGATGTATTGAAAAATGGAATCAGCATGGCTGAATTAACCTGAATTTCATCAAATTGCATTTTCACTGAACTGAACTTAACTGAATTTCAGAACTGAATTGAACTGAACTGAATTGAACTGATCTACAGATAAGCTCTGGTAAACAGGGCCAAACTTGTATTACAACTCACATTTATTTCTAAACTAAAATTATAAATATTAAATAGGTGCAATCATAGAATTTTAATTATAATTTTTTGTATTTTTGAACTATTTTCTATCCCAAAATCTGCGCTCTAATTTTGATTGATTAAGCACTTGATAAGATTTATAGGCAGTTATTACACTATCAACCACACCTCTATAGAAATTTTCAATTGACATTTTCTCCAAATAATACAATCAAAATATAATTTGAAATAAATCTACTCAATCAATATATATTCTCCTTTGTATTGAAAATATTAGTCTATAAAACTCGACTAATTTTATATATTCAATTGCATTAAACAAGAAGTAATCTCGTTAGAACATTGACATGCCTTAAACACCGCTGAAAAGTTGTTTAAATATGCAAATCATTGACCAAAAGAAAAACCAAGGAAAATGGATGAAACTGAAACTACAAGGGCTAACCAGCAAACAATATTCAACGTTAACTTCACAGTATTTCAATTTTCAGATGGGTCCTTGTAAACTTTGAAATAAAGTAGAGCTTCCTTCGGTTACGCCAATATTGAAACAGAAGGAGAGAGATCAGAGCGGTCGGACGGACAACTCAATACCTCGCCTCCATTTTCGGCCACTCTTCAAAGTAAGCAAAGCTGTATTCTCTTTCTTTTCTTTTCTTTACGTTTTCAAATTCTATTTTCTTGTCGTATGTTTTCATCCAATTTGAGCAATCCTTTTTGTGAACGTACATAATTTTGCCTCCAATGGCGATGGAATCTATGCTTTTCCTTGTTTTACACTGGTTTCCCCATCTGGGTCCACCCAGATATCCCCCCAGGTTGATAAAAATGGATTCTTGTTTTTCTAATGATTTGTTGGATTTTGCTACAGTGATTGAAATCGTTGAATTTTGTTGGGGTTTTTAATTTTTGGTGTTTACTTGCTTAGATTTTGTTGGGTGGAAGATGTTATCCAGAGTGGAGACTCGGAAGAAACTAGGTGAGGATTCTGGGGCGGGGAAGTTGCTGAATGATATTGAAACGATTAGTAAAGCCCTACATTTGGATAAGAATTTGCCCAGGAGTATGATCTCAACTGTTAGTAGTCGATCTAAGTCTGTCGGGAAAATTCCTACACCCGAATCAAAATCCAAGGGAAAGAATGATAAGAAAGATGCTGTGGATAAGGACAAGAAGTCTATGTGGAGCTGGAGGAATTTGAAGGCCTTGACTGGTGTGCGAAACAGGAGGTTCAACTGCTGTTTTTCACTTCAGGTTCATTCGGTTGAAGGTTTACCGAGGCTGTTTGATGAGCTGAGTCTTGTTGTGCACTGGAAGAGGCGGGATGGTGAGCTGATGACTCGACCAGTTAAGGTTGTACAAGGTATGGTGGAATTTGAGGAACGGTTGACCCATTCTTGCTCGATATTTGGCAGCAAGAGTGGGCATTCTGCCAAGTATGAGGCAAAGCATTACCTTTTGTATGCTTCTGTTTATGGTACTCCTGACCTTGATTTAGGGAAACATCGGATTGATCTCACTAGGTTGCTTCCTCTGACACTGGAAGACTTGGATGAGGAGAAGAGCTCAGGGAAGTGGACAACTAGTTTTAGGTTGTCGGGTAAGGGGAATGGGGCCCAGATGAATGTGAGCTTTGGTTATGAGATCATGGGGGATGGTAACAGTAAGGATGTTCCAGATTCGAAGATTTTGAAGCAGCGCAGCTCAAGCACGAGGAAAGGTTTGGAGCAGATGGACCAAAGGCATGAGCTGAGTACAATAAGTCGAACAGGTAGCATGCCTGCAAGATCTTCCATTTCTTTCAACTCTGTGGATGATATAAAGGATCTTCATGAGGTATTACCTGTAACCAAATCTGAGCTATCCGAGTCAATATCCTTTTTATATGAGAAACTACATGAAGAGAAGAAAGTAGATGTGGGGCCTGTTAAACCGGAGCCTGCAAAGGCTGATGTGCATTCGTCATCTGAAGCTGGCCATGGAAATGAAACCAAAGTTTCTGAATATAGCATCGCTGACCAATCTGAGCTTCGTGAAAAAGAAGTAGGCAAGGGCCCTGAAAGTGAATTAGAAGTCTCTGAATATACCATCACAGATCAAGGGGCGGAATTCTCCTCTTCTGTACAAGAAAAAGGTGAAGCTGAAAAGGCAGCGCAAGAGGGTCATGAGACAAATGTTTCTCGGGTGTCATCCATAGAAGGAACAAACCATCATTCTGCAATCGAAGATCAGCGTGATGAGGTCCTACCAAGTAACCACAATTCTGGTGCATGGACCAAAGAAGCACTGTTAAAAGACTTGGAGTCAGCACTTAGCAATGTCTCTGACTTAGTCAAAGAAGGATCAGATTCCCAAGAAGATGAACAGGGAAGCTCAACCTCAACCTCGATGAATTACTTAGAGCTTCCATCTAGTGATAGAGATGACAGGAAGGGAAAATCACTCAGTCTGGATGATGATTCTGTTGATATTGACGCAAGTGATTTCTTGGATTTACTAGGTATTGAGCAAAGTCCAATAGGTTTGAGTTCAGAAAGTGAACCCGAATCTCCAAGGGAGCGTCTTCTAAGGCAATTTGAGAAGGAGACCCTAGCCAGTGGGTGCTCCTTATTTAACTTCAATATTGATGAGGAAGAACCAGAGGCTTATTATACTGGCACAACCGAGACAGAGTGGGGTGGATTCTCTGGTAATTTTGATTCTTCCTATTCACATGGCTTTGAAGCTGAAGTAATGACCGAAAAACCAAGAGCTGTAGTGTTGGAGGACTTGGAGACTGAAGCTTTAATGCATGAGTGGGGCTTCAATGAAAAGGCTTTTGAACAATCCCCACGGAGCACCTCAACAGGATTCGGTAGTCCTATCAATCTGCCCCCTGAAGTTTCTGATCCACTCCCTCCCATTGCAGAGGGGTTAGGTCCCTTTGTTCAGACAAAAGATGGGGGATTCTTACGCTCTATGAACCCGGGAATCTTCAGCGGTGCCAAGAGTGGTGGAAGCTTGATCATGCAAGTGTCCAGTCCAGTGGTCATGCCTGCAGAAATGGGATCTGGTGTCATGGATATCATGCAGCATCTGGCTTCTGTTGGAATCGAAAAGCTCTCAATGCAGGCAAACAAATTGATGCCTTTGGAAGACGTAACAGGAATGACGATGCAGCAGATTTCATGGGAAGCTGCACCAAGTTTGGATGGACCTCAGAGGTTTGTCTCTTACTAAATTATATTTTTGTAGAAATTATTTCTAAAGATATTTTATGCATGAAATGATTTAATAAGGTTAATTTGTGCAAAATGTTTTTTTTAATTTCCTTTCTGTACTGCAGGCAAGATATTTTGGATCAGCATGAGTCTGGTAGTGGGAGAAGTATGGCAAGTGAGCATAGAGGAAATAAACCAAAAACATCCCGAAGAAAGAGTAAGGTGGAGGCAAATGCAGGTGGTAATAGTATTGACTCAGAATATGTATCCTTGGAGGATCTTGCTCCTTTGGCTATGGATAAGATTGAAGCCCTTGCAATGGAAGGGCTTAGAATACAATCCGGCATGTCTGATGAGGATGCTCCAGCCAACATCAGTCTGCAACCCATCGGTGATCTTTCAGCCTTTGAGGGGAAGAGCTCTGATGGATCTCTCGGTTTGGAGGGTGCTGGTGGGCTTAATTTGCTGGACATTAAGGACAATGGTGATGGTGTAGATGGACTGATGGGCCTATCCTTAACTCTGGACGAATGGATGAGATTGGATTCAGGTGAAATTGAAGATGGAGATCATATCAGTGAGAAAACCTCTAGATTGCTTGCAGCTCATCATGCCACATCCCTGGAGTCGTTCCGTGGAAAGTCAAAAGGAGAGAAGAGAAAAGGCAAAGGCCGAAACTGTGGTTTGCTTGGAAACAACTTCACTGTTGCATTGATGGTGCAGCTTCGTGATCCTTTGCGCGATTATGAACCTGTTGGCACTCCGATGCTCGCCTTTATTCAAGTGGAGAGAGTGTTTCTTCCTCCAAAACCAAGAATGTTCTGCACAGTTTCTCAAGTAGGAGGCAGCATTACAGAAGATGATGAGAAGACCATAAACGAGGAGTCCAAAGAAGAAAAGGTTCCAGAAGAAGAGAAAATGGAAATTCCTCAGTTTAAAATTACTGAAGTGCATGTTGCAGGTGTGAAGGCTGAGCCTGATAAGAAAAAGGCGTGGGGATCCAAGAATCAACAGCAGTCTGGATCACGTTGGCTACTGGCAAATGGAATGGGGAAGAAGAACAAACAGCCTATCATGAAGCCAAAGGCCGGTGCCAAATCATCCTTGCCTGAAAACACCACAGCTCAGCCGGGGGAGACTCTGTGGAGCATATCTTCTCGTGTTTATGGGACGGGAACGAAGTGGAAGGAACTCGCAGCCCTGAATCCGCATATTCGAAATCCCAATGTTGTCGTGTCAAATGAGACCATAAGGCTGAGGTAGTACCAGTACCACGGCTATGAGGTTGAGCTTAGTGATTCAGGCTGTCCTCATCCTAGTTACACTTTGTAAATGAACTGGGTTTGGTACTAGCCTTTTTTTCTTATGTTCATACAAAGCTGTCTCCACAGATGTTAATGTGTCATTATTCATGAATGAAATGAAGTACTTGACTCAGACAAGTTTAGTTTCAGCAGTACTATGTCTATGGTTTTACTCTGCAGTAATGTGTTTATAAAAGCAAAACTTTTCAATTGCTCTGGCTCAAATTGAAAGGGAATTTAATCCTAAATTGGAACTGGTGAATCAGTGAGATGTCAAATGGGGGAATCCAAAGAAAATTAATGGTAAATGGGAATGAAACTCAACCAAATGCCAAGTTAGAGTATGAACAAAGAAAAATGAGGTTGAGATGAAAAGAATGGTGGAAGTGCTACAATGGGTTTGGATAGGTTGTTGAAGTGATGTTGAATAAGAAAAATTAGTGAGAAAACCAGGTTGAAGTTTGAAATACTTAAACAACAATAATAGTGAATTGTCATTGACACATCTCATCTCTTCAGGTGGGTTGAATTTAAAAGTCAACTGATTAAATAAACTTTTTATAAAAGCGCTCAAATTGAATTTCAAACTATTTTAAAGGCACTCCAAGACACTTATGCTACCCCTAAACTTATCACACAAGTACCATACAAATAATGGATTTGCAATAGTCAAGTTTCACCTCTCATGTGAGTGTTTGAAAGTCAAATAATCTGCCCTATTGTTATTCCGGCAGTATGTATTACTAATATACTATGGAGTTGTTTGGTTCACTTATGATTTAAATTATCACAGAATTTGTAATTACTCGGTTGCTAAAATGCTCATAATCTGATAAAATTGTTTGGTTGCATATGTACGGATTTTGTAATTCTTTCAACGGAGTATTGGTGAAACGTAAAAAGTGTAATAAATAGTAAAAGTACGCGGATTTGTAAATTACCTAGGGGAACCTAGGTAAGATATTTCCTACGTTTCGTGGGAAATTTAAATTACGCGTAATTGTAAATTCTTGCGTTTTATGTATTCTCCGTCAACCAAACAATCACAAGTTATTCAAAATCCTAGCATTTTGTTATTCCCACATAATTTACGCGTACCAAACGACCCCTATGTGACTTAAATGTAGGCTTACCATTTCTTCTAAAAAATGACTCTCTTCTATACGTTTAATGTATCAGTAAGTGGTTTAAATGTAAAGTGCCATAAAACTCAATGACTGTATTTGCTGGCGGGAAAATCAATATTCATCAAGTGATATACCAAATTTGTAAATGCACACTACTTATTCAAGAGTACTACTAAAGAGAAAAAAGGACAATAGGGTAGCAGAATCAAGACTGCTAGCCTATCTTTAAATTCGAGTTTCAAAGGTAGAAATGTGTGTTGAGAGAAAATCTCACAAGTCATGACGCAATTAAGTCAACTAAGGAGAACCGAACAAAGGCAGCTAAATGGCTAGGTAAACACTAGAATGGGATGAACAGGTGATCTTAGACCTAACGTAAAAAAACAGATGATCAAGAACGAGCCCTTTTGTTGCAAGATGGGCATTTGTAGTGCTTGATATGCTCAGCCCTTGCAGGAGTGATCTTCACACACTTTCCATGGAACCACCTCTCGCATAGGTCACAGCAAATCCAGAATTCATCAGAAGCATAGTGCTCTCCGCACGACCCACACAATGTCTCTCCATGCTCATCATCTTCTTCTTCTTCGTCATCGTCTTCATCCTCATCTTCATCATCCCTCTCTACTTTTTTCCTTTGCTTGCCCTGAAAGCATTTCAAAAAATTTAAATTTAAATTCAAAAATTCCTCCATCACTCAATAATAAACTAAACCATTTTTATATATTACACCCCCGGCATGAACAAACGACACATTTTTATATATTACAGCATATAAAGTGAAAGAAGCAAACAGCAGTCAGGTTCAGCATCATGTAAATATAGCTCCCATCGGTACAGGATACATACTTGCAAATATGCTAACTGAAGGGAAGAAGTTCCACGTGTATATATCAAGCTATGTCTAAGTAGATAATCAACTAAACCATATGGTTGTCTTTTCGCAATGGAGGGTGATGCATCATGCTTAAGAAAGAGAAAGGAAAACTAATACTACCACAGGTGAACACATTTAAATAAGCATATAACCAGAGTGAACTGATGATGAGTTACATACTGTCATCATGCTTTTGAGGTACTTTAATATCACAGGTGCCATTTTCTGTAATACTACTTAGGGAACTGATTTATTAAACCTAAGTAAAAGTGGAAGTTTTTGGAGAAGTATTTTCTTCTCTTCTGGCCTGTGGCAAAACTTAAGAACGGGAAAACAACATCTGACTAAAAAATAACAATCTCGGCATTCACATCATTCAGTTACATCAATCTTAGAAGCCGAAAGGGAATTCAACTTCTGACACTCTCTATCTCAAACAAAATTAGAAAACAAGATTTTCAAAAAACTCTAATGAATTGTCCCTTGTTATAGGTGAGCTGGAATAGTCCTAGCAATCAGTACAAAAAATAACATTTGAAATCATAAAACCCACAGACATGAATAGCATAAAGCATAATAAGAATGACAACAACTTCATACCATCTTTGCATTTGACTTGGACTTGTTACTGCTATGGTTTGAGACAGATGATTTCTCTCTTTGTCTCTTCTTGCCTTCCCCAGTCACAATTTCAAACAGAGTCGGGAGATCATTAATCAAACCAAAGAGCTTCTTCCTGAATTACATTAGCAAGGATGAGGATGAAAAAATACTTAGCCTTCTGTTCAAGTTATTCAACTATGCATGTTCATAAAAATCAACAAAAGTGATCCGCAAGATGTAGAAATTGTGTACAATCTTCTTGATTGCCTAATTTTTATCATGATAACTAAGATGGAGGATATTTTCACACCATCCGTACAAATCAAGCAATGGTGTGTTTGGATTATGAAAGACATGCTGAGTAGAATCTTTAACTGTATTTGCTGTTAAAAAGACAAAAGAATTTGTTGTAAACGTGTCCAAATTATGACAATAAAAATAGAACATTTACTAATATACTCTGGATAAGTATACTCTGCCTTGAGTGTGCAGCAACTTAAGGACCACCGAAAATAATAAAAAAGTAAACCAAAGATGGCACACTCATGTTCAATGAATTGGTGTTGTTACTTGGTTTCACATTTACCTGTCAGCCTTATCAAACCCAAATCTGGCTCCAAAGTAGAAGGCAACAGATAGTAGCCATGAATCACTATGAACAGCAACTAAGGACAGCCATTCCTTTTCTTGCATCCCATCCCTTGCAAAATTTATTCCTAATGCAGGCTCAGGGAGCTCAGGAGGAACCTCATCAGCTGGTAGATTAACTTCCCACTTCTCGTCGGGTGATCCATAGAGGCAAAGATTATCCTTCTCTGTAGAATTTCAATATAATGATTCTATCATGCATTGGTAGAAGTGGGCATATTCTAATATCCAGATATAGCATGTTCCAAGTTCATTAGAGTTATTGAAAATCTTTCCAGCAAATCACATCTTCCTAAAAACTACACCCCGGGTCAGAACAGCTTTCTACATCCTCACACCTACAATTAAACTGACCCATAATACACGAGCTGAAAGGTTTGCAATCACAATACAACGGCAAGATTGGTGTCTAACATCCGAATGGTTCAATGATTTCAATCAGAAACTTTTACAAGCCCCTTGATAGCCCAAATATCCTTTGTTGCAGTAACAAATGGTTAACATACACTAAGACATAACATGAACTCCACATTGAAATTCTAGGCCATCCATAAGGACCGTAACAAATGGAAATTTATAAACTCTATGCTACATTTCAAAGACTTGAACACAGCAGACACTATAATTCCATACCATTGTGAATGTGAGCATAAGCGTCAAACAGAAACACATGAAAGTAACTCTATTCCAGTAATTTCTGGCTATATTGTAACAAATTGAAAGCTCAAAACCAGTAAAATAAAACCAAAAACGACAGAAATTTCCAGAATTACTAAAAACAGCTAAGGCCGGCGAGGAACTAACCAGGGTCGCAGTGCTGGTAAAAAGTGTCAGAATCTGCAGGGGAACAAATTTCACGCGTGAGAAAAGAAAAACCCTAGTAGCGAAATTGAACCGCCCAATTTTACCAAAAGCGGGAAACAAAACATCGGAAAAAATGGAGAATCCGGCGAAATGCTAACCTTCAGTGAGGGCCTTGATGAGTCCGGCGCGGCGGCCCTTGAAGTCAGTGAAGACGTCCTCCACACTGCGGACAGCAGCAGAGTCCATGAATTGACACTTCTCTTCTTCACACAGTCAAACAGTAAACGGAGTTTTGGCTCCTTTCGTTTCTCTCTTTCCCCAAATGAGAAATACCTACATATTATATTCTCGCCCAACATGTGGAAAGTGCGTGCTAACACTACAGGGACTTACTTGGAATTTCAGAACAAATGATTAATTTATCATTTGAGTCCATTTCCCTAAAAGTTACTACTTACCACTTTAATTTGAACACTACATTGATTAGTTAAAATAATTTTGAATTCAATTAGTGTATTCTTCGATTTAAATTACTTTTAATACAAAATTAATTGCATTTTAACCTTCAGTTTAGCACAGGATCTATTATGCGTTTTAAAAGGGACGCTCTCTAGATGCTATAAATTGCGCGTGACGGGGTGAATAAGTCAGTTGTCTATATGAGGTAGTTTCGGTTATGGAGGGAATATGTATTTCAAAAAGCACGATATTTTGCAATAAGCATATGCACTGTTGGAAAGCGAGTGATTTACCACGTTTTGCTGTGTTTTTGTCTGGACCCAAAGCACACTTTTTTACATGTCTCCTTTTTTCATTGTCCCCCAATAATATTAGTTAGGTAGAATTTAAAACAAACTAATAAAGACGTATTCTACTATTATTATCATCTACACTGCTGCTCATCTCAATCATAATATATAGAGTTATGTATGATTGAGATGAGTTAGGTATATATATACTTGATAGATAGAAATACTACTATACTTTACTGAATTTGGATGGATTTTTATACTACTATACTCTAACTAAATAACAAAAGATCTCATAACAAAAACTACTAAGCGATTATATAAATAAATATATTATTTTTAATAAATTAAATTAAACCAATGTATGATAAAGAATAAAATTATCTGAAAAAGTTTAAGCTACTACTCTAGTAGGAGTTCTAAGAAATTTTGATCATAAAAAAATTAATTAAAAAAAGTGTGAGGTTAGATTGAAAGGATGGATGGCGGGTCGGATGCTTATTGGGTAGAAAGTGCAACTGAGGAGATGGGAACAAAAAAGGCTAATGAGTCAATGAGAGAGGGTCCAGGCCTCCAGGGCGGGAGAAATATAGATTCTGATCCGACGGTGGAGGGTGGGCGTGACGAACACGCGATTGGATAAGGTTGGGGGAGAGTAAAAAACTTCGATCTTTGGCAGAAAAATTAGGAGTAGCAGCAAGGACGATTGTACAGTCAATCAGTAGAAGCAGGAAGACAGTACAGTTCTCTTCTTAATCATTTTTCAATTTTATTTGAAATAAGTCAACGTTTAGGGACCGTTCTGAATTTTTTCCCACCCCAATTTAATTCAATTTAGAAAGAAAATAATGAGTTATGAATGTTAAGAAAAAAATTATACAGTGGAAAGAAAAACTACAATTTTTACCCGAAATTTAGGAAAATTATGAGTTATGAATGTTAAGAAAAATTACAAATTTTACCCGAAATTTAGGTACTTGTCAATTTCTACTATCCTACCGGCCAAACTCCGGGTACGTCGCCGGCCACATCAGCTTCAATTAATTAGGCATGGGAAAAGTTTTTTATTTTTTATTATGATAGTAACATTATTCAACAAAATCGCAGAAAGTACGTCTATTTATTTTAATTTTTTCGAAAACAAGTCCGTTTCCTTTTAAATGATATAAAAACTCAATATTACTACTACTGTACTACTATGCGAAAGAAAATTTTAAAAAATATATTGCAAAAGTACTAGACGAAGAAGTTGGGCCATGAAAGTCATTTGGGCTGTAAAGCAAATGCCCATATGAGTGTATGTTTCCCCTTCTACAAGTTTTCGTCGGCTGAAATATCCCCTAAACCCTTAAAACCCCATTTTCCGTTCTCTTCTTCCGGCAAAATCCCTCTTTGCAACCTCAAAGGTAAACTTGCTTCTCTGCATATTTACTTCTCTGTAACTATAATGTATTGCACTCAACTTACTTATGAATTGAATTGAACTGCTAGTATACTTCCATTTTCCCAGATAGCTAATTCGATTTTAATTATTCGAAAATTTGTAGAAATCGAGGTGATTACAGTAATTCTGTGTTGATTTTGTAATTTTGTGATGAGTTTATATTCTGCTGTGTTTGTGAGGATGAACTTAAAAGTTATAATTCGAGTAAGGATATCACTCTGTAGCCTGTACAATGGCAAATTACTATGCTTTCGCTATTTTAATTCAAGTTTGTGCTAGTTATAAGCTGAATTAAGGACTAAATTAAGCTAAATAGGACTACATTAAGGGATCAATTTTATGGAACTGAATTGAACACCTTGAGTACAGATCAAACTCTCTTATCTGAATCTGATCAAAGCTTGATTTCATGATATTCCTGGTTTTTAAGTTTTTGCTGTCCGTTTAGTTATTGTGGTGTTAATCGTGAATGAAATGAAGTAATTTACGTGGTGTTAATAGTGAATGAAATGAAGTAATTTATGTGGTGAACATTATAGTGCACCCATTTCTGATGTCCACCTTTCTGAATTGATACTCTCGAACTGTTATCCATGTCTGCCGTGGCCAAATATAGTAGGGTGGTAATGATAGGATTAGGCTCCATATGCTTGGAGGTCTGGTTAATATGTATGTGACTTGACATAGTGAAACGTTGGCCGTTTAACTCTTCTTGTTAGTGCCTACCTGAATTTATGCATTGAATTATTGAGACTGGCTACCAAAATTTGATGCAGAAGGGCTTGATATGAACTTTCCTTCACTGTTTTTCCTTGCAGTCAAAAGATTGAAAAGATGGAGCAAGTGCGTTTATAAACCTCTCAAAATTGACAGAGAATGGCGACAGAGGGGAAAGAGGAGCAGCATTCACCCCCGGAAGACAGCAATCAAGTGAAAAACCAAGGAAATGGTGGGTTGATAGGTGCAGTGCAGCAACAGTATCACCGTCTCAAAGAAAATGCAGAAACCTATCCTTATGTTTGGGCTTCCTACGGGGTTGTTTACGGAGGATTTGGGCTGTGGTTCACATACAGATGGAGAAGGCTCAGAAAGACCGAGGATAGAGTCCGAGTTCTTCAAGAGAGACTTCGCAAACTAGTCGAAACGCAGGGATCTGGTAGCAGCTCTCAAGTTGCTCCAAAGACTACGCCTCCAGCTCCAGATAAACCAAAAGGTTAAGTTGATGCTGATTGGTGATTGCAGCCTGAAGAAATTGAATATCGTATGACTATACTTATTGACAACTTAACATCTGAGAAATTCTACACCAGTTTTGCTATTGCTAGCACAAAAGTGCTACTGTTAATACTTTGATCAAAATCCCTTTTAATAGCTTTTCTAACAGTCTCTATGGCAAAAAAAAAAAAACTACTTTGATAACACTGATCTAAATAGGTTGATTGCAGTTTCAAAAGGAGCGCTTAGTAGAATCTTAGATGATGAAACTCAGTACTATCAGATTTAGCCCTTTGTTAATAATGCGATTTCTGAAGATCGAGAAACTTATTTGGTAAACAAAACCATTTGTTTTCTGCTTTATTGTGACAATTTACAGATGGATTATATTAGTTTGCTAAAATCGATCCTACATTACTAAAGTATTGGCTTTTGCACGTTCCACATCACTCAAATTACAATCAGTATCAGATCTGATAATACTCAGCGTAATAAGATCAAGCCATGACCATATTACTGAATACTGACGGATTAAAGGACACTTTCAAGAACCCATTCAAATTACAATTCTGAGTTTGCACAAGAAATATCGGTCAGATGTCTCTACCAATTCATTTCTAGTACTGTATACATTTCCAAGGGCATCCATAGTTAAAAATGTCCACCCAAACTTGTGTCCAGGAGAACCTATCTTTTGCAATCACAAAGAGCTCGTGGTCACTGCAACATCAAACAAACACTTCAACTTCAGAGCTGTCCGGACAAGGTGAATTTTGCCAAAAATGCCAGCAGGTCACCTTGACTCCAAACCTAAGGTGCACAAACACAATCAATCAAAAAGCACCACATAAATAACTATTGAATTTCTCTCGGTTCAAATAGAATCAAGGCATGATAATCATTTCTTATTCATTTATTTTTCTGCAGAACCAACTGATAGTGACTACCTTCTACTTGATGGGATTGTGGGAAGAGCATGGACAACTTAAGAAGAAGACTTACCCCTGTTGGATGATTTATGGGAGTTCCTCTCTGAAGCAACCTGCTCCAGATATTCTTTAATGGTTTGCCAGTAGTGATCACCCCCTGCCAACCACGTATCCATATGCATGCCGGTTGGAAATTCTATAAATAGGCACCGACTGTTGTGTGCAGCTGCTTTTGCATACAGCATTTGCATGTGCAATGGGGGAACCATTTCATCTTGCAATCCTGATAGGAAAAGAATGGGTTGTTCAATCTGCAGGAAAGAGATCAGGTTAGGTAAGCAAACAACTACAAATGGCAAAACACACAAAAAGGAGGGGAGTCAAACATGCACGGAAAAGCTTCTTATTTGCTTTATAAGTTATCAATTGGATGGAAGAACCCATTATCACCTTCTATGAGGTTAAGGTTAGAAACAGGTTGCTGGAATTTTGCTCTTCATGAGACACCTACTGTTCACGATATTCAGAGTTTTTAAAATGGTCACATATCATGAATTCACGACTTTTTACAATTTCACCACCTACATTAGCTCTGTTTTAGAATCATCAGCCATTATTGTCCTGTCTCAAATATAACTTTTCCCTCGAGATCGTCTGCTTGAATAAAACTGTGACTATTTATAGTTAAAAAGGTTAAGGGACTATGGTTATTGGCAGGGAGCTCCAAACGTCAATCACGAGTATAAACTGTATAATTCATGGTTCACAATATTCCAGCAGTATGGCATGGTCGAACAGATGTTGACCTTAATAAGGGTGAAAAGCTAATAGCCATAGGAATATGTATGTTGCATTATGCTTTCGAATTGAGCCATAGAAATTTCTACAGTGAGGGCTAATTTCCATTTCCATACTTCAGATAACAGAGGATCAGGGACCTTTCTTTCAACTAAATCGCAGATGCATCAGAACATTTTTAATTATGACTTGCAATAAATACAAAATCACAACAAAGAAAAAATATAGAAGAGCTTGAATAAACTAAAATCTCACCTCCCCAACAACATCAATAGTCTTCCAGGGAGATCTGACAAGAAAATTGAGAGGTTTTGGGCCCTTGGAACCATCACCTCCGCCCCCAATAAAGTGTCTCAGAAAGGGCAATAAAACTCCAGCCATATCAAGGATGGATGTGAAAGTATTTTCCAAAATGAGACCAGCTACCTAAGACAGGAATGAGGATAAGAATGACCACAGCAGTATATTACAAAGACAAGAGAAGCTGAGGTTATAGCATATGCAAACTTCAACATGCATTGACGAACAATATACCAAACAATAATTAAAAGAAGCCCACGATTAGATAACTATCTAAAAAATGTCTCAGTTTCTACTAAATTATAATTGAAGAATTAGATAACTATCTACTGTGTACTCCCCCGAAATTGACGTAACTTACTTAGAGATGTGTAACTTTAAACCCTAAGCAATTTTCAAATAAAATTTCATAATAATCAAATGAAAATCCAGACGAGATTAGGAGTCCAATGCAGCATATTGAAGCAGGATGCATTGATGCAAACAGGAAAGAATAATTACAGGTATCAATGGTTTGAGTCCAAAATGTATTTATTAGACTGTACCTTATCAGGATTATTTTTAGTTAATACTGCTCCAACAGCTCCCCCAAGTGACCTTCCAAAGACCACAATCCTAGATGTGTCAATATCAGTTCTCTCAACCAGATGGTCCAATGCAGCCTTCAAAGATAATCCATAAATGGAGGTCAGTAAACATCTGAGGGTCTTATACCGTACCAAACATAGAAGAAATACAAAAAATATACCTGAGCATCCAATGTAATTCCATGTTGTGAAGGGTATCCATCACTAGCACCATAACTACACCAGCACGGTACCATCATCCAAATAGTTAGAAACTTAAAAAGCACTTCAATATACTATAAAAGATAAAAGTAGACAACCAACAGAAGTGAAACCTGCACTTACCCTCGGTAAGAAAGCATGAACACATTGCAATGCAAGCGTTGTAACATAATGCGAACCATTTCAAGACGGTGAGCAATGTCTATAGAAAATTAGTCAAGGCCCTCAAGAAACAGTTCAAGGAAACCTAACATGTTGGAGGAAACAAGAAACAACTACACAAATAAACAGAATAAAGGATACTTCCAGCATTTTCCTGGAAAAAAAGGATGGTAGGACCTGCAAATGATAAGTTCATGAGCAAGAAGGTAAAAATGCAGAGCAAAATAGAAACATACAACTAACAGGAAACTAACAAACTAAATCATAAACACCAACAGCTCTACAATGCATACCACTCTATGTTCAACATAAACCCTAATAATCATAATTCAACGGCAGTCCACGAATCCAAATAATAATACGCGGCTTCTACCTAATCTCTATACGAAACTGAAAAGTTGTAAAGCAATAGAATGTAATTTGAGAACTGGCCTTGGTTGTCAGGGAGGAGCTTGATGAACCAGGCGTGGAGGCGGACTCCGTCGGAAGATCTGAGCCAGACGTCCTCGTAGAGAAGGCGAAGGCGGGCAGGGGTGATCGGGTAGGACTTCGTGAGTCCGGGCAGCACGGGCACGTACACGAGCTTCTCCTGGAAAGCCACTAGCAACGCCATACCCGCCACCACTATTCCTCCCACTCCATACAGCAATACCCCCATGTACGACACCATTGTTCACCACTGAAACTCGACGGCGCGTGCTCGACACTCTTTCACGGTGGTTTTTTCCACTTCTGCCGGCTGCCGCTGGTCGGAAGTCCGAGAGCTGTGCAGTGAAGTCAGAAATGCTGTGGAATGATTTGGGCAGCGGTCCAAACGACGGCGTTTATGCGGATTCCTGATATTTATAACACTCAGATGACAAATTGAAGAGAAAATAGCTGGGTACCCTGAGTTCTTTTATAAGTGTTCATATATCCCTGAGTTTTTAAAAGTGTTCATATACCCCTGTATGAAAGTCAACACCGGTCAATATAAAAAATAAGGTAAATGACCGAAATAACCTCTTCTTCTCCATCTAAACTCTCGTCCTCATTTTCATCCAATTCTAAACCAAATTCGAAAACCCAGATCGTATTCTCATCTAATCTTCATATTTTTTTCCCTTCTTCTGCGTGAATACAAATTGGTGAGCTCCAAATATATCAAACTTGAGATAATTGGTAATGGCTTCAATGAGGCTTGATTTGAGGACCACACTAGATACCCTCTCTTCAAAGCTTTTCCAAGGTTCTTGTAATACTTCTTCTTGCTCAATAACCTATCCAAATCCTCAATCAAAGCCTATTCTTCTCCGGCTCCACTGCCAGCCTGTAGTAGGTGCTTGGGTGGTCCAAATTGAGTGACCTCAAACGCCAATCCCGTGCTGGCCTCGGTGCTGCTTGTCGAATATGAGATCGAAGAACCGCAAAATTCAACGCCGAGAGGGCCACAGAAACACATAGTACAGGTCCAGGCGAGAGTCATTCAAATTCTTGGCAATCCATATATTCCCGCAATTTTTCCCCGTGACGCCATTCACAACCGTCAACAGAAGGCTGTTCAGGAAGTTCCCGACGCCGATGCCGCTCGTGAAGAAGCTCGTCCCCAGGCTCCTCACGTCCTCCGGCGACTGGTCGTAGAACAGATGGTTGTTGTTCTTCGTCTCGATGTTGACAAACCGACATTCGAGGTCAATCGCTGATATTGACGTTCTTCTGTTTGTGGTTTTGTTGAAGCGGTCCGTGTCGGGACAGACATTGGTGACGTAAGCATGCATTTTAACCGATTTGGGATTTCGTGGGTTTTGATTAAAGAAATGTGAATTTGTGTCTAAACAGTAAGGGCATCTATGTCTTTTTAACTGATTAAGTTACCGGAAAGTTTGAGTCAATGCCGGTGAATTTCGTCAGGGGTACAAGAGCACCAACTTTGGTAAAATCAGGGGTACCAAGGCACTTTCTAAAAACTCAGGGGTACCCCAGCCGTTTTCTCTAAATTGAACACTTTTAGAGGATAAATTGAACACTTTTAGTCAACTATTTTTAGGGCATATT
The DNA here is from genome assembly GCA_963678965.1 of Cruciata laevipes. Taxonomy (NCBI): domain Eukaryota; kingdom Viridiplantae; phylum Streptophyta; class Magnoliopsida; order Gentianales; family Rubiaceae; genus Cruciata; species Cruciata laevipes. The sequence continues at coordinate 23,922,871 of OY787632.1, read as the reverse complement.
TGACCGTAAATTTCGGTTAATATATATCTAATGATTTTATCATAGAAATATTGTTATATTTACATGGTGCTATATTTTGAACTATAAAATTTTAGACATTGTTAATGTAGAAAAGTAAAGTTATTGATAGTCTAATATGATTTGAAAATGTAAAAAAAATGTGTAGTTTGAATTGGATCAAGGGCCGGAAGGTGATGAGAAAATGACATGAATTGAACAAATTCTCAATTGAGACATCTTAATTGGTCTTATTGAATGATCATATTTAATATGTAAAAGATCGGTTTTAAAAGTGAAAAGATTAAACATTAAAGTGTGAATATCGACAATAATACACTGAATGACCATGTTTTATTTGTAAAATGTTGGGTTTTTTTTTTTTTGAAAAAAGTTCGTGTTATCATTTCATGGTCCTGGAAAACGTCCAGAATCGTTTGATACAAGGAACGGGGGTGGGGAAAGCCATTCATTAAACAATCTAACACTCGACTTAGCAAAAAGGACTAGTAGATGAGCCGAGGAATTCTCCGAACGTGGCACCCAAAACGGGAAATCAAGGCCATGAGCAATAAGATTGCTCCTGATGTCCTCAATCACAGTAACAACCTCCATCGTGCATGGGATGTCCCCCCTAATCATCTGAATAAACGGCAAACAGTCACCAACAAGGATAGGGCGAACGTGCATCATCCCTGCGAGTACACATGCTTCCCTAGCTGCATAAGCTTCGGCCAGCAGGGCATCACCCACTATAGGTAGCCTCTTAGCAATGGCTTTGTGGAATCGAGCTTGTGTGTCCAGGGCCAGAGCACCTAATCCCACAAAACCTGGACCAACTCCTGCGTCAAAGAGAACTCTTGGCAAATTCGACGGTGGCCTAAGAAGGGCGGTCTCCTCCAAGGTCGAAGAAAGACGTTCGGGCCAGTGGTTAGCTCGATGAAAGCTAGCAAGATTACCAGCAACCATGGATGGCACAATCGAGCTTTGGAGATGTGTGTTTTCGAAGACTTGTTTATTCTGTTGAGACCAGACAGCATCACAAAGCATCAGTAGCAATTCCGCCCTCTCGGCGTTATGATCAATAACAAACTGACGAAACCAGAAGTCGCCTCTACTCTTTTCCAAAGCTACAACGTAAGGCCACAATCCCGCTGTGGTGAGAACATGTCTCGCATACGGGCAAGCGAAGAACAAATGCGCAGTAGATTCGTTATCTGTTTCACAAAGCCTGCAAGTAGGTGAAATCTGAAGCGTTCTCCGCCTTAATTTCTCTGTAGTTGGCAATGAGTCAGTCGCAAGTCTCCAAGCGAAATGTAGCCCTCTGTTTGGAACATGCAGGCTCCAAAGCTTTTTCCAGAAGGCTGAGTCCGCCTGAACAGTTGCTGGAACATTGTTGCTCTGAAGGTACTGAGGTTGCTCAACCAGGACATGGTACATGGACTTAACTGTAAACTTTCCGGAGGATGTAAAATGCCAACGCCATAGGTCCCTGTTATCACGACTATCAATCGGTAGAGACCTTATAAGAGCAGCACGAAATGTGCATCTAAAAGGTCCTCCCTCCACCAACTGGTTTCTGGATCAATAAGGTCACTAACAACATGAAGATTGCTCGGAATACTCTCTGGAGATGTAACAAAAAAAGACTGTGTATTCGGTAACCAAGGATCATGACAGATGCTAATACTCCCTCCTGAGCCAACATGTTTTCTACAGCCAAGCCTTAAAGCCTGAACTCCACGAGAGATGCTCCTCCATGCCCAAGAAGGTCTAGAGCCAATAGAAGACTGAAATAAAGGAGAATTAGGGAAATACTTATCTTTGTATACCCTTGCAATAAGAGAAGACGGATTGGTAAGCATCCTCCAAGCTTGCTTTGCTAGCATTGCCGAGTTAAAAGCCTCTAGATCCCGAAATCCCAGTCCACCATTCTGTTTGGCTCTTGCCATCCTCGGCCAAGATAACCAATGCATCTTCCGCTTCTCCTCATCACCACCCCACCAAAAATTCCCGATCATGGCCTTTATATCATTTAGAACAGTACCCGGGATATGAAAGCAACTCATAGAATAGCTAGGAATCGCGTGTAGCACGGATTTGATAAGAACCTCCTTCCCCGTCTTAGACATGTTCCTCTCACTCCACCCATCTATCCGTTGGCGAATGCGATCCTTAATATTCTGAAAGATTTCGGCCTTGCTTCTTCCAATCTCCGAAGGCAATCCAAGATACTTCCCATGGGACTGAGCTTCAAGGATTTTCAGGATATCGCAGACCTTCCTCCTCAAAGTGTCACAAGTGTTGGGGCTGAAGAAAATCCCTGACTTGTCACAGTTGATACGCTGCCCTGAAATATTCTCAAATATGTTGATCGCCCATTTGAAGTGGTTAGCCTCCTCCTCCGTAGCCTCCCCAAACAATAAAGTGTCATCCGCAAAAAAGAGGTGAGAGATCTTAGGGCCGTGCCGGGAGGCACCTAAGCCTTTGATCTTACCAGCTCGCTCTAAATCAGTAAGCAAAGATGAAAAAATCTCCGAACAAATAATGAAGAGGTAGGGCGAGAGCGGATCACCCTGTCGTAGGCCCCGATTGGGTTTAATATTGCCCAATTCCCCTCCATTAAAGACGAAGGAGAATGCCACAGTAGATAGACAAAGTTCCACTAACTTTACAAAGCTCTCCGGGAATCCTATGAAAGAAAGAGTACGTGTCACAAAGTTCCATTCAATCCGATCAAAAGCCTTACTCATGTCCAGCTTAATACTCATGTGGCCCAACTTGGGAAGTGTCCGCTTTTTCATAGTGTGGTGGACCTCATGGGCAACAAGGACATTATCTGTGATAAGGCGGCCCGGCACAAAAGCAGATTGAGATTCTGAGATAATGTTCGGCATAATAGGCTTTAAGCGGTTGGCAACCACCTTAGAGGCAATCCTGTAGACCACATTACACAGACTAATCGGTCTGAACTGTGTGATGAGTTCAGGCTGATCCACCTTAGGAATGAGTACAATGTGAGTATAGTTTATAGAAGGCTCAAAAATACCACGGTTCAAGAAATCCAAGACAAAGCGAGTGACGTCCCCTCCAACAATCCTCCAGAACTTCTGATAAAAGACCGGGCTCATCCCATCTGGACCCGGTGATTTGTAAGGGTGCATCTGCTTGTCTGCACGTGCTACCTCCACTTCCCTATAGTCCCTAGTCAAATTGGCGGCCATGTCTTGTGTAACTCTAGGTTGCAATCGCCCAAGGACTTGCTCCATAAGATCAAGAGGCGGCATAGAAGAGGAGAATAAGCCTCCAAAATAGTCCATAATGATGCGCTGTAAATCAACCTCCTCGGTCCGAAGAATCTGCTGATCATCCTTAAGACCCGAGATATGATTTCTATTCCGCCGGTTGGTAGCGAAATGATGGAAAAATTTAGTGTTCCGATCACCCTCCTTGTACCAATGTTGCTTCGCTCTCTGCTTCCACCGAATATTATCCGCCTCCTGTAACATTTCATACTCCGATCGGACAGCAATAATCTGCTCCTGGGTATCACCAGTGATAACACCACTTTGAAGACGCTGTAATTCCTTCTTTAGCTCCTCCAACCTCTTCGGGATAATTGGGAAGGTCCCCTTGCTCCAGTTCAAAAGGCCTATCTTACATCTTTGAAGGTTATCCAAGAAAGAGGGGTCAGAAGAGTCCCAACACTGTTCCACCATTTTTTCACAATCCTCAGACTTTATCCAATGTGCCTCAAACCGGAAACCACGTTTTTTCCGTCGACGATGAGCTAGAGGGTCCTGTAGCCTTAAGGAAACATGGAGAAGCATATGGTCAGAAAAAACCATAGGAACCGAAGCCACTGCAGACCACAGAAAAAGGTCCAAGAGCTGTTGATTACAAACAGCTCGATCAAGGCGCCCTCGCTGAGTATCCGGATCACGAATAAGGCGGTGCCAGGTAAATAGAGGACCCGAACAGCCCATATCAAAGAGCTGACAGTGATCAAATGCCTCTCTAAAACTCGTAATCTGCCATTCCGCCCTGGGATTAGCCCCTTGGAACTCATTTTGTGAAAGAACTTCATTAAAATCCCCAAGGCAAATCCATGGCATATTAGAGACTGAAGGATCCGGAGAGAGTAATTTAAAGGATTCCCAAGCCTGACGACGTCTTGAGACAATGGGTTCTCCATAAATACCAGTCACTCGGATTAGATTACCAAATAAAGTAGCATGAACATCAATATAGCGAGAAGAAAATGACTTTAATTTAACATCAAACTGTTTATTCCATAGCAAAGCGAGGCCTCCAGAACGACCCTGCAATGCTACAGCTACACCAAAATAATTTAACTTCGACTTCAAAGTATCAATAAAAGAAACAGAAGATTTAGTTTCACATAAAAAAAATAATCATAGGAGACTTCAACCGCACCAACGTGCGCAATTCCTGAACTGCCCGAGCTCGACCCAACCCGCGGCAGTTCCAACATAAGATACTCATGATTCTTGGCAGGACTGGACATCATCGCCAGTCTCTGCCAGAGTTTCTGCACCGGTACCCGAACCGAAATCTCCCAAAATAGAGGAATCACCACCTGTCTTCACCTTCTTGTTGGTGATGACCAAGAAGTCGTCATCAAAAATCTCCGGGACATGAGAATTCCCATGCTTCCTCTTTCCTGCTAGCTTTCCATCCTCACCATCATCCCCCATCCGACTGCCACCACGGCCCAACCTGCTTCCTCTCCCAAATCTCCCGAGACCACGCCCCCTCTTCTTATCCCCTTCATTCCACTGAGCCTTAAAAACCACTGGAACAGCAACTAACAGAGGGTCAAGGGAGTCCACCTGATCGATGGCCATCGATGGTGACTGTGCCAAAGGCTGTACCGGATAATCTGTAATCATATCAATCTGATCCACGGATGGCGGAGGGATATCATTCTCATGGACCAGCAATGGGGCCTTTGAGATAACCAAGTCTGGTAAAATATGGGCACCTGTTGACGGATCCTCAGGAACGGTGTCCATAGTAGCTGAAGCCCTAGCTTGGGGGCCCACAGATACGGTTTCCTTATGCTGCAAATCGGCCTAGACGACCCGGAACCAGCATCCAGATGGCCCGAGGTCGGCCCGGTACTAGCCTCCAAACGGCCCGGGGACGGCCCTGAACTGGCACAAAGACGGCCCGAAGAAGGCCCAGAGACGGCCCGAGGAGGATCCACTTTCGGCCCGAAATCAGACTCCAAACGGCCCGAAGAGGGTCCATTCACGGCCCGAGAAGTCAGAAACGGCCCGGAATCAGTATAAGGACGGCCCGAGTTGAGAGGCTCCGCAAAAGGCTCAGAAGACAAACCTGCAGCATGTGAAACCTGCGCAAAAGACGCAGAAACGAGACCTGCAGAAGGTGTGGAGCGTCCAGCCTTTGTTCTTCCCGCAAAAGGCGCAGAACTGGAGCCTGCAGCGTCCCAAGCTTCCGTAACAGGCGCAGGAACTAAACCTGCAGACTTTATTGGCCCAGAAACAGTAGCCGCAGCTTTGATCGGTGAAGAGTCCAAACGCCGATCCCCATTCTGACGACGCTGATGCGGAGACGAAGGCGACCATGTCCGAGAAGTGCCACGCTGCTGTGAAGCTGGGTGCTTCTTAGTGAAAGGTGAAGAATTATAGGGAGCACGCATCCAGTCAGAATAATTAACCTTAATGCGATCAGCAGCCGGTACAAGAACGCGGCGATCACAATCTTTGTGCAAGTGACCTATAATGCCACAAAAAGAACAGAAAACATCCGGAAGTTTCTCATATTTGAATGCCACCCACAGCTCTGAATCTCCAAAAGTATCAAGCTGAGCACGTAGCAAAGGCTGTGTAATATCAATATCACATAAAACTCGAAGAAACTGACCAATGGTCGAGCCATCGACATCTCTATCAACAGCCAGATAACGACCCACCTTATTACCAATCTTTTCTGCCGTCGCCGGCGAACGATAAACCGGCGGGACACCATGAAAAAGAACCCAAAACGGAGTGGTATTGAAATCCATCAGCGCCGGATTCATCTCCGGGAAAGGTTCCCGTAAAACCAACAGATTTTTATCAAATAACCACGGTTGAGTATCCAAAACCCTAGCCTTATCAACTTCATTCTCAAATTGAAAAAGGAAGATATTCTCACCAAGAGTTTTAGTGGTCAAAATACCTCTGATCGCCCATAAACCTTGGAACAAATTCGTGACATCGGATCGCAAGACCCTCCGGGGAGAGAGGATCTTCCCAACAAAGGCAAACTTGAACCCCTCCTCATCGGCCGCCCCTGTGATCCCTGCCTTCTCCCTCTCCGTAAGAGATAAATTCTCACAAAGTCTCACAATGTCCTCCATGTTGATCGCCATAGTGATAGCAAGATGCCGAAAAATGGTTGAAAGAGCCGCCGAATAGACGGAAAAACGATCCAAAAAGGAAGAGGTAAAATGTTGGGTTTGAAAGTAAGAAAATCAACATCACCTTTTGGAATTTTCTCTATGTATTGTGTTCACACCTTTAGGACTCATTTCAAAAACGGCTTGGGATGAAGTAACGGTTTTAATGGTTGCTCGTTATGAGCAATTTTCTTATTAAGAAATACTCCTTAATTGAGAAAGATGATTGTGGAGTTTGAAGCACTATTTTTAATAAGGCCTTGTTCTTTATTTAAGGAGCGCGTATCTCTTTTATTGTGTTTGATTAACCACTATATGTGAGTCCGTGACTGCCACATACAGTTGCTTATAATTTTATTATATTTGTGCATTTATGTCTTGTTCTCGTGAGTTTATTTATTGTTGAATTGAACTAAGGCCCTGTTTGCTAGATTTTATTTCTTGATGTACTGAACTGAAGTAAAAATTGATGTATTGAAAAAAGGAATCAGCATGACTGAATTAACTTGAATTTCATAAAATTACATTTTCACTGAACTAAATTAAACTGAACTGATCTACAGATAAGCTCTGGCAAACAAGGCCTAAGTGAAGTGAAAATTCATTGAAAAATAAAATCAATACAACTAAATTAATCTAAATTTTATTAAAAAAAGTTATTGAATTATACTGAACTAAATTGAACTAACTGATATACTATTGAGTTCAACGGACCCTTGGATGTAATCATTAAGAATATTCAATGGTTGGATGAAAGATAAAAATGTGTAAGAAAGTTGATTTTGTGACTAATAATTGTAATTGTTAAGTTATACTTTACCGCAAAACGCTATGATAAAACAAGACAGCTTCTATTTGCAGGACCAAATTACTAATGCAAGACCATATTTCACTTGATCGGACGCATTTGCACTCAATTAGTTTTGCCCAACTCAATTGTACGTTTGACCCACTAAGATATCAGATATTGCATTTTGAATTGGGCAAAACTAATTGGGTGTAAATGCGTCTGATCAGGTGAAATATGGTCCTGCAGTAGTAATTTGGTCATGCAAATAGTAACCCCCTAAAACAACTTCGCACCTGAAAGTATCCTGTTTACCTTAGTAAAATAATAGTAATTGAAATAATCCCAATTGATTGGCTTTAAGAAAAAAAATTGAAAAAGGAAACTTAAAGACAGAATAGTACAACCAGCGTGGCCGTTGTCCATCATATCATATGATCGAAGTCGTCATTGTCAAGGCAGAGAGAGAGCATGTGATTTTAAAATAACTTGGCTTTTGATAGTTGATTTTTTTTTTTATTTGAAAAAGGCTTTGATAGTTGATTCTTGGATTAACGTCTTAAACAAACGCTTAGGTCCACCCGATTAATCAACTAGTTTCTTCAACTATAACAACGTTTTGCTAGATTGCTAAGTTTCAGCTAATTTTTACTTTTGAACTTCATATTTTGATTAGAAAGCTACAAAATAACAAATTGTAAATCACAGAAAATAATTTTCTATAATACAAGGACATATATTGTAATTATACAATCAGATTTAATTCAAATTAAATATAATATATTTCCCCAAATAATGGAGATACGGACATATATAAGACAATCTAAATCTCTCTAGGTGATGGAGTCACGAACATATTAAATATAACATGGATCACATTTATTAATTTAAACAAATTTCTCACATTTTCCATGACTTCATCCATTTCCAAATTCAATTGAGTAAATATGACCGGGAATGGATCACATGTTTTTAGGTGTTCGTTCGGTATTGCAATCGATTTGCTAGAAATTAGTTTAACTAGATTAGTTGCAAGGCCGGCGGGTTGCGACCACTATTTTTTATCATCCCGTTTCTATATTTTAAATTAGGTTTAGATATGCCGCAACTAGCATAAGACCTGATATACTTTATTACTAGATTTCCAGGCATTTACATGTACTCTTACAAAGCCTTCAGGCTTACTAATAACCTTCAACCAACTTTTGTACTTTTATTTGGGTTGAGAAGGCATAAATAATCTTCCCATAAATTGAAGAATGGGGCGGGGATGAGAATGAAATCACAATCCGTCATGGGTCATGGGGCGGGGATAGATTTTATACATCACCCGCCTCATCCCCGTTATACCCGCCCCAATACAATTATATTAATAATATTATTATATATTAATTAATAAAAAATAATATTAATTAATTTCTTACTGTAATTTAATAATCAACCCCTAATAGTTAAAATGAGAAGAAAACTAACAATAATAATGTATTTGGACTATTCTTTGACAATCGTTTTTATAATTACAAACTTTTTGTTTGCTTCAAATTTGAGTGAGGTTTCAATTACATTTTTTGGTTTGGGTTTGAGATTTTTGTCTTTTTAAAGATTTTATATTTCTCAATATAATTATTATTGTGTTTGAGTAAAAGTTATATAAACAAATGTATTTTAAACTGATATAAGAGGTGGGTGATGATGAGTCATGGGTCATGGGGCGGGGATGAGTCATGGGGCGGGGATGAGTCATGGGGCATGGGGTGGGGCGGGTCATGGAGCGGGGATGATTTTATAATAAAACCCGATGGGGCGGAGATGGTTTTTAATTTTGTACCCATCATAGGTCATGGGGCGGGGATGAGTTTTAAAGGGTAAATTTCCACAACTCAATATCCTAAATGCACACAGTTGTGGAAATAGATCTTATGATTTTAAAATATTAGATGAGAATGTGGATGGGATAGATAGTACCCGCCCCAAAACCCGCCCCATTGCCATCCCTACACTTAACATAAGCAGTATTCAATTGAGATAACAAAATAATCAGGAAACAACCAACGATCCAAACATGCCCAAATCACATTATGATGCGATCATGTGAATGATGTTGGTGGTGTGTAACTTGGAAGTTCCCATGATTACGATGTGTTATAAATAAGAGTAAGTCTAACATGTTTTCTAAATTCTTTTTCTAAAGTAGAGAAGAAAATGTGATATTTGCTATAAAATTTTCCTTCCAATCCAACCGTTTAGCTATTTTAGAGATTTTAGAGAAAAAATGGAATGTTTTTTAAATTTTTTACTAAAAGTAGGATTTCTAATTCAATTCCAATATTCTCCAAATTTACTCTCTTATTTTGCATATACATAAATTGAAATCTTCTCTCTCATCATTTTTCTATAATAGAGATGGAGATAGCAAATGCAAATCTGTTGGAGACAAAAAAATATATATATATATATATATATATATATTGAGGAATATGGTAAATAGATTTAGTCATATTGTTATATTAGGAATATAGACTAGAATATCCTTTTCCTATTGTACTTTGTACTGTATTGTATCTGTCCCACATCGGAAGACGGAAGGTTAGAACCTCCGGTCTGTCCCTATAAATACTGTAATCATCCTCATGGATTAACAAGCCTTTTATATACAATATTATTCCGTCTTCCGATGTGGGACAGATACAATACAGTACAAAGTACAATAGGAAAAGGATATTCTAGTCTATATTCCTAATATAACAATATGACTAAATCTATTTACCATATTCCTCAATAATATAAAATCTCTATTATAGAGATCATGTTGGACTTGTTCTAAATGAGTCATGAATTAGTATCTAAGAATATCAACTGAAAATCTGGTCAAACTCGAATACCTCATTCGAGAACATCGATTCATCCTTTTCAAGTAATACAAGTTACCGAGACTAAACATATATCTTAACATTTATTAACATCATGACTACTATGGAAGACTGAGGACATTTATCAACATTTTTTTTATGTTGATATCAACAGTCAAACATGTTTTTTCAAAATCGTGATAAAATTCTGTGCAATTTAGCATGGAACAGAGGATCATCATTATATTTAGAGCAAATTTCAAGGAAATTAAGGAACCTACCCATTTGAAAACAACCTGTTGAATAACGTTCATACAACAGCAAACAGAATGGTCTCATACGCATCTGGGTAAAAATTCCAGTGTATCGGACTCTAGGTCTATGATAACATGTAAAATGACCTAAAAACTTGAACAGTACTTGAAGGTAACATAGCCAGGGATGAGTTGCCAAGTTTCACTTCGAGCCACCACCGAAGCGCATGAAATCTCCACCAGTAGCCGTTTGAGAAGATGGCTTCATGATTCCATTACCTTCCTGCTCGAAGATCACGTCAGTCTGCAAATATCCGTTCAAAGCATCGTGCATGTTGGCCCTAGTCCTATCAGACTCCCTGTCTTGGCCCGATGCTGGCTCAGACTGGTTCGATTTCTTGGTGCTGAGGAACCTTCCACCGTTGCCTCTGACCCGATTCAGTGCATGTTTATGTCTCGACTCATGAAGATATGGCTGCATTGTATCAAAATTCAGAGGGGATTAAAAAAAATGTTTGGATTTTGATTCGGGAGAGAGTTTGAATGTTTGATTATGATTAAGCTAGGCTGATGAAAAGCTCAAGAGTACTTACTTTTCGACTCTTCACGAGCTTGTTCTCAGCATCCAGCTTGGCACGCTTCTGTCTCCGCCTCATGATCCCATTGTACTGTTTCGCATTCACGTAAACTGGACCATCTTGAGAGAAATCAAACGGAAGAGGCACACGCCCAGGTACTAAACTCACCATTTGTGGCTGAATCTGGTTGAGTTTGACGAACAATATTAATGTAACTATAAAATAAAACTCAGAACAAGTATGCAAATATAATGCAAGATGTCCAAAGAGACCAAGATGAAAGCACAATATCAATCCGGCTAAGCATTTTGTTTGTGATATCTCAACTTCCATGTTCTTTTTGAATCTTCAAACATAAATTAGGAAGCAGTAAAAAGTCAAGTTACCAACTTACCAAAGTTTGAGGAGCATAAGCTGAATATGAACCGAAGCATGGATTAGGGTAACCGTAAGGAAAATGACCCTGGTATGAAAGTCACAGATAAGTTAAACAATAAAAAAGATAATACTCTACTCAAAGGCGAAAGTACTAATAGCAACTTACTGCTGGCTGGATTGCTTCAAACTGTGAAGGGTGTGGATGCGGATTTGGGTGCATCGATAATTCCAGATTACCCATAAAGTAAGAAGCTTTCGCTTGCCCATCTACATTGTCATAGCTTTCAACTTGAGCTGAACAAATCATAATAAAGTGATAGGTAAAACAAAGGGAGTCAAAAGCACACAAAATGTTCAATTCCAAATGTATTTTCTATGTTCTACTTACAGAACACAAATTCTTAAGTCTAAAAACCGGCATAAATTCATAACATAAAAACAAGTTCTATTTTATTTTTAGCTATATAGTTCAATGTGTGTGAGGAAGAATTGATTATTTTAATCTGGCAGAAGGATGAAATAAAACAACCAGCATTCTAAGACATCCTTACCAGATTCTGACGAAACACATTGATCCTGAGAGCTTGTCTTTAGGGCATTAACACAACGAAGAGACCGACTACTTGACTGAGACGAGGAAGAGCTCGGGCAGTCCAGCAGGATATCCAAACGCTGTATCTCCGGATTGCGTGGAGATAGAGACTCCCCACCCAAGCTCAGGTTTGCATGCAATGTCTGAGACAACTGGAGATCATCCGAGTTCCAAAATGGTGCCACATGAGTTGTCGAACAATTTGGATCTTCTCCTGCACTTTTCCGGGACATGTTCAGAACTCTTGTAGCCATTCACTCATCGAAGTATTCAAAACAGCAATGGAGAGCCTAAACCTGATTTTCACTGTTTGGGGAAACATGAAACATCATAAGCAAACTCCAAAAAAACATGGTGACATTGGATCAATTATAGGAGGCAATGATCATCTCAAGTCAACTTTGATAATGTTTCTATTTAAGACAGGCGAAACACTGTTGGCATATAATCAGTTAAGTAATGTACACTGCATTACGATACAGAATCTAGGCATCGAACCATCTCGACTTTGAAAGCAAGACAATTTGGTGAATAATAATGTGCCTTGTAAGTGTATAGTATACATAAAACAGAGCCAGATGACTACATGCTTAGACCTTAAGTACACTATGCAAATCACAGCAGTACATCATAAGAAGAAGAAGAAGAAGAACAATAAACAATGTATAATTTGCACTGAGTAATGCTTTGGTGGGACAAGAAAGACTAATTTAATACATCATTCTCCTAGGATAAAAGGTTAGAGTTGGTAAGCTTTCCAATTCATGGTCAGCATGCAATTATTTAACAGATAGTAGATCTAATTACAAGAACTGGTTACCTAATCATGGCTGCCCACCTCTCTCCCTCCCTCCCATTAGAAAAACCCAGTCTGTCGACAGCCAATCGAGAGCTTCAGCTCCCAGTTATATAACAATTTCAGATTTCAAATCACTCAAAAGGAGCTCTTAATCACCTATATTCATATTCTGAATAGGGAAAAAAAGTCTTAATCTTAACAAAAAAGGACTGAGATTTACTTCCCAATCACACAAAAACCAGAACATTTATCCCCTGATAAATGATCAAATTCATCTTTAAATCAAGAAATGAACCCCCTTGCACACATGCAACAGAAAACTGCAGAACCATCAGAAGCAATCAATCATCCCCTCTCCTTCAACTCACATGCACTCAAAAACCTCTTCTCAAACATTCAAAACAAGACATGCAACCAAAAATACAGAGAGCCCACCAAATTTTACAGAGAAAGCAAGCAAAATCACCCAAAAAGGAAAGAAAAAAGACCATCTTGGCATGGCCACAAGCCTCTCCATAGACAAAGGAAGGAAAGGGAAAGTTGAAAACCAGATAGAAAACAAAGAAGATAGAGATAATAATAGAGAGATATACCTTTTGGGATCTGCTATTACTAGAAGAAGCAAGAAGCACAAGTGTTTGGTGTTGGGATCAAATTGGACATGTCTCCTCTCATCTCCCCTGAGAATCTTGGTGCATATTCCAACTTGACTTGGCTAATGAAGAAAGATTTAGCCTTTTTATATTCACTAAAAAAATACACCCACGCAGCAGTACAAAACAACTTCACAATCCTTAAAAAGCAATAAAGAATGATTGTAAAAGTCACTGCTATGTGCTTCTCAGAATACGTACACAAACACTGCTGTGTGTATATGTGTGTATAGAATGAATATATCAAGACACAGCATTGATGATATTGAATATTGATTGTGAAACACTGATAGCAATGCCATTCAAATTTTCATTTTCTGTAATTTTTTAATTTTGTATTCTAGGCGTGGGACCCGGCACAATTTGTCGCCATCGTTGCCCAATTATAATATTGCTGCCATTAAGTAGTGGTAGACTTGTTGTGGCCAAGGTGATTAGTGGCACCCTCCTTGTTTAAATTTGGAATCGGCCCTCAGGTTTTTAAGAGAGTGATGTTGGGACCCTAGGGTTATGGATGCTATGAGACCTTGTGGTTAACCTGAAAAAACAATGGAATCAAGCAAGTTAAAAGTTCTAGAAAGGATTATGAATCATTGAGATGAAATGATACATTGGGTAGAGTACACTTGTTCCAGGAATTATCCTTCTATTAGATTAATCTTCACAAATTTGATTAGTTGGTGCATGTTGAATCATGTAAACATGAGTCTAGATGATCTTCATCCTCTTGAATCATGTTTTCAAGATGATTATATAAATTTGGTTGGGAAATAAACATGAAGTACTTGTGGCATAGTGTGATAGGAGTTCTGTCTTATTATGTGAGACCTGGATTTGAACCTAGGAGTTGCCCTTCTTTTTTCAACTTTGATCTCATTAATTGATGTAATGAACACGATTACTATTATACCGTCAATATTTAACGGTTTTTAAAAGATAATGGTCAAGTTAGTTATAAGGTGTCGAACTGAAGTAAAAATTAAAATATTATTAATTTGAATTTTACCAGTTTGCCGCAATGAATAAAAACTAAAGGTTAGTGGTCGATTTTGATATTAAAATTCGATAGAGACCAAACTGGTATTTTGGAAAAATATTAGGGGCCTCTATATAATTCTCTCAAGTAAAGATTAATGCATGAGAGGGAGTATGTTTATGACTATGTCATATGTGTGTAAATAAGTATCAATTTTTTAAAAAATATATTTAGATGCTTGTGCAAATTTAAATATTAGAAATCAAGTTTAATGTAAATGTAAGTAGCAATTTTTATTAGAGTAAAAATAATGAGATTGAAGTATTAGATGATGAAGATTAATAAATGGTGTAAAAAAAAATTGGATGATATGACAGACTCTATGATTGTGAGTTAAAACTTAAAGGTTGAATGATAAGAGTTCAAGGAAAAAATGTGTTTTAAAAACTTAAGTCGGGATTTACCATTACAAATGCTCTAAGAATAAAAAGTGATGTCGAAAATCCTTGACCATTTGTTTATATTTATATATTTTGTGACTATAATATTTACTGGCTTACTGCTGAATTTGCTCTCACTAAAATTCACACAAAGAGGAATGGTTATCTTTTCTTTCACAACTTCCAGCTTCAGAAAATGATTCCTGATAGTATACCATCGGCTTTCTGTTCAGTACACCCAATAACACTATGTCACCACCACATCAATCGCTAGGGTTAAAGGGTGAAACGTTTGCACAAAAATTTCCAGAACCAGTCACAGTACAAATTCCCGCTTCTTATTGCCTCTTGGTGATCTTTATAAAGCCACAAAAACTTGACTGATCAGAATCAAATTGAACTTAGATTAAGCAAACTCAACAGATTAGTATTGAACTAAATCCATGCTAAATAGACTGATCAGAACTTCACTAAATCTTATTTTAATGATGCAAGACTCGACGTAATTAGGGCATCTCCTGAATGTTATTCTGCAGATTCAAACAAAAGAATTTGAAAGAGTCTATGTGTATTGCTCCATTGATTTGTGCAATATGGTCCATTTCCCACTTTTCTTTTGATCAAGCATGGAACGGAACCACAGTACAGAAGTATTTGAATTAACTGAAATAATAAGAGTATACTATGTGAAAGTGTTCAAAATTACTTGTTGAATCATGACCAATACTGTCAGCAACAAATTATATATACAATCAATGAAGTGCTCCTTAAATTCTCCCTCCCAGTCCAGCATTCAACACATTTATTCTCCCTCCCAGTCCAGCATTCAACACATTTATCGGCAAATTTTAACTACAGAAATGACGATCAAAATCCCGGAGGATTATCTTATGGTAACTTTTTACACGGGATAGTTTGACGAGAGTTCAAAATTTAGGAACTCCGGACAAACAGAGCAAGTACATATTCTTGGTGCCCAGATATCCATCCTACCCATAATATGGTACAAACTACAGCAATGCACATGAGAGGTCAAGAAGAGAAACCTGGACGGCTAATTCTGGAACCTGCTAGTGACTTCTTGGTTTTTGTATTCTATCGCATAAAGAGCAGCAAGATGTCACTGCAGTGAGTAGACATGATCCGCAGTGAGTACATTACCCATCTTGATCCTGGGCTGCAACAGCAGGAAGAAATAACCTATTAGTACGGGCACCAGAATTAAACAAATTCAACTATGGAAAAAGAAAGCCATGACCAAACAAGAGTATCAGCAAGCAAGCAAAACGATTATAATATATGGAAAGTTCTTGTAGACACCTAAGTCAAAAGTGAAGTAACTTTTGATACAGAATATCCATATAGGATCGATGGTCAACTGCATAGAGTCATAGACATGCTAACAGTGCAGATTTTGTTCAGGCTTTTTATATGAGAAAGCAGTGCAAGTAAGTGTACAGGCATTGCTCAGTCATTCAGACTTTTAAACTTCCTTAAGCAAGAAAATCGATAACAGAAATACTCACACAGCATTTTCACACAAATGGATTGGCATGACAAGAGAAATACTATAAAGTGGTGACAAAAGTCTTTTGCAGATATAAATGTTGACTTAAGTCTTCAATACTAGTAGATGGCACAACCACAAACTCTGTTCCCCTTATTTAAAGAAATTTGAAACAAGTTTTTTTTGCGAAAAAAGCTATTTTAACCAAACATAAGTTAAGCTTTTAAGCACCACTGATACATTGCTTCTAATATTTGACATGTACTGCAAAGTAAGATTTCCACAGCCAACAACATGAAATAATGTCTACTTGGACAAATGAACCATGAACTGAAATACTCCTACTCAACTCAGGAAAAGGAAAAACAAGAAAGCTTGACAACTCACCAAGTGATATTTAGAGTTTCAATTTTATCCTCTCAGCCCATTTGAATATATTGGAATAAACTCGATCTCCTCCCAGGTCATCCCCAGTAGCCCCAGCTGCTACCCGGATAACATCTTCAATTAATGCAAAATTTCCCATTATATCAACATGGGCACCACTTTGAGTACCCCTACCCTCTAGAAGGTGTGCAGGAGGAGCATGATTGTACTCTCTAATGTATGTACGGATACCAGAAGGATTAAATCGAGTTTTCCCCCGCCAACCCTTGGCAAACATAAAACCTGCACTGAGGGTGGGAACAGTTTCATCCCCATCGGCTAAATAGACTCCACCTTTTAGACAAGAACCGTCATTTCCTTCAGCCGAGGTATCAATCCGGAAAGGGATATAGCAATCAGTAGTAGTACTGTACTTGTAAACATATGCTCTTTCTGTAGGGATTCCAACTCCATACATTGAAAACATTTCCATAGTTGGGGCATTTGGCAATCTGAAAGGAACTATAAAAATGAGTAAGGCTTGAAATTAACAAAAGCTAGCCAGTAAAACATCAAGATGATAATTTAATTACATTGCACGCTGCATAGAAATGAAAACAACAAAATTTACATTCTCAACTGGATGGGCGCTGGAAATAAAGAAAAAAGACGTAAGCCTAGAGTCAATTCATAAAAGCTCATTTGTATATTCGGTGGTTGGAAAGAACAACATTTGTATATTCGATGAAGTATCAGAAATGAAAGCATGAAGTACTGAACTTTGATTTAACTGCAGTAAAAAGTCTTACCTTGTCTCCAATGGATTTGACCAATATTTGTAATGTTCATATTTCACATCATCCAGATCATCGGCAATTCCATATGAAAAATGAGCACCACCTCGATTCATCATCTTCGGGGCAACAAACTGAAACAAGTCCAAAACTGATCCTGCAGTATAGACCTTAAAATCTGCAACCGCCCTGACACCTCCAACACCCATTTCATGGTATTCAGTCCATACATCAGTACAGCTTGTATTTGGAAGATCATTGCCTTTGATAGCACCCTAAGCACCAAGACAAATTGATGAATTAAGCCAGGAAATTTATCTTCCATAAAAATAAACATAAAAACAACAGCTCATCACATGAAAATCTTCTACCATGAATTGAATGAGTTAGTACAATCTAATGAAAAGATCTGTTGGTACACTCCCATTACCTTTCATCGTCTTCACTAACAAAATGAAGGTGCTAATCAGACCGGGGTATTATACTAAGCTATTGGAAGAATTTTAATCATTAACTAGATTATTGCAAAAGATATTATTTGAAAAATAGAAAGTTGTCAGTTAAACATATCATCTGAAAAGATTTGACAATTACTCTTTATTTCTCCCACTATTCGAATTGTAAGCCATGCTCATATAATTTGGATGAGTGAATATTACCCTGAAATCAATTCGCTCAATCTCCGATGAATGCAAATCGGTGGCATCCTTCCCAAATGAAACTATTCTTCCATAATGAGTCTTAGCCACATTACCCATACTCCCGATGTCATTTCTCCCTGTTACATTATTATCGTTCTTCAACATCTTAGTGCAACAGTCATCACCTTCCTCTGGAGACCAGTCAGCATCACCCCAGATAGTTTCCCCACCCTTGGGAATCATTGACATAGTTGAATCCCATGTACGAGTCATTCGCATTAAATGTTGCAAAGTTTGAAGACCAAATACATCCTTATCCAAAATACCTGGTGCCATAGACCTACATGAATATAAAATCAGCTCAATGAAGTAGGGTGGAGTGGACTATTCAGAAGGAATGAAAATTGTTTAACAAATTAAGAAAACCCAATTTAAAAGATTTAGGATAAAAGCAACATTTTTTCTACATAAATGACAAGGAAATGGGAAAAAATGTTGCCAACAATAATACAGAACTCTTTGTCCAGTACAAGTTAGCTCAAGATGCATGCAGCACATAAATCCAACTGATTAAACATTGCAGAGCCACACAGTGTCAGGCGAATGCACAGGGTTTAAATATAAATGATGATTTGTCCAATCCATTGTAGTTCATTTTGCCAAGCATGATTAATTATTATTAGAGTATGCATGTCTCAGATAAAGAGAAAGAAGCATGTAGAAGTTCCTATGTCCAACAACTAACTGATCAGTACTTAAACATACCTGGCGCCTGCAATATCCTTGGCTTCGGTAGAGAGTAATCCAGAGACTGCTTTAGGAACACCCAAAAACGGGCCACCGATATTCATCACCGCCTTTATATGCCGATCACACCACTCTGGTCCACCTCCACCCCCCATGGGAAGCGGTGCTTCAACCCATTTCATAAAATGCAGGAAATACAGAACACCCATGGAATGAGGAATTACCACCACTTTTTTCCCACCACTAGTAGAAACCATCAACTCTATGTTACTCTTTATAGTACTCAAAGTTTGGTCTCTAACCTGAAATTTTACAAAGGCCATTTTAATATCAGAATAGTACGTCTGTATGATGGGAACCATAAACACTAGCAATACATTACCAGAATTACTACTGATATTTTATGGAAAACAGTCTTCTACACATGCATTATAGATACTTAAAGTTACAACTTTTAGTAGTTAGTTACGAATAGGATCAGAACTGGACTACATTATAAAGCCTTTAGTCATTGCATTTTCGACAAATCAACATAGCAAACATAAATTCATAGCACCTCAGTGTTCTGGAAAGACATCCGCCAATCATATGCAGCCATATACATATTCTTCTCCTCGTATCCAATGCGCGCTAAGTTAGCAATCAAAACCGCCCATACAAAATATCCCGGTGCAAAGTAATCAGCAGCTACAAGTCCAGAAACTGGCCTAATCCTTATGCCAGGAGGATCCATTCCCGTCACATTATCCAGAGACATGTGCTCAACCCAGCATAGTGGTCTGCATAAAACACACACAAGGAGCTTTAGAAAGCTAATAAAACCACTTACAATCACATTCAACCTACCACATTTTTTCATAGAGCACCTAAGTGTTCACTAGTACAATACTTCATTAACAAGAAAAGAAAACACTTCCAACAACCTTATCAAACATTAACTTCTCTTGCTCTTTTCAGCTGAAACACTCATAAATAGCTTTCCAAATCTGATCAAACAACAGGACAAGATCAAGAAAACCACCAAATTAACAGTAGCTCACCTTCTGTATACATCACCAAATGTACCACCCCAGAGCCTCTTTCTGAACAGCCCTTCAGCACATTGGTGCCCTTCCCACAGCTCCAGTCCCCCGGTAACGATACCAGGAACGAAAACCACAGGATGCTTCGCCTTGAGCCCCTCCTTAGCCAGCTTCACCCCAGGAGGGTCCGGCCACGGCCCCGTGATCGCCTCCGTCACATACTGCGGGAAGGAAGCCGGCATTGCATTGAAAGAAAACAGCAGAAACCACCACACCGAGCATATGAACCCCACCCACCAGCAACAACTGTCCACACAGTTCCACCTCCTCACCTTCTGTTTCTTCTCCGATGAATTCGAGGTCGAAACCTTCAAACTCTCGTCAGCCGGATGATTAACCGAATCCTCCGCAGCCGTTACACCGCCTTTATTCTCTGCTTTTGCAGAGCTCGGACTGTTCGGAGCCTTCCCTCCCTTTCTCCGTCGCGACATCATCTTCAATAAATGCACTTATAGAAAGACATGTACACACACATGGACACGCATTCAACGTGTACGCCTATTAATGAAGCTCCCGAGCTGGTCATAAATGTGCGAACGAATTCCAAATGATCGCAGACGAGCTGTCCAGGCTTGTCTCCACGTACAGCATAGTACGTATCGACGAGCACCGAACAAGAATTTCAATGCCCAGATTCAAAGCCCTGGAAATCTGAGCAATCGGGGTGATTTTGCGAAGAAAACAAGGCGCGACACAGCTCAAAGGCGGTGGCAGGAATTGAGGGGCGATCGGTGGAGGATGACGGTTGTGGGGGGATGGGCAGAGGTAACGAAGTAGGTGCTTTCTAGAGATTGAGAAAAGTTGAAGGATCCAGCTGTAATTGTTTGAATTTTTGTGATCGTAGAAAAGTTTGCGAGAAAGTTCTGATCAAAGTAATCCTAAAATTAGTAAACTGTTTCCATTTCCTAGTTTCTTGATTGAGAATCCAATTCCTCAGTTTTTGTAACAGTTGCAGTCAAATCTTGATTATGGAAAATTAATGTAACAACCAAAAGCTTAACGTCACTAGTGGAATTGGATCCTCAATTCTATCTATGTTTGGGCATCAAGAGAGATGACAACACATGTGGACTAAATGCCACCTTAATACCTTATATTAGATAGAAATATCTTACTGCACTTCTTCCATTTCTTAACATTTTTTTTTCTAAATTTGAATGTTGAATTAAGTATATAAATTAACTAGGAAAATGAAACTAGTGCATGAAATAAAAATATCAAAAAATGAAAGGAAGTTGAAGTTGTAGGAGCAAGTCTAATAGGATTGCTAAACTTTTTCTAAAATAGAGTTTCAAAACCAAAAATTTCTATATTTTTTCTCCTCAAATCAAACAGATTTTCTATTTTAGAGATATCCAAAATCTTGCTTCCTTTTCTCTATATATAGATAAATATTTTTTTCTCTCACCTCAAATCTCTATAATAGAAATTAAAATACATAATTTGTTGAATTTAAAAAGAGTCCAAAATATCTAAAAGTAATAAAAATCCCTATTATTACAAAATTGGTTGGACTTGCTTGATGCGGGGCGTTCCGCTCAGTAAGTGATGTCTCAGAGAAATGGCGTATCCGAGGGTCTGTGTTCGTTGATCGTGCTAGCTGGCTAGTTGTCGAGGCTTGAAAGGACTGGACATGTTCATCCGAGCCTGCAAAACAAGCCCCTGTAGCCACCCGAGGGTAGCAGTTCCAGTGTGATGATGAGATTGAAAGGGAAGAGAAAACTTTAATAGCAAGAGCTAGAGTGAAAGAACTTACCTGGAATGCTGAATGTGACCTCCTTTTATAGGTGTCTTAGGCCTGACCTTGTACCTCATCATCATGCATCACCTTTCTGTACTATTGAGGGGTCCCCATCACGTGAATGTACTGACCGACCCTCATCACCGTCCTTGGTCACGTGACCATGTAATTTCTTGGAAGCTGGCTCAAATTCGAGTCACTATCATTGCTCTATGGGGACATTATTAGTAAATTTGAGCGATAATTTACTAAATATAGAATCTTGATTGAATGATACAATTTTTTTTTTTTTTCTAATAAAAATAGTTCAAAGTGAGTGTTATAATTAAATCTAGAGGACCTGGGGATTTCTTTATAATTTTTTACTGGATGTTCATTACACCTTCTATATAATTCCATATTTAAGGTTATGTTTATATACTTTTTTCAATGCTATCCTCAAAAGTAAACCATTTGCTATCAAATTTTCAAAATAAAAATAAAAAATTGCTATAAGAATGTACTATATATTTTCCTAAACCTTTTAATGAGTGGGTAGTACAATCTCATTCATCGAACATATTTTTTAAAAAAAACCTAATGTGATCTCATCCCAGGAAGATGGGTGATGTGTTGATATTTGTTGTGTTTTTCTGAGTAATACTATTGTTGATTTTTGTGGATTTTGGCACTTATGGACTGTATTTCATGGTCAGATTACACACATAGTTGTAGATGAGTAAAAGGAGCAGGAAGTGCTGATTTGGAGCTATTTGGAATTGAAGGATGCTAATTCCAGTTGAACTCATTTGTTGATAAGTAGTCGATTCCAGTTATGTGGGTTGGTACATGGAACTAAGTTTAACAGGGAATTGGATCAGTAAATCATTAGCGGACGTTGAGAGAAGTGGATTAAAGAAGCATCAACAAATGTCGAGGGAAGTCAATAAGCGGAGGAGATTGGTCGCGACATTACAAGTGTTTCTTGGTAGGTGACCCTAACCTCATATGTAAGTTCCGACACCAAAACTTCATAACACAATTATAGTAGAATTGCCTTTGATCGTGAGGTTCCAAACCTTGGCATAAACCAATTTCTACTGGAATATCATTACAAAGTTATCACTTATCATATATTGCCTTTAAGGATTTATGAACCGCCTCTAAAACATTTCCAATTCTAGAATTGATCACTAGTAAAGACGGTTCTACGTGAAACTGCTTTGCGATGTAGGGACATTTTGCCTGAGAATTGAGGAAAATCTTTCGTCGGACAAGCTGGGAAGTTTCGGGGCAGATTCAGATATCAACGTATGAATAGTATCTATTATATCTTTTCGGAAAAGAAAACGAGTCAATAAACATAACTCACTATTATGTAGTGAGCACTATGTTGGTTAGGCCATTTGAGCTCGTTTAGAGCCTTAAACTGGCGTTTTAATATTTTAATATTTATTTTCTATTTTAGAATTAGTTTATTTTTAGCATAGGGTTTAAAATTAGTATTTATACTCCTTTTGTAGCAGCCACGAATTCATTCAATCAATTATTATATTTTCAGAGACTTTTTCTCTTCTTCCAGGTGGATTCCAGATTTCGGATGGATTTCCGACCCTAACCCTTGGATTCGTGTTGGCGAATCCTTGATTGTTTCTTACAAATTCGTGCTGGCGAATCTCACGATATTCCTACCGCGTCACTTTTGGTGTCTTTACTTATTATTCTCCCAACTAAGGCCTTGTCCAGTTGGGATGAATGCAATCAGTTTTTAGCTCCAATCAGCTCATTTCAGCACCAATCAGCTCCTTTTCGCTTCAATCATCTCTTGTTACTATTCACATAAATGATTTTTTTGAAGAGGAATGATTTTCCTCTTGAATTAGTTCAAACTTTTTAATTAATATCATTATATTAAATTTGATTGGGGTTTTAAGTAAATTAAATTCAATTTCATTCTCCTCGTAAAACTCTCTCTTCACAACCATCATCTATGCGCTGTCGACTCCATTTCAAACACCACGGTTTGTACTATGGTTGATTCGTCTTTGTCTTCGGAGAATCACAGTGATGATGATCTTGAGGTTGACATAATGTCGGTTCCAGAGGAGGAGGATGATGGTATTCTTAAGTTTATCCGAGAAAGCTCATCTCGCATTGCACGGTATAACGCCACTATAAGTGTGGAGGCTAGACTTCAAAATCATTCTTACCGCGTCACTTTTGGTGTCTTTACTTATTATTCTCCCAACTAAGGCCTTGTCCAGTTGGGATGAATGTAATCAGTTTTTAGCTCCAATCAGCTCATTTCAGCACCAATCAGCTCCTTTCCGCTTCAATCATCTCTTGTTACTATTCACATAAATGATTTTTTTTGAAGAGGAATGATTTTCCTCTTGAATTAGTTCAAACTTTTTAATTAATATCATTATATTAAATTTGATTGGGGTTTTAAGTAAATTAAATTCAATTTCATTCTCCTCGTAAAACTCTTTCTTCACAACCATCATCTATGCGCCGTCGACTCCATTTCAAACACCACGGTTTGTACTATGGCTGATTCGTCCTTGTCTTCGGAGAATCACAGTGATGATGATCTTGAGGTTGACATAATGTCGGTTCCGGAGGAGGAGGATGATGGTATTCTTAAGTTTATCCGAGAAAGCTCATCTCGCATTGCACGGTATAACGCCACTATAAGTGTGGAGGCTAGACTTCAAAATCATTCTTACAGCGGATGAAAATCGGAGGTTAGAAAGGGAAGAGATGAGGCAGGATGAAACTCAAGGGAATCGTAGGTTCCTTAAACTAGCCAAAACCACTGCTTGGAAAAAATATGATTCCGTTCCTGGTGTTAACCCAAAAAGGTGGAAATCTCATAGGTATCGTTCTCCTTGCTTTAGGAAAGCCAATTCCTCAAAATTTGGCTTCCTAACTTATCAGTGGGATCATGTTATTTCATTGCATAATAATGGAACTTCAGATTCTGATAACTACCAGATTTTAAATGCAAAGGTAAACAAATACGAGAGAGATGGTGATAATCCCGCATATCCTGATGGTTGGTCTCAACCTTTAGAGATTCGTATGATATCTCCTCATGAGAGGGATAAATTTGAGGCGGCATTTTACGAAGATGTTACCAATGAAGTTGGTGAAGTAATGGGCTATGTGATTTCTGATTATGAGAGAGGAGTACATGGCAGATTCATAAATGGTTCTTTGTTGTGGAATGATACGAGTCTTTATGAGAGGAAGGGTAATTGAGAAGTTTCAAGTTGGCATATATACCGGTTGGAGGAAGGATGAGCTGGAGGAGGCAATATAGCTGGACTCAAATTGATAATTTTCTAGCAAAAGTGCAAGTTTAGTATGTATTAACCTTAAAAATTTCATGGATTTTTATCGGATTTTTTGATAATCTAAGCTTTATAATTTTCATGTCTAAAAAAAATCAATTTCATTCGATCCAATGTAGTTCACAATTATTAATCAATCTTCAAAAGCATTATACATCATTATTTGTTATCTAAATTGATGTAAGTTAGAAATATTATCTAACCCAATGCATCTTTCCACACTATTGTGTCAGAACAAGTCCAACAACTCCCTCATTATAGGGGTTTTGAGAATTATGGGGGTTTTACTTGATTTTCACTCTCCTATAGATCTCTATCACACCCCTTATTTTAGAGGTTTGGATGAGAGAGAAAGCAAAATACTTAAAGTTATAGAGAGAGATTAAGATTTTTAGGGGATGGATGAAGAATAAAATATTCAAAAGAATTAATCTGTGCCCGTTAGTCTCTTCTTCTCCGTCTTCTTTTCGCCGGAAACTCATGAAAGATTATTCATCGATCGATCGGTCTTCTCTTCTTCTTTCTTCTTTTCAGTATGTTCCAATCTTTTGCCACCACAAGAATGAACTTTCAATTCTTGCCACCGTCAGAAATTGTCAATGAGAGATGCAACAGCACCTTGTCTTCGTCTGAGTCCAAAGACTTGGTACAACCTTAATTTCTGTATAATCAGATCCTATAAAATTAAATCATACTCATTTGATGCCAATTAATTGGACATGATGGCCTGTGAAATAAATCGGCAAAAACCAATATAAATTGGATTTCTGTCATTCCGAACAAAGGGATAACGACGGGAAGTTCGTGGGATAAAAAATATTTATATTATGTTCATGTTAACTTTTCTACTTAAGGGATGCTGTTGGAGCATTGATCTCTATATCTATAAATACAGAGATTATTGGTTTAGAAACTTTAAAATAGGGGTTATGATGGGGGAGCTTTTGACTTGTTCTCATGGGCACTTCCTTCCCATCCACATGTGTTCAATTACATTTATAATTTTTTTTATTCAACACATTTAAAAATGTAAAATGTCATACAATTTTAACTCAATTCAGCTCCAATCAGCTCCTTTAAGCACCAATCAGCTCCAATCTGCTCCTTGCAGCTCTATTTCAGCTCAATTGGACATGACCTAATGTTGATTTCCACTAGTGATATTGTAATAACATTTAGGGGTGTTTGGTGATTAGCTGATAGTTGTTAGCTGTTAGCTGATTGTATTAGCTGATTTGACTAGATGATTGCATTAGCTGATTTGACCAACTGATTGTATTAGCTGATTATACAAAAGTGTTTGGTGAAATTAGCTTATAGCTGTTTGTCTAATTTTTATAGTAAAATGACATATAAGCACATGAGAGTGTATGTTATTGATTAATCTATTGATGAATAATAGTATTAATCATACATCAAATATTTCTTGCTTTTTTGTCAACATATATAATTCATGCATATTATAATCATTGTAAATGATTGGTCTAAAAATAGTTAGAAGTATTTTTCATTTTTTCTCATGTCAATGTACCAGGACTTTTAATTAATTAATGTCAAAAGTGTTTTGGTGAAATTATTTTTAAAAGAGTAATTATTTTTGTTTGAGCATGATGTTTTTATACTTGAGTTTGATCTTTTTTTGTTTGATTTTTTATTTGGTTTGATGTTTTATGTTTTAGGCCTGATGTTTTTGTTTGCTTTGATCTTTCAAATTTTGGACAATATCTTTTCACTTTATTTCTTGATCTTTTATGTTTTATGACCCAAATAATTAAAATAATTGTGTATAGTCAACACCAATCTTGTAGAATGTGGTATGCCTTACCGTAAGGGGATTTTACATGAGACATTCTCTCATTTGTTTTATATTATTGAGCGAAACGAAATTTAAAAAATTAATTAAAAACTCTTTAAAATGTAATAATGAACCATTCCTCCCAAGCCAAATAGACAAACAAAATATTTATATTCTATTTCAAACGAACTGAACCAAACAAAATTCAATAAAAAATAAATCCCTACGCAAAGTTTCAAATAAGGTTAGCTAATTTAAGAGGTTTAGCTATTTTTCAAGATTATATGTTTTAATAATCAGTAGAATATTATATTAACAAATTTACTATTATAAGCACAAAAAATATTTGTACAAATTTACTAATATAACATATTAACAACGTCTAATTATACAATATAATCAACACATGCCTAATTTAAAATAGTATTCGACATATTTTTAGCAAAAAAATTATGAATTCAAGATATATTAGCTAGCGGCTAAAGATAAAAGATGTGAAGATAAGGATATGAATGAGGTTGAATAGAGTTTAAAAAGAAATATTATTATGATTAATGATAATTAAGTAATATAGTCTGAATTGCAAGTCTATATTTCCTACAATATAGATATTTTTCTGATTCTATGGCCCTGTCCAGTTCAGCTTATTTTCAACACCTCCAGCACCCTTCAACACCCTCCAGCACCCTTCAACACCTTATTGGACAGGGCATATTTCATGGACTTCATAGTTTAAAAATATGCTGCAAACATGAAGTCCACGTAATAAAAACAATTAATGTGGATACTCCTACTTCATACTAAAAAAAAATAAAAATAATCACATATCCGCTTGAAACCTTCTTTTGGAGTTGGATATTCTCACCTGTTTACATATTAATCGCACAAGTCCGCAATCATATATAGGAAAATTTCTCCGCGGTAATTAATCCCTAATGCTTGGGTTTGAACAAATTAAAAATACTAAGCAGTAACATAATATACTGAAGAAAAAAACATAGCTTCTTAGGCCGATATATGTGAAATAAATATACACAAAAAGCCTTGATTTTTGTATAAGCTTGTGAAGCAATTGTGTTTGTGAACAATAAGCTTCTAGCCCCAACATATTTCAAGCCCAAGTAATTGTGTTTCTTGATATCTAGAGAAAATATTTATTAGATGTATCATAAAGCTTTTAAAGCGTACCAAACCAAGAAGAAAAAATTCGATGATCAGGCCGCCCAGATCAATATCAACACACTATGTTACCGAAGCAAAGGAATTCATTCGTGAACCGAAACCCTTTGATCCCTCATTGACCGATATCCCTGAACGTTGATGTTTGTATCGTTTATGCTAACATGCTACCGAAGCAAAGGAATTCATTCATGAACCGGAACCCTTTGATCCCTCATTGACCGATATCCCTGAACGTTGATGTTTGTATCGTTCAAGATAGTCAAACCGCGGCTGGATTTTCAGAATTCAGTCTAAATTAGACATTGTCCTTGTAATTACACAAATATATAGGCCGAAAAATTAAACAAAATCACTCAGAAAATACGGACCGTAGAGCCCTTCGCAGTTCGATCGATCAATCCAATCCAAATGAAAATAGAAGGGCGGCAATATGGTGAGGCGACAGATAATAGAAGCTTTGGGTAGTTGATAAGCTTCATCGTCAATTATAGAGTTGATTATATAACAATCGTACGTGGTTTATGGTATAATGGTATAATAATATTACAGTGAAATATGGTACAAAATATGTTGACAAACAACCAATAATTAATTGACATAATTAGGGTATACATATATATCATATGAGTTTGCATTAACAATTACAAGATTTTCTGGATATTAGCATTAATCTATATATAACATAATTAGAGTATATTATGGGAATCCCATATCATATATGTCATCTAAGTTTGCATTATCAATATTAGAATTGATATATTAGAATTGATATATTGATTGTATATGTATAATAATTTTAGCAAGTTTGTGGTGTCATCATTAATTTACAACTAACAAAATAAATTTTTTAGCAAGTTTGCGGTGTATAATATATTGATTGCCCTGAGATGCACAATTTGAAAATTACCATATAAATATCTTCTTATTATTCCATATTTTTAATCTAATAAATATCGTATTTAGGTTGACTGTCAATACAAACTACGTCTTTATTCCACACACTTTTTGACGTGAATAACTATTCAAGTTCCCTTTAGGGATTAAGTATATTTAATAATATGTATCACTTTATAAATAGTAATAGTAATGATTTGTATTAAATAGTTACGAAAAGGAATAAAATAGTGCATCATAATTAACTAGTAAAATATTAATTTAATTGAAATATCATAATCTTGTTTAATTTAATTAAAATATTAGTAATCGTATTTTCAGAAAAGACAAAAAAAAGCAATTGCATACGCCTAGTATATTTTGAAATGCCCAGGATATTTCCAAAAAGATAAAATAATGCACAGGGATAAACGATTAGGACATAAAGCAAACAAGAAAAGGACAAACAAAGAAGTTTACAAATTAATAAAATTAGCTGTTTCAGAAACGCTTCTTTTTTTGGTCGTTTTGAAAATTAGTTTTTTGGCCCAAACAACTAATTCAAACAACTCTTCACCAAACACTTTTATTAGTCTTTTCAATTGCTCAAACAACTAATTGGATTCAAACTAATTTTGCCCCAAAAAGCTCTTCACCAAACCCCCTTAGTTATTGTAAGACTTATAAATGCTGAGTATACTTGCACAATTTTTATGAAAGCAATTACATCTTACAAATATTGTACATCATCAGGACAAAATTCGCAAGTGATTAGATTTCTTTTATTACCGTATATTTGTAGTGAATTATTTTTAAAATGACTATTTATATGATGGGGATACGGTTTCATTTTATATCCATAGGGTCACTATATAATTAGGTTTCCTAATACTCTTTATTTTTTTAATGGATTTAAGGCTATTCCGCGTTATGGATTAAAAAAAACAAGTTTGAGACTATTTTAAATTATTTTATTTATTAAGAAAATGGCACTACGTGAAGCGGTGTAAGATACAGTACTGTAGCCCGCGAAAGTGATAGTTGGCCAAAAAAAAAATACAAAAAGCGGTTCCCCATTTCTGAAGAATCTGATTTCAAAATGCATAAAGAAATACTACAAGTTTGAAAACACAAAAAGAGAAAGTGAAAAACAAAAGGAATACTACTACTGCTAAACTAAAGAAGCATGCTCCTCCGTTCACTTATTATTGACACTCTTGTACATGACACAAAAATTAAGGAATAAATGAATATGTGGTGTAAAATGAAGGAGAGTGGAAAAAAAAAGAGTGGTGGAGATTGGTTGAAAACTTTCCAAAGAAGAAAATTGACAAAATAAAATGATCATACTAAAAACGAAGTGTACCAATAATAAGCGAACGGAGGGAGGGAGTAGACTTAAACTAATTATAAGATCCACATAGATCAAAGTTCACATCTTTGCTAAAGCGTTTCATCTCCTTTTCTGGGCTCGAGATTACTTACCAAACACGTACTTACCACACACCTCACAAATGTGCTCTAAATCACTGCTTTAATTAAATAAAAAAAACTTTTACATTATATGCTTAGTTTAATACTATGTCACTAAGTTCTTAAAAAATTATCCTTAATTTGTAACTCTATTTGATTTTGATCGACAACATGTGTTGACTTGTGAAAGATTGAGAATGCTCAAAACTGTAGTATTGGAGCGACGTCAGAGATATTTGAAACTAAAATACTCAAAATTTGGAAAGTTAAATCACAGTTCAAAAAAGCGACGCAAGTCAAGTTGGAACAAAAATTACCACTAAATTGACCTAATGTGATTTTATTTTTTCAAATCAATTTTAATCAGTACAAAAACCACTCAAAATTATAGTAAAAAAATCATCATCAGTCCAGAACCATATTAACATCTTACAATAATTCAGAGACATTAACACATACTAGTATCTAATACACATGGATTTTTTTCATAATAATATTTTATTTTATTTTGTAAAAAGTTAATAATAAATTTTAGGATTCAAAGCGGGCAGAACTCATAAAAGTCTAACAGTACAATTTTAAATTCCTCAACAAACCCCAGATGGTGACAAAACATTCATATAAAATTTTTAGAGTGATTCACACTAGCTTTACAACTTTTTTTAGCCCATGATCCAAGAAGTTTAGGTCTGCATTTGTCTTCGTTTTCTTTTTGAATCGGTCTGCACATTACTACTAGTGAGCAATAATAATTCATACAAAAGAGATAATGTATTACCATTTATGGGTAAGTTAATAAAATAGAATTAGAATGTGAGAATATCAATCTTTCCCCCCTAACAATATCAAACTACAGCACATGCTAACAATTTAGAGTAATTCTCCTATGAGGCAGCCTCACCCATAAGACAAGGCAAAATAAGGGAAATTTCATTGCTTCCACCTCATCATACCTCATCGAAACCTCGACGCCAACTCGTCAAACCTCGTTGTTAGTTCATCAAACATGTCACATCATCAAAACCTCGATGTCAATTCAACAAACCTCACCAAAAATAAGATTTACTTGGTCCTGCCTCTTGGGTGAGGCTGCCTCACCCAAGAATTGGTCAACAATTTATCATTTACAAATAAATAAAATAAAATCACATATTATCAACACAACATTTATTTTACATTATTTGCCAATACAAGTCCTAGCAATTAAATGCATTTTTAATAATTAATAAATATTAGAGTAAATATAAATAAAACACATTTCAAACTATCACAACTCAATTTAATTTAATTCAAATAAAATCACATCAATGCAATACACTTCAAATTCACATACTACTAGTAATTTTGGTTGCAATAATATTCAAAGGCTTTAATTAGGTGGGAAAGGACTAATTATAAATTAATGAACAGATACTCAGAGAAGGCGCAATTTAAGGGGAAGCAATAAAAGTGCCCCCCTGCACCAGTACCATCTCAGTGCTCCATTTCCTCCTCTTCATATTTCGCCATTTCCATTCTTCATCCCCAAAATTCCACCATTAATCTTGATATATATTCTACTGTTCTGTAACTACTATATGTAGCCAAGCTCGACGAAGAAGAGATTAATCAGAAGAATTCATAAACGAAAATGCTTACATGCATAGCACGTTCGAAGCAGCATCCTGCCGATGATCCCGATGAAAATTCCGGCGGTAAATCTTCCGTCAAGTCTCTCACCACTCAGGTACCGCTGCGCTGCACGGTGTTTTGCGTTTATGCCTTTACTGTGTGTGTGCGTGTTTTTTGGTTGTCTTGATTGTGAATTTGGATGTTGATGTTGGTGTGTTAGAAGATTAAGGATATGGCGTTGAAGGCGTCGGGGGCGTACCGGCAGTGCAACCCGTGCACGACGGAGCCGGTGCTGAAGCGGAGCGGGAGCTGCGTTGAGTCGGACTCGTCGTCGGACAGGTTCCGGTGGTCGTACCGGCGGACGGGGAGCTCTAACTCGAGCTCTACGGCGGGGAGGAAGGAGCTGGAGGCGCGGCTAAAGGGGATTTCCAGCGGGGAAGGTACGCCGGTGTCGGCGAGTGGCCGGCGAGTTGACCCGGTGGTGTTCGTGGAAGAGAACGAGCCCAAGGAGTGGGTGGCTCAGGTGGAACCCGGTGTGTTAATTACGTTTGTCTCTCTGCCACGTGGCGGCAATGATCTCAAGCGGATACGTTTCAGGTAAAAAATTTATTCACTACTGCAGTGTTCTTTCTTACACATTTCCTGCGCAAATCTTTCACCTCTTCTATAATCTGAATTATTTACTGCCATGGGTATAATTCTTTTATTTCCTCAATTTCGCCAAACATAGAATTAAGTCCATTTTATAAATTATATTTAAATTGCAAAATGGTAGTTATATTAGCAAAAAAGTATTTAGTAACATGTCGCAGAATTGGACAAGATAACTTGAACATACAATTCACTAATGTTAGTGTAACTCCTAGTGAATAGTACCTACATATGAATGGATTGGAAATTTGGAATAATAATCTAAGAATAATATTGATTTTCGAATAAGAGACATGATGAAATGCTTGAGAGTAATTATTAATGAGTTGTCAGGTTTGCATGATTTGTTTGGCATAATTAATTTTAATGTTGGACCAACCATCTCTTGTGTCTTTCACAAGTTGCCCACTACTTGGGATTCATCTGCAGGTGTACCATTTAGTGCTCACAAATTGTTCCCTTTTCTAGCTAGATCATCTTTCCACATTTGAAAACAAGAATATTTTGCAACATACCCTACTTTTATGCTCCATTCTGCCAGTAGTTCATCCAGAATTATAATATCGACAGTTATCAATAATATCAAAGATAAAATATTTTTAGTGGAAAATATTATGTGCAGTTTAGTCCGTGACGTAGGAAATATGTAATAAATACTCACATCTGGTGGTGGAAATGATGAGTTAATAGTGGTACTAGTGATTCCTTGGAGAAGAAATTGGTAGTGTTTGAATTTAGTTGGTGTTGCCATGCAAAAGAGACACTCATTGCAAATCATTAAGGACAAGGAAGCGTGGTGAGAATAGAACTACAATGAGGCTCCATTTGAAAAGCTTGATTTAACCCTGGGTTAATTTCAAACCACTTAAACAAGGTTTCAAAGCAATGATATGCCATTAGAGCTACAAGGATTTGCAAAGTCCAAAAGGGACTAAAAAAGCTAAAAACTCACCAAGACTTTAGTGGGACAGGTTTGATTGTGTTGGCAAAGCCTTTCTAGTTTTTACTCTCTGTTGTAGTCTTGTCGGAACAACACATTTCCTTTCATTTTCAAACTCCCATCACGCGCATGCTTAGGTTGGTCATTTTATCACTGTTTATGTCAATTTGCCCCTCTAGGTTTCTGTCATAATACCATAGGAGAATCTTAACTGCCCTTAAAAACAGGGACATGAACATGGACTTTTCACACTAGTTGAGTCAAGGATGAGCGGGTGTTTTTTTTTTTTTTTTTTAATTGAAACCACCATTGGTGGGAGATTATATTGGCTTCCCCATGCCATAAATAACAAAACAGAAATAAAATACAGATGCCCGAAGGCGATATTTCCTAGGCTTTCGCCCGGAAGCATGGTGTAGCCCGGAGGCTGCTGTAACTCCACGTGTGGAGGCGATGAGTAGGACTCCAGAGAAGTTTTCTAACAATTTAGCAATTCAAGTACTTCTCTGTGTCTAATACCTGTAACAGCATATCTAAAACTACACTAGACTACAACTAGAAACTAAGAAACAGGGATACAAAGAATCAATACTACCAACATTCCGTCAAGTTGAAAATAAGTTGAACTGGACAGAGTTAATTACGTCGCGTTACACTTCAGGTGTAACTACTATGACATAGACAGTATGAAGATGATACTTGAGTTGATGAAGATGGTAGGATTAGGACATGTATTTTCCTTCTCATGTGCTTCATGATGTGAAAGTGTATGGCTGCATATGATGACTGATTAGCTATAAGTCAATGTGTGTGTAGTTTTTGTCAATTGTTTGTGGATAGGATCCTTAATTTCTACATCTACATTGTGGTCCAGCTGAGTGGCCTGCAATTCATTGTGTGTGGTTGAATAAAGACTGAACTGCAACCATCACGGCCTTAGTTACTTACTAGGGCTGAATTCTGATCTTGCTTTTCACCAGAATTTTGGAGAGTGATAGTGAGTAAATTAAGGTAGGAATAATAATTCAACTGTTCCTGATAACCGTGATGGGCATTTTGGAAATAAATGTCATCTGAATTCAGTGGCACACCAAAATCAAAAAAAGATTTTGATCTTGCTAAGGTTTCTGATTGATGTTTTGCTGTTTTCGATTAGCCGCGAAACGTTCAACAAATATCAAGCACAGAGATGGTGGACGGACAACTACGAAAAGGTGATGGAGCTGTACAATGTGCAGAGGCTGAACCGCCAAGCTTTTCCTGTCAACAACACACCAGCAAGATCAGAAGACGAGGTATATAAAGCCATCCTTAATCGAATCAAACTCATCCAAATTCAATCAAACTTATCATCTTAACTTTGATTTATACATACAGAGTTCCAAGGTTGAATCCATGGAAGACAGCCCTGTAACCCCGCCGCTGACGCGAGAGCCACTCCCTCGGGCCTTCTACCGGCCCGGTGGAATGGGCTACTCGTCGTCAGACACGCAGTCTCTCCACTCGACTCAGTCCCTCCAAAACTACGACTCGTTCGGAGTCGGCTCGACGCCGAAGCTCTCCAGCATAAGCGCCGCAAAGACGGAAACCTCGTCCATCAACGATGCATCCACAATCAGGACCAGCTCGTCGCGCGACGCGGATCGGTCCGGCGACATCTCCATCAGCAACGCGAGTGATCTGGAAACCGAGTGGGTCGAGCAAGACGAACCGGGCGTTTACATCACCATCAGAGCCCTCCCTGATGGAAGAAGAGAACTCAGACGCGTCAGATTCAGGTTAACTTTTTTTACTCTCTGTTAAATTTACAAGATCATCATGAGTAAAATATACTTAACGGTAAAATTTCATGCCGGAATGCAGCCGGGAGAAGTTCGGGGAGATGCATGCTCGGCTATGGTGGGAGGAGAACAGAGCCAGGATACATAAACAGTATCTGTGAAGCCTGAGTTTCTGATCATTCAAGAATTAATGGAAAGATCAGAAATTGCATTACAGAGTTCTTCTTCATCCTGAGACATGCATGCATTGTTCTGGGAAATGGGAATTATGCAGGCGATCGAGATTTCAGAGTTTTGTCCGAAGCTTATAGTATACGTGTATGTGTATGTGTATGTGTACAACCTTGTGGTTGGTAGTGAAGCAGTATGCCAGTATCATGATCTTAATTTCTTCCCTTTGTCTTTTTTGGTTGTTATTTGATGATCTGGTACCATCTGAAAATGATGATGGATCGATGAAGTAGACAAAGCGTCTATGATACAGTAGTGTTTTGTGCACTTGATCAGTAGAGTTCTTTCTAGTACCGGGTAAAGAGGTTACTTACAATTCCAATATCCTTAATCCTTGCCATCATAAGATCATAATTGGGTTGCCACTAAAGAGATTATTTCTACACATTTTAGGAAAATATAAATTCTTGTAATGGTAACGAAAAGGTTTAATACAACTGTAGAAAAAAAAAGGGATCAAATTGGAAAAGTAAAAGATTATCATTTAACACATCAATCTTCAAAGTCGGTCATGAGTAGTATTTGACAATGTACAAAATCTTGGAGACCGTTAGGTGTTTTACACTTTTGTTTGCCGATAGCTGTGTTCATGTGTAAATGAACTAATAAAATTTAGAAAGACAAACAAAGTTGTGAAACATATGAACTACGACCTTATGGTAAGACAGTCTTACCCAAAACCTTATCTTAACAGTGTAACTTCAATGAGTCTCAGGAGAAGAAAGCCTCCTATAATATCAGTCTCAATTAAGACTCATTGTAATATTGATCTTCTCACTTTCAAACCCAATATTTTACATATTAAACATAATCATTTGTTGATCTTCTCACTTTCATGTCTAATATTATCATTTTCAAGATTGATTTTTACATGTTAAACATAATTATTTAGTGAGACTAGTTGAAACAGGTATCAATTAAAATTTGTCTTTATTGAGTTTTTTTTTTGAGCAAACCACCGTAGGTGGGGGGTGTATATTGGCTTCCCCAAACCATTGAAGTACCGAAAAATAGAGTTTTTGCACATAATCTACTCTAAAAAAGAAAGCCCTAAAGGCTTGCAAGACTTAACCCCCTATTGAGGTGCTTGTGGTGCAGAAGTAACTCTACACAAGGCCAAAAAATTGCTTTACAAAAGAATGAGTTAGTGGTTAGGGGAACTCATTCAATGACAAAATTAGATAAGAGGAAGGAGTAGGA
Organism: Cruciata laevipes; assembly: GCA_963678965.1. Taxonomy (NCBI): domain Eukaryota; kingdom Viridiplantae; phylum Streptophyta; class Magnoliopsida; order Gentianales; family Rubiaceae; genus Cruciata; species Cruciata laevipes. Next base: position 23,886,191 of record OY787632.1, on the reverse strand, counting down.
GACATGACATTCCACTTGCTTATTAGTTAGTGATAGGAAAACACAAGTCAGCCTATGAAAACCTTTGTATCCCGGTCCTAAACTCTCAGTAGAAGCACCATTGGTTCTGTTGATTCAGCATTGTAGTGCAGTTATGCTCATTGTTTTGGACATTTACCATTGCTTCTTGAGCACTGGAGCTCATTTTTGTTGCCACGTTTGGGATTATTGTTTGAAAACAAAAACAGAAAATGTAACAATTAATAAAATTGAAGAAAATACCAGAAAAATGGAGATAAATCCTAACTTATTGAATTAAATTTATTTTTACCCATTTGATACTAGTTGATGGTCAAACATGATTTTAGAAATTTGTCAAAAATTTTGGAAATTTGTTGTGAAATATAGGGAGTATCTTTAATTTTGTGCAAGCACTAGTTGAAGAAATTGGATACTTTGAAAATATATGATATTATAAACCTAACAAGATCACATCCAATTTATTATCAATTCAATTTTGAGGTAAAAAATAAGCAATTTTATCTAAAAGAATAGTCAAATTAGAAAAGTTGGATTTTTCCCTAAAACATTTATCAGCGATTAAAAAAAAAACAAAAGGAAAAGGAAGAACAGAAGAAGTGTAGAAAACTAGAAATGAATTACCGCCGGTTAATTCAGTAATCCGCCTCAACCTATTCCGCCAAAAATCAGAGCAGGGGGACTATGAAAGCCGCCGCCGTCGCTGCCACTCAACTGTTGTTAGCATCACCGGCAGCATACAAAACCGGCGGCAAAAATCCAAATAACTTTTTCTCCGCGTCACGCCTCTACAGCTCAAACTTCTCCCACTCCCAGTCTCCATTTTACTCACTTCACATCAAATCGATCAGCAAAGTCGCGATGTCGTCGGCTTCAATCAGCGCCGCCGACAAGGCGGACAAAGCTAGGGTTCCGCCCTCAATTTCGTTGCCGAAACCTCCCATCACCAAGGCAAGGCAAGCATATCATCACCGCATCACGTTTCAATCTTTCGATTTTTTGTTTCCCATACATTTTTGATAATTTCAGTGCTTTTCTTTTCCAGTACAAAATCGGTCTTTGCCAATTCCTGGTGACTGATGATAAGGCCCGAAACATTGCCCGTGCTCGCACCGCCATTGAGGAGGCTGCTCGGGAGGGAGCTCAGCTCGTACTTCTCCCTGTGAGTGAACCTGTTTTTTTCTGAGCTCATTTTTGATTATGGAGTAGTTTGTTTACTGTTTTGGTTTGAATGCTGTTTAGGAGATATGGAACAGTCCTTATTCGAATGACTGTTTTCCAGTGTATGCTGAGGATATAGATGCTGGTGGATCTGCGTCTCCTTCAACTGCAATGCTTGCTGAAGTATCTCAGAGACTGAAGATCACCATTGTTGGCGGCTCCATACCTGAGCGCAGCGGAGATAGAGTGTATAATACTTGCTGTGTGTTCGGCACAGATGGCAACATATTGGCCAAGCATAGAAAGGTAATTCCGTGGTTTTTTCATTGTAATGTCTTGTTGAGATTATTAACTTATCTCTTGGGATTAGGATATATATGTGAAAATAATGCATCTTTTCTACAGATTCATCTGTTTGATATTGATATCCCTGGCAAAATGACCTTTATGGAATCACTGACTCTCACGGCTGGGGAGAGTCCAACTATTGTAGACACAGGTTTGTTTTGCTTTCTATGGAGGAATAACAGGTCCTGACTTTGAGTGCTCTGCAACCTAATAACCAGTAAAATTGATGTTTGACTTTGTTTAATTTATCTTGAACCTATGATCACCCAAATCCTATTTTATATGAACTTTGCATGCCTGGAATGAGAATCTATAGAAAAACATGCTATATTGAGTGCAAATGATATGAAATGTCTCGACTCTAGACTGAATATGTACCAACATTACCGACCCAGCATAGTGTGATGCTGCTGTTTTAGTCATGTATCTTAGTTTCATATCCTGGTCAATTTCACCATCGTGTAATGTTCCTTTCTTGATTGCAGATGTTGGGCGCATTGGAATTGGCATATGCTATGACATCCGCTTCCAAGAACTAGCATCCATTTATGCAGCAAGGGGTATGCTTTACAGTTCCTAATACCCATAGAATTTATTTGCTAGATGAATTTCAAAACTAGGCTCTGATGTCCATTCTGAAGAATCTTGCTACAAATTTCTTTGCATATCATTTTGAAAATATTCACAATGCTGATAAGCCCTGGTCTTTCAAATGATAGTTGCTGGTGAAAAACTTGAACCAGTCATCCTGTATTTTAGTATAATCTTCTCAATAAAACCATAATCTAAGGCTTTAGATTTCTGAAGGAAATTTCCTGTACCAGGTGCTCACTTAATTTGTTATCCTGGGGCCTTTAACATGACAACTGGTCCATTGCACTGGGAGTTACTGCAAAGGGCTAGGTAATAGAATCATTAAAATTTTGGAAGCGGAGTAAATCTTAGTATTAAAATAGTATCATTGAACTAATACTTCAGCCATTTTCTCTCTTGATCTCCAGGGCGGCAGATTGTCAGGTATGTGATGGGTATCAAAAAATTTCTGTGTATAATGTTCTGGTGGATGAAAATCGTTCTTGGTAATAGAACACAGTGAACATTCTGCTCATTCTATGTTAGGTAACACCGAAACAGTGAACCTTGATTGGTTGTTCAAATTGGCTACGTTCATGATTGCATCCTTCCAGCATCTCTTCTATTTGATTAACATTGTGATCCATATGAATCTTTGATATGCTTTATGTCAACCTATATTGTATTTGTGCATTTACTCAACTGCTACCCCTCATTACAGTTGTATGTAGCCACCTGTTCACCTGCTAGAGACAGTACCGGTAGTTATGTGGCCTGGGGACACTCCACTCTTGTTGGACCTGTAAGTGAATTAAATTCTTACAATTTTCTTTCGTTCCAAACTTTTTCTTTTGTCTAAGGTAGTTCTTACCCTTATATATTTGCCAAGTGTTAGAACCTTCATCAGTTTGCATAGTAAATATTTTCAGGACGGATAACAATTAATAGTGGTCACTACATCTGCTCTTAATAAATTATCATCCATAGTAGTTACGAACATTGATTGAATTGATCATGCAGTTTGGGGAAGTACTTGCAACAACAGAGCATGAAGAGGCGACAGTGGTAGCAGATATTGATTACTCCTTAATTGAACAGAGAAGGTAAAATGCCCTTTGTCCTTTCTTGTCGTGTGAAGGATTGAAATTTGTATAGTAGTACATTATACTAATACAAGAAGGAAATGAAAAGATAAGATGATGGATTTACTACATTCATAAGATGATATTTCTGAAATTGGAATATATAATACAGATATCTTAAGTCTCACAATTTATATGATGAATGCCTTGCGAATATGCACGAACCATGCTTTGATTCATCTTTCATATTTGGCATACAGAACCTACCTTCCATTCCAGAAGCAGAGGCGGGGAGATCTTTATCAATTGGTCGATGTGCAACGGCTGAACACCGAAGAATGAAGTGTCCACACCCCTAACCGTTTTCAGTGGTGAACAAGTACACATTGGCTGGATTGTGATCAAATGTGAACGAGCTAATTTGTCGAATCCTTCACTCTAATTTACCGGTACTATTACATGGCACAGTTTCTGTCTTTCATATGCAAACTAATAGTACTAGAATTTGTTTCATACCATGATAGTTGAAAGACAGTTTTGTTTATGCTTTTGTTGTTTATGTTGCGTACACCAGTGAAGCACTGGATAAAGTAGATCGCAAGCACACATTGTACTAGTGCCAAAATTGCATCTTTTTTAATTTGCATGCTCAATAACCAGTGCGCACGTTAGCTTTTGAGCATAGAAGAATGAAGACAAACAATAAGGAGAGGAAATGTGTAGTAAATCTAAAAGAGGACAGCAAAGTAAAGCTAATCCTGTACCCCTCCTCAGGACACCCTGTCTGTACTCTGGAATCACACGCACGCGTAGTTACACACTATATCTCTATATATTGCTCCATTATTATATACTAACATAAAAATTCTAAATAATTCACAACCCTATAATCATAAATGATATAACTAACATAAATGTCATCATTATTTGAGAAAAATATTGGACAAGATAATCCTAATAAGACAATATTTGTTATCATTATATACTACATTTGTTAGCATAACCAATAAATTTTACTTTTGTAATATTTTGTATCGAAACCAATACGACGATTAATATATTTTGTATCGAATGTCATTGGTAAATAAACTGTTTAAGGTGGTTTACATTTTTCTTAGTGCAAGAGGGATCAAAAGTCAGTTATTAGACTACGTTAATTGAATGTATTACGTGCTTTTCCTGGATCGGGATTAAAGAATGATCATGTGTCAGCCGTTGAAACATCTCCAGTTAAATTTGATTTACATATCTCCTAATAAAGAAAGATCAAAGTTTGAAAAGCTTAGCTTAATGAAAAGATATGAAAATCATGAGTTAATGACTTGTAGGCTAATACTACTATAGTTGAGTTTGAAATTCTTGAAGTCTATATATTATACTAGTACTAGAATTGGTATCTCTACCATCCACCCATTCTCTACGGTCTTTGTTCAGTCCATCATTTAAGCCGTGGCATTTGGCTTTTCAATCTACACTTGAACCATCAAAATCTCCACTCCTCTCTCTCTCTCTCTCCCAAGAGAAAAACATGTCTATATTTCCTGTCTAACTCCACATGATCTGTTCACCTGTTTCTGTCCTTCTTTCTTCTCTCTGAAAACACACTCAAACAAAAACTCCCAAAAATGGCTCTGTGGGAAAAACCTGCCAGAGAAGAGAGACACCACCACCAGCAGCGCAGCAGAAGAACGCCGTCGTTTTCCTCCACGCTCCTCGATGCAATCTACCACTCCATCGACGAGTCCCAAGAGCAAGCTCACCACAGCAAGAAAAACAACCCCTTTGAGGTGGAGGAAGAGATTGCGTGTCTCCGGCGCGCGATCAAGGTCGAGAAATGGATGGAGAGCCATGGAAACAGCAGCAGCAGCAGCAGAAACAGCGGTCGAAGCACGCGTTCGCGCCACATGAACTCAGACTCCAGCTCCTCAAACGACTCGAGCTTCTTTTCCTCTGAAACAGAGTACTCTGCATCGAAATCCACTCCAAAAACAGGGGATGTTTATATGTCGTCCGCTACTCCAAAGCAGGAGGCGAAACTGTTCACGAGGACGAAATCCAGAGCCATGAAAATGTATGGTGAATTGAAGAAGGTGAAGCAACCGATTTCGCCAGGTGGGAAGATTGCGAACTTCTTGAACTCCATTTTCACCCCGAGAAGCCTCAAGAAGCAGCAGCAGAAAGCAGCCATGGAGGAATGGAGCATGAAGAAATCAAGATCAGTGAAAGATCCATCACCAAGATCTTGCTTGATGACAAAAAACTATGTCAATCATCCTCATCCTCTTCCTCTTCCAGTCCAAACTCCTTCTTCTTCCTCATCTAGGTCAAAAAGATCGGTTAGATTTTGCCCTGTTAATGTCATTGTTGATGAAGATCCCATTTCAGCACCAATGCCGAAAATCAGCAGCCATTTTCTCAAGAAGAACATGGATAGCTTGAGGGTTTATGAGGAGAACAACGCCAAGAACAAGATCAAGAACAAGAACAAGAAGAAGAGGTTTTACGAGGACGATAGTGATGATGGTGAGAGTTCATGTGCAAGCTCAGATCTTTTCGAGCTTGAAAACATATATGGAGCTCATCATAGGGAGGAGTTGCCTGTTTATGGGACTACAAATTTGAAAGTTAACCAGGCTATTGCTATTGCTAATGGTTTTGGTTATGTAGGTTGATTAACTTGTAGTTTATTGAATGATCATCATCTTAATTGCTAATTAAGATTGTTATTGTGTTGTGATTATTCAGGGTTTGTAAATTGGATTCCAATGGTAAGATCACTAATTGAAGTTTAGTTTGTTATTTGTTATCTGAAGTATTTACTGTTTCCATTATGACTTATGAGACATTATTGTTTATTGGATTGGAGCACTTAACTGTTACATTGATACATAGGTTTGGTGTGGATATTAAAATAGAAGGAAATCAAATGTTCACTATATAATTTTGCATGCAAATATGATAGAGCGCATAAAGCTACACCACCACTACCACTATGTAACTCATTTGTGTATGGCAAAGCTGTAATTATAAATATACAGTATCATTTTAGTAGGTTCCAACTAACTCTGTGTGTTATTCACTTTAGTAAAAAAACCTAACCTAGATAATGATTTTATTATCTTAAAATTACAATTCTATTTTCCCAACCTTTTCTAACATATCGTCACAACTACAACTTTTCTTTCTTTTTTTCAAATTCTTTCTCTTAAAATTTTCAATAGTTACCATCAATCCTTATATAACATTTATTATCGACGAATCTTCGACCTATGACCGTTGACATCACCCATCACCACTGATCCATTGTCACTATCTACTCCACTACCGACGACTCATCTTGGCTTTATCATCAAGCATAAGAATCAAGATACTACGAATTTGGAAGCATCAATTTATCATCAGGCATTCGTGAGCACTCTTTGGAGAGTACACTTGCGAGGATTTTTAAGTGAGGCGAATTTTTTTGGGCAAACATGATGGTGTGGGGCAAAAAATGGCAAAACTGCTTACAACATTTTTTGCTTATTATCATTCTCGATAAACTATGAAGCTATGACAAATTTATTTTATTTTAAAGCTTGGAAGTCTAATGAATTTTTAGTTACAAAAAATGAACCATAAAATTCTAAAATACAATTTCACTTGTGGTTCTAACATTTCTTCTTAAACTCATGTCCATTTCTTACTTAAAACATCATATATAATGAAATCTAACTGGTTTAGGCCACAGCCATAGATATGACAAGTAATCAATTCGTTCTAGAGACTAAATAAACGAACTAAATTGAGGATTAGTGGAAACTTAGGAGTCAATATATGCATCACATCCCTAGCCCTAGGAATGTATTCTCATTCTCCCACCCAACATTTTCTTGGTCAAATATTGGTTCCATTAGCATGATTTTTTAAATTATTTAGAAAAGGAAATAGTATGAATTAACTCTCAAGTAACATAGAGTACTAGAATTTAACCCTTTTCTAGTGTCACCATCGCGATGATGAGGATTGAGAACATGTTTTCTTTGACACGAAGAAAAATGATTTGTTATACTTTTAGTAAGTTGCATTCTAAATATATTGTATGTAAAATAAAATAAAAAATATTTAGTAATTAGTACTACACTATCTATATTTTGATGCAATAATACTAATTACTTCACATATTTATTTATTTTTGAAAAATGTAATACTTTCATTCAACTTCAAGGTTCTGGAAATTGTCCAAAAATGAATGATAAGAAACTCGGGGGTGAAACCCAAGAATCATACAGAAGGGGTTCGACTTAGCATAATTTGCCAGAGAATGAGATATAAAATTCTGACTACGGGGAACTCAATAAGGTCCCAACCAGGAGCTATTCTGTAGCAGGTTTTAAATCTTAAGGACTGGTTCCAGACAATTCACCGAGCAATCCACTTCACATATTTATTAAATTGTTTAACATGTGAAAATGGTTCCACATTGTTTGATTAAATTTCCATGCATCACTAATCACTATCATGCATTTTTAAATGCCTCTTACTTTTTTGGACAAAAAGGAGATTAGGTTCCAAAAGCCAAGCACCACCCTCTAATATAGAGAAAAGAAAAGGAACATCTTTTTGAGGAAAGTGATTTTGTTGCATGATTCTGTCCCACTATTATTCATACACAGAGTTGAAATTGGACTCATGATTTTGAATTTATACCTTGTTCTTCAAGTCGATCGCCACAAATACTTTCACTCTAAATGAGAAAGAAGTAAGCTCACTTCTTCACTTTCACATTTTGAAATCTGTTTTGCTTAGTCCTTGATCTACAATTAACGGCAGAGCTTAGAAACTTAAATAAAGATTTAATAATATATGAATTATTGAACTAAACTAACTGAACTGAACTAAATATATGAATTAATAATAGTTGTAGTTTTTAGCGATTGCGAGATATTATCTCGAGAGCGGTATTATATTTTGTATTGGATCTTGTAACTTGTAATAGTATAGACATTATTAATCTGGCTGATATGCAGAACAAATTAGATGATTTTGATGCAAATTTCACTCACCATAACTGCTTCTCGACGTTTTTTAGTACCTTAAATTGTTTTAAAAATGATATACATAAAGGCAAGGTATACATTTTTTTTTATGAAAAATTCATTCATGATATTGGAAAAAAACAAATAGTAGCGATTACAAGTGGAATCAACATCTAATCAACTAGCTTATTGCTAGACTTACTAAATTATATACTAACCAGACTCATATTGTCTGAACTATTACAAATTGAAATATCTAATAATAATAAAAAAAGGTAAAAGGCAGGGTATACATGAGTTAAAAGTTTGATTAACATAGTAGGAGATTATAAGTAGTCATATATAGTGGGTGCAAAAGTGGCCATAAGGAATCTCATAAGTCAAAATATAGGAGGATCATGTATGATAGCGCACATGCAAATTCTAACTTTTGCAACCATTCATCTTAAAATAAAAACAAAAGTAGATATTCTTCACTTTGCCACTCCTTTGGAGTTACCACTAATTATCATTATTATTGAGATTATTAGAAATATTACATTCATATTAGATTAGAAAACCACTTTTGTTTGTTAGTATACTTATTAATTCCAGCACTTTCCTTGATCTTGCTATTGGTAACTACTTTCCAGAATGATGGTTGCACGCTATTTTTGTTTGGAAGTGCAAATTGAAGTAGTAAATATATATTTTGCCACTAGTCTTGGAGCTACTTAGGAAGTTAAGTAGTACTACTCTAATCTATGAATCAAATGAGGTTAGGTTTGGAAATCAAACTCAATGATTCTCAAGTCCTTTTAGTCATCTCGAAATTTTAATTTAATTTCTAGATAAAAGATAATTTAAAAATACAAATCTCAATTGAGAAGTCTCAAAAGTTTTGGGATGTGCTAGTAGATGCAGGTAACATGAAACTGAAAGTGAGAAGATCAATACAGAAGATGTAATTATCATACATGAAAGTGAGAAGGTCAACAATAATACACTCAATTATCATGTTATGTAATGTTCTATTGAAGCATGATAATTGAGAACATGTAATGTTCTACTGAAGCATGATAATTGAGAAGATCAACAATAGTACACTGAATGATCAAGTTTAATATGTAAAAAATCAGAATTAGAAGTGAAAAGATTAGCATTTGTCCGTAGTAACAATTTTTGAAGTTCATAACTTGAAATAATAAATAGAGGCCAATAGTTAGCATTCAAGAAGTGAAATATGACTTTTCAAAAAAAAAAAAAAGTGAAATATGAGACGAATGGTTTGGTTTCGAAAAGTTTGTTGGATGATGAGTCGGTGTAAATGTGTAATGCAATATGAGATGCTTCTAAATTAACCACGAACACGAAGTAATTACTATCCTACGATTACATATTTTTGGATGTGCTTTTTTAAAACTTTGGTACGATCACATTTGAACGTCATTATTATTTATGATGCTTTTGTTAGGAATGTCTCAAATTTCAATCAATGTTGAATTAGGAAATCTTTCATGATAGAACATGAATAAATTTGGTAATCCTTTTGGAAAAAGATCTACAATTTATCAGTTTCTATTAGGGTTTCTGGTATAGTTGAGAGGTCTATATAAACTCTCATTCACCTCAATCAGAGGTGTGCGAGATTTGACGAAAACGCTTGCAGTCTGAGAATCTCGTTACCAATATGTTGTGTCATTAAGAGAGACGGTTTGAGAATTCAAGAAGGAGAGACACGAGACATTGGAGGAAGAGAAAAGGGTTTTTAAGGAGCTGAGAAGTATTCCCGTTTTTTTGTGTGAGCAGTTCTGATTCGAAGGTCTGATCAAGAGGCTACCGGAGTCCGTTTTGGCTGAAATTTTGTCAGCGTGTTCGTGCTCTTAGGGCTTTGATCTGGACGGTTGGATTGTCAGTTTGTGTTCTAGTTTGGGAGATACAGCAGTTCGAACATCAGACTTGTTTGTGGTGATATTGCACCGCTTGTTCCTCTTGTTGTTGGTTAATTCTTATGTATGATGCTTGAGGTGGGTTTTAAAATTCGATAATTTTTTTTCTTCTTCTATCGTATCATGTCGCTGACCGAGTTGCCTGAAGATGAAGAACACATGGTTCGTATAGCGGCACATCTCGATCGTACACTGCCCGTTTGGATGCTCTTGACCAAAAATTTGACAAATTGATGGCGCTTTTCCAACAATGGTATTCCAATCCAGCAGTTCCGACACCACCGTCTCCGCCACCACAATCATCTGTTGGGACTGCCGAGCTCACCACAACCAGCATTAGTATGATACTGTCCGCTTTGGGCCAAGCCCGCACGGTTTTCACAATTGAGCTTATTCCCCAAAAGGCCTCATACTAATGTGGTGGAGTTATTCCATATAAGTTGAGGAATTGCCCTCTCCGCTTCTGATGTGAGACTTGAGTTTGACACACCCAACAATTGGTATCAGAGCATAACCTTTTGTAGACTGGGTTGGGTTTGTACCCTCATTTATCATAATAAGAAAGTTTGGGTGGACTCCTCAAGTCCCGTGGTTTTACTCTTCTCACCGAAGGGGTTTCCACGTAAAAATATCGTGTGTTGTTTGTCTCGTTAATTTCTTGTTAACTGGTCTGTTTCCATCTTGGTGATTGTGTTTTGAATATTGGTTGGTTGTTTTGCCATGGTCGTGAGTGGGTGTTTCCGTGGTTCGCCCCAACAGTGAGCTGTCTTTCTTTCATATAGGCCTTCCAGTTTCTTCCACAAAACATAAGGGTCGGACTCTTGAGAGACATGATTGAATATGCTAATATCAACCCATTGTCTAATAGTCCCCAAAGTTTTCCTCTTTAACTTGACCCAATCAGCTTCTTCAGTTTTCGCTGGTTTAGTCGGTACGGAGGAACTACTACCCTCAGTTTTATCCTCTGCAATCGGATCATACAACTTTTGCTTTTCGAATAATAGCAAATTACGGATATGCTAGATCATTGTTATATGTGTGGAACGATTTTCTCTGCTAAAATAATTACAGTTTAAATAAGTGCAAATTACGATTTTCTCAATTCAACATAAATAAGTGCACTGCATCTCTATCCAGTTTGGAATATGAAATCTGCGCAGAGAGAATTAAGGTAACATTGGATTCATTTCATGCAGTTATCGAGAGAATATATTTTTTGCATCAAAGTCAAAAAAAACATAATCATTCCTTCCTTCCACTAACATATAATTCGATTTTATGATTTACAGACTATAACATGATCTTACATTCCTCATTCAAACATGTTATCCAATTTTCATTCGTTTATTTCATACTAGTATTTGATTAGATCGAGATAGCAGGTTTACGTTTAATAGTAATCTTAGAAACTCACTATATATAATAGTCTTATACAAACTTCCTTCTTAAACAAATTCTCAATTGAGACGTGTTTCAATCGATCTCTCTGAATAATTATGCTTAATAGGTAAAAGATCAGTCTTAAAAGTGAGAAGATCAAACGTAAAATTTAGAAGATCAACAATAATACATAATTATATTAATGTAAAAAAGTCGAGTTTGAAAATGAGAAAATCAACGTTTGCCAATATTCTTAATTGAAACTGATCTCACATGTTACCAAACCTAGTTCTCGCTATTAATACATACACAAGTGTAAATTTATTATTAGTTTGTTTTGAGTACTTAATTAGTTAATAAGAATCAAAGTAACAACAATGTCTAAAAATTATTTGGATTCTAGATTTTAAAATGGCCTTCGTAATTAAGATGTACCAACCAAACAGCTCTCAGGGATATTTGTTAAATAGAAGCATTAAATATAGGCATCTGGTGGTGGATCAAGTGTTCCATACCAACCAAACAGGAATAGCTTGCAAAGCCAGACAAACCATAAACTGAATGAAGCAAACCAATATCCCAGATCAGCTGGTTCCAATTCCAAATATGCATTATCATAATTATGTACATCTTACAAAGATGTATCCATCTTAGCCTCATCATATATATGTCCGTAGTACCTGATTATTGCATCAGTTATTGCCTCTAATTTTTATTTGTTTGGAAATACTTATTGTTATCATCTTAAGTGGGATATACCCACAAAGTTAGTGGCAGAGTTTATAACTGAATTCTTTCTTCTACGACGTACACCAAAGGTTTATAGGTGTAATTACTATTTACAAGCCTGATCGGTTTAATTCTGGGAAGGCTGGTGCTTTGGCGTTGTGATTTTGATTTTATCATTAGGTTATTCTGATGTCTGAAAGAATGTAAATTTCATATTAATATATGGACGTGTAAAATTTATATATTATCAAAAATAAAAAATACGACGGACGATAAATAAAATTTTTAGACATTCATATTAGTTTACTTTTCATTTTTAAAGTATACTTACAAATGATATCTCGAATTGGTACTATAAACTAAGTATAGCTGATTGGATCAAAGTTTTTGCGTGGTTCGGCAATAAAAAACCAGTTACTATCTTATATACTTCGAAACCCATCCATCATTTGATGGTTTTAAAATATAAGATTATATAACATTTTCTAATTTTATACAACAAAAATGAAATATTCGTGGACACAAGTAACTTTAGAGGAGTTAATTGTACCAATTATTGATACACTTGATTAGTGCATTTGAAGTTCAAGTTTAGGGTATGCATATCGTAAGAAATCTTGATTGGTCCCCTCTGGATGATTAGTTTTGAAAATCATCATGATGCCAAATTTGGAGATGAATTTCTTGCTGCCAATACTAACAACAGTATGGTGACATGACATATATGATGATGATAGAGTAAATGTTATTATTGGTTAGGTGATAAAAATTATTTTTTTGTACATTTTTTAATTAAAATAAGTATAAAGACATGAATTGTAAAATAATGAAAAACTACTAAGTATGTGTAGGTTGGTGGTCAAATTATTACATGATCATTAAGACATTTTTTTAAGAGTGGTTAAATTTGATATCCAATATATTAAGAAATATTAATTTTAGATCTGGATACAAAATTTGAATGGCTATTTAACGCCTGATTTTTTTACTTTCATTGTCAAAATACAAATTTTCATTTGAAACATATATGTCTCTACAGAGACCAAGTACTATAATGAACCATTATCGGTTGAAGTTGCCGTTGGTGAGTTTCAACATGTTAGATTTTAGGCCGCTGGTGTCGCCAGCTAGAGCCTCGGTGTGAATTTGTCCAATATAACAGTAATGTACTAAGCATTATGAATGATCAAGGAAATTGACTGAAATATCAAGCAAAATGAATGGAAGATCAAATTAACTGAAAGATCCAGGTAAAAAAGGAATGCTCAAGGGAACTGACTGAAAGATCAAGTAAAAACAGTAAATGCTCATTTCCTTGGCCATTGGTCTCCACAAAGACATGTCTCACTCAAATCTCTCTTGTCAAAATTTTATTTTAAAGGTGTCATGCCTATTTCATTGTCCATATTTTTATCCAAACTTCCTCTAGCAGACTAGCACCTAATATTTTGTCCGTATTTGCAAAATAACCCTTCGCTAATGTATTGTCGGCCTTAAACGGATTTAACTTCCAAAGTGCAAGTTTAGTGTTGCTGTTAATTTATATTTTCCTAGAGACACCTGATGAGATTCAAAGTTGTGGAGTACAGATTTGATCAAATTTATGGCCTCGTTTGGCGATCAGTGTTTAGCGGATTTTATTAGCTGTTTTGACTAGCGGTTTGACTAGCGTTTTGTAAACGAGTGTTTGACAAATAACAATTAGCTGATAGATGTTTCAATACGTTAAATGACTGAAATAGACATAGTACAATTTATTATTAATTGTTGTTTTAGTGTTTTGCTTGTTTATCGAAAATTATTATCACTTATATATTTATTTATTTTTAATATTTAAATTATTATTCTTTATTAATATACCTACATTTATTTTTAAAAAAATTAGTACTAATTTACTTAAATTTTTTATTTTGATATATTTTTAACATGTGCCTTTTAAATTCAATATTTATAATAATTCAAAAATAAATTGAAAATATTGAAAAATATGTACTTACGCGAAAAAAAGGCAAAAGGTTGATTCTACACATATAAATGATTAGTTTTAAGGAAATCTTTTAAGGATAAGAATATAAAAGATATTTTGTAATATTGTTTTGATTAATTTTTTGTAAACGCTGCTCTTTCTAGCGAGAGGTTTCACCAAAACAGCTAATTAGAAAAACCTTTTCACCAAACACCAAGAAGAGCTAATTGACCAGTCAACTGTCCATATTTATCCCAAAAAGCTAAACGCTCTTCAAAACTCTCATCATCAAACGGGGCTATACCAATTGCGAAAATAAACATACTTTATTGTAATTTTTAAACTTGACCTTCGAGACATTTACTAAATTCTCAAAGTTACAACTCTTTTGTATTTGCATCTTATTAACTTTAAGGGTAAATTCACCAATTTCAGGTAAATTATCCTTAAAATTGGACGTTTACCGTCAATTTGATCTTGTTCGAAATAAATATTTGTGGCTTTGTTAGAGCATCCACAATGGTAAGCTACAACATCATGTAGCTTGACCCATTTTCAATCTAATGAGTTGGCAAGCTACATACAACTACAATGGTAAGCTACAACAAGTAATAGCTTGTATTAATGAGATAAGATAAAAATGGTCATGCATAACTCTAATTCTTACTAAAATACATTAGATTAATTGTGTGGGATCCACCAAATTAACTTCAAGCTAGTAGTTTGGTGAAGCTACATAGCTTGAGCAAGCTACATGATGTGGCATGCAACAATGGTAAGCTACTAGCTACAAATTTTGCAAAAATTGCCAAGCAACTCCAAAACACAACCATTGTGGATGCTCTTAGGGCTCAAATTCTGATGACTTTGTTTTTGTTTGATATTCAAAATTAAATGTTAGATTTTTAAAAAAAAATTAGTTTTAAATTAGTATCTTGTTTATTTCCTTCACAGGCTTGAGACAAAATAAGACTTGTTGCACGTGCACTTGAACTGGGGAGGAAAAGCTCATTCCACTCCAGAGGCACGGAGAGCGCGCACGTGATATATAGCAGGCTGTCACTCTAAATTTGGCCATGCAGCAATTGGCAGCTTTCACCTTCCTCAGAGGTTTCCACTTTGCTGGCGTGACATTCATCCTTTGCCTTTTTGCCTAACCTAAATGCACTCATTCTTTTCCCTCCCTTCTCCAAAAGCTACTGCATACTACCACCCCTCTGCTCAATCGAGTGACGGGAGGTGCATCGACAGACAGATATCAAGTATAGGAGCATAAGCCAGTGTAGTATTTATATGTAGATCTTCACCCCATTTCAAGAGTTAAGAGGAAGAACTCCGACCACTCGATGTACTGGATTAAATTAGCCTACATTAAACTAGATTAGATTAGGGTCGTAAATGAGTCGAGTCGAGCCCGAACAGACCTGTGTTCGAGTTTGAGTTCGAGTTCGTTTTGCATGTTCGTGATCGAGTTCGAGCTCGTACGAGTTGAGGCATTTTAGTTCGAACTCGACTCGTGAGCTCGATAAAAAATCGAGTTCGAACTCGAGCTAGTTCGAGAACATGCAGCATTAATGAATAAAATTTAATTTATTTCTATAAATTTTTTATATATAAATTAAATTCGAGGTGCTAGCTTATTGGTTCGTATATAAACGAACGAGCTCGAGTTCGAACTAGTCAAACCGAGCTCAAAAACGAAAAAGACCGAGTTGTTCACGAACGGTTCAGTTCATTTACACTCCTAGACTAGTTGTATGATTCATGTAATGGATTAGGTCGTTATATTGATTGCATTAAAAAAAACTGCACAATACTATATATCTATATGCAACCACTTGAATCCTATGCCTAATTAAGTATTTATGCTCCCTAAACAAGCACATCATCGAAGATTGGAACCAATTTTCATTTCCAGCACAGCCTAAGTTGTGAATGTGATACAGTACATTGATAGATACAGCTGCAAAAGGGTGATTTCATAGTTTACAATACCAGACTATCACTGGATGTTCCTTTTCCGGGCTACCTCCCGAGCCCTCTCCCTCAGTTCCTCGGGTGATGGCGGCCGTGGTCCTTCAGGTGGGTATACGACATACTCACGAGTTCCCAGGAACCTCTGGATATTGGGGGAGTTGTTGGCGAAGAAGTACATTAGCCCAATCGGGACAGTCACGCACACTGCAAATTTGGCTATCTCCAGAACTCCCTTTGAAGTGCCCAAAGATGACATTTATCTTCGTGCTCTTCCTCAGCTAGTCGAAAAGACCTCGGAGAGATCAAATTTAGATTTCTAGTAATCAGCCGTCGTGATAAAAGATTGCCTGTCAGCCTATTCAACATATAACAAATTTAGATTTCTAGTAAATTAACTGAATTGATGTCAACCAGTTGTAGCAAACATAAATAAAACAAAGTGACTTTGCAACTTAGAAGCAAACCTCAAAACATAGATGTAGCACCTCAACGAATGCCAACAGGAAAATGAAAACAAGAGAGATGTTAATTTTCTGAAAGAGTGTCCTTTGAAGAACCTACTTCTAATCTATTTGAACATAAAACAAGAATATTTCTCATTAATAATAAAAATTAGCAGTGTCGGTGTTCTACTTCTTCACTTCAAGAAACGACAGTCAGTCATCCATCTAAGAGATACTCTGAATCTTAGGAAACTCTTTTATTTCTTCCATAAAGTTCATATACGACCTAGAGAGAGCAGGGGGCGGATGTTCTAGCCTGAGTTAAGACTTTCTGGGCAGAACATAGGACATGAAACATCATCCACATACACGACACTGAAACTTCCCAAACACGATAACAATGCCAAGTTTGTTTTAACTTCTTTCTTCTGGAACACAAATATCAGTCACTCCTCCTTCAAATGGTTGAATTGTATGACTCTTTTCTTGCAATTTTTTCTTCTAATTTCCTCATGTCAATAATATCTCATAAAGAAAAACAAGGACATGGTTGTTACAAAGAGCTTGCCAAACAAAGCCACAACCAAAGTTTAATTGATCATAAAAAATGGACTCCACATAAGAAACCGAAGATCTGAAATAACCCCAAAACAACAACTAAAGTTGTAAGATTGGCAACCCTTATAGACAGTATAATATAGACCAAAAGGTTAACTATAAACTGATCAAATTCTCTGATTTCTAAGCCTGGAATTTATCATTGTTACACTTCACTTAAACAGAAGCCGAGCTCAAACAAATTCATCTAAAAGTTGAAAACATGCAGTTGGGACTTAGGATCTTAGGTAATTCAGGTGGCACAACAAAGATAAACTCACATGGAGGTTGATTCTCATTCCATTGCAAGCTAATTTTGCATGAAAAATTCAATTAGCACCACAACTAACAATCGTATATCATATGTGTTTGGGATGTTTGTCAGATTTTGCAAGGCCTTAGTTCACAATTTACATTTACTAACATGAAAATCAACCAGATGACACTATTCATTAAAAAACCAAGCTTAACATAAACAAACAAACTGAACCAAACAGATAAAACAAAAAAACTGACTTATAAGGATTATTTACCTTCAAAATTAACACTGGATCGGAAATCGGGAATCGGAAATCCTAATACGATCACCGGAATCAAACGCAGTCGGACCTCGGAGATACGGAGATGGAGACAGATGAGGAATCAGAAGGAGAAACCAAACGTCGCGGTTTTGGATAAGAGGTCAAAACGGGAAAATCCCACGTATTCCCTCTTTTATTTATTCTGGGAAACTACTTGGAATAGAGAATAAACGCAAAAGAAAAAGTCGTTTGGAAGAAAAACAAAGCTTGTCCGCGTTATTCCGAGTCCAATCAACCCAACCCGGCCGACGTACGTATACCCGCACAAAATATAAACCCCTTTCTTTCCCGGTTTCCTTCAGTGTTTTCATCGCCAAGCTTTGATCGGATCTTCTTCATCCGTCACCATGAGCTTCCTATTCGGAAAGAGAAAAACTCCCGCAGGTTTCTATTCTTACCGCTAAGATATTCTTGTGCATGATCGCAGTTTAAATTTTGGATTCTTAGGTTTTAATTTGGGATTATTGGTTGCTGGATGGCGATTATCTGTAATCGAAGTGTTTTTTTTCGGTGTTGTTTTTCAGAGCTGTTGCGGGAGAACAAGCGGATGCTGGATCGATCAATTCGGGATATAGAGAGGGAGAGGCAAGGTCTACAAAACCAGGAGAAGAAACTCATTGCTGAGATTAAGAAAAGTGCTAAGCAAGGACAAATGGTTTGTCAACTCTATGTGATTTATTTTCTTGATCATTTACTTATTTAGTCTTGAACTCTTGATCAGCATCGATTTTGTTTGTTTTCTGCTGTTAATGACACTGTTGTGCTTAGGAGCCTTTGATGTGAAGCCTTTTTGCTGTGATTACATGAATACAAAAATTTAAGATGATTAGCAAAACTTTTTACGTTTCTTTGTAATTGTGGTTAATTGTGTTGGACTGGGGGAAAGAAGGGTGGAACATATAGGATCAAATTTGCACTTAAATTTATATCATAGATGTTGCATCAAAATGTACTAGTAGACGGTTGATTTTGTGATTTGAATGTTGTACTTCTTAGTTCTATGTTACTAGTCCCAAGGGTATTTATGCTGAGTTGCAGTACTTCTAAAATGTAATATATTCATATGGCTCGGTTTTGTATCAGGGAGCTGTTAGGGTAATGGCTAAAGATCTTATCAGAACCAGGCATCAGGTTGAGAAGTTTTATAAGCTTAAATCCCAGCTTCAAGGCGTATCTCTCAGAATTCAGGTACTATTGCCTTTTCTTCTGTTCCCATTTCGCTCTTAAGCCTTTGAAACCATTAATTTAGGCAGTCTCTATAAATTTGTATTTTTTTAATCATCTTTTGATGCGTCTCTCGTTTCTATAAATTGTCACTTGTTGAAAACTGGATAACGTCATTTGGGACCTTCTGATGTCCTTGTTGATAGTATCTGGCCACACGCTTGTCACCATGTTAACATGGCATGATTTGAACCCTATCTCTTTATCACCATGTAATTCTGTTTTAAGGCAGCTTGGTCGGATATTTTGTTCTTAAGTGATTTCTGGAATGATTTTACTGATTTCATAAACACCCCATATCCTGCAATGAATTTGTTTTTGGTTTAAGGGTTTAACATTTGTTGATAAAGATAGCAGTAATGGTGGGAACATTTAAAGTAACTAATTTCATGTCAGCAAAAGCTAGTTTATGGCATAATATAAAAGATCATAGAACATATCCATAGTATAGGTGTTTCTCACAGGTTGTTAACCTCTATTCATGGAGTCCTTGAGATACTGCTAACATCACAACTTGTACAAAGCTTATATATTTTTGTGGTTTCTTCAAAATGACTGTTTCTGCTCCTACAGACGTTGAAATCCACACAAGCAATGGGAGATGCAATGAAAGGTGTGACAAAGGCTATGGGCCAGATGAATAGGCAAATGAACTTGCCTGCATTGCAGAAAATTATGCACGAATTCGAGATGCAGAATGAGAAGATGGAAATGACAAGTGAACTGATGGGTGATGCCATTGATGATGCTCTTGAAGGAGACGAGGAAGAAGAGGAAACCGACGATTTGGTTAACCAGGTCCTTGATGAGATTGGTATCAACATCAATAATGAGGTAATCCTTTATTCTCCTCGTGTTTACATTCATAAACCTCGTAATTCTTCTCTTTGTTTGTGAAGATAACATATTCGTGTCTTCTAACTAATGCCAGCTTGTGAATGCACCCTCATCGGCCGTGGCTGCTCCGGCTGCAAAATCCAAGGTTCCTCAAGCTGAGTCAGCTGCAGCTGCAAGTGACGATACTGGCATAGATAGTGATTTGCAAGCTAGGTTAGACAATTTGAGAAAAATGTAATTCCATCATACATCTTTACGGAAGATTTATTTCCCGCGTGGGTGTAACTATTTCTGATATCAAAACAAGAATGTAAGAGATCATTATAACTCTCTATTCCTCTCTTTAATGAAATTTGATCTATGTATTGTACAGCTTTGGAATTGCCGAGAGTTCACTTCGCTATAATTGTTATACCATGTTCCAGTTTATATGCACTTTCAGTTTAGTAATTTTGAACCGATGTGATTAGCTTAGTTTTTTTACTAATTGCAATTTTCCCCAACATAAATCATCTTGGATGAATATGAAGAGTTTCCAACTGTTTTGCTTTGCCATATATAACAAAATGTCTATACAATAACTTTAACTTTCTGTGTTCCTATCGAAAAAGGGCAACATCTCAAAGAAGAATTACAAAAAGAAACACAAAACACCAAAGCCATTGAGCAATCCTTCTCTGGAACTCGGCAATGGCACTCTCGTCGGCGTGATGGTCGCAATTCGGTTGAGAAAGGCCGGTGGATCCACCACAGACCGGCACAGGGGACAATCCAAGTGAGAGTAGAGCCACATATCAATACAAGGAGCATGAAAAGAATGCTTGCATCTAGGCAGCTGCTTCAGCTCTTCATCTTCTTCGAAAACCGACAAACACACAGCACATTCATACTCATTGTAAGTTGCTGCAGCAGCATCTTTTCCCTCTGCACCTTCCTTCCTGTACTTGAAGCTCGAAACCAAGTGCGAGTTTGAGTCGTCGAAACTCCGGCTGGATCCTCCGCCGGCCTCGAGGCGGCTCGCGGAGGGAGACACTCCTTCACGGCGGCCGGAGGAGTTGGAGGTGGCGTAGCCGCACCATCTCAGGACAATCAAGTTGTACATCACGAGCAGCACGGCCGCGGTTCCGACCACGGCTAAGCCGTAGTACAAGAGAGCCATGTTGTTTACTTTAGGTGATCCCGGTGGTGCTGCAGTGCTCGGCGGTGGAGTATCTCCCATGGAAGCAACATCCACTTCTTAATGGTTTACTGTTATATTATATATATGTGTATATATATACACAATTAAGTGTGTGTGTGTGTGTGTGGTGTGTGTGTGAGGAAATTTGCCGTGAGGGTTAAGGAGGAATGAAAGGGGATTTGTGGATTGAATGCTAATCATGTGTTGGAGTCAGAGGCGGATCCAGGATTTCAAGCAGAGGGGGCATTTTTACCCTAAATTATAATTTTCCACTTCATTACATAAAAAATGACTTAAAATGGAACAATTTAAATACGAATAAATTAAATAAAAAAATATTTCTTAAAGAAAAGGTCTTTCAATTCAATTAAATACCCTTGGAAGTACATAACAAACACACTAATTATGTGTATTTTCACAAAAATGGCGGGGCAAAATAATAAATTTTAAAAATTTATACCTAAAAATTATAAAAAATTATAATTTTTGGGTGGCAATTGCCACCTTTGCCCCAACACTACATCCGCCTCTGGTTGGAGTGAGGGACAAAGATGTCCACATCAATCAACAGGGGAAATGAGAGTGAGTTGATGATGAAGAAATGTTTATTTATTAATTAGTTTTGTATTTTTTGTAGGATAGATGGAGAAGTATCAAAATGAGCTGATTTGTTTTTGGAGTCTAATTTGAGGTCAGTTTAATCAACAAATTTTGTTTTTGTTCATCAATTTCTTTGTTTGAGTGATTTACATGTAAAGGTGTAAATTCTGATTCAAAATAAGTTAGATGTAAGCATGCCAATTTTAAACATGCCAGACTCGTCTTATCAGGCATGTAAAGTCGTGTTAGATTGATGTTGTATTGCTCGTATAATCGGGTCGTACTGGATTTCTTTCACGTGTAGATATTGGAAATACTTATATGTATTCTTATGTGTAATTTTTTTGTATACTAAGAATATACTTTTATGTATACTTATATGTATACTTATATGTAATACTTATATTGTAAATTTGTATACAATCCTTAAAATGTAATAAGTTGAGTACTGCGGTCGTGGTGATACAGATGCCATTCTTTGTCTTTCATTGAAATTAAAAGAATGCATGATTGTCTTTTGGTTTGTCTTGTGTGGGTAAGTACGTTGTAGTTTTGGTGAAAAGTAGATAGCCAATAATTCATCTAAACTTTACCGTTTGTGCTCTCCTCAAAAATACAAATTAAGTACTATGCGTAATCGACTCAGCAAGCGTTAACTTAGGTGCAGCAGCTCGTTTACCACGTTTCTTTTCATCCGAGATTATGTAAAAGTGGAATCCCTAAAGGTTGGGCTGCTAAAATTTTTTTACAGATGTTTACTAGAGTTTTTTTTACATATGTGCTGGTTTGAAAAATGAGAAAATTAACATAGAACGAGGAATGATTCAGACATGAAAGTGAGAAAATCAATAGTAATACATCGAATGATCATGATTAATATATAAAATATCTTACCTTAAAAGTGAAAATATATCAACACAGAAAATCAACATTTGTCATGTATCTGAATTATGATCGTACTGGGAGACACTCTAATTTGTTTTTTATACAAAATCTACTATTGGAAAGTTGCTTACATGTTATAAGTACCATTTCAGCACTTAGCTAGATTCATCATCAATTAGCTAATCGGATCTCAATTAATAATTTGTCATGTTGAAATTAAGCTAATTGTACTATTGCAGTGAAAAGATCAATTAAAATTGTGATAAGAAACTCGGAGCGACACCAAAAATCATGATAGAGAATATGCTACTCCCTCCGTACCATTTGGATGTGCACCGTTGACTTTTCACGGTATTCAATGCATGTGTTTGACAGCTAATATCTTTAACTACGTATATTATCAAGATATAAAAATTTGATATTAATAAACTACATGTTATGACGATTCCAACAATATTAGATACGATAATATTTTTAATTATCTATGCATTCAAAAATTTAGTCAAAATTTAGCATAGTTGACTGAAAAAAGTCTCCTATGCAGAAACAGCTGGTCCAGAGGGAGTATCATATTCTGATTACAAATAAATTCCAATTTTAGTCTATCATAATGCTTTCCATAAACTAAACATTATATCAACACAAAACAAGCAACACTAAACATTGAGTTATGTATGCACTTTACTATTTGTATTTTCAGTTTGAGAAAATGCTCAAAATGGTACCCAGTTTTACTTGAAATTCACACTTTGGTACCCACTTTTTAAATTTGCACCAAAAAAGTACCCAGATTTTCATTTATGTTCCAAAATGATACCTATGACCTGTAATAGTAGGCTTTAAATAAGTCAACTCATAGTCAAAGGTTAATGGATCAATTTTTATGATATTAAATTCAAAAAAACTTACTTGAATAAAATCCTTATGTATTGCCATAAAATATCTTTAAAATTTAATATCTTGACTTAAAAAAAACATAAATCTAACTATTTACCCTTACATTTTGTGAACGTTTTTCCAGGATATAAGTTTGTCATGTCAGGTTTTGCGTTATTTGGTTGCATGATCTACACTTGCCAAATATTTACTGGCACAGGGGTATTGAAAATATATATTATTTTACCGCACGTACACTCTTATTTCAAATCATATGATAAAAAACATTTTAAATTATGAAAATGACAAAAATACCCTTTAAGGGCAGTAAAAATTGACATGTTTTAATCACATGACAAAATATAACGTGAAAATTAAAAAACCATTATAATTGGGACTTAAAACTAGTATTTACAAATATTATGATAATATATTGTAAGGTGCAAATATTAATTTTGAAAATATTTAATTTTACGAAAAAGAATTTAGTTGAACGAAATTTTAGGTGATTTAATTTTATCCCCTCATTTTCTTACTATTAATTGATACAAAAATCTTTGAGTATGTGTTGACCCACTGAAAACCTGCTATTGCAGGTCGTGGGTATCATTTTGGAACATTAATGAAAAACTGGGTACCTTTTTAGTGCAAATTTAGAAAATGAGTACTAAAGTGTGAATTTCATGTAATACTGTGTACCATTTTGGGCATTTTCTCTTCAGTTTTATGAAAAGACAAAATCCTAACTTCAACCGTAAAGTTTGGGCATTCATATCCGCCTGACGAAGGTTTAACCATATATTGCTTAAACGAAAGATCAATTAGCAAATGTAAAACCCCAAGAAAAAAAAAAAAAAAGGCTTTACATTTGACCACATAGATTATGAGCTGATCATTCAGAAATGGCACATTTATTCGGTAGAATTCTTAATTTCTGTTTTGTTTTCTTAATGAAGAAAACTTCTCTTCTCAATGTTGAACTAATTTTACGACTGACTTGTCCACTTAACTGCTTGATTTTCTCTTATAAAATTTGAGACGTATTTCTTGGCTCCTTGCTAATTTTGAATTAACATAAAAAAAAATTTAGTCCATTTGACGGAGCTTAAAAAATGCACCTTTAGTATTTGATAAATGGTTAAAACAACCTATATTATATAAAGAAATAAATTTTGGGCAAAAATAGAAGCTTGTCTCCTCTCTTTCAAAATAATTCAATCTACTTGACCTATATGCACACTCTAATTAAACCCGTTCTACCAAGTTTATTTTTTTACCTAATCCTAGACCAAAACTATAATGAGAATACTTTGATAAAAGTTTCTCCTTATCTTCCAGCAAGGGTAATTTGGTAATTCTACACCCCATACCTTTTCAATAAATATAAGAAACAAAAAGATGTGTCTTTTAAAAAAAAATGTGTCTTTTCAAAAAAAAATAAAAAAAAAATAAAAATATATATATATATATATATATATATATATATATATCCTTCTTCATATAAATATACCAATTCATGAATCAAAACCAAGATAACTCAACCTTTTTCATTAATTATAGGAAGGTAACTGGAACTTGGAAGGTACACCTAGCTAAAACAGAAGTCAATATTCCCATTTACTCTTGCAGGTTTTGGTTATAATTTTAATTTTTTTAGGGTCAATTTTCTGGTTACATGTAGTCATATAGCTCTCTAATTTATTTTTATTTTTTCTTATTATTTGTCAAAGAATTATGGATATTTTTTCAAATTCAGGATATTTTTCAAATCCATGAAAAAAACTATAACGAGAATACTTTGATAAAAGTTTCTCCTTATCTTCCAGCAAGGGTAATTTGGTAATTCTACACCTCATACTTTTTCAATAAATATAAGAAACAAAAAGATGTGTCTTTTCAAAAAAAAAAAATAATATCCTTCTTCAATAAATATACCAATTCATAAATCAAAACCAAGATAACTCAACCTTTTTCATTAATTATATGAAGGTAATTGTAACTTGTACACCTAGCTAAAACAGAAGTCAATATTCACACTTACTCTTGCAGGTTTTGGTCATAATTTTAATTTTTTGAGGGTCAATTTTCTGATTACATGTAGGCATATAGCTCTCTTATTTATTTTTATTTTTCCTTATTATTTGTCAAACAATTCTGGATATTTTTTCAAATTCTGGATATTTTTCAAATCCATGAAATTAAAAAAAAGGAGAATTTGTTGTTTTAAAAAAATTAAGAAGTAAGTCCGTTGCTTCATCCAGCTCGGTTCATCCAATTTAATCGCTTAATTATTAGTTTCTCATGATTAAATTATTATATGGACGAGCTGATGACCGAAACTATATAAAAAGTAAACATTTTGTGTGGACGTTCTGACATGTCAATTTTCTGATTATGCTCTTCACACTAGGCTATATCCGATTGGACCCCCTATATCTGAAATTTTGCGATTGTATTTATGTTCAGCTACAACTAACCAGGATAAAAAAAAAACTACAACTAACAAACCTTAATATAATTCACCATTTTTGTTGGAGATCATTTGTATTATACTTTATTTATTTTAATCATGATAAAGAGAATTATTATAGTCTTTTTAAAGGTTAGAAATTTTCCTGTAAGGTAATACGGCCGTAGTAGAATAGTTTTTTATATCATGTTTATGTGATTAGTTTATTTTATTAATCTCTTATTATTTTACTTTTAATTATAATTTTTAAAAATGATTGTAGTTATTAAAAAAAATAAAAAATAAATCTTGTATTTTAGAGTACTGAAAAGATATTCTGATATGGGTGACAAAAAGTTTGGACTCAAGTATTAACTAATAGGGGACTGCAAGCACTTCCACCGATTATCATAAGCCATGTAGGATAAGCACATACTCATAGGGTATGAAATTCTTAGCTTATTGAAAAGTCACATCATTTATACATGTAAAGTTGTGTCTTTTCAGTAACATAAACCAAAACACACATTGATTACCATTAGACAATGCATCTATAAATTGACACATCTAGCACATCATCTCTACCTAAAAGTATAACTTTCCTTCTATTTTCTTCTCAGTATTTTCTGTTCCTACCTTGATTTAGCCTACATGTTAATCATTTTGTTTGTTGATGCCCACTCTGGCATTTACTTAGTGATTATCATATACATGAGTATGTTGAAATTTTTAGATGAAGTATCAATACAAAATGTTAAGGGGGTTCAGGGAAGAATTTGGTTTGCTGCTCTTATTTCTTCACTGATCAAATTTGCATTTTGCATTCCAGGAGTTTTTAAAAAATTATAAAAGTGAATTTCAATGATCTTTTGTTCGTCTTATACTTTTCTTTGGTTTTATCTTCTACTTTTCTCAAAATATTATTTGGTTTCAGCATACTGCCGAAACAGTTTTTTCTATATCTCCCTTGATTGCGTCGGTTTGTGAATACAAAGTTGTTGGAAATGCACACAAATCTGCAAAGTTACCTATACAACTTTTAAAAAATGTTTCCAACTTTGTGTAAAGATGTGAAAAACTGAATAGATAATCATGTTTATGTAATGACAATTTTGATAGAGAAAATTTTTCAAAGGCCCCCCAACGTTATCTGAACTTTCACTTTGGCCCCCCATCGTTTTTTGCTCTCAATTTGGCCCCACAATCATACGATTTTCCATCATTTTGGCCCCCTAGCCCTAACGTTGGCGTTAAATCAATTTTCCGTCACTTCCTCCAGGGGTAAGCTCGTCTTTTTCCGTCAATCTTTGGCTGCCATCTCCTCCGTCACTCACCTCTTCTTCTCTGATCTCCCAAATCCTCATCCCCATCCCCATCTCTCACCTTTTCTTCTCTGATCTCCCAAATTCTCGTCCCCAAATCCTGGAGTTCAATCGAAGAAGGAGCACAGAGACTGAATGGTGGGGATGTAATGATTTTGACCCGGTTTATGCCGCAATGTGGATAAGCTATGCAATCACAAGGAGCGTTCGAGTGCTGTTCATCGATTTGTTCTTTTCTGATGGCTATATGAATCCCTTGCCAGGTACCCTTTTCACTTGTGCTACTCTTGAAGTTCTCGATATTAGTGGCAGTTTTGTGATTGAAGTCCCTAGTGTTGTTTGTTTACCCAAGCTTGAAGTTTTGGTTCTTCGTGATCTTCATTATGAATCAAATGAGTGTATTTCGAAGCTCGTATGGGGCTGCCCTGTGCTCCATTCTCTTACACTTGGAATTGACTGTAGAGATCCAAACCTTGAATGCTTTGATTTGTATGAAAGGTTAGAAGATTGCTCTATTGTTAAGAGGCTTGATTCAGTGAATCGTGTGGTACTTGACCTTGATGTGTTTCCGGGGAGTGGTAATGTCGAAGATGATGTTACTAATGGATTATATATTGATAGGTGCAATTCAGTTGTGAAACTAGTTGAAGCTTTGTACCGTGTGAAGTTCTTGACTCTTAGAGGAACCATTCTCAATGCTCTTGCCTACGCCACAAACCCCTTGGCAGTATGTTTTGAGAGATTGACAATATTGAATTTGGGTGTTGAATGTTATCATTGGAGCTCTCTGGCCGTTGTCCTTGGCCGGTCTACTAAATTACAAGTCCTTAACATTTGTAAAATGGGAGTGGTTAGTAGTTGGAATACTCACAAGTTATGCTGGAAAAATGCTCCCACAAAAGTACCCGAATGTTTGTCGTCTAGCCTCCTACAAGTTTCATTTAATGGATTCAAAGGACTTGAAGATGAGATGACAATGATTAAGTATATTCTACTGTACGGTGAGGTGTTGGAATCATTAACCTTGAAGTCTGATTTTGCTCCTGGTGACTTCAAGAACAAGTACCAACTGCTGCAACATGTATCGACATTCCTCAGATGTTCTCGTGCTTGTCGAATCCATTTTGATTGACAGAAGCTGGGCTTACTGGTACGTAGCTATGATGTTATTAGTTTCTAAATTTTATTGCCATTTCCTGGTACTAGTTTTCATGTAGGAACTATGATGGTTAAGGTTTCATATGCCTCGTCCAGTTGTTTTTATTGTGAAGTGATTTACCAAAACGAACTAGTAGTTGCAAACTTTAAGTTTTTCACATTACAATGTATCATCATTCAGTCTTTGTTTGTTCTTACTGTCAAGACATCTTTGGCTATCCTTTGTATAGAGAAGAGAGTGGCGGCGACTTCTGGGAAAAAATTGACAGAAAAAGACGATTCTACCCCTCCAAGAATTGACAGAAAATTGATTTAACGGCCAAGTTAGGGCTAGGGGGCCAAAATGATGGAAAATCGTATGGTTGGGGGCCAAATTGAGAGCAAAAAACGATGGGGGGCCAAAGTGAAAGTTCAGATAACGTTGGGGGCCTTTGAAAAATTCTCTCATTTTGATATATTCTAGAGGTATGTGTGCCAAGTCCTCCACGCAACGCGTGGAGAGACCACACTAGTTGAATTAAAATGAAAATAAATATAATCAAAAATACTGAATTTACCTAAATTTTATCAAATAATATTTCTGCTGACTTAGAGTTGAACTGAACTGATCTACTATAATCTATTGCGGGATTCAAATGATTCCCACAATGCATTATTCATGTTTTGATCTCCATAACTGTTAGGCATATAGTGGGAGACTCTCAGCTTTTATGCCAATACCTAAGTATTTCTCAAAAAAATTTCAAAAAAGTATTCTCAAAAATAAATAAAGATACAGAAGGAATCATACAATCCCATTTTATAAACGCACTGAATCAGCAAAACCTTTTCACCTGTACAAACACGACACTTCCAAGTTGCAATTTCAAACTTTTGAACCCCGAAACAGAAAAAAGTGCTCAAATCTGGATAAACTGAAGAAGCCATTGTTAGCCAAGTGCTCCTCCATGGAAGCTGGAAATGCCACCAAATTGGAAGGAATCACTGACCATGATGTTGTAGTAATGATCCCAAATCCTCAACAAACTCCAAATTCTGATACCAGAAACGCAGAACCTTCAATGAGCTCTGAAACTAGCATCCGAAGAAGGCTCTTAGCACCTTCTAGAAGCGCCAAGTCTAAATCAAGGCTCACGGAGCCGCCGCCCCTCTCCAAATGGAAGTCTTCACGGCGAACGGCTTCAACAGCCGGCGCGGATAATGGCAGGGCCGGTTCCATCACTGCTAAAACGCCGTTAATGTCGTCGCGTGGGGGCGAAAATGAGGATGACAACGACGACGAGGTCTACAAGCCAGGATGGACGAATCAGGTTCATGAAAAGGAAATGCATGGAAGAAAATTTAAATTTATAATCTTTATTCAGTGGTTTGCATTTCTTGCCATTTTAGGGTTCTTGGCTGTTAGTTTGAGTGTTGATAAGTGTCGAAGAATGTATGTTTTCGGGTTGCGTATATGGAGGTGGTGTGTGTTGGTTTTGGCAGTTCTCTGTGGCCATCTGATATCTGAATGGCTGACTAGTGTGCTGGTTTTTTTCATTGAAAGATACTATGTGGTCAAAAACAAGGTTCTTTATTTTTTGTATAGTTTGAGGAAAAGTTTCCAGGTTTGCCTTTGGTTAGGATTGATTCTATTGGCTTGGGTTTTGTTGATTAATCGCGGGGTCGTGAGGTCTAGGAGAACAATGAGTGCTCTGGATTATATTACTAGAGGCATTGTGTCTAGTCTTCTGGGAGCTGTTTTATGGATGCTAAAGACTTTGTTTGTGAAACTATTAGCCTCATCTTACCATGTTAGGACATACTTTGATAAGATTCAGGATTCGGTGTTTCACCAGCATGTTCTTGAGACACTTTCTGGCCCTGCAATTGCCAAAAGAACCGTAAGAAGTGAGGGATTATTGCGTAGTGGTAAATTGAGCTTCAGATATTCGGTGAAAGGGGAACATAAGGGAAAGGGGGATGTGGTTGATGTGGAGAAACTCCACAGGCTGAAGAAAGAGATGGTTTCTTCTTGGACAATGGTGGGACTGGTACAGGTGATTAGGACTTCAGGGTTGTCCACTATTTCTGATAAAATCGATAGGACTGCTGAAGATGAAGATGTCGGTCAAAAAGAAATCACGAGTGAGTATGAAGCAAAGGATGTTGCTAAGACCATATTTAAGAGTGTGGCGAAAGCTGGCAAAGAGTAAGGCTATTAGCTCAGTCTAGTTAAGTTTTTTTTCCTTGAATAAGTTTACAATAATAATGTTAAATTGCCTTTTGTGATGTTGCCTAGGTACATTGATGAAGAAGACCTTTTGTGTTATTTTCCGGTAGATGAAGTTGATGATGTGCTTATGCAGTTCCCGGGAGCTGCAGAAAGTGGTGCGATCGAGAAATCATCTTTCAAAAGTTGGGTGGTAAGATCTCTCTTATTGCATTGCATTTCTGCCTCACATAAGCATTGGCTGTTTAGTAAAAGTGTTATCTCTTTGCATTAAACCATCAATTCGTTAGCTTTAGCTTGCTAATTGCTAAAGTATTTTACAAATGTTGGCTGGATGAAGAAATAGTTTTGAAGTCTATTTGAAAATGCTCTAACAATTAATGCAAGTTTGGAAATTGTTGTTTGAAATAGTTTGATCAAATTAACTGTGTCAGATTAGGGCATATAATGAAAGGAAGTACTTAGCGCATTCACTCAATGACGCTAAAACAGCCATAGAAGAGCTTAACAAGCTTGCTTCTGGAATTGTTATAGTAATCATCATTGTAACGTGGTTGCTTCTGATGGGATTAGTTACAACAAAAATTCTACTGCTCATCACATCTCAAATTCTACTCTTCGGCTTTATGTTTGGCAACTTTGTCAAGACTGTGTTTGAAGCTATGATGTTTGTCTTCGTGACTCATCCATTCGATGTTGGGGATAGATGTGTTGTTGATGGAGTGAAGGTGATTGAATCTCCCTTCAACAATATTTCCAAGAATAGTTCATGATTTCATTTACATATATACTTATGTGCATTTTAGTCTAATGAATTCCTTAAAATCTTCCTTTTCCAGATGGATGTTGAAGAGATGAACATCATGACAACGATTTTCTTGACACTTGACAATCAAATTGTGTACTATCCAAACAGTGTCCTCTCTACCAAACCTATCTACAATTATTCTCGAAGTCCACCACTTAGCGATTCTATCGATTTCTGTGTTGATTTTTCGACATCAGTCCAAAGCATAGCAGCTCTCAGAGATAGGATTAAATGGTACCTGTATAGACAATGAGAAGTGTTTGTCGTTCACTTTAACTTGTTTTTGATCACTAAGAGAATTTTCTTGTTCATTTTTCAGGCTCTTGGAGAAATCTCCTCACAAATGGCAGGCTAAGCACAGTTTTCTGATCAACGAAATTGAGGACATGAACAAGCTAAAAATGTGCCTTACTGTCACGCACGCCACAAACTCTGCTGACAGAAAGGCAAATAGATCAGACCTGGTGATGCAGCTGAAGATATTGTTTGAGGAAATCGGCATCAAGTATCACCTTCTCCCTCAAGAAGTTCAAGTTCGGTATCTTGGTTAAGACCATGTACTCTTAGGAACTACTGTCTATGAAGGCATTTAACATCTAATTGTTTCTTAGCAGAAAACAGAGAAAGAAAAAGAAAAAAGGAAAAAAATTTATAATGAAACTAAATGAATTTGTATTTAACATTGGAATCTTTGATGTCATTCTTTGTAACATAGAGTAACACTGTACACTAGTAAGAAATCTAAGTAGAGCATGCAGATTGGTTAAGGAAAGGTATGATTGAAATTTGAAGGGATCCAACTAAGGCCCTGTTTACTAGAGCTTATTTGTTGATGAACTGAATTGAACTGAAGTAAAAATTAATGTATTGAAAAATGGAATCAGCATGACTGAATTAACCTGAATTTCATCAAATTATACTTTCACTTTCACTGAACTAATCTACAGATAAACTCTAGGAAACATGGCCTAATTAATTTTCAAATTTAAAATTACTCCCTCCAAATCTAGAAATTTTTTGTTTGAGACCGTCACTAAGTGAGACATGAGCTCGGTAAACCATCTTTCCATGAGTTTTGGGTAATTTTTTTTTTTTAATTTATAAAAAAAATTCAGTCCATCTGGTAACATAATCCTTGTCACATTCCCTTTCCGAAGGGAATAATCCAAGGAAATAAGCTTTTACAAAAAAAATCTAAGGTTGCGTTTGAAAAATGTCTTTAACTTTCTTTGGGTCATCAGCCAAAGGTAATCAATCGCCACTTTTTAAAGACGAAATGACCCCACCGACTTCAATGATAGTAATCTTAAAGGTACGTAAAACCCAATTATTAACAATCACCAGCAAAGCGGAGAGAGACCTCACCATGCAGATTACTGTTTCGTTGATTTGGTTCTCCATTTTCATTTGTTCTTCCTTGCTTTCTTTCTCTTCTGATAAGGTCTTTTGTCGTCTAGCACCTGATCCTATTTTTATATATTTGTAGCTTTCTTTTCGTTGTGTTATACTTTGATGATATGATTAACATCCTGCTGCTTCCCCCAATCCTATACTATTAGTTTGTCTTACAACTCAAACTCATCATATACGTATCTTGTCACACTAGTCTCAATTGAAACTAAAGACACATGTTGATCTTCTTACTCTCAAACCCAACTTTTATCATATAAAGCATGATCATTTCGTGCAGAGGCGGAACTGGGGGAGTGGAAGTGGGACCGCGACTGCTCCCCGAAATCCAGCTCACAGCCTATTTTGTTGTAGCGATATGAGTTAGCCTTCGGAAATAGTTTTTTGTTGTTTGATCTCGCTCCTTTAATCCGATCTCACCCTCCCAAAGCTGGAACTCGCTTCTCCAGATATTTGTGTCGATATTGCTGATCTTTTCGTTTTCATGTCTGATTTTTACACTTTCAAGACCGATCTATTACGTATTAAGACCTTCTAGGTCGATGCAGACAACATTCAATAGTAGTTGATTTTCACATGGAGCACCAATACAATATCAATGATGTTGCCAAAGGTGAAATGAAAATTTTAGTCACGCATGCACTGAGGAAAGAAAGAACACGAATGTAAATGCAGGTGGGGCGTCCAGAATTGGAAACAGATGCCACGAGCCCCACGGCAACTATGAAAGAGCTAGCTAAAGAGAATAAGTATGAAAAATACAGTGAATATATATACTGATTATACTGTACTCAATTTACAAAATAAAATTATCAATGGTTGTTAGGAATTGGATCTATTGGGCTATTTTTTTAACCATGATAAAGTCCTTCAAGGCTTCAACCAAAGCCGCCTTATGGTTGTTACAAGCTGATGTAAGCTAATCGCAATCAACATACGTAAGCCCTTTAAACTATACTATACTTCAGTCAACAACCAGGAATTTCTTAATTAAAATTTTGTTCTTAAATAAAATGTCAGGATATTGGTTTAGTAAATTAATCTACAGGGCCTAATTAATTTTATACGATATCTAAGGAACTAATTATAGAAAATGATACAATTTCTTTATTTAATTGAGTTTTAATTAATAAAAATACTATATATTTTTTCTAAAAATGGGGCCCTTTTTTCCAAAATTATTTGGGGCCTCAAGTAATTGCGTAAGTTGCGTACATGGAGGGCCGGCCTTGATTGTACTTATAAGTAAAATTGGATTTTATGAGAGATTGGGGACAAATGTTGATATTCTCTCTTTCAAACCCGGCCTTTTACCTATTAAGCATGATCATTCGTGTATTTTTGTTGATCTTCTCACCTTCAAGACTAATTTTTTACATATTAAGTATGATTATTTCAGGAAAATCAATTGAGACATGTGAAAATTGAGAATTTGTCAACAAACTAAAGAATGAAGATGTATAATGTGAAAAACTTCCTTCTCACTTTTGCAAAATAAGCCAGCTTACTTATAGGGCCTATAAATTATAGGTATAACTCTACCAACTTCCACCTGATCAATAGCATGCAAAGTGTTTGTGGAAAGGTCTCAATGGGAGCTGCTTCACTATCAGAAATGGACATAATCACATAAAGGTACGTATTTTAAATGTAAAGCACGGCATTACTATGAATATACAATTTCTTAATGTAAATGCATTAGTTTATTGAGTAGTATATATAACCTGTGAAACATTCCTGTACATTCATTTGAGTTCAAGAAATAGAAAAAACCAACATTTATGAGTCCAACAGAATACAGATGGAAACATAATTAATTGAGGATCTGACAGCATCATCAATGCTCTTAGTGGGATTCCTAGTGCATCTTGTACCTCCAGCCTTGACATGATATGACACCACCACCACAAAGTAATTAACTCCACATGTGTTTCATGCTTCTTATAATCTGATTCTGCACTAACTCTTTGCATGAAACCTTGTTAAGTTCCATGTAATCCTAGCTTAAGCTTAGGTTTCATAGGTGGTTTTCAAGAAAAGTCAGGTTTCTTTATAGGATAAGATCATGGAAGGTGAGCAGCAGGGTGGATA
The DNA here is from genome assembly GCA_963678965.1 of Cruciata laevipes. Lineage (NCBI taxonomy): Eukaryota > Viridiplantae > Streptophyta > Magnoliopsida > Gentianales > Rubiaceae > Cruciata > Cruciata laevipes. Next base: position 23,851,341 of record OY787632.1, on the reverse strand, counting down.
TGGGGTGATGCACCATGGTGATGACATTTCAATTCCCATTCCAATTCTGGTTCCGGTTTTCGAAGGTTCGAAAGGATCAGATTCGGGGTTGCACGGTGCAAATTCGAAGCCTTCTCCTGAATCTGGACCTTATTCGGGTTCGAAGGGGACAACGACGACTCTCAGACGCAGGCATACTGAGCCTGGTTCAACCAAGAGCTCAGCCATGAAGAGGTCCGTGTATTATCCCATCAGATCAAGAGTGCTGCAGGTTGAAGAGTCTCATCCAGCTAGCTCCAATGCCACTCCTGAAAGCAGAAACTCCCTTTACAAAAAGATCAAGTCCATGAAATCTGGTATTCTGCAATCTGATAGGAAAAAGGGTGAGGATGATGATTCTGACAGCAGTGATGAAAAGGATGACGTAGAGGATGATAATAAGGAGGAGACAGAGGAGAAGGCCCCTGATCAGGTGCAGAATGCTGAAGAAAAACGTCGAAAGTGCAAGAAAATAGGTAAGAAACTGAAAGCCTTTGATGTTATCATAGAGTGGATTCTGTTTACTTGCACTATGGTTTTGTTGATTGTTAGCCTATACGCGGATGATCTCAAGACTCGAGTTGTTTGGGGCTTGGAGATTTGGAAATGGTGTGTGCTTGTTGCTGTGATCTTTTGCGGCCGTTTGGTGACCAAATGGGCTAAAGACTGCATTGTTTTCTTGATTGAAACCAAGTTTTTGTTCAACGAGAAAGTTGTGTATTTCATTCACGGAGTGAAGCAAAGTGTTAGATTCGCGATTTGGCTGTCTTTAGTGCTTGTAGCTTGGGTTCTGTTGATTGACAAAAAACACACCAAGCATTCTGAGGAAACCACCAAGGTTCTCAGCTACATCACAAAGGCTCTTGTTTCATCTCTCATAGGGGCTGTTATGTGGATGGTGAAGACTTTGCTAGTGAAGTTCATTGCTGCAACTTTTCATGTGAAGACGTTTTTCGTGAAAATCAGGGAGGCTGTTTCTGATGAATATGTTCTTTGGACCCTTTCAGTTCCACGCTCTATCGATCTAAAAGAAGATGGAGCTCAAGGAAAGGGAAGCATTAGGATGTCTTGGCTGAATCTTATTAAGTGGATGAAAGGCAGAGAGAAGAAAAGAAGCATTGAAGAGAAAATTCAACAGGATAAAAATATTACTTTGAAAGATTTGGGAAAGATGAAGCCTGGGAAAATGCCTGCATCTACAATGGGACAATTGATTGATAGGATAAAGAGCTCAAAGTTGTCATTTGTTTCTAGTGCTCTCGCTGAGGATCCCGATGATGGAAGCGAACAAACAAAGATCACTAGCCGATCCGAGGCTGAGAGAGCAGCTTTTCTCATTTTCAAGAATGTTGCAAATAAGGATCATCCCAAGTAAGACTTTTTTATGTCTTTTACAATTCACATTGATTTTGTTAGTTTTTATACGAATGGATTTTGACTTATCTATCTGTATTTGCAGTTACATCACAAAGGAGGATATCCTGTATTTTGAGAACAAGGAGAATAAAGATTGCCTGAATGAATGGTTTCTTAAAGTCGCAGAAGACGATGAGATTACTGAGGCCAGTTTATCTGAATGGGTGGTATGTTCTGTAGCACTCAATCATTTGCATCCAATTAAGTTTTCTATTTGAACTGTTTGAATCGTAGTTCTAAAAGCAGAACTTGTGTTGCTGACAGAAAATCCCCTAATGGAATGCGGTAATAATCCACATTTGTTTCAGCTAGCTCACTGGTTTAGCCTATAATGCAGGTGAACATCTACAAGCAAAGAGAATACTTATCACATTCTCTAAAGGATGCGAAAACAGCTATAGAGGAGCTAAACAGAATCCTTTCTGGGGTTGTCGTGATCTTGATCGTCATTGTGTGGTTACTTTTGATGGGATTTGCGACAACAAAAGTACTATTGTTTTGCTCATCTCAAATATTGCTTGTTGGCTTCATGTTTGGCAACACTTGTAGGACTCTCTTCGAGGCCATGGTTTTCGTGTTTGTCATGCACCCTTTTGACGTTGGGGATCGCTGTGTCATTGATGGAGTTCAGGTATAAAATTCGCAAGCCATATCAATTCATTCTATGCTAGTTTTCTTTAAATGATCATGGAACAATTTTTATGTTACAGATGATTGTTGAGGAGATGGATATCTTGAAAACCGCATTTCTGAAATATGACAGTGAAATGATTTACTACCCGAATTCTGTTCTTGCAACTAAAGCCATCAGTAATTTCAACAGAAGCCCTGAGAAAATGGGGGATTCTGTTTGCTTTGATATCGATGTCTCTACTCCAGTTGCGAGTATTAAAGCTCTGAAAGAGAAGATTAAGATGTAAGCATAACCCCTCTTTCAAATATAGATTCGACTATGAATGTGTCATTATATGCTTGTGTTGAACGATGATAGGTACGTGGAGGAGAATCCGCATCATTGGCATCCTGACCAGACTCTGCAGATAAAGGAGATTGAGAATATGAACAAGATGAAAATGGTTCTTTTCATCAACCACAGAATGAACTTTCAAGATTATCTGGAGAAGATGAATAGAAGAACCGAGCTTATGCTTAACCTCAAACAGATGTTTGAAGATATTGGAATTAAGTACCATCTGCTTCCTCAAGAACTGCATATCAAACAGATTGGTACTGCATTCCCAGAATCAGCCTCTGCTGCATACCCGAGAGCGATGTAATCACACTAGTAGTGCTTGCTAAATGTTTCTTTAATTTAGATGAAGAGAAGAAAGCTGCAATGTATGTATAATAATGCATTTCCTCTTTATAAATAAGAACCTTCTAGTTCAGGCTTCATATCAGTTACAGTTAACTCTATCCGGTTGGAAACCACATATGATCAATGCTGCAAATTTGCTGCAATGTTCTGAAAATTTACAGGCTGATCACTAACAATGATCATATGCTTCAGCTGAGATCAATGTTGGATCCACTTGATGTGCAGTGCTTGAACATAGGGTAACCTCTAATATAGGGTAAACTAAAAATAAATTTTATAATATAAAATAAACGTATTTCGGACTTCGAACATGAGTAAATATGCAATTATCAAGTTTCAAGTGTGTACTTTTGTAGAAATTGGCATTGTTTGGCCAAATAATATTTAACGGCAATTTTGACAATTGATAGCTTTAGTTAAATATATTAACTAATTTAAAATTTTGATATTTACAAAATACATGTCAAATAGAATACAAAACTATATCACACATTTATATTATATTACTTCAAATTTATGGTCAAACTAACTCAAACATGCAACAAAAACTATGATGAATAATAGGGTATTTTATTGTAGAAGTTAAAGTATTATTGTACATTTCATTTAAATTTGTATTATTGTGTATTTTATTGTGTAAGTTAAATTAAGTTATAGTTTTTTCGAATAAGAAAATAATTAAAACAAAATTCACACGTAAAAGTTAATGAAACCATCTTTACCTTACCTGAAATCTAGTACTTAACGTTGTTAGCTGTGATAGAAGATTAGGAAAGGATAACGAGATTTTTTTTATACTTTTAAGTAAAAGTAAAAATTTAATAACTGTGATAACCTATTTAAATTTATTGGGGTAACCTATTTATTAATATATATATACCGGTCATATTTTATTTACCACTGTCTCCGAACTAGCTAAAACATAAACAAGCTCCTTTTATATTATTAGTAATAAAATTTTAATTTAGTGGAGGTAACCTATTTATTTATATATATATATATACTGGTAATTATTTTTTACGAAGGTTACCCAGGTTACCAACTAGTTCGGCCCATGCTTGTCAATGATCATTCTGCCTTTTTCGTAAGCGGCTGGATCGCCACCATCTAAGTATTAATCTTTCCGCATGTATGTTTTAAAACCAAAAATGGGATATGAATTTTCAAAAGTTGGAAAATCTCTTAAGATTGAATTTTTAACTTCCATAGAAGCCAGTTTGAAAATAGTGTTTATGATGTATATAAGAAAAAGAGTCGGTCTCTAAGTAGACCGTCTATATTCTGACAGAATATAGACCAATGATTAGGTTGTAAATAGTGTATAAGACAAAAACACGGAGGGACCTTTATGCAATTTTAGAAAATTTTAGACAAAAACACGGAGGGACCTTTATGCAATTTTACAAAAACGCGGAGGGACCTTTATGCAATTTTATAACATGGAACCTGAAGGTTAAAACATGAAGTTTTTAACATGTAACATGAAGGTTTTAACACGAAACATTAAGATTTTAACACAAAACATGAAAGTTTTATAACATGGAACCTGGAGGTTAAAACATGAAGTTTTTAACATGTAACATTAAGGTTTTAACACGAAACATTAAGATTTTAACACGAAACATGAAGGTTTTATAACATGGAACCTGGAGGTTAAAACATGAAGTTTTTAACATGTAACATGAAGGTTTTAAAACGAAACATTAAGATTTTAACACGAAACTTGAATGTTTCATAACATGGAACCTGGAGGTTCAAACATGAAGTTTTTAACATGTAACATGAAGGTTTTAAAACGAAACATTAAGATTTTAACACGAAACATTAAGGTTTTATAACATGGAACCTGGAGGTTAAAACATGAAGTTTTTAACATGTAACATGAAGGTTTTAACACGAAACATTAAGATTTTAACACGAAACATGAAAGTTTTGTAACATGGAACCTGGATGTTCAAACATGAAGGTCTGGCACTATTCACTGGCACTGTTCACGCGCAGGTTACTGTAGCGCGTGAAAATCCTAATTTTTCAGAAATTGCAATTTGGTCCCTCCGTGTCTGTATAGTTAACATATCAGTCCTGTCTATATTTTGATCAGAATATAGACGGTCTATTCCAAGACTTATCCTAAGAAAAAAACAGAATTGCTATTTCAAGCCTTGTATTTTACTTCAACATATTTTGAAATAGTGTAAATACACCATAAATAGTATAAATACGCTCTAAAATATTTATTTTTGTTTTGTTTTTTAAACTAAAATTATTCTATAGTTGCGAAAAAATAAATAGATCTACAAATATTTTCTGATTTCTCAAAATCAAATTATTCTAAAATATAATTAAATAGTAGTCAAAATACAGGGTGTGTTTTAGTAAAATACAGAGCGTGAAATAGCAACACCCGAAAAAAAATCAGCAGTGATTCAGTTAGGTAGCTAGCTAGGGGACTTAGGCCCTGTTTTCGAGAGTTTATTTCTTATTGCATTGAATTGAACTGAACTTAATGTATGAAAAAAGAATCAACATAACTGAATTAACCAGAATTTCATAAAATTGCATTTTTACTAAACTAGACTGAATTGAACTGAACTGAATTGAATTGAACTGATCTACAGAAAAGCTCTAGCAAACAGGGCCTTAATCATCCCATTCATTTATTTGTGGATAATTTGAACCAGTTTCAATACAAGAATGAGACTTAATTTACCTTCACCTACACCAACAATCTTCTCATCAACTATATCACTAATTTCTTTGATCTTGTTCTAGGCCTTAAAACACTTTAAACATTTAGGAAGATTCTACTACAAAAATAAACAATCTTTAATGGTTGTAAAGTAGACATACGTCTATACCATTTTCAAGAAGTTGTAACCATGAAGAATAACAAGCATAGTGTGTTATTATATTAATCTAGCCCTTTTAGAACTGATGGTGCTCTATAGAACAACCATATATATATAAGACGGTTCTATTCATGAAAGTTACAAAAGGTGTATATAAGATGGATATTTGTTGAGTGAGTCCCTCAGTGTCCATGGAAAAGGAATCTCTCGGTCTGAGATGCATGATCGAGTGCCTCCTGATATTTATCTCACTGTGATCTTTATATTATGACTGGACATAGATTTGGATCCGGCCGACTTCTGGATTTGAAGTGATGGCAAATGATGAATTGAATTTGTAAGAGGTCATGATATTGGGGAAAATGATATAGTATTGGAAAGCCAGCCATTGCTGTATGCCCACCCAGCCTAGTGAGTAGTGACACATGAATAACGTACTTTATCTTAAATTTATTTTGAGTAAGTTTGTGTATGTATTAATATGTATCTGGTTTGTAACTATGGTTGAATTTAGTCTGATCTAACAAACGCGTTGACCCGTGAAATAACCAATAAGAACTGATCAATTCTGATAATTTACTTTTAATAATTTGAAATAAGAAAAACAAAGTGAGTTTTATAAACGAAGTGAATTATTACCGCGGAAAGACTCCATCTATTGCATAACAAATTAGAGAAGTGAATTTCATAAAGGATCTAGTTAAGTGAAGTCAATATGGTAAAAAATTTCCACCTAATTTGACCCGACAAAAAAAGAACCAGTTTTATTGTCAAACACTGTATAAAAGATTTTCACTAGTTCCGTGACATATAGATCACCATTTTTTAAAGATTGAGAAGTACAATAATATAGAATGAAGAGCATGGTCAGCACTCCTTAGATGTAACTTAAGTAGTTGCTTTGGATTAAAGGGTTTCGTTTTCAGAAAAAACATATTTAGTACTTTGTAAATTTAAATTAAATTATGTAAAGAAAATAAATTATTTTTTAATAATAGGGCCCCCCATATTATATGAAATTAAATTCAAATAAGGAATTTAATATTCATAGTTATTTTTTATGTATAATTCATATTATTTTTGTATAATTCTAAAAATATATATATTTTAGAGTCCATCTCATGTGAGAAGTCTCTGTGGAGACCTATGGCCAAGAGAATTAACATTTGTTGTTTTTTCTTGATATTTTTTAGTCAATTTGCTTAATCTTTCATTCAGTTCCCTTGAGCATTCTTGTTTTGCATTGATCTGTTAGTTAATTTGCTTAACCATTTACTGTTTTGTCTTCGATCTTTCATTCAATTTGCTTGATCTTTCAGTCAATTTCCTTGATCATTCCTAGTCCATGTTCTTCCGTACAAATTCACATTGAAACTCAACCCCGAGTCGGTCCATGTAAGCTGGTTGAGCTTTGGCGTCACCAGCAACCTAAAACCTAACCGCGTCGGCGGGGTTGAAACTCACCAACATCAATCGATAACGGTCCTCTATAATCCCTGATCTCTATAGATACAGGTATCAAATGAGAATTTGTATTTTACTTTAGAACTCTAAAAATATCGAAATTTCAGCTTGATGACCCCAAAATCCCAGGACCGACCCTGACAAGGAGGTACATCAAAGTGTCTCATTCATTTACTGGATTGCTAAATCACGCTCTGTATTTTACTTACTAACGCCCTGTATTTATACATAAATACAATAATTTTCCTTTTATGTTTAATTAGTCAATCATTATCATTATTAGTTTAAGACATTTCATGATATTGTTTTCCTTTGTCGCTCAAGTACCGCTCCACCTCCACTCTTTCTTCCTTCCCTTTTCCGACTTCTCCTTCTACACACCAATTTTGATTGGTTGATCAACATCAATTTGTCGAAATGATGATTCACGTTCATATGGGTTTGACCCCGTTTGCCATTTTCCGGCATGTTGATAGGGTTTTTACCAGTGAAAGGGATGATATGTTTCTCTACCGAGTCGAGAAAATTGTAAACACTTTCTCTAATCGATCGAGAACGTAAAGCCATGGACTCTTTAGAAACAGGAGAAACTACACCAAACTTTCCCCAAGTAGGAGAGAAAGTCCACTCATTCTCTAGCACCTATAGAAGTGTACGTGATATCCTCTATATGACTTAGAGAAACCATGTGTTCTTTTCTCCAACAACTAGAGAACTTTTCATTAGTTTCTCTTGCTAGGGAAAATCCTTACTCATTCTCTACTTGGTAGAGAAAAATGTTTATTCATTCTCTAGTTAATGGAGAACGTAACATGAACTTCTCCAATATATGGAGACAATATTGCATGAGTTTCTCTAGAATCTAGAGAGTGGCAATGATAATTTTCTCTAAATAGTAGAGAATATTCCCCAAGTTTATCTTCTCCAATATTCTTTGAAATATTTTCTTATCTTTCCTTACCACATAAAGAAATATGTGTAATTATTCTCTAGTATCTGGAGAAAACACAACTCTGTTTCTCTAAGTACAAGAGAATTTTATTGGTAATGTTGTCCAGGACCTAGAGAATGTCCGTCCAGTTCATCTTTCCCAACTCTTTCGCCGGAAATGATTATTTTGGCAAAACTAATCCGGCAACTACTGTTCACGCGGTAATTATATTATGAAATAGTAATTATTTTACTAATTTTACCCTAAAGTTAAAAGATCTATGTATTTATACGTTTTTGGGCGTTAGTAAGTAAAAATTAGGGCGTGATTTAGCAATGCCCATTATTTATTACCTGACATGAACGCTTGTAACACCAATATAAAAGTGATTAATATGAGATCCTAATATTTTCTTACAACATTATATAATCTTTGTCACTTAACTAGATTATATTCCATGCAAATATATGCTCCAATTCATCTTTCATCGAACCCTTCATGCATCTAATTCATTCTTCTTCATCTAAACCCTTGTCTTCATTCACTTAATTAAAGCATGCGTGACAAACAAAGCCTCCTTCCACCGAAAGCCATTCATCTCTATCGACCTCTCATCTCCATTCACATAATGCATGTACTAAAGTCGTCTACCCATCACTGCTCCTGGTACAGCTCGAGGGGATATAAAGTTGTCTGATCGAGGAGACAAAATTAAAAGTGGCCCGGCAGGAAGAACAACCTTGGAAAATTTTTACTGCACATTTATGCGTTTGAATTTAAAATAATAGTACTGCACATGTTTAATATGTCTCTATACATGCATGCATCCTTTATTTATATATTCATTCTGAGGTGTCTGTCTTATGATTCTTATGAAGAGAAGCTGATGGAAGTAATGGTGCCACTTTCTGATGAAATTGCAGTTTCAATGCCTTTTGAACATTCCCCTGAGTTTGTAGTACCAATTAGGGATCACAGAAGAAGCCATTCCCACCAAATCATCAATAATAACACCCCATCAAAGAAAAAAACCGCCTTCTATCATGCCAAATCCAGAGTTATCGAAGTCGAAACAGTCAAGAATGCTGCCCCATATCAGAACATGGCTATTCCAGTCTACAGGAGGAACAGGTCCGTGAAAGCTCGTTCATTCCTGTCACCGGAGCTCGAAATGGACGAGGGTGATAGCAGCAGCAGCAGCACTAGCAGTACTGATAGCGATGGGGACGACGATGCTGAGAAGGCTCGTGTGAAGCCTCGGAAGCCGAGAAACAGAAAAGTATGTAAGAAACTGAGAGCTTTTGATGTTGTCATAGAATGGATACTGTTTATCTTTACTGTGGTTGTGCTGTTTGCGAGCTTCTACGCCGATAGTCTCAAGAATCGTATCGTTTGGGGCTCGGCGATCTGGAAATGGTGTATGCTTGTTGCAGTCATCTTCTGCGGCCGCTTGGTGACAAAGTGGGCAAAGGACTGCATTGTTTTGCTGGTTGAGAACAAGTTCTTGTTCAGTGAGAGAGTTGTGTATTTTCTTCATGGTGTGAAGGGAAGTGTGAGGTTTTGCATCTGGTTGGCTATGGTACTTATTGCCTGGTGTCTGTTGATTAACAAGAATGTCAGGCTTTCAAAAGAGACTTTCAAAGTCCTGCGCCATATCACAAAGGCACTCATTTCATTACTTGTAGGTGCAATCATGTGGATGGTGAAGAACTTGCTGGTAAAGTTCATTGCTGCAACTTTTCATGTCAAGACGTTTTTCGTGAGGATCAGAGAAGCTATCTCTGATGAATATGTTCTCTGGACTCTTTCGATTCCGCGGTCCATGGAGCTGGACGGAGATGGAGGCCGAGTTGGGGGGAGGAACCGGTTCTCTTGGTCGAGGCGTCCTAAGTGGATGGGAGGGAGAAGAAAGCAGAAGAAAGATGGTACTGAAAAAAGCATTACTTTAAAGAGGCTTGGAAGGATTAAGCCTGAAAAAATGCCTGCTACTGCATTGGGGCAGTTGATTGAAATGATTCAGGGTTCCAAGTTGTCCATTTATGCCTGTGATCTCTATGGAAATAACGACGATTCAAGTAGTCAGCAGAAACATATCATCACCCGATACGACGCTGAAGTTGCATCTTCTCTTGTGTTCAGAAATGTTACAAGAAAGGATCAGCCTTGGTAAGACACACTCTATATAGTTATTTTTCTTCAATTTATTAGTCTTGTGGTTTCACATATTCTAATCTCATTTTATATATTTGAAGCTACATGGTAAGGGAGGATCTCTTCGATTTCGAAAGCCATGAGAACAGAGAATGCCTAGATGAATGGTTTGAGAAAGTATCAGAAGAAGGCAGGATTACTGAGGTTATTTTATCAGAATGGGTGGTAAGTATGTCTTGTATATATATATATATATATATATATATATTCAATCATTAATTGTTTCCTTGTCACTATTCATTCTGATGTATCTGTATCTAATATATATATATATATATAGGTGAACATCTACAAGCAAAGGGAGTATCTATCCCATTCATTAAAGGATGCCAGAAAAGCTATTAAAGAACTTGACAGAATATTTTCAGGGATCATTCTCATATTGATCATAGTTGTGGGGTTACTTATCATGGGATTCGCGACGACGAAAGTGGTATTCTTTCTGGCATCTCAAATCCTACTTGTGGCCTTCATGTTTGGCAACACTTGCAGGACTCTCTTTGAGGCTGTGATTTTTGTGTTTGTGATGCACCCCTTTGATGTCGGGGATCGCTGCGTTGTTGATGGTGTTCAGATGATCGTCGAGGAGATGGACATGCTTAAAACAGCATTTCTGAGATATGACAATGAAATGATTTACTATCCCAATGCCATTCTCGCTACTAAAGTCATCAGTAATTTCAACAGAAGCCCTGAAAGGATGGGAGATCCCATTTTCTTTGACATTGATGTCTCTACTCCAGCTGCAAGTATCGAAGCTTTGAAGGAGAAGATTAAGAAGTAAGCTTTAAACCATTGTGTACATTCAAAATCTGTATCATTAGTTTTAGTTCTGATGCATGAAATTTGTATAGGTACATACAGGAAAAATCGCATCATTGGCATCCTGATCAAAGTTTGCAGGTCATAGAGATTGAAAACATGAACAAGATGAAAATGGTTCTTGGTGTGAATCACAAAATAAACTTTCAAGATTATGCTGAGAAGACCAACAGAAGAACTGAACTTCTGCTGGCCCTAAGGGACATGATTGCAGAGATTGGAATAAAGTATCGTCTTCCACCCCAGGAGTTGCACACCATACATCACGGACAACAGTTTTCATAATGGGTGTTTTTTCAGAGCACTTTTCTTATTTAAATGACTATTGTGGATTATACCTCTCTTTTTAGATGCTTTATTAACCAATTTATAAAAATCACCTTGCACTCATGTTCTTTTAAGAAGTACTTCTTAATTATTATTTTCCCTGATTTTTGTCCTCTTCAAATTAATGAACTCTTTACTCATTTATATATTAAGTCATTGATTATTCTTGCACTATTAACTCTTTAGCACTTTAAACTTTTGTAAATAAAAGGCTTTCAAGGATGATTTTACAAGTTTTCTCTGTCAGGTAATCATTTGGTCTAATTCAATTGGTCAAGGTGTAGGTCTGTAAACGAGTCGAGTCGAGCTCGAACAGACCTGTGTTCGAGTTCGAGTTCGAGTTCGTATTGCATGATCGTGATCGAGTTCGAGCTCGTACAAGTTGAGACATTTTAGTTCGAGCTCGATTCGTCTAACTTTTAGAAAATTCGAGCTCGATAAAAAATCGAGTTCGAACTCGAAATCGAGCTAGTTCGAGCTTGTTAAAGCATTAATGAATAAAATTTAATTAATTTATATAAAAATTGTATTCGAGCGGCTCGACGAACCTATCGAGCTGGCTCTTATGAGTTCGAGTTCGAGCTCGTATATAAACGAACGAGCTCGAGTTCGAGTTCTAACTGGTCAAATCGAGTTCGAAAACGAATTTTAACCGAGTTGTTCGCGAGTTGTTCACGAACGGTTTAGTTCATTTACACCCCTATCAAGGTGTTAAACTTGAACAAGTTCAAACCCCTTTCCACCTAGCACCCAGAGGCGAATGTACGTGGCGCCATGGGTAACCATGGTTATTATTGTTAGAAATAAGGAGTAATTAATATTTTAGTTAACCTATTATATATATATATATATATATATATATATATATATATATTTTTACCAATTTTGTATAATGAAATAGAAATTTTCTTTTATTTGTTCTATTCTTTTAATCTAAATTCTTTTGGTTCACTTTTTCAATCTCTTATAGTTTTCTATAGCCCTTATTCACTCAAAATTTCAAAATTTATTTACGCTTACTGTTTCGTCTCACTCAAAATCTAAATATTAATAGAAATAAAATTTATTTTTAATAATGGATACCCCATTATAAATTTTCTGGATTCGCCCCTGCTAGCACCTGATTGTTTTATTATTATGAAATTTTTTTAAGAAAAAAACTTGCCCTTTAAAGTTCTGGTGGAAATTGCAAACTTGCAAATCACCCTTGATTTCTTTCATTGCCTTTCCTATTAAATTAAAAAGTGCAACAATTAAAGTTCTGGTGGAAATTGCAAACTTGCAAATCACCCTTGATTTCTTTCATTGCCTTCCCTATTAAATTAAAAAGTGCAACAAACAAAAGTTAATAAAGAAATCAACAAACAATTAAACCAATTGCACCCTAATTTAACCCTATCCTCTCTCCTTGTGGCCGCCGCTGTTCTTCCTCTTTTTCTTTTTGATGGGAAGATGGAGAAGCAATGGTTCTTCTCTTTATTGATTTACGGTGAAATAAGTGTGACTAATCCACAAATAAGAGTTTCTTCGATTAAATCTTGATTTATATCGAAGTTTTTTTCCGATCTGGTTATAAAGATCGTGTTTTTTATTTGTTTTATTGTTCCCGATCCGATTGTACGGGTCGTGTTTCCATTTCGTGATTTGGGGGTTTCAAGGTGCTTGCAGTTTGAAGAACCTAGATCATGTTTTGGATCAAGTGGTGTTGCGGTTGTAGCGGATCCCTGATTGGCGTAGTAATTGATGCGGTAGTCGTTCTTCTTTGCCAAGCGGATGTGATTTTCACAGTTTCAAGATAATATCCCTGAGGGCGGTATTACATTTTTTTATTGGATCTCTTAAGCTGTAATAGCAGACATAATTAGTCTGGTTGCCATGTAGTTCGGTTATTCTGTAATAGACTAGTCGAATTGGATGTCAATTCCACTCATTGTAATCGGTTCTGGGGCGTTTCCAAGGACCTTGAATGAATTTTCTTAAAAAAAAAATAAAAAATTATAAAGTGCAACGTTAAAAATGTACTTCAAAATCAAAATACACTCGTTACTTTACTATTAATAGTAACAATCTATATTTTTAACAAACTTCTTGATATATAGCAAGTTTGAAAGCACCCTTGATTTCTTTCATTACCTTCCTTCCTGTTAAATTAAAAAGTGCAACATTAAAAATATAGATTGTTAATCGTAAATTCAAGAGTGTATTTTGATTTTATTTTTCTCGATCTGGTTTTAAAGGTCGTGTTTTTTATTTGTTTTATTGTTCTCGATCCGATTGTGCGGGTCGTGCTTCTGCTTCGTGATTTGGGGGTTTCAAGGTGCTTGCAGTTTGAAGAACCTAGATCATGTTTTAGATCAAGTGGTGTTGCGGTTGTAGCAGATCCCTGATTGGCGCAGTAATTGATGCGGTAGACGCTCTTCTCTGCCAAGCGGATGTGTTTTTCACAGTTTCAAGATAATATCCCTGAGGCGGTATTACATTTTTTATTGGATCTCTTAAGCTGTAATAGTACAGACATAATTAGTCTGGTTGCCATATAGTTCGGTTATTCTGTAATAGACTAGTCGAATTGGATGTCAATTCCACTCATTGTAATCGCTTCTGGGCGTTTCCCAGGACCTTGAATGATTTTTTTCAAAAAAAAAAGAGAGTGTATTTTGATTTTGGACTACAGTCACACGTAGATTCTTAACAGGCAAATTCTCATTTGAGACCTGTCTCAAATGAGACCAAACACTATATGAGACTGCAATTGATTGAATTTGTCGTCGGTGAGTTTTAAACCCGCCGATTTCCTTGATTGAATTTGTCGTTGGTGAAATTGACCAAGAAAATTGACCGAAAGATCAAGTAAATTGAACGAAAGATCAAATTAACTGAAAAATCAAGGCAAAACAAAAATACTCAAGGACATTGATTGAAAGATCAAACAAACTGACTAAAAGATCAAGCAGAAACAGTAAATGCTCATTCCCCTACTCTTGGTCTCCACAAGGACAAGTCTCACCCAAGACTTTCTCTTTTTAACATAGAGATTTTCAATAAAATTTTAACATAGAGATTTTCAATAAAATTTTAACATAGAGATTTTCAATAAATATAGAGAATTTGACATTTTTTCAACTCAAACATCTTCTCTTTCTCCATCTCTAACATATGGATTTTGATATACTAATAAGTTCTAATAGATGTTAGTGAACAAAGGTTTCATATACAAACCATTAATCGAGTTAATCACAAGATTTCTCTTTTGAAAGGTTCACTACCAAATAAGAGTATTTTAGTCACACCTTTTTTTGGTGAATAAAAGTCAAAAAAAGTGTGACTGAAGTATTGGCCACGGAATTAAAATATTGGTTACTGCCCCTATGACGAATAGTTTCTTCACACTTTTTTTTAAGCAACACTAATATTAATTAAAAAGCATTCTTCAAAAAAAAATATTAATTAAAAAGCAGAATGACAAATTACATTCCCTAGGCCTATTGCTACGAGTTCATACTTAGAAAAAACATAAAAGCACACTAGGCATAACGCCTTTACCCACATAAAATTAGTACCACTAACTACTTGAGATTGGGAAAAGGAAGTAGGTGAGAATCTTGACGTGTTCCCCCCATACTCCAGTTCTCCGGAGGCGCTGACTCATGATGATAGAGTGCTGGCCGTTGAACGGATAAAACCATAAGCAAGTCAACATTTTGGGATAAAACCCTGGTTGTTGCTTTGACAGTACTCCGACAAGCTTTCACAGATGCTTGCAATGGAGTGATGCAATTGGGAGGCTCTGAGTTAGTCTGCATCACAACTTGACTCAGAGGAGGCAACTCCTGAAACCGCGTCACCCGAGTGAAGTTCCTCAGCTTGTATGGAACCTTGAAGTTCCAAATCTTGCTCCATCGCTTTCGTTTTCTAATATCTGCAAAGCCAATTGCTGACGACGCTATACACATATAATTCACCATACCTTCCTCAACCTCATATGGGCTCCCTAACAGCCTGTTGAGTAAGTATTCGGTGAACCTCCAATGGATAAAATGGTGAGCAGAATTTGGAGATGTAGTACTAGAACAAATGCCTATATTGGAAAAAAAATATTTGCTTGCTCCCTATGATTCATCACAACCCAATGTTCATTGCCAATCATCGGAATAATCTGGCAGCTTTCCACCTTCTCTTCTTGTGGAGCCTTAACTGAGAAAACCTTGGTTTGTCTCTTTATCTGAGCGACTCTTGATTGCATATTAGGAGGCTTGTCCAACGCAAACTTAGAGTCTTGTTGACTATCAGTTGATATCACACTTTGGTAGCCATGCAACTCATCCTGGAGTGATGTCACAGTTTCATAACCAAGCAATTCCTCCTGAAGAGATGCAACCATGATTAGCTGCTGCTTGTAATGCTCCAAAATCTTCCCGATATGTGTACACATGGAAGATAATGCCTCTAGTGAAAGTTCGTGGCCAATTGATTTTCGAGCCTTGAGTCTCTTGTTCTGATGACATCCATGTAGCTGTTCTTTCCCTTCATAGTCACTCATTTTGCCTTTCTGAAAGTCTTTTTTCCTTACCTCAGCCTCACTTACTCCAACTCTCCTTGGTTGTTTGTAGGGTGGTAGAAACACTCTTTCATATGTGATTCTTGATGAGAGAACATCATTTCCTTCTACCACCCAAGGAGAGACCATGGGTTCTGAATCCACCTCCAAACCAAATTGGCCTGAATCCTGCTGTCTTGTTCCTAGTGCTGCTTTTAGACATGGTCCATTCAATTGGTCATCCGTCTTCCTCTTTTTTGCCCGTGGCAGCTCACCTTCCAACAACTTCCTTAGGTGTTTATCCGTCGCATCTTTATAACTGACCAACCTTCTGTCTTCTTAGACCGCTTAGCATCCCTTCTTTTGAGACTTGTCAGAGAAAAAAAATTTCGTTTCTTATCTGGCACCTTTGCTAATAACTCCAGATCTTTCAGTAATGAAAACTGTTTCTTCAATAGAATCCCTTCCATATCTAAAAGAATCCTTCGCTTCTTTACTTGTGTAAGGTCTTCAATTGTTGGATTCCAAGAGCTCTTGCGCTTTCCCAGTAAAGATGTGTTGAAGCACTTGTTCTTCTTTGACAGCCTACCCATTTGAGCTCCTATTTGCACCTTCTCCTTTGTTAAAGAGTTCCTCTTTCCATCTAAGTCATGTATTAGATGCCTGAATCGTTGTGTGAAATGTCGTGATATAGAGGAATTAATAAACTGCTATAGCTCTTCAGCCTCCATTCTACAATGAGAGCTCGGATGACCAATAATTCCACATTGAGTACAAAACTTTTAAACTCGCTCATACCCACAAGATAACCATATTTGCTGGGAGGTCATCGTCGTACCTCTCAAATATACAATTTATATTCACTCACTACCTCTACACACAACTAAGCATATAGTGGCAAGTAAGGTTCGTTCCACAGAGAAAAGGTTATTTCTACGTATATATTGTATCATACATATACATATACATATATAAAAGCAATGTAAACAAAGGGGGGGGGGGTTTGAGTTGAGTTTGTGTAAGAAACACTACTATGTAAAGTAACTAGGGTTCTAGAGTTACAACTAGTTTAGCATTTAAGGTTTCAACTAAATGATTAACTAATGAGAATACTAGACTTGGATATATGAGATTGGTGACTTCTTATTATGGAATTTTCCTCAAACTTTATCATGTTACTTTGAGAATGGTGATTGTTTGTAGTGAGAAACTATCTTTAACCATAGCTATGAAAGATGAAAGCATCTTAACAACTTCGATTGACAACTTTACTAGATGATAACAACTACTTCAAGTGATCAATATCATTTCAAACTAGATGTTTCTCAAACTTACCCATGCAATTTGATAACAAACTTGACATAGATACAATGCTAATGAATGATCTTAAGAACAAATACAATTGATAACAACATGCACTTGATTCCTAATTTACTACTCTTACATAGAAAGAATGATAACATTCCAACCATGGAAAAGTGATATCTAACACATATCCAACACATATCTATCACTAGGAAATCATTCCTAATCATTTCAAGCATCAAATACACATATAAATTATGATCATTCAATAGCAAATCACCATTCCTAAGCTTCATAAATCATGTTCTCAATCCATAACAAGAAGTCCAATCACATATACCCAAGATGGGTTTTAGCCTACTACCATAATTATATTCACACAAACAAGATCCATACAAGAAATCATGGTGAATTCAAAGATCAAAATGAAGAGAAAATGAAGAAAAGAGTCCCAAGCTCTGTAAATTCGATCCTCTAACAAATGAGGATAAAATCCTTTTATAGTCTAAAACAATTAAAATTAAAGCAAAATAAAGTGCAAGTTGCAGGGCATTTTCGCGGACCGCGAGAAATCCTTCGCGGACCGCGAGCCTGGTTCTCGCGGCTCGCGACCGAGGATTCGCGGTCCACGCGTCTATGGCTTCCGCGGTCCGCGACCGAGGTTTCGCGGACCGCGCGTCTGGTCTTCGCGAGCCGCGGCCGACGTTTCGCGGATCGCGCGTCTTCGGCTTTCGCGGTCCGCGACCGAGGTTTCGCGGACCGCGCGTCTGGTCCTCGCGAGCCGCGGCCGACGTTTCACGGATCGCGCGTCTTCGGCTTCCGCGGTCCGCGACCGAGGTTTCATGGACCGCGCGTCTAGTCCTCGCAAAACAGCAACACACACCCTCGCGGCTCGCGACCGAGGTTTCGCGGCCCACGAGAGTGTGCCTTCACGCCACTTCTACGACCGGTTCTTCTATGTATCTAACTTCTTCAGGACGGTCATAGAAGGTCTTCAAATCATCCAAATCCATCGCAAGTGCAATTCAAGGTCAAAATGCACGTCTTCAATTTCAAACCATTATGAATGATTCGGTCTAAAAGTCTAATATAAAAGTACAAAATACTATCTAAAACAGCTCTCAAATGTTACAAAATAAGAGTATATTTAGGACCTATCAAAATCCCCCACACTTGAACCTTTCTCGTCCTCGAGAAAGAACGATTAAGATCCAAGTGCATACTCTAAATAATTAAGTACATAACATTTGAGAGCTTTACAAAAGACATCTATTAACAAGAGAAAAGAAAATGTTTTTTTTTTAGAAATGCAGCAGCAAAAACAGCAGCAAAAACAGAATTACAGTCCTACATTCCTCCCCCACACTTAGCCCAAACATTGCCCTCAATGTTTGTATATATCAATGAAAATCATGGCGAAATGCAAGGGTTTAGGACATACTCACTGTGAGGAGCCGGAACCGTCGCGACGGCGCTGAGCTCGCGATCTGCGATGGCCCTCATTGTCAAATGCTGCTGGTCCCTGTGGGTGCATAGATGCAATCATGGCGAACATCACTGCCATATCATCCTCATACCTCTCAGTAAATGACTGAAACTGCTGCTGAGTGACATACTGAGCCTCATGATGAGGAGGAGGTACTGATCTCCATGCTCCGGAGGTGCCTCTAGCCTGGCAAGGGCAATGGTAGGTGCAGGGACTGTGATCTGGGTGGGCAAGGTGAGCTCCTCCATGCGGGTGCGCCCAGTCAGTTGAACTGCCTCCGGATTCGGCAGGTACATGTGCTGATTCTTAGCTACTAGCCAGATGAATCTAGGAGGAGGAAATCTGTGCATGGCCAAGATATTAGTGGACTCCAAAGAAGCGATGGAGTAGAACTGGTGAGCTCTCTCGGCTGTCTTGCCTATTGCCTGAATGTCTGGAGGTAGGTGGATGTTCAGATAAGCTGCCAGAAGAGAAATCATACCCCCTGCGGTATCTTCCCTGAGCTCTTCTGGGAGGTCTCCAGACATTTCTGCACAAAGAGGTCTACCCAACATGGGTGCTCCGACCTCCAAAACATGGTTCAAAGGCATTGGACCTGCTCCCTGTTGATATGCGTCAACTCCCCTTGGCAAAAGATCGTCATCACTAGGAGCTTGTTCACCATATGAACAGCTGGATGTATGATGTGGTTGTTCTTCGTAGCGCCTGTGATGTTTGGAGATCCAGATAAGCAATTCTAAAAGAAAACTAGATCAAATCCGTCCGGGGCATATTCTTTTGGATTCTTGTAGCCCTCCGCATGTTCGAATCCAAAAGCATTTTGGATTTCATCATAGGACACCCGACGGTCTACATCATTCAACCTGAAGGTGATGTACTGCATGTCATGCTCCTCGTCATAGTGCTTGGCTAGAGTGGATAGGAACTCAAGTGTATAGCGGATGTAGGTCGGTGCCGACCGATCAATGAATCCTCTCATGCCAACGCGATCCAATAAAAATTGCACAGGCTGCTGCAAACCTAGCTCCTGAAGTAGCTCAGAGGAGAGGAACTTCGTCTCCATGATTGTTCGCCTCCCATTCCCAATCAACTTTCTCCACCGTTGTTGGGCATCGTTATCCAAACCTTGCAGTCCCATAAGGTCAACAGGGGGCAGGTTTTCTACAGGGGGAGGGCTAGGTTGGCGAGGGGGTGATTCGGGGATCACGGGCTCATGTGAACTAGAGGCTTCCCCTCGGCGAGACCTTTTCCTCGGTGCCATTATCAAAATCTACTCAACAACAGTCCAACACAACTAAACTAGCTACAAGGCGGCAAGCCCCTACTCAATAAGCAAATTGCAACTAGTGGCGGCAAGCCCAATCAAAGTCAACAAGAAAAACTAGAGGCGGCAAGCCCTAATTACTCAAAAATTGAAATGTAGCATTCCAAATAAACAATTAAATGCAATTAGATTGCCAATTTGATCGAAACACCACCAAATCAAAGAATCCAAAAATTAGGGTTCATGAGATTTGGGGGTATTTGATTGGGAATTGGAATTTGGAATTGGTGATTGGGAAAAGGTTAAGGTTGGTGGAGGGAAGTTTTTTGTGTAGTTGGGTTGGGGAAAAAGTCGCCGGAGGCCGGCGAATCGGAGTGGAGAAGTTTCGGTTGGAATTTGGGCAATGGGCGTAAAAGATGGTGTTTTTGATTTGGATTTTTGGTGGGTTTTGTTGGGAATGAATGGGGGATTGATTTGGGTGGAAGGAATTGGTTCAAAACTCGCCGGAATGGTGAATCGGAGATGGTGGCCGGAGAGGAGTACTATTTGGGTGGGAGGAGTTTGGGGAAGAGGAGGAAGAAAAAGATAGAAGAAAAAGGGAAGAAGTAAGAACCGATCTCTCGCAGATCGCGCGCACCCCGTCGCGGGTTGCGAGCCTCCTTCGCGGGCCGCGGGCCACGAAACTCGGCTGTTTCGTCCCAGGAATTGCCGAAAAATCCCTGGTTTTTCGCGGGTCGCGACGAGGCCTTCGCGGACTGCGCGCCTAGCTTTCGCGGTCCGCGCGATGAAACCGCGGACCGCGCGCGCAGAACCTTCGCGGTCCGCGCGATGAATTCGCGGACCGCGCGCGCAGCATTCTCGCGGCGCTCGCGATGAATTCGTGCGCCGCGCACGACAAACCTTCGCGGTCCGCGAGCACAGTTCCGCGGTCCGCGCGATCAAGCCGCGGACCGCGAAAAGTTGCATTTTCGTTCCAGGGATTGTCGAAAAATCCCTGGATTTCGCGGGCCGCGACCTAACTTTCGCGGACCACGGGTCTTCGTCGCGGTCCGCGAGCTCGCCTTCGCGGCTCGCGAGATCTTCGATCGCGGTCCGCGCGATGAATTCGCGGGCCGCGAGGAATGGCTCCTACAGCCTTTTTGTTTTGCTCCACTTCATCATGTCACCATACTCACTGATCAACCGATCAAACAAGTCCTCATGAGGCCGGACTTATCAGGGAGAATGACCAAATGGGCGATCGAACTAAGTGAGCACGACATCACTTTCAGCCCGAGAAAGGCGATCAAAGGGCAAATATTGGCAGACTTCCTAGCGGAAATGATATCAATAGAAAGTAGCGATGAACCCTCGCCTGGAACCCTAACTCCGGAAGACAAACCGGATAAAGGCAAAGCCAAGCTAGAAGACATTGCATGGCACTTATATGTGGATGGATCGTCAAATAAGGACGGTTGCGGTGCTGGCCTGTTACTCATCAGCCCGGAAGGATTCGAGCACAAACACACAATAAGATTTGATTTTCATTTATCGAATAATGAGGCAGAATACGAGGCACTAATAGCCGGGCTCGAAACCGCCAGCAGATTGAATATTAGAAGCATCAAGGTATTCAGCGATTCACAGATTGTTGTGGGACAGGTAATGGGCGATTTCGAGGTTCGAGAAGCTCACCTAGCTAAGTACCTAGTTAAAGTAAAAACCCTCTTGGCAAAGTTCGACTATGTACACATCGAGAAAATACCAAGAAATCTCAACCAAAGGGGGGATGCATTGAGTAGACTGGCGAACACAAGTTATCCCAAACTATGCAGTCATAAGGATGTCACAATTGAAGTGATAACTTCGAAGAACCAGAAGGTGGAAATTGTATCCACAATACAGGATGAGCCTAACTCCTGGATGACGCCAATCGTTAACTATCCGCGTCATCAAGAGTTACCGGAGGACACAAAACTAGCACGAATCATTGAACGAAAATGCCACTCTTTTGTGCTAGAAGGAGACTTTCTATACAAAAAAGGCTACCTTATGCCATGGCTAAGATGTATAGGCCCCCAACAAGCTAAGACAGTGGTGGCCGAAATATATGAAGAAGATTGTGGTTCTCACCAAGGTGCACGAACACTAGCCAAGAAAATACTAAGAGTGGGATACTATTGGCCAACTATGTTCAATGACACACACTTCCATGTCCAAAAGTGCCGAACCTGTCAGAAAAATTCCAACTCAACGAGTATACCAAAATCCCAATTGGTGGGAATTCAAGGAGCATGGCCTTTCGAGAAATGGGGAATAGACTTCGTCGGACCATTTCCACGAGGAACCGGAAATGCTAGATTCCTCATTGTCATGATCGACTACTTTACAAAGTGGGTAGAAGCGAAAGCCTTACCCAAGATGACGTCGGAAGCTACGGTGGCGTTTGTATGGAAAAATGTGGTTTGTCGTTTTGGAATACCAAATACTATTGTGTTTGACAATGGAACCCAGTTCACGAGCGCAGTTTTTTCCGAGTGGTGCACCAAATGGAAGATCACGCAAAAATTCACCTCGGTCGCTCACCCTCAGGCGAACGGTCAAGTAGAGGTAACGAACCGTACAATCCTGCAAGGGATACAGAAACGCCTGGATGGACAACGTACAGGATGGGTTGAGCAACTGCCAAAGGTACTTTGGGCGTACCGAACCACACCAAGAACGCCACCAGGCGAAACGCCTTACAGTTTGACCTATGGACATGAGGCGATGATTCCGCTAGAGCTTAACATACCATCCCCCAGGATAATGTCTTTTGATGAAGTTCAGAATGCCGAAACAATGAGAGTAGATCTGGATTTGTTGGAAGAACAGCGTGAAAAGGCGAATATAAAAAACGCTAGCTACAAAGACAAAATAGCTAAGGCATACAATCTTCGTAGTCGAGATGTAAGGTTCAAAACAGGAGACTTAGTACTTCGCAAAAATGAAGCAAGTTTGGCGGAGAAAACAGGAAATTTATGTCCCAAATGGGAGGGACCATACAAAGTGATTGAGGCCAGACAATCTAACTCCTACAAGCTAGCCAGGCTGGATGGTAGCATAATCCCTAACGCATGGCATGCCATGAACCTTAGAAAATGCTACGCCTATAATACTTCGCTAACATTATCGATAAGATCCATCTAAAACCCTCCCCAATCCAAACACAACAACCACAAGCAATCTACGAAAGCAAGAGATAAACCCAAAATATTCAAAAAATAAAACAGATTGTCTCTTTGGTCACATACTTTTGGTTACTATTACTTATATTAGTATACTTTAGACTACACTAAAAAATCCAAAACACTGACTAGCATTAAAGTTCTATAAATTGCAGTTTCAGTCCTCAAAACTTTCTCATTTACAAATTGACTATCAAAACTTTATATTTGCAAAAAATTCAAATATTTTAATATGTCAACAAATAAGTCTATTAATTTTTTTACTTACAAGTTTGTTCTAAAACATCTAATATTTACGAATTCACCCTATAATTTTTACATTTTACATAAAAGAACATTTAAAACTAAAAGAACCCAAACCTTGGAGATATCCGACTATGTGACATGAGTATAATTCATAATATTTTTGAAATTCCTTTTTATTTTGGGCAAACCATCGTAGATGAGAGGATTATTCATGGCTCCTCAACCGAAATAGAAACATAACATAATACACATAAGACCAAAAAGACCTTAGTGGCTACAAGTTGCCTGAAGGCTGTTATCCACAAGTGGAGGCAATTTGATAGATTACAGAGAAGGTTCTAAACAATAAACGAGACTAAATCTTCTCTGTATCTAAGGCCAGCATAGCCTATCTAAAGAACTAAAACTATCATAGCAAAACTAAGAAAAAATGGAAAGGGTGTGAAAAGATAGTGGTAACCATTGGTACTTCCAGCTAATCTGAGCCTAACTAGCTGGCTACGAATTGGCTATAGTATCGGACTGTGACATGAAACTGCACTCACTTCCTAATTAGTCTCATTGAGCGTGATTACGATCCCTAACTAATGTAAGAGACTTAAGAGGTTGTTTGTACAAAGAAAAGACATCAGTAGGCTGCCTAACAGGAACTAAGCTGATGAATCAAATGATTCCCAACCCAAACGGTCTACAAATCTGAATCTGACAGAGACGCCAGAAGGTCAGTTAAAAAACTACTCCGACTTGGATTTCTCCTTTCTGCGAAGGCAGATCGAAAGCCAACAGAGCTTAACCAAACAAAAAGGTCTCATCAGAAAAATAAAGAATTGGCAGACAAATCCACTCGACCAATAGTTGAGCAAAATGACCCTAATTTAGATGATACTCCCTTTCAAAAAACTGAAAAACAAGCTATCCTACAAAATAAAGAACTAGAATAAACCTAGAAATAAGGACAAAAAACAAAACAACACTAAAGAAAAGGGGAAAAAGAAATAAACCCCCCTCTGTCGGAGATAGCGGGCACGCGCCAGACTCTTGTGCGGTGGCACGGCGATGGTGCGTGGCCCACACGCTCGGGTACTGTAGGCGGTCCGATGCTTGAGGCGCGTGTCCTACACGCGCGGCGCCTGTGCACCTAAGAAAGCTCCGGGCAGATCGAGCTCCACGATGGGTCGGGGCGCTGCAGATCGGTGGCCGCCGGTGGTTGCGCTCCAGATCGATGCCGATCTGGACCACCGGCGACTTGGTAGAGGCTGACCGACGCCGTATTTGGGCGGAGGCGATGGGGATTCAGGGTACGGGAAAAAAGAAGGGCGGTACTCTAGAGAGAAGGATGAGAGCACTACTAAAAAAATGGTCTTTGCCAACATTTTTGTAAGGACACTTTTAATCAGTGTAGTAATAAAGGAATATCAGGACACTATATTTATTACTAGAATTGACTTCCACAATATTGTGTTACCATAGGTACTTGTGAAGACAATATAAATATTGTGTCCACAAAAGATCATATTGGGACACTATATAAAAAGCATATCCCAACAATATATATTTGTGTATGGATATTTACACTATAATGACAATCACTTATGTAGCAAGATTAAATTCCAATTAACATTATATAGTAAGATGTGCAGATGTTGATTATGTGGTAAAAACACATAATCACGATATTTTTGTAATATATGCATAATTATTTCTTGAAAAATTAAAGTGTTACTATGAACATAAATTTAGTTTCTTAGAAAACAATTTCAGTTACGAACCTGGGAATGGTCTGGGAATTGCTATCATTGTAGAGCCAATGGAGTCTCCAAATCGCGCACATATTGTAAAAAAAGATTAAAAAAAAAATTATAGCTTCAATAGTTATAATTCATATACCTACTGTGTCTTTCAAAGTAGAAATCTCTCCGACCTAAATAAAAAGGTTTAATTTGAGCAGCTGTACATATTAATAAATAATAAACATCAGGTGCAACATTTTGATAATCCTTCCTCGATTTGATAATCAGTTTAATAGCTACTAAGTTTTTTCTTGTTTTTGGCTGCATTTGAGCTATATTGTATAGCCTAAACCAACTGCAAGCAACAATTAATTTTTGTATATAGAAACCATATGTTTTGCAATCTTTGTTTCCTTCAAATGAAATTGTTATTGATACTTACCTATTCAAAAGAAACGTTGATTATATTTCTCAAAAATAATATTAGAATCATCAATTTTTGTTTTCATTTATACATTTTTTTTTCCTCCTTTAAAAAATTGGGTTTCTTAATATTATTTTCTAAACATACTATATATCACATTTTCATAATTGGTAGCCTCTAAATATTATATAAATCAGTTCAGTTCAATTCATCATTTAATAAAAATAATTTGTTAAAATTTAACTTAATCAAATAATACACTTGTATTTTTAATACATTAATTTTTAATTCATTCAAAATGGAATATATCCCAGAAAATAGGCACTTGATCATACCTTACACCTTTCGTTTCATTGTTATCCTTCTTCAGTGTTAGAACTTTTATATAAAAAAAAAGTGATGGAACTTTTTATTTTTGAAAAATTCTTTGGTGATGGAACTTAAGTTTAAATAACCATCAGTTTAGTGACCCTATCTTTTTTGCACATCAGTTTAATTTAGTTTAATTCAGTGAAAATATAACTGGATTAAATTTATGTTATTTCAGTCACGCTGATTCTTTTTTTAATACATTAATTTTTACTTCAATTCAGTCTAGTTTAATTCATCAAAAAACAAGCTGATGTAAACAAGGCCTGAGCGTATAATATATGACTTAGAATTAATTTTTTTGGTCTATAATAGTTGAAGGCTTGTAACATTATATAGTTAAGCTAAATTTCAATAAATTACCAAACAACATCAAGCGGTGTAATAGTAAAATTGCCCTGATAAGGGATCATATATTTTATAGCTGAATATAAGGTTCAGGTAATATTTCTTAATATCTCATATTTGTAGCATAACCATTAATTTGATTAGCATATAGTTGAATAATCATTAGAACCCAGTCCAAATCCCAAACCTTAAACCATAGAGTCCTAGACCCTAAACCTTAAACCTAGACCCTATAACCTTAAACCCTAAACCTTAATAATTTGCTAAAATAACTAAACATAATATAATTTATTAAACTAATAATTAAATTAGTGAGATAAAGATCAAAGGAATCGATTTGAACAAAACTGGAGTGAAAATTAATTCATCTAAAAAAGAATTAGCATGACTAAATTAACCTAAATTTCATCAAATTATATTTTTAATAAACTGAATTGAACTGAACTATTCCATAGATAATTATCTATATTTTATACAGAACTAATCAACTATATTTTATTTTATTTTTTGGATTTTATTTGGACTAAAATAATGTGTTCTCAAAAAGAATTAATGTAAAATATGTTGTATGTTTTTAGACAAGTATTAACACTTTATATAAAGTTAAAATAATAATTTAATTTTGAAATAAGATTACAGTAAAAATATATTATTCTAAGATTATTTTCTATTGAACTAAATTTAAATGTATTGAACTGAAACAAAATAAATCTAAATATAATAAACTAAACTGAACAAAAATTAATTTACCGTAACTAAACAATATTTGCGTATAAATTAGATATATAATATGTTATTATTATTACTTATTAACAATTATTCACTAGCATACACATTTATTATTTGATAAGAAATAATTGGATGTAGAATAGGAAATTTGAAGATTGGGGTAGAAAAAGAAAACTATTAACTTGCCTTGCATATATTATTGACTTGCCTTACATACATACATGGTACAACCAAACATAATTAGTTAATTGCTTATAATTAGAATTAGAATCTTAATCAAAGGCATAAGAGTCTCCATCTTCTTATGTTTCCTCGAAAATAAATGTTTTATTTCTCAAACAATGAGAACAAATCAGCCGTTCCTCTTTTCTTTTTGCACAGAAAGGGTTTGAGTAAACCCTTCTCTCTTGTTGGGAAAACAAGTGCCGAAAGAAGGCATTATCAACTGAAGAGGTAATTTCTATAGTGTTTTTTATTTGTGTTCAAGTAGTAGTAATTAGTAGTTTCCTCATCATTATGAGCGATCCATAGCTATTTCTTGATTTTTTTAATTTTATTTTTAATATTCTGAATATGATCGTATATATGTGGTTCTGATCAATCTTTTCTAATTGTTTAGTGGTTATATATTCATTAATTGTTTAATTGTTTTGTAGGCACGATTTGACATCACACTTGGAAGAATCAAAGGTGAGTTTGCTACCTATCATATTTATACATTCTTCAATTCATATAAATTCTATTCATATTATATTTAATCACTATACAATTTCGCGTTGTTACAGGAAACAAGTTTGAAAAACAAATCAGCAAGATCAAATATGCGTATGAATCAAAACGGGAAAGTGTTCATTTGCTAATGTTTCTAGAACACTGGTAATATTTTAACTATTATGATGAAGTTTAAACCAAATGAATTTGGCTAAATATTTATGTGATTTTGTGTGCAGGTGGAACCTACTCAATGGATTTAAGAAGTATTTTGGTAGATTTGCAGGATTTGATGCATTAGAATAGAATTTCCTTTATTTTTCTCAATATGTATTGTTATGTTTAGTTCGATTTAGATCAATGTATTCCAATTTTTTATGGTTTGATTAATTTATTATTAATATTTATCATTCATTTTCTAGCTTATGCAATTGCTTATTACTGTATAATTTCATTTATGTATATTATTATTTTATATAGCATTTTAATGATATAAATACGTGTGATCATATAAAACATTTGAGAATGTTTTAATACATTGTAATTTATCGCACTATGTTTCCTTTTATAGTATCATGGGACATTGCATTAATGTGATAAAATATTTCTAATATAACACATATTATTGTTCATTATATATCATATTGTGACACTTTTATTTGTCATTTCCTTAATTTTGTGGCACGTGTAAAAGTGTAGGCATAGTGGGATCTATCAACATTAAATTGTTGTTCTAACATGGTTCAAATACAATACAAGCTAATGTGGTAAACTATAATATAAATAAAATATAATTTGTGTGAACATTGTATCTTTCCCAACACTATTACATTTTTTTCATATTAATTAATTAATATTCAAAATTACCTATCTTAACACTTTAGACTTATTATAACACCGGCAAAAACCACACATTAAAAAAGTGTTGGGATAGTACAAAGTGTCACTATATATATAATTTCCCAACAATTTTAGGTGTTTACAAAGACCCTTTTTCTTGTAGTGGAGTTTAGAGAGAGAAAGGGGAAAAAGGGGAAAAAGCCGTGCAACGAAATTCCTACCAACCCACTATTTACTAGTCATGTTTTAGTTTTACTGTAGATAAACGATGTTACAACATGAAAATAGTAAAAGTAGAAACTTAACTGACACAGTAAATAATGACGCAGATCGATACAAATCATCTACATCTACGGGGTCGAGCCCAGTAATGTAATCATCCACTAGTATGTCAAAGATACAATTTACACAAGAACTTATCTTTACAACTCTATATGTGGATTTGCTTCCTTGGTGCCAATCCGCCTTAACCGATTCCCATCGGTCTCAACTGTTGTATCACCTCCTCTCGATATTTTATGGCATGTGATTAAACCGTTAAACTTTAGTACAAGTTGATGAAGCTCGTGGACGGCGCTGCTCTGACATGACCTTAATGTAAAACCCTGGATGCATGGATTTCTCTCTCGTAAGATCGGCAAATCAGACTTGCAACTACTTGTCCCTTTTATAGGTCAATGTCGTGTGTATTCATTCTTCTTCACGGATGAAGAATTCCACTCCAACTAAACCACGTTCAAAACAGAAATCATTGGAGTTAAGAAATTCTGAATATCTCAAATTCCATAAATAGTGCAGAATTTCTTGTTCCTAATCCAATTAAATCTCTGAATAATTCTGAATTGGAGATGGATATGGACTCTATTTATTTCAGTAATAATATCTCGCAACATATATCTCCATTCTACAACATAGATGTCTGGAAGCTGTCAACAACTGGCACAAATCGATGTTGCAACATCCGCTCTGCGCGCAACATCATACTCCACAAACCAACGAATAAGCCTTAGGACTTTACAATTTTTATGTAAATTTATACGAGAAGGTCTTGGGTGAAACCGTCCTACCATAAGCTTATGGTAGGACGAATGATAGTTCATGTGTTTAATGGATTTGTTCATGTGTTTCACAGATTTGTTAATTTATTTACATATTGTTACAGATTATAACAAACAAAATTGTGAAACACAAGAACAAATCTGTCAAACACATGAACCCAGCTTATTTTTTTTTTTGATTAAACCAGCATTGCTGGAGGGATATTTATTTGGCTCCCTTAACCAATAAAATCTCAAAGTCTCGAATCCTTACATATAAGTCCAAGAAAAACCCCAAAAAGTTGGGATGAAAAAACTTGAGGAGTTCAAGAAAAACCCCAACTACATGGGATGAAAAAACTTGGTAGATTACAAGTACCTTGAGACAAAAGTTAGATAGTTCTAATCGATATCTACTCAATCGATCCAGGTTAGTATTCGACAGGTTGCCCTGACTAACACAAGTTTGCCACGATGAGGATAACATTTCAAGGAGCAGGTTTGTAATCATCAAGGTGAACTTGACAAGAAACAACTTAGCCACTTGAATGTGATTAGAAAAGACTAACTGTTTCAATAGATTATTAGAAAGAAAACAAGTTACTTCCAGAGCTGTTGTGGAGTAGAATTTTGTGAAATAATCCATGTCCTCCATAGATAAGAAACTGCCAAGGATGACACAAATGTACTCCATTCTTTTTAACATCCTGCATTTGTCAGCCCTTCCTGTCATAGTGTTGTAAAAATGGTCATCTGAGCTTAGATTTACCACAAGGCCAATGGCCTTGTGATTTCCCTGAAAAGACAAAGGAGAAGACCAGTGAAATGTTCTAGACACAGGGCTATGTAAAATCTGGGAACTTTGTAAATTGAAACATGAACACCTGAGCATTCCCTCATGGTCCCAGATTCTTTTTGATTGTGATTGCTTTCTATTGATTCCAGTCTTCATACCCTGAAATAGCAAGAAAAACCAGCAGCAGTATCCAAGAATTCTAATAAAACACTTATATACTTCTAACATAGGGGAATTCATGGCTGTCTAATTGGACCAGTCCTTTAATGTTAGGTGGTAGAGTTTGATGAGTAAAAGTCCTAGATAATTTGCTAGTGCTAGCTAGCTTTGCAAGTGAATCTGCTACAGCGTTAGCTTCTCTAAAGGTATGAGAAAAGTTAATAGAAAACTCACCAGCTATCAACCAAATGTTTCTCATCAGTTCTGTGAATCTCCAGGGAATTCTGAACTCTTTCCTCACCATTTTTAACAGGATTAAAGAGTCCACCTCACAGTCCATGTCCATAATATCATGTGTATAGGCGGTCTCAAGGCCTATGGACAAGGCAGTGATTTCAGCTTCCAAACTATCCATATTGCCCAAAAATTTAGACTTTGCTATCAGTACCCTCCCTTGCTGATCTCTTAGAACCACCCCTGCTCCAGCTGCACCATTGCTCAGAGATGAACCATCTGTATTGAGTTTAGCCTGTGTTTGGGGAAGTTTCCACATCACATGTATTACTTGTCTTGGTATGGGACCTGCAGCAACTGAACCCAGCTTATAACAAACAAAAATGTGAAACACATGAACAAAGCTGTGAAACACATGAACAAATCTATTAAACACATGAACTATCATTCGTCCTACCATAAGCTTATGGTAGGACGGTCTCAACCAAGACTTTGTATAACATTTTATTGTCAATGGGAGTTATTTTAAGAGGTCGACTTGTTGTTAACGCCGGCGAATCTGGTTAGGATGTTCTTGCTTATGATGCACAAGAAGCTTACAGCCGAATTTTTTTTTTCTGGGGAATGACAAGTTAATGCTGACTATATGTTGCCTAATATTGACCACACCTTCGTTGTTGCGCTTGTAGTCATCCTTACCGAAACTAACGCCAGCTCATTTTGTGATTGAAATCATTTGTAATAAATTTTATACTACATATTTTTGGTTTGTTGAGATTTTTATGTTTGTTGATGATGATATGTAATTTGCGAATGAGGTTTATTTTGTAGATGATGTTTGGCTATTTCAATGAGCTTTTGTCTGTATGGTAGGATTTTATACTATAATTTTCAGTTTGTTGAGATTTGTTGATAAGAACAGAGGCGGAAAATGGGAAGGTTAACCTGAAACGTAGCATTTGATAATTTCGACCATACACTTAATTATAGGCATCTCCTTCCTCACGCAGCCTGCAACAAACTCAATAGTCCCTGTCGGCTCTCCTCATTGCACGGGTCCAATCTCAGACGAGTTCTTTGAGAACAAATGTTGATCCTCTCATTTTAATGTGTAATCATTACATGTTTTGTGTTGATCTTCTCACTTTCGAAGTCTAATGTTTTACATTTAAGCATGATCATTCAGTGTATTACTGTTGATCTTCTCACTTTCATACCTGATCATTCAGCAAATCTCAACACAAACACAGCAACACTAACAATAACTTTACAAATTATCGAACATGACAAGAATTTAC
Source organism: Cruciata laevipes (assembly GCA_963678965.1). NCBI lineage: Eukaryota > Viridiplantae > Streptophyta > Magnoliopsida > Gentianales > Rubiaceae > Cruciata > Cruciata laevipes. The sequence goes on along the minus strand of OY787632.1, from coordinate 23,819,266 downwards.
AAAACAGTTATGGTTTTATGGTATGGTTGGGATACCTTATCTTTCCGATGAAGTCTGAGATGAGTGAGTGCCTCTTCCTCGTGATACTCATGACTCCATATTGAGTGTCTAGAGTTGATGTATATTATCATTGGATTTAGATTTGAATTTTTTGACGATTAAAATGATGGACTAGATCGACTTTGTGAAAGGTCGTGTATATATATATATGTAGTGGAAAGCCAGTGAGGAGTACCGACTACATATTTTAGAATTTATTGCATTTATATTTGTTATCCAAACATATATATATATACATATATATATAATTCAAAAATGAATATTTAAATTTAAGAAAGTGATTCTTTTTGCATCTCCGTTTAGTTCCATCCCGATCAGTTACAAATTCTTTTATTCTGGTGTGAATTTGTACGAAATAACATTAATGTATCAAAGATTATGAATAATCAAGGAAAATGACTGAAAGATTAAGCAAAATGAATGAAAGATCAAATTCACAGAAACATCATGGTAAGAAAGGAATGTTCAAGGGAACTGACTGAAAGATCAATCAAATTGACTAAAAGATCAAACAAAAACAGTAAATGATCATTCCCTTGCCCCTTGATCTCCACAAGGACAGGTCTCAGTCTCTCATAAAAATTTATATGATCGCAATCATGAATAAAGATTAATGTATACTCCTTTCGTTCAGCTATTGTTGGCACACTTTCCTTTTTAGTATGTTCATTTTACTTTAGCACTTTTCTTTTTTGGAAAGTTTTCAATCAATCTCAGCCACTCATTTCTCTTTTTCTCTCTCTCCTTCATTCTACACCACATACTCATTCATTATTTAATTTTTGTGCCACTTTCCTGGGTGCCCAATTATAGCTGAACGGAGGGAGTACTATAAATAGCAATGCACTTAAAATTTTTATTAGTCAGTAGACCAGTATAGGAAAAAAATCTAGCACAAAAAAATCCTGCCGGTCTCCATTCATTTAAAACGAGACTGGAAATGACTGCAGTGCCGAAAATTTCAAAAAGAAAATTACTACGGCCGGTCTCTTTAAAAAGTACAGGTCCTCCTCCATTATAACATGTGATGCTATTGATGCCACGTGCCCCCATATCGAACCTATCATAGATTCACTGCAATATTTTAGTTAAAAAATATGCCCAATTCACCTCTTATGCATGCATCTCCGATTCTCCATTCACTTCACTAAAGCATAAAGCCAGCACCGAAAGCAATCCATCGTCCTCATTCACTCAATATCACTGCTCCTAATGCAACTCCACAGGATGTAAAGTTATCTGAAAAGGAGACACGTGTTCAATACAGAATACACTTACGTCGCTATATATGCATGAGTCCTGCATTATCATGCTCAGTTCAGTGTTATAAGGGCGGGAAACTAATTACTTTCCAATTCTCTATTTGAAATTATTAATGGCGCCACTTCCTGATGATATAGCAATTCCAATGCCTTCTGAATATTCCCCTCAAGATGTTAGGGCTCACAGACGAAGCCATTCCCACCAAATCAACAGTACTACCGCTCCGTCCAAGAAAAAAACCGCCTTTTATCACCCCAAATCCAGAGTTATAGAAGTCGAAACCGTCAAGAATGCTGCCCCTTTTCAAGTCATGCCGATTCCACTCTACAAGAAGTCCGTCCTACCGTCAGAGCCAGAAAAGGACGATGAGGGTGACTGTAGCAGCAGCAGCAGTGATGGAGACGACGATGCTGATCATGAGAAGGCTCGTGTGAAACGTCGAAAGCCCAGAAAAATATGCAAGAAACTGAGAGCTTTCGATGTTGTCGTTGAGTGGATACTGTTTATCTGCACCATGATTGTGCTGATTACTAGCTTGTACGCCGATAATCTCAAGAACCGAATCGTGTGGGGCTCGGCGATCTGGAAATGGTGTATGCTTGTTGCAGTCATCTTCTGCGGCCGCTTGGTGACAAAGTGGGTTAAGGATTGCATCGTCTTGCTGATTGAGAGCAGGTTCTTGTTCAATGAGAGAGTTGTGTATTTTGTTCATGGTGTGAAGGGATGTGTCAGGTTTTCAATCTGGTTGGCTTTAGTTCTTGTTGCTTGGGTTCTGCTGATCAACAAGAATTGCAAGCTTTCAGAGAAGGTTAACACATTCAAAGTCCTGCGTCATATCACAAAGGCACTTGTTACATTTCTTGTAGGTGCAATCATGTGGATGGTGAAAAATTTGCTGCTAAAGTTCATTGCTGCAACTTTTCATGTCAAGACGTTTTTCGTGAGAATCCGGGAAGCCATCTCTGATGAGTATGTTCTCTGGACTCTTTCGATTCCGCGTTCCATGGAACTGAACGGAGATGGAGGCCGCGGTGGAGAAGGTAATCGGTTTTCCTGGTCGAAGCTGCAGAAGTGGATGGGAGGTAGCAGAAGGCAGAAGAAAGATGGTACTGAAAAAAGCATTACTTTAAAGAGGCTGGGAAGGATTAGGCCTGAAAAAATGCCTGCAACTGCATTGGGGCAGTTGATTGAAATGATTCAGGGCTCCAAGTTGTCCATTGTTGCCTGTGATCTCTATGGAAATCATGATGATTCAAGTACTCAGCAGAAACATATCATCAGCAGAACAGATGCTGAAGTTGCCGCTTCTCTCATTTTCAGAAATGTTACAACAAAGGATCAACTTTGGTGAGACACAGTATATATGCAGTTATTTTTCTTCAATTTATTTGTCTTGTGATTTCACATATTCTAATCTCATTTGTGTATATTTATAGCTACATGGAAAGGGAGGATCTCTTTGATTTCGAAACCCGTGAGAACAGAGAATGCCTAGATGAATGGTTTGAGAAAGTATCAGAAGAAGGCAGGATTACTGAGACTATTTTAACAGAATGGGTGGTAAGTATTCAATCATTTTCTACAATCATCCTATTTCTCGACACAGTTTATTTCATCCTGATTTATCTGTCTATAATACAGGTGAACATCTACAAGCAAAGGGAGTATCTGTCCCATTCATTAAAGGATGCAAAAGCAGCTATTGAAGAGCTTAACAGAATCCTTTCAGGGATCATTCTAATCCTGATCATAGTTGTGGGGTTACTTATCATGGGATTCGCAACGACGAAAGTGGTTTTCTTTTTGGCCTCTCAAATCTTACTTGTGGCCTTCATGTTTGGCAACACTTGTAGGACTCTCTTTGAGGCCATGATATTTGTCTTTGTAATGCACCCTTTTGATGTCGGGGATCGCTGCGTTGTTGATGGTGTTCAGATGATAGTTGAGGAGATGGACATACTGAAAACATCATTTCTGAGATATGACAATGAAATGATTTACTATCCCAATGCCATTCTTGCTACCAAAGTCATCAGTAATTTCAACAGAAGCCCAGAAAGGATGGGAGATCCAATTTTCTTTGACATTGATGTCTCTACTCCAGCTTCAAGTATTGAAGCGCTGAAGGATATGATTAAGAAGTAAGTTTTCATTTCCCTTTTGCATTTTCCCTCTCATCAGTGTTTCATTTTATAAAAATGTTGTTTTGCCACACTTGAAATGGAAAAATTTGTATCATTAGTTATGGTTCTGATGCATGAAATTTCTACAGGTACATACAGGAAAAATCGCATCATTGGCATCCTGATCAAAGTCTGCAGGTCATAGAGATTGAGAATATGAACAAGATGAAAATGGTTCTTGGTGTGAATCACAAAATAAACTTTCAAGATTATGCTGAGAAGACCAACAGAAGAACTGAACTTATGTTGGCCCTGAGGGACATGATTGCAGAAATTGGAATAAAGTATCATCTCCCTCCCCAAGAGTTGCACACCAGGCATGTTGGCCAAGTCGCCACATATGGTTAACTATCAATTCTTGCTGTAGATACAGTCTGTTCTTGTTAAAAATTAAGAAGGTATCTGGAATTTTATTCCTTGAATCCTTTGTATATAAGTTAAACTGAGCTATAAGTTTGAAGGTTATGTTCTTTCATGCAGAAGAAGGAAAACTAGGATCTTAGTCTCCGTTAGTACTTAACGCCCGCTTTAACGTGGATGATTGAACTTATAAAACGAACAATGACTACTTGAATCAAAATGAGGACTTTGGAGTGATTAGGATACTCATGTAGATACGTTTAAGTTAATTCTGATTTTAGGAATCAAATAGAATAAAAATCATTATAATGAAGAATATTATAGGAAAGTAAAAGAGAGAATTTTATAAATAGCCACTACTGTTTACTAAAGTTTCAAATAACATCACTAAACTTTGAAAATATCAAAGGACATCACTATACTTTTGAAAATGCTTCAAATAGCATCACTTGGGTGGAGGTGTTAGATTGCTTTTCCATCCATTTGGTTGAGGGTAGTATCGTCCATTCACACGTATAGATATATGTAACTTTCAAATGAACAAAAATAACGTTATTCAACTTACAAAATAAGGTGAGAAAAATAATGGAACAACAAATATTGATGTACGTATTTGATATTTAATGGTCCCGTTTGGTGACGAGAGTTTTGAGTAGCGTTTAGCTTTTTGGGTTAAATATGGACAGTTGACTGGTCAATCACCTCTTCTTAGTGTTTGGTGAATAGCTTTTTCTGATTAGCTGTTTTGGTGAAACCTCTCATTTCTGAAACGCTAGAAAGAGCAGCGTTTACAAAGAATTAATTAAAACAATATTACAAAATATCTTTTTTATCCTTATTCTTACAAAATTTCCTTTAAAAAAAATCAAATTACTAAACCAAATTTTAATCATGTTAGCGTGCGTACAAATTCATATAATATTAATCAAATTTTAATAGTACAATTCATATATTCATATGCGTGCGTACACAAAATGTGTACGTATATATTTATTCTAAAATATTATTTTTAATTTATATTTTAAGTATTTAATATCTTAATATTAAAATGTCCAGCTAAACATATATTACTATGAAATGTTAATCATTTTAATTTTTTAAAGAAAATGGGTATATTAATAAAGAATAAAATAACAAATAGCATAAAAATAAATAAATATAGGTAATAAAAATACCTTTCGATACTTCAAAACAAAGACAAATTCTTGGGTGAGGCAGCCTCACCCAAGAGGCAGGACCAAATAAACCCTCTTTTTAGTGAGATTTGATGAACTAATAGCGAGGTTTTGATGATGTGACATGTTTGATGAACTGACATCGATTTTTGATGAGGTGTCGTCGAGTTTTGATGAGGTGGTAGTGAGTTTGATGAGGTGGCAGCAATGAAATAAGGAAATTTGGCTTTGCCTCATGGGTGAGGCTGCCTCACAGGAGAATTACTCCAAAACAAATAATACACTCCATAAAAGAAATTAATAACAAATTATATTAATGTCTATTTCGGTCTTTTAACGTAACAAAACAGCTATCAGCTAATTGTCATTTGCCAAACACTCAAATACAAACAGCTAATCAAACCGCTAGTCAAAACAGCTAATAGAATCCGCTAACAGCTAACAGGTAATAAAATCCGCTAACAGCTAACAGCTAAACGCTGATAGCCAAACGAGGCCAATATTTAATTAGGGTCATGGAAAAGTTTGACAAACAATTGATTTCTATAACCCTAAATATCAAATAAACTAACATATTCAACTAACAAATTAAAAATAAATGTTTTCTTCTCCAACGAAAGGGCCACCAGGAAGGTAGGTCGATTTCGATTTTACAACGATATAGAGAAATTTTTAATTCTTTTTTGGTTTTGTTTTGAGGAAGAGAATTTTTTAACTCCAAGGAAGTAAAAAGTTCTTTGATGAAATGTTTCTAAAATTTGAATCAAATGCATAAATTAAAATGTACATGATAGCCATATATTTCTACAGTGAATTCTTGGCAAATTTATTTAGCTCTAATCTCATTCTTAGTTGTCTTTTTCCATGGATTTCAGTTTGAATTTAATAAATTTGATTATTTTATTGGTGACTAAACATGTATTATGATGGATTTAAGACGGAAATGATGGTATGATGTAAAGAGGGTTGAAAATGAAAGGGGAGAAAGACGGCAAGCAACGTGAATAAGGAAGTGGAAAAATATAAATATAAGAAAATTGAGTAGATATTAATATGAAATATGGAATAACTAAAGAAATTAAATATTTAATTAATTAGAAGATTACTAAGATTGATCCAATAGTCATAAAATTGAGTAAGATATTGATTAAATAAAATATCAATGGAATATATTACCACCCCTAATTGAAGAAACTCCTAATACAAAAAGACAATATTGCCCTCAATCAAATGGATGGAAAAACCACCTTTAACATCTCCATCCACCCAATGATGTTGTTTGGAACATTTTCAGAAGTATAGTGATGTAATTTGAAACTTTAGTAAACAGTAGTGACCATTTATAAAATTCTCTCAAATTAAAATGCATATATACTTATTATTATTTTTAAAAATCATACTAGGCTCTTAAAATTCTACTCCTGTTTTACCTAGGGCATATGAATGCCTTATCAAGGAGTCTATGGTGTAAATGAACCAAGTCATTCGCGAGAAACTTGTGAACAATTCGACAAAAAACTTGGTTCAAACTTGACTTCGCGTATTGATCGATAGGTTGGTGAGGTTAACGAGCATATGCCAATATTATTAACCATTTTAATTCTAGGTCACTTATCTTTAATAATATTACTTGAGGTCACTATACTTTTAACCATTTTAATTCTAGGTCTCTTGATGATACAGAGTGCGTCATCAACTAATGGGAAATGTGATGACGCAACTACTTAAGGAAATTGCCAGGAAAATACACGGGTACGTGAGAGGATCTTAAGCACGATACAGGAGGTACAGTCTCACGTGAGGTATACGTGGGGAGGAGGAAAAGAATGATGAGTCAGCAGGGAAAAGAGGTCGAGATAGGCGCTCCAGGACGCCTATAAAAGGAGGCCGCAATCAGCCATTTGAGGTAAGTTCTCTAACTCTTGAATACATAGTTTTATCTTTCAAGGCACGAAATATCATCATTACACCCGAGCTACTACCCCAGAGTAGAGTCGGGGGCTTGTTTTGCATGTATCGGGATAACAAGCCCTTTTTCGAGTCTCATATGAAGCCTATGAGTTCGGATAGCCAAGCACATTAGTGAAGCAGCTCTCATACTTCACCATCCATTCATCCAGAAGCCATCAGATACATCAACTATCTAAGGCCCTGATTTACTAGAGCGGATTTGCCCCGCATCAGTTGGCACGCCCGGTGGGACCCGACTTTGAGGGTCCTTACTTCCGATTGACATGTTGGATACTGTAAAGCGTTGACCTGGTCGGCCTCGCAAATCTACCACCACCCCAGCTTCCATGGTGGCAAACACGAACGAGGTGATACAAAATGAAGATGACCCTACGCTGTTGCTGCTGCAAGCTTAGGGGCTGAGACAAAGAAACACGCCAGAAAACCCGATCGAGGGGGAACCAGTCATGGAAGGAGAAGGGGATGAAACCGAGGACAACCCATTGGAGTTGGGTATGGGAGCACCGCCCGAGGTAGGGCAAACTGAGACAGTTCAAAACAATCTGAGGCCGACCGGGGTAGCTCGGAGCAATCCAAGACAAAGGGGTGAGGATCTGTCGGCACAAGATTTCATGATGGCACACAAGGAGTTATATCACCAGTGGATGATACAGCATCGGAGAGAGCAGAAAGGGGGACTCGCTCCGCCTATAAGATCGGTGATCGACTTAGATGCTCTAGACATGATAAGAGAGCCATAAAGAAGAGTGTTGGTCAATTCCAGCATAGCGCCTCCAACGGTTCCACCTCTTAGGACCGGTACAGACCCAGGAAATCTCAAGCCAAACCATCTGCATGGAAGCACAAGATAGGGAGGATGTGTATACTCCCCAGGGCCGGCACTGCCGGCGGTATCGTTTGCAACACCAGGATTCTTGGTCTCCACCCCGATGAAATTACCCAAAGAGCATTTACTTGCAGGGTATTATGATGTGGGAATCTCAGGTGGATATCGGACGACGGGAATGCAGGGCCAAAGCCATCTAATGACCTCAGCTGGAGTAGGAGGACACCAAGGGGGACATCAAGGAGGAAACCAAGGAAGGCATCAAGGAGGATACCAATGAGGGTATCAAGGGAGATCCTATAAGGATAGATATTATAGAAGTGAGGACGGGTACCCCTCAGATCCAAATTATTTAGAAGCACGCTTGGACAAGCTGATTGGAAGGAACGGGGCAAGGCCCGCCTCCCATATCAGACAGTTGATACCTGATGGTTCTAGGATTTTAGCCGAGCCCTGCTATACAGGTATTCCCAGTTGAAGAAGTCGGGAAAGCTGTTAGCCAAGCTGCTAGCAATCAAGCAGAAAGCCTCGGAGGAACCAATGGAGTACTATAGTAGGTATATGGATGATAGCATGTAGGTGTCAGATAGGAAACAAAAAGAGAAAGTTGTAATCAGTGGATTCATCAACGTCCTAAAAGATGAGGCGTTGTTTCGAAAGCTAATGAAAAATATCTCTAGCACTTTCCATGCACTCCAGACTGTTGTACAACTATATTGTGCTATTAATGATCCGACCCGCAAGAGGAAGGAAGATAATGATAGGCTTATCTCGGGAAATGGTGACAAGAAGAAGGTGCCAGAGACAGGGAAAAGGGATTCATGAGTCATGGTAACTGGGAAATCAAGGGTAGAGATCTACACCCTGCTGATAAAGCCACGCTCGGAGATATTGACGATATACAGGAACCTATTTGGAGACCCCCCCCTCCGATTCAAGGAATCCCCATCAAAAGAGAATGCCAAAAAATGGTGTGCTTATCACAAATCTCATGGGCATACCACGGACGGCTGTCGAACCTTGAGGAACGAAATAGAAAAGCTGATAGAGAGAGGGCATTTACGAGATTGTGTTTCTCCCGAAGCCATGAAGGAGGGGTAACAACAGCATTTCAGAAAGAAGAAATGGAGAGGACTCAAAGGAGCGAATCAATATGGTGCAAACCAATATCCGAACCAGGCTCGGATACCAGGAGGAGCAAACATATGGGAACAATGGAAACCAAGCTCCAAACCAGATTGTAGCGGTAGCTCAGGACCCAGAGTCCATCCCAAAATGAATGATAAATGTTATCAGTGGAATGGTGGGAGACAGTCGGTGACGGCGTTGAAAGCACAGACTAGGTATGTGCCGCCAGGAGAAGAGTCAGGTAAACGTTTCCGACCTAATGAAACTATAACCTTTTCCGAAGAGGATGTGGTGCCTACTCAGGCCTTACACTCAGATCCGATGGTTGTCACGGCGAAGATAGAAGGCTTCGATATAAAAAGAGTTTTTATAGATGACGGCAGCAGTGTCGAGATCATGTTAGCAACTTTCTTCGACCAGCTAGGAATAGGAAGGTAGAATCTCAGACCACCGATGTCACCATTGTCAGGGTTCACTGGAAAAAATGAGATGCCCCTCAGCATAATTACTCTTAGCGTGAATATGGTGGACGACATGGATAGGAGCCGCCGAACATCAGCGCTATGCAACTTTGCTGTAATAGATCTTTCCTCTCCATACAATGGCATTGGCAGGCCATGGTTGACACAGGCTTGAGTGGTAAACTGCCCTTACCTATTGACAGTGAAATTTCCGACGGAGCAAGGGGTGGTGTCTGTCCGAGGAAGCCAGGCCACAGCAAGAAGCTGCATGCTGATGGCCATCCTAGATGCAAGAAGGGCCGTAGGGGCAGTCCACCAAGGATCGGGAATCAAAGGAAAGGCAAAGGTAAAAGGTTTACCCTTAGAAAAGGGGAAGGCAAAGGAATGGAAGTACCAGGAGACACTAGGAAAGGAGGTAGTAACTAATGCCTCGGATGCAGAGGAGGAGAACTTAGGAGAATTACTATCAGAAAAGGAGTGTAGAGGTAATTATCGAAAAAATTGAATCAGGTAAATCCCCCTTTACGAATCATGAATTATGAGGAGGAATGAAGAGTATTTGGTGTGGATACACTTAAGCCAGTAGCGTGGATACGTCTGCTGGAGGTGGCGTGAATACGCCAAAAAAGATGCAAGGTACTGGATAATGCTTTGCAGGAAAAGAAATGGCGTGGATACGCCCTAGGAAAGAAAATTACTAAGTATTGGATAGTACTTTGTAATAGTAAGTCGGGACCTCAGAGTCGCTCCCACGATGGTGCCCCGCAAAAGAAGGATGTTTTCTGAAGGAATTCAGCTTTAATCATTTGGAAAATATCAGATATTTAACCATCGGATGAATGCCCACATCAGAAAAGGACAATCCGATGAATGCATAAGAAAGAGTTAAAGATCTTAAGAATTTAAGATTTTTAAATTCTCGGATGGATGCCCTCATCAGAAGAGGACCATCCGATGAACGCATAAGAAAGAGTTAAAGATTTTAAGAATTTAAGATTTTCAAATCCTCGGACGGATGCCCTCATAAGAAGAGGACCATGTGATGAACGCATAAGAAAGAGTTAAAGTTTTTAAGAATTTAACATTTTCAAATCCTTGGATGGATGCCCTCATCAGAAGAGGACCATCTGATGAACGCATAAGAAAGAGTTAAAGATTTTAAGAATTTAAGATTTTCAAATCCTCGGATGGATGCCCTCATCAAAAGAGGACCATTCGATGAACGCATACGAAAGAGTTAAAGATTTTAAGAATTTCAAATCCTCGGATGGATGCCCTCATCAGAAGAGGACCATCCGATGAACGCATAAGAAAGAGTTAAAGATTTTAAAATTTTCAAATCCTCGGATGGATGCCCTCATAAGAAGAGAACCATTCAATAAACGCATAAGAAAGAGTTAAAGATTTTAAGAATTTAAGATTTTTAAATCCTCGGACGGATGCCCTAATCAGAAGAGGACCATCCGATGAACGCATAAGAAAGAGTTAAAGATTTTAAGAATTTAACATGCCCTCATAAGAAGAGGACCATCCAATGACGCATAAGGAGAAATTAAAATTTTTAAAGAATTTAAGATTTTCAAATCCTCGGATCGGCACCCTCATAAGAAGAGGACCATCCGATGAACGCATAAGGAAGAGCATAAGGCTGGACGCCTTCAGAATCATTTGAATCATACAGGATCTCAGGCAGTTGACTACCCTCGCCAGAAGGGGGAAGAGCACGTGGATATGACTCGGATAGTCGAACTATAGATTTGCGAAGGAAAGGACGACAAAAGGTACGAAATAAGTTCTTTGAGCATTTAATTTTGCATAGGCTCTAGAACATCGGGTATCAAGGTTAAGATCTTATGCCCGATGCTTCTAGGGGGAGAACAAGGGGATAAATAATAAACGATGCATATACATTAGGTAAGACTTATAGAAGAATGGTGCATAAAAATAAAAGGGAAAGAAGAACAAAAGTATCTTTCGTTAGATATTACACAGGAAAGGAGAAATTGCAAAGCAAATAAAAATAAAAATAAAAAAGAAAGGAAGGCGTCATGAATAATCAAGAGTCAGGAGGCCGGCCGGGTAGCATCGGGAAGTTGGGACCGGGGGTTCTTACAAACTACCCTTGGTTGACCATCCCGAGAACTCACGCCAAATCCATGTAAGGCATAGGTAGTGCAGTATTCGGTGTAGCCGTGAGGAACGGGGGACTTAGGACAGACCCTCTTATCGTTCATCTTATCCACGGGAGGAGGAGAGCCAGGAGGAGACAGAGGTCTTTCTGGAGCAGTCAGGACTCGGAGAGAAGAAGCGGAGAGAGCAGGAGAATCAGAGCAGAGGGCCCACCAAATCTCGAGGACCAGTTGACCCAAGGTCTTGTTCACCAGACATCGGAACTTATAAAGATAACGCCGCTTGGCGCCAGGTTTATAGAAAATTCTTTGGTAACCGAACATGTGCTTTCCAGGAACCCGTCCTAGCATTTGTTTATAGACCCAGGTAGACTGGTGGTTGTTTGACTCAGACACAACTTCCTTCACAGCTTTCTCAAACTCGGGGGATCGGATGATCTCTTCCGAGAGGGCAACACTATATTCACGGAGATTGGAACCATCTCTCCAAGGTTGTAATTCTTGCTCGAGTTCGGACAGACGAGATTCTAGCTCAGTCGAGCGGAGTTTCCTTTGTTCCAACTCCTGAGCTAAGGCAGAAGATCTACGATTTTCCTCAGCAGGTCCTGAAGAAGGGTAGAGAGGTAGCGTTGATGGATGGATTCGAGGAAATCTCAGAGATAGGCCGAACCGAGTATTTCAGAGGTAAACTTGGATACCTGAAGCATTAAAGGTTAGGAGTTGTTAATAAAATGCATAGAAAACAAGACACAAAAGATAAAGGAAAATTACCGAGGGGTCGGAGCAAGGGATTTGTAGTTGTGTATCACTTGGGGGAGAGAGGAACGGATGGATTGGACTCTCCGGCCGAGGTTTTTTCCGACTGCAACTCAGAGGACCCTCTGAGTCAGTACCGACCAGGTCAGGAAAAAGGAACATGTATGGAGACCACAGAGCCAGTACCCACTAGCAGAGTCTCACTCGGAGGGCTCGAGCAGTCCAACTCTGGCAAGACAGAAGAGTCACGTGCTGGATGGCGAGACGGATCATCCGGGATAGATCGGAGCACTAAAAAAGAAGAAAAATATATCAGAAAAAGGAAGAAAACATAGGGAAAAGGGAGAATCAACCATCATAATAAAAGAAAGAGTTTGGAGGGGTAACCTTGATCGGGCCAGATGGCGCGATAGTAAGGAGCAGAGAAAACCTCAGTAGGGTACACCTCGCGAGGCCAGGAAAATTCCCCGTTCTCAGGGATCCAGTATTGAGACAATTATACTGGGCTATTCAGCAGAGTCTCATAATCTAAGTGTAGCTCGTCATGGAGCCAAGGTACCTGATCCTCGGATGTGACATTGCGGCTCCACCAGGTCAGATGGTCATAACAATAATGACCGTCCACTAACCATCCCTTAGGATAATTGACAAAACCCCAAATGAAGTGGGCATCGGGAACATGAGAGGCAAATTCAAAGATGCCAGGAATTCGGCTTGCGTTCCCGAAAAGACAAAACAAAGATCGGAACAGGTCCACGGACTCAGGGACCCCACATCGGCGGCAGTTGACTAGAAACGCCATGATAATTACAAATCCGTTGGGATTAATTTGAGCAGGAGAAATTTTGTAGTGGTGAATGAGTTCAGAGTATAAAGGAGGGAATGGCAGGCTCAGGCCATACTGGAATAAGCGCTTTAGAATGCATGGCCCATTAGTCTGATATTCTTCTAATAGTAAGGGGGTAGGTTGAGCATCCATTGCTAGAGGGCAGAACATCATGGATGAGGCTTTGACGGTTTCGGCGCGGATCCAATCTTGCGCTGGGTCAGGGATCCCAGAGCATTGGAGACGACCCTCAGTGGTCGGATACACAAGGATTCATTTGGGGTTTCACCAGTTCCTGTCTGAGAATCTAGACGGCGAGAGCTGGGGCCCTCACCAAAAGGGACAATCTTAGGGCGAGTCATATCGCTGCAAGGAGACGAGGCGGTGGCACGGTCAAAAGAGTTACCAAAAGTTGGTGAAGCCAAGCGAGAGCGATTTAGAACAAGTGGACAGAAATCTTCAGAAAAGGGGGAAGAATTAAAGGAAAGATAGTCAGTCATGCGAGTGGAATGAGGAAAAAGGAGGAGGAATTTATAGTACAGGAAAAGGGAGCAAGGCGGTGGAAGATAAAGGGGCAAGGACAAGCCGTACCTAGGAAGAAGACAAAATGATTAAGTCACTCAAAAGAAGGGGAAAATCAGAAACTGTGCAGCAGTCAGGCGAAAAACACGCCAATCGGGGCCCACTCATTAAAAGAATGTCGTTCCCGGGATAGCGAAACAACAAAGCCCGTGAAGCTTTGGCTAAGAGAGTTCGGATAAAAGGGCAGAAGGATCGGACAAAGTCAAGTCAAGCGTTGTTCTTCCTAGAACAAACACTCGTCTTGGGGGGCTTGTGATGATACAGAGTGCGTCATCAACTAATGGGAAATGTGATGACGCAGCTAATTAAGGAAATTGCCAGGAAAATAAACGGGCACGTGAGAGGATCTTAAGCAAGATACAGGAGGTACAGTCTCACGTGAGGTATACGTGGGGAGGAGGAAAAGAATGATGAGTCAGCAGGGAAAAGAGGTCGAGATAGGCGCTCCAGGGTACCTATAAAAGGAGACCACAATCAGCCATTTGAGGTAAGTTCTCTAACTTTTGAATACAGAGTTTTATCTTTCAAGGCACGAAATCTCATCATTACACCGGAGTTACTACCCCCAAAGTAGCGTCGGGGGCTTGTTTTGCAGGTATCGGGAGAACAAGCCCTTTTGCAAGTCTCATCTGAAGCCTATGAGTTCAGATAGCCAAGCACATTAGCGAAGCAGCTCTCATACTTCACCATCCATTCATCCAGAAGCCATCAAATACATCAACTATCTAAGGCTCCGATTTACTAGTGCGGATTTGCCCCGCATCATCACTTATCTTTAATTATATTACTTGAGGTCACTATACTTTTAACCATTTTAATTATAGGTCACTTATCTTTAATTATATTACTTGAGGTCACTACACTTTTAACCATTTTAATTCTAGGTCACTTATCTTTAATAATATTACTTGAGGTCACTATACTTTTAACCATTTTAATTCTAGGTCACTTATCTTTAATAATATTACTTGAGGTCACTATACTTTTAACCATTTTAATTCTAGGTCACTTATCTTTAATAATATTACTTGAGGTCACTGAATAATAAAAATAGATTTTTTCTTGTCACTTCATGAAGCTCATCATTAAATCATTAAATACATTATTTCCATGAGGGTATTTTGGGTATGCTCATTCCCTTTAATGCATATACAACTTCTTTCAAGTGTACTTTTCAACATATTTAATTAACAAAGTCATACATACAAGAATAATTCTCCTGTGAGGTAGCTTCACCCATGAGGCAGGGCAAATAAGGAAAATTTCATTGCTGCCACCTTATCATAACTCACTACCATCTCATCAAATCTCGACGCCACCTCATCAACCTTCAATGCAAGTTCATCAAACATGTCACCTTATCAAAACCTTTGTGTCGGTTGATCAAACCTCAACAAAAAAAAGTGTTTACTTGGTCATGCCTCTTGGGTGAGGCTGCCTCACCCCAAGAATTTGTCTACATACAATAATAACCAAAGTTATATATGAATATGTAATGTAACTTCATTTTCCAACATTTATTTAAATTAAAATTTTTCTATATAATTAAAATTATAGTGATCAAATATGACTTAAAATATAACAAATATATCAAAACATAAAAGATATAAAAATGAATAGATTTACCTAAAATGCCCTCATGAAAAAGAATCAATTTGATGATGTAATGGTAAATTGCATGAAATGATGAGAAAACTTCTATTTTTAATTAGTACAGTAACCTTAAATTAAATTACTAAAGATAAATGAGCTAGAATCAAAATGGTTAAAAGTAAAGTGATGTTCAATCTCAAAAAAACCCGCTTTCATCTGCAACTTCAACATCCAAATCGCGCGTCATCTTCTTCTTTCGACTGTCCCTAGAATGTCTATATGGATTTGATTAACTACGAAATCATCTATATATATACTACTTAGAGTTTTACAAATATTGTTTTTTTAAAGTGCAAATTATACAAAAAGAGAATTAAAAGAACCACTTCTCAAGTATATCTTTTGCTCCTTTTTATGTTTTTTATCTGAAGATGAATTCTATTGTTGGGTTTTCGTAGTCCTTCTAAAGAGAATTTGGTCTGAAATGTTTCGAGTGCCTCGTGACATTTTTATTTTTATTTTTTTAAAGCAGCCTCGTGACATTTATTTGATTGTCTAGATTCGATTTACATTTACTGATTGGATTTAGACTTGGGATTCATATTTTGGACTTGAAGTTAATGACAAATGATATGGATTAGCTTAGTGATAGGGTTCATCATTAAGTGGGAAGCCAGGTGTTTCTATGAGAGAGGACCTTGAATTCACATTACTCTTTAAGAAATGTGTATACACTATCAGGACAATAATTAGGTAAAAAGGTAATTTATATAGATAAAAAGAGATCAATTATAATGAAGTTTATAATATTTAATCTTGGAAAGTATATTTGTTCAAAAAAAAAATTCTTGGAAAGTATATTTATCAAAATACAATACTATATACATTAAAGACTAAGCTGAATTTTTAGGACTTTACTTTCACACAAAACTTCTTTTTAGATATTTACATTGTTTTGTTCAATTCAGGTAGCCTTACATTTGAAAAACATATTTTTTAGAACTTATGGATGGAAAAGTTTAGTTAACTGACGGTCAATTAATGCAGCATGGGCATTTTTGTAATTTTGCATCCAACTGGGGGCATTTTCATAATTTTGCATCCCAAGGAGGGGCATTTTCATCATTTGTAAAGATCAAATATGTGCTTGAGCTCAATCATTTTCGTCATCCGAACAAGGCCTCTCAAAAGTTTCCCTCAATCCTCCGCCGAGAATTAAAAACTGTTCAGATGATGAAAATGCCCATGCTTTTTCAAATGCCCATTACAGTATTCCAGATGGCAGTATTACAATATATTTTGGATCTCTAGTTTGTAGTAGGACAATTAGTCTGATCATCATCTACTTTGATTATCTTTGATAGGCTACCTAGATGACAAATTCTCATTTGAGACTGGTACTGCTAAATTATCATGCTTATTATATAAAAGATCATGTCTGAAAGTGGAAAAGTTATTATTTGTCTCTAGTAGTCATAATTGAGACTGGTCAGGAGACATTATTTACCTAGATTAGATGTTGATTCCACCCATTGTAATCGTTGTTGAGAATTTCACAACATTATGAACGATTATTTAAAAAAATATACAAACATTTGGATGAGATTATCTCATCATAAATTTATACTTGAGACGAGAAATATTTATACATATATATATATATATATGTGTACGTACTTAATAATTTTTTTAGTTTATCCATAGATCAAGTTCACATTTTCAATTTTTACGACATTTAAAATTATAAAAAAAAAGGCAAAGTCTTGGAAGCGACCGTCCGTCTACATATGTAGACCGGGTTAAATTGTAAATAGTCTAATATTTTAAAAACAAGGAGGGACTAATTTACCATTTTTAAAAATTTAGAAATTTCACGCGCTACAGTAACATGTGAACAGTACCTATGAACAATACTGCTACAGTACTGATTCCTTTTTTTTTCAGATTTTTTTTTTAAATTGATCATGTTTTAATTTATAAACTACATCTTTTAGGTTTTTAGATGATTGATACTCTACCAATTTTTATATGATTAACTATCTTTCAGGTTTTGCTTTAAACTCCTCATATTTTAGGTTATAACCTCAATGTTTTAAGTGACACATTTTGATTTAAATTCCACATATTTTATATTATAATGATCACCTTTTGATTTACAAGTTCAGTTTATTAGATAATAGAAATCTTCTAGGTTTTGGTTTAAATTCCCCATGTTTTATGTTATACATAACCTCAATGTTTTAAGTGACACATTTTGATTTAAATTCCACATATTTTATATTATAATGATCACCTTTTGATTTACAAGTTCAGTTTATTAGATAATAGAAATCTTCTAGGTTTTGGTTTAAATTCCCCATGTTTTATGTTATACATGATGTTTAATTTCTAAATTACAAGTTGGGTTTTAGGTTAAATCCATCATGTGACTGTAATAAACTTGAGGTTTTGGGTTAAATCCCTCATGTTACTGTAGCAAAGTTCATTGGGTTGAATCACTCATGTAGCAAAATTCAAGTTTTGGGTTAAATCCCTCATTTAACTGTAGCAAACTTCAGGTTTTGGGTTAAATTTCTCATGTTACTGTAGCACACTTCAGCTTTTGGGTTAAATCCCTCATGTAGCGAAATTCAACTTTTTGGTTAAATCCCTCATGTTACTGTAGCAAACTTCAAGTTTTGGATTAAATCCCTCATTTACTGTAGCAAACTTCATGTTTTGGGTTAAACATCACATGTTACTGTAGTAAGTACTGTAGCGGTACTATAGTAAACACTGTACACCCGCGAAATTACTGTAGCGCGTGATTTTTTAACTTTTCAAAAATTGGAAATTGGTCCTTCCTTGTTTTTAATATATTACTCTATTTATAATTTAGTCCCTGGTCTACATAAGTAGACGGTCGCTCCAGAGACCACCCCTCAAAAAAAACTTATTTTTTTATTTGAAAAGGAAAAAGTTTCACTTAAAAACGGAAAAAAATAGAAGTAATGATGTAAATACATGAAGGATAAGTCTTGGAAGAGACCGTCTCTATATAGAGACCGGATTAAATTGTAAATAGTTATACAAGTCAAAAACACGGAGGGACCAATTTGCAATTTAAGAAAATTTTTAAAAATCACGCGCTACAGTGTCAAGCCACGCGCTACAGTACCGATTTGCTACAGTGTCGAGTTGCTACAGTAAAACATAAAACATGAACACTTTAACTTAAAACATGAACATTTTAACGTGAAACATGAACATTTCTTGAAACATAAAACATGAACAGTTTAACTTAAAACATGAATATTTTTTGAAACATGAATATTTTGACTTAAAACATGAACATGAACATTTTAATTTGAAACATGAACATTTTAACTTGAAACATAAAAAATAAATATTTTAACTTAAAACATAAAACATGGGCGTTTTAACGTGAAACATGAACACTTTAACTTGAAACATAAAACATGACCATTTTAACTTGAAACATAAAACATAAATATTTTAACTTAAAACATAAAACATGGACGTTTTAACGTGAAACATGAACACTTTAACTTGAAACATAAAACATGAACATTTTAATTTGAAACATGAACATTTTAATTTGAAACATAAAACATAAACATTTTAACTTAAAACATAAAACATGGACGTTTTAACGTGAAAGATGAACACTTTAACTTGAAACATAAAACATGAACATTTTAATTTGAAACATGAACATTTTAACTTGAAACATAAAACATAAACATTTTAACTTAAAACATAAAACATGGACGTTTTAACGTGAAAGATGAACACTTTAACTTGAAACATAAAACATGAACATTTTAACTTGAAACATTGAAGTACACTATAGCAAACACTGTAGCAAAAACTGTACACGCGCGGAAACACCGTAGCGCGTGATTTTTTTAATTTTTAAAAATTACAAATTGGTCCCTCCTTGATTTTCTTTATTGCACTATTTATAATTTAGTCCGGTCTCTATATAGAGACAGTCTCCTCAGAGACTAACTCATACATGAATGAATTATATAAACACGCAAACTAATTCATTATCTCATCATCAATCTATAATAAAACGGTCTCATAAATTCAAAATTGGTTGACGTCAAATTACACTATTACTGTTTAGTTCAGTAAAAAATATTTAAATTTATTTTAGTTTAGTTTAATTTAGGTAAATAATAAATAAGCTCATGGGAAGGATAGGATAGAACTTGTTAAGAAAATAAAATATAAAGTCACATTCAAACCCCAATCACAAACTCTCATATGAAGTAGGCTAAAATTTAAGTAATTGACTATTTACTCACAAATATCATTAATAATTAACTTCTGAGTCGGTCTTTGAGTAGACCGTCTATATTCTGACAGAATATAGACCACTAAGACCAGGGGCTATATAGCAAATATAGAAAGTATGAGTCAAAACTCGCGGGTTGACCCGAGAGTGACCCACGCGCCATATATAATCTAATTAACTTGCAACTCATTGCCATTCTTCCTCAAAAACAGAACGATAATACCCGGATCTGAAAATTCTGAAACTACCTTCAATCCAAATCAAGATGGAGATCACAGCAAGCAATCAATCCAATTCGCTTTTGATTTTGTGGGCAAATTCATCTCCAAAACGGAGCTCCAGAGCACTCGCCGGGGTTTGCGGCACGGCTTCCATGGCGGTGGCTGCAGAAACAAACAGATTTCTCCTCTGACTCTTCGAGTTCAGCTATAACGGTGCCGATCTCGAATCGGCGGTCAACACGCGAGCTGACAAGATCAGCCACGACTCCAAGATGGGAAAATATCTTCATGCACTTATCCAATCTGCAGAGGGGAAAAACAAAAAAGTCAATATTTTAGAACATGAAGATTTACATAGAAAATATGTACCTTTTATCTAATAACATGCATATTTTGACACACAACCTGACAATTAAAGTTGTAACTCAAAACATGAAGGTTATAAACAGCAAATATGAGCATTTTGATTCACAACCTGAAATATAGTTATTATTTTAAAACATGAAGATTTTCATTGGAAACATATACCTTTTATCTACTAACATGCATATTTTAACATATTACCTGACAATTAAAGTTGTAACTCAAAACATGAAGGTTATAATAAGAAACATGAGCATTTTGATTCACAACCAGAGAATACAGTTATTATTTTAACACATGAAGATTTTCATAGAAAACATGTAGCTTTTATCAAATAACATGCATATTTGGACACATAACCTGACAATTAAAGTTGTAACTCAAAACATGAAAGTTATAAAAAGCAAACATGGGTATTTTGATTCACAACCTGAAATACAGTTATTATTTTAAAACATGAAGATTTTCATTGAAAACATATACCTTTTATCTACTAACATGCATATTTTAACACATAACCTGACAATTAAAGTTGTAAATCAAAACATGAAGGTTATAATAAGAAACATGAGCATTTTGATTCACAACCTGAAAATACAATTATTATTTTAACACATGAACATTTTCATAGAAAACATGTAGCTTTTATCTAATAACATACTTATTTTAACACATAACTTGACAATTAAACCTGTAACTCAAAATATGAAGGTTATAACAGCAAACATAAGCATTTTCTTCCAATATCAAACAAACGCAACATGAGCATATACAAAGGCAGTGAACCTTTAAGACTAAGATAACAACCTTACTCTCTAAAATGTCAACCTTCAAATATTATAAAAAGTAACATACAGAAAAGGACAAAACATTCAAAGATACAAAACACCAAATCAACGCTAGAAAACAAAACTGAACCAATGGAAAAAATAACATGTTGTAGACTTAAACAACAACCTTTAACCCTAAAACATGAATGTTTTAAAAAAAATAGTTTATAAAACTCAAAACACTCGTGCATGTACAGAATCATTCGTAACTACAAAATCAGTCACAAAATCTGTAAGCAACTACATAATCAATCACAAATCTGTAAGCAACTACACAATACCGCAAAAACGCATTACCTTCAGCAACCAAACCTGTATATGAATGGTTCTTCCACCTGTATCACAAAATTGGACACGGATCGAACGAATTAAAACACACAAACTGAAAAATATGAACACGGAAGTATTGAACATGAAAATACAAAAAATCTCACCGGACCGATGCGGGGATTGAGCGGGAGCAATTCACCGGATTCGTTCGACAACAATTCGCCGGAGCACGCCGACGAATTCGATCAGTTGCAGGGCGAAAAGGAAGCGGAACGGAAAGACTGAACGAAAAGGGGAAAGTGAAGATTTAGGGTGAGGGCAGAAACTTTATATACAGCCCGATTATGACACGCATGCGTGTCATAAAATAACTGAAATTGCAAATCAACCCCGCGTCTGTGGGTTATTAGAATTTAGACCCTAGAGTATAGATCGTCCATTCCAACACTTATTCTTAACTTCTACACAATGTAAAATTGAACAAAAGCAACAACAACGGATGATTATGGAAAACAAGAAAAATTTCAACAAATAAACATCAATTACACTATGGAACATCAGTATGAAATCAAATGAATATCATGTCTGTAACCTTTACCTGCCTCACACGTTACTAGAGCCATTCTCAACCTCAATACATCCGGTTTCTATTTTAAGTAAAAGCAAAAAAATCAATGTTTCCTTAATGTTTCTTCGGCCACCACCGTTCTGTGCCTCTAGGTCCTCCACCCTTCATGCCCACATCAACTATAATAGTACTATTTATCTTCAATTATAGAGGCCACGTATTGTTGAATTAACAATATATTAATCTATCATATGTTAAACGCAGTAATCATCACTAACTAATAATTAAAAGATAAGTATAATTTAATCTCAATCCATCGTCGGATTTATCCACCATGAGATAAGATTTTTCTGTCGACCTAAGTATTGGTTCATGACATAATCCAACGTTGTACTCCCTCCGTTCCTCTCAATGTGACAGCATCCACATTTTCACACTGTTCAGACCATGCCAAAAGTCCATGCAAATAGTCCATAATATCCTTTAACATGTGTCATATTTACAAAATTTGGCCAAATTCATCTCAAGAAAATGAATCGTGTGGATCCAAATGAACAAGGAACCACTAAAACTTGTCAGATCATGTTTTCTTGCCCAATTCATGTTTTTTGCCTTTTTCTTTGTACTGTGCATGCTGCCACATTGAGAGGAATGGAGGGAGTACATATATAATATATTCACTCATCAAACTACTTGCCAGTAAAGCACCTAAGAAAGAAGCATTCTAAGCTTGTTAATTGATAGAGGGAAAACATGTGTAAATAAATAGAAATTACAATATTGTTTTTGTTTCTTGATTTTAAAAGACAAATAAAATCACTTGACTTCACAAAACAATGGGAAATCTTGGCATCGCTATTGCAAGCTAAAAAGATTCAAGAAAGAATACATAAAATTCCATTTTAATATTTGCAAAGTTTAATTCATGAGTTTAATCTAATCCAGTTTAGTTTAAATCGGTAGGAGGAGTTTAGAGTTTAGTTTAGATCGAGAAGAAGACCTTATATTATAAAAGAGAACTTTGGGTGAGACATGTTCTTGTGGAAGCCAAAGGCCAAGGAAATGATCATTTACTGTTTTTGCTTGATTTTTTAGTCTGATTGATTGATCTTTCAGTTAGTTCCCTTGAGCATTCTCTTTTTTCCGTGATCTTTCAATTAATTTAATCTTTCATTTTTTTTAAATAACTTTACATAAAATTAACGAGAAAAATGATTACAAATTGTTCGGCCTAAATGAATGGTCATATCATGTTCAGTACATAGTACGTTTCTACTAACTTTATTAATATCAAAGAAGGAGAAAGAGTTCCTCAGTAGAGCAACGATGCTCTCTGCGATGTTCTTGATCTCCCATGGCGCAGACTCCAAGTCTTTGAGTGCCGCCACTAGTTCAACCGATTCCGTAAGCAAACACAACCCTCGAGACTGTCCTCTGGTTGCTGCTTTGATGATCCTCCAGCAAGCTTCTGCTTCAGCTTACAGAGGAGTCGTAGAAATGAAGAAATATGTGCCCTTCACTGTGTTTCCACCAGATGCTATTGTCCAATCTGCTGTGCCAAGGCTGCCGGATTTATGAAATGATCCATCAACCTTGATCAGTATGCACTCATCCCCTTTCCTTTGATCTTGGATAGTTTTGTGATCCTCTGAAAAGGAAGTTAATTCATGTGGGAGAGAGGCAGCGGAGTGATTTTTTACTAAGTCCTGTTTCTTGTAGAGTAGAAATTTTGCAGTAGCCAGCTCAACACAAATTCTGGGTTCAATGCTAATATCCTCCATGGCCTTTTTGTTTCTTTGAAGCCAAATTTCTCATAGGGAAAAGGCTGTGAGCCTTGTGCCAACTTCCAGACTACCACTGATAAGCCATTGGTGGAGCCATGATTTGGAGTGTGACTGACTGTGAATAGAAACTTTCAGGCCAATTGGAGAGTGTGACCAGAAGGTGACATTTTCAGTGCATCCTACAAATAGATGATACTCATCCTTCTCTCTAAACTGCATCTTGGGCATAGCACTTGATCATAAATCTTTCTTTTTCTACGGTTTATTTGTGTAGGAAGGGCTCTGGAGAGGATTCTCCATAAGAATACATTCAACTTGTATGGAACTTTAAGGTTCCAGACCTTGTCCCAAAGATTCTTTCTTCTGAGATCAACACACCATGTTTCAGTCATCACATCATGGTACCCTCTTTTGACTGTGTATTTTCCATTCCTATTATGGAGCCAAATTGGTACATCTTCTGATTTGGGGTCAGCATTCACTCGCAAAGCCAGGATATGAGGGATAATCCTGATAGGGAAAATGACTCTTAAAAGAGGTTCCCTCCAGCAGTTAGGTCCATGAATCAGATGCTTCACTCTTAAGTTTGTGTGTTGAGTAGTGACATTAAAAGCATACAAAGGATTATTAACTGTGGGAATCCATTGTTCGTCTATCCTGACTTTTTTCTCATTTGTGATCTTCCATCCCAAATTCTCTGTGATGACATCCTTGGCCCAAAGAGAATAGACTTCCATCCCCATGAGTCCCCATGAGTCATTAGGCCTCTGTTGCACATTTCTGAAATCCAAGTTTCTCAGGTATTTAGCCTTGAGCACTTTAACCAGTAGAGTATCCTTATTCTTGAGTATATTCCAGGCATGCTTGGCTAAAAGTGCCTTGTTCATTCCAACAGCTGACCTCAGTCCCAAACCACCTTCACTCTTGGACTTTGTAAGAGTTTTCCAAGATCTCCAGTGGGTAGTTCTGCCTTCAAGTTCACCTTTCCATATGAAGGAAGCTGTCATCTTGTCAAGATTCTGCAGTACGCATTTAGGAATCTTGTATATAATCAATGGATATATGGAAAGTGCAATGAGCACATGTTTAGCCAGAGTGATGCTGCCAGTGAAGTTCAAAAGTTTATGATGATACAAAACACGTCTATTATTAGGAAAGGCGGTGATGACTCAGCTGCTTAAGGAAATTGCCAGGAAAATGCACGGGCACTTGAGAGAATCTAGAGCAAGATATGGGAGGTACAGTCTCACGTGATACATACTTGGGGAGGAGAAAAAGGAATGATGAGTCAGCAAGGAAAAGGGGATGAGAAAGGCATTCCAAGATGCCTATAAATAGAGGCCACAATCAGTCATTTCAGGTAAGTTCTCTAACTCTTGAATACAGAGTTTTTATCTTCCAAAGCACGAAATCTCATCATCACACCGGAGCTACCACCCCCGGGGTAGCACCGGGGGGGGCTTGTTTTGCAGGCCTCAGAGAACAGGTTCCAAGCAAGTCCACTCCGAAGCCTAGGAGTTCGGATAGTCAAGAACAGCTAGTGAGCAACATCCATACTTCACCGGCAATTAGCACCCAGAAGCCCTCGGATACGTCGGCTATCCGAGGCCCCGATTGCTAGTGCGGATTTGCCCCGCATCAATTGGCACGCCCGGTGAGACCTGACATTAGGGGTTTTCACCCTCAATTCAGAATGACGCATACAACTCAGTATTCATGAGAGCTGCTCGGGAAACAAGCAATACATCGGTGGAGGACAGCTCGGCCGGGGAAAGATCGTGCAAGAGGAAATTCAGCGGTTGCAACCAACCCGAGGAGACAAACAAGGCTAGGACCCGCCTAGGAATGAGGAGGCTCGAAGGTGGAGGTATGTAGGTATATAACGGTATATATATTGAGCATTATTTGAATGGTAGATAAAAGCTTTTTGCAAGAATATTCGCGCTTATTACTGGCTATGATGTGCGTGAAGATTAGGAATATAGAGGTAAATAGGGGAAGGAAGATATATTTAGGGCATCAGCTAGAGTTGGCTCATGAGCATAGGTCGGATGCGAGAAAGTTAGGGCTTTAGATTTTCTCGAGGGCTAGAAGTCGTGAAAGAAAGGGTCGATAGGGAATTTAAGCATGAAAAGGGGTAGTGGAGTAGATTCGGAATAGTAGGGAGGTCATGCTACCAACATGGGGTCGGATACCAGAACGGCCGCAAGATGACAGATGGGTATTGGTCCGATAAATAGGGGATCAGAAGGAAAATAGCGCGAAAAGAATGTTGTAACTAACACCATTCTTGAGAAATTTCTTTGCAGGTGACATACAAGGATGATAGGAGATGACGCAAAACAGGGCAAGATTAAGGGGCTTACAAAGGCGTGAGCGTGAGGAATGAGCAATAGAAGAATAGAAGCTCGGAACCAAACATCCTCGGAAGGTAACCACACAACGAATTGGTGAAGCCAGGAAAGGAACCAAAGGACCACATCGGATAGGATATGACATCGGATAACGAGGCATTCAAAGCAAAAGACCAACAGATCCAACAGGATATAGCTCGAACGAGGAGAATGAGAACGAGAGGTAGCCAGGAGAACAACAACATAGAAAGGGAAGAAAGTTAACTTAGAAAGAAGGAGAAGATGACAGGCAGTGAGAAAATTCGAATTACTGGTAGGGGTCAAAAAGAAAAAAGAAGAATACGAGGGAGAATAGGAGGAGAGGGTCGGAGTAGAACACCTTCGGAAGGACATGGAAAAGGGGATTCTAAAAAAAAGGGAGAGAGAGAATAGAAAAAGAGAGAAAGAGAAGAGGCAAGAAAAGAAAAATTAAGGAAAAATAAGGCAGGCCCAGATTGTATTCGGGACATCCGAAGAGAGGGAAGGGGTAAGGTTAAATAAAACAAAAGATGTAGGAAAAGGAAGGGGTAAAATTAGAAAGGAGCGAGATATCGGAAAGTAAGACCTTCGGATAATAAGAGCGTGGAGGCTCGGAAAGAACAATGAAAGAGAAAAGGGAATAATTTTTGTAAAAGGTAAACAGAAGAACATTAAGGGAGGTAGAGAAGGAAGAAAGTAGGTAATCAGAATAAGTTCGGAATATCCAAGGAAGAAAGGGAAAGCTTAGGAGGGGCAAAGAGTAGAAATAAAGAAAATAGAAAAAGTGTAGACAACACAGGGAGAATAATGAAGATAGTTCCATGGAAATGGGAAACTAGGAAAAAGAAGGCAGAGAGGTGTAGAGAAAAAGAGTCAGTGAAGGGATAAGCTTAGAAAAATCTTATCTAAAATAAAAAGGGCAAAGAAGGGAGATCGGAAAGAAAAGGAAGGTCGGATAAAAGAAAAGGAAAGGAGACGAAGGCGGTAATCCCTGAGGTGTTTAAGGGGATTGAGAAAGGGTAATCTAAAAGAATGATAATGGGCTCAGTGTGGATACGTTATAGCTCAGATGCGTGAATACGCATAATAATTGCATGTGCGACAGAAGACACATTGCAATAAACGAGGCTCGATGTGGATACGTCTAAGTTCGGATGTGTAGATACGCTCGGAAAGGAAAGCGTATTGGATAGTGCGTTAGGAAAGCGTGGATACGCGATAATTTGCATACGTGATGGATAGCTCGGTGTAAATAAAGGGTAAGTCGGGACCTCTGGATCGCTCCCATGATTGGTTCCCTGCAAAAAGGGAACAAACTTTGGCAAGGGTATTCGAGTATAAAGGAAAGAAAATCAAAGTAAAGGAAAGGTAAAAAACATTCCATTAAAAATAAAGGCAAGTACTTGAGGGGAGACGTCCTCTCGATACTTGTACATCTTACATAAAGTACAAAATCAATCTAAGGAAATACACTAATCATCGGATACATGAACTACTTCGTCTCATTGAGAAGGTAAGGAGCGAATAGTCAAAAGGCGGAGAGGGGGCCGTTCTATTTTAAGGGATGCATTGTCAGGAGGAAAATGCAGGGATCGGAAGATCATAGATGGAAAGACAGGAGGGGCGCTCACTGAGGGAGCACCTACTGAAGGATCGGGCTCACTATAAGCAGGCAAACCCATTTTCCGAATGCGGAGAACTTCCTGGATTCTTCTTTGGCAATTTTCGTATTTGGTATAAAGAAGAGAATCAAGATATCGACGGAATGCATTGTCAACAGGAAGGGCAGGAGGAATTTCCCAGAGGGAAGGTGGAAGAGGATCGGATATTCCAGAAGATAAGTGGCAATTCCATTCAACAACCTCGGCATAAGAAGGATGAGCAGAGATGAACTTATAAAGAAGAATTTAAGATTTAAAGGTATCCAACCTCACCAGAAGAGGACCATCCGATGAACTTATGAGATAAAATTTAAAGATTTAAGATTTTAAAGGTATCCAAACCATCAGATGGATGCCCTCATCAGGAGAGGACCATCCGATGAACTTATAAAAAAGAATTTAAGATTTAAATATTTAAAGGTATCCAAACCATCGGACAAATGTTTTCGCCGGAAGAGGACCATCTGATGAACTTATAAAGAAGAATTTAAGGATTTAAGATTTTAAGTTATTCAAACCATCGGACGGATGGCCTCGTCAGAAGAGGACCATCCGATGAACTCATAAAGAAGAATTTAAGGATTTAAGATTTTAAGATATTCAACCATCGGATGAGTGCAATCATCAGAAGATGACCATCCGATGAATTCATATGGAAAACTCTAAGGACAGATGCTTTCAGATATTTTACTTGGTGCAGGATCTTAATGCAGCTGACTACCCTCGGTAGAAGGGGGAAAGAGATGGTGGATTTGGCTCGGATAGTCAAAAGCAACGGAAGGTACGAAATTTAATTTTTCAATATTCGGTTTTTACATAGGATTTAGGTCATCGGATATCAAGTTTAGGTTCTTGCACCCGATGCTTCTAAAGAGGGAGAACAAGGGGATAAACAATGAGTAAAATAAAACTTAGAAAAAAAAAGGTGCATAAAAGGGAATGAAGAACAAAAGCATCTCTTCCTTAAATATCAGACAATGACAGATTAAAAAAACAAGCAAGAAAAGGAAAATTACAAGGAGCAGATGCAATAGAAAATAAAGAATCAGGAGAGCGGGTAGCATCAGACTCGGGAAGCTTGGCCGGAGGACGGGTAGCTTCGGGACGCTGGATCTGGGGGTTTTTACAAACAACCTTCGGTTTACCGTCTTCATTACCCACGGTGAACCCATATAGGAAAGAATGGGCACAGTATTCACGGTAAACAAGGTTTCAGGGCAGACCCCCAGGTCATTTACAATATCCTTGGGAGGAGGAGAGTCAGGAGGAGAATCGGAAGAAGACGTATGAGAGCCAGGGGAGGGTAAAGGTACCTCCGGAGCAGACAGAGCTCAAAGAGAAGAGGTTGATAGAGGAGGAGAGGTAGAGCAGAGAGCTTCCTAGAGTTTGGGGGCCAATTGGCCTAGGGTCTTGTTCAGCAGGCACTGGAACTTGTGGAGATAACGCTGATGGGCACCAGGTTTGTAGAAAAGCTTCTGGTAATCGAGTTGGGGCTATCCTCGCATTTGCTTATAAACCCAGGTGGTCTGATGGTCGTTTGAATCCTTCAAGACTTCTTTTACGGCTTTCTCAAACTCGGGGGATCAGACGATCTCTTCTAAAAGGGCAGCACTATATTCACGGAGGTTGGAGCCATCCCTCCAGGATTGTAACTCCTTCTCAAGCTCGGACAAACGAGATTCTAGTTCAGCCAAATGAAGTTTCTCTTGCTCCAGTTCTTGAGCAAATATAGAGGATTGGTGCCTCTCTTCGGAAAAGCGACGCTGGTGAGCGGATTCCAAGAGATTTCGGAGACCGGCCGATCCGAATATCTCGAAGGAGAAGTCAGATACCTGAAGCATTGAAGGTAAGGAGGCGACGATAAGATGCATAGAAAACAGGACACAAGAGGAAAAAAAGAATTACCAAAGGGTCGGGATGAGGGGCCCGCAATTGTGTATCATTCGGGGGAGACAAGGATTGAGGGTTTAGAGCCTCAGTCCGAGGTCTTTTCTGGCTACAGCTTAAAGGATCATCGGCAAGGGCGCCGACCAAGTCAGGAAAAGGAAAGGGTATGGGAACCACAGAACCATTACCCACGGGTTGAGTCTCACTTGGGGGGCTCGGGCCGTCCAACTCGGGCAAGACGGTAGGATCAAGGGCAGGATGATAAGACGGGTCATCCTCAAGAGAGCGCAGTACTGTCTCAATATGAGATTCTGCTGAATAGCCCGATGTACCTGTCTCAATATTGGATTCCTGAGAATGGAGGATTGTCTTGGCCTCCCGAAGTGTATCCTGACGAGGTTTTCTCCACTCCTTATTACCACGCCGACTGGCTCGATCAAGGTTGCTCCTCAAAACTTTATCTTTTATTTCAACTATTGGTTTCCCCTTATCCTTGTTTTTCTGATTTCTAACCCAATTTTCTCTTTTGCAGTACTGCGCTCTCTTGAGGATGACCCGTCTTATCATCCTGCCCTTGATCCTACCGTCTTGCCCAAGTTGGACGGCCCGAGCCCCCCAAGTGAGACTCAACCCGTGGGTAATGGTTCTGTGGTTCCCATACCCTTTCCTTTTCCTGACTTGGTCGGCGCCCTTGCCGATGATCCTTTAAGCTGTAGCCAGAAAAGACCTCGGATTGAGGCTCTAAACCCTCAATCCTTGTCTCCCCCGAATGATACACAATTGCGGTCCCCTCATCCCGACCCTTTGGTAATTCTTTTTTTCCTCTTGTGTCCTGTTTTCTATGCATCTTATCGTCGCCTCCTTACCTTCAATGCTTCAGGTATCCGACTTCTCCTTCGAGATATTCGGATCGGCCGGTCTCCGAAATCTCTTGGAATCCGCTCATGGAGGAGGCCTCAGTGATGCAGTCAGCGATCTCCATCTTCGAGGACATCTCGGGTCAGCGGATAAATTATGATAAGTCAGGGGTGATGTTTAGTCCAAATACACCTTTCGACATCCGTGGCCATATATGCAGTGTATTCAGAATCCAGGAGGTGCAGTCTCACGGAAAGTATTTGGGTCTTCCGTCAGTGATTGGAAGGAACAAAAATGAAGTCTTCCAGGATTTGAAGGATAAAGTCCGAGCCCGGATTGATGGTTGGAGTGACAGGAATTTAACAAAAGCAGGGAAAGAGGTGCTTATCAAATCGGTCTTGCAGTCGATACCAAGTTACGCGATGGGGTGTTTCAGATTACCTGATCGAGTCGTTGATGAGATACAGGGTCTTCTGGGGAGGTTCTGGTAGAGTGGGAAGGCGAATAAAAGGAAAGTCCATTGGGTTTCATGGAAGAAGTTGTCGAGAGCTAAGAGTCGTGGTGGAATGGGATTCCGTGATTTGAAAGCGTTTAATCGGGCACTATTGGGTAAACAGGCTTGGAGATTACTTACTCAGCCTAACTCGTTGTTGGCTAAGGTGATGAAAGCGAAGTATTTTGCATCCGGGGATATATTCACACCAACTTCAGTGACCCGGAAATCTTGGGCTTGGCGGAGTATGTGCGACGGCCTGGAGCTACTTCGATTAGGAGGGAGGAGATCTATTGGAGATGGACGGAATACCAGGATCCTCTACGATCCTTGGATCCCGAAGGATGATGGTTTTATTGTTCGTCCAGGAACCGTTATTCCTGGGCAGCTACGTATGGTCTCGGACCTTATTGACCCTGATACAGGATGGTGGAGGAATAGCGTTTTGGAGGATCTTTTTCAACAGGATGACAACGTTGCTATCAAGTCCATTCAGATTCGGGGTGGTAGAGATAAATGGATTTGGCATTATACGAAGTCGGGAAAATTTACCGTCAAATCTGCTTATCACGTGGCTATGGAGCATCCGCAATCACCATTATATCATGATCTGGAGCATAGTGCTAATGGAGAAACACCTCAGTTCTGGAAGAAATTGTGGAGTCTTCATGTTCCGAAAAGAGCGATTCATTTTGCATGGAGATTTACGACAGATTCGTTGCCATCAGTGGAGAATCTGCTAGCCCGGACAATGGTTGTCCCTAACATATGCCCCCTATGCCCGACAGAGGATGGAAGCTTGCTGCACTTGTTCTTTGAATGCCCCTACAGTCAAGAGGTTTGGAGATACGCAGGTCTACATGATTTGATCTCCGCGGCTACTCAACCAAGAGGGGAGCAGCGTTTCAGAGAGCTGATTAGGAATAATGACTCGGCAGAAGTAGCGTGGATACTAATGCTATGTGATGGAATATGGTTCCAAAGAAATAAGCAGCTTTTCGAACAACGTCATCTGGAGCCTACTAGCATGGTGGCGTCTGTTCATGCTAGTCTGGAGCGCTACATGATAGCAAAGGGGTGGTCGGAAGGTTTTTCAGATGCTCTCCTACCTACACACCTTTTGAGGCCACCGGAACACATACCACTGATATGCTTCGATGCGGGAATAGCACAGATGACAGCAGGCCTTGGCATTATAGTATACGATGAGGAGGGGCAGTTCTTACATGCGCAAGCAAGGCGTGTTCCGAATATCCAAGACCCTACACTTGCTGAGATGCTTGCACTACAGGCGGGTATTGAGGTGGCAGAGAATTTGGGACTTCAGAATGTAGGCCTGGTGGGTGATGCACTGCAAGTCATTGAAATGGTGAAAGGGGATGCTCCGTGCTCTGTTGCATGCTCGGATTTGGGACCTATACTCCGATCTAGCTTAATAAGGTCAGGAATGACAATGCACTGGGTTCCTAGAGTACAAAACTCTACAGCTCATTCTATAGCGGCTTTTGCAAAGTCCATGTACCATCACTATTGCACTTGGTCTAGTATTCCGAGTTTCTTGTCAAACGATTCTGGACGTTATCCAGAACCTTGAAATGAAATGAAATGAAATGAGAGTATTATCAAAAAAAAAAAACTCATCAGAGAGCCAAGGTACATGGTCCTCGGATGTGATGTCACGATTCCACCAAGGAGCCTTATAGGTTTGATGGTCATAAAAATAATGACCATCTAATAACCATCCCTTCGGATAATTGACGAAACTTCGGATGAAGTGGGCATCCGGGATGCGGGAGGCCAAGCCAAAGATACCATGAATTTGCTTGTGTTCCCAGAGAGACAGAAGAAAGATCGAAATAGGTCCACCGATTCAAAGACCCCACATCGGCGGCAATTTACTAGAAACGCCATAATAATTGCAAATCCATTGGGATTAATTTCAGCAGAGGAAATCTTGTAGTGGTGAAGTAGGTCAGAGTATAAAGGAGGGAAAGGTAGGCTTAGGCGAAATTGAAACAAACATCTTGGAATGCATGGCCCATTAGTTTGATATCCATCCAAGCCTAAGGGGATGAGTTGAGCGTTTGTCGCCAAAGGGCAGAACATCCCGCATGCGGCTTTGATGGTCTCAGCACGGATCCAATCTTGCGCTGGATCAGAAGGGGGTCCATGAACATTATAAAAAATCCCAAGCGGTCGGATGCACAAGGACTCATCGAGGGCTTCACCGGTTCCTGTTTGAGAGTCAAGACGGCGAGAGTTGGGGTCCTCACCAAAAGGAACAATCTTGGGGCGAGTCATGTCGCTGCAAAAATATAAGGTGGCGGTGCTATCAGAAGATTTCCCAGGAGCGGGCAAAGTCAAGCGAGAACGGTTCAGAGTAAGTGAACAAGAATCTTCAAAAGTGGAAGAAGAATTGCAGGAAAGGTAGTCAGCCATGCGAGTGGAATAAAGAAAAAAAAAGAGGAATTTATAGTACAAATAAAAGGAGCAAGGCGGTGGAAGATAAAGGAGCAAGGACAAGTCGTACCTAGGCAGAAGACAAAATGATTAAGCCACTCAAAAGAAGGGAAAAATCGGACACTGTGCAGCCGTGAGATGAAAAGCGCATCAATCAGAGCCCACCCATTAAAAGGATGTCACCCCGGGGTAACAAAACGGCAAGGCCCACCAAGTATCGGCCAAGAAAGCTCGGACAAGAGGGTAGAAGGGTCGGACCAAGTCAAGTCAAGCTTTGCTCTTCCAAAGCAAACGCTCGACTTAGGGGGCTTGTGATGATACAGAACACGTCACCTATTATTAGGAAATGCGGTGACTCAGCTGCTTAAGGAAATTTCCAAGAAAATGCACGGGCACGTGGAATCTAGAGAAAGATGTGGGAGGTACAGTCTCACGTGATACATACTTGGGGATGAGGAAAAGGAATGATGAGTCAGCAAGGAAAAGGGGATGAGGAAGGCACTCCAGGACGCCTATAAATAGAGGTCACAATCAGCCATTTCTTGTAAGTTCTCTAACTCTTGAATACAGAGTTTTATCTTCCAAAGCACGAAATCTCATCATCACACCGGAGCTACCACCCCCTGGATAGTGCTGGGGGGCTTGTTTTGCAGGTCTCGGAGAACAGGTTCCAAGCAAGTCCACTCTGAAGCCTAGGAGTTCGGATAGTCAAGAACAGCTAGTGAGCAGCATCTATACTTCACCGGCAATTAGCACCCAAAAGCCCTCGGATACGTCGGCTATCTGAGGCCCCGATTACTAGTGCGGATTTGCCCCGCATCAGTCTAGACTTCCATGATCCAAACTTCTCTTTAGTTCTCTTGATCAGCTTTTGGTAAATCTCATTTTTCTGTTCGCTGAAGTTGACTTGGATGCCAAGGTATTTCTCCCCTAGTCCTTGATTATGAATATTCAATGTGAACATGAGATACTGCTTCATCTCCTTAGGTGTGTTTGGACTGAATTGGATTGAGCACTGTTCAAAGTTCAGTCTTTGGCCTGAGAATATGGCATATAGGTCTAGAATTTTTGCCTGAATGTTTACAGAATCCTATGTTACCTTGGTGAAGAGTATATGCAGTCATCAGCATACATCAGGTGACTCACCTTGGGGCCTCTCTTGACACTTGGATTCCCAAGCTACCATTTTCCAAGGTTTTTTTATCCAACCAGGCAGACATGAACTGTTGAGTTATGATAAATAAGTAGGGAGACAATGGAAAACCTTGCCTGATGCCTTTATTTGGATAGAAAGCATATGAGGTGTTCCCATTTACCACAACTTGATACGATACTGTCCTGTTAGACCACATAATAAGGTTAATCCAGCTAGGTGGAAATCCCATTGCTCCTAGTGCAAGTTCCATAAAATTTCAAGAGATTCTGTCATATGCCTTGCTCTCATGTCAAGATTTATTGCTGCCATCCCAACCCTTCCTTGATTCCTATGAGAAAGACAATGAACAGCTTCATGTGTCAGAAGGACATTTTCGGAGGCCTCATCTCTGTCAATCAGAATGGTTTCCATATCTTGAGAGGTTTCCAGGTACTGGTGTTCCTCTTTTCTTGTCTTGTTGGCTCAATACTTGATTGAAATCATCAACTAGTACCACTGGCATGCTATCAAAGTAGTGAAAGGGCCTAATATTATTCCAAACAGAAGGCCTATCAGCTTGTTCAGGTGCCCCATAGAAAAGACCAAAACACCACTTATGCTGATTAGCACAATTAACAATAACAAACATGAAATTACTAGTGGTATGCACTACATCTAAGGCTAAATTATTATTCCAAAACATAGCTAGTCCCCCAGATCTCCCAGCTGGTTCAACAGAAGTCATATGAGCGTTCCCAGTATTTTTCATCCACTTTTCTAAATTATCTTTGCTCATTTTTGTTTCCATCAAGCAAAGAATACTAGGCTTATTTTGTCTAACCAACTGAGAGGCCATCTTCTTTGTAGGGGCTTTGTTAAGCCCCCTACAATTCCACACGAGGAGACTCATGGCCCCTGTGGGAGCTGATTTGGTTCAACTCCCCAAGACCACAGAATTTTATCCATAGCTGCATCCCATTTACTTTTTTCTACCTGACTCTCCACGTAAGACCCTTCATTTCTATCACTGCATTGGTCTACCTCTGTCTTCTCAGCATATTCATGCGTAATTTCCATCTCCAAAGGCTTATTTGCTTCTATTGACATGTTCCAAAATATGGATTTCTTCTTCAGCGGTACCAAAGGTTTACTTACCATCTGTTCATTTGCTTTCATCACTGACCAATTCCTCTTGGACAATATCCTCCTCCTGGCCGAAAACACAAAACCTGAACATTCCGGTTTAGTACCTTTTAAAAATCCATTTGAGCCTGTTTCCTCCACTCCGTGATTATTTTCCATATCCACCTCATTATTCTAGCCATTTGGTTGCTTAAAAGCAGGCTGAGCCGAGTCGTTTGTCGGTTTGCTTATCTTTTGAAAGCTGGAGCTTGAGGAAACTTTGTCAGACTCAACATCTTGTTTCTTTTTCCAAACATATTTACCAGTTCTCACGAGATGTTTTTCCATGGGGGGAGAATATCTACTTTGTCCACATATACTCTTATGGCTAACTAAGCTTTTTGCTTGTTTGTTTGCAGTATATGGGCCATGTGCCACCC
Organism: Cruciata laevipes; assembly: GCA_963678965.1. NCBI lineage: Eukaryota > Viridiplantae > Streptophyta > Magnoliopsida > Gentianales > Rubiaceae > Cruciata > Cruciata laevipes. The sequence goes on along the minus strand of OY787632.1, from coordinate 23,783,186 downwards.
CTTCTTTTCCGATCTTATTCCCTAGAGGATTCAAGCTCTGTGTGTAGTTTCCAGCAAAAAGCTTCGTGATCTTTTGTCTTTTCTTTGCTCTAATGCCTCTACCAATGCCAGCGTCAGAGTTTTTATGTGACTGCATAGGATGCACAATCTCTGAAATTCTTTTATTTGGTTCCATAGGCCTATTCATTGCATCTGAAACATGGTGTAATAGGATCCCGATCTTTGCTATTCGGAATCTTCTGTGTTGGTTGTTTCTACTCTCTATTGTTCAAATCACAACCCTGTCAACACCATACTTCCTTCTTTTCAAAATTTATGCCACAACAACAGCCGTATGCACAGCTGTACCTAGAGCAGTCACCTTCACATCCTTTTCTAACTGAAGATATCCACGTGCAAGATTCACATAAAAACTGATGGATTTTTTAAAACTGGAGACATGGATTTGCTATATCTGAAGCTTTACTTAGACCCTGACTCAGACGACATGAAGATCAAAAGAACACCCCTCTGTATTTGTAAATCACAGCAACCAGCCGTGCCGAATGTTCCAAACACGTGGAACAGAAAGAAGGCAGCAACTAGAAGCAGTGTAGATTTAGAGCGCAGCAGCACGATCGAGTAAATCCCGCCGATGAATTCAGACGGCCGGACCAGAGAAATATTGCATCTGAAAGGTTTTCCGTCAGATTCGATTGCAGAATAGTATTGGGCTTTGAAGACGATGGTGAGGAGAGCCGGAATCCATAGCCCGATCGTCAACGACAATTTCAACCGATATAATACTTGGTCACTCTAGAGACAGGTTCCAAATGATAATTTGTATAAAATGTATAGTAATGATAACAAGTTTAGAAAACAATAAGTTGCGTAATTCAAAAATTTATGATTTAAGGAATTTTGTGGTTTAAAATGTTCAAAGAAAACGTGGCAAGAAGCGCAGCCAAAATAGTACTGATCATTATGAAAAAGTGCTAACAACGTTAAAAACAGCGAAAAGATGAGATATCAGCTTTCTGGAATGGTGGATCTTCTGCATCATTCATTATTATTTAGATGCATAATTGACCACTGGACCAGTGGGAATGCGAAAAGCAAGCAGCTGTTCAGAATTTTGAAATTTCAAAAATGATCCAATTAACGTGATGATTTTTTTTATATTTTTTTTGTGACAAAATTAAGTGATAATTGAGCTGGGAGGCCAATTGCATCAAAACATACTATCCCAATCAGTACTAATCTGTCCTGTAGGTTCCGTCCCCCTCACCACGACGAGCATTCATTCCGTTTTGGTGACTCATTGCTTCTATCTTAGATTCACCCGCGCAATCAATTAAGTTTTAGAAAGATCATTGCATTCATGCTATATGTATGATTCTGATAGTTCAATCTGAGGTCGGTTGTGTGTATATATGATAAAATTTGGGCTTGTCATTTACCTCTTGTATTTGATACCTAATAATCAAGATTTTAGAACTTGGACATCTCATCATTGTTTTGAATCAATACAATTTCATATAAGACATGTATTAAAATAGTAATAGCTGCTGCAAATAGCAGGCCAACATACTCCCTCTGTTTTCTAAAGAGTACTATTGAATCCTTTTCTTTTTAATCGATTTTTATAAAGGGTAATTTCTATTTTATTTGCACACTTTCTATAATGGAAAATTTCTATTTTATTGGCACTTAGCTTATTTAGTAAAGTTTAGATTATTTTCAACCACTCAACTTATTCTCCAAACTCTTTCTTCTCCACTCAATTCCCTCACCAGAAAGTCTTGTGCCCAAACATGAGTGCCAATAACAGAGAAACGGAGAGAAGTATAAGAGTTTAAAAAATGAAGGAAAGGAACCGATAAAAATGAAAATAATGTCTTAAGGCCTGTTTGGAACAAAGCATCCAAAGAAGTAAGAAAAATGAGATATAGACTCATGAAGCTTCCAAAAAATAGGATGAAATGGGTTTATGTATATCACCATTTGTAACATAAGGTTGTTCTAACCTCTAAGACTAACCTAAATAGCTTGAGACCTTAGAAACATTTTAACTAATCGTGAAATGCAAGACTCAAAGTTACTTCCTAAAATGTGCAAAACTATGTAGGTACTGGTTTGCACCAAAATACAATATTCTATATCCAGCAAAATACTGCGTGAACTGAAATCTTCCGTCAATAATTATTTTACCGTCAAAGTAAGCTTGGCCAGTTTAAGTTATGGTTTACTATCTATACGGCAACGGTTAATGATGGACAATGATTGTTCATAGAACGGTCCAGTAAATGATCAAACAACATATTCTGCCCCACTTCTTGCTGATTAAGAAACTTGAATCATATTCATAATAATTTAGAGCAAACTTTATAATTGAAATTATCGAGCATTGTGACCATTTCCTGTGCAATTTTTAATGGACTTCTAATCCAAAATTGTCTACTCTTCTTTATAAAAAAATCTCCATGGCCACCTCATCTTCATCCGCCTGAGCGGACGTGGGGTCCGAGACTCGCCTGCCTGTCGTGGCTGCTCTGAAACGACCCGAGAGGAATGTATAGTTGTATGAAGGAGACCAGAGTGGCCCTTCATGAAGAACAACCTGAGAAATCATTTGTATTTTTGCATGATTGATCACTAAAAAATAAAAACAGCCCATAAACCTTCACGTCTTTATATATGCATAATGCATCCTCTTGCAAAACCACAAGATAACCTGAGGTGGTTGTGTTATTAAGGCGGGAAAAGCCACCAAAAACGTCCTTTTCTTCGTCTCTAATCCCCTGATAATGGAAGTAATAATGCCAAGTTCAGATGAAATTACCATTCCAATCCCTCCTGAATATTCCTCAGAATTTTCTGCCCAAAATAAAACTCTTACACGAAGCTTTTCCCACCAAATTAGCACTCCATTCATGAAAAAAACAGAGTATTATCGCACCAAATCCAGAGTTCTTGAAGTTGAAGCTGTCAGGAATGCTGCCCCTCTCCAAAGCATGAGAATCCCACTCTTCAAGAAGATCAAGTCCATGAAAGCTGGCTCCATTCTGCCATCAGAGCCCGAAATGGACGAGGATGCTTGTAGCAGCAGCAGTAGCAGCACGAGCACGAGCACTACTGATCAGGAAAAGGATAGCGATGGAGGAGAGGATGATGTTGAGAAGGCTTATGTGAAGCCTCGGAAGCCGAGGAAAATATGTAAGAAACTGAAAGCCTTTGATGTTGTCATTGAATGGATACTGTTTGTTGGTACCATGGTTGTGCTGATTACTAGCTTGTACGCCGATAGTCTCGAGAATCGAATAGTTTGGGGCTCGCCGATTTGGAAATGGTGTGTGCTTGTTGCAGTCATCTTCTGCGGCCGATTGGTGACAAAGTGGGCTAAGGACTGCATAGTTTTGCTGATTGAGAGCAAGTTTTTGTTCAATGAGAGAGTTGTGTATTTTCTTCATGGTGTGAAGGGAAGTGTGAGATTTTCCATCTGGTTGGCTTTAGTTCTTGTTGCCTGGTGTCTGCTGATTAACAAGAATGTCAGGCTTACCAAGAACACTTTCAAAGTTCTGCACCACATCACAAAGGCACTTATTTCACTACTTGTAGGTGCAATCATGTGGATGGTGAAGACTTTGCTAGTGAAGTTCATTGCTGCAACTTTTCATGTCAAGACGTTTTTCGCGAGAATCCGAGAAGCCATCTCTGATGAGTATGTTCTATGGACCCTTTCGGTTCCGCGGTCCATTGAGCTGAATGAAGATGGAGGCCGCGGTGGGGGAAGGAACCGGTTTTTCTGGTCACAGCTTCCTAAGTGGATGAAAGGTAGTTCAAGGCAGAAGAAAGAGGGCATTGAGAAAAGCATTACTTTAAAGAGATTGGGAAGGATGAAGCCTGATAAAATGCCTGCTTCTACAATGGGACAGCTGATTGATAGGATTCAGGGCACGAGGTTATCGATTGTTTCGTGTTCTCTCTACGGAAATCTCCATGATTCCAGCAGTGAGCAAACACATATTACCAGCAGATCAGACGCTGAAGTTGCTGCTTCTCTTGTTTTCAGAAATGTGACATTAACTAAGGATCAACATGGGTAAGATTTACTTGGTATTATATTTCTTCGTTAATAATCTTTGTGAGTTCAACTAATTTAACTTCATTTGTCTATGTTTAAAGCTACATCACGAAGGAGGATCTCTTCGATTTCGAAAACCATGAGAATAAAGAGTGCCTAGATGAATGGTTTGAGAAAGTATCAGAAGAAGGCAAGATTACTGAGACTATTTTATCAGAATGGGTGGTAAGTATTATGTATTATGACATTTATGAGTTATGTCTAGTATTAAATAGTTTGTCATTTTTATATATTGGTGCTGATTTATCTGTTTCTGATGCAGGTGAACATCTACAAGCAAAGGGAGTATCTATCGCATTCGTTAAAGGATGCAAAAGCAGCTATTGAAGAGCTCAACAGAATCCTTTCAGGAATCATTCTCATCCTGATCGTAGTCGTGGGGCTACTTATCATGGGATTCGCGACCACAAAAGTGATATTCTTTTTGTCGTCGCAAATCTTGCTGGTGGCATTCATGTTTGGCAACACTTGTAGGACTCTCTTTGAGGCCATGATTTTTGTGTTTGTCATGCACCCCTTTGATGTCGGGGATCGCTGCGTTGTTGATGATGTTCAGGTAGGAAATTCACAGAGCTTGTGATGAAGTTCATTTCCTTCTATGCTAGCTCCTTAACAAGTTTATGTTGCAGATGATCGTTGAGGAGATGGATATCCTAAAAACCGCATTTCTTAGATATGACAATGAAATGATTTACTATCCCAATGCCATTCTTGCCACTAAAGCCATCAGTAATTTTAACAGAAGTCCTGAGAAGATGAGTGATCCTATTTGTTTTGACATTGATGTTTCTACCTCAGTGGCAAATATCGAAGCTCTAAAAGACAAGATTAAGAGGTAAGCTACTAACATTAGATTAAGTTTTGGTTTCCATTACATTACAATTTAAATGAATGATTTATAGTTGTCTGTTTTAATTTTTCTGATACAAAAAATGTTTTGGATTTAATTCTGATGTTTGGGTTGATAAATGACAGGTACATAGAGGAAAAATCACATCACTGGCATCCTGATCAGACTCTGCAAATAAAGGAGATTGAGAATATGAACAAAATGAAAATGGTTCTTTGTGTGAATCACAAAATGAACTTCCAAGATTATGCTGAGAAGACTAACAGAAGAACTGAGCTTATGTTAGCCCTTAGAGACATGATTGAAGAAATTGGAATAAAGTATCATCGTCTTCCGCAGGAATTGATCACCAGCCATGTTTCAGTCCCCACGACCTAGGATGTAAAATGTTTGTATTATAAAATATTTTTGTTAATGAAATAAGAAAGCGAGAAGTTAAAAGTGAAATGGAAGGGTTTTTTTTTTTGTTCGAAAGTGAAATATAAGTTTGAAGATTTTGTTATTTCATGTAGATAAGACTATGTTTGCATGAACTTTTTTTTTGTAGCTCATTAGTTTAATGCAATTCATTTCAGTTCAGCTCACTGAAAATATAATTTGATGGAATTCAAGTTATGTTGATTTATTTTTCAATACGTTGCTTTTTACTTCAATTTAATTCAATTTTGTTTAATTCAATTTTGTTAAATGCAGTAAGAAATAAACTCAGACAAACATGGTCTAAGTAAGTACGACTAAGACCATCTTATAAGTGGGTTCCGACCCATCAGATCAAATTTAAGCTAAACTTTTTAAACCCGTCAGATCCATTTTAAATATGGGTCTACAGTTAAACAATCGGATATGAGTTTGGGTCAAAAATATTAAAACGCATATCATGCACACATCTCATCCTTAACTATAATACTATTTCCATGGACCCTCTATTTTCATATGGTTCTAAAAATATTCAAACTTGCGGGATAATTTTTATAATCTCTGACCTATATGAGTGTCGAATGCACATGTAGTAACATTTTCCTTATTCATAAGAAGAGTTTGTATGTGTATGGATTCTATTTTCACGGAAATAAAGAGGCCGATTGGAGACTTACAAGGGATCACATACTACCATGAAACAAATAGACTATGTGGTGTGGTGGTTGAACCAAACCTGGTTAAATTTGACAAAATTTAAGGGAGCAAAACATTGGAAGATAAGGTTGGAAATTGGAATGGAGAATTAGCTGAAAGTACTATTCATTATGCACAAATACGCAAAGGAAACAAAACTCAAAAAGCCTTTCAATTCAAAATCTACCACATATAAGTATAACAAGCAACGAGGTTTGATGAAGTGTGTGAATTCAATATAGATTTAGGCACATTAATAGAGAAGATGTGTAATTGGAACATCTTGTCGAAGAAAATATTGAAGTGAGAAGAAACTGGTTCCAAACTTAAGTGTGCTAAAGGCTACTTTGAGGAATTTCTATACTCCCTCCGTTTCTGTTTTCTTGGCCTACTCGCCAAAAACGATTTTTTTAGCACTCCCTGCCATTATTCCTGATTTCCAGGCATGCTTGGGAGATAAAAATGGATATTACTGTCCTTGTAATAAAAATAGATTTACAGAATTACCTAGCTAATTAACCCACTTGACCAATGGACATCAGACGTGTAAGCCTTTTTGGCTTTTTTGTTCCCTTCAAAAATTCTAGTGCCAAAAGGTACCTGCCAAAAAAAAACGAAATGGAGGGAGTACTTATTAATATATTTAATAATAAGGTTTCCTTTTTATAATGAATAGTATGGTTTCCTTTTTAAACCCCTCATAGCATAGATTATAAAAGATGAAGAACGGGGCTGGGTTTTGAAAACCTACAACTAAACTTATGAGATTTAAGATTGATAACTCTTTCCAATCGGAGAAGTTTCTTGCTTACGGATCGAGAATTCATTTTCAATTGAAGAAGATTCAATATCCGGAACAACTAATAAATCAAGCTTTCTAGACTCCGATCAATAATTCTTTCTCAATTGAATAAGTTTCGGCAAGATTCAATATCCGGAACAACTCGTTAATAAAGCAGTTCAAACTTGTTCTCAGTAGATCCGTTTAAAAATGCATTCATGCATAGCTTGTCTGTTATGCAAGATGGTCATGCGTACTGCCCTTGATGTTTAAGGGCATTTTATTATCGTTCACGTGGAAGAATCTAGAAAGGTTCCATGTTTGACTGATTGACAAGGTGAAGGACTTTTGTCCATCACCATATGTTTATTTAAAGAGCATTGGAGGACAGATCAAGAGAAATTCTATTTGTCATAATACAGGTTATATTATACAATGAATGTGGAACAGATGAGTAATCCTTTCATTGGAGTTGTCACAAGTGCCCCGGCCCCACGGTAACTCATACAACACCCAGCTTCTATAATTAGATCACGGTGAGTTTGTAAAGATTGATTCGGTGAATATGCAATAAACCCTAATTTGTCATATTAAAGAAAAAGAAATAATTGCAACCTCTGCCCTTTATTTTGTGCATATTGCAAGCCCTAGACTTCGCATTACCCTCTCTCCATAAATGAAAAACGACACCTTTATGTGGGTAATTCTACATCATGCCAACTTAGCAATTGAAAGGCAAGATCGTAATCAGTTATATACTAATGTATCACGTGTTGACCGTCTAGTTGACGCCTTCCACCCTAATATGAGTTTGCTGCCATGATACCAAAAGAGCAACGCTCCATAGTCTATATGAAGGTAATTTTTTAACCACTTGGAACAAATTTGTATGATCAACTCCGGGGTACAAATCCTCGTATTACATGGATGCAACAGATTGGGATTTTGACTGCAATAGCATGAGGGATGAGTTATATGCATAGAATGAACTTTACCTTAGTGATAACTCAATTTCAAATATGGTAGACACTGAAGATTGTTTGACGTACATGGAGTCTAGATGTGCTCTTATTCTCGCCAACATACGCTATTTTGGAGTGTCATTGTTATCAAGGTAGTCAAGGGTGGAGGACTTGAGATATTTTCCGAGATTGACGTTCTTTATGTGGATCATACTTTGGGAATGATTACGATCATGATGAGTTAGAAATTTTCATTCGTGTTGTGAGGCCACACGAGTAGGGGTTCGAGTCAAATATGCCTTTTGAGATGAGGATGTTACAGGTAAAAACTACTCAAAAAAATTAACATATCTTGAAGTGATCAACGCTATTGGATAGATATTACATCCCTTTAGATGTAGCTTAGAGTATTTTGAAACTCCTAGACTTGGCACATTAAAATTTTAATGTTATCCTTAAACTTTCACGTTAAAAGGCAATGTGGATTGCACCTATTATCGTATGGTAAATGTTTGTTTTAAAAAAAGAAAAATAAGGTATATTAGTTTTTCATGAAATTGATAAAAAGTATTAAGCAAGATTCTAGAGAATCATGCTTTTTAAAAAACATGAAACGGAAAAGTTACTTTGTTAAATTGGGTGTAGTTAATAATTATTATTTTTAAAACATAAATTTAGTTGGAAAATTGTGTGAGCGTTGTGTGGCAAAAATGGCCTTCTTTAGAGCAACTCCAACCCCAAACACCATTTTTGGTACAGTAATTTTACACCATTTCTCTCCAACCCACAACACCAAATTTTACACCAAAAATAATATTCCATTATACACTATTTAAAATATATTATTTTATTACTTTCTTTTCTTTTTTATTTTATGTTATAATTAAATTAAATTAAATAATAATTAAGTTTTAGCTACTATATATTTTATCACATTACATTGAACTACAATAGCTTAATTTAAATTATTATTTAAATAGTTCATAAATATTTAATATCAAAATTGTATTTTATTTATTTATATATGAAAAATAATTTTTAATTGTATGTGTACTTCCATTTAGTATGAAAAATAATTATTAATTATATATGCACTTTACATTTATTCGTTCATTCAAAATTTAAATATGCCAAATGTATTTTTACTAAACTCAAATTATTAGTATCATATTTTAAAGCATATATACTTAACATTTCATTAATTAATAATACCATGAAAATTTGAAAATAAAATAAGCAAAACAAAATTGGAGAAACGATGAAGTATGTGAGGATAAAAAGTTGAAGATTCAAATTTGATGAATAAAAAATGCATTCTCCATGTTTGGTGTAAACTACAAGGAAAACACCAAATTTGTGGTTTCACTGTACACCACGCTAAATATGATGTTTGCGTTGGATTTACCCCAAAATATAGAGCATCCACAAAATCAATCCGTTAGACACAACATGCCTTATATATAGCGCGTTGGAGATGGTCTTAGTGTTAAGTATAAATATCAAGAAGAGAAGAAATATGGAAGAAAACAAGTTCTTATAGGAAGATAAGGGAAAATGGATGAGGCATGATAGCTATAATTTAATGCCGCTACTGTTTTTCGGTTGTATTTCAATTTTGCAAATAATGATTTTATCACATTTTAATATAGAATTACTCTTCTATACACTGGGCTCCGGATCTTCTGTGTCACTAAGAGGTCAACTATAGTTAAATTAGCTAACTCATCATATTATTTTCTGATGTATTCTTTTAACGCAAATTATTATTCTACTCTTTCTTCTCCACTCTATTGCCCTCTCACTGAACAAGCCGTCCAGATAAAGAACGCACCTCCCGGTCCCTTCTATCCTTTTTTTACTTTGCATTATAAAGGACTCGACCTCATTAATTAGATGCAATTAAAGTCATGTCTGGCTGAATTTATTTTTTGAACTTATTATTAAGTTCACAACACCCAAACGTCTATTAGTTTAGTAGTATTTGTTAAAATGTAACCCAAAAAAACAGAAATAGACTTTGGTCCCTTTTTTCCCCATCCTAATGCTTGTAGCATAAAAGTTTTAGACATCTCAACCAAATTTATTTATTTTTCTTACACGGGATTGGCTGGTTTTTAAATTAGATAACGTTATCTGAGATAGCCCAGTGGAGGAGCTGCCACGTTGGACAAAAAAATAAAAAAGACAATCGCGTTCTCAGCTTAAGACTCAACGCAACTGGAAAAAAACCATTCCATTTCCATCCTTCAGAAACTGAGAGAAGAACGCAGCTTTAGCAATGGCATCAACATTTGCAGTTTCCATGGCTATGCCGTTGACGTATGCAGCCCAGAAAAGGCAGCAGCCGCCCAATGCCGACGCACTGCCGGTGAGATCCTCCTCGAGCCAGATGATGAAGATGACTCCCACTGCCACCAGTTTTCAGGTCAGGGCTTCCTCTTCCGCCAGGGAACAGGCGGTGACCGGATTGACTGCCGCTGCACTCACCGCTTCGATGCTGGCCCCCGACGTGGCTCAGGCGGCCAGTGGCGTTTCGCCGTCGCTCAAGAACTTCTTGCTCAGTATTGGTGCTGGCGGTGCTGTCCTCGTCTTGATCCTCGGTGCTATCATTGCTGTTTCCAACTTCGACCCTGTCAAGAGAAGCTGAAAATGACCTGGCAATGATTTTCAATTCTTGTAGTATCCATGTTGCTATGTTCTCAAGTTTGTGTAATTAATTGCCTTCATTCAGTTAATATAATGTACTACTAGAAAGAGATGAAATGCTGCATTAGCAAGTACGTTACAGACCCAATAATTTGCACTACGGAAGTATAACTGTGAATCCAGTCGAGCAATATTACATTTACTAAAATGGCGAACTCAAAACACAAAGCATATCTTCAACGTGACGAAAACCTCGAAATCAAATCAAGAGTGTGTCTGCATTCTGTGGAGTTATTCACCTTATCAGCCTTGACCACTGTGATTTTGACCCGCTGCTCATCACCATACATCTCCTCTTTGATTTTCAGCCTGAATAGATACTCTGAAAATATGCAGCTTTTGATGATCTCGGAAAACTTCAACTCATCCTGCTCTTCATTCTTAAGCATGTAGAGATCCTTTGCTGGACAGCCCAGTATCTCTTCACCAGCTTCTTGGAAAGCAGTCAACCATGTCAAGCCAGTATGATCCTGAATTTGAGTCTGCAGAAGATATCTGTAATCGCATTCCTCGAATTCTTGACTGCATCTATCACACATCCATCTGTTTCCCCCATACCTGGTCACTTTCTTACAGCACTGCCTATCACCAATCATTAGTGGGCAAGCTGTATAACAGAAGGTGTCGGTCTTTATGAAAGACACAGTGCCCTTAACAGTGATCCAATCTGGCTTGTCTGCTCTTCCCAGGCCTTCATCCTTGATCTGAGACACAAATTTACGAACTTCATTCTTGGATCCTCCTGGCACGAGGTCCTTGGATATGGACTGGGAAGCAATATCTTTACCCCCTCTGTCAAACCAGTCTCGTAAGCCACGTGCCTCGGGAGAATCTGGGTCTATGAAAATCTGAGTAGAAGAAATAGTCCCTATGGATTTCCCAGTGAAGTCGCTAACTTTTCCAGCTTTCACAGCCAGGACAGGAAAATGCCCAGCTTCAACCAAAGCCTGTAGATTTTGACCCTCCTTGTTGCAAAAGTCACCCCAGAGAGTAAACTCAACACTTCTTCCAGACTGGTCCTTCAGGTTTATAATTCTCCTCTGAGTTTCCATTCCATTCTTTCTCATGATCGGGACAGACGGGTTTACACAAGTTACTATGCCTATAACATCCAGTATTGAGTTGTTCTCGGAAGTTTCAATATCACTAATGGGTCTGAATGAGAACTGTTGCGGGGGTATAGAATCTTCATCTGGACAAATATCCACTGTTGAACTTGTTTCCAAGAGTATCTCCCATTCATTCTTCAGATGGTTATAATTCTTCTGTGCAGCTTTTAAGCTACCTTTTGATACAAGGTAGACTTTACCAATTTCAACAGTATCATAAAACTGATCAGCAACAGCATTGAAACAGGTAGCCCGTATTTCCCCTCCATCAGAATCAAGAAGATCAAAGGAGAAGACCTTACCATCTCCCTTGGCATTGTTGTAGCGGCGGAGATTACTTTTCGCAGTCACTCTAGCCTTAATAGCCCATCGATTTTGATAAGGATTCAATGCAGCAATAGGAATAATGCGTGCTGGTGCTTCGTTCTTCATGATAGCACCATGGCCCCTGTAATTGGGGGGAGGTTGGTATGCGGGCTGAACTACTGGCCTAAAGCTCTGCACATTACTGGCTGGATAGGAGGATCTTGTACTATCATTAATCGATGTGTTGATCCGCATAGAATTTTGTGCACCCTGGTAGAAATTGTTGGTTGTAGTTGGAGCTCCAAAAGTCCTATTTGGCATTGACTTATCCAACCCTGAATCTTGATCGTAGTTTGGATGCCCAATAGTGTTACAATGTTGAACGATAATTTCCATATTGACGACAATGATTATCCTGCATGCACTTCCAGAATATAAAATCATCTTAATCAAGCAGAGATAACTGAAAAATCATTATTCACCATTGATAAAACTGTAGGTTTCACACGATACCACCAGTGTATTATTATTAAGCTAACAAAATTTAATGCTATTCAGCAAATGCTGAAATCAAGTAGGATAGCTAAGTAGTGATTTAACGATGATTAACAGCACGTCTTCCTTATATCCAAAACTAAGGGGAGATTATTTACTACTATCACACATCTATCATTTCCAAACACACAGTCACAGAAATCACAAAAGTTTAAAGTCAGCGGCATCACTGCATTGATTGTGATGGTAAGCTCATACCAGATGTCCATTGTTTCTACCCTTCCTACTTCAGTATCACTAAACCTAAAAAGGCAATTCCATAAATCTAATTCGTATACTACTAAAACCTCCTATATGACTAACATACTGCCGTGTTTGTCTAATTATGCACATCTCCATAAGAGCTCCATCTTTATGAAACAGTGTTCCACAAAACCAAACAAACCACAGCCTAAATCTCACCAATTTCACAAACAGTATGACTACAACTATAGGCAGTTGGTAATTACATGATTCATCTGAAAATTGAATAAGAAAAGGCAGCAACAGAAATTATAATCGTTACAGCTGAAGAAAGGCAACGTACTTGCGATTCTGCGTGTGGGTGCACGAATACTCGATCAACTGAATGACGGAACCCTCGCGGATGGCGCCGGACCTGGCAGCGTCGTTGAGCTGAACGGCGAGAATCCCTTGATGAGTCAAGACCGAGTCGGAGAGAATGATGCGGTACCTCTGCTGAGTACCGATCTGCTTGACACCCAGGACCTGGAGCAGGGGCTTTAAGTTCACGTTGCCGGCGAGTATCGCGGAGATCGCGTTCGCCGTCAAATCCACCGGCATGACGGACTGATATTGCACGTCACGGGAAACCCTAGGGAGTTTGCGAAATGAAATTCAAATGAGAATGGATTTGAATAAGATGCAGAATTTGCAGAGGTTAAGCAATGATTTATTTGGATTTATAACCGCATAGATACTACGGTGCCAGGGACTTCTGGATTTTGAGCATTCGGGGGTATTTTAGGAATCAAAAGGGTGAAGCTGGAAATTAGCGGGTAAAGTAGTACATAGCGCCATCAGCAAACTATAATTAAAAGGGCGGACAACAAAATCTTGTTTAATCCATCATAAAGTGTGAAAAGGGCCTTGATCCCCTTAAAAAAAAATTGAAGTTAGACTTTCATTAATAATTAAAAATCCAAAAGATTACAAATAAAACGATTAAGTTGTAGAGCAGAATTATGCTCTTTAACTAGAACATTTCTACTACTAACTTTCATGAACTTTGAAGAGAGGAATGAGTATTGTAGAAACCTTCTGATTTCTTCCACCGTACTCTTAATTTCCCATGGCACTGACTCGACGTCTTTGAGTGCCGCCATTAATTCTGACGAATCTGTGAGCAAGCGAATTCCAAGGATGTTTGTCCTTTCCGTTGCTTTGATAGCTCTCCAGCAAGCCTTAACTTCTGCCTGTAGGGGGGAGGAACAGATGAAAAACTATGAACCTGTAGTGCTTCCTTCCTCCGTCTTGATGATCCCCTTAAATTGATAAACTCGTTTTTTCTATTAAAAAAGTCAAAATGTTCATATTTACTTTTTTTAAAATTTAAACGGCCAATGGTGGATGGTTGTTTATTAGGGTACATAACCCTTGAAAAGTCACAAGACAATCGCTTTTTCTTGTTTTCTGCTCCGTGCGACTCAGAGAACTCTGCACCATACTTGCTTCTGTTTTTCGCCGCCGCCGGCTAGGGTTCCGGCCCATGGCCGCCGCGGCTGCTGCCGCCTTGGCGGAGAGCACCGCTCCGTCTCACACTCGTTCCTATGCTCATCTCCTAACCCCAATCACAACCATTTCGACCTATCCCCAAATCAATGAACAGCCCCAAACCCAACGACCTTTCTTTAATCCAAAGCCGAAAATCCTCCCCCTCGGCGAACCGGGACTGGCTTTTACCGATGATGAATGTGAACTACTTGAAACACCGCTGAAGCTCACTCTGGTGGGCAAATTTTCCCGAGCCAGACCATCCATGGATAGGCTTCGTCCCGATTTTCAAACCGCTGGGTTCATGGCTGGCGCAGATATCAATCTTCTGGATAAACGTCAAGTTCTAATCTCTTTCTACAATCAGGATGATTACGTGCGCTGTTGGCTCCACAAGGTTTGGAACTTCGGTGAGTACTCCCTTCGAATTACTAAATGGACTCCATTGTTCGATCTAGAAGCAGATTCCCCGATCGTCCCGATTTGGATTGCCTGTTATGGTATTCCCCAAGGGCTCATCGCTCGGGACCCAATGATGAATATTGGTAACTTGATTGGGAATCCTATCAAGATGGATAAAGCCACGCTTCACCGTTCCCGCCCACATGTAGGAAAGGTTTGCGTCGAGATGGATATCACCAAACCCAGACCTAATCGTGTGTGGCTGGTTTATAGAGGCATTGGTTTTTGGCAGCCAGTTGAATATGAAAACATTCCAGGTTATTGCAGTAAGTGCTCCAAGCTAGGCCATATGACTTCTATCTGCAAATCTGGAACTTTTCCAAGGCAAACTGAGCCATGGAGACTAAAGCAACATCCATCGGCTCCTAGGGTTGAGGTTATAGCTCCAACACAGCCTCATCCAACAAATCAATCTGCTTCAAAGACCACTGTCACACAACCTTCACCAAAGGCCCCTACAAATCAGAACAAAGGTAAGGAAAAGGTAACTAAAGCTCTCAAAATTGTGGAAACTAATGCTTTGAATTTTACCAGCCACAATGTTTTTGCTACTTTATCTTCTGAGTCTGAAATGCCTAATCAAGATGATTGTGAAGTAGTTAGCTCCCACAATACTATGGTGCATGCTCAGCTTAAATATTCCACTTTGATTGATAACCTTGAAAAACCAGAAACTTCTAGGATTAATGAACTTGCTGCTAAGCCTACTGAAAACATTATACAACATGTTCCCATTAATGATACTCATGTAGAAGCTTACAATACACAAGCTGAATTACATTGCCCCGCCCATGTTGAAGAGATAAATGTTACAATTGTTCCACATGATGCTATTCTTTCTGACACTTTACTTGAAGCTAGTGGTGAAACACCCACTGGTAAAACTAACCTATCTTGTGAGCCCACAGCTGAAATGCAGACACATGATACAAAGAAAGCAGATGACCAGCAGGTTCAAGAAGCCATTCAGCTGCAAAATAAACTTTTGTCCATATCAGAAAATGAGGAGGAAGAAGGCCATGTAAGTCCAGGTATGAACAGAATTCCCATTTCTTATTATGATAATGGTGTTATTGAAAACCTTCAGTGGTCAGTAGAAAGAACTCTAAACAACATAGGGGTGATTTCATACTTGAACCAGCACTTCAAGATCGGGAAAAAATTAATAAACTGATCAAACATGTTGAGATTTCTGATGCAGAACTGTTGGATAATCTTCAACATACACAAACTAAAAAATCAACTAGAAGTGGGAAAGAGGATTTTACTAGCTTTACTAAAATAATAGCTACTAAAACAGTAGTAACTCGAAATGACTCTAAATCCATGCAGTAATAATGGTATACAAAATCTATGTGCGAAATGTAAGAGGAATAAAAAACAATAGAGCCCATAATAGGGTTTCAAATATAAAAAGAAAACATAACGTAGGACTATTTGTTTTACTTGAACCTTTTTTGGGTAGTAATCAGATAGCTTCTATTTCTTTTCAACTTGGCTATAACAATCATTTTTCTGACCCAAGAAATAAGATCTGGATTTTATGGAATGGGGATTTTAACGTATCAATCAGCACTATACATGATCAGTTTGTTATAGCTGAAATCAAACACTTATCAATGAATCAGTCTTGGAAAGCATCTTTTATATATGCCAGGCACACAAGCACAGCTAGACTTCCATTATGGAATGAACTCAATAACCATTGTAATCAACCTATCCTAGTTATTGGTGATTACAATGCCATGAGGGAAACCACTGATTATCTAGGTCAATCAGCACCTGACCTAGAATCTATGTTAGACTTTAATGAATTCATCCAAAATAACCATCTGGTGGAAGTCCCAACTTCAGGGGTCCATTACACATGGACAGGAATAAGGAATAGAGGTCAGGTTTGAGAGAGATTAGAAGGATTATCAAGCACTGAGTTACTTAATATCTTCCCTAATATAAGCATGAGAGCTAAAACCAAATGGCCCTCTGACCATTCACCTCTGTTAGTCAACATGGATAATCAAACCTCTAATCCATGTCCAAAATCTTTCAAATTCCAAAACTGTTGGATTTCACACCTTGAATTTATGACTACAGTGTCAGAGAGCACCAACACATTTGGTATGCTAAACTTCTCTTTAAAACTAAGAAGGCTTAAAATGGTTTTAAAAAGTTGGAATAGGGAAGTATTTGGTAATGTGCATGACAATGTTAAAATAGCAGAAGATAAAGTTCTACAAAGAGACCAAGATCATCAGAACCTAAATAATGATCAGAGTAGAACCTCTCTGCATCTAGCTCAAGCTGAGTTAGCCCAAGCCTTATCTAGGGAAGAAACCTTTTGGAAACAAAAATCTAGGATTAAGTGGCTTAAAGAAAGAGACCTTAATACTAAATTCTTTCATGCCTCTGTTAAGGCCAAACACTCAAGCAGAAAATTGAAGCCATTAAAAATGATGATGATCAGTGGATAACTAATCCAGAAGATATTGGCACCGAGGCAGTTAATTTTTTCCATAAATTATTAACTAACGATCGCCCTGTCACTAACAGGGAACTGGAAAATGACATGCTTTCAAAAATACAACCCTTAATCACTAATCAGATGAATCATACCTTAATGAGAATTGTAACCATAGAGGATTTGAAACAGGTGGTGTTTCAAATGGACTGTGATTCAGCTCCGAGCCCAGATAGATTGTATGGTACCTTTTATAAACACTGCTGGGATTATATTGCTTCTGATATTTTGCTAGCAGTCCATGAATATATGTCTGGTGTTCCAATACCTAGAGCCATATCAGCTACATTCATAGTTTTAATCTCTAAGACAGAGGTCAACACCAGGTTCTCAGACTATAGACCCATTAGCCTTTCTAACTTTGTAAATAAAGTATTTTCCCGCATACTCACTGATAGAATGAAGCCCTTAATGCCATTACTTATCTCCCCTGAACAGTCTGCATTTGTTCAGGGAAGAGAATTGGCGGATAGTGTGTTACTGATGCATGAGCTTACTGATTTTCTTAATTCAAAAAGAGGTGGCTATAATGTTTTCCTAAAATTGGACATGATGAAGGCTTTTGATAGAGTAGCATGGGGTTTTCTGGAAAAATTATTAATAAAAATGGGGTTTCATGTAGGTCTAGTGAGAAATATTATGGGCAATATCACAGCACCAAGCTTCTTTGTTCTTGTGAATGGTAAGCCGCATGGTTTTTTTAAGGCTTCTAGAGGACTAAAACAGGGGGATCCTCTCGATCCTTACCTGTTTATTCTGATGACAGAAGTTTTCACGAAAAATCTGGGGGTTTCTTTTCGAGCAATCAAGGATAGAGTACTATCAAGTGCCACATGGGGCTAGGAATATCACACACCTTGGGTTTTCTGATGATACAATTGTCTTCATGAGAGCAACTAATAGAGGTCTGAGGAACTTCATTACCTTCCTGGACCACTATGAACAAGTTTCTAGTCAAAAGATTAATCTGGAAAAATCATCATATTATTTATCTGAATCTGCTCCCCAATCCTATCATAATATGATCACACGGATTACTTATATGACTCAAGGAGCTTTTCCTTTTAAACATTTGGGTTCCCCTATATTCACAGGAAGAATAAAGCACTGCTACTTTCAGTCAATCTTTGATTCTATTTCCTCTAAACTTGTCTTATGCCAAAATAAATGGTTGAATCAAGCGGGTAGACTGATACTCATAAAACATGTTCTATCTGCAATCCCACTCCACATTTTAACTGTCATCCAACCAACTGATGGAGTAATAGATAGATTACATGTACTATTTGCTAAATTCTTTTGGGGAACCTCAGAATATGGGCAAAACAAGATATGGAGGTCTTGGGAGAATCTTTCTTATCCATTTATGGAGAATGGCCTATCTGTAATTACCTCTATAGCACCACACAAAGCTTCTCCATCAAAATATGGTGGAAACTTCAAAAGAGAGGTAGTCTCTGGTCTGACTTCATGTGGTCCTTGCCTGATTCTAAAAGGAGATTAAAAACATGGAGAAGGTATAATGCTATCAATGAAATTGCTACTGACAATTCTATGTTTCATTTTGGCATGCTAATTGGACTGGAAGAGGTTCCCTTCTTAACCTTTGGGATGATGATTTTATCATCATGAACCCTCCTGACATGACAGTCAAAGATTTCTTCTTTGACCAGGAACATCTTCTCCCATCATTATCACAAGGATTTACATCTGATATCTATTGCTAATGATTTTGTTATCTCAGATGACTATCAGGACATACTAATATGGAAGCCACATGTTAATGGGAGCTTCACTATTGCCTCTGCATATGAGCTCATAAGGCCAAAAATAATTCAGGTGAACTCCTTCCAACACTTATGGTCTAAGTATATGCCTAGGAAAATTTCAATGTTCTGTTGGAGGCTTTTGAATAGATTAATTCCTATATCTGATATTCTCCAAGATAACCATGTACAACTGGCATCTAGATGTTGCTTCTGCTTTAATAATGAAGATGAACTGCAGCATGTGTTCAATGAATGCACTATGGTTCGTAATCTGTGGAATAACATTGATGTTTGCTTTGAGATCACCCCTGAAAACTTTGACAGTCTTTGGGATAGGTTTATCCATTACTGGAACATACCTTTGACATCAAATTTGCAAAAAATTTGTTCAAAATTGATCCCTGTCATTGTGGTATGGGTTATATGGTGTGCGAGAAACTCTTATCTACATGATAAAATACTTCCAACCTTTATTAGAGTGAGAGCAAGAGTGATGAGCATTTTGCAGGCTATTTTTTATGTGCATAACCTGAGATGGAACTTATCGGATATGAGCCTCATGTCTACTGATGTCTTATCTTTAGCTCCCTTAAATAGTTTCAGACACTCCCAACACATTATGCAAGTACAATGGAAACTACCTAGGGCAGATTATAAGCTCAACACTGATGGTTCTAGTCTTGGGATATCTCATCAAGTTGGGGCTGGAATGGTTCTAAGTAATAGGGAGGGTAGAGTGATCAAAGCAAAGGCCATCTTCATCAATCAGAGAGATAGTCTTGAAGCAGAGGTTTTTGCCCTCATTAAGGGACTTGAAATGGCATATCATATGGATGTCACCAATATGGAGGTAGAGGTTGACTCTTTGGTTTTACTACAGATGATCAGGCAGCAATATAAGGTCCCATGGAGACTCATTGATTTTATGAGGACTATATGGGACCTACAAAGTGAGTTCTCTATCACCTTTTCTCATATTTATAGGGAAGCTAATTTTGTGGCAGATTCCCTTGCAAAATTAGCTAGTACTTCAATGTTAAATCATGAATTCAATCACTTTAATCTCTCTAGGGAAATTAAAGGTCTGGTTGGACTAGATAGCAGAGAGTTTCCCTATCTGAGTGAAATAAATGTCTAGGACAATTTATTGGTACATGGTTTTGACTTGTAGGAAGCAACACTCTGGACTGGCTGGAACTATGAAGGAAGACTCATCAAATCATACTGCTCAGAGACACATTACCTCGCCTTCAGGATTGAGGGTGGATTCCAATCAACCATCACAAACACTTTATGCAGCTGAAATCTATACACTGGAGATACTCCTGGATGCAGCATTATCACTTTCTGAACTTTCCTTCACTCTATTAGACATATTTCTAATCACAGTCAAGGGTCTAACTGGCTTTTCATCTTGCTTGGCTTGATAATTACCGACATGATCTTTGTACTGTTATCCTCGTTGAGGCAAACTTGTGTTCGACTTGTGTTATGCATGTTGTGCACTAACCTAGATCAGCTGAGTAGATATCGACTATAAATCATTAACTACATGCTCAAAAGACTTTGTCCATTTCAAGTTTTTTCATCCTATCAGTTAGGGTTTTTCTTGGTCATCCCAAGTTTTTTCATCCTAGCTGATAGAGTTTTTCTTGTACTAATTGTATACACTGGACAAGTTACTTCTTTTCTCGAGCTAATAAAGGTCCAGGGAGCCTAATAAATCACCCCACCTCTGGTGATTTAAATTTTTTTTTAAAAAAGGAGCATAACCCTTTTAAAAGGCGGCGAACGATCCAAATAAAACAACAGTATCAAGTTTTTACAATTTTAAATGTTAAAATGGAAATAATTTCCTAACCCTTATAGAGGGCAAGGATAATACACAATATATAACTAATATGAATCTAATCGATGTCCTAGTTTCGGAGCAGTTTAGGGAAGAGACAAGTCAAAACCCAACTTTGCCACAAATGGAAAATCCTTTATAAAACAGTTTCAGGAATCAATATGTTGAGACACAATTTATTCCTGATGGTGATTTAGTTACATTAGATTCCATCAAAATGTCAAGTACACTATATGGATTCTTACTTCTTAGAGCTTGGTTTGAAACTAATATTGTCATTTCTTGATTCATTATGCTGGGGAAATTCCTTATCTTACCGACTTTCCTTGATGTCTTCGAACCACAATATCTTGGCATATTGTGGCCTTCAATTTGCCATTGAAAAAGAGGGACCAGAAGTGAGTTCGCAATGAATCATCTGGATCTAACATAAGAGAATCCATGCTATCAAATATCACTAATTCCCTTATATCTCTTCACATTGTATCGTGATCATAAAAGCTATCTAATTTATTAGAACTTGGCATCTTAGCTAATGCATCAGTGTCTAAATTGGCATCCCCTATAGATATAAGGGAAACTCGAACTAACTTGCATTTCTCCCTGCAACCTAAGGGATTCTATAATCAATTCTAATCATTTTTAGCAAAATCAAAGAATCTTCTTCAACCCGAACTGCATCTAAATCAAGTATCTATTTTCAGCTCATATTTCCTTCTTAGTGCAATAGTAGTGAAATATTTTTAAAAAAATGCCTATATCTTACGGCTAATGACAAGCGATTTCCCCACGTCGTAAATGGGAATCCCACTCAATCAAAACACATTTATATTTCACCTACGACTTCTAACTACTATAGAGTAGATAGTGGGAAGTAGGGATCGAAGCACAAGGAGAAGGAGTTTTGTTTAGTGTTTTAGCGAAGATTATTAACACATACATATATATATTATATAGAAAGTAAGGTAAACAAGGGGGTTTTGAAGTTGGTTTTGTAGGAAACACTACGATGCAAAGCAAATGAAAATCTAAATTATCATGCAATTATCTAAATGAAGATTAACTATCTAAAATGCGAGTCTTGGGTGCATGTGATTTCAACTTTCTACCATGGGTTCTTCCTCAAACTATGACGTGTTGCTTTGAGAATGATGATTGTTTATCATAAGAAGATACCTCTAATCGTAGAGACATATTTCTCAATCTCACTATGATAGTTGTGGATGACGAAAGCATCACCACAACTCTCATCGACAAATGACATAAATGATAGCATTTAAATCGATTCGTTAATGGCATTACCAATTAGAGACTCAATAAACACTACCCATGATATTCGATAACGAAATTAACATGGATATAACACTAGTGAATGGATTCAAGAGCAAACACAAATGATAGCATAATGTAATTAACTCATAAATCTACTACTCAACAATAGAGGAAATGTTAGCATTCCAACCATGTTTCTAGCAAGATTCAACACATTTATATAACTAGGAAATCGTTCCTAACCATATCATGCATCAAAACACACAAATACAACACAATCATTCACTTGCAAATCAAACATTCATAAGCTACACAAACAAGTTCTCAACCCATAATAGAAGTTTAATCACATGCCCCCAAGATGGGTTTTTAGCCTACAACAATAATCCTAATTAATACAAACATGTTCATCAAATCAAATGGAAGAAAAGGGAAGAAATGGAAGAAAAACTAGAGGGAAATTGGGTTTGGATTGTGAGAGCTCGTTGGAAATGAGAGGATAAGGGGAGTATTTATAGCCTCAAAATTCAGCTCAAAGAGGCAAGTGGGCCGAAGCTTTAGCGACGCTTTCTTTGGTCGCTGCTCTTTACAGCGACACTTCTGGGCAACTAGTGACGCTTCTGGGCAGCTAGTGACACTTCTGGGCAGCAGCGACACTTTCTTCATCTGGTGTGATACTTCCATCAAGCTCCAGCGACACTTTTCTGGGCACGAGCGACACTTTTCTGGGCAGCTTCTACCACCTTTAGTAAAGTGGCCTTCTCACCACTTCTATGACCAATTCTTCAAGTTCCGAGCATCAAATCATCAACTCTATAGCATAGTCATAGAAGGTCTTTAAGAATTCACATCAAGAAGTTTCAAAATACACACCTAAACATAGGAATTTTCAAGCTCTAAACATAAAGCTCTAATGATACAATTCACTCTAAAATCCTATGGGCTTTGGTCTAACCCTTCATTGGCGGGTGGGTAAACCCCATGGGCTTCTGGTCTTGTTAGACTGGTAGATTTCGATTAGGTAGTTTAGAATGCGAGTTAAGGTGCTACGCTTGTCAGGTAGTTTCTTTCGACCATAGATTTTACGATGTATTCCCTTTTTATGTAAGCCTTCGGGCAACTCCTTGTTTCCAGGTGAAATCCTAGGAATATGCCTTCGGGCACACAGCCTTCGGGCAACAGGTCCTTGCCTTGGGTGGTGATCCCACCCCTATTTTCCCTTACTTTAGGGTTGATAGATGGTAATGGTCTTGTATCTTTATTTTTTAGTTATTTACGGCATGAGGAAGCCAATATAATCCTCCCACCAATGGTGGTTTTATCTAAAAAAATAAAAAAAACACTCTAAAATCCTATGCTTTGTTACAAAATGGTCTTCAAAACAAGTCTCAAATACACTAAAAACTAGAGTATATATAGGGTACATCAGCTAACTTGTGGTACCACTCAAATTATTATTATTAATATTATTTGCAAACAAAGAAAGTATATTATTACGTTAAAACTTGGTTACAATGGGAAATAGAACGCGCTAACAAGTGCGCATCATTAACAAAGGCTCTATCATCCTTAACTATGCTACAATGTTGGAAAGCAATTGCTAAGGTTATTATCTGTTACATAATAATTCTGACATCTGGTGGTGTCTCTGGAAATTGTTTGATGTAGGACCATGCACTCCTAGAGTCCGTGATGATTGTGATGCGGTCCTCAACTTTCCTTACTGCTTGTTTCATAGCGCTTAGTATGGCCACAAGTTCTGCCGGGGTTGCTGATAGTGCATGTAACTTTAGTGTGCCGCTCCATCCTTTAGATGTGTTAGTGTTCCGTGTGCACCAAGTTGCCACTCCTTCTCCCGATTCCTCGTGGTAGGCTGCATCCGTGTTGATGATCATTCCATGTATTCTAAGAGTGTGTGGTCCTATCCCTTTGCGGAGCCAGATGATTGTTATGTCGCCTACTAGGTGTTGTTTTTTGATGGGATCCTGAGGTTCATCCCTGGAGCATTGTGGTGGTCGTACTTGTCCTACAGGTTGGTTTACCTGTGTGTGATACAGGTGAAGGCGTTCAGTCGCAATCTGGTCACGGATACCTCCTCTGGTGTTCCTCTCTGTTATAACATGTCCGTCTGCTATTGCCAGTGCACCTTCGATTGTAACTTTTTTGTTTTCAAGAGTTGTGATGCATCTTGAGCACCAAATTGCCCAGATGTTGAAGCATGCAAGGTGTCTGTCCTCTCGTTCTGGGGCTATGGTAAACCATCGCTCTAACCACACAGACAGATTTTGAGGGATATCGTCGCCAAAATCTAATCCAAGTCTAGATGCCCGCCACACTCTTCTTGCGAATTGACAGTCTAACACATATGCTCGATAGATTCTATGGTGTTGTGGCATATTCCACACATTGACGATACATTCATGCCTCTTTTCCTGAGGCTAGGGTTTATGGGGCATGCTCTACTAATCATTCTCCAGAGAAGAAACTTTATATTCTTTGGGATGCCACTAAGCCAGATTATTTTCCATAGTTTGTCCTCTGTCGTTGTAGTCCCCCGTCGGGTTGAAGAGGATGGAATGGTGGCTCTCTTATTTTCTGCCGCTATATGGTATCCAGACTTCACAGTGTATTTGCCGAGAAGCTCTCTATCCCATACTATGAAGTCTTGGATATGTATTTTGACAATCTCATTTATCGTATCTTCTTGAAAGATAGTTCTGAGTAATGGTAGTCTTCATTCCTTTCCGTGGTTTATAACATCGGTCAATGTGAATCCAATGAGCGGTAGGGTGCCCCGATCAAATCTGACTGGATTGGGTTGGTTTGGGATCCAATTGTCTTGAATGTTAACATTTTCTCCTGATACTATCTTCCATTTCAGGTGAGGTCTAATTAGATCTGCACCCCAGAGTATCCCTCTCCATCCCCATGAGTCTCCTTGTTTCCCTTTCGTGTTAAGGAATGTCTTGTTTTTGCACTACTTGGCCAGGAAAAATGACTCTTTATTTGTTACTAAGGACCATGCTTGCTTTCCAAGCATTGCTTGGTTCATTTAGGCTGTAGAGTGCATACCCAACCCTCCTCTCCACTTAGACTCACATAATTTCTCCCATGACTTCCCGTGGATTCAATCTTTGCCTCCGAAGAAAGAGGGTAGCAAGTTACAAATTATGTCTCGGTAGGACATGTATTTCTATTACTATGAAATTCATAAATGATGTAACTCCAGTTCCTTCGAAATTGGTAGTCAATCCTATTTCCGATAGAGGCAGTTGAGAATTGAATCCGATTTGACCATTATTTTCATATCCTATCCGTAATAGTGCGAAAAGAAGGCCCGACTCCATGTTGTTCAAGACTAGTGGCGTTTTACTCCGACAGCATCTAGGGGTCCTCGAACAATGTGATATCTCACACCCGGTAAATCCTTCACCCTTCCCTCTCTTACTAAGACTACAAAATGTTCTTGTAAATTATGGCCAATACCGGGTATATAAGCAGTGATTTTAAATGCAGAGGTTAATCGTACTCTGGCAACTTTACGTAAGGCAGAGTTTGGTTTTTTTGGGGTGATAGTGGAAAAGTTGACAGATAAGCCACTCTTACTGCCACTCTACAGAACCGTACGTGAGATTTTCACCTCATACGGCTCCTCGTTCAATTCTTTCGAATTCATTGGATCCTTTTCCGCGTTCGAGAATCCCCTCCCTTCCTCTTCCTTCTGGATCTCCTGCCCAAATAAAATCTGGCCATGTGTTTGTCTACACCTTTCGCCACTGTTTCTGGTATCTTGAAGGTTCCAAGTATGTATTGAGCCAAGATGTTAGGATGTGTTTGCATAGTGATATTCTCCCCATGATTGGTATATTACTCTTTCTACAGCACTCGATTTTTTACTCAATTCTAGTAAGGTTGGCTGGATGTTAAAGGTAAACTTTAAAAGGTTTGTTGAGGTTAAGTAAATCTAAAATTTACATTTTGAGTTTAATTTTATTTTTCTAATTCATGCATCTTTCCTCAACTATCACGATATCATATCTGCAATTCCAATTTGTTGATGTTCCCGGTTCCCAACATTCACCATTCACCACGAGAGTTGCAAAACCACGAAGTTTTGACTAGAGATTGGAGTTGTAGTACAGCACCGAAGTTTGATTTGTGTTGGTGATGATATACGACGCATAACTTCATTAGCAAAACCAAACCGACAGCAATGTTCATGTGAGCAAGCTAAAAACTAATAGTTCGAACTTCTCCGACATATCAATTTATAATATGAGTCCTCATAGCTCATCCATCAAACTTTACTTTCAGGGTGCAAAACTTAAAGGTTATATCACTATTAGTTTGATGCATTCTCTAAGAACATTATCAGGTTCACATCATAAGAAACAATGACAAGATATTAAATTTAAAAAATAATTGTGGAATGCAGGGTTGATTATGCTCAGACAGCCAAGGGTTTCTCTTCAGACTAGGAATTTAAATCCCAGATCAGAAACTCTATCCAGAAAATTGTTCTCATCACCACACAAACATCCCCAGCATATAATAATAATCTCCAGAATGACAGCTAAAAAACTGGACGAATTGCAGAGTTTGTGCTCAGACAGCCAAGGGTGTTTCTTCAAAACTGGGAAATCCCAGATCAGAAACTCTAGTCCATAATTTTCTCATCACCGCACAAGCATCACCAAATATACAAACAAGAAAAGTAGCAATCTGCAAAACTGCGTAAAGCAACGAATGTGTCATCTAAAACATCATATCATGAATAAAGTAAAATCCATGAAAACAAGGTCGAAGAGGACATGAATTTCTATAGTCAACATCCGACACAGAATTGGTATTAGAACACCAATCTGCTTTGTTGAAGACATGTATAATTCAACAAAAAGTAAATTCAATTAATAAATCACCAATCTACGATTAGTTTCAGGAGCCAACGAATCACTCCATAAACGACGGTAGAGAGCCGCCGCTGCGGTGTGCAAGAAGGAAAGTGCTCTGAATGAGGGTTTAAGATGGGGGTTTTGCTAATGGCTTTATATTGAACACTACTGCCCCCAAGTATAAACCATGAAATGGGCTTGGACTATGGTTCTTAATTACAGACCAGTTTTCAAACACAATATCCTTGGGCTTTGGGGTGCTACATCCAATCAATTCTACCAAATGATCTTTGACCCGGTGTTTCTCTAACCTTTTATTTTATTTTTTGGACTTGTAACACATACGTAAACCTCAAACATTGCATTTCCAGGAGCTGCCTTGTGTTCTTGTTGCAGTACCTCTCTAGAAACATTTTTTACGATCAAACATTGAAAAAATCTAATAAACTATGATCTGGATTAGTATTAATGCGTAGTTTATGAACCTGGGCTTCCTTTACTCCTATGAGGCACGCCATCGTTTATGCTTGGAGCAATGTTGAAGCTTGAAAGTGAATAACAATGATAGATTTCTCTAACTTTTAATACTAGCTTCATTTTCTAACCCATGTCTATATTTATAGTTCTTTAATACTAGCTTCACTTTTGGTGCCAGCCTCATCAAGATCAGTTTGCTAGCGAAACTGTCGCTATAAATATAATTGTTGGAGTTTTGATGGTGAAGTCATCACTATTCAGTTGCCGGCTAATTGGCACTAGAAATCTATCGATAGCAATGAAAGCACTGTTATAGTAACCATGCTGGCGTAGATTTAAATCGTAGAAACTGTTCCTCCACAAATAAATTTATAGTCCCTTTATATATAAGGCAAAGTCTTAGAATATTACAAAGTTTGTTCTATATTTTAAAGTTTGTTCTATAGATTCCATTGTTTATGCCATGTGATATTGTGATTGCAAAAGAAATGGCATATTTAACTAAGGATAAAGTACGATGTGTTAACAGTTGACCATAAACCATAAAAAGGATGGAGTTAACACAATAATTGTAGGGATGTGGTCCTTGGAAACCTCAGAGAGACCCCAAAATCCACGGGGACCAACGGAGCATTTCTGCATATATGTACGTTTTCCTGAACAAAACGTACCGACGAAATTCATTCCAAATTGATGGATACAGATAGGATCAAAATGCATGTGCCAGATTTCTGTTGCCAAAGCTCTGGCGACAGATCATGCATTGATATGTGTTCTTGTTGCTTCCTTAAAACCATGAAATGGATGATTCAACAAATGGGCAAACAATGAAATATCCTTCCCGTTTATTACATATTCTACAAAAATGTCGGTGCACGCTATGAACAAGACTTTTGTAAAGTGTAATGTAATTTGTACCCTCCTAATGATTAAATTATGGTTTTTAAGAGGATCGGATCCCCCAAATGTAGTGCAATTAACCCTCCTTAAGATTAAACCATGATTTTTTAGAGGATAGAGTTGAAAGGTTATTATTTTATTTTTTGAAAACAAACTTAAATTTAAATTAAGGATTATAAAGAGTACGAATAAACCGATATTGTTAACGACGATCTACTAACTTTACTAATACTAAAAAACGGAGAAGAGTTTTTCAGCAAAGTGATGATGCCCTATGCGATACTTTTGACCTCTCATATCTGTAAGTAAATACAGTCCTTGTGAGTCTCATCTCATTACTGCACACTTGGATGGTCATCCAGAGCTTTTAAAGATACAATTTACAAAGTCAATATCAATATAGCAGTACGAGAGCACTTTTTCAATAACTCAAGATTATATTAGCACTTAACAAAGAATTCATGGTACCACAATACTTTTCTCAATTTGTTATTGCGCTGAAAATGTGCTGATTTGTGCTGATTGGTGTTGGATGTTGAATGAATAAGTTGAACTGGACCGAGCTTGAGTTAGAGCAAGTCCAACAGATACCACATAATAATCTCCAAAAAAATAATGTAGTATCTCATGGAGCTCAAAAATTGGATAAAATCTCCAATTTCCTCCAAAAACTACAAAATGTAGTACCTCTTGGACTTGCTCTTATCAAACTAATAGTTAAACGGGCCAAAACAAAATTTTATGTTCAATATATACGCGCTAATGAATTCTAGCGCTGAGATTAAGGATCTATTAATCAAAATCTATGAGATCTTTTAACCAATAATCAAAACAAATGGTTTGATGAAATGCGATCAAACCTGCATCACTAGAAAACAATTTCGTATTAAAAGTTAAAACATGGTTAAGTATGAAAAATATGAGCCAATGATATTACTATAATAAGGGGTTGCCCATGATTCTTTGGTCCATGAACTCCACACATTTGTTTGTCGTTTTTCTTTACTATCTCCACTAGCCCTCTTTGCCTCCACATGCGATATTTTCACAATTTAACTTTTAATATTAATAGATTTATATACTCCCTCCGTACCAGCTGCATGTGCACTGTTGACTTTTCACGGTCTTTAATACACGTGTTTGACTACTAATATTTTTAACTACGTATATTATCAAAATATAAAAATTTAATATTAATAAACTACATGTTATGACGATTCCAACAATATTAAATACGATAATATTTTTAATTATCTATGCATTTAAAAATTCAGTCAAAATTTAGCATAGTTGACTGAAAAAAGTCTCCTGTACAGAAACAGCGGTCCAGAGGGAGTATATATATCTTGATATATTTAGGAAATGTGTCAGATACATTTTATTTTTTTTGCTAACTACAAAGCTATTTTACCTTTTTTGGTGGCAAAACAAGTAAATTGGTGTAAACTGTTGTAAAAAAAGTGTAAATTATTTCCACTTAAAGACTATCAAACCTTATAAATATTTAAAAATAAATATATAAAATAGGTCTTCTATTAACTTTTCAATATATGCAAATTATGTTTCAAAAGTTTAAAGTAAAATAGCATACCTGAATGTGAGAAAATCAACACTGAACGGGTAATGATCAGACATGAGATCAACACTGACATAATGAATGATCATACTTAATAGGTAAAAGATCAGAATTTGAAATAGATAAGATCAACACAAATCAGTTTTACATTAGACATAAAAGTGAAAAAAATCAACATTTTCTCTCTTTCTCAATTAGAACGGTAAAACCCAAAACCCCCCTCATACATAAAATGCTATTGTACCTAATTGCGTCGTCTTATTTTGACCTCCCCTAAGAGTATTTCCTCCAATAGAGATTCGCTTCATATGGTTTCGCTTGCTTGTGTGTTCGTCGATCGTTTCATCTTTATGTAATATCCGTACTTTATATATATTAAAAAACCATTATTCTCTTTGTTTCTTCCTTTAATTAATCCCCATGGAGAGATTTGTTCGAATAAGAGACTTGACGCTGACTAATGCATTTGATTTGTTTTGTGTCGATCAATTTTAGGTAGCGTGCTTGTTTGATGGAGCTTAAGAATCCTATATCCTATTTTTATAATTATTTATTTAGGTGGTTGGCTGTTCTTGTCATACATTTAATTAATTAATTATACATTTAGGTAGTATGGCGGAGTAATGGGTGAGCGTGGCATATTATAATTGCCCTCAGTAATCTGTATCATTTTTTTATATTTGATGCTTTGTATTTTTGTTATATGAGATCCATTTAAATGAATTAATGAAATTATATATATACATATGTAATATAATTCTAAAGCATGTTTTTTTAACAATTTTAAAGCGTTGAATATGATTAAAATAGCTGGAGATGTCTTGGTGGTTTAAAGAAGTGGAAGTGCAAGGAACAAAATGAGAGAAACCGGAAACGGGAAAGTAGATTTCGAGTTCACATGTAATGTTTTTTTGTACTCGCATGTTTTGTTTGTCTTGGCTTTGGCTCTTATCATTTGATCTTATGCAAACTAGGGGTGTTCAAAAATACCTGACCCGCACTACCCGGCCCGTTGACCCGCCGACCCGGCATAAATTAACCGGGTAATTTCTTATTTTTCCGGGACGGGTACCCGGCCCGAGTATTATACTATTTTCCGGGTCCGGGTCCGGGTCACACAAATGCTTTTTCCGGGTACCCGAAAACCCGGTATTATATATGTTTATTCATTAAATATTAATGTCAAATATCATTTATACTTGTAATTTTGGGCATAGGAAATGAATTTACCCTCTTGAACTTATCAACTCAATACAAGTGTTTTGTTTATTTCCTCAATTATAATAGATACTTAAGATTATACATAACTTTTAGGCAATATCGAGAGTAATTAAATTTAAACGTCTTACGATTGATTTTTCATGGATAGTCTAGTTCATATATAATATATAATATTTACTCTTCAAGTAAACCTTCAACTCAAATAGATATTTATATTGAATTCTTGAAGTGAATTAAAATATTTGTGAAAATGTTATGCTTAGTTTCATACTTTTAGTAATTTTCTTTTACACATTTTTTCTAACACTCATTTTTCATGTTTGAAAAAAAAAACTCAAGTTTTCTAAATTTAAAACATAGTACGTGGGTTAATTAAACCGATTTGTTAGGATGAAATTCCTAAAAATATTAATATATTATAACAATCGGGTCGGCGGGTACCCTGAAACCCGGCCCGGTATTTCGGGTACCCGCACTTCCGGGTACCCTGTTCTTCCGGGTCGGGTCACGGGCCGCATTTTAAGCTACCCGCATATGCGGGTACCCGGATGTGCGGGTACCCGAAAGTCCGGGTACCCTATTTTGAACACCCCTAATGCAAACTACTTCATTCCGCACTAGAGGAAAAGAAAATGGTTCCAAAAATTAGTAGAGCTTTAATCCGATCAAACTTTTTTTTACCATTTTTTTTTCTCCAATTCTTTTATATAATTTTACATCTTTCTGGCATCTTTACTAGGCTGCCACCGGTAATCCACAACTTCAACGTTGACGAGCCAAAGCTCAACGTTGTTGACGACCGCCGAGCTCCAGCATTAACCTAGGCAACACAAATCTCACCCAGACAACCCAAACCCAGGCATCTCTGACAACCTAGGTTTGGGTCAAACCTCATCACTAATACCAACCTCAACCCATCTCCACACTACTGACGACGACCAAACCTCACCGGTAGCGGTCTTAACATCAACGCTAGTAAAACAAATCTCAACGTTGACGACAAAAAGATCAACACAAGCAACCCAAAACTAACACCATACCATCGCCAATCTGTTGTCGCGTTGTTGCTAGAAACACCTATCGGTTAGAAACACCTCATATCATCTGAAACCACAACATTGGGGATTCACACCCACTAGATCGCGCAAAAAATATAGAATGACACCAAAATTACATAATTAGCATTATCTTTGATCTACTCCAGGTAATGATCGGTACCGTAGTAGCGACAACTATTTTAAGAAGATTCGTTGGAGTCCATCGCGGTTAAAAACAACGACAATTTGTTGGATTAGTTGAAGTACTAGCAATTAATAACGATTGAGTCGTCGATGATCACATGAATTCATAAGAGCAACAAAGAGGAGTCATTACCGTTGGATTCACCGGAGCAGTTGGATAGAAATAGAAAATCCAATCTGGATTGTGAAAATTAATAATTTTTCTGGCATTTAAATGGAGTATACAACATTGTTCATGTAGTTTGGTGTATCTTCACCATGGCTAAATTATGTTTTTACCCATAAAACTAATGAAAAAAGGGTTTGTCAGAGTTTTACCTCTTTATTTATATAGGTCATGTCCAGTTCAACTTATTTCCACCACCCTCTGGCACTTGTCACTATTCACAGACAAGAATGATTGAATTTTTAAAAAAAAAAAAAAGGAATAGTTTTTCTTTAGAATTAATTTCAATATGTTTTGTACGAATTAATCATTCTTCAAATATATAGTTTCATAATTATGTACATCATAATTATACCATTTTAATTTAATTTTAACACCCTCCAGCACCTTCCAGCACCAGCTATCAATTGCAGCACCCTATTGGACATGGCCATACATGTCTGAAATAAGACTTTTTTTTTAAAAAAATTATTTTAATTTGAATGGCTTAGCTTTCAAATACTTATTCAATTCATAACATTCTAAATAAAGTTGAAGAGAGAATTTTTCATAGACCCCCAAACGTTTGCTGAACTTTCACTTTGACTGATAGAAAGGTTAGGGGGCTGAGAAGTTGTTGCTTGCTGTCTACTTCGCGAGCCTTCACTGCCCCATTCTGTAACTTCCTTTCTTTCGTCCGTCCACGAGGCTATAAAAAGAGATAAAGGGGTGGCTATCTAGCGGGAGTCGTTTCGGTTGTATGCCACGGGGTCTCTATGGACAAGGGGACAAGTAAATCATCGCTTTTTGGCGCAGGCAGCCCTCTACCATCTATCCCATTGCATTCCATCGTCTCGTATTGTACTGTACCGTATCAGACCAGATAGATCTATTGAGTGAGAGAAAGGCAGTGTAACTAATTATATTATATATGATTTATATATTGATAGGGATCCCCATTCATTCCTAAATTCCCGTCACTACGGATTGATTGTCCCTACCTAACTACATGGTAGTGGTCTAGGGAGCGCAATTGCTAGAGCACGGGAGAATGAAGAGTAATGATTTCAGCAAGACTGGAGTGGGAGAATGTTATGAATTGAATAAGTATTTGAAAGCTAATTATTCAATTCATATCATATAATTTGAATGGCTTAGCTTTCAATACTTATTCAATTCATAACATTCTAAATAAAGTTGAAGAGAGAATTTTTCATAGACCCCCAAACGTTTGCTGAACTTTCACTTTGACCCCCATCGATTTTTGCTCTCAGTTTGGCCCCCCAACCATACGATTTTCCATCAGTTTGGCCCCCTAGCCCTAACTTGGCCGTTAAATCATTTTTCTGTCAATTCTTGGAGGGGTAGAAACGTCTTTTTCCGTCAATTTTTTCCAAGAAGCCTATTCCCAATTTCTCTGCTTTTTTATCTTTTTATTTCTTATTCAGATTTCCCATTAAACCCATTTAATATATCTTATCGAAAACCTTTAATAATTAACAGAAAATTAAAAAATTGAGAGCAAAAAGACAATTCTGTTAAAAAAATAACAGAAAAGACGATTCTACCCCTCCAAGAATTGACAGAAAAATGATTTAACGGCCAAGTTAGGGCTAGGGGGCCAAACTGATGGAAAATCGTATGGTTGGGGGGTCAAATTGAGAGCAAAAAACGATGGGGGCCAAAGTGAAAGTTCAGAAAACGTTGGGGGCCTATAAAAAATTCTCTCAAAGTTGAAAGAAGGCATTAGATGGTTGTGAACTTTAAGCACACCAAATTCCCAATTCGTTTTTTAAAAAAATAAAAAATTTCCGGATTCATAAAATTTTGCTACTTGCTAGAATAATCTTTTTTTAGAAAAGAAAGAATCCAACAAAATGTATGTGCTGCATCTGCAAGTATGGAAGAAAAAAAAAGATTAAAAAACTTTTGAAGCACCTATCCAACACCTTTATAATATGCCTTTAAAAGTTTAACTCAATTGAAAGGAAATTGTTAAGAAACCCTTTCATGAAAGGACCCTTCATGAAATAAGAAAAGAAAAAGAAACATGGTTCCGTTGAGCTTATTTAAAACGATAATCAGCTAAATCACATTACATTTATTTCATTGTAATAAATTAAATTTAGCATATTTAAAATAAATTAAACTCAACCAAATTTTAGCACGTCTTGATTTATTTTATATATGTTTATGTTTAATTATTTCAGCTCACTTTTGCAGTATCCACTTCAATTTTATTAAAGTTTATTTGAATTTTTCTAGCTTGCTAACATATTCTCAAACAGACTATACTAGTTTATCTCATTAGAGTGGTTTTTTCATCCACAAATAGTTTATTATTGATCTTTCTTGTATGATGGTTACTAGAGAGATTTCAAGTGGACATGCATGGAGCACAAGCTGCACAACTATGTTTCACTGAGCTTATTTATTGCCAAAACCAACTCAATTGAATATTTATGTATTGAAAAAAAATATCATCATATGACTGATTCAACCTTTATTTATCAAATTATATTTTCACTGAACTGAATTAAATTGAACTGAATTGAACTAATGTACATAAAAACTCTTGCAATCAAGGTCTAACTTATCCGTAAATCACACATTTTTATGTTTAAGGAGAAAATTACTCATATATACGTATGTATGTGAAAAAAATATGTAGAATAAATTTATGATTTTCTAATATGCTCATATTATACATAATACATATGGAGGCCATGTCCAGTTCAGCTTATTTTCAGCACTTTCAGCACCCTTCAGCAAAGTTCAGCACCTCTTCAGTACGTTTCAGCACTTGTCACTATTCACAGACATGAATTGCTATAATTTTTTTAAAACAAATTAGGAATAATTTTTCTTTTGGAAATACGAATTAATCATTTTTCAAATATATAGTTTCATAATTATTAATTATTTTTCAAATATATAAAAATAACAATTTCGTATTGGTAAACCAAATTTATAAATAAATATTTTACAACTGTTGCAAACATATTAGTACTTCCAATAATATTACAAATTACATATATTACTAATCGTTATCATCTAATTATTCATTTTCGCCAACATCACTTTCTAAATCAACACCTCCTAAATGCCAAATTTGTAAGGCAATACTCTCACGCACTTCGTTCATAGCAGCTTTTTCGATCATCAGCGTACAAACCTGAATCAATACTTCCTTGATCCTCATGATGATCTAACACATGAATGTCTCGTTTTTGCATTCGAATAAAGTTATGAAGTGTGAAACATGAAACAATTATAAAATTGTACCTGAATATAAAATTAATATTAATAATATATAGATGGATTATAGTTATTCTATTGGATATTATTTTATGATACACTTATGTCAAATTAAACTTATGCTCAAGTACTAAAAAAAAATTATTCAAAAAATGTAACATTGACATTATTTTATTAATCACAACACATAATTATATATATCATACAATTTTAATTCAATTTCAGCAGGTTCAGCACGTTCAGCACCCTTCAGCAAGTTCAGCACCGTTCAGCAAGGTTCAGCACTTTTTAGTACCTTTCAACACTTTTCAGTACCCTATTGAACAGGGCCGGAGCAGTAGTGTAGTGAGAATTAATTGATATATTTTATCCTCTACGGGGATGAATAGTTGATGAAAATCCCAGAAAGAGTAAACGTCCCATCTGGAACAGTATGAAATGGTGGATGACACGAGGCACCTGTGAATCAATGATAGAATGATGATCAGTTTCTTTTCCATTAAAATTCTCCCTGAAAAGGTGAGAGATCCAACCACTGGAGAAAATCAAGAGCATGAAATAAATCTCAACCTAATCGAGTGTAAAGTGGCAAAACACGAAAATTATGTGCTCTAATCATGAAGGAAACAAAACTATCCATCCCAACCCACCACCACAAATTCTAGAGACAAACTATTTCTTCTAGAAAATCCGATATTTTATACTCCCTCCGTCCCATTATCTTTTACCCAATTCCTTTTGACATGGTTTTTAAAAAATTTGATGTGGCGCTGATGTGGGTGGTAGGGTTGGTGAAGTATGTGAGAGAATGCTAATAGTTTATATTATAATTTTTTGCCAAAAAAGGAAATGGAAAAATCTCTTTGGGACGGACCAAAAGGGAAATTATATAAATCTCTTTGGGATAGAGGAAGTACTCCCTCCGTTCCCTTCAAATTGGCAGCACACCAAAAGACTCGTGGATTAAGAAAATTGACAAAAGCAGAAGCCCCAATTGAATTAGTCAAAAAGAAGAGTACTCTGCCTACGAAAATGACAAAAAGGGCAATGGAACAATTGGGGAGCTCAGTTCATTTAATGTAATTTAACCAAATTTCAAAGGGCAATAAAGTTATTTCAACAATGCTGCCATATTGAGTGAAACTCAAAAAGTAGAAAAGGCTGCCAATTTGAAGGAAACGAAGGGAGTATTAGGAATTGGGAAGCGAAATTGAAATGTATAAGGCTAATTTCCGAAATCTAAACTTCGGATTGCTACCCTATTATAGGCCTATTATAAGCTGTTATCTAGATTTTGAGGGAGCGGTTGCGATCCCACGCTTTTCAACTTTGTATCGGTAATAATTTTGTAAATTGTATACCTAAAATATATGGCTGATCTACCTTTTATATATATATATCAAAATCACATAGAATTGTCTATAGTTACTAATTAAAATTTCGAGAAAATGAACCCAAAGATCAAGTAATGCTAATCCAAAGCACAAATATGAATTGACGCATCTACATAGAAACAACAAATGCCCACCCCCGGCCTTGATCGTGGACCTCGCATTCTCCTGCAAGAGTAAAATTAAGATCCCATTTACTAGGCTCCACCAACAAAGGTACTACTCAATCAATGAGTTTGAGACCATATTTGTATAGTTACCCTATATATATAATAATGATCCTTTTTTTCAACAAATTTAAAGACCGACAATGCTCAAAAGGCATTACATTATTGGCTCTTTGAGTAGAGATTATTCACACAAAAGATTTTGAAAGAAAACAATCAACTATTATAGGTCATAACATTTTATAACTATCAACATGCCAATACACCAATCTTTCAAAATTGATAGTAGTATCCCATATAGGCCCTGTCCAATTCAACTTATTTCTAGCACCCTCCAACACTTGTTACTATTCACATACATGAATGATTGATTTTTTATTATTTTAAAGAATGATTTTTCTTTAGAATTAGTTTCAATATGTTTTTTACGAATTAATCATTCTTCAAATATATAGTTCCAGTACCAGCTACCAATTGCAGCACCCTATTGGACAGGGCCATAATGAGCAAGCATTGGAATGAACATACGAAAAATATGTTCTTGCGCACTTAGTTGTATACTCAATTTACTTCACTTCAACAAAAATTAAATATGATCTGATTTGGTTTAATTTATTATGCCAATTTTATTTTGATACATTAGTTTTTTATTTCGATTTAATTTAGTAAGAATAAATTCCAGAGAATAAGATAAAATAGTGAAGGAAATCACAAAAACTCATTAAAAACAGAATTACCATAAACTCCCTTGTTATAACTTGTAATTTGTTGATGTTATATGATCATTTAAGCAACATCAACAAATTATTAAGCACGTCGAGCAGTCTAACCAAAATGTAAATTTTGAAGGTGTGCACATTCTCTTACACAAAAATCGAATTTGATACATGATCGTACTCTCTATACTATTTTAATTCTATTTTAGCATATTTTACTGATCTAGTATGTCAAGTGACCTTCGTTCTTACCTTAATTTGAATGGGGTAAGTATCCTATTTATACCCGTCGACGGAGTGATTAAAGATGAGCAAAGGTGGAGTAGTAGGAAATGAGAAATGATATTATAGGACAATAATGAAACTATTATTAAAGAATTTACAACTCCAAAAAAGAGAACCTTCGGGTCCATTGTCATGTTGTTGGGGGTCACTGTATACACAAATCTGTCTGCCCATTGTAACATGTAGTAGCACGGTCTACTCGATCTCATCAAGTACAACCCTCTAATTCTTTATGGTCAATTTATTTAAATCCCTCCAATTGAGTCGTACTTTTGTGTAAATCTTTTTTAATTTCCCTATCTATTGTCATCCAACTATCCAAGAGGATAGATTTGTTTTTTCAAAGCCCAAATTACTATTTCTTTTATACCAAAGCAAATGAAAAAAAAGAAAAGTGAAGCATGAAAATGAGTTGTAAGTGTTTGTTATACTCTCCTTCGGGTTTCTAATATTGTCTCACTTCTTTTTTGCATATAGATTTTTTTTTTTTTTTGAAAAATCTTTTTTGCATATAGATTAAGAAGAATGAAATGTGGTGGTGGAGATATTGTTATAATTTGAAAAAGTAAAATCAGTGGATGTGATTGAATGAATGAATCTTGCCAAAAATAGAATCGAGACAATATTAAAAAACAAATCTCAAAGAGGAAACAAGGCCATTATCAGGAGCTCGGAGGGAATATGTTCATGTTTGGAAAATGTTTTCGTACTCTACACTTAGTCTACCTTTAGAAGATTGAACCTCCATCAAGTTGTTTATTTTCTATTTTAGGATGATCTGAAATGACAAAGATAATCATGAATCATATACGTGCTTCATATGTGAGAGTGAAAAATCTGTGTGACTGTGTTTCACACATTGCAGCAAAATTAACCGATATTTTTACATGGTAGATGATTATATAAATGTCGATGTTTTAATTTTATCAAGTTTTAAATAAAACAGTTCTGGCAAACTTCACTAGTTACAATGGTATTCTTAGAATGATACAATTAGCATTTTGATTATATTGATAGGTTTTATTTTTCCAATCAAGAGGTTATTGGCTTGTATCTAGGTTGTAGGGGTTCTTTGGAACTACCTAAACTAGTTGGTATTATTATTACTCAATGGAATTGTTTATACATTTACTTCACTATCAATCAAACACAATCCCATTGGATACATCATGTTCATGCTCCAAACACCACAAAACAAAAATTACGTAAACTGATGAGAATGAAAACAATAAATCTGAAATTGAGTGGAGGGTCAAAGGTGCCATCATCATCATGTCTTTCTAAGATTCTGTTCCTGTGGTGCTCTGTGATTTGGAACTGAAAAGATTACCAAACAAACAAAATACCATGAAAGCTGCTTTACTTGCCATTCTTTCAGAGCATCTTTGAAAACTTAAACTGTACCATAATCTGATCAGTTCTCCACATAAAGATTTCAGCCCAGTTTCTAAAGGGTAATTTTCTTTTTGCCCCTTGGAATAAAGGGCAGTGTCCAAAACAAAAAAAAAGTAGATGTATCATGTAACCTAAATTGCCAGAAAGCAAAATTTGATCTCAGGTTTATATGATACATAGCCTTTTGACAAACTGAAAAAGTTAAAACAGCTCATAAAGTTGCCTCCTTTCCCATAATTAATCAGCCTGTCCCTATTCCAGTGCCATAGAGATAAGCTAATTATTCCAATTATAAACAAGGATCAAAAACTTTATTGTATTTAACAAACAACAAGATAATTAGATGATCATCAAATGATGATGATGATGATTCAGACACAAGAGCTTGCTTGATTCAATTAGATTTACAATCTACTAAAACAATTTGAGCCTTATTTCTCCTTTCTCTACAAGAATGCAGCCTTCTTAAACTTTATACCTCAGACAATTCTGTGCATCTTCTTCTTGTTCTATCAGGCTAAAAAGAATCAGGCTCTGTTCCTCTTGAAACCGGCCTTCTGGTCCGATCTGAGGGCGCCTGTGGAGTCGCCCTCGGACGAGCCATTGACAAATCCGGTGAAATTAGTGGAGAGATCGGAGTAGAGATCAACAACCCTCCTGATATTGTTGTTGAGCTCCCGGATTAGACTCACATTCCGGCTTAAATTGTCGGGCATCTTCGACTCGTGGTTCTGATTAATCTGATTGATTAGCACCCTGTTCTGGTCCAAAATGTCCTGCACTTGAACAAAGCTCTTGTGGAAAGTCTGCATTACCATTCCATCACCATTGTTAGCATGCCCTGAAAATGCATCCCCCTCCATAGTGTTCCTCCAGGTCAATGGGAGATCTTCAAGCCAGAGCTGCAGCAAACAGAAACAAAATATGATCACACAAAAAAATGAAAAGAAAAGTTAGTGATTTTTAAATTAGCATTTTTTAAGGAATACCCCATCATCATATCCTCTCCTATGTACTTTGGTTGCAATAATAAAGGGAAAAAAGGAACACACTGACAAAACATGATAAGGTTTTTATTTGTTTAAGACAAATTGTGCAGAAACAGACAAAGCTCTGAAGTCTGAACTTGAAATCATCATCATCTCTCTCTCTCTCTCTCTCTCTCTCCTGGGGCTCCTTCTTTACACATAGCAACAATAGCACAAGCAGAGCACAGTACCAAAACTAATTTTCTTATAATGTGTTTATATCATTAAATTTGTTTATTACTTTATTTTGCTGGTGTGGTATGATGAGATGTTAAAAGCAGATCCCATTTACCATAAAAAGGAACTTCTTTTTCCCATTTGTACTTCAAAAATACCCACCCCCAGTGGCTAATCCAATCCCAACCTCATTAGTGCCTTCAATAGAAAAGAAGAGAATCTTAGAAGAACCCCAAAAAAACCCAGTCAATGATGCAGATTTCTTGCAAAATCATTTGATTACAAGCACAAAAGTAACATTCTTCCCACTTTTGCATGATGTCCAAATTCTTGGACTAGTAACAGTAGGAAAATCTCCTAAAAAAAGAAACATCTGTGCTCTGGAAAATGGGCTTTGCATGGTGATTGCAGATGGAACAGATAAACAAGAAGAACACAGATGAATCAAATCTTGTACCTTAAAAAAAGGAAAAATGTTTCAAATCCCAGAAAACACATTTGCAGATAGTACACACCAGAACCCCACATGACAAGTGAAACATTAACTGCATGATAAAGAAACAGTAGAATTCGATCCCAAGAAAATATCCAACCTCAAGTTGACTAAAGCAACTCTAAATAATTGACAAATAAGGACTTCTCAAATCTCAACCAAATCAAACACGGAAAAATTCAGCCCAGAATTTCTTTCTTTTTTTCCGAAGAACACGCAGTTTAAACACATACCGTGAAAGCCTTGGAGCATTATTATTGCGGGAAAAAAGATGGGAGCGATTAAATGGAATCTGCAGAGCAAATAGAGGGGGGATTTTGGGAGGAATTTGAGAGAGAAAGTGGTGAAAGAGAAAAGGGTGAGAGAATATGTAGATTTGACAGTCACGCTCTCCGGCCCTCCCTTCCAACTGGAACCATTTATACTGTTTCTTTGTCACTACACTATTGTATTTGCACCTATTTCATTCATTTTCCACCCCCCTAAATTCTTTCTTAATTAATAATAATTATAATATTGCTTGCTCATACGTTACTTACGTTACGTTGTTAGCATGACCGAAAATTTACTTTTCTATTTAATATTTCCTTAAATTTGTTCTCTCTAATATTAAATTACTTAAATACTACTCACTTCTTACAAGGAAAATAAATAGATGAACACCAACTAATTAGATGTAGTGTTATAAAATCTTGTTCGATGTTAGTTTGACCCAGATTAAAATGGGATAACAAAATATTCGATTGACTTTAAAAGTAAAATATAAATATCTATATAACTATATATAAGAAGACAATGTTTTTTAACAAAACTAACCTCACTTGCTGACACGTGGCAGGACACATCATTAGCCACCTCAACTCCACCTCATTATCTAGCACATCCCAATAATTCACACACTAATTATATTTATAAAAGTTTCTTCCATTTTTCTTAACTTCCCACCCTCTTCAATTCCATATTCATTAGTTTATTATTTACTTCAATGCATTAATCATCCATTCATTCTTCTTTTCTTTAATTTCTTAATTAATTTTTGAACTTTATTTTTGTTTGTGTGGCCTTCCAATTTCTAAACCGGAAGCACCTTATCATCTTCCTCTTATTCTTTAATTAATCCATTGATTTCATTATTCAATTGATTCCGTTTTTTCAGTTAATGCATTCATGCTACTAATCTTCTCAACAACTCTTCATCTTCATTTAATTTATCTATATATAGTGGTCATTTCATGTTATTTTGATCTTTCATCACTACAATATATTTTGATTAGAAGCATACAGCTGGCAATTTTCTGTGAAACCAATGTTTTATTTTTAAATTTAGTTTCCCTTTTATTATAGTTTTGGAAAAGAATGTGCTGAATTTATTTTTCATTTGTTACTGAATTTGATGAAACTTTTTGTTCTGATTTTTACAGGAGCACAACCCTGTATTCACACGGATTCTAGATTGTGAGACTACATGGTACATGCATGTGATAATTCACTATCTAAGGTATTTTAACTATATCTCATGATATCATGGATTTTTGATGACTATTATAAGCGTTATTATTTGTAAAATTGTGGAGAGCGTTGGATAATGTGTGATTGGGGTTTGCAAAGGTATTTTCAAATTCCTTCTGTAGTATTTTTCATTCAATATTTACTATTCACTAATATTTTTTAAAATTTTGTTCAGGTCATACCACTCGAATATGGAAATGAGATATCAGTCTGGTGTGCAATTGAATATGACAATCACCCCATAAAACATAATTTTGGATGCATATGAAATAGAGTTCTAAGTCGTGCACAAACATATACAAGACTTTTGTATTTACTTCCTTTAGTTTGTTTTGATCATGTATTTACTTAATTTTGTCATAATTGTTTTTTTAAAAAAACAATTGGGTAATAATCCAAATGGACCTCCAATAAAATCTCATTATTCACATACCTTAATTTCCTACTATAATTATTTATTTCAGATTTTTAATCTTACGCAACTTCTTCTCTTCCTCTACCTTAATTAAATTTTCCTCAATTTAATCTCATAGATTACTTTTCTACTTCTCCAATGGAGTTTCTTTCATTCAATGCCTTTAATTTTCTGACCAAGTTTTGTACTATTGAGATTCGTTCTGAAGCTCTTCAACTCCTCATCAGTTTTAGATTTAATTACCTCTTTATTTTAAACCACCAATCGTCCATTGTTTCTTCTTCTTCTTCAATTTCCTTAACATCCATCAGTTTCAAATTTAATCCCCTCTTAATTTCACCTTCATTTAATCCATCGTTTCTTCTTCTTCTTCAATCTCCTTAACAACCTATAAATTAGGCTTAAAGCTACTCAATTTCCATCTAAAAGAATTATGGCGGTGGCGGAGTGGATGCGTTTAGCCTCGACGTCTTTGCAACACGAGTTCGGCGATCTCGCAAGGCGATTTGGTGGCGGATATTGGCGTACATTTAACGAAGCAACTTGATTGTAGTTGTATTTCCATGTAAACCACGTTCATGATTGTATACAAATCTGATCTCTTTATAGTTGTATTTTATACAGTTAGTTTTTTCGGTTTAGTTTGCAAAATATAGTCTTATAACTATTCAGTTTATTCAGTTCCATCGAGTTTCACTTCAATTTACTTAAGTTCAGTTTAGCAAAAACTAAATTTATGTAGTAGAATAGTGCCTTAGTGACATCATTGACTGTGAATGCATTTTTGCTCACCATGTTATGTGTTATGCATATGATAAAACTAAAGTAATCCGCGTGACTGAATTCATCTAAATTTAATTAAATTAAATTTTAATTAAAGTGAATTGAACATAAATTATCCACCTATAAGGTTGAAAGAACAGGCCTTATATTTATCCACATTAAAAAACAAGACCACCTAATAACGTCTAAAGAGTTTTAGATTCTAAACCGAAACTAACTCTTTGTCTTACACAATTTATCTTCCATCCCGTTAACTCTCCGTCAAATTCTTTCCTGCTATTTCAATCTAAACGTAGAAAATATTAGAAATATTGTATAACCATAATTACACTAATAATAATTTTGACCGTTATGGCCTTCTTCATATTAATTACTTCA
The DNA here is from genome assembly GCA_963678965.1 of Cruciata laevipes. NCBI lineage: Eukaryota > Viridiplantae > Streptophyta > Magnoliopsida > Gentianales > Rubiaceae > Cruciata > Cruciata laevipes. The sequence goes on along the minus strand of OY787632.1, from coordinate 23,738,651 downwards.
ATTTAACTAATATGAATAAATGAATTGTAAAACTCCAAAATCATTCTTGCATTGATATAATTTACTCAACATAGTACTAGACATTTACAATTTATACGCAATAAGATATTAAATAAACAATTGGTAAAATATCAAATATAAGAATATTATATACCATTTTTTCATATTTAGTGCATGATTACAAAAACAAATAGAACAGTTAGTCAGTTACAAAGAATGATCATAACACATTTTAAAAAAATTTTTGTTTTGTATGCGAATTATATTCTTTTTAAAATAAGTCTATTATTATTTTATCGAAACAATTATACATTTTACATTTTAAATTGTAATTTGGCCATAATAATACATGTAAAATTTAAAAACTAACAATTGGGAAAGGGTTGTGCGACCTGTCAACGCTAATATGTATATAAGGAAATAACATCAAACATTCTTAATTTATTGAAGGATTTGGTGGTAGGAGGAAGAAGAATGGGGGTCTTTCAATACTTGAAGGACAAAATTTGTCAGAAGATTGATGGGTGGCTGGAGCGAGCAGAGTTTATCCAAGTCTGGCAAAGAGATTCTGATAAAATCTGTCCTTCAGGCAATACCGAATTATAGTATGAGTTGTTTCAAGATTCCATATGGCACTATTGATGAGATTTTTACAGCCCGCTTAGATACTTTTAGTGGAATGGGAAGCTAGATAGGAGTAAGATTCACTGGGTTGCTTGGGAGAAGATGTCGTTCGAAGGATAGAGAAGGGCTCGGGTTTTGGGATCTGAAAGCTTTTAATAGGCCTTTGCTTAGCAAGCATGCTTGGAGATTTACTGACTTGGCCGCATTCCTTGCTCGCCCAAGTACCGAGGGCGAAATATTATGAAGATGGTGATCTTATGACGGGTTTTCATTGATTCATGCCTTCTTGGAGTTGGATTCATTTGGGAGGAAGGAAAACTATTGGAGGGGCAAGTCAAAAGTGTATGCCACGACCCTTGGTTACCGATAGATGGAGAATTTCGGATTAGAAATTCGGGAAATGTATCTGACCACATTACCAGGGTCCCTGATGTTATTGATAGGGATACAGGTTGGTAGAAAACTACTTTGTTAGATGAATTATTTTATCCGGATGACGTCGATGTAATTAAATCTTTTCCTCTTCAGAATTTGGATCATGCTGACAGGTGGTTTTGGCATCACTCTCAGGTTGGGGTCTTCATTGTCCGTTCTGCCTATCATATGGCGATTGAGAACCCGGTATCCTCTTCACATCACCATCTTAATGCCCTTGTCTACGAAGAAAACAAGAAGTGTTGGAGTCAGTTTTAGAAGCTCCACACCCCTAAGTGTGCTCTGCACTTTGTTTGGAGATTGTGTTCAAATTCTTTAGCTACAATGGAGAACTTGAGGAGGAGAACTATTGAGATGTCCCTGTTGTGTGTGCAATGTTCAGAGGAGGCTATCACAATGAGCCATCTTTTCTGTGAACGTAGCTCTACGAGAGCAACAGCGGCTAGAATCTTGTCTAATGTGTTGGATCTTAGCAAATCGAGAGGTGATCTCTGGTTTCAAAAACTGCTAAGTGAGAAAGATGATGCATTATGGTGAGCTTGCAGCGGAATCATCAAGTATTTGAGCAATCACATCTTACTTCGGATACCATGGTAGCTTCTATTCTGTCTGGTCGTAGACGTTTCTTGGAGGCTCGGGGTTGGGTGAATGATATATCAGATTCTGCCGAGAGCCGTGTTTATCCCTCCAAGGGACAAATTTAGAATCTACTTTGGTGCGGGCATTGACCGGGGAACGGCAGTAACCGGGCATGTGGCGTTTGCTCTAAAGAGCGTTTTATTAGTGCGGCGACCAAGATGTTTCCGTCGTACTAGCGAAAACATTGGCGTTGGAGAAAGCATTGAATTTGTCGGTTATGCTTGGCTAGCCTGACATGTGCATTGTTGAGGATCCTCTTCAGGTTGTGTAGATGGTTCGACAAGAAGCTACATGCCTATTCAGTTGTGAGTTGGTCCTTAGTAGGATTATGTTTGTGCTAGATCAATATTATTTTGAGGGTCCTTTCTAGGTTACCCCGATATTTGAATTTTTTTGCTCAAGCAAAATTGAACTCCTTGTTAGTTTAATCATGGGATGCTCTTTCTAGCCTTTTGTCATTCGTTACTAGACGATTTCAAGAACTTGAAACTGACACATTGAGTACACGTCAACAATTTTGTCAAGAGCATCCCCAATTTTGTTCTTTCATCCACACAAATTGAGACATCATTATAGGAATGAAATTGACAAAACTATGTTTGTATACTTATGTTAAATCTAAATTCAAAATTTGCAAAATCTAGAGCTAACATAAATGTTGAACCGTGTAGCCTAAGTTTAGGTACATGGGAATGTTATAGGATAGGATCTCATCGAAAGCCACACATGTAATGTAAGGTACGAATCTTTACAATTCGGTCCTAACTCCTAAACCATGGACCTAATTCCTAATGTACTATCCCGAAGCTTAATTTATTAGTGTGCCCTATAATCACTAGGCTTTGAAAATTCCACCCACAAACATCAATTGCTGTACCGTATACTAAGGGTATATCCAGTGGCGGAACCAGAAAAAATGTTCGGTGGGGGCTAACATATTATATTAAATATTAATAAAATATACAATAATTTTTTTAATCTCCATTTCTTTTACATTTAATTATTTCTTTAAATTTCTGTTGGGCTGGGTTGGGTGTGGGCTGATCTGGGTGTGGGCTGATCTGGTGGGTGCTAATACTCCTTATATATATATTTAAAAACGTTAAAAAAAAAAAAAATTAACCCTACTTATGTTTTTACTGGTGGGGGCTGGAGCCTACACCAGCCCCCAGTTGGTTCCGCCTCTGGGTATATCCATGGTTGGAATCTATCAGTTTTGTCATTTTGCACAATCGAAAGAAGAACAATCCAGCAGCAGAAACTCAAATTTCAATACTATGCTAAATCTTACCTCATGATACGTAGATATAGTAAGAGACGTTCTCATCCAAACATTTTTCTTAAATTGAAGTATCGCCATTGCAAATTCGTCACGACAGAACCTTGATACCACTTCTGTGATTCTATTTTAGATAGAATATTGATACTACTACAGTTCCATTCCAACAAACACCATCAATCGTCATGACTGCGATTCTAAACTGGTACTGCTGCGACCCTGCTCCACCAGTACGTCGCAACAAAGGGATACATTGACCTTGGAGGTGACGATGGTGGCAATAGGAGAGGAAAGTTGAGCGGAGGTGAGAATGAAAGGGTATTTATGTCCTTTTGAATCACCCAATTGCCACCATTAAAATTGATCAAATGGTGGTCAAGAAGTACAAGTCTAAATATAAAAAATGTACTTATCATAAAGTAAGCCCTTTGAATTACAGGTTACATTATTGAACCGCATCTTTGCATGCCTCGACATGTAGTTAGTTAACTACTATTTGTTAAGTTTTGAGCAATTAGACAATTAAGCTAGGTGACGACACAACTATGTGTTTATCACATGCTTTTTTAAATATATTTCCACTTTCAAAACAACTTCCCGAATATTTGAGCATTCATTTTAAATATTGTTCGACAATAATATTATCATTTAAATATTAAACCATAGGGCTAGTCTATGTTTGGGAGTATGAAACCATAGGGCTGGTCTTTCTGAAGTAAAATTTATTTTTTAATGTTAGTATTCAAAATGTTTTAAGAATTATACGTAACAAAACATTAAATTTTGTAGTTATATTAAAAAAATTATACTAATGAAATGGTGTAAAAGTAATTAAGTCATAAATGAAATCCATTGAGAATCATTGATCACGATAAAATTACTAGGAAATAGAGGAAGTATTACAGATGTATAAGAAATAATGTCAAATTAGTTCAATTGATGGGATTAATTGTTTTGAATTCTATGATGAGAGGCTCGGGAGATCTACAGGTTCGGGTCCAAGCCTAACCAGATTCGCTGCACAGTAGCTGTCCACGGTTTTCCCTCTCTATAGCCAATTAGCCACGCCGACGTTATGCGCTGTCCTTCTTTAACCAAATAATTAATTTATACACAGTGTTCTCACACATGCAACTCTACATGCCTATAAATTAGGATATTTATAGTCATTTGCAGAAATACTTACTACAAGACCACTTACTAATATTTGGGAGAGATCCAGAAAAAATAATCACACTATACTCCTTTAATCATCAACTGGCATAAAAATCATTGCATTTGGATGATCCTTATTCACTAGTGGAGGAAAGGGTCTACAGCGGCGGTTCTGTGTCCAATGGGCGGCGGTTATGAACCGCCGGCGGCAGGGGCGCCGTGCAACGGAACTGGAATTGCTCGGCGGTTATGAACCGCCGTGCAAGGTTGCGAGTTCGCAACCTTGTCAGGTTCATACGGTTGCGAGTTCGTAACGAGCTAGAACGTGCAGGTTGTTTTCGAGTGTTGCGACATTGGATGCTTCTCAGGTTCAAAGGTTGGGAACTCGCAACAAGCATTTCAGGTTAGAGTCTATGTTTGTTCCTGAATCTGGTTACGATTTCGCAACCTAATTAGGTTCCACTAAAAAAATTACCGGCCAAAACTGGCCGGTAAAATAAAAATGCTAGAAACGAACAATAGAAACAGAGCTATACTTCAATATAAACAAAGAATATTTGACATATTACATTTTCCAGTTTGATCCTATTTCGCAAACTACTAAATGGAAACCAATGACACAAAGAACTTGTACTTTTAAGCTTCAATTGCTCAACAGATGGCATGCAACAAATGGAATGAATATCCAAAATTCTAGATGTAAAAGGATCCTGTGTTGTAAAATGAAGGTTAATATTTGTAGAAAAGAACTTGAAAGTTAAAAAGAAAACAAAAGCAGAAAGCTTCAAATGAATGGCATGCAAATTTATGAATAAGGAGAAACTTGACTAGAGCTTGAAATAATTCAACTTCTCATAGAAAACCTAAAACTTTCTGGACTTATGAAGTAAATCAGAAAAGCTCAGTTAGTGCCATCATCTTACTTCTTAAGGAGCTTAAAACTTCATAATAATATAGATTTGTCCTGCGCCCTTAATAATAATATAGAAATTTTTCCATTATAATTTACTGTACAAATACAAAAGGATAACAGCATAAAGAACTATTAACTGTACAAATAATTCTTTACACATGGTGGGTGTAGATTGGTAGAAATTGTAGCATGTCCATGCAAGCTGCAACAGCCAATATGATTGATTATCAGTCAATGAGATTAATCACGTAATAAAATCTCGCAATCTTAACTTCTACCTGGCTTTCAAAAACTAGGAAGATAAAAATGTCTCAAATATAAAACATTACATATTCACCTCTTCAGCTAGTGTTAGGAATTTCTGAGCTTCCTCAGCAGGATTACCAGATGACCCTGAAGCTATCATACCAGGAGCAAAACAAGCTAGTTCATCCATCTGCAGGCATTTTAAAATGAGAAAACAATTGCTTATTAGTACTATGCATTTCGGAAGACGTTTATTCATAATTACTAAGGGCACCATACATCACCTTGTCAGTAAAAGAATTTACAATCTTCTCACGGATATACGCAAAAGATGACGGAGTTGTCCTCTTGACCAAGCTTAAAAGACCCTTCATTGATGTCTCCCACATATCTCTGTTGACTTGATTCATTCAAGGAAATTGAATTGGAAAAAGGAAATGATAATAAGCAACCAGTGGTGCAGAAACATTCAATCAACTAATCTTGTTTCACTTACCTGTAATGCTTCACAGCATTAGTTTTGTTCCCTTGAATCCAGACCTTCAGTAGATACTCGTAAAAACTGCAAAAACAACAGATTTTTAATGTACTTATTAAGTTAGTTACAAGTCTATAGGTTCATTTTGAGTGAACAGAAAAAATCTAAGAATTAAAAACTAGAAACATGTAGTCAAGACCTAATATGCAGATGAAAAACAAAAAAAAACATGGATGGGAATAAGATGTAAGCACATAACCATGTCAAGATTTATATCTAGGACAGTTCATAAACATTACCTGTCTCCCATAGCCCCAAAAGTTATCGCAGAGTAGGATGTTGTGCCTTTCTCAGGATTAATATAGATAGGTAGCAGACCATCTTCAGGAAATGTTTTGTTGAACTCCATAATAGTATTCTCGGCCTGAAGTATTGAAGTATCACATCCGTTAAGTCAAGACTACTATGAAGGATCCTTGCTAATGTGTCGCAATAATGGTAATAATCATTAAATTATGAAAGTAATGTGTTATTTACACATAGCTAAATTATGATCATTTGAAGAATTGGAGATTATCAAAGCCTTATACAAGAAGTTGTGTCTTCTACTTTAAAAGTTAGTCCACTCTGTCTAAGGTCTAAACATAAAAAAGACTTCTATGCGCAGGATAATTTCTGCAAAATACCTTCTGTGATACTTTGGATTGCCTGTCCTTTGTGATAGAGCAATAAATTCTAGCTGCTCCGTGCCACAATCAGCCAGTATACTATTACCCTGAAACAAGTGAATTTTTTAATACAAAATTATTTTAAATACATAATTCATAGACATCATATGCACAGGAATTGAACCAATGATTCATTAAGCAAACCTTCAAACACAAGACCAACAAGACCATAGTGTGCAGATTCTCCAACTACAAACAAAACCACATACAAAAGCTTCAAACAGACAAGAATTATTAAGTAGCATCAGATAAAAAAAAGAAAAAAAAAGTAGCATCAGATAAGAACACAAGAGGTGAACTGGAGCCACTCTTTTCAGGCTTCGACAGTGAAGAAGAACCACGGCGGCAGCGACAAAGAAGCACGGCAGTGGCAGCGACGATTCAGGATTGCGCACCAAGTCGGAACGGCGGCACCGACGAAGAAGGACGACGGCGATTAAGGGCGAAGATGCACATCGGCAGGGCCAATTCAGCACGGCTGTAGCTGTCGGAGATTCAACGATGTCTCCGGTAGTGTGCGGGAAGAGGTCGTTTTACGAAGACTTGCAATCCCCGTCGCCGCCCTCTGCGACTTCGTCCTCTGCGAAGAAGCTCCGGTGCTCCGGTAGCTATTACACGTAGCGGGGGAGAACGGAGTCAATCGCGATTTGGGGTTTCACTTTGGGGCAGATTGCGATCGGCGATTTGGGGTTTTCTGATTTGGAACCGATCGTGAATTGGAGATAATGTGTTTGGGGTTTTCTCTTTTGACTAGGGTTTGGGGTTGTTTTGTAATTTTGCAAATATTCAAGGGGTTGTTTGGTATAAAATTATATTATTATAATAACTAATAATATTATAAAATTATTAATAAAAATCAAGTAAGATTTGGATAAGTCATTGTTTCTAAAAAAATCAATTAAATTAAGTTTGATTAATCATTAGTTCAACTAGATTTAGTTAGTATTTAATTATAAAAAAACGTGTAAGAGTCGAGTTCGGTTCAATATATATAGTTGAAATTATAGAATGTCAATTAAAGTTTGACATTTGACATTTCCACTCAATTTAATTAGTGTCTACAAAAGAGTATAGTGTACATCTGATTTTTAACTCAATATGGTTATCTGTATATTGCTTAGGTCAATATGATTAAATGATTCTAGCAAGTCAATCAATGTTTGACTAATTATTAGTTCAACTCGATTTAGTGGATATTAATAAGTGTAATATTTTTTGAATCAATATAGTTGTTGTTATTAGAAGTATTATTTTCCTATTTTTCATTGTTTTTATAATTTTATTTTTCTAATATTTATCAAGTCAATTCAATTAGCGTTCATAGAAAATCAAGTCTGAATTGGTATAATTGTATAGTTTAAGTTAATTTTGTTTATTCGCAACTGATATTTAAATAAGCTCAGTTAATTAATATCTACTAAGTCCATTGAATTTGATTGAAATCAATACGATTAAACTAATTTAATTAGTCATATCCAACTAAAATAAAGTAAAACGTGTCAAAATATAGATAGTGGTGTGTTTGAATCAATAACTACATTCTATTCGGTTGCGACTTCGCAACTACTTCAGGATCAATTTAAAAGAACCGTAGCCCCAGTTACGATGTCGTAACTAGAACGGACGGCGACGGTTTTTCAAAACCGCCGCGTAACGTATCGTTGGTCGGCGGTTTACTGTGCATAATATGATCCGGACACGGTTACGAACTCACAACCGATCAAGCACCGGTTTTTGGGAAACCTGATCAAGGTTGCGAACTCGCAACCTAATTGCACGGCGGTTCTTGTAAGTTTGGCAGGAACCGCCGCGAAAAAGAGCCGCGGTAGACCCTTTTTCCACTAGTGATTAATTGTAGCGATGGGAGATCATTATTTACATAAGCACTGCAAATATTTTAAAACCAGACCAACATCTTGAATCACGGATTTAATTATAACTAAATTTATATGTACTTGTAAATATAATAGATGTTTGTGAGAATTAAAAAGAATGAGAGAAGGCGCGGACAAGCTGCCACTTCTTTCTTTGGTAGGGAAAGGTAAAGAGTAAAGTCGAAATTTGTCTTTGACTTAATTTTTACAAATTCTCATTTGAGACCTGTCTCTATGGAGACCAGGACTATAGACCCAATTCAAAAGTCCTTGGGTAAAGTGAAAAACACGCCAAACTATAGGGGCTTATTTGCAAATTCTGATAAATTTGTTTCTTTCTCCTTCATTCTTCTGGTTCCCCTTTTCCAGATGCCAAAATTGACGCTAGATCGAGTCGCGGCAATCTACCCATTCCCCCTTCGACGCAAAGGTTGTGGATCATCTTCTGTTCTTCATCTTTGGTTTCCGGCATCATGATCACGGTTCTACTTCCGGTGACGGAGGTTTTGGCCGTCATCATCTTCATCTACCATGAAAAAATCCAGGCCGAAAAGGCAATCGCTCTGGTTTTGTCATTCTAGGGATTTGCTTCTCACGTGTATGGTCAAATCAAGCGCGCACCAAGAAGAAACAGAAGCAAATCAATGAAACCGAGATGCGTTCAATTGCTACTCCGTGTTTTTTCTGGCATTTTCTTTGATCTATTTCAGTTATCACTTGAGATTAATCTTTTGCACTAACAACTTGATTATCTATGTTTATTGCTTCATCTTTTTATGTTTGATCTTTTCTTTGATCTTTTTCAGTTATCACTTGAGATTGATCTTATTATGTTTGATCTTTTTGATATTTTCTTTGATTTTTTTCAGTTATAACTTGAGTTGATATTTTCTTTGATCTTTTTAAGTTATTACTTGAGCTTATCTATTTCTATTTGATCTTTTTAATATTTTCTTTGATTTTTTCAGTTTATAACTTCAGTTTGATCTTTTTTGTATATTCTTTGATTTTTTTATTTATCGAGCTTGATCTTATTATGTTTGATCTTTTTTATATTCTCTTTGATCTTATTTAGGGTATTGCAGTCTATCTATAACAGCTTGTTAAGTTGGCACTGAATTGCATTTTTTCTGAATAGGAACTTCCGAGTGAGCATCAAAAGGGATACTAATGTCAGTTTCTGCTATTCTAGCCCCTTCAAAGGACGGCTATCGAGGACGGCTACCACGTTCATATTTTTAAGCACATCAACGGCGGAGTCCCACTCTCCGATGACAACACCACCTTGATCTTTTCTCCAGGACTCGCCGCAGTCTCTTTATTGCCCCTTCCGATGACTCTGACAGTAACTCTCCGACGAATTCATCTAAATCCGACGAATTCAACTAAATCGGGCGAGACATATTCAAAATCAGACGAATCGGATTTATAAAGCTTTAAATCTGAATGATTGAATAAATTTTCTGCGAGGAAAGACGGATCCGCCGGCACATAGCCGGAGATAAATGCAGATGGCTGTCTTTTCTTTCTTTTTACTTTATTTGCACTCTAGCCCCTGAAGTTTTGATGTATTGTACTATTGCGCCGAAATCAGAATAATCATGAAATAGCCCAAACACTCTGAGATCTCCTATAATTTGTAATAAGTGGACTGGTCTCCACAAGGACTGGTCTCACCCAAGATTTTCTCCTTAATTTTTATCGAACTTTCGTTCTACTTTAGCCAATAATTAGAATCAGACATAACAAATGTTGGTCTACTGGTGATTCCAAAGGTATATACTTCCTACACACCAAATTAAACTTATACCGAAGGCATTTAAGTCCAATTTTTCATCATCTACCTCGTAATTTCTAACTAGTATGCCTAGGAGTAGTATAATTTTTGTTAACAATTTCAAAATTCTTATTTCTCAATGTTAGCAATTTGTACCAAAACTTTGTTCGATCCTACAACTATCACAATTTTTACCGAAAAAATAAAATCGCTAGTTTATCAAGGCCCATTCTAAGTAATGGGCTAACCCTTATCCATAAGTGAGAGTGAAGAGCCCCACAGATCACAATCACTGAGGGAGACCCAGATTCCAGAAAACCATGTTTTGTGCAGGTGCCAAGGCAGCAGTCTGTCGCCCACACATCTTACCATATCCTCGCCGCTCTTCTCCGCTCCGTCACGCCGTCCGTCTCTACGCCGCCCGATCGCCGCCCTCCGTCAAGATGTCCGCCGCCGCCACCCAGATCATCGAGCACATCGTCCTATTCAAAGTCAAATCCGATGTGGACCCCTCCAAGCCCGCCGCCATGGCCGCCAATCTCAGCTCCCTGTCGTCGCTCGACACCGTCCTCTACATCACCGCCGGGCCCCTCCTCCGGTGCCGGAGCTCATCCCTCCACTTCACCCACATGCTCCACTCGCGCTACGCCTCCAAGGCCGACCTCGACGCCTACTCCGCGCACCCGGCCCACGTCTCCGTGGTCAACGACTACGTCAAGCCCATCTGCGATGACATCATGGCCGTCGACTGGGTGGGCGACGTTCCCGCCGCCGCCGTCGCGCCAGGATCCGCCATGAGGGTGACATTCCTGAAGCTGAAGGAGGAGAAGGACAAGGATGAGGTTTTGGGGGTAATTGGGGGAATCAAGGAGAAGTTCCCGGCGATTGAGCAGCTGACTGTCGGGGAGAACATTTCTCCGGCGAGGGCGAAAGGCTTTTCGATTGCCTCCATCGCGGTGTTTAAGGGCACCGCTGAATTGGAGGGGCTGGATTCGGAGTCCGAGACGGTCAACGAGCAGAAGGATTTGGTGAGGGAAAAGCTTGATGGGGTGGTGGTGTTGGACTACGTCGTTCCTTCTTCGCCGGCGGCGAGCCTGTGAGGAGTCTATACTGTGTCATTTCATTTCGGTGTTGTAGTTGGGACTTGGGGGCAGTGAATCAGTGATGTGTTTTGAGTCCCAAAATTGAGTTGGAATAATAAGAGCATGATTTTGCATTGGTTGTTAAATTTGAGTTTGTACTGAATATTTTCTGAGTAACTTGGCATCATTTCCTGCACAACTATTTTCTGCTCTATGTTTGGCCAAATAATCTGTTGTTGGGTTTTAAGACCAGGTTATTAAATCGAATCTTGGGCATCGTAAGTTTAATTTCCTAATCCAAACTTTTGGGCCTAATTTCCTAACAAATTCCTACTTCATTATGATGGATCAAAAGGTGATACTAGTAGTATATGTTTTGGTGGTGAGAAAATTACGATGGAATGTCCAACCAATGGAATACTAGTTCTCTTTACCTGATTATATTAGTTGATTTGAATAATTAATTATATTAGATGATTGAAAATTATATTAGTTGATTTGACTAATTAATTATATTAGATGATTGCATAAATGTGTTTGGTAAAATAGTTGGTGCGTTTAAGGAACGTAGACGGTATCGATTTTGTTATTTGAGTTGAAATAATAAGAGAATGTTTTCGTCGGATATGATTTATTCAAAGTTACTTTGGCAACATCAAAGTAGGTTAGTATGGCCCCGTTTGGTGACGAGAGTTTTGAAGAGCGTTTAGCTTTTTGGGTTAAATATGGATAGTTGACTTGTCAAACAGCTCTTTCTAGTGTTTGGTGAGGAGAGTTTTCTAATTAGCTTTTTTGGTGAAACCTCTGATTTCTGAAACGCTAGAAAGAGCAGCGTTTGTAAAAAGTTAATCAAAGAACTATTACAAAATATCTTTTATATCCTTATCCCTCACAAATTTCCTTTTCAAATTCATTAAATCTAATTAGAAAACCTTTTATATAAGTAAATAATAACCTTTTAGTAAATTTTATGCATCATATTTGCGTACGTACATTTTAAGGTTTTTTACATTATTTTTAATTTATTTTTGAAGTATATTACACATATTTTAAATATATAAAAAATAAATTTCAAGTATTTTAATTCAAAAAAAGGTTTTTTTAAATAGATATAGATATATTAATAAAGAATAATAATTCAAATAATAAACATCATAAAAATAAATGAACATATAGTGATAACAATTTTCGATAAACAAATAACACACTACAAAAAATAAATAATAATAAATTGTACTAATGTCTATTTCAGTCATTTAACGTAATGAAACAGCTAATTGTTATTTGCCAAACACTCATATACAAACCGCTAGTCAAGCCGCTAGTCAAAACAGCTAATAGAATCCGCTAACAGCTAACCGCTAATAAAATCCGCTAACAGCTAACAGCTAAACGCTGATAGCCAAACGAGGCCTATATATTCTTGGCAACATCATGTTACTAACCTTAGGTGAACATAACACATATTGTGATAGAGAAAATACTTTTGTTTTGGCTGAAATGGAAGAATATATATTTTGGTCACCCATTTCGATTTACATACAAACTAAAGTAGAACTATTAGTCAAACTTGTCAAATAACCAACCCAACATTTAACTGCTAATTACTGCCAACCTTCATTTACCAAACATGATCAAATCTAGTCAAACAAATATTATAACCAATAAATATAATTGGTGGACTAAAGACTACCTATACATAGATCCGTTAGCACAATACAAATCGGATCAGTTCCTTTCTTCAACTCTCATCCAGTAATTCATCACCGCCGGCGCCGATGGCTACGTTCATCGACCACATCACTCTGTTCAAAGTGAAAGGCGAAGTCGACCCTGAGAAAAATGCAACGGTGGTCAACAACCTCAGCTCCGTCGAAACCGTCCTCTACCAGAACGCCGGACCGATCGTAAAACTCCGATCGCCGTTTCGCTCCTACACCCACATGAGCTACATGCGCTTCGCCACCGAGGACCATGTCAGAGGGTTCAACACGCACCCGATCCACCTCGACGTCATCAGCAAGAGCAGGCACCTTCTGGAGGACGTCATGATCATGGACTGGTGGCACGCGGCGGAGACCACCGGAATTTCCCCGGGATCCGCTCTGAGGGTGACTTTCTTGAAGCTGAAGGAGGGGCTTCCGGAGGGGGAGAGGGAGAAGGATGAGGTGCTGCGTGCTATCGGCGGGATGAAAGACAGGTTTCCGGCGATCCAGGAGTTGAGCTTTGGGGAGAACATCTCTCCAAATCAGTGGGCGAAAGGGTTTTCCATCGGTTTCGCCTCGGTGTTCAAGGACGCCGGTGAAATGGAGAATGTTTATGCAAAGTGGGAAGATGAGCACTAGGATGAGTTGAGGGGAGTTATAGAGGAGACAATGGTGATCGACTATGTTGTGGCCTAAAGTGCTCGCGCGCTGCTGGTTGCCGGTTACAAAGGATCGATGGATACGTAGTTTTATTTGCATCTAGGGTTTCAATATTTTATGAAGATTTGAACCAAGCTAGCTTTACTTTTCAGCCCTCATGGTTTGTGATAAAAAAATAGGAGGCGGTAGGGAACTGAACTGAACTAAATTTAAATGTATTTAATTGAAATGAAATAATTTTGAAATTAACATTATTGAGTTTTCATTTTCTATATATCCTGTAAAATGTGATAGGGAATTAATTTATTGGACTTTGCTTTGTATGATATCCCGACGACCGACGAGTTTTAAGTATATTAGATTAGGGCAATTTCTATATGCAGATACATTTTTTGCCTTAACAATATTATGGGTATTATGATAAAAATATGGACATGCAAGAGAAAAATGTACTTGCATTTAGCAAACCCCGATTTTAGTGCTCTAATTTAACTACTCCCTCCGTACCAGCTATATTTGCAAGGAATTTGTTTTTCACAGTCTTCTAAACACGTATTTGACGGCTAATATCTTTAACTACATATATTTTCAATTTATAGAAATTAGATATTAATTAACTACATGTTATGACGATTTCAACAATATTAAATACAATAATATTTTTATTTATCTATACATTCAAAAATCCAGTTAAAATATTCTTTGCAGATATAGCTGGTCCAGAGGGAGTATATACATTTTGTAATCTGATATTTTGACTCCTTCGGAGAAAAAGATTACTCCCTCCGTCCCCATTTAAATGTCTCACTAGAATAGTCAATTTTTTTCACACCATGTTTGACCATTAATAACTTTAATTATACTTAATATTAAAGTAAATAATTTTGATTTTAAAAAAGTACATCATACGAGGATTCTAACGATATCTTATGTGAAAATATATTATTTATATATTATAAGTTATTAATGGTCAAATATGGTGTGTAAAAATTTGACTATTCCAGTTAGACATTTAAATGGGGACGGAGGGAGTAGTTTCCAAAATTAATTGCACTTTCTGTGCAACATCTTGTTGGTTGTTGTGTTTTTCATTGTCAAAGTTACACATTGTTTCTAAAAGGAATAGTTATTTAGTCATGTTTACTAGACATTATTTCTTGTTGAGCTGAATTGAATTGATCATAAATTTTATAATCAGCATGACTGAATTAACATAAATTTTATCATATTACATTTTCACTGAACTGAACTGAACTGATCTACAGATAAGTTTCAGCAAACGGGCCTTTAGAGCCGTCAAAATGAAGAAGTTGTATAATTACATAAAATTAATTGATTAATTATTTATTGGATAACTAAATAAATGTTATAAATGGATATGGATAACGGTTAGTCAAACAAATCACATGTAATCAACCGACCAGGCTTTAATAGTTACTAATCCTTACCAACCAATTACCAAATATATATGGTCAAATTTAGTCAAAGAAAATTATTATCATCATGACTATAAATAGTTTCGTTAGCACAGGCAATATCTCATCAGTTCCTTTTACAACAACTCTCCTCCGCCGATTGTTAATTGCTGTAGCTCATCACCGCCGCCGTTCGCTATGTCCGCCGCAAACCTCACGAAGTTTGTCGAGCACATCGCTATATTCAGAGCGAAAGACGAAGTCGACGCTGACAAATATGCACAGGTGGTCAACAGCCTCAACAAACTGAGCTCCCTCCCAACAAGCCTCTACCAGAGCGCCGGCCTGATCTCCAACCTCCGATCGCCGTCGCGCCCCTTCACCCACTTAAGCCACATTCGCTTCGCCTCCGAGGACCATCTCAGAGAGTTCGCCACGCATCCGATTCACGTCGGCGTCAGCAAGGAGATCAGGCCTTTCCTGGAGGAGTACATCGTGGTGGACTGGTGGCACGCGGCGGAGACCACCGCCATTCCCCGGGGATCCGTTCTGAGGGTGACTTTCTTGAAGCTGAAGGAGGGCCTGCCGGAGGAGGAGAAGGATGAGGTGCTAGCGGTTATCGGCGGCGTGAAAGACAAGTTCCCGGCGATGCATGATCTGAGCTTTGGTGAGAGCATCAGTCCTAAGTTGGGTAAAGGGTTTTCGATCGCCTCCGTTGCGGTTTTTAAGGACGCCGGCAAACTGGAGAAAGCGTCTGAGTGGGAGGTGGCAGTCAACGAGGAGCTGAAGGATAAGGTGACGGGAAAGGTGGAGGAAGCGATGGTGTTCGACTATGTCATTGCATAGACTGCTCGATCGTCACTCTGCGGTTACCGTGGATGGATTTGACGTTTTATATCTATTTTGTTCAACCACTAGTTAGCTTGAAAAGAATAAGATTTAAGTCGATACTTAAAAGTGTGAAATGAAATCCTAGCTATTTAAAACAAACAATTATTTTTTTACTGGATCTGCTAATTATGATGTTCCAACATGAAAAATAATAAAGTGCAGAAAAGTAAATGACATAAACAATTGATTACGCAGTTCGATGCATCGCATCTAACTACGTCTATGGGGTCTTGCCCAGTATTGTAACCATCCACTAATATGTCAAAGATACAGATTACACGAGAACTTATCTTTACTACTCTATCTGTGGATTCGCATTCGCTGCTGCCAATTGGCCTGACTGGCTATACTAATAGTTGATGCACAATCACCTCTCCCGAGGTTTTATGGCTAGGTTACAACACTAAACGAGTAAACGTTCATGTCCTAGAGTAGGTTTCATGAAGTTTTATGGACCTTGTTGCCTGACGCTACTCTTGACAATCCCGAGTGCAGAATTGTTCTTCAATAAAAATAGTAGTTTGAGCGTTGCAGCTGCTGTCCTATTTATAGTTCATAGCCTTGTCTTCCATCAGTTAGCAAGGCTGGAGAATTCTCTTTCCATAATAACTCTCAATCAGATCGCAAACAGCCTCGAAAGAAGAATCCCGAATATCTCCAACTCCTTGATTATCACTAACAATTCTTATCTCTTCAAATCAAATCATTTGCAATATTCTTCGAAATCCTAAGCAGAGAATATTCCATCGACTGTATTCATACCACAAATACCATGCGCAGTAATATTCCTTAATGCAAAGCTTCCATAAATAACCTTGCGTTGTCCGCATTTTAAACCCTGCTGGTGTAAGCCGATGTTCCAACATGAACATCACTTTTCACAAATTCGCCAATTAAAACCACGGACCTTACATGATTGTTTCAATTAGAAATTACTAACTATATTGTTTCAAAAAACTTGTAATCTCCCAAGCTTTTTCATCCCAACTAGTTGGAGTTTTCTTGAACTTGAAGTTTTTCATCTCAACTTGTTAATTAGGTTTTCTTTAACTTATTGTAATTGATCAAGACTTTGAGCTATTTATGGTTAGGGGAGCCAAATAAATATCTCTCCAGCATTGCTAGTTTATATTTTAAAAAATCATATATCTTTACATTGGAAGATATATATTTATATTAAACTAGCGCGGTCTCTCCATGCGCTGCGTGGAGGGTTTGGCACACATACCTCTAAAATATATCAAAAATTGTCATTACATAAACATGATTATCTATGCAGTTTTTCACATCTTTACACACACTCAAAAGTTGGAAACATATTTCAAAAGTTGTATAGGTAACTTTTGCAGATTTGTGTGCATTTCCAACATGCTAGTCAGATCATTCAAGCCATTAGGGCTCAATGGTAGTATAATGCCACAACTTTGTACTCACAAACTGACGCAATCAAGGGAGATATAGAAAAAACTGTTTCGGCCATATGCTGAAACCAAATAATATTTTGAGAAAAGTAGAAGCTAAAACCAAAGAAAAGTAGAAGCCGAACACAAGATCATTGAAATTCACTTTTATAATTTTTTTAAAAGCTCTTGGAATGCAAAATGCAAATTTGATCAGTGAAGAAATAAGAGCAGCAAACCAAATTCTTCCCCGAACCCCCCTAACATTTTGTATTGATACTTCATCTAAAAATTTCAACATACGCATGTATATGATAATCACTAAGTAAAGGCCAGAGTGGGCATCAACAAACTAAATGATTAACATGTAGCCTAAATCAAGGTAGAAACAGAATATACTTAAAAGAAAATATAAGCAAAGTTATACTTCTAGATAGAGAGGATGTTCTAGATGTGTCAATTTAGAGATGTATTTTCTAATGGTAATCAATGTGCGTTTTGGTTTATGTTATTGAAAAGACACAACTTTACATGTATAAATGATGTGACTTTTCAATAAGCTAAGAATTTTATACCCTATGGGTATGTGCTTATGTTTTATTATTTTATATTATATAAGTTTCATTTAGCCCACATGGGGTGTAAAATTACCAAATTACCATTGCTGGAAGATAAGAAGAAATTAAAAATTACCTTTGCAGGAAAATAAGGAGAAATTAAAACAAAGAATTTTCATTATAGTTTTGCTCTAGGAAAAGAGAGTAGTGAGCATGTAAATTTACCTGCTTTCATGTAGCTTTATCCTTCTTCCTAAGATCTTTCTTGTTCTAGACTTCTAGTGTTGCTATTTACACTATTTTGACTCTGAAATAGGTTGTAAACCATGTTAAAAACTTAAATACACATTGATATTAATAACAACAACACCGTCTGGCCAATCAGAACAAGATTGAAAAGAATAAGATTTATGCGATATTTAAAAGCGTCATTGTTTTCTGAATTTAATTTTAAAAGGATATGAAAGTGTGGTTGTTCACAAGAAAATGATCATGCGTGAGAATTGAGATACAATTGATCATATCGATTGTTCACTTTTCAAGACATGCTAACATTCTTCTACATATGAAAAAGTGGTAATAGGACATGCAAAAGAATTGCTTCACAGTGACAAACTTGAAATATTTTCCCATAGCAATTCTGCATAACGGAGAGTACCACACAACCTAGTGAACGTAAAACGGCGTTATTGTAATTACAGCCGCGTCATCACTACATCACTACGTACATCACTCTTTTGGCTGAAAATCAAGAGCGGTTTCGTTATCATCAATTATATTTGTGTAACGTTCGTTTACGCGCCACAGTTTTCATCGTCAAACAACTTAAAAACGGATTAGTCAAAATCAAAACCAATAAAACGAAATGATAAACTACCCAAAATAGGCTATAGCTACTTATCTCGAATGTTCGAAATTTCCAGCACACTTGCCAAATCTGCTCAAACTTAGTCAAATGACACCATCACGAATAAATGTATTAGGTGGCGCATATGATTATAAATAGATTCGTTAGCACAGTGAGGCAAACCACAAACACACAAATCAGACCAGCTTTTCTCCGCCGCCGTCGATATAGCTAGCCATGGCCGCCGGAAAGTTCATCGAGCACATCGTTCTGTTCAAGGTGAAAGGCGAAGTTGACGCCGAGAAGAATGCGACGGTGGTCAACAACCTCAACATCCTGAGCACCGTCGAAACCTCGCTCTACCAGACCGCCGGCCCGATCCTCAACCTCCGATCGCCGTCGCGCTCATTCACCCACATGAGCTACATTCGCTTCGCCACCGAGGACCATCTCAGAGACTTCGCCACGCACCCGATTCACCTCGGCGTCATCAAGGAGATCAAGCACCTCATGGAGGACATCATGGCGGTGGACTGGTGGCACGAGGCGGAGACGGCCGCCGTTCTCCCCGGATCCGCCCTGAGGGTGAGTATCCTGAAACTGAAGGAGGAGGCGGAGAAAGAGGAGGTGTTGGGCGTTCTCGGTGGGGAGAGAGACAAGATCCCGGCGATCCAGGCGTGGAGCTTTGGTGAGAACATTTCTCCGGCGAGGGCTAAAGGGTTTTCCGTTGGCTCTGTGGCGGTGTTTAAGGACGCCGGTGAACTGGAGAAGGCCCCTGCAGAGTTGGAGGCGGTGAAGGGAAAGGTGGAGGAGACGATGGTGTTCGACTATGTCACGGCGGCCTAGATTGCTCGGCGGCAAGTAGTAGTTGATGTGTTTGTTTTTGTGTTTTTTAATAATGTATGAAAAAGACTTGATTACTGTTTTAAATCTCTTGAGGTGAATTATAGAAGAAAAAAAAGGCACTGTTTCTTTTTAAACGATGAACTGAAATGATCACGATATTATTATGATATCGGTTAAAATGAACTTAAGGCACAAAAAATTTTATGACAAAGTTGAGGAATAAAAATTTAACTCCTTTAGTTTTTAAACGTTTTAAGCCAAAAATTAACGATCTCATGTGGATTTTTATGGGTTCATTTGGATTAAATTAAAAGTTGTAAAAAATCAATTTAGCTATCATTATTAGATGATTTCGACAATTAATAAAGTAAAGTTTAATTATAAAGTAAACCATCTCCTCAATATAAAGTAGTACAAGTTTCTGGCACAATTTAGCTTGTGAATGTTTATAGTTTGGTGTCAGTTAAGAATTATTTGAGCACTTTAAAAAATATTTGGGGCTATGCTAATATATGAGCAAGATATCTTGTTCCCAATGTGTTTAATTTAATTTAATTTTACAAATTTAATATAAATTATCTCAACGCTTTAAAATAATGATTATATAACCTTGTTGTTTTGTAAGATCCTATTTATTGTGTGCACGTTACCGCACATTATATTCAAAATCTCTAAATGATAGAGATTAAATCTAATTCAATTAACTTATTTTTGTTGCTGTTCATGAATTGAAATTCCAAGTGAAATGTAGGATTTTTGAGAGAATTAAGATTTTATTGTTCAGGAAAGACTTTTTCACAAGGATTCAAGTGAGACTTTTGAAAACAATTGCAGCAAAATTTATAATCCATATCAATCAAAGGAGTGGACGACGTGTGTGTTCATCAATCGATCCAAATAAAGAAATGAAAATTGGTGTGATGATGTGTCGGTTAATCGAGAAAAACGTGTTGGGGCATCTCACCAAGAAGATCAGATGAGAATCAGAATCAGAACAATCAATGGATAAACAAATTGAAAGCAGTCTGTCAGCACTCACCACTACTTTCTGGTTTTGTTTAAATGACACCGTTGATTGACGTTAACCATCAATAACTTTATATAAATATATTAAGTAGATTTAAATTTTTTAATTTTAGAAAATATGTGTTAAGTATAATCCAAAACTATATCATTCATAATATTATTATTCATACATTACTTTAAATCTATGGTCAAACTTGTAATCATAGTTATGACATTTAAACAAAATCCTTGTACTTAATTCTGCTCATCATGTTCATCATGTTCTTCCTGATCATGCTCAATTATTTCAATTATTGTTTGCTTTTCTCCCATGTGATTTCACGCATTACGATTTACGAGGCACCAATTTTCATATATTTGGAAATGACCACAGTACCTACGAGTCTATAAAACACAAGACTAGGAGGCACCAATGTTCTTCCTGTCTATTATTTATGCTTATTGAAAAAATTATGTTGATAAAAAACACATTATAATGTATGGCAAATTCTCATTTGAAACCTGTCTCAAATTAGACCAAAAATTATATGATACTGTTATTGATTGAATTTGTTGTTGGTGAGCTTTAAACCCGCCGATTTCCTTGATTGAATTTGTCGTTGGTGAAATTAACCAAGGAAATGATCAAGAAAATTGACCGAAAGATCAAGTAAATTGAACGAAAGATCAAATTAACTGAAAAATCAAGGCAAAACAAAAATACTCAAGGACATTGATTGAAAGATCAAACAAACTAACTAAAAGATCAAGCTGAAACAGTAAATGCTCATTCCCCTGCTCTTGGTCTCCACAAAGACAGGTCTCACCTAAGACTTTCTCATAATGTATTTATCTTTAATTTCTCGGTGTTTTGAAAAATTAAAACAATCATGAATAATAGACTCAATACTTGATGATAAAGATTCTCTCAGCCTTCCTATTATTCATATAGGTCGCTCCCCCACATTTTGATCGATTTTTCAACTGTTTTTAACCGACATTTTCACGTGGAGTATGTTTATATAAAGGAATTAATCTAATCTATGTAAGTACATTTTTCTTATGCAGATTCACATTTTTACAAGAATACCCTTTGTATTAGTAAGAATAAAAAACCAATCAAAATGCAAGGATACATTTGAAGATATTTTGGTAAGAATTTGAATCTCCATAAGAAAACATACATGCATGAATAAATTCATTTATTTAAATGGCGTTATGCTTATGGCAAATATAATTTTTGTCTAATGAATCAAGCTATATTTTCTTTCTTTTCAAGTCACTCAGACTTAAAAAATAAAGATATCCATTTCAACCAAACCTATAATTTTCATAAACTCAAGCATTTATCCAAGATTCGAAATAGTAATTATTCTAATTTATTTATTTATATGTACAAAAACAGTTGGGTTCTCAAAGGAATATACTTTGTACATTCACCCAATTCGTGATACACAGTATACAGTATACAAAATTTCAATATAACTAATAATTAATAAACATAAAAGATTTAGGTTCTCATTCTTTCTAACAACAACAAGGCACGTTATCATCCATAATAATAACAATGGCTATTGCCCAAAATCGGAATAAACTATAGGAATCTAACTAACTAATTCAGTAGATCATTTCTTTCAAAACTCAATTACAGAAAACAGTTTTTTTTAAAATATAAAAAGGCTCAATTGTCTTTTTTTGGCTAAATAATAGTCCATAATTTGTCTTCGTTTGTGCACATTGCCTTCTTGTATCCTACTCCTATATATATAGTCAACACTTGTTTAGTCCATGTACCATATCCTGCAACCGCTACCGTCGTCAACCTCCTCCGCCGCCGCCGACCACCATGTCTTCCGCCGCCGTCTGCCCCAAGCAATTCATCGAGCACATGGTCCTGTACAAAGTCAAACCCGGCCTTGACTCCGACACACTGGACTACATGGCCAAGAACATCAGCACCCTCCCCGGCATCGAAACCATCATCCACATGACCGCCGGCCCGCTCCACCGCTGCCGCTCCTCGTCGGCGCTCTCCTTCACCCACATGATCTACCTCCGCCTCGACACGCAGCCCACCAAGGCCCACCTCAAGGACTTCTCCGAGCACCCCATCCACGTGGCGGCGGTCAAGGCCAACAGCCCCAATCTCGAGGACATCCTCGCCATGGACTGGGTCCACTCGGCCGACTCGCCGGCGATCACCCCCGGTTCGGCGCTTCGGGTGGAGTTCCTGAAGCTCAGGGAGGGGCTGAGCGAGGAGGAGAAGGAGGAGCTGCTGCAATTGCTCCGGGGGATGAAGGAGAGCTTTCCGGCAATCGAGATGGTGACGTGCGGCGAAACGTTCATTCCGGACCGGGCGAAGGGGTTCTCGGTCACCTGCGTGGTGGTGTTTAAGGACGTCGGGGAGTTGGAGGAGTTTCATGCGCAGTGGGAGGCGCCGGAGAATAAGCTGAGGGATTCGGTGAAGGCCAAGGTGTCGGGGGAAATGGTGGTTGAGTACGTCATGCCCAAGTGATGACTAATTGACTTAATTGTGTGCTCATGGTTTTTTTTTCATAATTTAAAGAAATAACCCATGTTTCAATATCTGTAAACTGTCATGAAAATGAAATGTACTCCTTAATTCTGTTTGTTTGATGTATGCATCCTTCTTTTTTGCAAAGTTGCCTCAGTTTGGTTGGGACGGACGCAGTATGCTTATCTTCTCTGCTTGTTGGGTTAAGAGTTCATTTTCTGAACTTTTATTTATCTAAAAAGATGAACAAAGAGAGCATATTTACAAGTGTTGGTTTTTCATCTTTTTAATTTTAGGCATTGTAAACATCATTCATGTTTTTCACGTGTGTCCAAAAAGAGGGGGAAACACCTGTTTTTAACATCATTCAAATTTCAACCTTCTTCCCCAAGGAAGCAAGATTGTTGATATACGAAGATTCATTCATTTCTTGACTACTTTTAAAATGGATCCTTCGAGTTTCAACCTTGTTCTCCAAGAATGTAAAGCCAAATATTATTGACGATTCATTTCTTGATTTTACTTTTCAAATTGCAATTTATGAGGGGCAACCCTTACAAACTTTTCAATGGAGACATGCTAGACTACACTAAGCAAATTTCAGAAGCATTACGAAGCCTGTCTCATCCAATCATGTCCCGGGTTGATCCGTTCACTCACACTACAGTGCAAAAATATGGTATGTCAATCACAAAACATTTGCTAGTCTAAGATCTTTTAACATAATATTAGAGTCTGAAGCATAACAACTTTTACATAAGATGATATGTCATGTTTGCAGGAAAGATATCACTGAACTGGGCAGGAACAACTCCTAGGGTAAACATTATGGATCCTGAGTTGATTAAAGAAGTACTTGCCAACAAGCAACACCCTCTGAACCCTTACATTCTCATGCTATCACAAGGATTGACAATTCTAAAGGAAAATAATGAGCCCGGTTCAGAACTTGGAGAAACTAAAGGTAAATAATCTCACAAGCCTTTTTCTTTAACAAGTGTAAGATTATCGATCACTAGCTAGCTGGGATTCTTGTTCCTTACTCTATTTATCTGTTCTTCTGGTGTCAAATTACTAGGGAATGATACCAGTATATGCAGAGAGTAGTGCCTTGTTAGTTGAAAAATGGAAGAAAGCATTAGCTGTTAAGAAGACCTATGAAGTGGATGTCTGGCCCGAATTTCTGGATCTTACTGGAGATATAATTTCTAGGACAGTATTTGGGAGTAGATTTGAAGAAGGGAATAGAATCATAACCCTCCAGAAAGAGCTGCAGAAGTTGGTCCTTGAAGCTATTCAGTACTCATATATTCCTGGATTCAGGTATTCAGCCGATTACGACCTGAAGATCTTGTTATACCTTAATATTCTGATGATATGAATGAATAGGTTCATCCCAACAAGGACTAACAGAAGATTGAGGAGTTTGGACAGAATCATGAATTCAATGCTTAAAACTCTGATTGAGAGAAAGGAAACGGCTATGAGAACTGAACTAACATATGGGGAAGACTCACTTGGCAACCTCTTGAAATCCAACTATGCATACTGTGAACAACCGAATGATAGCAAGATGACCATGAAAGAGATCATAGAAGAATGTAAACAGTTTTATGTAGCTGGTTACGAGACTACCTCAAGCTTGCTAACATGGACCATGGTAGCATTGGCAATGCACCCGACCTGGCAAGACGAGGCAAGGGAAGAAGTTCTGAGAGTCTGCGGGCAAAGTCATCTCAAAGCCAAAACTGTCACCCAACTGAAAACAGTGGCCATGATTCTTCATGAAGTCATGCGACTTTACCCACCAGCTATTACCGTGTTCAGGCACACATACCATGAAACAAATATAGGAGATTTAATTGTTCCAGCAGGGGTGGATATTCACATACCGTTGCTGTTAACCAACCATGATTGTGAGATATGGGGTAATGATGCAGAAGAGTTCAAACCGGAAAGATTCTCCCACGGACTTTCAAAGGCATCCCAAGTCCAGTCTGCATTCTTCCCGTTTGGAGTTGGCCCCAAGACTTGTATCGGCCAGAATTTTGCTCTGATGGAAGCAAAGGTTGCTCTAGTCCTCATTCTACAGAACTTTTCACTTGAGCTCTCACCATCCTATACACATGCCCCTAATACTGGAATCACTCTTCAACCACAACATGGAGCTCTAATCATCATAAAAAGACAGGTTCTACAAGTTGAGAAGCTGCAAACAACTAAAGCCCTTTTTTTCTCAAAGGACAAGTTATTACTTTATTATATCGGTACCTTTAGGTTAAAAATCCTACAACTGCAAAATATCATGATTTGAGAACAACTTGCATTACAGGATCGCCTCTTCATATACAGGATTAAATATAGACATAAACATGTAAAGCATTTGTAACCCACACAAAATATAATCTATCAGTATATTTAAATAGTTCAAGAATTGTATTTATGTATCCATCCCATCGTTCCAAATTTAACTTTACAATGAGAAAAATGTAAGCAATAACCCTGCTTGAAATGTGAAAGCTCGCATGACAAGATGAGATAGAGATATTAACAACCCAGTAAGGGTATCAATTTAATCTTGGATATACATTTGAATGGATACACACCTAGCAGAAAAAAACCCAAAGAAATATAACCTTATAATTTATACTCGTAATAATCTTTTCTCTTAAATAATGTTATTTAAATACGTATAAAAAATGTTGTTTAAATACTGTTTTACTCGCCAAGACAATTGTCTTGGACCGTATAAAATAACCTCTTGATGAGCTAATGTACTCATTAAATTTATTAAAGATCAGATATAAAATCCAAAGAGTCTAACTCTGGGGTTAGAGTGACACGCTTGTTGAGTTCCCCCATAGAACAGAATCGCTTTTCTTCAGTATCCACTACAACGGCCTCTTGTGCAAATGCACAATCCAAACCTGAGGAGACCTGTATGCACAATCAACCATCATATATATTGTTGTTAGTCCTAAAACATGTGGCTAAAGTTTTTTTTTTCTTTTTCAATTGTCTTAAGTAGCATAAATTAAACAGGTGGGGGTGAAGGGAAGATATTCAAAACAGCAATTTAATCTAGTAGATGTAGTAACTATCTATGAACATGAAAACTATGCATACTTACATGATAAAGGGTGTCACCTAGCTTCATCTTCACTGCACCACTTCTGTAAACATACATTTTACCCATGAATCCATTACCCACGGATCCAGCAGTCAACTCATCCCAAGTACAGGCCTTCAAACCTTTGGCCATCTCATTCTGTTCTGTTTTCAGTGATTGTTTTGGCTTAGGCATAAATTTTGGCAATTGCATGAAGAACAGACTCTCCTCTATGTTTTCCTCCTGCAAAGCAAGGCAGTGCAATATCAATATAATATGGTAGTCATTCAAGGTAAATACTATTATATGTACTGTAACAAACCATTAGACCAAGATCAAAACCAGTATTTGTGGAAGATTCATCATAAGCCTCTGCTGCCTCACCGAATTCCTCCACGTCAAGATGTTCTGCACATGACAAAGGGAAAGGTATATTTACCATCATAGTTTACTTTTTCTAGTAACATAAAACGACGCAAAATAGTACTTTAATTGCCATAAGCATGAGATAATAGTTCAGCTCAATAACAAATTCAAACGCACATTCACTAATTTCAAAATGCAAATTACCAGGGTTTCCCGAATAAGGCCTTCTAAGAGGAAGCGTGGTAGGATAATATGTGTAGTAATTCTGCAACAATGGAAATCAAGTAACACTATCATGACATAAAAATGAGAACATTCTGGAAACAAATATAATGATGCAATGGAGCCATTTGCCAAACCTACCCATGGTTCTTTATACTCTTTCTCCAAGGTAGGCTCAGAAGCACCACCTGAAGAACAGCAGGAGTAGTGATGAATTGAAATGCAATACAGAATAATATACTAACAAAAGCACAATGCATTATTTAAAAAGTCACTCCACACAAAATACACACCATGATGCATCCCCGTGCCAATTTTACCACCAGAGAATCTTGTTTGAGTTACTGAGGCTGCATGTCCAAATGCCACCTGTGCAGGTCCCACTGAAAAATATGAAAAGGTCATATACTTACTCTCACTTGCTTCAAAAAAGCTTGTCCTAACACAATATACACAAGATAGTGAAAGAAACTAACACAAAAAAACTTGCTTAACCTAATGCACAGAGTGAGGTTGTACAGCTTAAGGCAAGTAAATTGATGTGACCAATTTTCAATGAATCGATACATTGATTAAATAAATAGTTACTAGGCATTTCCCAGTACAACCAGGCACTACTAAAACTAAAATGCATAAACTTAATAAAATGAAGGGTAAAAGCATCAATCTTTCTATCTGAGATTACATGTTCATTAGCATTTAGACATATACTCATACACAAACGAACAAATGATCGGTGTGAGAGAGAGAAACAACAGACCTTTCCTTTCAACTTTGGGCCTCCCCTTCATAGAAACTTCCTGCAGCCAATGAAAGCAACATATTTCTAACATCAGAACAAAGCTCCCTTAATACTAAATAAGGATGCTAGATTATAGTAAGGCAACAGGTACATTGAATTGGCGCAACATCTCCTCGGCCTGAGCAGCATCAAATTCCTCTTCAACCTTTTCACTGTAAATATGATACCAATAAAAAAATAAGCTTCTTTTGCAATTAATCATCAGTGCTGTTTTCGTTAGAGTAACAAAATGAGGGGAAGCAGAATGAGCATATTACACTTTGGGCTTGGCTCTGCGCTGTGGTGGAGCCTTTGGTGCAAACTTCACCTTCCTAGGTGCAGTTTTCACCGGTGCTGAAGAATCAGGATCCATTGATGATATCAATTGAAGCTATGTTTTTGTGAAAGGGATTCTTAAGGCGAGAAAAAGGCGGTGGCTATGCCGGCCGGTGGAGAATAGTACTGAGGTTTAATGGCGGTTGATTAGGGCTTTAGCCTTTAGGCACCAAAGAATCATCAATGGACAAAGGGTACTTTTTTTGGCAAGTTTTTACTGCCAGTACGGTAAATATAAATGGATATAATTGTAATGAAAAAATGGGAAGTTATTTCACAGGAGTGAAGTGGGACTGTACAGTACAGTAGCAAAATTTTTGTTCAATTTGTTTAATCTATGATTTTTTTTTTTTAAAGTTCATAAGGAAAAAAAAAATCCATCAAATTTTTTTTTTTGAATTGAACTGAATTAGAAATTGAAAGTCGCAAACTCTCATTAGGTGGCCAAAAAATTATGCAAGAGGCTATATTTTCAAAGATACATTTCTTAGTCAATATGAATAAAACTAATATCAACTAAAAATTATGTGAAATTCTACAAATAAATATATAATATCAATTAAGCACAATGTAAACGTTAACAAATTATCAAAATATCAACATATAATCATAAAATATCAGTGGTCTAACTTTTGACTCATAGAAGATTTTCTTATTGAAAACATAAGTATATGTACTTTTTTTTGTAAACACCATAGTATAATGAAGTAGATATTGGTTTGAAAACATAAGTATATATGTACATAAGTATATGTACTTATTGAAAAACATAAGTATAAGTACTTTATTTTGAATATCATACACTCTAGTGCAATGAAGTTGTCCTAGCGGTCAGAGAGTTCTAAACCTCTCCATTCAGATTCATATTTTTCGTGTTTTGCTTATATTCCATTATTAAGGTTTACTCTTTTCTGGATTTTTAAATTATTCTGTGACTGATAAAAAACTATTTGCACCATGAATTTCTGTTTAATTTTTCCAAGGTTCAACATATTCTGTCATAGATCTTGGTTCAATCTACGTGAGGATTTCACTCAGTTTGAAATAAATAATTAAACCTTTTTCTATTCTTCCAAAATTACAAGCAAGGAGAGTCCACAACCCCTTGCCACTGTTCACCTCCTTCCAATTTCATGGCACAAACTATGGGATAAGCAATACACCAAAAGACATCACAGGGCACTCTAGCATTATAGCGAACGGTTTTTTGTTCTGTAAAATGAGTAGAGGTTACATAACAGTAGTCTAATTCCGAGCTGCTGCTGCTGCTGCGGATTGGACAGTGGCTATCAGCTGAGCCATGATTTGAGAATACTGACCAGCTGTGTGCTGCGAACTGTATTCATCTGATAGACCAAATTCTGAAAAGCTAGGCTCGATATGCACGAAATGACCTGGCAGTGATCTTTTTGCTAGAGCCTCCTGCCATATGTCGAAGAATTCTCCCATGATTTTGTGTGACTTCTCCCATGAAGAAATAGGAAGATACTCCATCTGCAAAAACAACAAAAGATTGAAGAACCATGGTCAGCAAGACATTTATAACATCACATTCCTGATTTAAACTCTGAGCATTAAAACTAAGATGAATTTAGCATCGTTTCAGAACCTGAAACAAAGAAAACCATAACACTATATACGAAGACTGAAAACTAAACAAAATGATAAATGAGACATAAAATGCAC
The DNA here is from genome assembly GCA_963678965.1 of Cruciata laevipes. Taxonomy (NCBI): domain Eukaryota; kingdom Viridiplantae; phylum Streptophyta; class Magnoliopsida; order Gentianales; family Rubiaceae; genus Cruciata; species Cruciata laevipes. The sequence continues at coordinate 23,709,079 of OY787632.1, read as the reverse complement.
TCGCAGCAAAAGTTAATTGTTGACTCTTCGCCAACGGTAATTGTAAGCTTTCAAATGATTATAACTTCTGTCACACTGCAAACTAGTGTCATTGCATAATTTTAACTGATTTATCTTTCAAGGGTTAAGATTAATGAGATGGCACAAGCACATTTAAGATAAGGAATTTCCAAGCTACTAAGATAACCGTCAAAATATGAACAACAAAAGAGCTTTATACCTCCATAACAATCCCTCTAAGAGTCTCAGAGTGGACCGGAACAACCTTCCCCACGCGTAATTGGAAGTCTCCCAACTGATATTGAAAACCCTGAATTCATAAATAAAAGCAATCTCTTCAGTAATGATAACTCAACTCCTAAAGCTAAACATACTTATGACAGTGTTTAGAAGAATAGATGCTTCTTCAACAACTAAAAGGTCAAGCTAATAGCTAAATCACTCAAAGCCCTCACTAACAAGATCTTCTCAAGAAACACAATCAAGCATACCAAATGCAATACTTCACAGCCAAAATATACACAATATCAACAACATCATCTACACACAACAGCTTAATACGATAAATGAAGCGAGTAAAGCTCAAGAGACCTCAAAATTAAGGGCAACCCTAGTCCTGTAAGACTGCAGTTTCTCCATGATATTCTGAATATTAGAATCAGCCTCCACGATCAAGTGCTGCCCTCTGAGTACGAAAAAGTACTTATTAGGCTGCTCCTGGAGCGAGATCCCCAGAAAATCACGCGGGAACTCCGAAAGATTGGTTTGTTCTGCCCCCAACAAATTCAATTCAAACACACACAAAAAACCAACAACTGATGATATAATCAACACCAAACGAAAAGCTGAGAGCATCGTAAAGCACCTCGAATCACGGGCTTGTAGAAGCTGATGGTGGCTTTCCACCGACCTTCCTTAACGCCATTGAGTCCCTCCACGCACTGGGTGACTTCGGAGAGAATCTGGGTGTTCACCGTGCAACCCACATTGGGCTGCCAGTGCAAAACCCTACATACGAATTCCCAAAATTGCGTCAGATATATGGATTTTGCTTTAGCTCGGAGATTGAGTATCCGGAGTGGATACTTGGGCGGTGATTCCTTACCATTTGATAGGCATTTTGCAACTGGAACTGGTATTGTTCTGAGTTTCGGTTCGTTCGTTTTCCAATTTCTCAGCAGAGCTCTGTTCTCCCCTTTATTTATAAAGATTTTGATGTGTTAATAAAAACGGTTTTTCTAACGAGTGCCCATGGGCACTCGTTAACATGGATATGAGATTCCATAGATTAGTGTGTAGTTAACGTTGGTAATTGTAGGAGTAATTAATTGCGATCAATTCTACGTTACTTACGTATGAATGCATTAAATTTACTTGATAAACTCATCTGTTTTTCTTAATTACTTTATATTTACCACATACTTTGTTTCTTTTAACGGTAAACACATCCAGTACTATATATTTACCACTTGCCTTTGTTTCTTTTACCGGTAAACACATCTATTTGTTTAAGTACTATATATTTACCACATATATAATCTGTTTCTTTGTATTTTTTATGGATAATTATTCATCTTCACAACATCAGTATTCAATGGTTATATTTTAGCGTTTATAAACCCACCAAACATTACTATAACAAAAAATTGTATTACTTGTATACGGATAGCTTTGTAAATGATGTATATGAATTTTTTTGATATAAAATACATGTAATAAACATATTAAACACTAATTAAGCAATGATAAATTCTAACATATAAAATATTATTATCTTGGAAATTTTATCGAATGATATATTATTTAAATATAATAAACACAATCTATTTTGAATTCAAATACACAGTGATTTCAAATTGAATAATATCCATTTAAGATATTACCATGAATAATTATCAATCGTTAATATAATTACCGTGAAAGAAACCAAACACATGGTAAATATAAAGTAACTATACAAATAAATGTATTTACCAAGTAAAATTAATGCATTCACATCCAATTAATGTAGATCATCGTAAATAATTGCTTCTGCAATTACCAACATTAACTACACAATTATCTATGGAATCTCATCCTGTTAACGAGTGCCCATGGGCACTCGTTAGAAAAACCGTAATAAAAATAGTTTGCGAAGAGTCTCATTTTTTAAAATTTTTAATATATTTAGAAAATACATGACTCCTCCCTCTTGTGTGCTTCCTCTTAACCAGGGGCGGACCCAGAAATTAAAGTCAAGGGGGGCCATAATAGAATAAAAGTAAAATTATAGCACTATATTTTAATATATTAAAAATTACAAAGGTATAAAATGTAATTTTTATTTTTTTAAAACAATTTACAAAGGTATAAAATGCAATTTTTAATTTTTTTGGGGTGGCCAGGCCACCCTGGGCCACCCCCATGTTCCGCCCCTGCTCTTAACGATCACTAAGTTACTCACCATGACTCTATCTAACACATTGTCAATTAACATCAATATATAGAAGACTTTCTCCCAAATAAAAGGCTAATAAAACAAACAAATTAATTAACTTCATAAAAATGTGATGTAAATAACAATTCCATCGTATATTTGTGATAGGACGGTCTCATAAGAAATATTCTCTACTTTCCTTGTAATTTCGTTTAATCCCTTGTTTTTTAACAAGTTTCCCAATAGTGGTAGAATTGGATTAATGTTTTCTGGTTGTCAACTTGATTTGATTGTTTTTATGATTTCCTAGTAGTTATAGGATTAATGATTAGTTACTTGCTTAGTTTTTTTTTTAAGTAAAGAAATTATATTTCAGAATTCTGGAAAACGTCCAAAAATGAATGACAAAAAGTTCGGAAGAGTATTCCAAGTATTAGCTAACTAGGGGCTCGACTTCGCATAGTTCGCTAGAGCATGGGCAACAAAATTACAACCCCTCGGGACCCTCTAAGTGATTCCGATCTAACGTAACTATGATTCAGTCAAGGACCGACTCACATATGACCGGGTAGGCCACCTCGTGGCGAACCATCTGCACAACCTGAAGAGCATCACCGATAACGCAAACTTGCGGCTGGTTGACAACTTCCGCAGTAGCAGGGCTTCCTCCAGCGCTAATGTCTCAGCCAGTTAGGGTCCTGGACATGGGGAAATCTCCTGGTAGATGCACGAAGGAAGACACCCCTGTATCAAAAAGTCACAGTACCGGTAACCGCTGAATCACCATTTATACACGCATCAAAGTAAATCCTGGTTCTTCCTTCTGGCGGCTGTAGTAATGACCTCGGCAAAAGGGACTCCGAGACATCCTCCACCCATTCGCGGGCCTCCAAGAATTTCCTTCGACCAGACATAGAAGAGGCCACCATGATATCCGAACCAAGATGGTAGTGTTCAAAAACCTGGCGGTTCCGCTGAAATCAGATCCCATCACATACCGTATAAACGAGCTCACAGAATGCATCATCCTTCTCCCGCAACAGCTTCCGAAACCAAAGATCTCCCCTAAACTGCCCAACGGCCATTTGGTCAACAACTCATTTAGAGCACCCGCCGCAGTCCAAGGCTGCCCTCGACTTGCTTAGTTTCCTAATCACATTAGTAGTTGATTTTTGTTTTTTGAGCACCACTAGGATTTTGTGGCCTGTGATGTCCACAACCCCTTGCCACTGTTCACCCCCTTCCAATTTTCATGGCACAAATTATGGGATAAGCAATACATCAAATTACATGCATGGGAGCACCACTTCTTGGTACAAAATTTAGTGTGCATGCTAAGGAAAAAACTGATTTGTCATCTTATTCATTTTTCTTTTATGATTGGTAATTTAATCCCATTTTAGCAATGTTGAATGCTTACATCACTTGTTGGAAATCCTATTTTACTAATTGTGAGTTTTTTAAAAGTTTGTTGAGTTACCGTTATTCTTCTTTCCTTTCTTTTTTTCCTTTTAATTGTTTCTCCCTCGCACATTATCGCCAAATCAGATTTCTTCTACAACTTTAATACCACTTAACCAAAATATGATATATGTTCTCTACACCTTTAACACATTTAAAGACGCATATATGTTTTGGTTATTCATGTTGATATTTTGTTCTCGATATTGCACTTCTCATGATTTGGCTTATTCAAAATAATAAATAATCAATTGGCAAAGAAACGACGATTTTCCATCTTTCTCATGATTGGGAAAATTCTAAAGAGAGAGAATAGGGTTTCCACAAGAAACAATTGAAGGGTTTAGAAAGAAACAAATACTTAATTATCTTAAACACATGAAATAATTTTTCTTGTCATTATTATATTTATGGTGAAAGGATCTCACCTAAAAATTTGTTATTTCTTAAATATTCATAAAAAAAATTAAAAATTTTAAAAATGTGCCTTCTTTAATTTTAAAAATTCTCTACTTTCCTAAGAGAAAGGGAGAAAAAGGAAGAGACGAAAAATTGATCTTGATAAATCGGCTGCTGCAGTTGGGAATAGATACTACCACCGTTTGTGGCTTCGAGTTTTAAGACTTCTCCCGCTCTGCCACAGTCAACAGCAGGCAATAAATCTCACGCCACCGCGCTCGGGCTCTTAATTCCACCGGAATTAGGAGATAGTATTGAATGGCATGCGTGTACATACCGGTGCAGAACTCGGAGGAGGAGGTTAGGGTTGTTCTGGACCAGCTCCCCCGCGACGCCTCCGACATCCTCGACATTCTCAAGGCCGAGCAAGCTCCCCTCGACCTCTGGCTCATTATCGCAGTATGTTCTCATTACCTTATTCAATTTCAGTTTATTCAATGCTTGATGAACGTGCCTGTTGTAGTGATTGAAGTATTTATTTTATTCGTCCCTGGAGCTTGATAGGTTCAGTTTATACCTAGTATGATAGTGGAGATGAATTTTGTGTATTTAGGTTTGAGTTTAATAGGTTGGCTAGTTTGAAGAATTGTTGCGTTATTGTTAGGAGATGAATGTGGTGTGCATTGGGTTATGAAGCTTGATAAGTTTAGTTTACGTCTTGTATGCTGAACATGCCGGTTTTTGTGTAGATTTATTTATTTGAAGATTTTCATCAGTGATTTGTTTTGTCTAGGAGATGTGGATGTACTGTGCTATAGGTTCTGGAGCTTGATGGATTGACTTATTGTTTAGTTCAGTCCATTGTTTTGTAGCTTTTGATCCTGGGACATTAAGTTAGGTTGAAGCTTTTGATGTTTCTAGCATAGGATCAGAAGTTTGGAAGTGTTCAGTACTCAGTAGACTTTGATTTGTAGGCTTTTGAGTTAAACTTAGGTTCTAAATTGTCGGTATATCAGATTAATAAAGTGTTCTGATTGTAAACAATTAGCATGGAGTGATGGAAATCAACGGCTTTGCCAATGTGAAGTCTTTTACTCTGTTACTTCATTCTTTGGCAGAGAGAGTACTTCAAACAAGGCAAGCTTGAACAGTTTCGTCAAATATTGGAAGAAGGATCTAGTCCTGGTATGTATTTCATCTAATCTTCTCCTTGGATGATGATGACTGGGTATGTACTCCCATATATAGCTGGCTTGTTGACATAGAATTTTTGTGGTGCAGAAATTGATGATTACTATGCCGACGTGAAGTACGAGAGGATAGCAATCCTGAATGCTTTAGGTGCTTATTACTGCTATCTTGGAAAAATTGAGACAAGGCAGAGAGAAAAGGAAGAACATTTCGTTATGGCTACACAGTATTACAATAAAGCATCAAGAATTGATATGCATGAGCCTTCTACCTGGGTTGGAAAAGGTATATCTTTTCAAATGGATCCTTCTGTCCTTTGGCGTGATTATTCTGAGCTTCGTAATAATGTAAGACTAGTCCTCTTTGTAAAATCACGGGGCTTTTGTCCTGGTGATTGAATCAATTTTATGGTAGATTGAAAAAGAGGAATTTTGGTGAGAAAATTTAGAAGAAAACGACTACTTATTGTTTGATGTGCACTGCTAAATCTTTGTGTTCTAAACTGCCACTTAGCCTTGTTCTTATTAACACATCATTAACTAATGGTTTTCTGAAACAAAAAAAAATTAATAACATTAATTTGCGTAATATTCCAAACAGGAGAAATTTATGATTTACATTTGCTTTTGGGATGTTTGATATGATGGATTCTGAATTTGGGTAATTTATTTTTGAATTGGATGTATAAAGAAAATATTTCACAAAGTATAATATATTAGCTGCTGCTGTCTTGAGTATTTGTACTCTTTCACTTAGTACTTTAGTTTAATTTCTCACATACAAGGAATTAACTATCCTGTGACTTGTCCTCTTTCTTCTTACAAACCTCTCTCCCATGCATGTGATGTGATAAATTGATTGATATTAAGTAGGGATGGTTTTGGGGCATCTGTGATTTGGATGTAACATGAAAAATATGGATGCATGAGTCCATTTAGTTTAGCTCAATTTGTATGCATGGCTTCACTTATGCTTCTGAAACCTCTTATGTCTATCCTTTCAGGCCAACTTTTGCTGGCCAAGGGTGAGGTAGAACAAGCATCTGCTGCGTTCAAGATTGTATTAGATGAAGACCCTAGCAACGTTGCTGCTCTTCTTGGTCAGGTATCTATATAACATCTTAAAAGTTATATAAATTGGTTTCTAAATTGCTGACTGCATGCTATATTTATACACATCTGAAAAATTGGCCAGGTATCTTCCTCTTTAAAAGTTATAAATTTTTAAAATACTCATCTGATGTGCTGTATCATGGTTGAATCTTTTTTTAGAAACTTGGACTGTGAAGATTTTATTTTCTGCAACTTCTGATTATTTTGTTTTGATGTTCGGAAATTCCTTTTCTCATTATTTAATTCATGCTGAAATTATAGTTCTAATGTGCACTACCAAAAATATTTATAATCAAATGGTAGCAGACATCTTCTTTTATGTGGGTTTATTCCATTTTCAACCACAGCTTTCTTTGTGTAATATTTTTGTCAAATTCATAGAAAGCTGCATTAGTATATGCTTATTTTTGACCTGGTGATGACTGTCTTTGGAAATTTGTAGGCATGTGTACACTTTAATCGTGGACGATATACTGATTCACTTGAGATGTATAAGGTCAGTCACTTATCACTTAATGAAATACCTGGAAATTCTGGAACTGGTAATGAATTGCGAGAGTATAAATTGCTGACTGCATGCTATTTTCAGCGGGCCTTGCTAGTTTTTCCTCAGTGTCCGGCAGCTGTAAGGCTTGGAATTGGCCTTTGTCGCTATAAATTAGGTCAATTTGAGAAGGCTAAGCAAGCATTTGAACGTGTTCTGCAGGCAAGCCTGTGATCTTTGTGCACCATTCAATTATTTCTTTTTGAATATTCTGTTTATATATGCTTTCAAAATGCTTGATTTCAGTTGGATACAGACAATGCAGAAGCTCTTGTGGCACTTGCTATAATGGATTTGCAAAATAAAAATGGTGAGCATTTTCTACTAGTAAATCTTTTTATGGGAGGAGAATTAGAGAGCCTTGTGAAATATCCTTCTTTTACTGTCAATTTCAGAAGAACTGGAACATTTTATGTTCCATGAACTGTTGCATTCATTTAAAAGTTTTCATTAATGTCTGATTACTTACTATTCTTCCCCACACCCATACAGATGACAGCATGAAGTCAGGAATGCAGAAAATGAAAATGGCTTTTGACATATATCCCTACTGTGCAATGTCTCTAAATTACCTGGCTGATCATTTCTTCTTTACCGGTCAACATAAGCTGGTTCAGGACCTGACTGAAACTGCTATTGTTGTGACCAGTCATGGCCCAACAAAGTCACATTCTTATTACAATCTGGCTCGGTCTTATCATGAAATGGTACATCTCTCATGTCCAGACAAATGAACACATTAACTTTCAATTTTGCTCTATGTGAAGCAAAAGTTTGATTCTTGGTTCTGTTACCCTGGATAGGAAATTTCATGTCAAAGGTTTTGTAAGAGTTGCCTGTTTGCTTTAATTTCCTTAGGAGTATGTCTATAGTAAACCATCACAAACAATTGAAAGTTTTGACAGATATGTATGACCTAATAGAGTCGTTGGATGTAAAGATACACCTTTATCTGCTGGTGGAAGTTATTGAATTCAAAATCACATATTTTCCTCCCTAAGGGATATATTCTATGATTGATCTGAATAGTTAATATATTTGAGGTATGACACTAGCAAACATCAATTGTTATGTATAGTTCCATCATTTTGGAAGCTCACTGAATTGATTGCTAATGTGGCTCTATTGTTCTATGTGCACAATTAAATTTTGGGAGAATGAAATTTCATTGCAACAAAGTGGAACTTGAAAAGTGTAATATTTATTAAGTGTTGCAGTTCACATTAGTTTTCTTTCTTCTCATTACAGGGTGACTTTGAAAAGGCTGGAATGTACTACATGCAATCGGTGAAGGAAAGCACCAATCCGAGGGAGTTTATATTACCTTACTATGGTACGTATTCTTCTCACATTACTTAGTAATTCCATGTACTATCATTTTTTGGGCACTTCTCTCCTTCAGGAGAAATTGCATTAGAGTTCTGAACCTATACAACTGGAACTGGCTAGATTCCAACAATTTAGTAATTTGAGCTTGGAGTGTCGTTTTATCCTATCTTAGCATTCACTAGTTCAGATTCATAGTTGTAAAGGAAATCTGGAGAATATAATCTGTAATTCAGTTGACGGGTTGACCCCAAAATTTGTGCTACCTTTGGTTCATTACCAGTTCACCACCCCCGTTTATCAGAGTTGTCTGTAATGTTTTGCTAACTAGATTGCTGACTGATTCAAATCAGTGTCTTTAATAGAATGCCTTATCCTGCTTTGTGGTCCATGCATTTTTTGCATTGTAAACAATGAGTATGACATGTATGAGTTGAGAAATGAATTTCTATATCCACTCTCCACTATATCCCAAAGTTCTTCAATGTGGTATATGATGATTGCCTCAAAATTTTCCTTCATTTCTTCTGCTTTTTAAAATAGGTTTGGGACAAGTGCAACTTAAATTGGGAGATCTCAAGAGCGCCCTGGCAAATTTCGAGAAGATATTGGAAATTCACCCTGATAACTGTGATACACTAAAAGTAAGTTAATTGGATTGTATATTCCTGTGTTAGTGTACTTTTTTATGATGTCTGATAGTCTATTGTTTATTTTAATCAGGCTATTGGTCACATATACATTCAGCTTGGCCAAGCTGAAAAGGCTCATGACTTTATCAGAAAGGCCACTAAAGTCGATTCGCGTGATCCTCAGGTTTGTATCTCTGTAGTTTATTTTTAATCATCTAATGTTTGGGTACATATAAGGCATCTACTCATCTTCCATTTTTCTTTTTGATTCATAACGATTGGACACTACTTTTCATATTGACAGATGGTACTATTGAGATGCTATGCAATTATATATTAAAATTAGTAGCACCACCAAGAAAAGTTGATATGCTATGCTATGTTTTGATTTTTTGTAGTATACAAATAGATGTCACTAGGTTTTGTGCCATTTGTATCTAGCCACTGGCTTCTTAGGTTTATTATTTATTCTTAACTGTGGTGCAATACTTTTTTAGAAATGTGGATTTCACATTCGTACATCAACTAATTGCATAACCAATGCAATAACTAACAATTAGTTGTTAACCTTCATAGCATGCATAGCTTTCATAGCACACATGCTATGAAACTACGAAGGTTATGCAATTAGTTGATATTCGAATATCAGCTATATGTATACTACCATTAATTGCATATTTGTTATGCAATTAACCAATACAACTAATTGCATAACCAATATCAACTGAATGTGGCTATGCATGCTATGAAGGTTTCGAAATGTTGCTGAAAGTAAAAGCTGGGATTGTTGCAAAATGGTTCGAGAAATTATATTTTGAGTGGACACCGTTAACAAGCATGTGTTTTGGGTCTCTCTCATTTAAGTAAAGAGAGATAGTAGTTTATTCACCTTCTTATTTTCCGGTTCAAGTTTACTGATTGCAAAAAGTTGCTGTACATATTTCTGTAGGCTTTTTTGGATCTGGGAGAGTTGTTAATTTCAATTGATGCTGGTGCAGCTCTGGATGCCTTCAAAACGGTACATTCTTTCTAGTGTTCCAGTTAATTGAAGCTGATTGTTCTTTAAGTTGTTGGTTCTATTGATTCCTTGATGCTAGCAGACATCTATTCTCTCATGCAAGTGGTCAAATATGAATTGTTTTGTTTTACTTCCATGTGATTCAAGTTTAACTTTTAAACAGATGCATTTATTTATAGCAGATACAGATAATATATAATCAAGGCAATTACAAGAACGATAAGCATATTTTTTCAGTTATTCTCATTCATGTTACAATCACACTAGATGAGTTAATCAAATAACCAACACAGTCATTAACAATGACAGTTTGCCAGACCTACTTGACAGCAGCATTGTTTGATTACATAATCTGTTTCACCTGATGATACTTTTTATCTATATAATATCATGTTAAAATCAACTTTGTTCTGAATTGCTTATTCTTACAGGCTCGCAATCTGCTCCAAAACATGAAGGATGGGAAGAAAGATAATGCAGATGTAAGTAAAGAAAGGAGGCATAATGAAGAAGGTGCAGAAGTACCAGTAGAGTTACTGAACAATATTGGAGTTTTACATTTTGAGAGGGGAGAATTTGAGGTATACCTATTCACTGTTTATTTTGTTTTTCTAACTTTACAGGAGACATTGAGTGTATGATAAGAATTTTGCAATTACTGTGTTATGTAACTGCTTTGTACTAACTTGAAAAATAACTCTTTACTATGTTAACAATTTACAGCTTGCTGAACAAGCTTTCAAGGATGCTCTAGGTGACGGCATATGGCTTAGGTTTCTTGATGCTAAGGTAAAAGTTGTTTCTTGCCACCGAAAAGATGAAGATGCTGATGTCAGTGATAAGGAAGAGGCCAATTCCAAAAATGCTGCAAATGGTGAAGGATTATCGAATCCTCACCCTGAAGAGCAGTCCATTTCTCTCAAGAGTGTGCAATACCCAATTGACACTGCAGCATCTATTCATCTATACAATGATTTAAGCATGTTTGATCGACTTGAGGGTCGTGGAATTGTCGTGGAACTTCCTTATAACAGAGTGTCAACATTGTTCAACCTAGCTAGGTTGTTGGAGCAGTTACATCAGATTGAAACAGCCAGTATTTTCTATCGTCTAATTTTATACAAGGTATGAAACTATGAATTCTTTGAGATTTGTGGATTATCTAAATAGTAGTTGCAGGCCAACTTCCAGTCTAGGGCATGGATATAGTAACTTGAGTAGTTGATTAAGCCGTGAATCTCTATATAAGTTTTTAGTATTCCTTCTTTCTATATAATTGACATCAAATTCTTCTTGGATTGCTGGGTTACGTTTTATTGTCATTATTGCATATTGCATGTAGCTCACCATGGATATTGTACTTCAAGTGGATATTTCTCAATATCTCAGATATTGTTATTCATGTTAAGAAACTGGTAGCTCAGTGATGTACTGTTATCTTCCTTTGCAAATCATCTAATTTCTGGAATTCATGATGCAGTACCCAAGCTATACAGATGCTCACTTGAGGCTTGCTGCTATTGCAAAAGCTCGAAATAATGTTTCAACTAGTACTGAACTGGTAGCTTTTCTTTTTCTATGTTACAGTTATGAAACAATATTCGATCTTGAGATTCTCTTTGTATATGCTTTAGTACCACTGCTTTCTTGATAACAGATTTCTGAAGCTCTCAAGGTGGATGAAAAATGTGAAGATGCACTTTTAATGCTTGGTGATCTGGAGCTGAAGAATAATGACTGGGTCAAAGCTAAAAGCACTTTCTGTGCAGCTAAAGATATGTCAAGTGGAGATGACTCCTATGCTTCTCTTTGCCTGGTATGCATGTTTTGTCTTGTTTTTAGAATCTCATTGTTTTTAGTAGTATCACTTGCAAGTGCAATATTAAGAGCTCACTCAATTTTTTTTCCAATTAAGGGCAATTGGAACTATTTTGCTGCAATACGTAATGAGAAAAAAGCTCCTAAATTGGAAGCTACGCATCTAGAGAAGGCTAAGGAACTATATACAAAGGTACATTCTATAAATGCATTTATACTTCGGGTTGTTCGGAGTTTGGACATGCCTTTCACAAATGTTTCTCTTAAGTAATACAGTACACAGTACACACAGACATACGTTATAAAGTATTGCCGTGAAATGATCTTCATTGACAAGTGAACTATTGTTGATTTGGAGGTGGTTTACTGTCTATGTGAATTTGACAAGGTCTCTGTTGATCTGGCACACGTGCACTCTATTTGTCCATGCCCGTGACATTTACCTCTTTAGGGCTGATAGTCTCCCCGGTAGTTGCTCTTTGGAAACATTGCAGCCTGATTGCATGACCAGTTATATTTGCATTCAACAGGTTCTGCTTCAGCACAATAGTAATCTGTATGCTGCTAATGGTGCTGGAATTGTATCAGCGGAAAAGGGTCAGTTTGATATGGCAAAGGAACTTTTTACTCAGGTTAGACCTGCTAAATTTGCTCATTTGAAGTTCCATTATGGAAATATATAGTATCTAAGCTTCAAGATTGTATTATCATAGGTTCAAGAAGCTGCAAGTGGAAATATCTTTGTTCAGATGCCAGATGTGTGGATAAATCTTGCTCATGTGCACTTTGCTCAAGGGAATTTTCCACTGGCAGTGAAAATGGTAGTTTACAATTTTGTTTGCTTGGACAGATATTCTTTATTCTCTGATGTATTATGCCCCAATCTGAGTGATGCTTGTTTTCGTAGTACCAAAATTGTTTGAAGAAATTTTACTACAACACCGACAGCCTAGTACTACTTTATCTAGCACGAACACATTATGAAGCTGAGCAGTGGCAAGATTGTAAAAAGACATTGCTAAAGGCGATTCACCTGGCACCCTCAAATTATTCGTTAAGGTTTGTTACAGGTGTTGCACTGCAGAAGTTTTCTGCCCACACTTTGCAGAAGCCAAAAAGGGCGGTGGAAGAGGTAATTTCTACAATTCTACATAATTCTTACATCTATTGTAATTTTTACTCTTCTTGGCTTTAACATAGTTGTGCTTAAAGTTTACTTCAATTATGCTTTAATTTTAAATGTGCAAAACAAAGTTTCTACTTCCAACTTGCCCTTATGAATAATTTTGACCCCCCATCCTGCAAATTCAATTTCTCCTCCGTACCTACCCTTTTGCCTATAGCGCATGATATTTGGTCTGTGTTGTTGCTACTTAAATCAGCATTGACCACGTCTCAGGTACGAGCAACTGTCACCGAGCTTACTAATGCAGTTCGAATATTCAGCTTGTTGTCTGTTGCGTCACATCATCATTTTCATGGGTTTGATGAGAAAAAGATCGAAACCCATGTTGATTACTGCAAGCACTTGCTTGAGGCTGCTAAAGTTCATCGTGATGCAGCTGAGCTTGAAGATGCACAATTGAAGCAGAAACAACTACTTGATCAGCAGTTGCAGTTGGCTAAGGAAAAACAAAGAAAAGCAGAGGAAGAAAGAAAAAATAATGTAATTGCAAGTTCACTTGTCTGAATTATACAATCATCTATTGATTTACTGATTTAAGGTTTTACAACAGATGGAGAAAAGAAAATTAGATGACGACCTGAAAAAAGTGAGGGAAGAGGAGGAGAACTTGGCACGTAAAAATGTGAGAACTTTACGCTTTTGATTTTCCTGTATAATTTGGATGTTGGATTTCTTTGTATCCATTGCTTGTATTCTCTTTACACTGTACATATGTTTATTACTTCTGGCAGCTATTAGAGATTCTAGCATTGATATTTGGATATTATGCTTTTTAGAAGGTTACGATGAATAGTGCCAACCTACCCTGGTATCAGATAACTATGGGTCCATCCATAACAGATAGTTTAGAGCTTGATAGGCTTATACTTGGATTAAAGACAACTACTTATCCTAGCCACGGTATAATGAAAACATAGAGTGCAAAAATTGATGGTCCTTCCTCTATGGCATGATTAATGTTAAAAGATTCCTTTGGTATGATAACGTGATTGTCCAATCTATCTGTAGGAGCAATGGAAGAGCAGTTCTGTGGCTGGTAAGCGAAAGGATAAGTCACAGATTGAAGATGAGGAGGGCGGGCATGGGGACAGAAAGAAAAAAGGAGGGAAAAGAAGGAAGCGGGAAAAGAAGGCACGATATGAAACCGAAGAAGTAGAACCAGATGTAGAGGATCAAGATGACATGTACAGGGAGTCTTACGATCAAGTTAATGACAACACCGATGAAGTTAATGATAAGGTCGATGAAGTTAATGATACAATCGATGACTCTGAAGGCAATCCTCAGGATCTTTTTGCAGCAGCAGGTCTTGAAGATTCTGATGCAGAGGATGACACTGTAAGTCTCTCTCTCTCTCTCTCTCACTATATGTATGTATGCATATTATATATATATATATATATATATATATATATGTATTTGTAGAATAAGTGACATGTTCATGACTAAAGGAAAAGAAAAAATTAAGGATGTGCAGTTAAAATACTTCTGCCAACTTGTTAAGTGGACTTAAATTGCATTTGTTTCCTTATCTCACCCACCAGGCATATTGTACCTAAAATCTTCTCTTCTTGTGATATCATGGTCTGAAGCTTTTTCTCTTACCGCAGGTACCTACATCTAATGCAAGTCGACGAAGGACTGCATGGTCAGAATCAGATGAAGACTAACCTTTTCAAAGGAAGGTAGCAGTAAGACTTCTGTTGATTGATAGATGGCAGTCTGCAGCAAGACATGTGACTACAAGGTTCCATGTATCCTTAATCTTTGTTATTGAAGACTCTTTTATCTAACTAATTATACTTTGTCATTTCTAGACTTTTTTTAGGTATATTTACTACTCTAGATATCCATTACGGTTAACCAGCTAGATCTGTGATCAGTTATGTAGTCTGGGTGTTCAAGGATAGAGTTTGTCAATACCAACCCTTTTGTTTCTTGTTTCTTTTGCTGTATTGTATATATGACATGTTTTTCTTGTTAATCTTTATCTAGAATGAACACTTGGAGTGTATAGTATATATTAATCCAGTCCACTTATAGTGGAGAGCTCTTGTCCATTTTACCAGAAAAATGGAGGTGCTTATTTGTTTTAACTGAAACTTAGAGCCATAGGTATCATCTGCTTTGTATGCTGGTTGCTATTCTTTCAGATTATATTTTTCCAGTATTTGATTTTTCAGTATCCTAAATTGCGTTGGCGTCGAGCTTTTGCTTGTATTTATCTGATCAATGTGCTTGGAAAGTTTTGGGTTGGGACTCTGACCAAAAATCTTAAGTACTCTTTTGATGGCATGAAATAGTTCATGATTCTTGTGAGGCTCCAATTTCAGAAGGCGCCCATGAGTGTTTTCAACCCTTTATGATTATGATGAAGATGTGCCTCCCAGTGGGAAACTAGCACCTGCGAAAGTGATCAGGTGAAAGATTTTGAGTTGCATTTCGACCACAACCATTCACATTTGACCCATTCAGACGGGATGGCCCTTGGTGGGAGCCAAAGTTGAAAGTCATGAATTCGAAATTGAGGCCAGATTTTAGACATTATTTGATGGCACCTTTTTTTTGGCTCTAGCGATGTCTGACTGATGACGGAGTAAAGACTACTAGTATTAGCACTCCACATGTAGATGTAGTACTATGTTTTAGCTTGATTAGTGCTCCTCCCTCCATTGTCACATTACTCCAAGTTGAAATGTGTGGAGAAAATTAAGTAGTAGTAGGAATGATAAATTAAGTGGTACTTTCTTTCTCTTTCTCGAATTCTCTTTCTGGTGTCGTGATAAGAGAATTCGAGAAGAAGTGTGAGAAATGGTGGGAGTAAGATGAGAAAGATTCATTTTTCATAGTGAGTATACTAGTAGTATTTTGGAATTTGGGTTAGTATTAATTTAGCAGAGAATGAAGGGGGGGAGAAGAAAAAGGTGGGAAGGGTGGGGGAGACAGTGAATAATGGGAGTGAGGAGTGGTCAGTGGGAGAGCGTGGTATGTGATCAGAGTCTGCATAAGTGTACGGCACAGTAAGCTGGTTTCTATAATAGGTTGAATGATTTATCATCTATAAAAAGCCTGCAAAAGATGAAAGCTCTCCTCCTAGTGCTACCGGCAGTAATATTTTAGTGGTAAAAAAATAATTGATAAACAGGGAGAAAGAAAGAGCAGTAAAAATGAATATTGGGACAAAAGAAACAGTAGGATAGAGAGGAGGAATAGGAATAGGAATAGCATCTAGTGTAAGAGAGAAACAAAAGTGGAGAGCAATCAAGTGTATCTGACAACAATGTCTGAGAGAGGCTGACTCCACAACAGTATTATCAGGACTGGCAGAGGGCAGTACAGTGCAGTGGATTAATACTCACTGGCTCCATTCCCCGTGCACCCCTATACTCCCTCTTGTCTACGTGGATCCCCGCTGGGTTCAAACTCTTACTTAATACAAAATAAAAGAAAATACAATTAACTCCATGCGATTACGTTTCCGAAAATCTAACAAGTGTAAACCTTTTCCGTATTTGAATCCGGTAACAGATTATTTAGTGACTACAATAACTATACTAACTAAACTATAATGGAGCGAATGGGATAGTAAATGATAGTTATCACACACCAACATTTTCAACCAATTCGGGTCGAACTAGCTAACGGCTAGTCGGTTGCGAGCAGCGGCGAATCCAGAAATTTTTCCTTCAGGTAACCTCTAATATAAGGGTAAATTAAAAATAAATTTTATAATATTAAATAAATGTATTTCGACTTCGAGCATAAGTAAATATGCAATTATCAAGTTTCAAATGTGTGCTTTTTATAGAAAATTTTTACTCATGTAGAAATTGGCATTGTTTGACCAAAATATTATTTAACGGCAACTTTGACCATTTATAGCTTTAGTTAAATATATTAACTAAATTTCAAATTTTGATATTTACAAAATAAATGTCAAATAGAATACAAAACTATATCACACACTGATATTATATTACTTCAAATTTATAGTCAAACTGACTCAAACATGCAACAAAAACTATTATGAACAATAGGGTATTTTATCGTAGAAGTTAAAGTATTATTGTTCATTTCATTTAAATTTGTATTATTGTGTACTTTATTGTAGAAGTTAAATATTAAGTTATAGTTTTTTCGAATAAGAAAATAATCAAACAAAATTTACACGTAAAAATTTATTAATTAAACAATCCTTACCTTAGCTGAACTCTAGGACTTAACGTTTTTAGTTGTGAGAGAAGATTAGCATATGATAACGGGATTTTTTAATATTTTAAATAAAAGTAAAAAATTTAATAACCGGGGTAATCTATTTATTAATATATATATATATATATACCCCAGGTTACCAGCTGGCTCCGCCCCTGGTTGCGAGGTTGGACTAACACCTTGAACTCGTGATCCTTTCCCGTTCAGTCTCATTTTTACTTCCGCTCTACCCTTCTCTCCGTAAGTCTCATTAAGACCTCTTGGGGCCACTAAGAGATTTACGTAGCTCACTAAGAGACTTCACATGTTAGTTTCACAGACTCAAAGCATTGAGAGGGCTTCTCAACCACATCAACATGGGGCGCTACTTCAGATTTGTACACCATACAACTCTGATTGTAAGAGAATCGCCGAAAGGTAAGTACTATGAGGCAAACCTCAACTCAATTCTCCTGTCCCGAATAAAAGTCAACCAAGTTTTTAACTGAGCAAAAGGGCCCATCGGAGAAACCTAGTTGACAAACATACCAACTTATTAGTGACTTCAATTAGAAGTGATGTCGTTTCTCCATTCTTTGAGAAACCCATGGAATATGGATGAAACCTGCAACAATTAGAAAATCTGAAGTATCCCACAATCACTATTCTAACAAGAACCTGTGAAAATGATGAAGTCCGGAAGAAACAAGGAAAAAATAAGAACGGGAGAAGAGAGGATGAGTCAACATGAACACATAAAACGCTAAAGTGATGCCGTTTTGATCAGCCACCCTATGCTAAAAATGACATATATGTACCTAAAAGATACAGTAAAATAAAATGTTTGCTCTATGCATGACTCATTTGCTCTTGCAGAATCAGTATTTGACCATATTGTTCCTGCTAATTTTGCTCATACAGGACCGGTATTTGACCATATCAGGGCATTACAGTCAATTATACTCTAATTTGGTCATGCAAGGAGAGTAAATTGGTCTTGCATGTAGCAACACCCTAAAACAACCAGCATTCTCTCTCTCTCTCTTCCCTCAACGTAAAAGGTTAAAGTGATGTCATTTTTATCAGTCACCATATGCTAAAAATGACATTTCCAAAAGACGCAATAAAATAACAACCATAAACCACTTGAGTTAGCTCACTCCCCCAATTTGGGCTGAAATGGATTTCAGTTCTAGTCTCCAGAGACTCCATCACCTCCAATCGGCAAGATGCGTGCTCAACTGAGTGACGGGAACTGCATTATTCAAGCGGGGACTTAGACCATTCGACATACGGGATCAGTAGATTAGATTAGAATATGATTCATGTATTAGATTCGATTTTTGTAAATGTCGTGTGCTCCCTCCCTCTCCTGAAACCTCCACCTTCAATAAACTCCAGAGTTACGCTGAGAAAGAGAGTCCTCAACCTAAACTACCCATTTTCCTCTCGGTCGATAGCCAGCTAGTTCAAATCGAATATGTTGGAAATGCCATTAGTATTGTATCATTTCATTTTATTTTATTATGTACCCTTGGCTAGACATGGATACTTTAAATCTGTATATTAATATTTAGCGTCTTCGTGAAGAATCTTTTTGGGAAACTTGATTTTAGTTTTGAGAGAACTTAATATAAGTCATTCATTGCAATTTGGTATTAATGGAATTAGACAGACATCCTCAAAATCTCGTCTTTGGTGTGGCCGTAGAGATGTTCAAAACCAGCGTGCAATGACGAAGTAACCAATGTCAATGATCAATGCCTATACTAGTTTTCATAAACAAACGTAGGCAAGCCCAGCATGTTTAGTTCTTTTTTCGTAGTTTCCGACCCTCGGAATCTTTTGCCGATGTATGAAAGAAATGGAAATCGGAAGATACACCATTAATAATTAGTACATGTTGGTTTAACAAAGATATTCAAACCAAAGCCAGTTGATGAGAATGTCAGTTTAACAATGATAATCAAGCCAAATAGCCAAGATCCAATTGGTATAGAAAGAAGCCAAAAACCATGCAAAGACTGGATTTTTCAAAGATGGCAAGATTTTCAAGCAACCTCTGCCACTAAAGACATGAAAGCATGTGGCAAAAAATCCAGACATATGCCGCCCTAGTTATTAAATTCATTCCAACATGCAAATTGATTGGGATCCCAAATATTAGAAAAATAAACCAAACAAAACAAAAAACGCACACACACAGTGACACAGTCATGTGATCCTCCACAGCAGTAGTCATTAGCCACTGCAACTTCTGCTGCTTAGCACTAAAACATTACTGACAACTCCATATTATAATAATTCCCAGCAGAAACTACAATTGAAGTTCAAAATGAAGGGGAAAAAAAAACTACAGAACTGCAGAAAAAGGCGATGAAGTGATGCCCCCACCACCATTTTAAGTACTTTCTTGTCCTGTTGCTTCAAATCTCACTGTTGCTCTGCGAAAAATCAAAGTGCAAAGTAGGGGGAAAGAAGGGTCAAAACGGAATGTAGTCATGGACAAGACGGTTGATTTAGAAAAACTGTGTGATCAATTAATGGCAAAAAGAAAGTAGACATTTTTACCATTTCTGGGCCATGAAGAAGTCATGAGAATTAGGCATGGAGATGGAAAGCTGGATTTTTGAATGGCTATCTTCAGATCCCTCCAGCCATGAATTATCCTTGTCCTTTGGTGGCCATTCATCGAAGAAATGGTGCATCACTTTCTTGGGCTCTGCTTCTTCGCAGCCTCCCATGGGATAATACTGCTGCTGCTTCTTCATCATCATGCTCTCGTTGAAGCTCTGCAGATTCATGTAGTCTGCGTAATTATTAGGCCTCTTCATCTGGCCGCCCAGAGTAAGCTGCCAGGATGAATCTGTTCCTGTTCCTGTTCCTGACACATTTGGCTCTGAGAAAAATGCACGCTCTTGAGCAACCTCGTCTCTGCCTCCTCCATTATTGTAACTGTAGCCTTTGTTGGTGTAGCCGGAGCTCGTGTCGAGGAGGAAGTTGGCGGTGGCGCCGCTGTCTTGAGAAGAGTAGAGGTAGTCAGGGGTGCTGTTATTGTAAGCTTGGTGGTGGTGATGGTGGTGGTTGGATTCGGAATGGCCTAATGACGAGAAAGAGTGGTGGGAAGTTGGGCTGGTGGTGGCGGTGGCGCTTTTGATGGGGATGGCGGTGGGAAGGTGGTGGTGATTGTGGTGGTGGTGGTTATTTGCAGGTGTTGTTGAAGACGAAGCTGACGTGTTGTTGCTTGAGAGTGACGTCTGCAATGGCGATGCGATGAGCTGTTCCACAGGCTTTCTTGAACGGTTCCTCCCTCTGTGCATGTGCCTCTCGCAGTACTTTGAGTCAGCGTATGCCTCCTTCGAGCACCGCCACTTCTTCCCGTCCGTTCTCCGGCACCTCCCCGGCTCCGGGTCGATTTTCCGGCCGAACCCCATCTGAAAGCAGTTCCATCCCACTGCAACAAGCGCACAGATCAGAATCAAAATCACAGTTTAAAGTGGATTAGAAGAAGAAGAAGAAGAAGATTGATTACACTGAGTTTGATGGTGGAGCAGGAGTTTGGAGGAGATTGAGGAATCCAAGCTTCTTCTGACGGTGTAGAGAAGATCAGGGGGAATGGGCATTCCAGAAACCATGTATTTGAAGATGAGAGCTTGGTGTTCCAGCTCTTGCCATTGTGATGCAGTGAAAGGAAACCTGCTTCTTGCAGCAGCACTCATGCTGGCTCTTTTCCTTCAACACAAAGGAAGCTCTGTTTGAATGAGGGAGGTGGAAATGTACTAGTCTAGTGTGTGAGTGTGTGTATAATAGTTATTCTCTTTTGAAATGGTGTGGTGTTGTGTAGAATAGTTGAGTTTAGAGGGTGTATATTAATACGAGGAGGGACCATTCGGGCTGCAGAATCTTCTGTACATGGATGGATAAATCTAATACTTACTGTATTTTTTCATTATTATTTATTTTAATTTATGCTTTTATTGAACATAAGTAAAGATATTTTATGATAAAACATTTTTAAGTCTATGATTAAAGTTAAAGTGTAAAAATATAAATGGGATTAGAGTTGTTAGTTTTAGATATGATCCGAAGCAATTTGACTGGATACACAATTACAGCTCGAGAAATAAAAAGTTGAACATGATCCGACCCAAGCTGAAACCATTATAAGAATAGATTCCAATTCGATAATTTTGACTAAACCGATATGACCTGAACCCAAATTTGAATCGAGCTAAATTTTATCAACTCACACTTAAGTAGGATTTGAAAAAATCTTATGTCAAATACACTCGAGACTAAACACAATCCCAACCCAACCAACCTATTATAAGTCTGACTAAACCATTTTAACCAGAATTATTTTGACCATAAGTGGGAGGAACGGAGTATGGTTTGATTTGCATAAACAAAATCGACGTAAATAGTAAGTTTAGGATCATAAATTAGACATTAGATTAGATTAGAGACACACATATATATTTCTCTCTCCAGAACGTGTACTGTGCACATATTATGACTGCACCTCTCTCTGTTGCATCTGCTGCCTTTATGGCAGCTCTTGTCTCTGACACCATACGGAAATCCATAAACTAAAGGGCAGGCGTCAGTGTAGGGGATTTTCACCTTGTCTACTACTACTAGGCACCTAGGCTAGCCAGTAATAAAGATTGTTACTGTGCTTGTCTGGAATGCCGGTGAATGGGATCGACTTTTTTACTGCTTTTACTACTTCACTTTATCAATGCAATCCAATCACTGCACTCAGATTTTGACCTTTCGGTGTGTAGTAGAATCAGTGCTCAGTCTGATCCACCTGAAAGTTTGAACACTCCTCTTTTTTTGCAGACTGACCTCAGTGCCTAGTGAGAGTACATTTTGAATCAACTAACTACTATTTGGATTTTCTACTATTTATTTAACACTTGGTTTATGGTTTTTTTCTGCCCAAATCCACAATGTCCCCTTCATCTCCATTAAAATGGCAATGTTTGAGTTTCAAAACATGTCATTTTGAATATCTGTTCAATATTTCAGTTAAAGTTTAACATCTGAACACGCATTGTGAAACTGAAATTTTTTAACTCTCGTGTCACTGCCATCTTTCTTTCTCCCCTTTTATGGAAAACTCGATGTTGGAAGATCATGAAAATTAAATCTGGATTTATCAAAAATATTCTTTCACACAATATTATTATTTTCATTCTCTCAATATGCATGTGCATTTGAGAGCACGATTGTATTCATAAGCAAAAATTTATCAATAAACACTTATTTTGAAAGTTGTTATGACCAGTTTCTGCTTTTGGCTTCATAAACAGTTTCTGCTTTTGTGATAAGCTGTTTTTTGACAGTTTACCAAACGCTAAAATATGTTATGCTTATAAGCAAAGTAGTTGAAAAGTTGTGTTAAACACAGTCAAAACAGTGAACATATTTACCATAAGATTTCACACTCGTTGAACCAGTGCCACTACATGATCTGCAGAGCTGGACTTATATTTTTGTATACGTACAATCTCTTTTTTTCTTTTCTTTTTTACAACATTTATATGCTGTTCAATGGTAAAAAAGATGAGTTTGTTACTAGCAGTAGAAGTTTTAATTTACTTTAGAGGGAAAATAACAAATAAGTAGGCTCCAAAAGTAGGCATGGGATAGAGTCCAAGATACTGCTACTGGTCACGCGTTTCGATGAGAACCCAGCAGCTCGCTCAGAAGAGCAAAACATCTTCTGCTTCCTATACCATACTATATTCACTACTAATCTACTGCTCTAATACTACTAATATATCCACTTAGACCTAACTTCCTTGTCTCTTGCTTTTTTTTTCTCTTTAAGAATAATAGAGACACCTTTAATCAAGATTTGTTCCTTTCATGTCATGTGATCACACTGAAACTATTCCCTTTGCACTAGAGCAAGTCAAATCTTAAATAAGCTGTAAAAACTACAGCGTTGATTTACTTATACGAAAAGCTCCATCAAACACGACCTTAGACGCTCAGCAGTTATCGGGTAAATCACACCGCCTTTCATGAGACATGAGATATGAATCCTTCTTTGGCAATTGGCAATTGGCATGGCCCTTTGGAAACATACAAATCAACATAAACTTCCATTTGTGGCTTCAAATGACCTAAACCTAATGGCATTAGTTGGAAGAGTGCAGGGCATTGAAAAGGGTAAAATTCCTTGCATCATAATCATGGCCCAAAGTTGCAGACTTCTGACTTGTCTGACACACACCCTCATACCCACTGGCCCCAAAACCCTGCACATTTCTGCTCTGAAAAGTACCTTTAACCATTATATGCTTCTTACTTCTAACTATTCCAATGGGCCTCACCACTGTACCATATAATAAGACACTACATTTTCCCCCTTCTATATTATGCCAAATTCACCACTCTTTTTTTACCTTAGTGAAAACTCCACAGCATCTTTTTCAAGTCAGCACAATCAGTCCCTCGCACTGATTATTCAAAGGGGGAAAAGTTGGTCATGTGTCCATTTCTTTCATACCGTACCATGACATTCATCGTGTTTGTTTTAAGAGCTGTAAAACTCATAATAGAGGGGGTGGACCATAATTCAGACAATGGAAATAAAAACTCCATGGATGACATGAGGCCTCAGCAAGGACAGAACTCTAATCCACAATGACACAATGTGAGCAGTAGTAATCGCTTCACAATCACCGCTAACATTCTTAATCATATTACATATACTAGTATGGAGAAGAATCGAAAAATCAGTGATGAGCATTGAGCACATACATGTAATGATGTAATGTTTATCCCTTGAAGATTAGTGTCCGAAGCAAATAGCAAATGCATATACATCCATACCTTCACTAAAAAAGCCCTCCATTGGACAGTCAAGCCTGCCACTGAGCAAGCTTCTTCCGCATTACTCTACCAGGCAGACATCACCAGAGACTGTGGACCTCAAACAACCAGTACATGACACAGCCAAATACAACTGTATCCAACAAGAGATATTGAAGGAGGGCAATTTAAATGATTCATTCACATGGCGAATCTTGTATACAGAGGCCTTTTTTTGTACTATTAATATCCCATAATCACCTATAAATATTAAGCCAGATATGGTATATTACTACCTACTGTCCGCACACTAGCTAACAAAGAAGAAATATGGATTCAACCACCTGGAACAAACAAAATTATATGAAAACCAGAAGTAAATGCTTTAGGTTACAGAACTTGCGTTCTGCTGATAAGCATTATATGTTGCCAAGTCAAATATATTGGCAGTCTACTCCTTCTGGAAGAAAGATAAAATAAAATCTGTATGAACTGAGAATAGCTGCGTGTCCACAAAATGCTGCACACACAGAAAAATATGTCAATTTTTTGCTTATGGCCAACTAAATCCACGGGTAACAAAACCTAAAGAAAACCTACCTTCATGAAAGCTCGATCTCGGCTAGGGAAAGACTCTATGAAACTCTCCTTCAATAGCAAAGATACCTGATGGCAATATGAAAGTGAGGGGCGATGTCAAGGATGGTAAAGAGGGAATAAACTGTTTAGCCATGCAAAGTAAAGCTGATATTTGAATGGATGGTAGAAGACGTTAGGGTTACATTTGCTAACTCTATGTACAGTACACACATGCCTCCTACAGAATTGTAATGGCTACAATTTTGCCATTGAAAAAACCTAATTTTAGAGCAGCGGATACTTTAAGGGTATTCATGAACTTGGAAAATGGTGTCACTGATACAAAATTATAATTAAAAAGTACAACTGCAGGCATTGTATACATTTGTACAAATGCCCAAATGACGGCATAAATTAATGGTTTCCTTCATAGCTTAATATCAGAGGTTACAAAAGGGTTGACACTGGTCAAATTCCACAAATATTTGTCAAAATAAGCATCAACTTTATATAGTCATATTACATAAAAAAACCAATTTACAAGTTTTGTTATAAAGATGATTCTTAGACCAATGACCTAATAAAACTGTAGCATTCAAAGAATGTTCTCAATTAAAAAATCATTAAAACAGCAGAAAGTACAAAGTACAGGTGTCAGAGTCTGAATCAATAATGATAACCAAAGACAAACCTTATCATCATTAGACTGCACATTAGTGATTGTATGAGATCGAAGGTTCGAGCAAAGTGAATCCAAGTATGTCCTTAAAATGGATAGGAAACCTTTGGAAGCTTCAACCTAAACGAATGATAAATCGAAAACGTGAACTCTTGGCAATGCAATGAATAAATTATAGTCCAAGAAATACAAACAAAGGCATTAATATCAACTACAAAAGTTCAGTCCCTTTAGGGTGTAAGGGTACTAAAATTAGGATACATATTTTTTTCTTAAATTCCAACCCATACCCCTTTTAGGATTAACTTGGCTGGTTCAGTAAGGAAAGTAGGAAACACATTAAAAGATTAGGGTTCTATGAGGAGTGGCAAACATTTACAGTGCCAGGTAAAAAAAGATAAAATGGGTATGCTGAAGAAGCTAAGATTGAATTACAGATTCTAGACTAATGAAGAAAATTAGCCTACATTTAATATAGTTAATGTACATCCACTCCAAACAGGTTCATTAAGATCAATTAACTCGGATTATTAGTAAGAGTCCCATAATAAACTAAAAGGTCCATGAAACACAGAGTACATAATGGATCCTATACATAATAATATAAATTCAAAAATGCATTTATGCCTTTATGCTGGGTAGTGGGGAGATAGATGCATGTCAGTTTCTGACCTTGTAACGTAACTGATAAAGGATTAGACATAATGTAAGGTAATTATATTTGAACAAAGATTAGATGTATAATATGAGTCCTTGGAAGCTATATATCAGCCTACAGTGGAGATCAACTTTGAACCAGTTTTTTGACACCTTAGTTATCGATGCAGTGCTAAGCATTAGCAGGAAAGTCGTTTCAAAACGAGTTATTTGCAAATGAAAACAATAAGATGAGGTGATGAATAAATCCCACGTTAGACGCTTAAAGATGGGCAGTAATTTAAAAAATATTTTGCAGACAGCAGGGTTAAAAAAACTGAATTTTCAGATTTACTTTGGACTATAGTATTTATCAAATCACCATCATTCAAAAGTATGATGTACTTGTTCATTCAAAAAGATTGAAAAAATAATAAAATGTTTAAGCCAAGTTTGGAGTCGACGTGGGAACATCATCTATATTCTAAAACTTGAAGGAAAATAATATAACACCATAAGATCAGAGGTGCTTTAAGCATCAGGGTGCCAGCCAGTTGAATCAGACATGAACAAGATATGAGGGTAATAAAGATGAGCCTGTTGAAATAGATAAACAGAAATACTAGATCGGATAGAATAAGTGCTATATCAATTAGAGAGAGAGTCAGAATCCAGCAGATATAGCTAAGAGAGAGAACATGTGCCCCGGGTCATGACCATTAGATGCCTCAATATGAAATGTAAATATAGAATGTCTGGGTCACAGTTAAAAGGGAGAGAAGCCATGCAAAAATCAGAGGAAAGTACAGAAAAAACAAGATTTTTTTTTTAAAAAAAACATGATAATAGAAGTATTACACATGTAGACAATCATATATTAGTACAGCAAAGCATTGTTGCTGTTCTCTAATTTAGCACAAATAAATGCAACCGCGACTTTAGACGGAAATTGATCAGGATCTCAAAAGCTATAATGTTATAGCACCAAGAGACTTTGGGAAGTTACTATCACAGAAAAAAATCAAATTCAACCAACACAAAAGATGTAGTGTGCTTGCATACCTGCACATCTGTATACTCATAAATTGGCCTTCTCTTCCCCAAGTAACTTTCGCCAACAAGCTTTGAATAATAGGGACTTAAGGCATGATACAATTCTTTTTGTTGGGGTAGGGTTGGTATAGTATTTGATTTCACCTATTGCCCCAATTTGAGAAAAAATATCAGAACTAAAGTGATTGCAATGGAGCATCATACTATAACAGATTTCATAAAAAGAAGAAGCTCTCAAGATTATGAGAACTTAAAGCCAACAGCTAAATCAAATAAACTCTGAAAACAGCCACACAGATAACAAGACAGATATAAGCACATATTATAACAGTAACATAAACGTTAAGAGTACCCCCAGCCAAATCAAGGTGCTGAATAGTTTAAGTATCACTATCACAGCAGCAAACCAATTTAAATATTATATCAGTAGACCCTTATCGTGTCTCCATCATCCACTCCATGGAGAACACACATTTATTTGTCCAAAAAACTTCAATTAGTAACCTTCTCTAAACTTTTTAGTCCGTATCTGAGCTATATATGTATTTCACTATTTATTTAAAAGCAGAATTAACAATGTAAAACACCTTTCTATGGACAAGAACAATCCCTAAAATATTCATAAGAGAAACATGGTCAGGTCTTCTGAAACCAACATTTTCAGTTAGCTCTGGAAAAGTACCTGGTTTTTGTTTAGATCAACGAGAGTCACATTCGTCAACTTTGACTGCACATCAGTGGTTTTGTTCTTCACACCCACCTATTTGATAAAAAATGTTCAGGAAGAATTTATAAAAAAGCAATTTAGACTGGGACAAGGAAATGAAGTTTCATTCCACAAGGGCCCAAATCAATTTACATGCTTCACCAAATTGACTTCCAGCACAATTAGGACGAGGATCTAGATTAATAGAAAACAAAATAATCATTGAGGAAGGGCAAAGGACTTAGGGTATATATAAACATAGATATTGAACTTCAAAGTTATCAAACACATGCTGGAAAGTGTTCCATAGATTAAGTGGCGGGGACTTGAGTCAAGCATAACTACCTAAGTAAAGAGTGCAATATGATAATAGAACTCACAATATAAGGGACAGGTGCATCCAGAAACTCCAGCATGTCATTTGGTAAAACCTGAAAGATAAGAATACATGACACGATGATCCAAACTTGATTCAACTCTTCAGGAACCCATTGAGAACCTTTTATCTTAAAGGAAGCATACCGGCATAAGTAAGCTCTGCCACTGATAAGGACGAATAAGGGGGATAATTGACAAAACCGAAGCAGATAACAGTCCCTGCACATTCAAATTAGTAACGAGATATGGTCAATAAAAGGATGCTGATTCTCAGTCAGGAAACAGGAAGTTTAGAAATAATTGAGTAACACCATTGATAACAGGCTAAGCTCTTGAAGAAGAAAAATACTGGCACGGGTTCACAGCACCCTATTCATCTAACTGCCTCAAGAAATGGCAATCAATTAAAGTTTGTCTAACTCTCAACAATTCCCCCCTGCCTGATAGTATCATTTAAGCATTACAAAGTGGCCCAGTTCCCAATGAGCTATAAAAGTTGAAAGGAGAAACTTTCAAACTAAATTCTTTTTCTACATCAACTAAAAGTATTTAACATCCAGGCGCAAAACAATTGGAAATCGGATCAAATTTGAAGCCGGGTTGGATGAGGATAAAATGACAGGACAATTTTGAAGGATGTGGATAGAAACTAGTCTAGTCTAGTATCAACCCTTTACTCCCACGTAAATTAACTCATTATATAATGCCCCAACATATCCATAACACGTAAATAGAAATTAATTAAGCACATATTAAATATACCATTTTTGAAAAAATCAATACAATTCAATTCTGCCACACAGCATTAAAAAATAAAGAGTCAGAAAGAATCGAGCCCTACCAAATTTGAACAGACCACTGCAATCTGTTTCTCCAAAAGGGCTGCAGCAAATAAAGTCAAAACCTACAAAATAGAAGTGCCAGAAATAGTTCAGAGAACATAGTTGGTTAATCTTCAAGTACTTAACACGGGACAGGCACCAGCTCCTCTATTATACAGACAGACTGTGCATAGGAAATAAGGTTCCATTAAACAAGTTATGTAACAATTTCAATTTATCAAGCTTCTCCCCCAACCTTGACTACATCATGCAAAGGCCTGACATGATACAATCAAATCAATATCATGAATAAACTGCTTCCAAGCATCTTATAGCATCATGAAATCGATAAAAACCCACATATATCATCTCAGCAATATCAGCCAAAATATTCTGAGACAAGATCATGCCTGTGTCTGTATACCAGTCAACTCTGTAACCTTAAAGAGAAAGACAGTACAAAAATACAGCCTTTTCCATGTTTCAGAAGCCTTTCCCTAGTTCAAGGTGAGACTTCACAAAAACATCAATTGAACAGCTTAACAGTGATCAGAAATGTACATGCTCAAGCCGCAGAGAGCCGCACAAGCAAGCAACAGCCCATACAGACAAAGCATTTGCCTCCTCTTCTGCCATTAGTGCATAGTGAGCCTGTAAAAATTTGAACACACTGAACTCAGCTCTACCAAATATGAAGCTCCATCTAAAGCAAGAAAATACACTATACTGTCTATTTGGGGGAAATGCATCATAACTATACTAAGAGAAATTGTTATAGTACCACGCCTCCGATCCACACCCACCCAAGAAGGAATTGAACACCAGAACTTGCATAATGGAAAATAAGTCAATGAGACGTGAAAATGTACCTCGGCCAATTCCAAACTAGTATTGCACGACTTCAAATCAATTGTCGATCCAGCAACATGTAAAACACTTTCATCAATTCTGTGATATTCCAAGGGATGCAGGTGATCCAGTGGGTGGAATCTAATAGTTGAACCATGTGGAGGGCACCTTAAGCGGTAATACTCACATATTATTTGCAATGATCCATGATTGTTGGCCTAAAGAAAGAGGATAAATTAATGCTCTTGTAAATAAATCTCTAATCTCCCATAATTTCTTCTCAAATATAGCATGACCTAAACGTGAGCTACATTTCTAAACAGAGTCCAAACCTTAGCCCACTCAAGAATATCATTGTGATCACTGAAATCCCCCTGTCCGGAGAAGGATGGCTCTTCCACTTCTATTTCATCGAGGTCACTTCTAAAGTTTCTAACATCAGCAGGTGATCCCTGGAAACTGCATCAATGAATTCGCTTTTATGTACATATAAAATGAAAAACCAAGAAACAGAAACACAATCCATATTGATTTAAGGTCACTATGTTTATTGTGAACCATCCAACAACCAATTAAGGGCTTGCAATGGTTAATAGATAGTCTATTAACATAAAAGGTAAGATGATTGCATCAACATCCATAACATCTTTGGACATGCCAAGAGCAGGAAAGCATACCTTAAAGAGGATTCTGAACTTTCATACTGCTGATAGCGCAGAAGGGGCAAAACAGCATCAGGTAAATGCTTTTCCGCGGGGGATTTCATTAAATCATCAATAGATGGATCACACACTTCAGAGCTGTGTGTCTCGCCAACAATCTCTATTCTAGCATGGTGCTTTCTTGTATCAGAATCAACTGAGACCTCATCAGTACCATCGTCAGTTTTCTTTGATGTGGCAGCATCCCTATCTAATAGCTGGGAATCTAAGTGAGCACCATCTTCAACAGAAGTATCACACACTTCAGAGCTGTGTCTCTCACCAACAGTTTCTATTTTACCATGGTGCTTTCTTGAATCAGAATCAACCGAGACATAATCAGTAACATCGTCGGTTTTCTTTAATGTGGCGACATCTCTATCTAAAAGCTGGGAATCCAAGTGAGTACCATCCTCTGAGGCTCTTCCAGGTACAGAATCACTTAAAATTGATGGAGATGTTTCTACAGCACCATTCAGCATGCATTGAGCCCCATCTTCCAGTAAGATACCTCCAGATTCTTCTTCTGAGGTATCTTCTTTATCACAGCCCCCATGCAGTTCAAGGTCCAGGTCACCAATATTTTTAGTTAACCGTTCCAACCTCTCTTCAGTGAAAATGCTGAGAGCAAAAGGAGGAAAAAATGAAACATGACTCCAACAGTAACACAAGCAATTAAACAAAGCTATACACTGTGCCCAAACTTTCTTAATTTTGAAACTGTTCTTAAAATTAAATAACTAGGCTAGCTTAGTTGGCCACAGCATACTGCTGTGCCAGGTGCAGCCAGGGGTCAATCCCCACTCTTTCTTGGTTCCAGTATTTTGGCTAATAAACTATTTTAAGAACCCAAGCTGCAACTAAAAAAGGTAATAACTAGTGTCCATAATTTTTTTACTTTTGAATACCTGTTAAGCACACCAAAATGTAATTCATAAAATGGAAGCCTGGAAAGGATGCAGTAACAACGTCGAGTAGTTAAGATATGGCGACTCAAACCCATACTGCCAGGTTGTCCTTCTGAAATCATAGAAATCAAGCCAGAAGGCTTCTGTACTATTTCATCAACTAAAACACAACAACCGTAGAGTGTTGAGTCATCAGCTACCTAAATAAAAATTCAAAAGAAAAACTTTGTTATCTTATGCGTTAAAAGAACTTCACAAAGCAAGCAACATAATAGTCAGTTCAGATGAAAAGGCATATCCTGAAGACTAGATTGACTAAATTAAAGCACCAAGTTCAGAAGCAACTTTCTACTTTGGCTTTTAAAACAAATTTAGCAAGTAATAATCAATTTATGTGACCATTAACACAATAGTAACGTCATCCTGTTAGCTATTAAACTTAAGCTAAAAGACAGAGCACAAATACAGACTAACAAAACAAGCACCCTGGTACTATCTGCCAGAAAGCAGCGGGATCAAAACAAAGGTTAATAGAAACACACGCTTATCATCTAAATCAAATAAGGAAAGGCAAATGAGCCTCAACAGACCAGTCATATTTAAGAAGACTGAACAAAAAACGTATCCAAATCAAACAATAATAATTACCCGATATTAAATTCAAAAATTATACCTGCAATCGGAATACAAATGACAAGTCACTCTGCTTAAGGTGTTCCTGTAAAAAAGCAATCATTTCAATGATAGATCCTGAGGCAAAAATACTAAATTTGTAAAAGAAGCATGGGTTCTTATTTCTCAAGTGCTTATTTAATAAAATATTATTTTTCGAGATGCAGCAACCATACTTGGCCAAGAAGTATCTCATTCAACTCGCTCATCGATGGAGTTCTCTCAATTGCATGAACCTGCAAACAAATGAATAATCAAATGAATTAAGGGCATGTTATAAAAGTGTAATTTTATTTTTCTTTCATCATTGTCTGAAAAAGCTAGTTAAAACTTGGAAAGAAATTTGCAGAAGGTAATAACACTCCTAATATATATATATATGTATATATATATATGTATATATATATATATATATGTATATATATATATGTATATATATATATGTATATATATATGTATATATTATACCCTCCGATATACATATATACACACACACACATATATACATATATATATTCAGAAAATGGACAGAAGGGCAGCTTACAAAAGGTTTAATGTAAGTTATAAAAAAAATATATCCTTTCATAAGAGTTAGGGATAATGTGAGATGAACTTTTATCCCCCATCACATATCTGAAGCAAATTCGAAGAAAATGCACAAAAACCAATATACTGAAAAAGCTAGTGAACCTCACATAAAGATAATTGGACTTTAGCTACTGTGTCCATTTTTCAAGAAAAGAGTGAAAGCTATAATATTATGTGTTTTCTTCTACACATGCCTATTATAGAAGTCATGAACAGATATAAAAAGAAACATGCAAAGCTGAGCTTAATGCCAAAAGACTCCCCAGTAACACCGGGATAGTCCTCTCTACATCCTTACAAAAGAAAAGATACAGAGGATAGTAGAAATTCATTCTTCCATATTGGAGAAAACTAGTTGCAGGCAACCAGACACAGAGGATCGTAACAAAGCCTAACCTCTACACCAGCAGGAAAGCAAAACGACAACAGATCCTTGTACTTCAGAGGTAGCTGCTTTTCTGGTGGATAGACAAACAGAACCTGAAAGCAAGAAGAAAAAAGTAAGGTCAAATCTTTATCTTTCTCAGCAACTTCACTATTTTTTTGAACAAGTAAAATGTCTCCATTTATCAGTCAGCACCTGAGGCTCCAGGTTTGGTCCAACACGGGATTGATGCTGACCATTTAGTGCACTACGAAATCTCCCCGAACCTTCGGACTTTTTAGTCGAGTAAAGGTTTTGAAGGGCTTGAATGTCACAATTAGGATGAAGTCCAACAACAACCATGCTCTCAAACAGCCTGGACGGCTCTCTCCAAATTTTGTGATCCTGCAAACCAAAATTCTACAACCATCAAGAAATTCCCTCAAGCCTGAACATTATTGCAAATATTACCAACAGAAATAAAAATTCACTGGCACTCTGTTCAGTAGAAAACAACTAAAGCAAAGTAGAAACAGGAACCAGGCAATGGGAGGAACGGTAGCATAGAACTATACACGCTTTGGGAGGAAAGAACTATACATACAAGCACAACCTTAAGCAAGGGACCCCAGCAAATCATAAACGAAACACATACCAATGACTGCAACTGAAAACTTGCCCATTGCCGCTTTTGGCTAGTAAGGATTTCAGGGTTGTAGTTCCCACGTTTCACTTCAGGAGGAGTAGACAAGCCTTTAAGCAATTTAGACACTTGATGCTGAAGTTTCTGAAGCCCACTTTCGTTGTCCTCCTTTGAAGAATACACAACTGAAGGGCGTGGTGAACGTGCAGTAACTGCAGCCGCAGCCGCAGCTGCCACGGCTCTCGCAACATCTTCAGTTGTTTGCATGAAGAACGAAGCCCCCCAACTCGGGCTATCAGACTCTTCAGTATTATACTCCATTAAGCCTAAGTCTCACCTACAGAAATAAGGAAAATGAAATCCTCCTAAAAGAGCTATGTTCATCATATAATGTTTGACAAAAACACCGCCACAGTTAATTATAGATCATGCGATTCCACCAACCCAGAGTTCCCAAAACAAATATTAAATTTTATTACAGCAGCACTGATCTAACATTCGACTCCTACTGATAATACAACAAAATTTATACTGTTCAGAAACTTGCTTTTCAGTCAACAGAGAATAGCAGAACCTCGATTCCAGACAACGCATAAAACCTGTAAATAAAGGTAGGGAAATCGTATTTCTCGTGGTTCACATAGCAAAACTGGTGATCCAAAGCAATCAACCCCGTCTATGTAAAACTGAAAACACGAATAAAACCCCCCCAAAAAGCCACCCTGCTGAACAAATCCAAGCAAAACCCACGTGATTGAACCTCCCAAGTTTGCAACTTTGAGGTTTTAAACCATGTTCCCACAACGAAAAAAACATGAAAAGCAAATCAAAAACGACGATATGAAATGAAAAGCAAAACAAAAGAAGAAAAAAAATCACCTTTCTACAGTTTCAAGTAAATGATGAAGCAAACAACGAGGGAGAAGAATGGGAAAAAAAAAATCCGTGCTTTCTGTGCTTTGATTTTAACGTTTGTGTAGTTTTATCGGACTGAATGGCCAATCTGAGTTCAGGCGGCCATGGAAAAATGGATGGTGGCGTTCTTGGCACTGTTTGTGTTCAGAAAGTTGGAAACAAAACAAAGCACAAAATCACAAACAACGAGGACAAGTCTGATGTATCTCCTTCATTTCTATTGAAGTTTCATATTAATTCCATTTCTTAAATATTATAATTAATTGGTCAATTAAATCTTCACATTTCATTTCTGGTAAGAAATCAACGGGTGGGGCGTGGGGGTGAAGAACATAAGAAGTTATATGTATTGCAAATTAGGTGTTCAAATTTTGTATATTTATGTACATGTCAAGTTTATGTTGTTTTGGCATAATTAGGACTTATATACATTTGTCTCTGAGTGTTTTATATTGAGCATTATTATGAGTTTAAAAATAGTTTTCAATGTTAATAAGAATGTACATTTGTAAATTTGTAAACTGATCTCATAAGAATGTTAATCAATAAGAATATAAACTGACAAATTATAAATAAGAATGTTAATCAAATTTTCAACTTACATAAAAATGTATCAGTAAATATAAGACAAAACGATGGGCATTACTAAAGAAATCAGATGCTTCAAATTATGAAAGACTTTTTAGTCACTTCATAACCAAATACATATTGCATTAATAAAACTTGGACGTCATATAGCCGTTCATTTTTTTATTATTAATATAAAAAATTATACACTATTAATATTTAATATACGTAGTTAAAGAGACAAACAAACATTTATTTAAAAACCATAAAATAATGCAAATCTAATTTGGGACGGATGGATTGGTATGAATTTGAGTTTGTGGTGATAATATCTGAATTAATTTTATATGTACATAACAACAAAAGGTAATATAAATACTATCAAGGAATAAGAGGAATTTTAGTTAGTAAAATCAAATGTTGTGATTAAATGTTTGACCATTCATTTTGGGTTACACTTATTTGGACCTTTTTAGTCAGAAGATTAGTTACTTGTAAATAACAATAATATTGCTGGATGACCTTCTAATCTAGTCCAGCCAATGAATTTAGGTTCACTGCAAAATCATTACCACTATCAATTTTTGAGACTAATTTGTTTAAAATTTTGGGGTAAACACTTAGCTGAAAATAGTCTTTTAGTAAATTTGACTATTTCAAGGTCTTAGTAAAAAAAGTGTTCCTAATGAGAAAAGGAAAATAGTCGTAGTAGGTAGGCAGGCAGGCAGGCTTCGTGAAACCCGAACGATGAAATTGGGACGGCTTTTTTTTTTATCAAGGGGCAAAGGATTTTTATTTGTTTGGGCTGTTCATTATCTTCCACTTTCTCCATTTTGGCCCAGTTTGGTGTTGGCTTTTTAACTGGATTTCTGATGTTGGATTTTTACGTGGTCAAACATCCAAAAAAGGAGAAAAAAAAGTGTTTGGTTCATTGGCTTTTTTACCCAGCTTTCCGCCAACATCTAACACGCTACTAAAACCAGCGTTTTCTTCTGGCTGATGGCTTTTTACTTTTATAGTTACTTTTTTATCCTCTACATGTTATATGTGTATCATTTATTGTGTGTTTATCTAAATATTTTTTACGTAGTATTGTGTGTGTTTATCCAAACATTTTTAACGTACATCATAATTATATGACTATAATTTTGTAAACTAAATTATTAAATGGTAATCAATTCTAAATTATATATCTATTTTAAATTGAGTGTATATTTGAAATTACGTATTTATACATTTTTACACCCACATAATTATTATAAAACTTTATTTCAATTAAAATATAATCAAGTCGGTTAATATTCAACTCAAAACAAATAAATTCCTACTTAACTAATTCATATTATATATATGATATAATTTTGATATTGAAAAATTATAGTTCAGCTTCATAAATTTATTTAGATTTTATAGAAATTTTATATTATAAAATAGAATTTAAAATTCTTATTTACTGTACTATACTGATATTAATTACAAACAATAATTTTAAATTTATTTGAAATAATTTGTTTTTATTTTATAATTTTTATTAGTGAATATTTCAAACAATGAAAAAATTATCAATAATATAGACAAAATAAAAACAAGATATCTAAAATTATTCTATAATAATATGAATAGTAATCATGACCATAAATGTCATTTTGCATAAAACATCTAACAACTAAAAGCTAACTTTGACAAACACTTTTGTAAACAGCTAGTGGTCAAACAGCTAGCATAATCAGCCAACAAAAACAGCTAGTCAAACCAGCTAATAAAATCAGCCAACAGCCAAAAGATACCAACCACTACCAAACAGGGCCTTTATTTGAAAAAGGTGTTTGTACATTTTATGATCTCTTTTTCAAAATATATATTACAGCCAATATAACTAGATTTTGTAAAAATATTATTCTTGAATAATTATTATTTTGCACCAGTGTTAGATGAGACTATCTCACTAAAAACTTAAGATCAATCGGAAATATTTCATATATATTTAAGTTTAAGAGCTAAAATTTTAAGAGAATTACTTTGTGTTTTTAATTTCTACAAGAACTTGCAACATTTAATTAAATAAATTCTTTTGAATTAAACAAACAAAGTATATATGTAAAAAATATAACTAATTATACAAATATATAAATTAATAATATAAACAAAAGTAATCACTCAACTCAACATAAACTTATAACAGTAATAATGTTGAGAGGTAAATGTTTTTCGGTGCCTG
Organism: Cruciata laevipes; assembly: GCA_963678965.1. Taxonomy (NCBI): domain Eukaryota; kingdom Viridiplantae; phylum Streptophyta; class Magnoliopsida; order Gentianales; family Rubiaceae; genus Cruciata; species Cruciata laevipes. The sequence goes on along the minus strand of OY787632.1, from coordinate 23,671,680 downwards.
ATCATTACATGTTATGTGTTGATTTTCTCACTTTTAAATTCTGATATTTTACATATTAAGCATAATCATTCAGTGTATTGATGTTGATTTTCTCAACTGTATGTATAATTATTACATGTTTAGTGCTGATCTTCTCACTTTCAAATATGATCTTTTACGTATTAAACTTTTGAGACCAACGAGACAAGTTTGAATTGAAAATTGTAATGTTGGAGTCAATTTTATTCATTATAAACCATGTGCGTCCATGTTGGAGTCAATTTGTTTTCTAAGCAATTTGATTTTGAGTTATAGTGAGGGATGTATTTGTCCTGTTATAGTGGCTGATTTTGATTCCTTAGCAATACGATAAAGCCATGATTCTTTGATTCTGAGATGCAGCATTATAGTTTCTTACTATTGCTCAAAGTCAAAGGATATTTGAGAGCACTAACCAAATGTGGCATTTATTAATAAATTATATTTACTCACATACTTAGTACAAATTATATTCACTGATATTTGTCAAATGGACATAATTAAGTTCGTGATTATACTAAAAGAACTAGGGTATGCAAGTTAAGGTTAGATCAAACACATTGTGGCATCCCATATTCGGTTCAAGTTAGGTAACTCCATTTACATATCATACATGCAAATTATCATATTGCTCATCTGCTCATATATACCGTGCTCATTACGTGCTCAAACCCTTGAATTTGCTTTAAAATTGTAGCTTGTTGAAAGAGAAAAATGTTGGCGTCTCATTGAAGATTTTGTCAAATAATAATGTATTCAAAAGTGTCTTGATTGAATGACTTGAAAAACTATCACATTGGTACGCTTTTATCTTGCTATATATTGTATGTGTTTTTTTTTTCCGAGTATATGTAGTATTAATTAACCCCTCTTCAAAAGCAATTCTGGTTCCGCCACTAAGGGCGAATGATAGTTCATGTGTTTAATAGACTTGTTCATGTGTTTCACAGCTTTGTTTACTATAAGCTGAGATTATGTGTTTGATGGATTTGTTCGTGTGTTTCATAACTTTGTTTGCTATAATTTGTGTTCATATGCAAATGAACTACTCCCTCCGTACCAGCTGTTTCTGCAATCTTTCCTTTTTTGGTTGTACCACCTAAATTTGCACCCTTTCTATTTCTAGAAATATAATCAAGTGAAAAAGACCAATTTATCCTTATTCCATATTTTCTTCTTCCTTCACCAACTTTTTCTCTTCTGATTCAACTCATCTTACCTTTTCTATCTCTCTCTCAAACAAACCCAATCCACCCCAAATCTGAAAATCAAATCTGAATTATTACTCCCAATTCTAAATCATTAATTACCAAATCTCATACTCCAACCCCAGATTTCAAGATTTTCGTTACCAAATATTGAACCCAACTTTCTCTTAATCATTACTAAATCCCCAAAATAATTACCAAAGCCACGGCCATGGAGCCCTCCAGTGTTCTTTTCCGGTCAAAGCACGACGACAAACACGGCCGCCTAGAGATTCTGTAATCGGTATCTTCGGGCCTATGTCACCGGAAATAAGAGCTGCAATCGAGATTAAAGTTCTTGGGTTTGTGATTAAAGTTCATTTCGATTGGAGATTAGATATGGGTTTGCGATTGGAGATTAGATATAGGTTTGTGATTAGATTTAGATTCGAGTCTATTCACATTGGATTGGGTTTTTGGTGGTGGTTATGTATCGACTTTGTTGGTATAGGTGGTGGCTGATTTAATTCGGTGGTGGTAGCTGATTTAATTTGTGGTTGTGGTTGTGGTTGTGGTTGTGGTTGTGGTTGTGGAGGTGGAGGTGGAGGTGGAGGTGGAGGTGGATCGGAGAGTACTGGATGAAGTAAATGTGAGAAAATACTATGGGCAAATTTGTCATTTTGTGTGGCTGAAAATAAAACATGGAGTTTCTCCCTCTGCAAATCCAAGTGGTCCAGAAGGAGTAATAAAGTTATGAACACATGAACAAATGCATTAAAGATATGAATCATTTGTCATACAAAAGTGCAGAGGACGTGGCATGCGCCATGTACAAATGGGAGGGAAGTGGTCTAGTGACTGCCCTCACGTGCCCCTTCATTTTTAAGGGCTGCAAGTGCTCTACTAGTCGTTGTACACATTTCTCATCATCGACATCAAACCGTTCATTACAATAGTGCTTTGCTTTCCCATTAGTAAGCGAAAGATATGCTTTTGGATGAAAAAAGAGCAAAACCCTCATGTACCCCTGAGTTCTTGGGGTATGTATTAATATGCCCCTGAGTTCTTGTAAAGTGCTGATATGCCCCTGGACCGACGGAGACTTTTTTTGATATAATTCTAGAGTATTTTCTTTCTTGCCAAAATCGATTGGAATACACAAAATCACTCAATGGTGAATTTAGTGGTCATTTTTGTCCCAATTGACGTGTGTCGCGTGTGTTAACTGTGTTTTAAAATTTCAAAATTTTGGGTATTTTGTTTTCAATTCTCTTGTCACCGCTTCAATGCTGCATTGTAAGCTTTTCTCTTTACCAATCAATATGTTTGATCGACCAAAATTCAGTGAAATTTACAAACCAGGGGTATATCAGCACTTTTCAAGAATTGAGGGGCATATTAATACATACGCAAGAACTCGGGGGTACGAGGGAACTTTTTTCAAAAAAAAATAGTGATCTTTGATATTTTCATTTCTATGCTTGATCATTTCTACTTTGTGGTGATCTTTTTACTATTTTTTTTTTACATGCATGATTATTATATATTTACTGTTGATTTTCTCACCTTTCATGTCTGATTATTAAATATCACAAGATCTATTTCCACAACCCAATATCCTAAATCCACAACCCATTTAGTGATAAATTTACTTAATCACCCCTCATTAAATTTAGGATTCAATTAACATTTATTATATCATTTAAATCCCTTAAGTTTTGAATAATAAATTTTGGATTCAAGTTTTTGTTAAATTTAATTGTAGGCCCAAGAAATTCTCAAAACCTTCAACATTCATTCAACACCTTCAAATTTAGGCCCTATTTGCTATAACTTAGGCCCTGTTTAGTATAGCTTATTTCTTGATGTACTGAACTGAACTGAACTGAACTGAATTGAACTGAACTGAACTGAACTGAACTGAAGTGAAAATTAATGTATTGAAAAATGGAATCAGCATGACTGAATTAACCTGAATTTCATCAAATTTGCATTTCCACTGAACTGAATTGAACTGAATTGAACTGAATTGAACTGAATTGAACTGAACTGAACTGAACTGATCTGCAGATAAGCTCTGGTAAACAGGGCCTTATTTCTTGGTGAACTGAACTGAACTGAAGTGTAAATTAATGTATTGAAAAATGGAATCAGCATGACTAAATTAATGTAAATTTCATCAAATTACACTTTCACTGAACTAAATTGAACTGAATTGAATTGAACTGAACTGATCTACAGATAAGCTCTCGCAAACAGGATGTGAATTTATAGATTAATCTAAATAGCTACTTGAAATTTGTAGAGAAAGTTGATAAGGATATTTTATACTATATATAAAGAGTGGGGTGCATTTCATGAATTAGAGTTTGATTAGGACTAAGTTTCATAATAATAGCTAACTAAAATTAAATTTTAATAAGGGATATTTTAGTAAAATTTATCCTAAATGGGTTGTGGATTTAAGATATTGGGTTGTGGAAATAGCATCACCCAAATATTCAGTCCAGGAATTTGCTTGAGAGTAATACTTACAAATTCCAAAGATTAGAGGACCTCTCATGTAAATTTTCAATTCCTTTATCATTGGTTTCGTGTTGAAATGTGTGGACACATGGCCCATATTTAGAACTTGGTCGTGATCTTTGATTGCTACAATAAACAATTTATTAGGCAACTAATGTGTAGTAGTAATAATTAAAGAATATGAAAATAGGCAAGTAGTGATCAGGTGCATGGCTAAGGCTAACACTTGATTAGTGTTTGTTTGGTCATGCTCATGCATGCGTGTTAAAAGTTGCTAATCTTCTTCAGGTTTTGTCCTTTTAATGATGCTGATTCCTACTTTATACGTATCAGATATTATAAAAAACAATACTAATCCTAACTTATCCAATCATAAATAATTGCAAGAATTCTTATTAATTGGGGGGCTTGTATAATTTATATGGACCCAAAAAGTTTGGTGCAATTAGATACATCAGCATGAAAATAATTGGAGTCATTTTGGAGTTTTATTGTGCTCAATTATTATTTATCTAGGTGTGGAGTTTTTTATTTGATCTAATTCATAAATATCAGATAGGCCCTGTTTACCAGAGCTTATCTGTAGATCAGTTCAGTTCAGTTCAGTGACATGTAATTTGATGAAATTCAGGTTAATTCAGTCATGCTAATTCCATTTTTCAATACATCAATTTTATTTCAGTTCAGTTCAGTTCAATTCAGTTCAGTTCCATCAAGAAATAAGTTCTAGTAAACAGGGTCATAATCTGTTTAATTTTCATGTCCAAAGTTTGATGTCGGACACAACTCCGGTTTCCATCATTTTGTGAACCTGGTTTGCTTGATTGATAGCAACTGAGCTCGGGTCGGGGTCGGGGTCGGGGTCGGGGCCGGGGCCAACGCTTAGGACTTTTCATACAAGTTTTGCTTCTTTCAAACAAGTTGGTGACTAGGAGATGAGTTTATTTGCACTTTTAGCATTAATATTTACTTAATTTAAACAAGATCTCCATCTAGTCATAATAACGAGATGAGGGTTTCTCTTTAAAGTTTTCTTTTTTATTTTATTTATTTTAAATGGGTATTAGCGATTTTTTGCCAATATGTTCCGTTTATTATTCATTACATTATGTGGTAGGGAGAAATTCAAATCACTGTAGTAAGTATTTACACTTTTCAACTAATTTGGTCACGTGAAAACAACTCAAATATTTCCTATTAACTTCGAATGGAGATCCAAATAACGTTTGAATGAAATGTACTGAGAAAGTGATTGCAGGATGAAGGGTTGTTGGAAGCTCTTGATCATGAAACAGACTTAGAAGTGATTAATTATTGGCTTGACTCCAATGAGATATCCAAATATATACACGAAAGCTTTCAAACAAGTTGGTACATTCACATTAATTTTTCCCACGTGGTGCAGACATAACCAATTTGTCCAGTTTTTATTTTATTATAAAAAGGAAAAAGTACCTTATACTCATGAATTCGTGTGTATGTGTTAATATGCATTTCGGTTTTTAGAAAGTGGTGATACACCCAATGGTGTGTATTTTTTATTGAATTTTAGCCGATCAAACGTGTTGACTTATGAAGGAGAAAGCTGACAACTACAGCGATAGAGCCTTGGCAATTAAACTAAAATTCAACCACGAGGCGCGAGTTAATTAAACTGAATTAACTTTATCGATCACCGAGGATGACCAAGGATGATTTTATTTTATTTAATTTTGGCCGGCAAAAAAATAGACCAAGGTTACAATTAAAAATGTTTTTATCGGTACATGGAATATGATCACTTTACGAGAACCTATGGGCCTGTTGATACATACCCAATAACTTAGGGATACAAAGAAACTTTGCGTGCATTAATTGTGTGGCTTGGTTATCCTGGGAGGTAGCCTCATCCTGAGTTTCTTACCCTCGCGGATAAAAGGAAAGAAATACTTCAGTTCAGTGTGCATCAAATGGTGAGGTTCTCAGGGCCATTGGATTGACAAAGCAGGAAGCACTTGACTTGTTTGATAAAAATGAGGATTTATATGCTCATCTATTAAGCCTCCATTTTGTTGAAGTATTAATTCAACAAATCACGGTCGTTAAATGAGAAATGCTAGATTGGTGTGGTGGCTAAGGATCCACCGAATTCTCTCAAGGATTTCATCAAAAGCTGGTTGTAAATTTTGATTCTATTTTAGTTGAGAATGTCAGGTTCAGGTCAATACTTTACATGTTGATCAAAGGGTTAAAACGACAACTAACTTTAGGTTGTTAATGTGTTGGGAAAGTGTATTTTTTGAACAAGGCTTTGGAGATCATTTTCATTCATATATTGTGTGGGGAAAACTATTCGTGCATTTTTTTTTAAAATGTCGAGATTAATTCATTTAACCTTGCACATATTGCATTTAGTCGATTCTAACTAAATGAATAGGGCACATCCTAAATCGAGATCGGGGTAGAGCGACGACTTCTATCCTTATCGGAAAACAGCGATTGCAAAGGAAAATAAGCAAACGACAACTGCAATGAAAGACAAATGATAGGCTCGTGTCGTCCCTCAACTGAATGAACCAGTTAATCATGGAAGTGGAGATGCTAATGGTGGTGGAGGAAGAGGCCCACCAGTGTAGTGTTTAGGGCTGGAGGTTCATCATAACATCATGAAGAAAAATAAAGATCGGGAACAACCCCTCCGCCATGGAAAATCTGTTGTTGATGGCGGGCTTTCAATATATAAAGACGTAGAGGAGATCCAGAAAGAGATGTTCCTTTTAGTGAAAATCGAAGGTAACTAATTAGTAATTATCGATCATTCAGATGAATTTCGATTCTAGGTTTCAAATTTGATGAATAATGAAGTGTATATTAAAATTCGGCAGCGAGGATAATCTATAGTTTCTCTCATTTGGTGTAATGACGTTTCACAGCGAGGACCACCACCATGAGATGGTGAAAAACCCCACGTTGATCTTCCAACGAGTGTGCCGCGCAGATGTGGCAGAGCATTCAAGTCGACTCATCTCAGGAATGTGCATGAGAAACTCTGTCATGTCATCTACTACTAGACAATGTCAAGTGAGAGTTGTTTCCATGCTTTATGAAGTTGTTGCATGTAATTCTAAAAGTAGCAAGTTGCTTGTAATGATATCAAGATTTTGTATGAGCAAACTTCCAACCTGTTGCCACGACTTGTATTCATATGAGCAAACATTTGAAATCCTTTTATCTTAGTATGTGTATTGTTGGTACAATTTGACGTTCTAGTATCGATCGACCAATACTTATATTAAAATTTTTTCTAACTAAATGAAACAACTATTTAAATTGAGATTTTTCACTATAGATTGATTGCTTGTTGAATATCCTTTGTTTGATGAAGGTCTTTCATTATATATAGACATACACACACATTCTAAATCATATCTCCTTCTTCATCATTATCATCAATCAAATAAAAACACATTCTTCCTCTTCTACGATTCCGAAACCCAAAGAGGGCATATCTCTCATTTTCTTAATCTCCGTTCAATTTCTACAAATATGAAACTCCAAAGATCTAGTTCTCCAAATCCAAATTCATTTTCAGATCGCTTCATCCTTGTTTTTGGATCGTTTTTAAAAAAATTCACCCACTTGATCCGGCGGCGACGGGTTCATGCCCAATTACTATAAAGTCCGATGGGCTCAGGTGGCGGAGACAATTCAAGTGTGGATGTATATGGTGTTGCGTTGGTGATAATACAAAATACACACGGGGATAAAAATAGCACGGTGAATAAACCTCTCGAGAAAATTACCGGAAAAGTGTGCGGAGCACGTGAGAAGATCTTGGAAAAGATATAGGAGGTACTAAACCACGTGAGAATAGCATGAGATGAAGGGAAGGAATGGTGACTCAGCAAAGGAACGGAGGGCTGAGCCAGACGCCTGGTGACGCCTATAAAAGGAGGAAGAAATCATCAATTCCAGGTAAGTGCTCTAACTCTTGAATACAGAGTTTTATCTTTCCTTTCAATACACGAAATCTCATCATCACACCGGAGCTGCTACCCTCGAATGGCTACAGGGGCTTGATTTGCAGGTTTCGGACGAACAGGTTCAAGTCTCATCTTCCGAGGCCCAGGCACTCGGCCATGCAGACGTCTTCAATAGTTAGTCAGTCAACTCAGCTAGCAATTCCATAGCACAAGACCTTCGGATATCACGACTATCCGAGGCATCAATTACTGGAGCGGATTTCCCCGCATCAGGTGGAAATCTCCAAATGGTGTTGGGCACTCAAATCCATCAAATTCTAAATATTTCAGATCTTGCAATCCACTTCCAAAGTCTCATGTTGTTGCATTTTATCCATCTGGGCATCTCCAATTTTCATTTTCAAGATTTAACTACTCCATATTCATCTGGCTTGTCTTTGGTGTATTCTCTTACGAAAATCATGAAGGAAAACCTCGGATTTAGGCTTTAGTTTTTGCCCATCCTTTTGTAGTATATTTACTCTGTGTGTGTGTGTTTGAGTTTTGCAAATATTTGAATTATAGAGCGCTGAGATAGAGAGAGTACTACTTTTTGGATATGAATTTTTTATTATTAAGATCATATTATTTTATTGAATCTCTTACATAGTTATGAAAGTTATCCTAGGCCCCTTACAAAAATGAAGATTTTGCCTCTCTTTGTAGATATTAGTTTTTAGTCCTCAAGTTGTTAAAATTTGCACGTGACCTTCATTTGAATCCCCCATCCTTAGAGCACCCACTATGGGTCTCAAAATGAGTGAGATTTGGGGATTTCATATTAATTCTCCCACTCTGAGTATTAATGAGGTATGAAGATGGTATGAACAAAGGAAATGCATGGGAGACGTGTGACTCATTCCATATTACTTTGATACTCAAAGCATCAACAATGGGAATACTAATTCCATACCCCTTTTTAATTTTTAATTAATATATTTCTACCCCACTTTAATTTCATCATACCAACAATTTTACATTTCACTATCATATAATCAACTTCATACTACTACCTTACATTTTCCCCACATTATTGTGGTCCCAACTTCAATTAATTTATATAATTTTTATTAAATAAACATAGTATGCAAATTTAATCTCTCTATATATATATTTTAGAATTAGAATTATTTTTTAAATAGAATTCAGTATGGAATTATTTTGATTGGAAAAAAAAAAAAATAGAGACATGTGGTCTCCGTGGGGACCACACAATGAGTATCATTAGCGCATACTTAGAACATCTCCAATGCAAGTCTCAATTTAAAAAATTCACATGCCACATCATTATAATAGACTCCCAACTCAAAATATCATCTCCAATGCAAGGGTCAATTGTAGTCTTCAATCCTACATGACTCATTATTTAATTGACACTCTCAATTAGACCCTCTCAAAATTGAAGCTCATATTGAGGCTTTCAATATGACATTTATCATGTATATAACATTTAATGCATTAATTTCAATTCATTAATTAATATTTTAGAGCATCCACAATGGTTTGAACTTAAGGACCACTTCTTAAGTGACATGTCATCATTTTTGACAAAAACTAAGTAAAATTATTTGGCAACAATGGTAAGAAAAATAAGAAGCACTTCTTAATTGCTACTTCATCATTTTTAATTTTAAATTATTAAGACAATGACTTTCATTCATTGGTTAGCTGGACATAAAAAAAGAGGCAACCACTCCCTAAGTAAGGAGCAAGTCCTTATTAAGGAGTGATTCTTAAAACTCCACAATGGTCATTTCAAAATAAGGAGTGCTCCTTATTAAGAAAAGTGCACTTAAGGAGCACAATTGTGGATGCTCTTAATAATTATAATATTGACAAGTTACAATAAATGTTGATTCTTGACTTGTGCATTGGAGAACAAATTTTCCTCTTTGTAGTCTCATTGGCAATGTTATAAAGAAGTCTAATAATAATTTACCAAGTGACTCTTATAAATAAGGTTGAGGGTGTTTGCATGGGAGATTGAGAGATGCTCTTATTGAATTAGTTCATACTTATTGAATTTGTTCATTCATTTTTTTTAAGTGTGATGATTAAAATTTTGCAAAAGTTAATATCACCGGTTAATTTTTCATATTTTAGTTAAACATATCCATTTACCTCATTATCCAAATTAATTTTAGAGGTTTTGAGGCACCCTTTCCTTGGGAAATGTGTTTGTATTTGGTTGATGTGGGCTCTTGTTTTAATCACCTGGCCGGATTGCTTGGGTTGAGCCAAAATTCTGCCGTCCACGTCAACCCAAAATTAATAAACTCCAAACGAATAAAGAAAGATTGAAAGTCAGAAAGAATGCCTGTCGCTGCACAACAACAACATTGATTGCATCGCTAATTCGACGATATCTTTCACTCTCCGAAACCCTTCTATTCCGAGTGGAAATCTCCATTAATTCATCACGTAAGATTCTTGCCCCTTCTTTCTTCAATTTCGCTGATGATTCTTCGAGTGGAAACCCATTTCAGCATTCCTTATCTTGGGATTGGATGCCTGATATAATGCACTTCTTGAAATAATGTACCCTTTTGAGTTTTAGTGCCACTTGTAAACGATTTTTGAGTTTTTGGTGATTCCTGATTTAATCTGATTTTTGAATTACCCTTGTTTGCATTTTGAGTTTTTGTGCCGTATACAAATAGCATTTCAGTTTCTGGTGTTCTGGTGTATGTAGAAGTGCAGCGCCTGATTTAATCTGCTTTTGAAATACCCTTTCTCGGTGTATTTTGGATTTTAATGCCATATGTAAATAGTTCTTGAGTTTCTGGTGATCTTGGTTCTGGTTTATTTGAAG